>JAECWR010000194.1:13920000-15202500 GCA_018150935.1 Drosophila pruinosa | reverse complement strand
GTACTGCACATTATCAGTTAGTTTCCAATCCAATTTACTCAGATACTCAGCGTCCTCTACAGCAAGCTAAAGAGCTGTGTTGTCCCTTCAATCATAGTGTGTGTGTGTGTGTGTGTGTGTGTGTGTGCGGATATGCATGTGTATGTGTGTACATTAGGCTGTTTATCACGTTAAAAGATTCAATGGCGTCTCTTGAATTGCCACAAAAGACAACTCAGGCACTTGGACAGTGCTTTGTGTTGTCCGTTTTCATTTTCGCTTTTCCTTATTTGCTGTTGGAAAAAGTAAAATAAATATATGTAGTATGAAGAGCGGAGAAAAACGCCAGCCATCAATGGGGCATTCGCATGTCAACAGAAATGCCTTTCAATTTATTTAATAATGACCCCAATCAGTGGCTTGACGGTCTCAGCTTAAATCTCCTGCTTCTCTTTGCATTTGTTTGTGTCTGGCACTGAAGCGTGGCGCAGGCTGATTCAATGTTTGAATGAAAAGTTTTATTAATGCCAGAGCAGAGTGTCTGAGAGTGAGGCAGTCAGTCTCAGTCTTTGCCACAGCTCTTCTACTCCTCTGCAACGGTATTTCAGTGCAGCACGAGCTTCATTATCCGCCTGAAATTATGCAAGCAACTTTAATCCCTGGCAACAGGCAACAAGCAAATGCCCGACATAAGATATTAGCACTTGGCTATTCCCGCTCTTTCTCTTTCTGTCTGTCTCTCTCTCTCTCTCTCTGTTTCTCTGTCTCTCTCTCTTGTAGAACGCACTTATCTGCAACTTGCTTTATGCATAAATGGCGCGACTTTGTCGTTGAAGCTGCCTGCGGGGGCTCTGAGCACGGAGCACGGAGCTCTAAAGAGGGCAAGCCGTGATGTCGCCGAGGTAATGGAGAGTGGCTGGAGCAGGCATTGAAGAGAAGAGTCGCAGAGTGGGCGCTCATTTAACGCCATGGGTGTGGCGGCGGGTTCAAGTGATGTTTCAAATGAAGTGCTGTTAAGTTGCTGCAGCTGAATGCACTCAATCAATCAATTACTCGCTCTTAGAGTTTGTCTCTCACTATTCCGTATTCACTACTCATCACTCGCCACTATGATGTTTTTAGCAATGTCTTGCGTCAATCAATTGACTAAATATCTTAGTTGAGCATCACTCGTTCTCGCTACATTCACAATTACATCTTTACTCTTTTAATTGACTAGTTAATCGTTATAGATACGATTGTTAGCACTTTGTAATAATTCTCACTTATCATATTAAGGCACTAATTAGCAATAACTCAATAAAGAATGAACACTACTCGCTAGTTTCTACTCGCCTATTTCCACTCGCTCTGCAAGCAACATAAACTAGTTCCTCCCAGCAATACACTCAATTTGCTGACGCACTTTCAACAATGTTGGAATCTAAGCTCAAACGGAAACATGTGCACTTCGACAAGGACCCGAAGAGAGTAACGACAACGACAACGCCATAGGCTTGGGCTTGGGATTGGGCTTGGGCATTGGCATCCGCGTTTGGCTCAACCAAAATGCAATTAGTGGCCACAATATGGCGACAGGACAAGAGATAGGACGAGAGAGCAATGAGTGGGTTGCGGCTGCTTCGCTTTTGCTGTTGGTTTTATTGACGTCACAATGTAAATGGAAAATGAAAATGATAATGAAAGATGGCGACCACAAGTTTCAAAAATCCCTAATGGATTTTTAATACAATAAATAATATGCATCGACTGAAGACACACAGAAGCCCAGAAGGAGAAGTAGAGACTAGTTTTGTTTTAGCTAAAAATGTATAAAAAATCGAATATATTCCTTGTCATCCATTAAGAGTAGAGTACACACACACACACAGTAGAAGCAGACAAGGCAAGGCAAGGCAATTGCACCTCTATTATCTATGGGAAATATGTTGGCCTAAAAGCAAATCAAATGAGGAGGAGGAGGGGCAGCAATATAATTGAATATATGTGCCTTTATTGCCGTTAATGCGTTGTACAGAGGACACAGCACCGCAACACACACACACACGTATATACACACACACTCACAAAGTGCTGTTGCAGCCACAGCAACCACACAAAGCTTTTGACGATACACAAAGCACAGGCGTATAGTTATCCCTGGCATTAGGTATTGTTTGTCAATCGCTACTCGCCACTAGTTACTCGCTACAATGCCCCCCAATCCCATTCAATTTGAATTAGAGATTATAAATTACAGTACAATGAGCAAGTAGATACACCGCTTAAAGTAACTGCAGAAGCTTGGTTAAGATTATAAATAAATGTAGTTAAATGTAAGCATTAAATACTTGAAAAGTTAAAGCAGTAAAAAAGAACTCGCATTAAAAAGGCTAAAGCTTAATTGCACACAATATAAAGTAGCTTTATTTATGTTATTATATTTTTTATTTATTTATATTTGATTCAACAGCAAAACTAACAAAGAAATGCTTGTGCTAAATGAATAATATTAACATTATGCAACCATTGGACTAAAAACGATTGAGACAACATGCAAGTACTTAATATCTTATCGTTCATTTTTATTTTTATTTATATAAAATTGACTTAATTTTCACGGTAGCCATTTATAAATAAATATATTACAAATTTCAAGTTGAATGCAGTTAAATAAATGCATTGTTTGTTGCATCATTTACTTGTTTATTTTTATTGCAAAAAGCTTATTATTGCTGACTGGAAATTTGCATATTTTGCTACGTAAACTGGACTATTTAAAAGTGCATTTACATTAAGCATATGGCAATATTTAAGGCCAATAATTGGAAGAGCATAATTTATTCCCTATCAATGGACAAGACAAATGTTTAAACAGCACATTTGTAGAGCATTTAAAGTTGAACTTGGGCGGGCGATGAAGGCAATGCCATTAAATCGAACGAAATCAATAATTCATTAAAATAATGTATGCATAAAAGATGAATATTTATGGTTATTCGATGGGCGATAACGGCAAGAGGAAGAGCATTAATGTGGGCATAAACTATGCAAAATATACCTATGAGTGAGTGTGAGTGTGTGTGAGTGTATATGTGTGTGTTTGTGTGTGCAACTGGGCAATTGGCATCAGTTGGCGCACTTAATCCCCAACAATGTTGTTAACAACTGGCGGATTGGAGCTGAGCCATCATCGGACTGTGGATAACTTTGCTTAGCACAGATAATAACTGACTGCAGCAAAAGGAAGTGGAAGTGAAAATGGAGATGGAGTTGATGATGGAGCCGCCTAGCTGGCTGGCTGTCTCCATTCGAGGTGGAGATAAAGATGATGAAGAAGTTGAAAGGATGCGGCAGCCAAGGCGCGGCCAAAACAATCAAGGAAGCACTTAACCGAATGAAACACAAGTAAACAAATGAAAGTAAGCAGATGCAAGGCAAAGCCATAGAGCAAATAGTCAGACAGACAGAGATAGAGCTACAATAAGAGAGAAAGAGAGAGAGGGAGAGACGGCAGAGAGAGATGACAGCGAACAAAGCACAGGACAAGGCTGCCTTGGTCAAAACTAAAGCAATGAAATAAAATGGAAATGAAAATGAAAATGCATTAAGTATGCAGATGCAAATGGAGTTGCAGTTGCAAGTTGCTAGTTGCAAGTTGTTGCTGCTCTTGCTGTTTGCTGTCTGGTAAATAAAGACGCTAACGGCCATAACGAAGCGCACCCAACAGACGTCCCATCAACTTGATACATGACCAGTCCACACAGACAGACAGACAGACAGACAGACGGGCAGACGGATGAGAGCAAGACGAACAATCAGCTTGTCACTCATTCGGTCTGTCAAGCAGACCGTCTGTCAGTTGGCACATAATGCAACAATACGACTGCATTTAAATCATTTTTATGGCCAACATTGGCAGCCACATGTCGCACATATCGTACGTTGCATGCAACAGGAGCGGCAACGACTTAAAGCCAAGGCCAAAGGGCTGCAAATAATGGCCGGCGTGTGATGCAATTCATTAAAGTCAGGCATATATACATATATATATATATATATATATATATAAGTACATAGATATAAAAAGATGAAGCAAACAAGTGAACATGAAATAAAGAATATAGAAAGTACAAATAAATATGATAGTTAATAATTACTACTATAGAATATCAAAAGATCATATTTGAAGCAAAAATAAATGAGAAAATGAGAGTTAAAATATAATACAAATAATTCATATTTAAATGGAAATGGCTTGTCAAACAAATAGTCAATTGGAGAAGCAGAAATCGAAGCTAAAATTCGTTTGAAGTACATTTTGTCTTTAATACCAAAATAGAATAAATTTGCAGAATAAATTTGTTCAATATATAATATTTGTGGCTTTTAATATGCGTAATTTATAGGGTATTGAAAGATTGCCTGACGATGCTGCTGCTGCTTGTAGAACTTTTTCTATTAGCGCGATTTAGCGATTTTGATAAATTCTGATGCGTCTTTAATATCAGTTTGTCATTGTCGTCTGCCCCCCCTCCGCCCCTCTGTGGTTGCCACAACTGATTGTCATCAGCAGCAACAGCAACAGCAGCAGCATCAACAGCTGTTGTATCTTTTGATTCAATGTGCCACACACACATTTTGCTGATGAGTTTTCGCTCTGAGTAAACAGCAACAATAAAATATTGGTAAACATTTTTCAAACAACACTTTGTAATTTGACTTACATAAGTATGCCAGGCAACGTTCGCCCAACTGTTTCCACTAGGGAACACTTCCTTGTCATGCCAATATCCCTCCCCTCCCTTCCGCCGCTCGGATAACGCCTTAAGAACTATCGTATTTCAATGCAAGCGATTTACCTTTAAATGATTCTAGCAACTTTTGCGAGCAGCTTATTCCGCAGCTACTACTTGCCACACTTACGGCAACTTCGTCAAGTATCTTGCCACATTTTATGGCAAACTTTGCTGCGCTGGCAAGCTGAAAAAAATACACGCTCCTGCAATGTAGGCGTTTAAGGATGACGTGCAACAAAGCAGACGAGAAAAACTGCAAAGCAGGCGACGATATTAATAAAATAAAGGCAGAGACGAGAAGGAAGTCAGGGTAAAATATTGAAAGACTGAGATTAAACAGAGTTTGATTAGAGATTGAAAGTACTATATTATATTTATATATATAATTATATATATATTATTATTGTATTACATATAAAAATGAATTCAAGAACAAAGAGAGAGAGGGACAAAATGTGAAAGACAAGCAAAATAAGCAACACAAGTAACAAAATGATAAACAAAAGTAAAATTTAGATACTTATGATGGAAAGCAAATAAGTAATATAATTTAAGAGGTATTGCAAATTAAAATTAAATTACTATATATTCTATAACAAAGTGGGCGATGCTCTGAAAGTGAGTTTTAAATTGACTTGAGTTGATTGGAAAAATGAATAGTTTTAACATATTAATACAACTTTTAGAAGTTGTTCCCCCTTGGCGCCATTCATTGTGCCAGCAGCCTGTTTATAGTCAGTTGTGGAGCAGTTAATTGATTTGGGTGCCTGCTTAATGTTGTTTATTAAATTGCGCCAGCTAATGAAAGAAAATGGTGAAAGTTTTGCGCGAAGGCGAATAAATCAAATGCGGCTGGCGTTGATTGCGAATCAATGAACTCGACACCCCAAAAAGTGACTCCAAGCTGCTGCTTCTGCTGCTGTGGCATGTGGCAAGTGGCAGGTGGCAGGTGGCAGGTGCAGCTGTGCCGCTAATTTACGAACGTTAATTAATGGCAAAATCGAAAATGCTCGCTTTGAACTTTGAACTTTTGCCGCAATCGCCACACGACGGCGCCACTTAAAGCATGGTCGCCAACTCCCCCCCCCACACTCCCAACCCAAAGCCAAAAGCCTGTCCTCAAGATGCTCCCGTTGGTTTGCTTCAGTTGGATATCGGAAGCATTGCAGTGCCACACAAAGGAAATGAACACTTTGCCTCGGTTGCTGCTGCTGCTGCGGTTGCTGCTGGCAAAAGTTGCAAATTGACGCGCAAAAAGCAGTGCTAAAGAAAGTTGAAGAGGGAGGGAGACGGTAAAGGCTTTTAGCTTGCCACGCAATTCCCAAAATCGAACTGGCATCAGCAGGTAATTTATGCTAAGAAATAGAAATAGAATTTCTTAATGGGCAACGAGACTGAGACAGCACCAACGTTATCGATATCGATATGGGATAACGCACGCTTTGAATGGGAAAGCGATTTCAGGCGAGTGCCGGAAACGGATATGATACAAAGCAAAGCCAAAGCCTGCAGCCTGGGCAGCGATTGGCGCTGGCCAAGTCCCTGCTCAAGGTCTTGGCAAACATTTGATTTGACGCTAGCCACGTCTCCCAGACGACTTTCAGACTAATTTTGCATGCAGCGCACAAAGAAACAGCGGCAGCATCGACGTCACCGTCGCCATCTCCGGCGAAATAAACTCGCAACTGGCAACTTCGACTATTTGGGCAAAAACACAAAGGCCAAAACCTAAACCAAGACCAGAGAGGTGGACAGAGACCAGGCAAAGTCGCACAGTCTGAGTCACAGTCACGCAGACGATTGATTTGGAAACGGGCCATTGTCACGCCGTATACAATCGAGACTGGAAACAGAGATGGAGAAGGAGTCGGAGACTGAGACGGAGGTGGAGGTGGAGGTGGTGGCAGGAACAGCGAGGGGAGGGAAAAAACAACTGCAAAAGGATTTTGCTTAAAGTCAAGTCCGAGCATTAAAGTCGTATGAGGCAGCGCTGTGTTGGGATTATCAAGCAACACGTACGAATTTTCGCCATTGAAGCACAGCAGACATGCAAGCGAGCATGCTCGACTGCAGCATACTGCACTGCACATATTCAAGTTTAATTCAATGAAAATGCAATTACATGTATGTCATAGTGAATAATTAGTCTTCATTATTTCTTGATTCACACTGTCATCGCTTTCAACTTGCTTTGATTCTCGCAGCTTCCTCAGCGACTTGAGCTGCTTCTTTATTAATTAATCGCACATATGCTTATATAACATACAAGTGTTATAGCACTTAAAACTTCGAGTCTCCAACTGGCAGATCCTTTGAGAACGAAGCGGATATACAAACGGACAGACGGAAAGATGGGCGCCGTCCAAAGAAAATGATGCCATGACAGTCGTACATGGCTGTCATGCTCACTTTGGTCCATTTGCAATGAGCATAGGCCATGGCCAGAGACAGCGAGACATAGCCAGTGAAGCACTCAACACGCACACGCTCAGAGCCAAACACACACACGCATACACTCACACACACACACACACACACACACACACACTGTGGAAAAGAACCAATGCAAGTTTGGTAGTTTGAACACGAAATATTTTATTATTATATATAATTTGCTATTATGATGATTATACGTGGGATGTGGATCTGGGCTTGGATTTCGATTTCGATTGCCAGTACAAAATCCATATCCATGTATTCGGATTCCGTGAGCATCCTGTTGGCATCGCAGTTCAGTCGACTTCAGTTGCCGGACACTGCATACTTTATGGCTGTTGCCTGTTGGCGCAATCACGGTCAAGATTCGTTTGGGAAGAGGCAGCGACCCTTCTGGACAGTGCCCGCTCACCAATTGAATCCACCCACTCTCCCCTGACACATTTATGCACTCACAACCAGATGATGTTCGACTAGGGAGAGAGAGTCCATGCTAGATCTATGCCAGCATCTGCCTCTGCCTCGCAATTTACACCAGTGCGCTTGGTCAACACGTGATGCCACCTTCGACTCCAATATATTCCATATTTTATTGCATTTCCTATGTGTATTTAAAGGGTGTACATATCGAACTAGGCGTGTACTTGATTTGCAACTGGTTGAAGCACAAGCTGGATCAACCAGTCAGCTGTAAAATGGACAAACTTCTAGCTTTCAATTAATTATCAATCAATCAGCTGTAAACAATTTATGAGATAGACAATCAATCTTTTATTTGTAATTGCTTACGTATATATTATATTATTAGCCATTATTCATTAATCAATCAGTCGTCAGTCAATCATTTTGCAGGCACCAATCAGTTATTAATTAGGCTTCAATTAATTTAGACATTTGCAGTCAGACTACCCATGTTTTATAGACGAACTTCTGACTTCAATCAGACATCAATCACGCATCAAGCAAACACCAATCTGACCTAAAGCAGTCAACAGTCAATATGTGTCTATCATATATCGATCAAACATAGATCATGCTGCAATAAGACGCTTACTTTCGCTGTTCTTCAATCAATCAGTCCAAGCCGAAGTAGAATTAATTAGCCTTGTTCATGCTTTTAATTTAATTTTGGCACTCTCTCTTTCTCTCTATCGCTTATTTTTCAATACTTCACTCTCGTTGCGCTCAACTTGAAAAGTTTAAGCAAATTGGTTGGATTATCATGGCCAGAATAGTCATCTGATTGTCAGAGCTTTGACATGCTGAGAGCTAAAAGTTGGGAGATTGGAGGAAGGAATCGTTTGGCGCATAAATTAAGCAGCTTGATGGCGCTGGTGGATGGGGATGGGGGTAAGGAGGCATGAGGTTAGCGGAATAAACTCAAGTTGCACTTAATTAACTGCAATAAGAAACTGAAATTAACCCCAAGCTAAGCTAAGCCAAGCCAAGCCAAGTCAAGCCAAACCAAGTCGAGCCGAGCCGAGGCGTCGACAAGCGAGAGGCAAAGTTTTTATCATGTTTCCGCAGTGCAGATAATGAAGCTGCCAATGATAATCATAATGAAAAACGTTGACGATGATGCTGCAGATGATGCTCATTATGATGATGGAAAGTGCAACAAAGGCGCGCAAACTTTGCGTTCCTTCGAGCCTCATAATTCCGTTAGCTAATTTGCGTCGTTAGATTTGAATGGGAAAGAAAGAAAAAAAAAAGCAGGGAGTGAGAAGAAGAAGAGGAAGGAGAGAAGAACATTGCAACAATAATTGCGTTAATAATTACTAATGGGCAATCATTCGCAATGTCTAACGAAATGTTGCCAGCAACATTGGCAGCCGGGCAACATGCTGCGCAGCATGTTGCGCAACATGGCGACGACAGCGCTGAAAGCGCGCGACGCCTCATCGCAATTGGCAGACGTGTTTGTGTGGCAGAAGTTCGTGTTCGTGGTGTGCCATGGCACTCGTGCGACTCGCTCGCTGGCAGTGCTCGTGCGACAACAAGCCGCAACGGTGCTTGCCACAGAATGCATCAACAACAGCAACAGCAGCAACACTTGGTAGTCAGGCAAGTGATCCCACACAGTTGGCGATTGCCAGGAGGAGCCGCACAACATTTTCATATGCAGTTTCGGTTACGAGTTTCAGTTTCAATTCGAGTGTCAATTGAAATTGTCTGCTGTTGCCATTTTGGCAGTTGCCAAGGTTGCACAACTTTGCAAGAGGCAAAGTACATTTCAAGCATTTTTCCAACCGAGTTTTTCCCTAGAAATCATTGTTACGTAGGCATACGAAACGGCCTTTTAGCATTCCGCGCATTTTCCAAACATCCAAACTGACGACTGTTGAAAACGGAGGCAGGCTTACAAACAAAATGCCACAAAAACAAGACACAAAAAAAAATACAAAAACAAAAAAGGAATCAGGAAACACAAGCAAAGAATCTCTGGCAAATAGCGCCCCGTTCACAAAAGAACGAAGAAAACGAAAACGATAGCAAAACAACATTGCAAAACTCAAACGGAGTTTTCCTTAACCTTTAACCCCAACCAAAAGCTGGGAGTGGGGCGTACGGTGGTCTCCTTCTACCTGTGGCTTTTGCTCTTGGGTTATGTTGCTTCGGCTTCTCCGATGGCTTAAAGCGACTGCAATCAAAGTCATCTCGCTCCCTCCTCTCTCTCTCTCTCTCTCTCTCGTCTGTTGCGTTCTCAGCTCGTGCAATCTCCTTTGGCTGACATTGAAATTCCCCAAGAGCAATCGTTTATTGGTTTCCGTTTCAGCTTTCAGCTCAAAACAAAGATACTTGCACCTGTCGCAACCTCACTCTTCCCCTCTTCCCCCTTTCAGCCTTACACATGAAATGTAAATTTGCATTTGCCAAGCAAAAAGTGTTGCAATTTCTTGCTTCTCAAACACACATAATTAATCGGCCCAGTACGACTTTTGTCTTGTGCCTTGACCCTTTGTTAGCTTAGATAGCTTAGATTTAATCGCTCAAATATACCCCCTATTGACTGCATATATTATTTAAATGTTATTATTTCTAACTTCATTTGATGCCGAATTATATGCGCTTATATTAAGCTATTTATTTATTTTGATATGCATTTTTTATTTATTATTAACACAAAACTCTGCTGCTTTCATTGACAAATACTTATTTTGCTTTGTTTTTTAATTTGCCATTCCACTTCATTGAACATTTGATTGAGATCAAAAATAACATATTTATAAAACATAATAAACAAGCTGTGTGTAGGTGGATAACTGCAGTAAAAGTTAATCAAATCAAAACACAATGTAATAATGCCAGTTGAATAGACCGGCAAAGTACCAAGGCAAATGCTGCAGGAAAATGTTAGAGAGAGACAGACCGAGGGGGAGGAGGTGGGACAATGGGTGGCCACTTTGGCAATTTAAACTGAAAGTAATTCCACTAAAATGTTTTAACAAATTCAAATACAAATGGCAATGGCGCGGAGAGGCAGACGGCTGGACAGCCCAGACAGCCGGACAGACGGACAGCCAAGATGCGAAACAGTTGGATAAGCGTCGGATATGTAACGGTACTCTAGGAGGCGCCGCACAGGTGAACCGAGACAAAACGATGCGAAAACTGAACGATGTGGAACGAAACGTTGCGCATTGTTTGCCCATCGCCATCGTCGTTTTCCACACCAAAATTTTGGCAGAAAAGTCGTCTCGAGTAAGCAGACGAAAATTTGAAAGTGAAATCAAACAATGCGAAAATAACTCGTACAACAATGTCAAGTGTGTTTTTCCACTTCCTCTCTGCCCCATTCAAGCATATTTGCACTCGTTGAAAAGAGCTGCAAGTTCTTCTACTTCTTATTTATATTTAACATTTCTCAAATGCTTAGCTTTGATTTCATTTGATTCCATGCATTTTCCTTTCATAAATTTCTCTAATAGATTAAGCCATTTCCAGCCGTTCTAAGATCAAAGTCAAAAGCTTAAGAAAGCACTTTTATTTGTATTTTTTCCTTTTGTAAATTAATAAATTTCTTAAGCCTTTCGTTTGATACTGAAGTAACATATTTGATAGAATTCATTAAATTTTCATACTTTACCATTTGATTTATTTGCAAATAAGCATAAATAATCTTCGCTTTTGATCTTTTGGGTGATCAAAGTAAATTAAATGAAATCATTTATAAATTTTTGAATAAATAATTTGGCAGTTTTAGTTCATTTTAAAGGGAATTCCTACAATATATAAATATTTTCACAAAATTAGAGTAAAATTAAAACAAAATTACAAAATATTTGTACAAAATTACAATTCATTTCTTTTAAATTTAATGCCAATTAATTGCAATATTTTTTTCTATATATTTTTGCAAATAAATTAAACCTAAATAAATGTTGCAATTTCCCAAAACAGATACTGCATTTTTGTTTTAATTGTTCTGCTAATATTTTATTTATTTATTTGCAACATTTTCTTGAATTT
This sequence comes from Drosophila pruinosa, assembly GCA_018150935.1. Classification (NCBI taxonomy): domain Eukaryota; kingdom Metazoa; phylum Arthropoda; class Insecta; order Diptera; family Drosophilidae; genus Drosophila; species Drosophila pruinosa. The sequence goes on along the minus strand of JAECWR010000194.1, from coordinate 15,190,837 downwards.
ATCGAAATTTTAATTCCTTAAATATATATGCCAAAATACTAGATGTAATAATAATGTATTATAGTAAGTATAATCGCAAGCTATGAAACAAGTAATTTTCCATTTCTGCCAAACTAATGTGAGTAAACAGATAATTAAATAATAAATAAAGATAAATAAGTAAATAAGTAAATGAATGTTTTTTTTTTTGTAATTTTTTCATACCTTTTTTCTTATACAACTCTGTCGCTGTTCTTCTTGAATGTGGCGTCTTAGGCTTGTTTTGACATGGCCCAAAAGGCTTTTGGTTTTGGCTTTGGCTTTGGCTTGTCATCGTTGGGCTACATCTTGTATTTAATGTGTGCATGTATTGTGTTGGTGCAACCGCAACAGTTGCGAGCTGCGGCGACAGTTTTGTCGCTTTGAAGCGGCAGGACACTCGAGTCAAGTGCATGCTGGGAGCGTAGACAGGCGAAGGACGAACAAAGTCGATGGCGCCAAAGGTGAATGTTAAACGTTGATTTCGTTCTGCGTTTCATCACACTAAGGGGGAAGGGGAAAGGGTGATGGGCTGAAGCGTGTTGTCATGATATGCTTTTGCAACATCCTCTTCGTTCTGGCACTCGTCCTGCCGCCTCGTGTGGTTGTCGCCAAGTAAAAGTTAACTTAAGCAGCTGCCAAGTGACTTGAAAGCACTTGAGCGCATCCTTAAGCAGGATATCAACTGGCAAAAGCGCTGAAAGGAGCAGCAGACGCTCTCTCTCACTGTATGTGTGTGTGTGTGTGTGTTGAGTGAGTGTCTGTGTGTGTGCAACAGCATGAGGCAAGACACAAAAGCTGTGAACGAGCGCAAATCTCAGCCAATGTCAAAGAGGCAGCACAACAAACAGACGCCGTTGCTGCCATCGTCAGGATGTGTCCGCATCCTGGACACACTCACATTCACAGTCACCGCACCCGCTACATTTCCACCCCCCTCCCCTCGAGATGCCCGCGACCGCGCTGTGGCAGCACGTTGTGGCCTTTTATTAGATACGTGCTGTATCTCTGTTTACCAACTTTGATGGTGTTAATGCCTTTTGTTCTTGTTGCCTCCGATATACATCTATGTCAACCAGACAGACACACACACACTTGCCCCACTGGGGGGCATGCCTCTAAAGGGCGTAAAAAGTGCAGCGTATGTGCTTTTGTCGCTAGCCTGCCAATGGCAAGACAGAAGGGTGAAGAAGGGGCCCTTGATGGCTGGAGGGGAAGGACAGGCCAGGCCAGACCATGGCAGGCAAGCTGCCATTTAATTGGCATGGCTTGAACAGCAACCTTGAAGTCAAACCACACACTTGCCCCTTTAATATTTAGCTTTAACTTTTAGCCTATTTATAGCTAGCAACAGAAATGCAATTAAAACGGCAATTGCACAAAATGGCGACCACAAGGGAGCAGCTGCCGCTGTTGCAACTGTCTCACATGCAACAAGAATGGCTCGCAACCTTCAATTGGAGGTCATTTGCAATAGGCTTTGCCAGGGACTTGGAAGAAAAATCTTAGCTAGACCTTCAGGAGAGGAGTAGGAAAAAAAGGTCCAAAATAAATATTCTTTTTTGACACACAAAGACGATGACTATTTGGATTAAAGTTAATTAAAATGCTACATAGAGTAACAAATAGTAGTAAAAGTGTGAAAGAGAGAGAGAGTGCGAAAGAGAGAGAGAGTGCGAAAGAGAGAGATGAAGAGCAGAAGACAGTCCTGCTAAAATCTTACAAGTTTAAAACAAGCATGCTGCTTATGGCTATTGAAAGGATGCCTACAATAAAATGAATTAAAATGAAATTCAAATGCAATAAATTAATTATTATTGAATGTACAGTTACATTAAGAAATCACTGTAATTGAATAGAATTCAATAGTTACAAAGATTCAATTTCACTGAGGAAAGAAAGATATGGGCAATTGATTTGAAGAAATGAAGAAAACTGAAATTAGAAATAATCATTTTTAAATATACGTTAATACATAAACCTTATTAAATATATAAAATAGTTATTACATTAAAAATATATATGCAATATAAAATATATATTTCATTTTGTGTTACAAATAATAATTATGTTGTAATAAATAAATAAATAATAAAATAAATGGTAATGTTGATGAAATATTGAGAACAGAGAAAAGCTTAAACATTATTTGAAATATAATACAAATATAAACATAATTATTTAAAATATATAAATATGAAAAGTCGTTGATTATAAATGTTAAAAATGTTTCGAAATATTGAGAATGGAATTGCCATAATTTTTCTCTTTAGCGGCGCCAATGTGTCAAAGAACAGGCTGCCACAAGGACAGTAGAGCAGAGGAAGCATGCACCAAGTAGAAGGGGGGAAGTGTGCTCAATGATGGGGAGATGGAAGGGGGGGGGGGGGGAATCTGTTGCAGCGGCAGCAATCGCTGAAACCGGAAATGCGCGAAACTAACGGATAATGGAAAATGGTGTTTGGGTAACTGTGACTCCAACTGTGACTCTAACTGTGACCGTTGACTGTGGTTGCAACAGGCGAGGAGGGCAGCAGGGGCAGGATGCACATAAACTGGCCAAATGACGCTTAATGTCATGGTTATGTTTACATGCGGTGAAGCATTGCGAGTGGGACGGAAGTGAGCGTTAAAAACTTTAGCCGAAGGGGCGCCACAGTTGCAGTTGCAATTAAACCAAATTAATGCAAAATGTATGTGGCAAGCAAGTGTAGAGGGAGGGGGGGAGAGGCTGTTCAGTGATAAGCTGATGAAGCGAAATGCTGACAGCAATCAGCAAAGCTGTAAATTAACCAAAAACACAGCAGCATGCAACACTGTGGCATGCGGCATGTGGCACAATGCAAATGACGGGTTGTACGCTGCGCTATGGCGACTTTGTTGCACATATGCAAATGTTGTTCGTAAATGCAATGCAGCAAGTTGCACGTTGCAAGTTTCAAGTGGCAAGTTGATGGGCAAGGTAGTAGGAGGGGCATGCAACACCCAGTACTAACCAGTAGCTAGCGGCCAGCACATCAATTGTGTGTGATCAGTTGTGCAGGATCAGGTTGCATGCCACCGGCCAGTGGCACGTGCAATATACTTGCAACATGCTGAGGCTTGGCACGTAACTTGGGCGACACATGAAACGATAGTCGACTGCGGATGTGGCAAAGTGTTAGACCGGGCTAAGAGCATGTGGCAAGAATCTCGTGGCATGTGGCAAGTCCCGGACAAGTCTGGGCTTGGATGCAATGGCAGCGATTTTGTCACCAACTCCGGCGACTTAATTGCTATTCTAAGCAAGATGCATTTTATTGTGGACAGAGAGAGCGAGGGACATGGAGAGAGAGAGAGAGAGAGAGAGACAGAGAGAGAGAGAGAGAGAGAGAGAGGGAAGAGGAAAGAGGAAAGGAAGAGTAAAAGACATACATATAGGGAGACTCAAGTCAAACCCGTTGTGGTAATTAAGTTATGTGCAACACGCAGTGGGTGCCACAACAAGTGCAACTGCAGCAACAACAACAACCACAACATCGATACGCTGTAGCAGCATGTGGTAAAGGTGCACCAAGGCAGCGGGAGGGGGTAAGGTGCAGGCATATGCCAACAATTTAATTAACTTTGTCACCTCAACAGCATTCCGCAATTGTCTCGCATTGCAACGCATCTTCACCTTTCCTAATTGCCACCAATTATGTCACCAAAATACCTTTAATACCGTCTATACATGTATATAATATAAAGACATATACCACATGCATAACTTGGATAACTTGGATGGCTCAGCGAATTAAATATGCTGGCCAATTGACCAAGTTATTTAGGTTAAGGCTAAGCAGCATTAGAGACCAAATAAGTGAAAACCAAATATTGACAACGAGTACTAGAAACTAGAACATTCGACGCTTCATGAACATATATCTAATGTGAGCCACTGTCTATCTCTGCTCTGCTTTGTGCTGCTGATCGTTGGACAGGATAATGCAATAGACTTAGCCTTGGCTGACAATCGATAGCGTTGATTCTTACAAATCTGGCCTAATAAGCTCTGGCATACTGTTTATTTCCTCTAGGGGCTGCCACAGTCCACAGCTCAGTTCAGTTCAGTTCAGTGGCTATAACTCAAAGTGTGTGTGGCAATGTCCGCCCACATTTGATGTTAGTTACAGCTCAGTCTATTGGTGGACACTTCATTGGCTGCCACAAAATGACAATATAGCAAATACATAAATGATATACGAATGCTTCATCCTCTGCCTCTTTGCCAATAACATAGTACACATATTGACATGCTCTACTCAATATGTGTAGTTGTATGTGTGTATAGGAAATATCTCCTACTCAAGCTAGGGGCTGTTGTACTGTGTGTAGTGTGTGTGTGTGTAGTGTAATGTGGGAGGAGTTGTTTGTCCTGCCAGTTTTGGGGCAGCAATAACAACCTTGCCCCTCCTCGGCCGCCACTTGACAAACACGCTGCGTTAAAGGAAATGAAAAATTCTTAGCAAAATTCCCATCATCCCTTATTGGGCTCTGGGGCATTCTGTTCTCTACTCCCTTGTCTCGCCTCGCCTCGTCTCTTGTCTGCTCGCATCTTGCTATTCTATGATGCTCTTACAAAAGATATTGTGTGCCTATTGCGAGGTTTGTTCTGCTATAGCTATTTTGGAATTCATTTAAATATCAAGCGAGGACCTTCTTCAAAAGAGTCGATATATCTTTTATATATATTATATAAATATGCATGCTTTTTATCTTTTAATATTCAGTTTTTCAAAAAAACAAATTGAAAACTTTTTCATTTTGCTCAATAATAAATAAATCTTAATATACTTTTATATTATATCTACTAAATAGTTAATATATAAGCTTATTTAATTTTAAAATAATTATTGTTTAATAAAGTATTGACTATTTCCTATTCGTACGATATAATACACCAAATACAAGTGTATTAAAACTTCCAACTGATTCCGTTCAGGCTCACAATAGTTTGCTGCATTTTTGGATATTTTTTTATGCGCGTGCATGTGTGTGTGTGTGAGAGTGTGTGTGTGGATAACAATAAGTTCACAATATGTAATAAAACTGGACGCATTATAGAAAGTGCCGGAGGCGCCATCAAGAAGCTATAACAGCTATAATATTAAGTTGGATGGGGAAGTTGGGGAAATTGGCAAAACAAGAAAAACACTTATGAGCTGAAATTTTGAAAACTGGCCTGCTCTGATTTGATTTGATTTGATTGAATACTCAAACCGTGGACAACAATATATATGTATTATATATATGTACATATAAGCCAGCAGAGAGACTAAATTATTATTTAATGCAGGCAATTACTGAACGGCGTATTAACTGAAAGGGTATGCAAACATCAAACAAACTGTGCTCGAGTTGATGGCATATATTGAGTCAGGCCAAGAGAGCTGGCCACAAGCATATGAATTAAAAGAAGCAGTCAAATAGGAGCAGAAGAAATGAAGAGAAAAGAGAGAGAGAGAGAGCTGTGAGAAGTGAGGTGTCCCAAATGCAATTAGGCATGCATAATTGAATTCTTTTGTTGATATTCTCAGCATTTATTTACATATTCATTTATTTATTTGTTTTTGCAACTGCAACTGGACCTGAAGCTCTGTGTGAAGTTTGTGGCCTTTGCACAAACTAATTAAATGCCTGCCAAATTGGCCGACTCGAGTTGAAGTTCTTTTTTGGGCAAAAAAATGCAAATGCACCCAAATGTTGCAAAATGGGCAAAGGGGAAATAAATAAATATTAAGTACACGTATTTGGAATTGTTGTTGAGTCTGCAAATTGAAATGGCAAGCCACATGGCAAACGAGTCAAATAAACAACAAACAGCCCGAACGACAGCATAGAAGCCTGCAATACTCAAATATATTTAAATACACATCCATAGTTTGTCTTTTGGATTGTTGACTTGCCTTCAGCTTTCTGTCTTTAGGCTGCAGCCTCTAGCCTACGTACTGATTATCTCCCTTGTCTGTGACTTTGAAATTGAGCTATGGCTTAAAAACAACACTTATGTTGCACATCAAAAATCAAGCTTCACTTTTAAGGTAAATTTGAATGAAATCTCATCATTTAACTAAAGTTAACTAACTAAACTCTTCTGAGACTTTGAGTAAGGTCTGCTGTGAAGACTTCTAGCCGAAACACTGAATGATTAAAACAAATCTTTTATATACATTTGATAGTTCAAAAAACTAGCATCTTCTTACCAACTTGGCTTAAGTAGTTCATAAATTCCTTTCTTCATTATTGTCCTTACTGAAACTTGGTTAGCGATTAACATTATTGTTGTTTGACGTGTCAAAGTGTTCAATTATCTGTTTGCAAAATTGCCTTCAAAAATTACATTTTAATAGTCGATAAATGTATATAACAATGAAACATTAATATGCCTTCTTATTGTATTTTGAATTCAAATATTTAACCGGGCGTTCTCCACAGTTGCCAGTTCTTTCAAATACTAAATTTAAATTGTAAACAGCAGATCGGCAAATGTTTTTTAATTCGCATTTCAAACTGCCCCGCCCCATCGCCGCACCTCACTCCCAGCTTTATCAACAGCTTTGGCTCTTACTTTTGGCTGTCATGTACAATAAACGAAAATCAAAAAGTCGAAACCGATTACAAAACTTGTCAAAGTTCTTTGCTTGGCCGACAATCTACTGATAATTACTATCTGGGGAGCACTAACTTATCGCTTCGAGCCACAGCCAATTCCTCTTCCTCTTCCTCTTCCCATTCCCTTTCTCCTCCTCTCCCTCTGCTCTCCTCTTGCTTGCCACGAACTTGTGAATACTTTGCGGCGACTTGAACTTTGCTCAAATGCTGACTGTATTCTTTTAATGTGTATTTCCTTTTTTGTTTCTTCAAAAAAGTCATTTTAATTGCATCATGCTCTTTGTAACATCTCAAAGTAAATATTATTTTTAGTATTTTCTAATCTAACAAGTTTTTATATATATAATATATATAATATTCTATCTCTTACAAATTGTTATTGTAAAACTGTTTGCGAAACATAAAACGACACATTTAATGCCCTGTAATTTAAAAAAAACTATCTTTTTATTATAACATAAATCTGAATATTATGCTGCAACTATTGCACCAATTATCGAGAAAAAATGGCTGACATATAGTTTTATATTATTAGCGAGATTGTTATTAGAGTGTAGCTAGAATCTCTATAGTACTTTTAGCAAGGCCACGGAATGTGGCAGAAGAGGTGGTGAAGAGGTGGAAGGCAATGAGAGGGGAAAATCAATGATTCGAAATGGACGAGAAAAAAACGTGTGTCAGCAAAAAGCGAGCGAGGCGAGCTAGGGGAGGGGGGTGTGGAAAAAGTACGCAACACGATGCCTGTCAAAAGTTGCAAGTTGCGAGTTGTGTGTGTGTTCTTGCCACGGCCCCGCCTCCGCCCCTGGCCACGTCATACAATTGCTGTTGTTGGTGCAATTATTTAACTTTTCATAACTCATCTAACTAATAATGCAATATAACGGCAAATATTTGTGGACAACACACATGCACACACACACACACACACACACACACACTGGGGCAGGGTTGTGTGGCACATGTGACAACATTGTTGACTCGGCTCAAAGTCGTCGCAGAAAAAAGCAAAAAGCAAAAAGCAACAGAAGCAACAACTCTCAACTTGCAACTTGCAACTAGCGACTTGGGATTTTGGTGAAAATTACTTTATAACTGTTTGGCACGCTTTGTGCGCTTGTTGCAAGCGGCATTTGCTGTTTGCCGCATACGTATTTTGTTGCACTCGCAACGCGGCACAGCATTGCTGACTAATTAAATATGATAAATATGAGACGAGCAACTTTTTGCGACGCGTGTCAACAGCTGAAAAGCTGCTTGTCCCTCTTCCCCCACCCACCGTTTCCTCTTCCTCTCTGCCTTACTGGCCAACCCAACTGTCAGGGCTTATAAAGTTGCAGTTGCCAAAAACGGCAACCATTTTGCAGCCCCATAGAATGCTGTATGGCTTCGAAAGGCGAGAATCCCACAAAATTAGCCAGCTTCAATGTGAACTTTTTGCAACTAATGAGTGTGGCTGAACAGAGAGAGAGAGAGAGAGATGGAACGAGGGGGAGAGAGAGTAGGAGAAAGAAAGGATAGACAGAGTGGGAACAGTTGGAGAATCATTAGAGATTCTAATGCAAAAAACATAAAGATGTGATAAGGCAGTTGGAGATTGAAGATTGGAGAAGAACGGTTAGAATTGAGAAGCATAGAGGAGAAAATGAGAGAGATATCCAAAAGTAAGGGAAATAGACGGAAGAGAAATAAAATAAAATTGCACAAAATATATAAAATTGGGAATATCAAAATGATAATGAATGAATAATGAATGATAATGTAGCAATTCTTTACTCGTTACTTTCTAAGCGCTAGTTCAAGTTGTTTATTAACAATACTTGCAGAAAATAGTCAAAGAAAAGAACAAAGCAAATATGAAAAGCATATAAGTAAACAAACAGATAGATGGCAAACTTTGTTCAAGAAACAAATCGGCATTATACTTGATACTAGGTTTACAACGAGTGCACTTTAAAGTGCGCCAACGAGAGACAAGCTCAGACACATGCACTCTCTCTCTCTCACTCTGTTGCAGCGAATGTGGAAATCAAAAAGTCGCGCAGACAATTAGCACAAGTCAGGGAAAGGCAACGGCAAGGGACAAGGACACGAACAAGGATAACAACGAGGCCTCAAGTGGCAGCTAGAAACAGGCAGAGGCAGAGACACAGACAGGACATAGGTCACAGGTCGCAGCCAGTTGTTGCCACTGGGCCAAAAGGGGCAGCAATGACAAATGCCAACGCTATTGCTGTTGCTGTTGTCCTTGGTTGTAGGCCTCGCTCATATCTCTCTTCTTCCCCCCCCCCCCACACCCCACCTTCTTCATCACAAACAAGGGGGAAGTTTTTCGATTAAGCGCTCGTAAAAGTTGCCTCGTTTGTTGCCACCGATGCTGCTGCTGCCTCATGACGCACGCAGCTATCCTTTGTCCATGTCCAAAAACAAAAGCCACATGCTTCGCAAAGGGGAAGGGCAGACGTGGGGGGGGGAGGGATTATGCCAATGTCATAAACAAGCAATAAAAAAATATAAAAAGCTGAAAACGCGTTGTTGCGCTGTGATTACCATGTGATCATCATCATCATCAGAGACAGCAGCAACAGCGACAGCATAGACGAGACGCCTCCATTCCCCTAGGCATGCCATAAACCTTACCCCTCCCCCCCTCTCTCTCTCTCCCATTTTCCCCTTTTCACTTGCCCATCTCCCCCCCCCCCCCCCAAGTAGCTCACACTTTCCAGCTGCTGCTTGACGACCTTCATTGCCTGTCTAACGCACCAAGCAGTGACAACTCTGAGTGCCCTTTTTTGGCGATAGTTCTGGCAAACGCAATCGCCAGGCAAATCGCCAAATTGCAAAAACTAACTCTTTGTTTGCTAAGTGCATTGTTGCTTTAAGAGAGATTTTTGTTTACTCGATTTGTGAGCAATCAGCTTTGATTTAAAATCATTCATTATTTCTATAACTAACATTTTTACAACAACCAGAGTTGCCATATTCATTTTGTATATTAACAAAAAACATTGTATGTAGTAAAAGCCAAGTATAAGCTCTCTTAACAAATTGTTTTAAATTATATATATTCTATATGCACACAATTGCATTACAAGAACTCTTTATTTATTTTTATTAATATATAAATTGTAGTTTTTTTTTTAGAAATAATCAATTAACTAAAATGAAAATAAATACAATGTGCTCTTAAATCAAACACAGAATTCTGATATGATCTAATTATTTTATTTTAAGCTTACGTCTCAAATTGTAAGATGATTTTATTTTTCTTTATTTCATTTATTTTGCTATAGTGCTATTTTTTGTAATTTTATTTATGCTTTCAATGCTTGTTTAAATCAAAAAATTTGTTTTATTTTTAAGTATATTGTTTTAAGAAATAGAAAGGCTGCTGCTGCTGTTTTAGTTTTGTGGTATTCGAATAGCAGCTGGAACAACCCTCGCAGAGACGAGCTAATAGTTTTGACCGTCAGTTTTCGGTTGTAGCTGTAACTACTAAACAATTGTTGTTGTCTGTTGAGTTGTTATTGTTATTGTTGCTGCCGTTGTTGTTGATGTTGCTGCTGTTAGTTAGCTTACGAGCCACAGAGTGTGTTTATTGCTGTTCGGCTATTTTTGGCACGTTTTGTTTGCCCGTGCGCCATTTGCCTTGCCAATGCCAGCACACACACACACACACACGCACACACGCACACACAACACTGTGGACGTTGTCTCTGCTTGCCCCACTTGCAACATTTCCGCCGTGGCATCAACTACTATCGCTCTGCTTCTCTTTCTCTACTCAGTTTCAGTTTTCATTGCGCTTTTCACCAGCATGTGTGTGTGTGTGTGGGAGTGTGCGTGTGAGTGTGTGCGTGTAGCTTAAGGTGTGTGTGCTATTTACTTATGCATGCAGACTTTAAAGTCGCCCCCTGGCTGCCTGCCACATGTCGCGTCGAGAGGCACGTTGTCTGCCTACACAAACAATTCATTTTTAATGCAAATATTTTACTTTATTTTTCACAATTTTAATGTTGAACCCGAAAATCATCTTCCTGCCAGGTGCTCAACCATTAACAGTGCCAGCGGCAGCGACGTCGACTGAGGCAGAGGCAGCACAAGTGAGGCCGATCAAAGGTTAAAATAAACTGGGACACGTCATGTAAATGTTTACACATCATCACCAACATTCAGCTAAGCAAACATATCGACCTCATCGACTGCCACCAACAGCAGCAGCCGCACAGAAAGAGCTGGCGACAGAGGGGGGGTGTGTGTGTGTGTGTGTGCGGGGGTGTAGAGGGTACATTATTGGCGCATATGTTCAGCACAAATTCCACAGATTGATGCTGGAATTTTTTTATTAGCATTTCTATTTACCAGGCCAAGCCACCCAGCATCGTCCTGCTCTATACTTGATGCCATGCCTATGCGCGACATACTGGGGCGAGAGTATGAGAAGGAATGGTAGAGCTTGTTGTTGTTGTTGTTGTGTCCTTTGTCTGCAATTTTCCAAACAAAGGCATTTTTCAATTGTTGTTTTTACTTTTTGCGCCGCTTTCCTTTTTATGCCCCATGCCCATTGAAAATGGCCAATAAAGGGTATTATAGTTATAAGTAGACGACATATTTGTCCAATAAGCCAACTAAGTGCTCAATACCTCTTCTCAGTTCCACTACAACTGCTACATATACACATGCCATGTGGCATTCTTTATGGGTATTCCAAGTTCCTTCTATGGAGATTGCCATTTTTGTACACATTTTAATCATTTGCAATCGACACAGGGTATCTCACAGTTGAGCTCTCTCGACTACAGCGTTCTCTTCTTGTTTTTACTTTGATTTCTTAGATGTGCGTGCAAGTATGTGTGTGTGTGTGTGTGTGTGTGTGTGTGTTCGTAATGCTTTGTGTGTGGCAGATAAATCGCATTGCATAGACGCTCAAAAGCGTCGAATCGATTGATTACATTGATTCGTCCTACATATTTTTAAAGCCTTGCCAATCAACAGGTAATTACAATTGTATAAAGACAAATGTCATTAGCATTCAAGAGAATATCACAAATTTAATTACTACTTTATCGCTTATCATTTTGTTTCTCAGTATTTTGGCATCCCTTTCTGTATACTGTAATCATGGCATTTTTTGTAACGCATCTTTTGATCTTTGATCCAAAATGTTTTTAGCTGCATTTAGTTTGCATCTCTAAGGAAAATTTAATTGGCAATTGAAGGTATATATGATAATGTTTAAATTTATTGATAATATTAATTATTTATCTGAAATCAAGTATATGCTTTGGTCACAGACTTCTCTGTCTTCAAAGAGAATTGAAACTGTCTCATGTCTCTCCTCATCATTGTATTTTCTAATTTACTAAAGACATGAGCAAGACAAATATGACTACTCCACATACTATTTCAAATATAATATCTTACTACTCATTTATTAACAATTAATTTCCTTGACAATATATGTGCTTGAGTATCGGAATTAATAAATCAAAGCTTGCTAAATTGATGAATTCAAAGACTACTTTTAGAATTTAAAGACTTTTAACTGTCATTGCAAAGCAAAGCTGCGTCTAGCGACAACAAGTTTATGGCTGTCTTAAGTGTAAATGAAATTAAATTGAGTTTTTGTTTTTATGTGTTGCATATTCATAAATCTGTAAAATGCCTCAAGTTCTTTTCAATTGTGAATGTGGCAATTCATTGAATTTCGTGTGGGAAAAAAGTCATCACAATTGATCGAAATAAAACGAACTTGAAATCTTCAAGTGTCTTTTGCCAGTTTATATTGAGTCAAGCTTAAGTTCCTTCGGGGAAACACAGTCAGGGGGGGAGGGGGAGCGACGACAATGTGAGAGGCAGCTCCATTTAATGATTTGTACGATTTATACAAGGGTTACGAGTACAGCTTTAACTTGAGCAGGAAGTACGAATGAAATGGAAATAGAAATTTCCAAATCTGCAAATAGAAAAGTCAACAGCAAACGCTTGAGAGAAAGACAGGGAGAGAGTGAGAGGGGGGGAGGTGCTTAAAGGGGAAGTCACGCCGAAATGTTATATTACGTATGCCAAACACGACACGAAACTTAAAAACTTTGCACGATAAGTCGAGGCAGGCAGACGCGGGAACTCGGATTGGGAGAAGGGTACGACTATGTGGGAGGGGAATGTATGGATTAGGAGGAGGTGTGCAACTCATTCAGCTCTCAGAGTCGACTCAGGGGCTGACGTAGAAAGTGCTGCCAAGGCGCAAAAAGAAAAATAAGGGGAAAAAATTGAGATCTGGCTGACAGAAGAAAGTCGACAATTAAATGCTCTATGATATGTTAAAGGTTAAGGTGATAAATGATTAAACAGACTTGCAAATGATTGCAAATTTGAATAGGTAAAAATAAATGATGTTATCTTACATATAATAACGGTTTAAAGTTGAAAAATAATAGAAAAATTAATGGAAAAAATAACAAGAACAGATGCGGTCAAGTTTTGACAGTAAGAGACTATGGATTTTAAATATTCTTTTCTGTATAGCTTGCAGCTTAAAAACAATAAGTATTATTTCAAAAATATACCAGTAAATAAACCAAAATACTCCACACTTAAAATGGCTGTCATGCAGATTCGAAATAGTCCCAACATTTTTTACAAATGGTAAATGCTAAATTGAAGTTTTCCGATTTTTGCAAATCATTTTAAAAAAATTTGTCTTTCATGGCAAACAACAACAACTATGGCTGCTATTTTTTTTTCGCCTGTTACCAATGGTGTGCCGCAACTAGAGTGCCTCAATGTGGTAGGGCATCAACCAGAAAATACAAAGTGAAATGAGCGCCAAATAGAATAAAGCCGAAGGTTGACTATGTGATTGCAAGGGGTGCCAAATTGTCAGAAGGTTGTCAACTAAAGAAAAAAAAAAAACGAGCAGAAGAAGAAGAAGAAGAAAACGCAGAAATACAAAAAAAAAACGAAAATAGAAATAGAAAAGCAAAAAAAGAAGACGCAAAATAAGTGGAAGGAAGAAGAAAATTTGGCATTAAGGTTGAAAATCACGTACGCCGGATTTTCTGTTCCTGTATTTCTATGTCAACGATGCCGAGGATGATGACAATGACAATGACGGAACGCGATGATGAAAGCCAGCTAGAAGGGGGGGCGTGGCAAGGGGCCGAGGAGACTGAACTGAACTGACTGACTGCCTCACTCTTTGGGCCTTTGAAAAAGCGTTTGGCGAATTGAAATGAAATTGAAAATTATACTAGTGTGGGTGTGTGTATTTGACTGTTTGTGTTGTGTGTGTGTGCGTGTGTGTGTGTCTGTGTGTTTGTTTGTTTGTTTGTGTTTGCAGTCTCGTGATGATAATGATGATAATGATGATAATGCTGACTGTTTGCCAGCTCTTGGACTGGTTAATCAAGTTGTTAAGTGAATTGGCTGACTTTGCTATATTGCCACAGTCGCAGCTGCCTAAAAAGAACAGCTTGCATAAAACATATTTCTGCATTTTGTTACAGTAAAAATCAATTTAAAATAATTTAAAAATTATCCAATTATTATTAGCCTTAGTCTTACTTACTTAAGTGCATTCGTAATGCAAGTTTTACAGTTAACTTTTTGAACTCTACTAAGACTATTTTGAGCTCATTACAGACTATTGCATTTGAGCTTCATTTTTAAAGACGAGTTTCATAGTTTCCTTAAAGTGTGTAATTAAATTGTATTTCACTTTGAATTGTATACGACATTTCTGCTCAAATCTTTCGAAGCTTTCGAAATGTAATCTATAGTTAGTTATATTTATATTTCTATATATACGTTTTCTTTAATAGAAATTATATTGCTTTAGTTCAAAGCAATCTTTATATTGCTATATTCATGTAGTTAATAGCTTTGTTTGCTTTCAATCAGTTTCAAGTTTGCAAAAATATTTCCAAATTGATGCCAGTTCATTGTAGCGCAGTTTGCCTGTAGTGTCAGCCCATCAGCAGCTCGAGTCTTTTCATATTCTTCAAAGATTTTCAATAGCGGCTCGAGTGTTTTCAATGTGGTTGGCACTTAAGTAACAGAACTGACCACCGCACCACTGCAAACTTGATGTTGGCAACAATTTTGCGTCTTATCTTAAATTGTTGAAGCTGAGAAAGACGCTCTCCACCTCCTCTCTCCCTCTTAGTGTTTTCTCAAACCACACTCTTACTTTTCTCTTCTCTTCTGCAGTTTCCTTACTCCTTTAGCCCCCTCTGCTCTGCCCCTTGCAGTTGTTCACAGCTCAGAGCTTTTTGTTTAAAATAAACACAATTTTTGCAGCCCCTTTAGCGATACCCTCCTCCTCCCCTCTTGCTTACTCTCTCAAATTCCCCCATTCAAGCTGTATTCGCTTGTTTCATAGTTTCCAATTGCCCTCTTCCTACACTTCCCCCCTCGGCTTGTCCTCTTGCGAGGCGACCGCAGAGCGAAATGCTTGTAGTTTCATTTTTCCACTTTTCCAGCGAATTTTCCTTGGCTGCAGCTGCTCTTCCCTCCTTCCCCGCTGCATACCCTCTTTTTGGCCGCGTTCCATTTGGTTTTGGCTAACGAAAATTTTATTACAAGTTTTCTATAATCGACTTTCGGGCTGTGGTTGCAGCGTTTGCTGCAGTTTTGTTTCGCTTATCGCAAATATCGTTAAATTGCCAGTTAGCTGAGCTCCCTCCTTGCCTAGTTGCCTGCCCCAGAGTCCTTTTGCCTATTCCATCTGGTTGAACGTGCTTATCGAAATCTTCTCTGGCGACAGTTATCGACTTTAGACCACATCGTTTACCAATCGCCTTCCATTTAGTTTAGTTTTATGTCAAGCTATCAAATATTGCCCGATGTATCTAGTGGTATTATATATAAGTATTATATATTTATATAGTCGTATTGAAAGATGTATCTAGTGTTATTATATATATATATAAAGCTGTTTGAGGTGTCAGAACTTATAGAATATGTGCAGCTTCCATATGATAGTATTATATATTGATAAAGTAGTTTGATCTGTCAGTATACAAATATGATACAGCATAGGTGTCAGCGATTATGACAAAGTATCGAATGTTGCAGGATTTATTTGCGATTGTTATACATATGAATAAAGTATACCAATTTGACACATCCTAGGTGTTAGAGCTTATTGAATATTTGCAACATTTATCTACAAGTACTATACATATATATATATATACATATATTCGGTCTATAAGACCTATGAATCCTTAAGATTCCCTCTGCAAAATACGGTTATCGAATACTCAAACAATCTATTAGTTTCAGATAATTGCACCGGACTGTCTCGTTCGATTATTAAACTGCAAATCGCAAATTAAGTGGACACAAATGTAGTGCACATCAACTGATATTAATATCAGTAATTTGTAACAACTGCTGCCTGAAGAGAAGAGAGAGAGAGAGAGAGATAGAAGTCGGTGGAGAGGAAAAGCAATGATTAAAGCGAAATTATTCGCTAGCTAAACAATGAATACCATACGAGTACTCGTCCAACGATTGAAAGAGATAAAGGAAACGACAGAACTGAAAATGTAGCCGTGTTAAATAGCAATTGTGGTTGGCATTTGTTGTTGTTGGCGCCTTAGAGGAACAAATTGCGGTACACTCGTTATTATTATGGGACACCCACAACACACATACACACACACACACAGTGGCAGACACAAACACAGACAAGCAAACTGGAGCGTGAGGCACTTGTGTCATTTGTAATTGAAAATGAAAATGCAGAAACAACAAAAGCAGTCGCGAATAGCTTTGAAGAGAGGGAGAGAGGGAGCGAGAGAAAGAGAGAGAGAGAGAGGGGGAGAGCGACTTCAGTGTGTCAATTGATATGCCGTTAGCGTGCTGTCGAATGAGCATGAATATGAAGGGAATGCCAGAGTTAGAGTTACACTCCCCCAGCTCCCCACTCCCCACTCCCAACTGCGCCTCCTGTCGCATTAGCACTACAACACAATGGAATGCGGGAGAGCGACAGACGCTACTCGCTGGCAGGCTGGCTAGCTGTCGAACGAGACGAGACGGGATGAAAGGAGCCGAGACGAGAGCATTCGTCAATTCGCTGTGTGTCAATCGTTTTGGTGGCTGCCACTAAAAACTAAGGACACACTAATCAACAAACATTTACGCCGACATTGCGTGCATATTAAACAGCTCAGAAGCCAGCACTCGTTACTGCCGCTCTCTCCACCCTTTGCCCCCCTTGCCGCCCTTGCGACCCCTCTTTGCTGTCACTTGAGTCGACAACAGCGAAAGAGTTATTAACTTGACTGCCACACCTTCTCCACTTTAGCTCTCCCTTGCTCTCTCTTCCTCTGGGCGTTATGTAAATTATGTGCAGCCATTTATCATTTAAAAGTTTAATGTGCCTCTATAAATTCAAGTTGCATGACTTAAGGCGTGGGGCATGCCGCGCTATTAGTTACAAAATAAATTGTTAACCCCTCTACTAAGTGGCAGCTTTTGCCCCCAACCCCCCCCCCCCCTTTCCCACTCTTCTCGCACGCAGTTGAAGGTCGAATTGAAAATAGAATCGAAGTGTAGCGAAGTGAATGAAATTGAATGGACTCATTGCGTACTAATGGTTGCTTCGAAACAATGTTTCAACTTCTTTTTGCACTCTACTCAATCGATAGTTGCTACTACTGTTATTGCATATATTTATAACATAATTTATTGCTTTATATAGTTATGGATAATTATGTTTAATATAGAAGTAATTAAATAAATTACACATTTGCTTCTCAATTATTGAGCTTACTCTTCGTATACGTAATATTGAAATAGGAATTCAACAATATCAGTTCATTAATCTAAAAAAATAATACTTTACTCAAGCAAGTAAGTAAGTAATGTCAACAAATACTAATTTATTATATGTGTATATATCTAATATTTTATGTTTTATATATTTTTTTAATATTTTAAACATAAATATATATAATTCTTTCAATATTAGTTCTATTCGTTGCATACTTGTAGCACAAAGCTATATGAGAATTGAATCGAGCAGAGATCTCATTCTATAAATATGCCAATAATGCAAATTACAGGCCACCCTAAGTTAATATGAGAATAAAAATATAAATCTTACACAAACAATGAAATATGCAACTCGATTGGAAACTAAATGCTAAGACAAAAATGTTGTGCCAATTACGACCACTGCCATGCAATAGTAGTGTTTGAAATGCATGTCTTAATAAATAACAATACGCTAATTTTTTTAAACAAATAATATATAGTAATATATGTATATAAATGAACATATACCTCAGTACTGTATGGGCCAAGGCTTTTTATCACTTTTTTATAACTTGAATGGGGTTTTCACCATGTAGTTTGAAGAACATTTATCGACTATGAAATGTAAATAATTCTAACTAAATGAAGCCAGGCTTGGTCAAGATGTATTACGCTGCATAGTGCATGAAATTGAAATGCAATTAGAGTGGAGTATTTGCTGCCACATAATAGTAGTGGTAACTTGAGGGGTTCAAGCTGAGAAAAAAAGTAAGACAGCAACTGGAGGCAAAGAGTTGAAGGATATTGGGGCCAACTATTTGGCAGCGCGAGAGGCGACAGAAGTGGTTAGGAATGCGACAGACTGACGTTAGAAGGCAGCATGGACAGCACGTGGCAGAGTGGCACGTGGCACGTGGCAGAGTGTGGCAACACAGAAAGAGAGAAAGAGAGAGAGATGGAAGGAGAGGACAGAGGACACTTCCACTTGACTCTGTTATGCGGCATGCAATTTGTTTAGTGTGTGAAAATGAAACATTTTTTTGCGTTGCCGCACACTTTTCTCCCCTCCTCCCCATCTGTTTTTCTATCTTTTTGCCCCTCTCTATGACGCTGTAAGACGTCGCACAACACGGCGAATGATTGATGGTTGTTCTGAAACGCAGAAGCGCTGCAAACAAATGAAACTTTTGTTTCTTGCATAATCAAATAACGTAAACAGAGGACAGAGGATACAGAACGCAGGACGCAGGACACTCGGGCAGCAAACCAGGATGAGTAACCACGATGAGTTAGCCAAAGACAAAAGCCTCAGCAAAAGGACAAGAGAAAGAGAGATGTGATGTTGAGATGGTTGAAAGAACTACAAGTTTTTTCTTGACCACATTTGAGGCACTGTAAATACCCTTTAAAACTGTGTCTGAAATATAAAATACAATCAGAGAAAATTATGTATAATAGTACTTGTCTATTAATCATTTATTATATTTTAAAATAAAAAAAAACTAACTATACATGTTCTACTACTTCCATTTGTCTTAAACATGAGCCGTCTATGTGTTTTATAACATAGATTACTATTAAAAGCAAAATAGACAAGCAATTGCAAATACCTCAAAGTTAGGGTATCGTAGCAAGTGTGGCAGCTACAGCTAATGCTTAATTCCTGCAACAAGAAAAGAATTTTTCAATTTAACGCCAAAATAAGTTCGGCCCAAGCGACGTAATTTTTCAAAATCAACACCAAGGGTGGCGAATGGGGCGGAAGGAGGCGTGGTGGCGGGAGGTGAGGAGAGGGGCTTACCTAACTGGTGTCGAGTAAGCAGTGTACTTATATAGCGTAATTACCTATAATCATTTCAATAAGCAAAACAACAAGCAACATTTTAAAGACTTGCCACAAGCGGCAAGTGCGCCTGTGCATATATACTTATGTATGTATATGTACATGTGTGTGGGTGTGTGTGTGTGTTTTAGACATGTTACCGAAAACCGAAAGTGTCAAAGCTTATAAACGTCAGACATAATTATGCCTGCAGGATAATTGTTTAGACACATGAGCATAATGAAAACATGACACGGCATCCTGCGAGGATCAAATACGACCTACAAAGTGTGAGTGAGTGTGTGTGTGTGTGTGTGTGTGTGTGTGTGTATGTGCTAATGTGCAAATGTTAGCGGCAGAGTGTCTCCCTCTCCACACGTCTGCTCTTTCAGCTGGCAACACTTGAGCTTTAACAAGCGCCAAAGGCGTCTGGCATGTGGCATGTGGAATGGCTGGGCAGGCGGCGACGGGACAAGCTCGCTGAAGACTTGAAGCGAACACGTGCAACGTGAGGCAGCAGCGGGAACAATCAAAAGCACAACCAGAGAGAAGCCTTCAGTGAGCTCAACTACAGCTCCAGTTCCACTTGTTGTTGTTTGGCACTCGACACTTCACACCATTCCCCCACCCCAAGCACACACACACACACTCGCATATGCCATACTCCCCCCCGCAACACGCCGTCACACACACATTTTAATTACTGTTATCATTATGAATCGCATACACTGGCTAATTAGTGTGTTACACTTTCATCTATGCATGTATTGTTTAGGCACACACACATTCACTTATCCATATGTGTGTACTTGCACACACCCCCTACAGCTATTGGGAAAGTGTTTAACATAATGAACACGCGTATTACGCATAGAATTAACATGTCACTTAACAAATTACAAGCAAACGAACACAGAGCACGACCTAAACATACCCCACACCAAGTTGCAAGCAAAGACCTGACTGTAAAATATCCTGTAATAGCCAACTAGCATAGCAGCAACTATTTCCTTTCAACACAGGCGATAAGTGGGTGCGAAACAAATATGCTAATTACTATTGCTTCAATAAATGGCAAAGACTACAGGGTATAAAGTTGATAGCGGCAACAATAAATACAACAGAAAATATGAATACATAGTAATCTAACGGCCTCCACTATACACTCTTCAAATTCCTCTTCTTACAACTTCAAATAGTTTAATTTCCATTGTTAATATTTTATTATTGGCGCCAACATACTTGTTGAGTTGTGCACTAGCTAATCGCAGTGCGTATATCGATAAGTACTATCGAGTAATTGTTTTCCGATTTGGCACTAAAAAATCCAGCAGCAACTAGTTGCGCAAGTGCAGTAAAAAGAGGGCGCCAAAAAGAGTTTTCAAATAATAAATATTAATTTTTATAAATTACAATCCATTAATATCCACTTATTTTATACGTTCTATTTTATAAATAAAAATTTACATTTGTTTGCTTTAACCCACGCATTGACAATAACACTCGATGGGATAATCAACATAACACCTGCTGCTAAAAATATTATCACATACTTTCGGGCGAAATGTGAAATTATAGAAACTTGCATTTCAAGCTAAACATGCGCACGTTTTCTTGCTACAAATCTTAAACCTTGAGTAAAAATATTATGGACTTTAATTTACATTAATTAAGCAAACACAAATAATTTCAACATTTTATAACAATGCACATTTGTAACTATTCTTATTTAAAATGCTAAACTTAAAGCAATGCCATATCTGGCAGATTTTTGTGTAAGAAAATATCAACGGCGATTTGCCAACAACACAAACAAAAAGAAAGCGATATCTCGTATTCCAGACTACGGATATTACCCTCATTCGGTTTCATTGTTATGCTTATGTCCCCATTACATTCTCCTTTCATGTGCCTTGCACGCTAGTTTGCACTTGGTGCTGTGCATCTCACTAAGCTTAAGGAGATTTTGGGTAGTTGCTGGTGACCTCAGCAATGACTTGCATTGTCTGCTTATGGTTTCAAAACTGTCAGTGAGATAGGCTTATAATAGTAATATGTATTATCATTGGACTGTTGAAGTATTTTATATTATACTACCATATTATGCTACCCATTTAATAACACCACATTAAAATTTAAATAAAACGCGGGCTATATCGATTACTTTTTTTTTTAAAATGTGGGTGGCTTAATTTATATCGATATAACAAAACAGAGTTGCGTGCCGTGCAAGCATTTGAGAAAAACAGGTGGCAAGTAAAGTGGAGTTGCGGTATATCATGGTATATTTGACGACGTAAAATAGTAAATTTTTAACATTCGAACTGCGGTCACACAAGCCACGCAAGTCGTGTTGTTTTTATTTATTTTTTATGCTCTCTTCGTTCGGTTGGGTTCGGCTTAATTTGTTGTTAAAGCTCCGCGCGCATTTAATTTCGTCATTTACCAATATGTTTTTTTAATCCATCGTAGCGCCGTGCTTCGGTCTCGGTTTTTGGCAAAACGCCAAGCCACCGTGTAAAATTTCAAATGTAAATTGTCGCAGTCAACAACAAAACTCTGGTGTGTGTTTTTTTTGCTCATTTCTTTCAGTATTATTTGTGTGCATGTTGCGCTTGTATGTGTGGTGTTTGTGGTAGTGTGTTTACAACGCCGCCGTGGCCGTTGCTTGAATCAGTGTGTGATATTTGTATTAGTTAGTTAATAACTAATGTAAAGTAGTTTCTTGTTTGCTGCTTGTTGATCAATTTAACGTGAATTCGCGTATAAAAATGCACAGCGACGGTAGCGTCTACGTCGACAGCCATTGAAATTTCACTGAAAAATCAAAAAAAAAAAAAAAAACAATTTGTACTAAAAGCATCAACGCAAAACGTGACTAGTTTATTTTATTAATGCAGCAACAGAAACGGCGGCAGTGGCAGCACCACCAGCAACACCAACACAACAACAGCTACAATTTCAAGTGAATTTTTTGTATTTTCATTTGTGGGTAGCTGACGTCGCTGTTGCGCCGCCGCATTTCGTACATGCTGGTGCATGAGTGTAAGGGAGTGTGAGTGTGTGTGTGTGTGTGTGTTTGTGCGAGTAAAGGGCGGCAGTGTTGTTGCTGTGTTGCTGTGTTGCTGTTGATATAAATGCGTGTAATTAGCATTAATATAATTACAATTGCCGTGCACTAAATGGTGGCGTAGGGGGTGCAATAATTGAAGAAGAACAGCTACAGCATTAAATCAGCAGCAACAACAGCACTGGACTAGCAACAACAATTGCTTAGTAATTGCCGTTGCGGACGCGCAGTTATTTCGTAATGCAACAACAACAGCAATGCCAGCAAGAAGAAGCAGAGGAAGAAGAGACAACAACTGCGTCGGTTGTAAAGCGCCGTTATTACATGCACACACAGGCACAGACAGACACACAGCCATGCACTCGCGCGTCGGCTTTACTACATGTACCTGCATTTGTGTGCATATACACATTCACACGCACTTGTGCGTGGCTCTCTTGCACCACAGCACAGGCTGCAGCCAGCGGGCGCAACAGCGGCAGCAACAGCGTCGTTGTCGTCATTTGCTTTCTACCTGCAGAAGTAGCAGCGCAGCAGCAGTGACGCTTTCGCTTTGTGCTCTCTCGCTCTCTTGTCTCTGCGTAATAGAGAGGATCTGGAACTGGCGCTCTCAGCAGGCATTTTGGCATCGGCGCATTCCATGAATTGCAGGCGTCTCGTTTCGTCTCGTCGCTCGCGTCATCATCTGCCAACGGTTCGGCTGCTGCTGCTGCCGCTTCTGCTTCTGCTGTGGTCATTAGCGAAAAGCAACAACAACAATTTGTATAATCTTTGTGTTTTTGTTTTATAGTCAAAAAAACGCCGCACTCGCTCGCTGTTAACCAAGTGCAATATTATTTAGGAGAGGGTGAAAAGGAAAGAGAGAGTGATAGTTATTCGCGCGTACAAATATATAAAGACAAATGATGTTATAACAACAGCAACAACAACAACAACTGCAAATCACAACAACAACAACGACTGTTGGGGTTTCTACTGTACTCGCAATGGACAGCGCTATGGAGCAACAACGGCAACTAAAGCGCTCGCAGCCACAAAAACAAAAGCACAACAAACGAAAAAAGCAACAGAAAAAACAACAACAAATTTTACTTGTTTTTATCATTTTGACAATTTGCTGGCCACAGGTGAGTGACGTTATTTTTCAACTCTTTCCCTACCTTCCTTTCCTTTCATTTCATTTGCCCCCCCCCCCAGACCCCCCCCCTCTCTTCGCACTTTGTCTGTTTCTGTTTCTGTTTTACTTTCCACTCGTTGGGCTCGTTGGGAATTCCGAAGTTTGTAATTTACTAAATTCGTCACGCTACTACAGTGAAGCAAATCGAAGCTGCACTAGGCATCTATCGATAGCGATATATCGATAAGTCGCGCATACACTGTTTTTAGTACTAAATGGCCTTCTTAGTATGCAAATTAGAATCGGCCTAATTTCAATTGAATTTATTCTAGCATTTTCTTCCCTTTGCTGCTAAATCTGATATGAAGTGCAAAGGAAGCCAAAAGGGCAGATCTATGCTATGTACATACTTGTATCACATCTATAAATAGATCTATATAAATATTGAAGGGGCGAGAGATTGCAATTCCAATGGAAACGAGAAGAGCCTGTGCATTTAGTGCACGCCAGGCACATTTGCCTGTTGACCAAATCGAGTCTGTTTAGCGCAAAGATCATTTAACGATTGCTCATTCAACACTCGATCTTCTATTTCATTCCCATTCCAAATCCAAATCCATATTGATTATATGTATGTATGTTAATATACATGCAGTACATTGTTCCATTTCGATGTTCATTAAATAAACCAATGCAAGCTGCCAATTCGATGGATACCCTGTAGTCGATCAGTGTGCAATCAAGTTGTGCCAACCAGTTTTTATACCCGCCTACCCAAAGGGTAGAAGGGTATGATGGCTTTGTGCCGACCGAAAATGTATGTAACAGGCAGAGGGAAGCATCTCCGACCCCATAAAGTATATATATTCTTGATCAGTCGAGACGATATAGCCATGTCCGTCTGTTTGGCGCGCACAATACTAATCAGCATCTTAACGATCTCTGAAAATTTGGTTATCGCATAAAAAACAAAAACAAAGCTAAAAATTTCAAACAAAGAAAATTTTGGTATATAATGTTGGTATATTTTTAGTATATTTTTCAGTATATTTTTTAAAAATATTATATTTCGATGGTGAAATTGGGTGGCGGGTATCTCACTGTCGAGCACACTCGACAGTAGCTTTCTTACTTGTTTTTTTTTTCAAATTGAGATCATCAGCGAATTTCAAATGAATTGTAACATATTTTATTTTTTGAAATGTTAACTTTATATTCTAAACATATGCGCTGGAATTCGAGTTCGATGTGGCTGCTAGGTGTGTGCAGGTGTCTACAGGGTATTCGCCAGCCGCGCCACGCGTCATTGTTTATTCTGATCTGGGGTGAACCCGTCGTTAGAGTCATTAAATTTCGATTGTTATTGTGTGTGTGTTGCAGGTCAATTGGGGGATTTACTAAGTACACATATCACGCTCTCTCTCTCTATCTAACACATGCCCTCCCTCTCTCTCTCTCTCACGCGCAATTGCATATTTATTCAAATCTCTCGCTTAGCATTGTACAATTTGTGCATTTTTATTATTGTTTCTTCTGCTTCTGCTCCTCCTTTTCTTTAGTTGGTGTCATAAACTTTTTAATCACTTGCTCAGCCGGTTTTTGTTGTTGTTGTTTTGTTGTTATTCGATCATTCCATTTTACTTTGTTCCATTCCCTTTATTGTTTTCTTTTCCTTTTGAATGCTGAATGGGAGTTAACTTTGTAAATTGGTTCTACAAATACAATATATAATATATACAATTATATTCATTTCATTTCATTTCACATATTTCACCGTAGCACTTTATGCTAAACATTTAGCTTATTTATAGGGTATGCTGTAGTCAGTGCTGTCGTTGGGCATTTCTGAATTTTTGGCATTTACTTTAGCCACAACTGGTTTCTTTTCGAGTCGTTCGCTTTGCGTTTGTCGCACAGCAAATACTCTACTTGCTGTTCTTTTTGCGTGGTAACTGTGAAACAAACCACCCCGTCGTAGTTGCTATTTACTTACTTTACTTAGTCTATCTTATCTTTGGCTGCCACGCAATTTGCTGAGAAGAAACCTGATAAATTATGATATTGTTTTGCAGAACTTTAGATTAAACAATTGAACACGAGTCTAGCTCTGACATTTTGGAATTTCAATTCACCTGTAATGATGCCAAATATGCGACGTGTTGTAATTCAACTGCCCATTTGTTTATGCCTTTGCTTAGGGTATATATGTGGACAACAACAAGCATGAATGTGTCTCTCAAGGTTGACTCTCGAGTGTCGTTTGCCTCTGCTTGTCCTGTCGGCTCTCTCGCTCTCTCGCTCGCTCTCTCTCTCTTCTTGAGAAGAGTTGCAATTGAAGACACTCGGAATGCGGCCGCTGACTGTTTCGTCTTGTGGCTCACGTGCCAATGGAATAGCAATAACAATAACAATAACAATAGCATAAACAGCAGTGGTAGATGAAGAGCAATATAAATAGCAAATCTATTATATTTTATAATAATCAAAAGCTTAGCCTTGACAGTCGCAGCATTACGTGTCTCCCAAAACTGCACTCACTACTCACTACTCACTACTCACCTTATTCACTTCGCACTACTCACTAATGAGTTGACTATTGAAGCCAAACAGATTCATGCTTACTAAGCGTGTCCTCCCCCCAAAAAATACAAATACAAATACAAATACAAATACAAATACAAATACAAATACAAATACAAATACACAAAAAGTGCGATGACATCAGCCTTTGGCTTGAAGTTTAGCTTTTGTTCTTGTATTTTTTATTATTATGTTATTTTTTATTATACTGCTGGCTGCTTTGTCGTTTGCCGATTGTTTTAGATATGCTAATGATGCGCTAATGTTGCCATCTCTCTGCTGCTTTGCTCTTCATCTAACATGTCTGCTGTCTGGCAACGCCATTAATAATTCAATTTACAATTTACAGGCAGATCAAAAGAGCATACCCTATAAAAAGGGTCCATTAAGTGTTCGACTCTTGCGATGGCATAAACATACTTACAATATTAGTCTCTCGGTTGCATCAGGCCATTTGTTGTTTAATTTATATACACTGCATACCCTATAAACGCAAAAGCACTCGTGTCTGCCATTTATGACTGTTGCACAATGCACTGACATTTACCGTTTAATAACTAAATCTTGCATGCCAATTCCAGTTCTACCTGCTGCTTAAGGCGACTGTCATAAATTCACGCGATGACAGCGCTCGGAGCGTACAACATTGTTGCATTGATCTATTAGTCGTAAATGACAAAACGCAGTAGAAATGAAATAGACATTGCAATTGAATCGGAGGGCGTCTTAATTGTGGGTCTGTGTAAGCCACAATACAGGGTCTCCAATGTCGAAGCTGGCATTGAACATGCGTTGAACATTTAAAGACTTTATCATTTCATTTGAGTACGCTTACAGGGTATGCCGCTCGTCGAGTTGAGTTGTTTGTAAATTTGCTGCTGTAATTTAAAGTTTATTCGTGTGCTCGAGTCGTGCTGTTTGTTGTTGTTGTTGTTGTTGTTATGAACTTGCTGTGCGCTGCACTTGCGATCGTCTTGATCTAATTTTAATTAATTAAACTGTAAACGAATTCGGGCAGCGGCTTTTGTTCGGTTTCGGTTTATTTGGTTTGTTTCTTGCCCATTCTTGGGGCTCGTTGTGTTTCATTTGATTGTGTGCAGGGTGTGGTCTGGTTTCTGTCGAAAACTTGGTGCTTGTAATATCAGTTTTTGTTTACTGGAATGCAGGCGCTCTGCCAAAGGTGGAGGGGGAGGGAGGAGAGAGAGGGATGATGAAGATGGAGTTAACGGTGCTAATTGGTATGCATAGCAAGTGCTGTGGTTCTAGGGAGGCAGCAGGCAGGCAACGGTTAATAAAAGGTGCTCCCAAAAATGGATGACGCTTGTGGGACTAAAACTGTGTAGTTTATGTTGCACGGAGTCGGAGACGGAGACACAGCTGGTTTTTGTCCCCAACTTGTAGAGATGTGCGAGCGAGAGAGAGAGAGAGATAGTCAAGTCAAGTCTGACTGCCATTTGTCGCTGTTGTCTCTGAACTCTGCGATATTCTACAACACATGTGTATGTGTGTGTGTTTTTGTGGCATGCACCCATTGCAGCGGCTGCCTGCATTGCCAGTCGTCATTTGATGGAGTGCCTTTTAAAAATAGCCCATCATTTAGCGGCAAATTATTTGTGCTGTCAGGCAGCAGCGAGTGCTGTGTCAACCAGTGCCTAGTAGACCAGTGTAGTATAGTGTAGTAGTGTAAAAGGCACAGGGCTGGCTGGCTCTCTTTGCCGCACCAGAGATCTGATCTGTTGTCATGTCGCCATGTCGCAATGTCGCCTTGCTGCTGCCAACATTAAGCCAAAAACCTATCTGCCTTTTTTGCCCATTCGCCCGTCACTGAAACCACTTTACTGCCTTCTTCTGCTGCTTCTTCTTCTTCTTCTGCTTCTTCTGTTTCTTCTTCTTCTTCTTCTCTTTGCCGTCTGACTCTCGCGACCCGGAACCAGCGCATAAAGATGTCACTGCGATTGTCGATAGTAATTATCGAAGCGCGCAGCCAAACAATAACTGTAGTAGAAGCATCCTTGCTATCGAAGGTGCTATCGCATTGGCAAATGGCAGTTTTAAATCTTTCTTTTTCATGTTGCCATTAAACAAACAAATAAAGTCATTAAAGCCGTTGAAATATGCCTTTAAATTTAGCCAAATATTTGACTGAGCAAGGTTTGTATTAATAAATTGAATACAAAAATACATAATCATATTTAATATCAGATTGATTGCAAAAGTCGAAGCGATAGCTCAACTATCGCAACTATCGTTGCCTGTGTTCCGCTTTTACTAATGACAGTCGACAGTCGACAGTCGAAGTGTTGAATGTGGGGCAAGCTGCGCTTAATGCGCCACTTTCTGCGCTCTGAGCTCAATTCATAAGTTGTGTTTCATTAGCTACCAATTGGGCCTACATAAATGGCCAACGGCTAATTGGCCAATTGGCTGAGCGTTCGACAACAGACGCCAAAAAGGCAAACACTAATGACACGTGGCCGAGTCTGCTTTTTGGGGTGTCAGAGCTCAAAGGTGTTATATTTGTTGTAATTGCATATAATGGGCGATCAGATCGTAATGGCTAGAGTTCATGGAGCTCGATAAGGTCTACTATATGTGTGGTACTTATGTGATATGTGCGACAACAACAACAGCAAGCATGGCGAATTTTGCATTAATTAATGTTAATTGCGACGGCAACTACAACAACTTGTAAACTGGGCCAAGTCAAAACTTGGCTGTTAGAGTCTCATTTTGTTTTTGCTTTGTTGTTTTGTATTTTCATTTCATTTTTGTGCAACGCATTCAATTGCAAATTATTCACTTACTCACTTACTCAGTTATTCATTTTCGCCAATTTGTTGTTTATTCAATTTCAAATAACGCAAAATCAAAACTACAACAACTACGACTATGTGAATTAATAATAATGAACAAAAACGAAGGAAAATAAATCAAATCGAATAAAATAAAATAAAGTTAAATAAAACGTGGTGCTGCTGCTCACCTAACTGGTTTCGGCGGCTGCCATATAAATAATTAGCAAAAACCAACAACGCTTTATAAATCACACACACACACACACACACACACACACACGCACACACATACACCAACACAACCGGCCCAGTGCCCCGCTCCGCTTTGTGCCCCGCCCGGCTGCCCAATTGAGAGCCACCTCAGGTGGCGGCGCACCTGCCTCTGTTATGCCTACAATCAATGCAACAATTTTGTAGATATACACACATCTAGATACCCTGCTTAAAAGCCGCCCAACGGGGGTACTACTGTACTACTACTATATGTTAGTTTGCCTTGTGCTTGCAAGCAAATTCAGTCAACAATTAGGTGGTCCATAGGTCCATTGAGAGCTCTTCAGCTGCCTCGATCTGAGAACAGCTAGAGCCAAGCCATTGCATGGCAAGACTACTGAATACTCTATGCTTACGTATCGTATTTATGACGTCATGTCAGACAATGGCAGTTGACAAAAAGTCGTAAAAATTGAAGATGAAATGATGCCAAATTAAAACAAATTTAATTTGATAGTAAATATTTACAATTATAATTTATTATAGCTGCTCTTTGGTTGCGTTCTCAATAAATAAATAAATAAGCTATAAGTGGGTTGTATGGAATTTTATATACCTTATATAGATATGCCTTATGGAAAGACTATAGATTATTATTATCATTGAGAAAATAACTCAATTATTATAAAAGTTCAACTAAACTCAGCCTTGTAAATATTGCAAATTTGACCCAAATTTGCTACTAAATTTCAAGTCAAACAAATAACAGGGTAGCTGTTGTGCTATCACTTCATTCAAATTCAGGTTTGCCGATATTTTTTTTTGCAACTTGAGCTGCGGTTTTTCGAACGGCATTTTGTTGTTGCCTGAAAAATGTTTTGTTTGGTTTTGTAATTATTACAAAATAACCAAAATTAAAGTGACAGGAAATCGGCAACTCCATGGAAACTTTTAGTGGAAGATGCCAACACTTTCCCCCACCCCAACTGCCTGCCCCCCTCTTGGCTGCTGGGTGCCAAGTTCAATGCGCACACAGAACCACAGAGATTAGTGTTTTGTTTTTGTCTTTATTTTTTTTGCTGTTCAGCATCATCAAGATCATTATCATAAAAGAGCGCATGGCATTGGCTGCGCTCGCTCGTGTTGCTTTTGGATAGATACCCTGTGAACTGCTGGAAAAAGTCAATGCCAATTTGACTTGAATATAAATCGATGGCTGAAGAAGTCTTTGTTGGATGAGGTAGAGACTGAGCAGTGCTCCAAGTGCTGGAGTCTGGAATTGTTTAAGTGGCCAGCTCTTTGCAATAATGCTATCTTTCGAGATAATTCTAATTCTTTTATGAATGCTTAATTATGCATGCTGCATGCTCGAAAGGAGTCGCCAGAAGTTGTGGGTATATCCAAGTCGATTACGCTCAATTAGAGCATAGGGGTCGGCAATGGCAGTGGACATGTGGCATGGGGTCGCTTGGGTGATTGGTTCATGACCTCGTGTTGTTGTTGTTGTTTTTGGGGATCGCATCAAAAGCTAATTGCAGCTGCAATTGCCAACGCGGGGCGACAATTGCATTTGTAATGAGCTGACAAGGTCGTCGCTTCATTAATGCGGCCCGCATGTGCGAGTTGCGAGTCTACTATATATTGATAAGTGACAGAAAGCTGACTGCTATGCGCAGCACAGCACAGGCCATAACTTTCCCGTTGTCCGTTGTCGAAAACGAAATCGACGAAAAATAAAACGGAAAGTGAAAGGCAAAAGGCGAAAGACTGACAAAAGCAACAACAACAACAACAACAGATGAGTGCCGCAATGTCAATCGCAAGTGCTTTATAAATAGCCCCGACGCCCACAAGACACTCATAGGCACTCACACTTACACTCACACTTACACTCACTCTCGCATTCACATCCCAGTATCACAACACTCGAACTCCCTCTCGTTTATATCAAATGCCTTGCAATCTAAGCGAATTTGTTACATTAATTATGTGAATCTGATCTCAATACTTTCCTTTTATAAACACACCCAGCAAAAATGCAAACAAATAAAGTCGCAACAGCTGAAAATCGTTGCAAAGAGGCTCTCAAATATAATATTATCCCTCACCTCACCTCCCCTCCCATCTTCCCTCCCTGTCAATAATAACCTCAAATCTTTAGCCTTTAGCACACAAGCAGCATACTTCAATGTTTTTGCATTCCCATGCGAATTAATAAGCAAAATGCCAATTCAGCTGACGTTGTTTTTGCTAGGGATTAGCACCTAATGAGCTTCATAGAGAGTGCCAAATAGAGGAAATAAGCGCACATTTTGTACATTAGCGTAGCACAATGCCATGCTGTATATTTTTAGCCAAGTCGTAGGCCTGCTTTAATGGACCAGAGATCGAACCTCGAAAGCACTTTACGCACTCTTATGGTCATACTTGTAGTTATACTTGTATTTATTCTTATACTTACAGTTGTAGTTATAGTTATAGTTATAGTTATAGTTATAGTTATACTTATACTCATACTTATACTTATAATTATACTTATACTTATACTCATACAAATACTTATACTTATACTCATACTAATACCTATACTTATACTTATACATATAGATATACATATACTTATACTTATAGTTATTCTTATACTTACAGTTGTAGTTATAGTTATAGTTCTACTTATACTTATACTTATACTTATACTTATACATATAGATATACATATACTTATACTTATGGATATTCTTATACTTATAGTTATTCTTATACTTATACTTATACTCATACTCATACTAATACCTATACTTCTACTTATAGATATACATATACTTATACTTATGGATACACTTATACTTATACTTATAGTTATTCTTATACTTACAGTTGTAGTTATACTTATACTTATACTTATACTTACACTTACAATTATACTTGTACACCCTCTTATACTCATACTCCCACACAACTGGACTCATTCCCATTCTTACACTTATACTCAGTCTTATACCTTTGCTTTTATCATACTTATACATACTTGTTCTTATACGTATACTCACTCCCAGACTCATTCCCATCTTACACTCTTAGTCACTCTCTTACTCTCAATAAAATGCAATTGGTTGCTTGTTTGATTATTTCTTTTGACAAACTTGGCTTGCAATAGGGTATACTCATGATCAACATGCTTTGTTGGCTTGTTGGCTTTGCCAAATGGTGTTTAGCTTCCAATTTGTAATTTATTGTGCTGTGAATCAGCAGCAGCCAATGCCGCGCTTAGCATTTAAGTGGAAGTGCTCTTTTATTGACTATCAAATGGAAGCTAAACCACCTACAATCAGTTCACAAATTTCAAAATAACTTCCGTACTTTCAATTGTTCGCATGTCACATGCAACAACAGCAACAACAACAGCAACAACAACAACAATAACAGCAACAATAGCAAACTGCAAGCAAACCATTTTCAAACAGAATCTCAATTCATATTTTCATTTCATATTCAAAAGTGAATTGCTTTTGTGTTTGTTTTGATTGTTCGAATGTGTGCGGAATGTTGAAAAATCAATTGCTTTTCCATTGTGATTTTCCGCTTATTTACTTCAAGCCTGGGAAATGATTTCATTCAACATTCAGTTAGTTTTTCAGCCAAGTTATGAGCTCCAGCAAGTTCAACGAGATACCATCAAAGCAACCCCAATCAATATCACGTGCTTCTGCCAGGTTTTTGGAATTTTGATTTTGGGTTTTGGGTTTTGGGTAATCGTGATGTGCGTCATCAACGATCAACGATCAGTGATCAACGGATCAACGTTTTGACTTGTTGATCAATATGCAGTAAATTAACGAGTCAGGCTTAAGAAATTTGCTAATCTTTATTAATTATCGTTTCAAATGAGGACTGAAATTAATACTTTAGATATAGATATCATAAACTGCGTGCTATTGCAATTTCCACCTACAGAAGACAATAAGCAAAGCCAAATTGCATGCACAGCTAGCTAGTTGACTCAGCATTGAAAGATAACAATTTCTGAGTCTGTCTTAGATATTTTGCTACTCATAATATTGAAATCTAAGCAAAGCGCAGATTTAAACTATTATATTTACTATACAATTGGCATAGCAAAGACACGAACCACAGGAGATCATACTGACCACAAGAGAATAGAATTGATATTAGCGTTTTTTTCTTAGTACAAATTGTAGTTGATAAATGTCGCAATAAACTTGCCAGATCCAAATGCTTGGCTCTTCTTTGTCTCAATTGAAGAGATGCCAATAGAGAGTGAGTGAGAGAGAGAGCAGGAAAAAAGACAAGCACTTCCGTTGTACACTTCCTCTTGCTCAAATTAGTGGCAAGCGCAACATGCATTCATTACTTTCAGTGAACAACTGTGAAATGTTTGCCTTATGCAACTGTTGCATTTCACATTGAATGCGATCGACAGACAGAGAGTCAGAGTCAGAGTCAGAGTCATTATCATAATCATATATATAAATTGATGTAAAACCTAATGAGCAAAAGATGCAATCTGGGCACACAAGCCCAGGCCAGAGAGAATCATTTATAGCCGTGACATTGTGACTCAACACTGCCTTTTTGTATTTTATTTTTGTGGCATTGTTATAGATTAGGGTATGCTTCTCCGACTGTCTCTATATGTGTATGTGTATGTGTATGGGTGTGTGTGGAGTGTTATCGCTATGATTAATGTGTTGGGAAAGAGACAGCAATAAGAGATTATACATTTCACAATATAGGTCAGTCATGGCTTCGGCACCACACTCCTCCCCGATCCATCAACCCGTCAATCCATCAGTTGACCCATCTATCCACTCATCAATTGACCCTGACTCAACTCTTAACTTCACTCAGTTCCACTCTCTTTTTTTTATTTACCACTTTCTTGCAATCTTCTTTTATTTTCCAGGTCGCTAATGGCGCGGATTTGGTCATCAGCGTTCCAAATGCCAGCAGCAATGACAATGCCTTTTACCGTATTGACTACAGTCCACCATTTGGTTATCCGGAACCAAACACAACCATTCCGGCCAGCGAAATTGGCCAGAACATCAACTTGTCGCGAGTCTTGCCTGGCACCGAGTACAATTTTTGGTTGTACTACACGAACTCCACGCATCGTGAGCTGCTCACATGGACGGTGAATATAACCACAGGTGAGCAGGATTGATGATTGATGGGTTTTGATTGAAGCAATGAATGGTTGCACAAATCTATAGATATGCAAATATAAATAAAGAGTTTGGGATTAATGTAACGAGTGTCCAGTAGATTTAATCAATAATTCATTGATTGATTGAGTGATTGTTTCTCAATCAAATATTACCTGTTTTATGCATCGTTTGACGGACTGATAGAATTGTGGTACAATTTTAAATTGAACCTTTAATAGACACTTATACTCATAGGGAAATGGTGATTGATTGATAAATGCAACACACATTTGATTGACTATATAAAAAGCAGAATGAATATTTGTACATATTATGAATGAAACGATTGAGCGAATGATGAAATGCTACATGATTGATGTTGTGATTGATTGATTGATAGGAATTAATATTCGTATAATGATCACAACTGAGAGACCAGGTTTTGACGAAGTGCTAGACAAATTGCTTGACTGATTGATTGAATGATTGACTGATTGATTGACTGACTGACTCAATTGTTCAACTTACAGCGCCCGATCCGCCTGAAAATCTGAGCGTGCAGCTGCGCTCCAGCAAGAGCGCCTTCATCACATGGAAGCCACCGGGCACGGGCCAGTACTCGGGCTTCAGGATCAAAGTGTTGGGTCTGACGGAGCCGCCGCATAGTGAATACAATCGCAGCTTTATGGTGGCGGGCAATGAGACGCTGCAGCTGTCGGCCAAGGAGCTAACACCGGGCGGCACATATCAGGTGCAGGCCTATACCCTGTACCAGGGCAACGAATCAATTACCTACACCAGTCGCAATTTCACCACAAGTAAGTCCCGGCACGCGGGCACTCGCAGCCCCAACAGCCGCTGCAATTTCTAAACTGCCAACTTTGTTACCTAATCAATTAATAATCAACTGAGGGGCGCTTTTGGTGTTTGGTGATCTAACAAAGAAATGACACAAATGTCTCTTCTCTCTATTCCGCAAATTCTCTTTTGCTCTTGCTCCCGCTTCTCCTCCTCTCTGTTTCTGTTTCTGCGTCTCGTCGTATCACTTTTTTTCTGTCTATCCATCTATCTGTTTCTGTTTGCTTACTAAATCCTCACACGCTTTCAATCACGCAATCACAGCTAAGCAATGGAGCTTCTCTTCAAGGTAACCATAAGACAATTCTTCACAATTTATTGTTTTCCTTTTTACGTTTTTATTGCAAATAAACACGTGTTGTGCGAGCTAAACAAACGACTAGCTCCCTAACTAACTAACTCAAACGCTTGCACAGTGATCTCCAATTCAAGACAAGTGCGAATTGTGCCCAATGGTTGTGTAGGGTTCTCACAGTGTCTGCTACTCGAAAAGAGCATTCTCAAGCCTAGTTGATGCTATACTCAATATCGAATAATCATAGACAATATAGCCATGTGAGAATTAATCCAGATCTTAGAGAGTATACGAGTTATGGCTTTTGGATAACAAGCAGTTGAAGTAGGGAAGAAAGTTTAAACACAAATTGTTAAACAATTGTTTAGGGCATCACGTTGTTTTGACTTGGGCATCACTGCGTCTTTGGCTGTTGTCTTTTTCTTTTCCATCATGTTGTTTGTGCCTTTAACTTCCCCTCTCCCACTCAACCCACTTTGCTAACCCATCACATGTGTATGTGTGTGTGTGTAGTAATGTAGTTTAGTGAGCATATTTTTGTAACTCATGTCGAATCCAACCCAATCCAACCACGTCCAACCCATGCAGAGCCCAATACGCCCGGCAAGTTCATCGTGTGGTTCCGCAACGAGACCACGCTGCTAGTGCTGTGGCAGCCACCCTATCCGGCGGGTCTCTACACCCACTACAAGGTCTCCATAACGCCCAACGATGCCATCGAGAGTGTGCAGAACGTGCAGCGCGAAGGCGAACCACCGGGTCCAGCACAGGCAGCGTTCAAGGGTCTAGTGCCTGGACGACCCTACAACATATCGGTGCAGACGGTGTCCGAGAATGCGACATCTGTGCCGACCACGGCACGTTATCTGACCGTGCCGGAGCGACCCTTGAATGTGACCTTTGACCCGGAGTATACGACAACCAGTGGGTTTCGCGTGCGCTGGGAGGCGCCACGCACGTACAGTGAGTACGATAGCTTTCAGATATCGCTGATGTCGCAACGTCGTGTGTTTACCGTGCCACGCACCGAGGCTGCCACAAATAGCCAGCTGCACTTTGATTATCCCGACACATTGGAGCCGGGCAAGACATACGATGTGGTCGTCAAGACGCTCTCCGAGAGCGTCAACTCGTGGCCAGTCAGCGGGCAGATCACACTACGTCCACTGCCAGTGCTCAGTTTGCGTGGCTATCTCGATGATCGCACCAATGCCGTGCATTTGTCCTGGGAACCAGCCGAGACGGGCACACAGGATAGCTATCGCATTAGGTGAGTTTTTTATTTGAATGCACTTTGATTGTCTTTACTCAACAACTCTTTCAACTACACAGCTACTACGAGAAGAGCAACGAGACGGATGCGGAGGCCAGCACACCGCAAGTGGTGGAGACACGGCAGACGGAGTTCAAGCTGGAGCCGGTGGAGCCACTGCTGCCCGGTCGTCGCTATCAGATCGAGGTGCAAGCCCTGTCCAATGGCATCAGCTCCAATGCCAGCAGCCTGACGCGCAACACTCGCCCCGCTGCACCCATTATTCTGGACTTGCGCAGCCTTGACAAGGGCCTCAACATCAGTTGGCGCAGCGATGTCAACTCGCGGCAGGATCGTTACGAGGTGCATTACCAGCGCAATGGCACCAGCGAGGAACGCACCATCAGCACCAATCACACCAGCCTCATCATCAAGTACCTGCATCCTGGCTCTGGCTATAGGGTCAAGGTGTATGCCATTAGCAACGATATGCGCAGCGAATCGCACTCCTACTTCCAGACTGTGTGTAAGTGAGACGAGCTGATTGATCGATTGATCGATTGGTTAAGAAATTAAGCAAGCTCCAAATGTGAATGTCAAGCTAATCAATTAATCGCAACCCTTACGTTTTGCAGTGCCTAAGCCACCGCGCAATCTGACGCAGCAGACGGTCAACACGAACCTGGTGCTGCTCCACTGGCAGCCACCGGAGGGCAGCGACTACAGCGAGTATTCGGTGCAGTATCGCACAGCTGCCACGCCGTGGCAGCGACTGCTTAACGTGCACGAGCCGCAGGCTAGCATCAAGGACATGCACTATGGCGAGCGTTATCTGGTGCAGGTCAACACGGTGAGCGCCAATATGGAGAGTCCTGCGCCACTAGAGCTGAACATCACGATGCCGCCGCAGCCGGTGTCGAATGTGGTGCCATTGGTGGACTCGCGTAATCTGACGCTGGAATGGCCACAACCCGATGGACATGTGGACTACTACACCATCAAATGGTGGGCAACCGATGCGCCACAGCAGCTGGAGTACAAGAATGTATCACAGCAGCCCGAGGAGCGTGAGTAGTCAAAGACAGAGAGAGAAAGAACAATATGAATATATATATGTAACCTTTTCTCCAACTTTACAGTGAGTTCCAGCAGTGTGCGCATTCCCATTGAGGAGCTGTCGCCGGGCAGGCAGTACAAGTTCGAGGTGCAGGCGAGTTCCAATGGCATACGCTCGGGCATAACGCATCTGTCGACGCGCACCATGCCGCTCATACAGTCGGATGTGTTCATTTCGAATGCACAGGACGAACAGGAGCAGGAGCCGGAACAAGAGCACGATCAGGAGCAGCAGTCGGAGCATAGCAATAGCAATAGCATTACACTGAACTACACGCCAACGCCGGCGTCCAGCACACGCTTCGACATCTATCGCTTCTCGCTGGGCGATCCCCTCATCAAGGACAAAGAGAAGCTGGCCAACGACACGGAGCGTAAGCTTAGCTTTACGCGATTAACGCCTGGCAGGCTGTACAACATTACGGTGTGGACGGTGAGCGGCGGCGTCGCCAGTCTGCCCATACAGCGACTGTATCGCTTGCATCCGCTGCCCATCCATGAGCTGGTGGCCACCCAGCTGGCGGCACGCGAGATTACCTTGCGCTGGACAGCACCGGCCGGCGAGTACACGGACTTTGAGCTGCAGTATCTGAGCGGCGATGAGCTGCTGCAGAATGTGACCACACAAACGCAACTGACGCTGCAGCGACTGCAACCGTATCACAACTACACCTTCACTGTCTCGGTGCGAGCCGGCGGCAGCAGTGCCATGATGCGCACCAGTGCGCCCATCTCGGCCAGCTATCAGACGTTGCCAGCGCCACCGGGACGTGTTGATTACTTTCAGCCCACCGATGTGCAGCCCGGCGAAATCACCTTTGAGTGGCTGCTGTCCCCGCAGGAGCAGCATGGCGCCATCGATCACTTTCGCATCAGTTGCGAGAATGTCGACGATGCTGCCGACAATGTCAACTATGAGCTGCCCGCGAACGCAACAATGGCACGCCTCGAGCAGCTGGTGCCGGGCAATACCTATGTGTTTCGCATACAGGCCAAGTCGGCGCTGGACTTGGGCTATGGTGCAGAGCGTGAGCATCGCCAGCAGATGCCCATATTGGCGCCACCAATGCCGCCGCCACACATTATGCCCATTGAGGTCAGTCGCAGCAGTTCCACCATACGGATCAGCTATAGGCAGAACTATTTTTCGAATGCACACGGGCTGGTGCGTTGGTATACCATCATTGTGGCCGAGGATGTGGCCAAGAATGCGTCCGGTCTCGAGATGCCCAGCTGGCGTGATGTGCAATCGTATACGGTATGGTTGCCCTACCAGGCCATCGAGCCCTACAATCCCTTTGTCAACAACAACAGCAGTGGCATTGAGGACTTTACCATTGGCAGCGATGGCTGTGAAAAGCGCAGCATTGGCTATTGCAATGGTCCGCTCAAGTCCGCCACCACATATCGCATTAAGGTGCGCGCCTTCACCGAGGAGAACAAGTTCACGGACACCGCGTATAGTGAACCCATTACCACGGATCGTGACGATGTGCTCTGGCTGGCTGGACTGCTGGCAACTGTGCTATTTCTGGTCTGCCTGCTGCTGGTGTTTGGCTATTATCGCTATCGGTGCCACAGCATGCGTCGTGCCACCAACAAGCTGTCGCGCATGCAGGACGAACTGACGGCGCTGCCCGAGGGTTACATTGAGCCCAATCGACCCATACATGTGAAGGACTTTGCCGAGCACTATCGCCTCATGTCCGCCGACTCGGACTTTCGCTTTAGCGAGGAGTTTGAGGACCTCAAGAATGTGGGACGCGATCAAGCGTGCAGCTTTGCGGATTTGCCCTGCAATCGTCCCAAGAATCGTTTCACCAACATTCTGCCCTACGATCATTCGCGCTTCAAGCTGCAACCTGTCGATGATGACGATGGCTCCGATTACATCAATGCCAACTATATGCCAGGCCATAATTCGCCACGCGAATTCATTGTCACCCAGGGACCGTTGCACTCGACACGCGAGGAATTCTGGCGCATGTGCTGGGAGAGCAATTCTCGTGCCATTGTCATGCTCACACGCTGCTTCGAGAAGGGCAGAGAGAAGTGCGACCAGTACTGGCCCATCGATCCGGTGCCCGGCTTCTATGGCGACATCAAGGTGCAGCTGATGACGAATACGCACTTTCTCGACTGGTCGATAGCCGAGTTTATGGTCTCCAGGGTAAGTGTGGCGCAGAGCGAGAAGCAAAGCGAGAAGAGGATGTGTGCAGAGAG
Source organism: Drosophila pruinosa (assembly GCA_018150935.1). Taxonomy (NCBI): domain Eukaryota; kingdom Metazoa; phylum Arthropoda; class Insecta; order Diptera; family Drosophilidae; genus Drosophila; species Drosophila pruinosa. The sequence continues at coordinate 15,150,910 of JAECWR010000194.1, read as the reverse complement.
ATATTAAATATTTACAAATTGGGCAAGAATAAGACACGGCTAATTTTATCTTTGTGTAATATTTTCTATACCTATAACGTGCTTTTTGTCATTACAGACATGCAGATCTCTAAGGATATTATCTTGAAATCTTGAAATCGCATATGCTTTTTCACAAATAAGCTCTAATTCGAGCATAAGCTTTGCAAGGGATTCATATTGATGGGATCTCAAGGATCAGCTCTAACAATTGGCATGCAAAACATATAGGGACATCTAAGGATTGTGACATTTGTAATTTTCACCATGAAAACAGACCAAAATTATAATTTCCCCACTAAATGGATAACTCTAGGATAATTTGAATACTCTTTAGTGTGTTGATAGTTCTCGATGAGATGCGTTGATTGACATAGAACTTACAAGGATACTTCTAAACATTGACAAGATATAAGCAATTTATTGTGTACATATAAAAGGTTCTTGTAATTTTGTTATTTGTTAATCAATATTCGTCCTTTTAAGTAGGCCAGTTTCTTTGTATTAAAGGTGCATAATCCTGCAATTTGGTCTTACGTGCGAGATCCTTAATCCTTAATCCGACATATAGCAATAAAACAAATGTCCTTAATCGAAAATAAACTATAATTCTGTCATATCCTTGCGCATTTTCAAAGGACTCACATTGCTGAGATCCCAAGAACCAGCTCTATCGATTGGCATCCAAAAAGTATGGGGTCATCTAAGGATCCCGACCCTTGTCATTTTCTGCTCTGAAAACCTAAGGAAACAGACCAGTTTCGCAAAATCGCTGATAACTCGATAACCAAAAGGATGATTTCAATGCCCTTTGGCATGATAGTAGTCCTTGATGAGAGGCTTCGTTTGACATAGGACTTGTAAGGATACGTCAGGATATGACCGAGATATACGCTATTTTTTGTATACAAAAATGTCCTTGTAACTCCGTTGTTTGCAGGACATTCGTCCTTTTTAGTCCGTCGTTTACATTGCCTTGACTAGACATACTCTTCTGCCAAAGGACATCACGATCGTCCTTCAAATGGCTGAGATACGACGGATTTTAGACGTTTTTAGAAAATTTTCTACACCTACACCTTAAAAATTTTGAGGTGTTTTTTTTTGAGCAGTCCTTAAAATCTTTGAATGCCAATCAATAATCCTGCATTGTGGTATTACAAAAAAGTATATCCTTGCAAGATCCTTAAGGATTTGGCCGAGATATAGCAAGGAAACCAATGTCCTTAATCGAAAATAAGCTCTATCTCGCTCATATCCTTGCACATTTTCAAAGGACTCATACTGCTGAGATCCCAAGAACCAGCTCTATCGATTGGCATCCAAAAAGTATGGGGTCATCTAAGGATCCCGACACTTGTCATTTTTCACTCTGAAAACCTAAGGAAACAGACCAATTTCACAAAATCGCTGATAACTCGATAACCAAAAGGATGATTTCAATGCCCTTTGGCATGATAGTAGTCCTTGATGAGAGGCTTCGTTTGACATAGGACTTGCAAGGATACGTCAGGATATGGTCGAGATAAACGCTATTTTGTGTTTTCAAAAATGTCCTTGTAACTCCTTTGTTGGCAGGATATTCGTCCTTTTAAGTCTGCCATTTAGTTTGTCTTGAATAGAAATTTCCTTGTGCCAAAGCGCATCACGATTGTCCTTCAAATGGCTGAGATACGGCGGATTTTCGACAATTTTCAGCATTTTTCTATACCAACCCCTTAAAAAAATGTGAGCTAACTTTTTTAAAAATATGCTTAAAAACCTGGTATGCCGGTGGAAAGTCTTGGTTTCTGAGATTAGATAATAGCATATCCTTGCAAGATACTTAAGAATTTGGTCGAACTATGGCTAAAAAACAATTATCCTGTTTCAATGATAACCCACATCGCGGTCAAATTCTGTTATGTTTTTGTATATCTTTTATTTGTTGAATCAGCAAAAGGAACTCGCTAAATTTGCATTGCAAAGGGTCAGCTTAGGATAAATAAAATGTATTGTCCTTTATTCAAATAGCTTATGTTATAATGGTTTTATGTTGTCTTAAGAATTCGTCCATTAACTTCGCTTCAGCTTCGGCTATAATGGTTGAATGTAGTAGCTTCGTGTGGATCTGAAAAGAGTGGGAAAATTTGATGTTTTAAAATTTCTATATTCAATTTATATGTACATTAAAAATAGGTATATAAATATTCATTTGGTTCCCGCTGGAGAGTTGGTTTCTCTCTTGCATAAGCTACTTCTGGAAAACATCTTTATCACTCTTGCTTCTCAAATTACATATTTTCCATTTGCCATTTAAATCTTTACTAATATTGTTGCACCTCTTACAGAACTGCGAGTCCCGCATCATGCGGCACTTTCACTTCACCACCTGGCCGGACTTTGGCGTGCCAGAGCCGCCGCAGTCGCTGGTGAGATTCGTGCGCGCCTTTAGGGATCGCATTGGCACCGACATGCGACCCATTATCGTTCACTGCAGCGCCGGAGTTGGCAGATCGGGCACATTTATAGCACTGGATCGAATACTGCAGCACATCAACAAGTCCGACTATGTGGACATCTTTGGCATTGTGTTTGCCATGCGCAAGGGTAAGCATACAATCAAGTAAATCAATCAATCAATCATATATCATAATCACTCACTTTCATTGGCAGAGCGCGTTTTTATGGTGCAAACGGAGCAACAGTATGTGTGCATACATCAATGCCTGCTGGCGGTGCTCGAGGGCAAGGAGTATCTGCTAGCCGAGTCGCATGAACTGCATGAGAACGATGGCTACGAGGGTGAGTAGATGCAAGACCATTGATTGAAGATAGTTGAACAAAAACACCGCGCACTGAACGCTTCTGGGCTTCGCCTTCGCCTACACCGCCTCCTTCCCCTCTATCCACGACTCCAACTCTCTTTCGTCCCAGAACGTTGTCAAAGCGCTGTCATCGCTGGCTACAATATGTTTGCGACTTACGAAGAATTATAGTTTACATTTTACAATTACGATTGTGTTTAAACAACTTTTGACTAACCCTCTACTAACAGACAAAGCTTCAACTACAACAACAACAACAACAACAATAGTTATTACAAGAACAAGTCTAATGGCTGCGGTGTCTAAATGTTTTATCTGTCAATTGAAATTTAACAACTAACCAATTAATTTGTGATAATTTAATGAATTTTCTTCTCTCTTTTTACACACACTACACAAATACACTTTACACACAAACACCTACACATGCACACAAACATACACTCATACCAACTGTAAATGAAATACAATTAACCACACCACGCCACACCACACCACACTACATACACACGCACACACACAAACACACATCACACACACTGCTCAACTGCTGCCACAACTGCGCCATCAAATCAAATCAAATCGAAAAAAATACAAAAAAAAAAAAAATACGAAAAATTTTGCAACTCTCGAATTCAGTGACTAAAATTTACTTAGAACGCTGCAAACAAACGCCCACATTGCAAGCCACGCCCATGCGTGCCTCACTAGCGCTGGCCGAGGAGTTGGACAGAGAACTGGAGCTGCAGTTGGACAGAGAGCTGGCAGAGCAGGAAGTCGATGAAGAGGACGATGACGATGACGATGATGACGAAGACGATGATCAGCAGCCATTGAATAATGAGACAACGGCAACGCTGTCCACGGCTAGCAGCAGCAACAGTCAGGAGCAGCTGCCACAGCAACTCGAGCTACAATTGCAACAACAAAAACCAGAGGAGCAGCAGCAGCAGCAGCAGCAACAACAACAACAACAGAAGCAGCAGCAGCAGGCAGATAACATTTGCACTAGCACTGAAACAGACACTGACACTGAGGATGAGGATGGTGATGGTATTGATAAGAGTCCGCTTTTAGGTTTGTACCATAAACAACAAAAACAACAAGCTACAAGCCACAAGCAACAACAACAGCAAGTGCACCCCAAAAAAACTACAACTGCATCTGCAACAGCAACCACAAAGAACAACAACAGCTACAACTGTTGAGATACTCGCATTATTTATAATGTATTTCGCAGATTCGTATAGTTTTGTCTTTACTAAAAGCATATATGGCAGTTGGCTTCGCCACCCTCCCCACTACTACTATTATTATAATAATACTACCTGCCCCCACCCCACACTATTAGCATAAACTGTAACTATTTGTAGCATAGTAGTAATTAACCACGCCCCCCTAACACACGCCCATGCTTACACACCTCGCTTTGAAACTAACTCGCTTGGCATGCATAACGAATCGAGACTCCCAAGAGTGTGTAGAAGAAGACTCAATTATAAGTATTTATAAGAAGAATGCATGCACGCAATCGATTCTGAATAATTAATTGAAAATTCACTTTTTGATTCACAGATGACGAAGGCATTGCTGAAACAGGCATCTGAGTGAGCGAGATGGCAACACAAACACAAAGCCCCAGAGTAAAATCGAAATAGAGATAGAGAGCTGGATGTCCACATGGAAGTTGTGCTGTTGCTGCTGATATTTATATATTTATATGCCTTTATATATATATATCTGATATATTAAGCCTGTAGTATATGCACACATATATATATATATATGGAATATATAATATATACACATATATATATATATATACTTTGTATGTAAAAAATCTGCCTGTGATGTGCTGGATGTGATTTGTCTATTATTGTATTGGCAATGCACGCTGCAAGTTAACAGCCACAAGAGTCGAGTCGAGTTGATTCCCCTGTACCGTCCCCGTCCCCTTCCCCCGTTAGAATATTGCCATAGATACCGTCCCTGTCCCCACCTCACCACCCGTACAAGCCGCGCGTGCAATCGCCAAATTAGACCAAACAAACAGAGCGTAATTTTAAGTTTCAGGTATACCTAGCATTATACATATAAATATTACTATAAAAACATGCGCGAATATATATTTTACATATATGTATTATCCTATGCCTAAAATTAATCAGTTTTTTGCTCCTATACAATAGCCTTTAATATTACTACATATCTTTAATATAAATGTACTTATATTTCTTTTTTTTTGTTTTTTTTTTTTTGTGCAAACTATTCGCTTATTGTAAATGTCGTGTGCCCATTCAATTTGTGTATTATTCAAGAAACAAGTTTATATATACTACATATATATATATGTGTATTTGTATTTGTATTTATAATATGATATTGTTTTAGATTTTTACATTTAGTCAAATAATTGAAATAACTTTTTTTGTTTAATTTTAATTGCATTTGTTGCTGTTGTCGTTGGATGTTGCCTAAATGCGTATTCTGTGTATAGTTTTAATGTGACATTTCAATGATCTTTCATTTTGCCATATGAACAAAAAGAATTAAATGTAGTCAATCAATGTGTAAAGTCTCAATTCTCTCATTTATAGAGTGAGTGCAATAAATTGCGTATTTGAAAACAACAACAACAGCAACGACAACAACAATAAACTATGATACACATCAATTTTATATAACATTTATTTTTGCATAGAAAACAACAACAGAGCTAAACAAACAACAACAAAGTGCAACAAAAACGAAGAAGAAGACAATAAATATTATCATTGTGAAAATCAAACATTTTTTGCATTTTCATTAAACAAATCTGTATCTGTATCTGTATATTTTCGCAAACACAGAATCTGCCCTTCCTAGTGAATTATAACAAGTAAATTGCAAATTACAAATAACAGTTGTCTCTTGTGTTGCTAATTTCATAAAGCGTTGAAGATTGTTGATGGCTCTTGTTAAGAATATTTTACGAAAAAGGTAACAAAATCAGATATGCAATGCATTTAAATGGAGCGCCCAAAAGTATGCAATAGAAAATATGCAAGCAATGTAAGTTACCCTCAACTGACGCAGCATTTGCATGGCGGCGCCACTGTCCCTATGATAGCATTGCCGAAAAAATAGAAAAGTATGGGAATTTATTGATTAACGATTGGCATGCATTTAAATGCAGAAATGCAGCTGTTGTTGTAGTTGTTGTTGTTGTGGTGTTGAGAGAGGCATTTCAGAAATCTTAATAAGCTGCGCAAACCAAATACAGTGGAAATAATCTGGGCAATTATAAGGCTGCCAACTGATACCACAAACAGAAGGCCAAGTGAACCGACTACCAACTACAAGTTCCTAGGAAAAGCAGTAGCTGCATATACGACTGTGGAGTGTTTGCGTGTGGTATGTGTATGTGTGTGTGTGTGTCGGCATTCGCCTAAACAAATAAAGCTCGGGACTAATTGCATTTGCACTTGTTGTGCGATATTTCTATGTTGAAATTATATGGCCACGAGTGCTGGGGCCACCATGAGAGAGGAGAGATGCAAGATGAGCGACGAGTCACGAATGCCAAATGCATTTTACTTCATTTTTGTCTTTTTTTTTCTCCTATTTTTGCTTGTAGTTGTTGTTGTTGGTAAAGGAAGACACGTCATTTGTCATTTATCTGCGGCCTTTTAGCGTTTGGCTTAATTGACTTCTTCAACAGTCTTTTCGCTCTTCGTTCAGAAATTGTTGTGGCCATAGAATAGAACAGCGAACCGAATACATACATATGCGACGAGCCAGACAGTTGGCGAACATGCCAGCCATAGCATATATCATACATACATACATACATATGTGTATGTGTTTGTAATTCTATTGCTGCTTCTATGCCATCCATATGTTGTGGCCAATACCAATTGGCCAAAGCGCGGAACATTTAGCTTCATTACGTCAAACCATTTCAAGTCTGCGGCCATGGCGAGCGCACTGCAGAACCGTTTTAATTAGATGTAACCATAATAAATCAACAACACCAACAACAATAACTAGACACACTCACACACTTACACACACACATGCACACTCTCACACACAGACAGTGTGTTGAGCGTGAGCCCAGGACACTTTTTTTGTTCCCATAAGCCACAAGACAAATGACGAGAGCAACTCCAAAACTAACCAAGCAGTCAACAACAACAGAAGCAAGTAGCCGCATCACAAGCTGAAGCAGAGCAACAACAGCAACAAAACAACAACAATAACAATAGCAAAAACAACACTTGACTCTTGCCATTGCATAATCACAGCAGCTGCACAACAGCTGAGCAACTGTTGAGCGGCAGACGAGCCACAGCCAAATGAGCCATTGACATGCAAGGCGGCACTTTGATGCAGATTCTCCCGATTCTCCGATTTTCCACACACAAATTCTCTACAATTTGCCACAAGTCTGCAATACGAGAACTCTACAATTTCCCACTGCCGCTAATACCAACTCTATAAGTCCATTTGTTCAAGTGCAAATTAAGAAATTAAATATACATATATGTATGTTGGTGGTCTAGGAAGCAGACAGGCAAAGAAATTCACAATTGTATACTAAATTTGTGAAAATTCGTTGCTTTAAAATTATTCAAAATTCGGGGAGTATTAAACGATATAAGCGATCGATCCATTAATGCTATCGATTACTCATCAAATGTTAGAAAAGTTATATCGTTTACTAGTTCACCAATTCTTTTTCCTCTTCCCTGTTGTCTCCACTTACTATTTGCTCTAAGTAATTCTATATTTTTGCTTGTCTACATAGAGGGTAGTAGCCGTACTGTTTGCTTTCCATTCCAATCATTTACCTTCCTCCACTCTGTCTTTTCTTGTCCTCTTATGTTTCCTTTCATATGCAAATAATAGAATAACACTTTTTCATGTAAAATTGCCAGAGTATTTATTTACAAACTGTTGTTATTATTAAGGATGATTGATAACAAGACCAACAATAATCAAAATGTGTACAGCAATTCGCAATAATACTTGCTTATAGATTGCTTAAATAATTGAATGTAAATTCCTGTGGTAGTAAGAAAGTTCATTGAATACTGTTCCTAAACATTTTTAAATCATTGAAAATCGCTACACAACCGTTCCCACATATGAGTACAGAACTCACCAGTTCAAACTATAGCCATCGAGACAACTATCGTCAACACAGTGTTCCCCAGAAGTTGATGCTTATCTACCGGTTGTTACAGATATTCATGCTGTCAAAACTGTACCCAAAAAAAAGTGCTATCTTTGAAACAGATCTACCAGCTCTTCTCAGCGACTCATATGCAATTGTAAAATGCCGCAAGCCGTTCGATAAAACTGTGCCCAACACGGGTTAGTTACAGCTGTGAGGGAGACAAAATTGTTCCCACAAAGATTACGCTGTACTCACCAGTTTAAACTGTACCCATCGGGACAACTATTCTCATAGCATTGTTCCCCAAAAGTTGATGTTTATCAATAGGTAATTACAAATATTCATGCTGTCAAAACTGTACCCAAGCAAAGTATTATCTTTGCAACATATCTACCAGCTCTTCTTAGCGACTCATATGCAATTGCAAGATGCCACAATCCGTTCGATAAAACTGTGCCCAATGCGGGTTAGTTACAGCAATTTTTGCAATTGTGTGCTGTGTTCCTGCTCTTTGGACCTCCCACGCCCCTGAGGCGCCACTTGGCTGGAAATGGTGAGGTTGGTGCAGGGCAATTGAAATTTGATTTCCATTTAACTAATGACACAGTTTAAGTTGAGTTCAAGTTTAGATCAAATTTAGATTATGAATCGATGCCGATGGAGATTCGTTAAATGTTATCGATGCTCGTACGTGTGTTGCCAAGAAGTTGCCTATTTACACTATTGCCTAGCTGCAGTTGCGCATTGTTGCTTTGCTCTGTGGGCCACTTGGCCTGAGTTTTGGCTTAAAGCTCAGTTTAACCCACATTCGCGTGCGATCGTCTGCTCAGTGACGTCCCGTTGCCCCTTGTCATTTCACATACGCTTGGCGAAATGCAAATTGCTGCTGTTCCTCCTCCCCCTCCCCCATCCTCTCCTTTTATCACCAAGTGCACTGAATGTGCGCTGCACATGCAATTTTTGATGAAGGCGACCCTACAACATGCGACTTGGTCTTGAACTTGCGAATTTGCTAGACGACGAATCAAGCCAACACCAGCAAGAAGCCAACACCATCTACAACAACAACAGCAACAACAACTACAGTTGCTGCAACACCACAAACGCCAGCAGCAATCAGCGGCAAGTGAATGAGCTTAAATTGTCCATGGCAGCAGCAGGGGAGGCTTTGGGAGGTTGGCGGCTTTTGCAGCTGCGCAACACACAGAAGACAGCGACAGTGTGCACAGTGGGGCATACCAAACTATATTAGTGATAGTCTAAAAGTGAGCAAGTTTCAAAGACTTACAAGATAAAATCGTATAGAGTTCCAAATAAGTCACTTGAATGGTTTGCTTGAATAAATTGATCAGTTGATTTCGTCAAAGCTGCGATATATCAAAGTTGTGGCCCACTGTGCGGCGTCTTGTAGCCAGGCTACAGAGCTTAGATGATAACTGCCTGACTGCCGCACTGCCTGCCTCATTGCCCCACTGTCTGGATGACTGACTGGATGGTTGGATGGTTGGTTACCCGGCTTACCAGGTTGTTCCATGTTGTTGCCTCAACGCCCTCAGTACGTTATTATGCGGCTGCAGTCGTTGTTGTTGTAGTTGTTGTTGCTGTTGCTGTTGCTGTTGTTGTCTGGTCGGTCGTCTGTGGAGCATCAAGGCACTGGGGCAGCGAGGCATCAAGTTCGCAACGGGCGACAGGAGCCAGCAATAGAGTGGGAGCGAGTGCAAGAGGGAAACTGAGACAGAGACAGAGGCAGAGGCAGAAGTAGAGACTAAGACGGATGCAGAGCAACCGCAGTTACTTGGGTTGCACACACACACATACACACACACTCTGCATAGACAAGCCTCAATTAAGTTGCAATTGCAGTTGTTGTTACTGCTGCTGCTGCTGCTGCTGTTGGCGCGTTGGCGGCATAGGAATTTCGCTAGCTGCTGCCCACGCGCTGCTAGTTGCCAGTTGCTGCTGCTGCTGCTGCTGCTGATAAAGTCCAAAATGATGTACAACCTGGTGGCTGTTGGCTCGTTGTTTGTGTCTTAGTTTTGAGCAGCCGCACACAACACAGGCGCGCACTGCGGGCCTAATAAGCGGCCCAAACAAGAGCACACTTCAAACAAGTTCTTTATTGGTTATATGGCAATCTAAACTCTAGCAAACTAAACGATTGCACACTGTGGTTCATATGGTAAAAAACTACCATTAAATTTCAGTTCAGAGCAAAGAACTATAATTTCAATTATTTGCCAAACCAGTTGAGCATCATAAGACATGGTCTTAAAGTCTGGTTTAGTAGCTCAGCAATCATCATCTTTTTATCGCTCATATGCACAATGTGATTCTGTTGCTGAATAAAAATTAGAATTATGAGCGGAATCAGCTACTATTATTATTATTATTTTAATCTTAATCAAACGCCTTATTTGCGAATTTTTAATAAAAACTTGCATTAATTCTCGTCCAGTGTTAACAAGAATTTACTATAAAAAAACTGCATGTGATAGAAATTAATAGCCGTCATCTATATTAATTACAAAAATCTATGCAACCAGTTGCGAAATTAACAACTCTGCCATTGGTAAGAACTTTAGAGAGACAACCACTATCTTAAAGCGTGCAAGAAAATCGATCGCCTTTTATTAAACAAATAATTTGTGCTCTTAGCTGTTCAACTCCTGCTCCAACTTCTGCTCCAGTGAAGGCAGCCTGCTGTCTATCGGATCGACGATGGAGCCTTGTAAAGAGAACGCTTTCTCGATGTCCGAATAGCGACGCATCATGTCCTTGTGCAGATCATCGATATACTCGAGCAGCTGATCGACCTCCGAGTGGAATTCACGTAGATCGAAGTGTAGTCGACGGATCGAGAGATAGTTCATGAAGCGCCTGTTGGACTTGGCATTGTTCGCCTTGATGACATTAGCTGCCTCCGACTTGGTCAGCTTCTTGTCGATCATCATCTGATAGCGTTGCTTGCAAATGGGCAACTCCCCAGCTGCCCTAATGGTCCATTTGTGGCACTCTGTGATTTTGGCGCCCAGCTTGCGACCACGTGAATTATCCTGGCACAGCTGTTGACGCATCCTATTGAGCACAGTGCGTAGTTCACGATAATTCACAATCATTTCGTTAATCTCGCATTGCAGGCGATGATGATCGTGTTGCAATTGACGTACCAGCAACTTGTCCTCGCATGTCAGCTGTCCATCTGGCTTCAGTTGTGACTCCTCCTCCTGCTGCTGCTGCTGCTTCTTTAACTGCTCTGTAGATGCGTCAGTTATGCCACTTTCCAGTTCCTCCTGTTGTCGTTCCCTGATCGCCAACTGCATCTGCTCAATGCGCCTGAGCAAACAGTCCAAGTCGTTGAGAATCTCCAAGGCGCGATCCTCATCATCGGTGCGATCAGCAGTATCCGTGCTGCCATAGCATATCTCCTGCTCCTCCTCGCCATCGCTGGGCGTAAAGCTCACCTTGTCGTCATAGTGGAATATCTCGATCTTCTGGCAGCGTATCCTGTGGGTCACCAGATCCATATAATCGATGGGCACATCGCAATCGCCCAGTTGCTCAATGATCTTATCCTCGGAATCGGGCAGCGTTTCATTGAAAGACATACTGAATCCCTTAGTGTGTAGTTATAGTGCAGTCTATATATATATATAAATTAAGATATTTCTCTCTACAATGTGTAATATTTACTGAAATTTGTGTTTACTCTAAGTAAGTGACTTTATAAGGCTGTCAGTTGTAAGTGACAGACGACTCTCGATCTACTTGGAATGTATAGTATAAAATAAATAAGTAATAAATTCGACATATTGTTCCGTTTTTACTTGTTGTTCATTGTTTTATATAGAGTATTTAACATTTAAATTTTGAATGCAAATACACTTTTTTATTGCCCAATCTTCAGACTCTTCTACACATTCTGTTTTAATAGGGTCTTGCCATACAATTTTATGGCATTTTGATTAGTGCAGTTTTAGTCTAATCTTAACAGCTGTTAAGTGGCAAATCAGAGCATCTTTTTTATTCAATATGAATCCACCTAAAAGGAAATTTTATTTCACTCAGTTATCGCTTAAACTGTTTCGAAGTGGATTTGCTTTTGTTGCTGTTGCCAAAAGTTCTTTAGTGCTCTAGATCCGCGCCTGTTCTTCAAAAGGCTGATAAGAAAATTTATGGTTAGCCAGTTGCTGTGGCGGCATAATTGCGCACCCACATAAACACACAAACATACACACACACACACACACAAAGCACTATACAGACACAGCTTGAGATTCACATGGGCTTTGCCACGGGCCGTAGGCTTCGGCGTGTGTCTCACAACTCGAGTGCAGTCCATGTGTACCATGTCTCTTGCCCCTTTCCTCTCTCTCTCTTCTTCACTCCCTCTTTCTTTTTGCTGAATCTATTTAGTCGTAGTCGTACACGGCGAGAAAAACTATCAATTGTTCCACATAGAACTTACACTGAAACCGAGCTCAAAAATGTGCATTTATTCTTTTCTAAATTTGAATTGCATGTATTTTAGAATATTAGTGAATCAAAGTTGGCTTGATTGCATCAAAAGTTGTATCGATTTAAGCCCGTTTACCTCAGAGACTTGCTCTTATGCTAACCACTCCAAATTTGTCCATAAATTCTGTGATTTTTTGGCAGCAAACTAAATAAGTTTATTTGCTTAATATACAATATTATTTACTTACATTTATTACCAATAGAATTTTGGTATTATTTTAATCTCATGATTGTCTTCTTTAACAAATTCTAAGACAATTCGAGTACACCAAGATTCTCGGTTTGATTTTCGACTGTGTATTTTGCCTCAGTGTAGTCGTAGTTACAGTCGAAGTTCCAATCTTCCTAGTCTAGAGTCACAATCGTAGTACGAGCTTGTCTGATGCAGTTGACTTTGTTTACCCGCAAGTTGTAATTTTCTGCGAAACCATCAGCCGCAGAATTACTTTCTGCTGCCGCCGTCGTCGCAGATAAGTCCCGCTTCTGTCTTCTGTCTTCTGTCTTCGTCTTTCTGTTTCTTCTCACCCCTGCTGCTGCTCTTCTATTAAGCATTTGTGGCATTGCAATTGGGCATAGTCTGCGGTTTTTTGAATACGCGTATATACGTACTTTGTGCATTGCTTGGCTTTTTTGCTAATTGCTTCTCTATTTTTATTTTTCGCGATTTCGGGTGCTAGGGCATTACAAGAGTCTCCTGCCGAGCAGACTCTCTCTCTTTTAGAGGCAACATTAGAATGCCATTGTTGACAGGCTCTTAAGCGCTGATCTCGCTGTCGCATTGCGGAATTTCACGGGCTACTATAAAGTCGATGCTACTTCATTGGACATTGGACGGTTTACAAATGGGGGTCATTCGACATCCCTTTCCCCTCGCTCCATTCTCAATGTCTCTCTGTTTTTGTTACTCATGCAAAGTAACAGTGAATGAGTGCTGTCTTTGTCGCGTTGTGCAACACTTTTGCTACTTTGTGAGCTACATTAGTCATCGGATTGTCAATAAAGTGAAGTTTTATTACCACTTCCTGGTTAAATTATGTCTAAGCAAGGACTCGCTAACTAAGCCTTACTTTATACCAAAAGAGCTAATTAACTAGAAGCAAAAGAGAAACTTATTAACAAACTAATGCAAAAACCAGCTAGAAAATGAAATGAATGAGATTAGAAATGTAGGAAAAAAAGGAGTTAACTTAAAGAAGAAACTGACTAGTCAAGAAGATCAATAAACTAAACAAGAACGACAAGCTAAATCGAAGGGGTTTGTTAGGTTTGCTAGCCAGCTCAAAAGATTAGATAAATTCATCTAGCTGAAGGGCAAAAACACTTGCCAAAGGGACTTGTAATAAGGAAGCAAGTAGAGACTAGAACTAATAAGCTAGAGCAGATAATAGCCTGCTGATAAGTAAACTAACTAGAGATGAGTTTAGAGAACTGTAGTAAGAGAGAGAAAGAGAGAGACTAGCTAGAAGGAACATTAAATTATTTACATCATTCAGCACATCTTGACACCTGAGAGAACTGAGGTCAGTGATGATTTATGATATGATATTTTGCATGCAAATTGAATAACCAATTCGCTGTGAGCCAAAGTATTTGCAGTCTCACACTTAAGCTGCAGTTCATTTGTAGTTTTTTGGGTTCTCACTAATCTGCTGAGAGTTGTTTTGTTGTTTGTTGTCAAAGAGTAAATGACTTACAGAGAGGTGTGTGGGGAGGGGGAGAAAAGAAAAAGAATTGTACCGCTAAATCGCCTAATCACATCATGAGCGTGGAACTCCCGAGAGATGACCAGACCGTAGACCATAGACCGGAGACCCCAGACCAGACCAGGGGAACCCAGCTTATGGATCAAAAACTTGTGGTTCATCATGTGAACTCTCAGCAGCTGGTGCTGCTGCTGCTGTTGCTAATGCTGTGACTATTGCTGTGCATGCTGGTCATTCAGGAAGTTCAAGTGCGAGGAGAAATGCCCATGACATGTGCGATTGTGAGTTATGCACTCAACAGACAGCACAAGGGGAGTTCAGATGGAGGCAAATAGAAAAACGAGTAGCAAAATGCAATATACATTAGATATACTTAGAACGAGGCTATAGAAAATTACGATTTATGTAACAAGCTAAAGAATCCCGAGCGCATTTATTTCCGCATCTTCAGCAGATGGCAAAAAAAAAAAAAAAACAGCAGAAGCTGAAGAACGAGAATGAGAAGTGGAGAGAGGGAGGGAGAGAAAAGAAAAAAAGGCAACAAGTCGTTGTAATAGACAGTAAGTCAGTCATTCATTCAGACAGATTGACTGAGAAGCAGTTATTAAATGTGGCCGGCAAAAGCAAGACAGAGAGAGAGAGTAGAGCAGTGGCAAGTTATTACATAAGAGTCAAAGCAGAAAAGAGCGACTTATAAAAATCATAGCGCTGTGCGAAGCGTAAAAGCAAAAGAATTATAATTTTCCAATCAACTGATAAATTTTTAATGATGCGACGGCGACGAGACCTGTGGAAAATGTTGTCCAAAGTGCACGCTGGAATTTAGAATCGACATCGACATCGACATCGACATAGGCATAGGCATCGGCATCGCCATTGCCATCGACATTGGACATGTGTAAGAAACATTCCCATAGGTGTGATTGCTGGCGCGCAAGAACAAGTAAAACACCAAATTACTGTTACTGGGCAGCTCACACAGAGTGCGAGTGTGTGCGAGAGGGGGGGGACAAAAGGGGCGGGCAGAACTCTAATGCACTTGGCTGCAGGCCATTGGCATTGGCAGACCTGGACTTTTGCTCGGTTGCGGACCACAGCGTCGCCGTGATCGATGATGAGCTGATGATGCGGTTGACTGCCTTCACTAAGAGCTATTGCTGATGTTGATGCTGTGGTTGTGGCTCTAGCTGTGACTCTGACTATGACTATGGAATATGCCTGGTCCTCTGGCTGCTGTCTGCTGGCTTCTGGCTGCCAATCGAGCCAATCCGTCCACTCGTCCAGCTGTCAGTTGTCGCTTTCGCACTTGCTTCGAGCTGCAACAACACGCTGTCCACGACACATTTCTCATGCAAATAACAAACATCGTACAGTGACTGCAAGTTGTTTGTGTACTCAGCGAGGCATTGACTTTGCCTTCTCGTCTTCATCTTCTTCACCACCTCTCACTCACTCACTCACTCACTGACTGACTGACTACTCTCAATATGCAAGAAAGGTGCTCGCACTCGACTGCAAATATCGACTACAATACATTATGCATTAGCTACCTTAAGGGAAGCAGCGAAATCATTTCCGTATATCTCAAGAAGAGCTGCAAGAGTTTCGAGTCAATGCTAAAGTTAATTCGTCTTTCTAGCCAACTCTTCTTTCTTCATAATTAGTAGTGTGAAGTATATTCTGACTCCTTCCAAGTAAAATACATGTATATACATATAATCTACAATTATTTAAAGTGGTATCTAGCTTAGGACTACAACAAACCAACTTAAGCTGCGTCTACCATAAAACCACCACAATATTAAATTGAGTGTTTCTAGTACTAATATTTGTAATAGCTCGCAAACAAAGATCTCATTGCAAGAAAATAAATTGAATAAATTCTATAACTAATTACTGCCAAATATTAATATAAAGTGGTATTTTAAATTATACTTCATCGAATTTTACCCAATTGTATTGCTGATTATTTGAATTAAACTTAAACATTTGAATTATTTGAATAGTTATTTGAGCTATGACTTGTTGGCATCAAACAATTGTCGATGGTTTCTTCCCAGCATCAGAGACTATGCCAGATCATGGAGGCAAGGCAATTCAATATGGGCAAGCACCTGCTCAGTGAATATATGAATAGCATGAATATATACATACATACATGTATATTATTCATCTACGAGTGTGAGCCAATAAACTGATAGTAGTATTTTCTTATGCATGCCGCTTTAACGACCGTTATTTAATAAGGAAATTTTAAATTTATATTTTCATTTGGTCGATCGTGAGTCGTCTGGCTGGCTGACTAGACTGCCTGCCTGACCAGAGGCGACTTCAGCTCGAGCTGGAGTCAAGAGTTGGGTTGACTCTGTGGCGTCTCAGGTGTCTGAGGCAGGCGCCAAATGGGCAACATATATATAAAAAAAATATAAAAAATAAAAGACGCCACGCTGCACGCATACAAATTGCAAAATGCAAAACTCTCGGCCAGACAGACAGACGGACGGACAGCTGGACGAGGTAAGCCGGCCCCAGCTCAGCTTGGCTCAGCTCATCTTAACTCAGTTGTGTTCTATTCTGTTCTGTTGTGGCCAAAAGGCGCAACGAATCGATGCGAAGCGTTGGCCAAATTGTTCGCACGCTTCGGCCCCTTGATGGCATGATGGCGGCTAATGCGTTGCATTTGCGATTTTCGCGTATTTTCTTTTATTATTTTTCAATTACTTACTACACAACACAACACAACACAAGACAACAGTCGCAGTCCCCTTCACATTAATGCACTGCTGTCAATTAATTGATTGCGCTTCAACGATTCCCAATACACACTGCAAGCAGAACAATAATAACTGTCGTATTTGTGCTTAAATATGTGCAGAGCTCAATTGGCCAAACGAGTCGACTTGGCCACAAAGATCATCAGCAGACTCCCCACAAAACATTCAACATCTCTAATCGTTTAGCTGATTGTAAAAGTTGTTCCTCTTTTTATTCCCTGTCTTTTTCAACATTGTCTTTTTTTCTCTTCTTAGCATTCGCAACGCCTCGAGGGTTGTCGACTATTGGCCATTGAATGTTCCTTGTTTTGTGCAGTGCCCCCCCCTTGATTTGACTCGACTCAACTCATCAATTGATTTATCATATTTGGAGCTATAATGACTTTGCTCGAGTACCGCAAAGACCGCTTGACCCACATGCAATTTATTTCATCCAACATTAGCTTGTGTATGTGATTTACAGTAAAAAAGCATTACACTGCAAGGAAACTGAATTAAAACCTGACACGTTACAGTTGGGTCGGTTTTCTTTTGTGATATATATAATACTTAAGCAACATCCAGCTATATTTTAAAATGTATTAGCTCTGGTACTTTAACCTTAGGTCCATCATTGGCTTCCACTTCTGGTTCTGTTTCTCATCAACCGCTTTCTATTCGTAATATTCCAGAATTTGTCAAGACATCTGCATAAAGTTAAGGGCCAAATTTACATGATTCCCGTAGCGATTAAACCTAATGGTAAACAATGTCCCTAAATTTGCATTATTTTTGGGATATTTGCAATTTCAACAGAAGCGCATTAAAGCAAACCCAGAAAATTAAATACAAAAAAAAAACGAAAGAAGCGAAGCTGTAGACTGGCAGTTTGGTAACTAAAAGAAAGCGAGCCCTCAGTGGAGTAGAGCTGGGGGTTCTATGGCTAAATTGGTATGCAAATGAGAGGTGGCTCAATAAAGACGACACCTTTTTAAATGTCGTTCAGCCAAGGGCTGGCGACCTTGCTGCGGCTTTGTAGCTAAACAAAACAACCAAATAAAATAACAAAAACAAAAAAAACTTACATTTGGACCAATTAAAAATCTATAAAAATACTTTAACAATATATCAGAGACAATGCAGCATCAACAACAATGAATTTTTGAATTTTAGGGTAATGGAATCGTATTCGAACTCGGATTCGGTATCAGAGAGCCAAATTCAGAGTCTTGGCTAGTTCATAATGGTTGATGGACTGGAGACTGGAGACTGGGGGAACTGCATTCATTAAAAGCCAATCAAGTGAAATAAACTCATTGGCTTTCTATAGAGCATCCTAATTGGGCAACAAAAAGACAGTTAAAAAATGAATTCAATTAAGTTAAGAGAAAAGAAAAGCAACCGAAAAGACAATAGACAAACTATACAAATGAATCAAACAGAGAAAGAAGCAAAAGTCGACTAAAGAATTTATTGAGAATTATTGTGTATAATATTGAATGACGCATCCTCTCCTCTTCTGCTTGCTATAAAATTAATCAATTTACATTTAAAGATATATGTGTTTGGACCTGAAACAACTTTGAACAATTCGACGACTTCAATTCTGATCGTGGCTCAAACATCTTTAAAAAATAAGATCCCGACTTTAGTTTGAGCAAATTTCTCTCTGAATTGAGATCACAGAAGCACTCTTATCAGTCTCTTAATATCTAATTTAGGATAACATCATTGAATAAGAAAAGAACTCATGAAAAATTCAACAATTTATAAGCACAACCATGCTTATAAATTGTTGAACTAAAGATCAAATTATCCTCATTTTGTGTAATAAGTAAATTCCCAGGATCGCAAGCAGTTCACATCATCTGTTAATAAGATTTGCTACAAATAAATCATTTTAATACTTCATTACCCTTTTTATCGAACCACCATTGAAATTCCCATAGTTAGCTCCTTCGAAACTCCCTCAATTCTTGAGGAGAACATTTGTAACAGGATGATTCGTCGTGCCATATTTCTATGTTAACAACCGTTATATATTATTATAGAGCTGTAAGGTGATGCCTGCTCCTCTTTCGATTCTTCTCCCTTCAAACACTTCTACTATGCTGTGCCCTCTTGAATGCTCACTTTGAACTTCCGTTTCTCATAGCACATCACTTTGATTTCAAACAAGGTATTCAAGCATTGCAAATGCGGAAGCGCCGCGTCTTCTGTCTTTTGCTCCTACGGTTTTTTCGTTTTTCTAACCCAAAACTAGGGGCATAAAATATTAGAAGCCGCCGTCGTTTCCACCTCTAGCTGGGATAATAGACAAGTTGAGGAGCTCGCGTTGTCAGGTTCCCAGGGCAACCCTTTTGCACCCTTCGCACTGTCCGTTTGTCTCTCCATCCGTCCGTCCGTCTGCCTGTTTGTTGATCTATCAAAAATCTGTCAAGAAATCTGCGCAGGTAAGAAGGCAGCCACTGTGCCACACATCTCTTGCCATTTGCAACCCCTGGAAATGTAATGCAAAGTAGAAGAAGCTGCTCGCATATCGATCAACATGAATTTGATTCGCATTTTCAACGTGGGAAACTCATACAGGTGCTGTTTCCAACAGCGAGCGCAATAGAGAGAGAGAGAGAGAGAGAAGTGGAGAAATTTGATACTTTTGGCGAATTCAGCTGCCACATGTTGCAAATAAATATTTGTCTGAGTCTGAGTTTGAATTTCACATTCTAGAGTTGTATAATTTTCATCTGCCGACCAAATGGGATTTACCTGTTTTGCAATTAATAGAAATTATATGAGAGAACTCAAGTTATGTGAGCACAATAACAACAACAGCCATATAGGTAGCAACAACCGCAATAATGACAGTCAGTGCACACAAATCAACAAATCACGATCAAAACTCACGATTTCTTCTTGTCCCTCGAAAATAATAATCAAAAGAGCCAAAACCAAAAGACAAAAATCGAAAAGCAGAATTTTTCGGTAGCAAACATTGCAACAATGTTGCAGCAGAACAAGACCATGCCCCATGTAGCAAGCGCCCACAAAATCAACTCAACTTGTAGATACCCAGTATCAGTCAAAACAGATAAAGCTAGAGATAATCTTTCTACTTGTGAATTGTATAATGAAGTTTCTCTCTTGCGCAATTGTAATTTAATTATACAATTACTTAATCTTCGTTCTAAAAGACAGCAAAACATATCCTTAAAATGGTATTCGTTTCATTCTAAACAATTCATTTTGTTACTTTTAAATATTCAGCTGCCCTAGTTCACTATTCCACTGGCTTATGTTGACAATATATCGATTATATGCTATGAAAATAAAAAAAAAGATTTAGCTTTAATGAGAAGCATTCAATTGAAATTCTTATCTCGTGATATCTGTCTAATTAATATAATTCCTATGTTACAATCACTGTGAGCCTTGGCACCCAATTATACTACCCCACTTTCCAATGTCCCAGAGGTAAACGAATATCAATTGGTTCGCTTCAGTGAGCGACCGGCAATTGCAAAGATAAAGGCAAACACAAGTGAGCTGGTTAGGCAGTTGGTCAGTTCATCAGTCAGTCAGTCAGTCAGTGAGTTAGTCAGTAAGCCAGTTGCTTAGTTAGTTTGTAGATCCCTCGGTTCATCTGATTGGCTGGTTGGTCAGTCGGCCTGTGCCATTTGTGGCATTGCAAAGTTGGTCGTTGTCAACATTTGATCATGGCGCATGCTTCAGTAGCTAACAAGTCGAATTGTGGCCAAAATGTGTAGTCAATTTGTCAATATGTTATGACAACAGCAGCAGCAACATTATTGACATTAGGGCACCTGTTTGTTTGCCAACTTAAAACTATGATTACCGTTGTTGTTGTTGTTGTTGTTGCTGTTGCTGTTGCCATTGTCATAGTTGCCGGCAGCACGCGTACAACACACACATACACACACACACATGATCACAACTCGTGACTGAGTCGAGAGACTGCAGTCAACGTTAATCACAGACAAAATAAACCACGGACTGGGCCCGGCTAAGACTGAAGACAAAAAAAAAAAAAATAACAGAGCCAAGTGAAAGAGCCCGAATGCTATGCCAAGGCACATTTGCAATGCTCATGTTGCTCTTGCTGTTGTTGTTGTTATTGTTGGTTTTGGGTTTTTGGTCAATGAACAAGAAAAATGGGTTTTCACGGTTACATGCGTCGACGACTTGCGAGTTCGCTTTGCTTGCTACATGCGAGTACTTCGACACACACACATACATACACATGCACAAAGAGAGGGGCAGCGACATGTGCACAACATAAGTACAAACAACATGCATATGACATGTTGCCTAGAAGCAACAACAGCAACATTCGACTTTAGCTTAGGCAAGTTCGTTGCCTAAGTCTTTCGTTTTTCTTTTGAGAACTCAACAAAAAAAGCGCCGCCACAATGTCATTTGTTCCGGTTTGCTGTTAATGTTGTATTTTTGAAAACAAAATTACAATGTTGTTATGTTCCGTCGAAAGGATGCTGGGAAATTTACAGCAACAACTGCTGCATGATTAAAGACCAATAAAAGTCATATAAAATTGCATATACTCGTAAATATGTTAATATTATGGAGGAGGTAAAAGTTCTACAAATTGACAATAAACAAATCTGTGTCTGAAAATCTTTAAATGAAAATGTGGCAAACACAAAATGAACTAAGTTTCCAATAGACTGCCTGAAAGACTTATAAAATGATTAGTTAGTTAAACATTTCAAATAGCGCTTGAAATGCAGCCTTATCAAATACAATGTAGTATGTAAATGTATTCATATTAAAATCAGATTCAAATAGAATATTAAAATTGTATTAGAAACCTATCACAAACTTGCTATCAATTTATACCCAACATTTCAACAACTAAACTGATCCTTTTCATTGAGCAAACGAACAGTTGAGGCTGCCATTATAATTTTGTATTTATCTGCTTAAGCAGATTATGATTATGGGCAACAGTTTTATGAGGGACTCGAGGGTAACATAATAACAAGCAAACATATGGAAGCGGAGCTAAGCAAACGCACTTCCTTTGCATGTCCTTTGTGTGCGAGTGTGTGTGAACTGCGCATCCTGAAGCGCCTATAGATTCCCACGCCGCACAAAAGAGGGCGTCAATGGCCACGCCCTCGCGCTAAAGAGAAAACTATCGAGCAGCTTTATTGTGTTTATGAATTGTGGACAACCCTCGACACAGGTAGAGGTAAAGGTAAAGCAGGGTAACAAGCAGCAGGATAACAGGCAGCAGGATCAGCAGGTTTATTGGTTAGAGCAGGAACTCTGTCTATTTTCAACGCTTATCTGCTTGTCTGTCATTTTGGGATGCGCTCGCTTATCAATGTGTCCTTGATCCCTAAAATGTCACCTTCATTTTTCCACTTTCACTTGCTGGCGTCCTTAATCCTTAATCCCTAAGCGTTAATAGCCATTGTCTGCCATCCTAATGAGTTCATCATCATGTCCAATCTGATCTGTCTCCCTCTCTCAGACGCTCTCTTACACTTTGTGGACCCCCCACAGTTGTTTTGCTTTCGGTTCGGCTTCGTTAAGCGGAAGAAGCTTCTGCTTGCCTCAGAGTGCGGGACGTGGGCGAAACGGGGGGAAAGGGGTCTATAAACAACAACTGAATATGGAAATCAACAATAGCAGCTTTTCAACAAAATATTACACGGCTCAGCGACTGCGTTAAACTCCCACACCCACTACCTAATCTTCTTCCCCTCCCTCCGCTTCACGACTGCACCCTCAGGTGCCGACAGGTGGCAGTCAGGTGGAAGTCAGGTGGCTAAGCTGTTAATTCTCAGAAGCGACTCCAAATGCGTTTAGCATAAACGAAAATAAGCTATCGACGCGTCTTTAATTAAGCTGTAGATTTTGGTAGAGCTCTTTAGAGATGGCAAGCCACAACACTAAAAAGTTACTTCAAACTTATTAATGAAACCTTATCATTAAAAACTTTGTATTGTCTAAAAATGCAGAAGAAACATAAATTCTAAATTGCATAAAGCATTAAGATTTTGTTAGAGAAAACTGCTTCTTTAAATCATTTTTTGATGATTTGTTGAACAAAGATTATATTATTTATTGTATAACAGAATACAGCTAAGCTTAAATTTGATACTAGATTATGAAGATAACTATGACGTTTAATTCTCCAATCTTTGCTGTATTTACAATTCAGTTTGCAGCATTTTGAAGTGCAAGCTTCTACTTATGTCTAAAATACATTACTCAGTTATTAAATAGGATAGAATAAGATACTATATATGAAAGCACATCATTGTATAATATTGATTAACATTTGCCTCTTCTCTTCTCACTGGGCACAGTTATTAATAACTTAGTAAGCAAATTTCGCAACTAAATACATATATAAATTAAGTCTTTCATTATCTCTAGTTACAATGCTTCTCTTTAATATCAGCGATAGGCCGCTTCCATTGCCTATCGCCACACGCACATCTCTAACACACAGACACAGAGATAGTCGCCACCCTCACTCGAGTCGCTGTCTTGACCCAGTGAACAGAGCCAGATGACAACTCTTTCTGCATAATTAATGTACTTTGCTAGCAGCAGCAGGAGCAGCAGTATCAATAGAGTGGGGCAAGGGGCACGTGGAGCGAGTTGCAAGGGGCAAGGGGCGAGGGGCAACTGACTTCTTTGTGAGCATATTTAATAACTTGTTTATAGTCTGTATGTATGTATGAGTGTACTCATGAGTGGCTGACCACAAAGCTTAATAGGGCACGTGCCCTGCTTGTTAGGCCAAGCGACCAAATGGCCGCCTCCTCTTGTGGTTGCAATTGTTGTAGACAGACAGAAAGACAGATAGACAGACAAACAGTTGCTGTTGCATATAGTATTGCTGTTGCTCTCTTGAATGGTCAATCATTGCCAGCGTGGACTCAACTGTACCCTGAACTTGGCCCAGAGAGTGAGAGAGAGAGAGCGACAAGCTCGTTTTGGCCAAAGTTGAAGGCGCCGCCAGATAAAGTTATTAAAACTAGTTGCAAGTTGCTGCTGCTGCTGCTGCAGTCTTTGTTGTTGTTGTCGACTGGCAAAACGGCAGTTAAAAATCAAAACAAGATGCGATGCCAAAACATAGAAATGCAATTGCTAATGCTGCAGTCTTCGTAGTCTGCAGATGTTGCAGCTGTTTGTGGCAATTGCATGTGGAGCAGGCAGCTGCAGTTGCCACAGTTGCCGCAGTTGGACTCGGCTGCCTGCACGTTGTCTTTCAAGTATTTGTCAATTAGATTTTTAATTGCTGAAATATGAATGTAGGCGCAACACAGCAACAGCAACAGCAACAGCAGCAACGCATTTGCCGTGACTTTGACGTTGACAGCAAAAGCAGCAGCAACAGCAACAACAATGTTTGCTGGCTGCTTTTTTAGCCTGTTTTGCCTGTTGCAAACTTGTTGAAGCTGCAATAGACGACGACGACGACGACGACGATTATTAAATGCAACTTAGATCAGATCTGAAGCAACAGCAGCAGCAACTGCAACAGCAACGACATAGCGACAGCAGCAGCGAGAACCCGATTAAATCGAAATGCAATGCTTCTAAGCCTTCCCTCCCTTCCTCTCCCCCCTTCCCACACCCCACATATTGCAGTCAAGATGAATCGCGTGCCAGGCAACTGCGACTAGCTGAAATATTATTATTATGCTTTGGCTAAAAGTGAATGATTGCCGTGTGGGGCGCAGCTGCAACAGCAACAGCAACACCAACAGCAACAACAGCAGCAACTGTAAGGCACAAGGCACTTGCAGCGTGCAACGTGCAACTTGCAGCATTGGCAACATGATGCGCTTTGATAGACGACGATAGATTATCGGGCCGAAAAGCGAAACAGAATAAAAACCAAACATTTTGCAGCAGCTTCGCTAATTTACGAGCCAAAACAAGCAGCAGAGAAAGGTGGCAAAATCAGAGGCAAGAATACCGAAAAAGAGCTGTAGAAGCTGACAAAAGAGAAACGATAGAAGAGTATAAATGAGTTTAAAGAAGTTGCATAGGTAAAAGGAAGAAAAACGATGGAGCTAGATAAGAAGGGTTGAAGAAATGAGAAATCAAATGTGCCTAAAGATCTAAGAGAAGAGAGTAGGCAAGAGGAAGACCGCGTAGCCAAGTGAGAAAAGAATCAATCTGCAAAGCGGCTGGAAAGAACTGTCTATAAAGAAAAGTCCAAAAGGGAAAAGAATATAATTTATATTTTATAAAAGGTGGTAAACTGAATAGAAGGAGAAAAATGCGATTGATTGATTGAATGCAAAAAAAAGGAATAGACGAGACAGACTTCAATACAGGTGTGACAAAACGAGACGAGAGAAATGAAGAAAAGTTCAGACTTTAAATAAATGCAGAAAAATTAAAATGTGCTGAAGCAAAGAAAGATGTCAGAAGAAGAGTAGAAGTCCAGAAGGAATGCTATGAAAAGGAAGAGAACCCATTGAACAGATAGAATAGGTTGATGAAAAGTTTAGGGAAAAAGACAGCAAAGTGAGTCAAACAAAAAGTTAGTAGACAAAGAGACATAGATGGACAGACAAAATGACAAATAAAGCGACAAAAGCACTAAGTAGAAGACATAAACAAAATCAAAGAAGTAGAAGATGTCAGAAGAAGAGTCAATAAAAAAAGGTAAAACAGGAGATGGAAGAAACAGCGGCAGTTGGCCATGTTGCAAGCACTCTAATTAGCAGCAGCAGACATTGCGAATACGCCACGTGTGCTTGGGCTGCGACAAAAAGGCAACATCAACAGAAACAGCAGCATATTAGCCTTATTTGTTTGCATAGTTAACTGTTAGTCAGACACACACGCACACACAGGGGGAAAGAGAGAGATTCAAGTGTGTTTAGTTGCCGCACGGACGCCTCAAACTGGCAACGTGCCTCGTTAGCTGTGCTTGCAACAGCAACAGCAACAGCAGCAGCAGCAGCTATAGACCTTGGCCATGGCCAACTAGCAACTTTGTGGCCGGCACTTGCAGCAGCCAGTTGCTGGCCTTGCTCTGCACAGCTTGTTGCATATGTCAAGCCAAGCAAACTGCAACTGTTGCAACTGCAACACCTGCAACAACTTTAGCGCATCTTTGGTAGCTGCAAGTAACAAATAGCCAGAAATACACCCAGCCATCTATCCATATCAACAATGCAACGATCCAAAGCATTCATCTATCTGCATATCTATTATGAGTCGACTTTATTATTAACTCTCTGATTCCTTTCTCTTTTTCAAGCCAGCACTCACAAACCATTTGATATATTATAGAACCAGACTCTTGGCCTCAACTCAACTTGACAAATAAGTCGCATGCTTTGACCAAAAGAAAAACTCAACAAGCAAATATAGAGTATTATTTACTTTTATGCAGAAAAAAGGAAACCTAATTTGGAACTGTATAAAAAAAATTATACTCAACTCGTATAAATCGATAGATGTTCATCAAATGTACATTTAATAATACATAATTAATTATTGCAACTGAATTCGATATATGTACATACGTCAATTATGCCTTCACCTTTAGCACTCAGTGTGCAATTCTCAGATGAATTTAGTGGGGAGAGGAGAATGTTGCTGTCGCTGTGACAAAAATAACTATTGCCTGAGTTGTGGGAAGGAGAGTGAGGTTTGTGCATGCCGTTCATAATTCATCGATTTGTCATTTTGTATTCAAATATTTCTATTCGTAGACATTCATTCGATTCAACTGCTGCGACATTTGCATTTCAATTAATTCATCTGCCAAGCAACGACATCGAGTGTTGAACTTTAGCGCGCGCCAATGAGTCGAAACGAATCGAATCGAATGGTTTCGAGTCGAGTGGAGTTGAGAATGAAGAATCGTTTACATTCACATATATTCACATCTTCATAGATTCATAGTTTCATATGTTGTTGTGGCTTTTCACACCTTCCACTGTCTAATAAGTTTGGGACATTTGCTAACAAGACGCACGACAGATAAAGATATCAGTTTCGATGAGACAACACCTGTTCTACCTACCCCATGCCAATGTATCTCTATTGGCTTGGCCCTATCCGATTCTAAGAGAAGTCAGGCAGTCAGGCAGTCAGGCAGCCAGCGCCTGGACAAGTTCTTAGTGCTTTTGACACTTTCAAAAATTTGTTAGCAACGATTTGCATAATTTCACAGTAAATTCCTAATTCTAATCTATGCCGCAACTCTGGGCTCCATCTTCAACTCCATCTCTATATTTCCATCTCCATCTGCATTGCCATCTCCAGACGAGACCAGAACAGACCGGGTACTAGCCCCCTTCAAAGACGATATATGTATATTTATGTTTGATACTTAATCGCTAATAAATACACGTTCGTATTTCAAAACTGCCAGCGAGACTCGCACACACTAATTTGAATATTTTTGAAAGGCCCCTCAGCACAGTAGAGATAAAGGGACGGTAGGAAGGCGGGCAGGGAGGAGCGGGAAGGGCTCGGCAGAGAAGGGCAGCTATTCAGCTGCTGTGCGACTCCTGTGGCGTTTGTTTGTTCGAAATCAAAACATTTCTCACCCAAAAAAAAAAAAAAACAAAAACCAAATACTCTTCAGTTCAACGTTGGAGCACATTTTTCACACCTAACAAAGATTATAAATTGTTTGTCTCACTCACCAGCTTAATCTTGGTCTAAGTAAATCTTCTTAATCTCAATCTGAATGGGCAGCATAAGCTTTTCATATTGAGCGTTTCTCTTGTCTTTGGCTTAGTTTATCGGCCATTACAGATGATCTCGATTTTAGAACGTGCTTGATAAATTGCATCTAAAAATTGCAGAAGAATTAAAGTATAAGATTAGCTTACAGACAACACAAATATTAGCAAAATTTCATTATACATTTAAATTATTACAAATATTAATGTTGTACAATACTTTGAAAATTCTTATAAAGTGCATTGTTTATTTATATGAATTTATCATTTAAATGAACTGTAATAAAATTGTATTTCCTAAACTTATATTTTTTATTTACAGTATTTTACACTGCTGTATCAGTTTAAAAAGTATTTAAAAATACATCGTTTTTACGAGTATATAATAAACTATTCTCAATCATTTCTCAAGTGGTTGCCAAGTAATTGAAATGATTAATGTAATAAAATCACAAGAATTGTCTGAACAATGCCTTGCTTGCCATAAAATAATTTAAAGATTGAAAATATATTGTCGCCGCTTTGAGACTTTATTATTTTGAAATGAATACGGAAATGATTGAAATGCTTCAAATGTAAACACAGAAAGGCTTCATCAATAACAGAACAAGTAAAAATAATAAATAAACTGAGGGGTCCATAGTATACAAAGTTGGAGCCAAGATGCCGTTAGTAGTGTTGTGGCATATGATTAAAGCCATTTCCATTGCAACTAAATCAAAGTTGCACTGGCATCCCTTCAATTTTTAAAGTGACAACTTCCAAGTGGCAGCTCCAATTCCAACTCCAAGCATATAGTATATGCATCTGGTTTATGTAGAGTTCCCACTCCGCCTTCAACATGAATATGAATGGTAGTCCATTGGCACCATTGAAAGAGTGTTTGAATATCGAATAA
Organism: Drosophila pruinosa; assembly: GCA_018150935.1. Classification (NCBI taxonomy): domain Eukaryota; kingdom Metazoa; phylum Arthropoda; class Insecta; order Diptera; family Drosophilidae; genus Drosophila; species Drosophila pruinosa. Next base: position 15,122,340 of record JAECWR010000194.1, on the reverse strand, counting down.
ATAGATATATTCACAGCAATTTATGTATCTTAATTGTGCCCCAAAGCGCCCCGTTCGAGGTGTGAATGAATGAAACCTTTTTTCAGCTTCTTCTGCTTCTTCTTCTCTTGACCATATTTCAACTTCAGTTGTCTCGATAACTGCAGTCGATTGTTGGCTTCATTTTGAGGAGGAGGTTTTTAGTTCGCTCTGTTTTGTAGTAGTATGTGATCTGGAAATGTTGAAACTGCACTCGTATTTCATTAATGAACTGAGAGAGTAGTCTTCAGTCTTCTGTGTTTAGTATTGGGCTTGGTCGCGCGTTCCTTTCTCACGATCATCTTCTTTTTTTTTTTGTGGGCTACTTTAAACACTTGCTTTATATTGATATTTATGGCTGATAATTTGAGTTTATGTCGTTCTCTCTAACTTGTTATTGTTGTTGTTGTGGTTGTCTAAAAACCGAGTGAAAGGTGCCGTCTCTAACATCCAGTATCATCCACTTAAATGCCCCCTGCTCATAGAAAGTTTATTTATTTATTTTGTATTTTGACAAATTAACTATGCAAATGATCGAATTGCAGCTGGCATTTTAGGATAGTTGACAGCTCCTTATGCTACTTTTATGATTGAAAGATACTTTCTAGTTTTAGTTAATTTATTGACGAAACTCTTTTGCTTTTACCAATCAGTATTGACACTTCTTTTATTTGACATATGTTGTTCAATTATTCGCAATTAATAATCGATTATGGTTATAGTTAAATTTAATTCAATTTTATTACTTTATATGCTTTCAATAAGTCTTGCTAGTTTTGATCATTAAATGCTTTTCTATTTATTAAATCAACTCATTAATATAATAATTTATATTATATAAAGATTTTCTTTATTGCCTTTTTAGAGCTCTAATTTATACTTGTGTTTCTTTTAATTATTTCTGCACTAACCAGCTTAATTTAAAAAAAAAAAACATTTTCTCTCATTTTATTAAAGCATTTGCCATGTCAAACTCTATCTGTTTGGGTTTTAGTGTTATTCCTTTGCCCTCACTTGAGAGATTGTCTTGGCAGAGTCTCTCCAATTCTTTTTAGATGCCTCTTCTTAGAACTCCCGAAATTGTTGACTGGCTGCTGTTGGGGCAACAACAAAAGGTTAAGACGTGCTTGTTAACATTTTTATTAACTTCTTTGACGCATATTTAAGACTTAGCGACAGTGACAACACTTTTGATTCTTTATCGTTTTGCTAAATCTTTTTTCAACTCCTCTCTTTTTCTCTTTATCTTTCGTGCTCTTTCTTTTTATCTATCTGCTGCTCTATTGATAAATATTTCAAAGGTTTTTATGCGTTTCATTCGCATACAATTTCAACAGTCGTCGATCTGTCCGACTGTCTGTCTGTTCGACTGTCATCGGCAGCGGCATTAACTTCACGCCGTATCCAAGTCCGGCTAAATATGTGTATTGGCATCTCTGACAGCCAATGCTAATATTTGGCCCAATAAATTAGCCAGTCTTTAGTATTTGCCAGGCATTATGCAAAGCTGGCCGCCGTAGAAGAGCCAGCCAGTTGGCTTAAATTCTTTCACAGTTTACAGCGCGTTTGATAAATCGATGTGTGACATCGTTAGTCTATCTATTTCATCTGCCAAACCCACTTGTTGTAAACTAAATGATTTTTATCGCTTTTTATCTACGCTTCAAGTTTCAGCAGTTCGTTTTGCTAAAGAGCTCAATTATGTTTCAATGCCCACTTGATTGGTGATACATTTTGTATAAGCATAATGCCATCATAAAATATATACCATAAAGCCTAATAGTTTCTAAGAATTATTAATTAACAATAAATAAATCTGAATCCATTCGAAAACCTTAAAAATTCATCAAAAATTATTCCAAGATATAATTATATAATATGTACAACTTTAAAAAATATATTTTGTGATATAAACAAAGGTTTTCTATTTTTAGTACATGAATAATCGATTATTCAAATATACTTGATTCAAAAATAATTTGAATAAAATAAATAATATTAAAAGCATTAAGGAATGAATAAATTTTAAATTATTTATATAACTGCTATGCTTATTGCTTCTTGGAAATTAAGTTTCTGGTACTTGTCTTTTAATCTATGGCAAAGAGGCTTTTCTCTAATAGATTCTTGCTAAACATATGTGTATTGCACATGGATTAATACAGCTAAAGATTGTTATGAGAAACACATTTATTCAAACACATAACACTGCTATTATCACTAAGCATGCTCAATATGTAATAAGCATTATGTTATGGCACTATCATAGGGCATTTAAGTTGCGAGATCGTTTTGTATAATTGCAATCGTTTTATCAATTTTTGCCTTTTAGCCAAGAGTCGACTTTCTCGGTGTCGCGAATGCAAATCAATTCACAAAAACAACACACGACAAACGAAAAATTTGCTATCATTAATTTGCAAAATGCGAAAAAAAAAACTAAAGAGGCAGAAAAATGTATAAAAATAAATAAATGCTTGAACAATAGCTGAATAGATGTTGTTGTTGTGTATTATTTTGTTTTGTTTTTTGTTGTCTGCGCGCTGATCATCAACCAACTAGTCAAGTATTTGGTAACGGTTTTAATTGTCAACGTGTGGCACACACACCAAAGTCAGGTTTGCTTTCTTGTTTTTGTTTTTGTTTTTGTTGGTGTGGTGGTTTCTTCAGGTTTAGGCTATTGTGTGCTGGGTGTATTGACTTAGATTGTCAGACAATAGTCCTGATTTTTATTGTTCAAGAGGCAGAGTTAACACTCGAAATCAAAATCAAAATATTCGTCAACTGAGACTACGACTGGAGGGGGCTGCGATATCAGAAATAATAATAGCAATAAAGTGAACAAAAGCTTGTCATCAAATTTATTATGTTTTACCGATATTTCGGACCTTTGAGTTTAAGTGCCACAAACTCAGCAAAGCTGATGTCTTTCTATCTTTCTATCAATTTCGTCTCTATCTCTATCATTCTAATTTATCTAGCCATCTGGCTGTCTCGTTTTATCAATATACATCCTCATTAGGTATGTATCATTTTCTTAACGTTCTGCAAACACATTTCACACACTTGCAAAAAGCACGAGTGTGTATATATTTTGTTGATATTATATGCTGAAATGATAGCAGGCGAATTGTTAACTTTTATTCACTTCTCCTCATCAGGTTGTTGAACCTGCCAGAAAAGCTTCTTTTCACTGTCAATCTATTCGCCGCTTGTCTTTTTTTCTACATTCCCCTCTCGCACTTTTAGTGCGCTTTTAATTAATTTTATGAGCGTTACATTATAAAATCCATCACAGTCTATAATTATTATAATGGCTATTAAAAAAATTTCGGTTTTACTTTTAGCCGTTGATCTTGGCCATAAATTCAATTTGCAGACTTCTTATCCACAGCTTCTAACTGCTAACTGGGACGCCTAGCTGCAAAATACACACACACATACACACACACATTTAGATAGGCACAACCAAATGTTAGACAGTGTGACAAATAACAAACATGTGTATCCAATTGGGGCCCACAGGCAGCCCAAATCCTCAGCTCTCCAACTGCAGCCGAGAACTGAATGCACGAGAGATAACACTACACAGTCCGTGCGTGTCACGAGACACGAGAGCGTGCTTTAAGCGATAGTAAGAGTTTCTCAAGCTTTATTTTAAATATTTTATGTAGAGCTTGAAACAATTATTCATTTAATAACTAATTTCTGCAAAACCTTAGGGTTTAAGTAATTAACTTTTATTATGAAATGTTCAGTTAGATTGATAAATTAAATTTTAATATTAATCCAAGCATAGATTTATGTCCATGACATTCGAAATATGAAGAAGCCTTTAATTTTAAGGATTGGTGCCAAAAAGTAATAAAATGACAGTCAAATCCTCTACAGTCTGCAACATAAAATTGAGAATGTTTACGACAGTCTTTTAGCTATTATTCCTAGTCTTTATATATAGTATAGTAATGTCGGTTCATCTCTAGAATTAAAGACCCGAAACCGAGTCGAGGTGCAATCGCAACAACAGTGTTGCATATTTGAGCTTGTCTCTTGGCCGGCAAATTAACGCTTGATTAAGAACGAAGCAGGTAAGCAACCACTTAGCCTGACCGCAAAGAGTGTGAGTGTGAGTGTATGAGTGTGCGTGTGAGTGTGAATATGATTGCGAATGCGAGTACTTGTAGTTCTGGTTCTGGTTCTGGCTTTGTATAGTACATATCTGAACAGCCTGAGTGAATGTGCCTCTGTCTGAGTGTCGTCTTCTGTACCAGTCTGTCTGTCTGTCTGTCTGTCCTGCTGTCTGGGTGTCTGCTTGTTCGCTGGCTTGCTTTCGTTTCGACTTGCCTTCTCTGTCTCTGTGTCTGTGGCAGTTTGGCGAAAATGTGTTGCTAATTGTTGCACTAAACTGTTGTTGGCATGCGTTTGACAGTCAGTCCGAGTGATGGCCATCAAATTGGCACCAGCTTCAGCTTCAGCTTCAACTCCAGCTTCGGTTGCTGCCGCTTTTAGTTGCTATCTACCAGCAACTGCAACTTGCAACTTGCAACCTGCAACCTGCAGCACGCATCAAGTCACATAGCCTGGCGAAATTGCCATCAATTCGTGCTGCTTCTTCGCTTTTCATATATTTGCAATACTCTGCATGTTCATCGAGTGTTTTACATTTTTGTCAATTTTTGTCACGCAAACGGGCAACAACAAATGTAAATGCATGTACAACTTGTACGACTTGTTGACAAACAAACAGATGCATCAGTCGTTTCACAGACTGCCACCTAAGATCTTAGGCTCTGAATTGAGACACTAGGTATTTTAGAAACAATTTACGCTCAACTAAAATATTGTGTCTGATTGGAATAAATGTTTATTTATTGAAGCTTTAAAATGGTGTGATGTTTTCTGTCTATATAAATATTCTTTCAGAAATCACAAAAATTAATTGTATTACAAATTCAACACTTTTGAGAGTTCATATAAAGCATAAGCTATTCAATATATATTACTAAGATTGGGGGTTTATTGATAATGCCAATGAAATGAAAATGATTGTTTGCTGTCTCTGAATTGAATTTAAAATAAGTTGAAACAAAATTGAATTTTTGCTAGGGTATTTCTCTCGTCGACAGCCGAAATTTGCATTTGTTATTTCTTGTAGCTTTTCAATTATTTTTTTTTGTTTACATATATTTTCTTCGCTTTTTTTTTGTGCGAGACGTTGTCGTCAATTTATGTTGATTGAGTTATTAAAATTCTTGTTTACACAAAACCAAATGCGCCACTTGCATAATCAATTAACGAGGAACCGCAACGTGGCTGCTGTTGCGTCTTTCCCTTCCCCTTCCCCCTCCCCTTCCCCTTCCCCACTCACGTTTTAGCAGCAGCTGCTGCTGCTGTCTCATTTGTTTATTATTTAAAGCTGCTGTTGTTATTTTTCCCATATTGTTTAATTGCATTTTAATTTCGCATACTGCAACGCTTCCGCACTTCCGTTGTGTGTGTGGCAGGCAGGTTGCTTCCGCAGCTAGTGGCAGGCAGGATGTGGCGCTGCCTTAGAAATTGCAACAATTTCAATTTAATGCGCACATTTTTCAGCCTCATTTAAGTGCTAAATGCCACCAGGGTGGAGGGGGGAGTGTCCACTTGCCGCATCTCATTGAAGCTGGGCGACACATTTGCATGATTATGCGCTCAGTTCCGGTGTGCTTATATAAGTAGCTGCGATCAATTGCAAATCAATTTTGTATCTCATTTTGCATCTGCATCTTTGTATCTGTATCTGTTGCACTAATTTGATGTGATCGTAACTGCAGGTGCCTCAATATAATTTGCTTGTTATTTTAATTCGCAATTGACATTCGCAATGTGAAATCGATCGGCAACACATTGCTTAACTGTTGTTAATGCAAGTCAAGTGCTGCAGTTGCATGCAAATTGCTTGCCACAACAAATCTAAACACTTATATCACCACTTGGCCTCTGTTATGTCTCTCTCCATGGCCTCAGCTATGAATTCTCTTAATGCTGAGGCAACCATTTGGTTGCACAATTCATTTGCAAAACTAATCAACTTAGTAGCCAAGTGTGTTATCTTCAAAGTCTGTTGTCTTTGACCAAATGTTCAAATAAATAATGTTTTGAATAATATTTGAAAAAGGCATCAAGAGTCTATCACAAATAGACAGCTACTGACTGAGCTTTAATACAATTTGCACTTTGAAAGTTCAAACTTGCATCTTATAGATATTTTATTGACAACTTCAATATTCTTTTTATATACAAGTCGGTCAAAACAACTAGTTATTTATAGACATTGTTATTTAATAATTTCCCTTCCAATTTGATCATTTTGTTGCTTTCTTTTTGCCAATTTTGATAGAGATTTCAATAATTTGTTAATTGTTGGCGAATGTGAATACAGACAAAAAAATACAATATCAATCAAATCTGCAGCTAGCAGTTCATAATGTCTTTATTTCGATACTGATTGCTGATTTGCTATTCTAAATGCTGTAATTGATCAACTAAATGACTATATTATGAATGAATGTAGAAGCTGTTGGAGCAAACGAGCCGACTGTCAATTTTATATTGATAGTTTTGTCGACTATTGTGGCTAAAGTTGGCGATCAGATTGTCGATTATCGATTGTCTGTCGACATTTTTGATGTCCTTCGGTGTGTCAACAAGACCTTAAGTTATCATGCCATAACTGTGCAAACTGTGAGAGAACTGCAATGCAACATGACATGAGGTTGGGCTTTTGTCTTTTTATCTTTAAAGGGATCGAAAGCGAATCGATCGAATTGGATTTTGTTGCTTGCTGTTTGTTTCGTTTTTTATGCTCTTTCGACTGATTTAGCAAACAATAAAGCAATAAATCAATCAATTATCAGTTAAACGCTCGAAAACGGACAGTGCCAGGCTAAAGCTGCAATATGAAAATTGCTTGAAACCTTTTTGGGCAACGCTTTTTTGTTTAAATGCGCCAAGAAAACGAAGGAGACGGCGAGGAAGAAAGAGCGCGCAATGTGTATTATAATTTGTCAGAGTGGCATCAAAGCAAAACAGAGGAAAAAAAAAACAAAAAGTATCTGGCAGATACATTTATATACTATATATGTATATATATATACATATATATTATATATGAACTGCAATGCGCTGCGTTTTGTTGTTGACTGTTTTTGGAGTTTAGCCAAAAGCGCACTGGCACTGGCGCCAAAGTAGGTCAGCTCCTCCAGCCACAATAGCTGCCAATTTGGGCGCACAAATTCCTGGACTGACAGGCAACAGACGACGACTATGTCGACGACAACGACAACGACTCCGACTCCGACGACGCAGTCAACGCATGCCAATTAGCCAGTCTGCCCGTTGGCCAGACCTGGGCCAACCAGCCAGTCGAGCTTGGCCAGCGCCTGATGGTATGCAATGTCAAGCCCAAAAGCAGACGCCCCCGTCTTGCCAAAAAGAAAAGACTAAATACTCAGGTTATGCATATGCATAATATATAATATTATATGTCATCTCTTTCTTCTAATCCAGTTCATTTTACAGTTGTCCAAACAATTCCAAATTATGAACTATATCATCTTAAATACATATTTATAGACATCACTTTGATATTGTTCTTCAACTCGTTGGCCGCTTTGTTCCATTTAATTTATGCCACATTTTTGAGCATGCATATTTATAGTTTGGTTTTCTAGCTCGACCATTTTGCATTTTATCGTGTCATATTAACATTTATGCGGATCCGACATTTTTCGCAATCTTAATGCCAATTTAATGGATCTACGCAAAATGTTTAAAGATGAATATGTTAATCATTTGAGTGCACAAAAAAGATCATAAGAGATCTTTTGGGTTGGGTTGTGATTCTAAACTAAATGAAAGTGTGGCAATCTGAGATGAAAGAACAATGATATACTATTTAAGATAATTCTAAGCAAAATGATTAGAATAAATGTATTTTATTTATATATGTAAATATGGCAGCCATTAAAAAAGATAATAGTAAAGCTGCATCCTTTCTCAGTATATATAGTATAATCTATGCTCAAACCCAAAAATTGATCAGCAAAGTTGTTGACGCTGGAGGAGGAGCGAGATATGTTAAATGCCATTAAACCTGAGGCCAGTTTTAACAGCTCAAAATAATTGGCGCGAATAGATTTATATAACGGCTTTCGATAGTTTTGTCAGTGTCAACTGGGAGGTCTCTCTGCCCTCAGAGCTTCTCCCTGCCCCCTATCTATTGTAAAAAGTATACATCATCAGTGGGGCCTCACTTTGTGGTTGCCTGCGGGGCCTGCTGCCCCAAAGGGGGTTATTAATTGGTTGCAAGAAGTAAAATATTTGCCAGAGCTTTAGCTAATGAACTGTTAATTTCGCCACAGTGGAAACGAGACAGATAACCCAAAAGAGAGGCAGGAAGAGTGCCAGAAAGAGACAGAGAACTGACAGCAGGGAAATGCTGAAAACTTAATTGTATTTAATGGTCAAAAGTTCATTTTTTTTTTTGGTCAACGATTTTAGTTTTTGTTTTTATTTCGTTTTGGCACTTGATTATGCAAAGTCTTAATTTGGCAAAAAAAAAACAAAATAAAGCAAAGCAAAAATGCGGCACAACGTTTTGGCACTTGGGCCACTTTAATTGTCTTACACAAATATGAGAAAAGCGCGCAGAGAATTAAGCACAAAAACGGCAGGAACAGATGCAAATACTCTTTAAGTCAGGGGCAGCTGTATTAATATAAAGAACTGATAAAAGGATTGGGCAAATCATCGAAAATTAACAAACAAAATTCGACGTAAAATTTGTTCAATTAGTTTCAGATGAATTGTAAATTGTTGTGAATTTCAGCAATTTGTGGGACAATTTAGTCTTGTATGGAAAATGTCTGGCATAAAATTGTCAGAGTATATCTACAGTAATATTATTATTTAATACCATATCTCCAATTTCGTTTCTATAATTTTCATTAGAAAAATAACCAACAATTCAAAATTAATTTGACATTTAACTAATTCCTTTAAACAAAATGAAGCTTCCATCAATTAAATGCAGTATTCTAAGATAAGTACATTGACAATCGATATTCCCACAAGATCGATCAGTTGATGCCCACTTCTGTCAAGTTAGTTGATGTCTCTTTTGAAGTTAGTGTATAGAAAATTACGGATAGAGTATCGGCCCTGGGGACACGCGAGCTGCTCGCGCCAAATATTTGAACAACATTTATTATGAGGCAGTCGATGGCTTTCTATGAGACGCACGCAAAAATGTGGCATATGAAATATGATGTTTGTGGTCTGGGCAAACTATGATGATATATGAAAATGTGAAATATATATTCAATAATTGCGATTGCCGTTGGGACAGTTGGTTGTTGTTGCTGCTGGTGCTGCTGCTGCACCGCTCTAATGGCATTTTAATAATAGATTACGATGATGGCGACGACAGACGTCATGTCCATGTCCAAGCAGTAGCCCAGCCGATGAGATGAACTGAACTGAACCGAGTTGATGAAGCGCCCCAAGGCAAATGAGCCACACACGAAACGACAACACATTCAGTGTGACAGTTGACAGTTAGAAAGCAATGTCTGAGAATCTTCGAATCTCGCATTATTTGCATAATTAAACTCTAATACAAATTGGCACCAACTAAGTAGGAATGCAAAAGGGGGCAAGGGGAAAGGGGGAAATGCACACAGTGAACTTACCACTTTGTTGGCTAATCATGCGCATGATCGTCTGCTAGGGGAATGGGAAATGGGAACTGGAAAGGGAAGAGTTCTGTCTGGGAGTCTGCAAGTCTGTGAGTCTCTCACACTTGAATGCAGCCATCGAGAGATGCCATTGGGTCCCGCATTTGTGGCACATTGCTGCATCCACTCGTACGTGCGTGCTTCGTGCGGGCAATGAGCATAGTCGCAGCACGAGATGTTAAGATTAGATTGCAGTCAAGCAACTCTATAATGAACTTGACGTGAATAAACACAGAGAATCACATAAAAATCGTTACCTTCGCAAGCGCAAAGACGTTCTTTATAGAGCAGCTTCACTGTAATTAATGTTAATTCTTCTTCTAATCGTAATAATTATAATTCATCAGCAGCATTTATACGCAGTTCAAATATCAAAGACTAACACAACATTTCTATGTTTATTATTTTCTAAAAAATCCAAGACATATTTTGAAAAGAGTTCGATTGGAGATATTCTCCTGTTTATTAAATAAAATAATACAATAAAGTCTGTTAAATATTTTAAAATACCACATCTTTTAGTCAATAGTAGAAAAACTTTATAGAATGCAAGTAAATTGTTTTTTTTTCATATTTTTGTTTGTTTTTTAGAAAAACTAATGACAGTCTTATATTAATGTTTAATTTATTTGGTTTATTTTGTAAGCAATTTTCTTTTTATAAATATACTAACAATGCTCATTTTAAGCATGATGATACAATTGACGTATTTTTCTTGGTATATTTTTAATCATCTAGCAAATAGAATATAAAGTGTGATATTTTGTTGGAATTGTTTTAGTACTACTTATTTTATTTATTAAAATACATTAATTTACTTGTTAATAGGGAAAGCTTCTACAAGGGATAACATGCTAGTATTTAACTGTTGTATTTTATAAAGCTTCCCAATTCAGCACTCGCAAACTTTTTGCTATATTTTAGGTTCTTTTTTTGGCATACCTTTCGGGTATATACATGATTACTAATGTGTGTGGTGAGTGCTCTGTGGCTGGCTGCTTGGCAATACCCTCGAGTAAATGTCGTGCTTCGTGTTCTTCCCGTCTGATATGCAAGTGGGGCTCTCAGCTCACTGATGATGCTGCTGTGGTGCAAAGTCAGTGGACTGTTCTGAGTGGTAGAGCGGTGCTGTTGACTTTGCGCTGGGCAAATGGCACAATAAATTCCCATGACAACTAATTTAGCTGGCGGTGATCGGAGCTCGCGTTGCTTTCTCATCTTTGCCGCCAACGTTGCAACGTTTTATTGACTCTGACTTTGACTCTGACTCTGACTCTGAGTTAGACTTGGACTTGGTCTCTGACTTTGACTTGGTGCCTGGCTGTGCTGTGCAGTGTAGTACATTGAAGTCGAGTGTGCAGTGTAGTTGCGACCGTTTTTGGCCAAATTATGTGGCAATGCCTAATGATTGTCTCCACGGAAGAGACGAATAAATGCCAGGCATTAAGTATACGCCACCGTAGCGAAGCAAAGTGTCAAAGTGCCCGAGCAGCCCACTGTACCGCCCACTGCAAATGTTGTTGCGCTGTTGCACTGTGGCTGTGGCAGCGTGGCAGCGTCAGCAAAATACAATTATTAACTGTTTGAAGAAGGCGGGCGAGAGTGCAACCTGGTTGCAAGCTGCCTGTGGGGCACATGCTGCCTGTTGCCTCGAATTCTTGCAGCTACCATGTTGATGACATTGACGCGCGAATGTTGCCGTCCATCAGAGCAAGTTGCAAGTGGCAAGTTGCAACTTGCAACTGGAGCTGTCAGTGTGAGGCCAATGTCAGGCCTTTGGCTATAATTTAACACCCACGCGGCAGTGGGTTGTGCTACATGCGGCATGCTGCATGCTGCATGCTGCTTGCTGCATGTGCCATGGTCCTAAATTGCTTTCGCATACGTTTATTATCATGTGTCGTCGCTTTTCACGACTGCCAAACAATTTGCTGCACAATTTGTCAAGCAGCAGCGACAGCCCAGCACACTGCAGCGTTCGATAACCGATTACCGATAGTCGATAGTCAATATCACACACACAGAGCAGAGCTATTGTTATAAAGCTCAACATTTTATGACCATGTTGTCAACGAGTTGTCAGGCATTGTAAAGTTGCATAACTGCAGTTTAGAGCACGCGACATTTTGTCGCAAGTTTACGGTCGATGGCGCAACTTGCAACTTGCAACTCTCAATGTGCAACGTGCACCAAGCTGCCTTTGGGAAACGAAACTGGAGATGCACATGACTGCGATAAGCAGCTAAATTATGATTGGGTGATGCTCATATCTATCGCTATATACGACTCTGTCCCAGCTCCAGTCTTGGGTGGGGTAACTGTTGCATGTGGCAGGGAGAGAGAGAGAGAGGGAAACTCCTTGCAATAAGCAAATGACAAGGCAATTTAATTGCACAAATTGGCAATTGATGAATACAAGAAACAACTACAAAGTGAGAGAAGAAGCTGCGGGACAAATGAGAATGGAGTGGAAAACAATTTGAGAGGCAGCTAAAACAGCTGCTATTCTAGGCAAGTGCAGTACAATTTGATAGTGCAACACTTTAGCTAGTTTTAGAAAAACTTCTGGAAAATCTTAGCATAGAGTTGACACAAGTTAACTTTTATAAATGCAGTCTCTAACAACTTAATTGTCTAAGGCAACTTAACGATAAAATACAAATGTTATAAAGCATGCAGTTATCATTGAGGATAATTCTACCAGACTATTCAAGTGACAATTTTTATGCATTATTATGAATAACAAAAAACAATAAGCTACCGACAAATACAAATTGTAATATGCAAATAAAGGTTAAAGCTTATTACAACAAATAATAATAATAATAATAATGCAACTGAGTTGAGTTTTTAGTTCTAAACAATACAACAAAGTTCACTGGGGGATTCACAAGCTAAATCGAACAATTAACTAAACATTGTAAATAATTATTTCCATTCTGAGCTATATATTTAAATCAATTTTCATTGCATAATACTTTTTATTGCAGCTGAGGTTACAAAATAAATATAAAATATAATATGTAAAAATACCCAACGAGCCTACCACTAATAAAAGTAATAAATTAATATAGCTTTGGCAACTTAATCGTTCTTAACGAGTATCAATTAAAGTTAGTTTCAATTGCTTTCATATACAGCGTAGTCGATCTGTTTTATTTTGTCAAAATATCTTCTGCTTCTCATGAACTTTATTCATACAATTTTGCTTATTTATTTATGGTGATTCCTCTGTGCCTTCTGCTGTCATTATCCAACTTCATTATATTAGCATAAATTGAGTTCTGAATCGTACTTGAAAAATATTTAAATACCCGTATTTACAATCTATCTTCTGCATATAAAAGATACATAAAAATAAATATATTCTTTTGGTTTTATTGACTGCACACACTCATAGAGCTCACATGTGTGGATGTGTAGTTGTAATTGTTGCTGCTGCTTCTGATGTTGTTTATCAGCATTGGACGCAACATTTTGGACGCTTGGCTGCATTTTCATCATTTTCTTAATCAGTTCAAAAACAAAAAAAAAAACACAAAAGAATAAAAGCGGAGGCAAGTTCTTGTGGCATATGCCACACGGCACATCACATGAGAGGTGCCTTTGGTAATTATAAAGTACACAATTAAAAGCAGCGTGAGCAGGACAGATAGAGATAGACAGCGAGAAGCGAGACAAAATAGTGAGATGGAGAGAGGAAGAGCAAGTCGCAGTCTCAGTTGGGTAATTAAGTCAGCGAGCATGGCAAGTGCGCGATTCTATTTCCCTCCCCTTGCCATTTGCGTGCCCCTCGCCCCTGCTAGCGTGTACCGAAAAAAAAAAACACAAAATTATTATATAAGTTAAGACTGTCTTTAGTCGTTTGTTTTTGGTCGCTTCTATGATTTATGATGCTTGAAAGATAAATTTCCTAAAGCGCTCGTTAACTGCGCCTGTCAATAGTCTTCCCCCCGCTTTTCCCCTCCAACACACTCCCCTGGCCACCACCACTCGGCTGTGATAATGTTAATGATGATAGTGTCAATGCTCTGTAGCGGTGAATTTTGCTAAGTGAGCGCATTCTGCCAGCCAGAAGTTAAGTGTTGCCAGCACATTACGCATACGCAGTGTGGTTCGCTTGCTGGGCAGGCTGCATATCATAAGACATTTCATTTGCCCACTCCCAAATCCAAATTCAAATCCAAATCCAAGCCAAGTCTATGTCTTTCTCTTGCTCAGTTGATAGTCTCATGCCGCCTGTCCATTTGGCGACTTTGATGTTGCCGCCTGCGCATAAATCAATACAAATGCAACTGCAACTGCAACAGCAGCGTCGGCGTTGGCATTGCGACAATCGCTGCTGCTGCCTGCCAAGCAGGCAGGCATATCTCTTCAGCTCCTCACTCGCCTGCCTCCTTTTTGGCGCCCATTGGCAACAAATTAAATTTGCCGCATCTATGCTATGTTTGCTGTGTGCCGCAATCGGTTGCACAATGTGTGCTGCAGCGTTGCACACATATTGGCCTTCAACTGAGCAAATGCACAAATTTGATGGTCAGCGATAGGCGAGAGTGCAGATCGAGAGAGCGAGAGAACCACAGCTGAATTCCATATACTCGTACTTTCCTTCTTCATTGCATTAATGTTCTTGTCTATAATCGATTAGACTGTCATTGATAATTATGATGAATGCCTGCAATAATTCTTATCGACTTTTATCGATCTGCAAAACTTGTATAAATTCAAAACCCGATATATTTGTTTGCCAGTCTCAATGCTTGTTGATAGTTGACAATTACGACAAATACCATTAGTAAATATCGATGTGAAATTAGTGCCTACAGCTGCATTGAAGTGTAATAATCGATTAGCTATCGATTAATGACTTTGCATGTCACCTTGACCCACATTTGAATTTAGCAGAGTATGCAAATATGAATTGATAATACTGCATTTTTTTATCGAAATATAAACAGTGGTCTATTCAAAATAATACCAGTTAGTTAATATAGATATGTTTACTATTAATTATCGATGTATTGTTGATTGGTAGTATTGATAAATTATCCAGAAATATTATTACTATTAAATTGTAGACAGCTCGATGGTTATCGATAACAAGTCAATAACAAGTCAACATTAATTTACAGTACAATTTGTAACTAGTTGGCTTCCTTAGTTTTCTCTAAAGAGATGTCTGGCCCCTGACATTTCACATGGATTTTGATGCTCTCGCTATCTCTGTCGCCCTTTATCTCTCTTGCTCTCTTCTGTCGCTGTGATCGAAGACTTTCAACGCGTTTTGAATGATTACAATCTGTGTAAATAAATTTTCACTTGGCTCTCAGTTTGGGGTCGTCTAGACGTAGAGCGTCGCATACTTTTCACACGCACTGTGGCCACATTATGCAACTAGCCAACAACTAGCAGCAGCAGCAACAGCAGAAGATATGATATGATATGATATGAATATGGTCAAGAGTCAAGAGTCAAGTGCCACAGCGGGATCGACTTGTGGCGATCGATAAAAAGTGGAATTGAAAATGGAAATGGAAATGGAGATCGAGTTTGGAGATCCAAATGGAAAACATGTTGTGACAAGTTTTAATGGCAGGAAATTTCGAATGAATTTCATTAATTTAGGTGGACAGAAGTTCTTTTCTTTTTCCAACTCGCATAACATAAATTTTAATCAACCATTAGAAAATGCTGCGTTTATATTTGTTTTTATGAATATTGTATTCGAAATGAAATCAAAATGCAAAAATTTAACTTTAAGTGTTGTGTTTGGTCTTTTCTAATTGCGAATTGATCGGATCGGATCGAAATCGAAAAGATATTTGAATATTTATGTGGAAATCTAGTCGAGTCTTATTATTAAATGATGTGAACACACATTGAGTGTTTGGATTTTTTTCCTATACAGTTTTTAAATGGCTTTTGTTGTGAGCATTCGTGCTACCGTTAGAATCCAAAAAGAAGAAGATGAACAGAAGAAAAAACAGGGGGAAAAAACAACGAATGTACAAATAAACGAACCAACGAACGAACTCATCAGCGGCGTCAACAGCAGCGCCGCAGTCGCTTTTGAAAAACATTAATTAAATTAATTAAGCAACTCGTGCCAAGAAATTCATACAACAACAACATCAACAACAAAAGAGCAGCTCTGCACGAAAAAATTGTTTGCTGCTTGAAAACGCATAATTAATGCGCTCAGCGCCCAGAACCAGATTAAAGTGCGACTGTGCTCAGTCTAAGGTCTGTAAGAGTTACAATATATAATATAGCAAACACTCCCCTCTTGCTCCCTATCAATTGTTGCAGTAAGTAGTTGCCTGGGCAGTCAGCTAATCGGCTGGTTAGTCACTCTTATAGACCACATATTATATATACAAACACATATGTATATGTACATACATACAGACTTTGACTCAACTCTCGCCTCATCTGCTCGCATGTTGCATATATGCAACACATCGTCGTGTTTGTGTATTTTAATTCAAGCGTTTGCTGCACTTGCAGCAGCCGCAGAAGCAGCAGCAGCAGCCTGTGGCATTGCTGGCTGATTCGGTAGCATAGATAGAGATTTCAGTTATTTATGACTTTGACTGCGGCATGCTGCAGTGCAGCCTTTCAACTTGCAATGCAACAGCAATGGCTACAGCAAACAGGTGCAGGCTCTCTGCCCCCAGTTGCTGCCACTTTGGCAGCTTAGATTTTTGTCAGTCCAAAAGCCAAAGCATTTTCCAAATAGGCGAAGAAAAGTGGTTTCCTGGCGATTGCAACTAAATCTGCAAAGCACCTGAAAGCTGAAAGCTGAAATACGGTTTCCTATTCTATTTGCAACAAATTCGTCGTTGCCAATGTCTTTCGCTTTGCTGCGTCTATCTGCTTACAAGTTCATTGAATCAATATAAAGTTAAGGTCAGTTTATTGCTTGTCATCGCTTAGAATTTTATCATAATTTCTTTCATTCTTGCCAAATTACTTAGACACTCTCTTTGAGCTCTGTTTTATGTAATTCTTGCACTTTTATATCACACATCATTTATTTAATTAACTGAAAGTTTGTTAGATTAAAAATACTGTTCAATATTTTTACTCCTTCTTTTTCTTTTCATCTTCCTAATGGAAGCATTTTCATTTTCTAATTCCCCTTGCAAGTTTGTTGCCTAAGTCTTTCATTTTGCCCTAATCAAAAGAAAAGAAATTTCAATTTATTTTTAAACATTTCTCATTTGCAAAACAACTTTTTTCTCTCTTGTCACGTGTTTATTTCTGTCCTTAATTCCACACAATGGGCTGACCAACTTTGGCCAGCTTAGTCCAGCAAGACGAGGCATGCAACGTTCAACACGTGCCACTGACAGGCAACAAATCAAACCGATTGCTGTGCCGCACAAAGGGGCACAAACAAATGTGTGCTGCTATTGATAACAAACAATCAAGTATCGAATGTATCAATAGCAAAGCAACAACAAGAAACGCAGGCAGCAACATCAACAATGGCAACAACAGCAACAACAACAACAACAACAATAGCAACAAGATATGGAAGAGTGTGAATTTGAAATAAAGTGGCGCTTAATTGCGAGCGATTAATGAGGCAAGAATTTCAACAACAACAAAGGGCCGCAGGGCTCTCAAGTCGATGTCGAGGTGTCAAATGTCAGATGCCACAAAGCAATGGCAAAAGTTTAACGGTGCTTTCAGCAGTTTCGCCATATCAATCACAATATTGCCATCATCAGCCGGCGGCTCTCAAAATAACAAACTCGAATCAGCTGACGACAATATCGGAAGGTCGCACGCATTCGCCAAATGTGAAACACATGGCGTAAAGTGAGCGTGATTGAACGTAGAGATACCCTAGAGATACTAAGTTGAATAAGTATTTCCATTTAAGCATTGCCCTAGTCTAGCTGCCAGCAATTAATTGCTGTGTTACACTCAACTCTTTTGCCATGCTCACATTTGCTGGGTAGACACGTCAAAGTCAAGTGCAATAAGCGATAAATAATAACAATAAGAAACAGCAGACTGAAAGGCAACTCAACTTTAACTAGCACATTGTGCGCATATTGAATGTGCTGCCAACACTGATTCTGATTCCGATATCGATTCCCATTCCGATTACTGATTACTGCCAACTGCCAACTGCCAACTGCTAACTGCTGACTGCTTACTGATTCCTATGCTAAATTCGTAGAGTTGAGTTTTCGCGGACTGATTTTGATACGCGTCGCGTGACACAATTTCCAAAGTGACTGCGAGAACATTTCGTTTCTGCCGGAAGGCGAGGGGAACTGGCCGGCCAGGGGCACAGGAAGTGCACAGACTTGTGTGGCTTCTGGTGACAAAAACGTGAAAACAAAATGAAACGAAACGCATTAATTAATATGGAGAACGTTGACAGTTGTCGTAAATGGTAAGCCCACTTCCGATCCGATCGACAGCGCTACTCAAATTTGGCAGTGTTGTAGGCTCTACCAGGTGATTACCTGCCTGAAAATTGTGGATGCGCATGGCAATTGCCACCTGTGGCGAGACATGACAAACAAACAAACAAAACCAGCATAGGGAGAAAGACAGACAAAGAGAGAAAGAGAGAGAGAGAGGGATGGGTGATTTATTAAAGAAAAGAAAATGTAAATATTGAGAACCACTATACGATTGTTTCTTCAATTCTGACTTGTCAAACATCCTCTCATAGCGAAGCTACCCTGCCCTTTACTCTAACGACACTTGAGTGGTCAGTAAAAAAATAAAAAAAACTAAACGAAATGAAATAAAAATAACAACAAAAAATGTTCGCTGGAAGGAAATCCCATTAATGACAAAATCGATAAATTAATTTGTTTTCATCGAAAAAATGCATAAACAAATGTAAATAAACAAACACACACAAAGTGCCGTTAAGTTGTTTTGTTGCTTGTGCTGCTGTCAGATTTTAAATACAATATTAATTAAGATCCATCCAATTCTCTGAGAGAATCAATAACTTCATAAATTGCTTAATAAAATGCGCGCACAAACGCAACGGGTGGTTATTTTTGGTTCTATTTAATTCTATCGTTTCTACTATATGAATGAATCTTAAATTTGTCACATAAATCAACAACAAAAACTTACTCATTTTAACAACTCATCGTATGCAGCTGCCAACTACATAAATGCAAATGATCTATCAAAAGTCCCTTGAAATGCCATTGAAAACAAAAGCAATGCAACTTGTAAGTTCTATAGTATTTAACTGAGCTGCTTAAACAAAGTCTAAAGAATCTTATGCTTTGATTACAATTGAGATGCCACTTTTTCATTCTTTCATTTTCTAGTATCATGAACAAGAAAATTAAATGAATATTAGTCATAGAACTAAATAGTTAAAATACAGCTCAAAAGTCACGTAAAATGTATATAAATAAACATCGAATATTACGCTTGCAAACTCTGCTTAAAATCTCCAACATTTCTTCTCAAGCTCTATATGTTTCTCTTGATATAGTCATCAATTTCTTTTGCTTCCTTTTGTTTACAATTGCATCAACTGTAAATGGCATTAAGTCAACTTGCAAGTTGCATAGTCAATGTGACAAGCGGATTACGCAATCATATGCACAAGCATGTCCAGAGAAAGAGAGCTCAGCTTGTTGGGGGGGCCCCCCAAGTCAGTTGAGACTGAGATCTATCAATTGGCACTGCTGATGCCCGGAAAAGTCAATCTGAGAAGACTGCAAGCCGAGAACTGAGAACTGAGATCTGAGACCTGAGAAAAGAGCGCTTGGGAACTCTCGCATTGATATTTAAATATGCCGTTGCATTAATCATGCAATTCCTTGCACAACAAACAAGAAGCAACAATCAACAGTCGCCATAGACCATTTAAAAGCATATTAACAAGAGCAATACAACAAGCAGAAGAAGGGAGATATATGATTTAACAAATAGAGTAACGAGCTTTAAATACTCTAAAGCAGAAAACGAATATATATATTATATTCAATTCTTGAACAAATAAGCTCAAACATTAGTAAATAATATATAGAGCAGGGGTAAATATTTGTAGAAATTAATTGATTGAATTGCAATAAGAGTAGAGTATGTGCACAGTCCATTACATGGTCTAACAAAAAGTGAGCTCGCTTGACTCATTGTCAAGGAGCAGTGCCAATGTGGAGTGCAAGTCAGCTATTGCTGATGCTGATGCTGATGTAGTTGCTACACTTGACCATGTCGTGTCATGTGTCAGGTGTCTCGTGCTCGTGACACTCATTAGCCGGGCCACAAACACAGACATTGAGGCCACAGCCAGATCACAACACAAACAATGTGGAGGAGCATGAACTACATTGCGAGTTGAGTATGAAAACTATCGAACGCAATGCGAGAACATTCAAATCGCCATCATTTTCTATAATTAAACAATTAAATCAACAAATAGTAGTAGTAGTTAATCAGCAAGCAAATATCATTTCAATTCGCTATTGGCTGAGTAATCTTTTGCAGTCACGAAATGAACTTAAACTGAAACTGAACTAAAAGTGTCAGATTGTGTCAAATGAAATGCGTAATAAATCACAGCAATCGAGCCATTTTCAATTTAAATTCATTGTGTCATCAAAATGCTGGCATTGTGGTGGGTGTTGATGCTTTCGCTGCCACTGCCGCTGATAATTGTGGCAATAACGCCTCAGAAGCAGGGATTCGAGCTGCCCGAACGTTGCAAGTATCTCAAGGAGAGCGGCGTGAGAATGCAGCAGATGTGCCAGGGCAAATTCCCCTTAGTTGCGTATACGAAGTTCCGTGATACATATATGAAACAGGACGATCGCATGGCATTGTTTATGCCATTAAGCATGGACTTTATATTGGTTGCCCTCAAGGAATCCGAATTGCATCGTTGCGACAGCATTCAGATGCTCGATCTCAAGGTGTATTTATGCTTTGACTTGGCTGGTGCTAAGCGTACCATTAAGTTTCAATTTGTGCGAGTCTTTTGCTTTCCCTTTCACATTCAACTCACCGATGATCTGGCCCATCAGTGTGTTTACGAACGAGATGGTCTTACCAGCTCGGAGCTAGAAAGGTCTGTGTTGAACACCCATTCGGGCGTCATACATTATGTGTTTGACAATGATGGAACTGGGCGATTGCTACCCATTGTCGTTATGACGACAATTGTAACGCTAGTTAATGCAATTCGTCAATTGTAAATGAGAAGTTTAAACTTATATTTTATATTTAATAGTATCTAATCAAACTGCAGCTGCATATTAATTGTGGCGCAACTAGTTTTATTTAATATTCAACAAGTATAATAAACCAATAATAAACAACGAGTAGCAAATGCAAAAATGCATTCCAAGTGTTTTAAAAAAAAAGGATGTAAGAAGCTAAAATTGTGGAAACAAGTAAGAAAGCTACAGTCGAGTTTGCTCGACTGTGAGATACCCGCCACCCAATTTTACCATCCAAATATTATATTTTTCAAAATATACTGAAAAAATACTATACAAAAATATACTAAAAAATGCCAAAATAATATATCAACATTTTCTTTGTTCGAAATTATTAGCTTGGCGGCACTTTAGTTGGTTTATTGAACACCATTATTATGTCGCGGAGTGTCATAGCAACTAACTAGGCAGCACTAGCAGTTGCACGTGGTAACGCCTTATAAAAGTAATATCTTAATAACTTCTGTGTTTTTTATCCGATTGTAACCAAATTCGCAGAGATCATTAAGATGGTGATTAGTATTGTGCGTACCAAAATTGAACGTTCTAGGTTTAAAACAACGCCTGCAATTCGGTTTTATTCGATTTACGGGGGCGGAAGGGGGCGTGGCCAAAATCAAAAACAAACTTGATCTGCGTGCAACAATAAGACATACTGTCGCGAAAAATTTGTTGCTCTATCTCTTATAGTCTCTGAGATCTAGGTGTTCATACGGACGGACAGACGGGCAGACGGACATGGCTATATCGTCTCGGCTGTTGACGCTGATCAAGAATATATATACTTTATGGGGTCGGAGATGCTTCCTTCTGCCTGTTACATACATTTTCGGTCGGCACAAAGCCATAATACCCTTCTACCCTTTGGGTAGGCGGGTATAAAAATACCGACCAAAAAGTGAAGCAAATTGGCGGACTATATCAAAGCAACGACCAATAGGTCAAAGGCGATTGCCAGTCTCTTGATGGAAGTTGCCTCGTCAAAAAGTGAAAGTGACGAGCAGCAAGTAGTGAATAACCAATCAACTCTGATGAATTAACGAGTACCCACTAACGAGTAATAAGTAGCGAGACACAAGAGAACAACATTTATGCATTTCTAGAATCTCATCAGTCTCGTCTGGTGGCCGGCGCCCGCACGACTCGCAGCCTGCTGCGTTTCACTAATTTAAGCTCGTAAACTTTTATATGCATCTCGCCCATTGAGAGCCAACGAGGAGCCTGCCATAAAGATTGATCAGTGCCAGAGTACCAGAGTACCAGAGTACACAGCGTCGTCATAAAAGAGCATAAAATACAAAAAGAAAAAAAAAGCTGCAGACAGTCAGTCAGTCAGTCAGTCAGTAATCCGTCTTTGAGACTCAATTGTTGTTGTTGCTGCTGTTATTGCATTTTTATCCAAAACCGAATCTGCCATGTTCTGAACGATGTTAAATATTTATTTTATAAACATTAAAATGCATTTCGTAGACATCGATCGACGACCCATGTGAAAAAGGCAAACCGAAGTTGAAGACAATGCAACGTTTTTTAAATTCTTCAAAGGAGGGCAAGAGGCGGTGTTGAAGGGGAGGGGGGCCTTTGGCTATTTCTCATATCACGTTGCACTTTTTGGTACCGGTCACCTGCGCGCCTGGCGTGTGTGCGTATCATTTGCAACCATCAGCTCCATTTTGATGCCATGCCTATTCATCCGGTGCCTGCATCTAGCGGTTCGCCAAGCCAAGCCAAAGGAAAAGCCTTGGCTCGTCCATTGCCCTAAGGGTTACGATTAAAAGGCGGGGGGAATTGGCAAGCACTCGAATCTCAATTTGAATGCAAACAGCGAGAGATGTTGACACTTCACTTGGCAATTTGCATCTTGGACATTAGCCTGAGCACAAAAATGCCGTTGCCTGGCCTCGAACAGTGGCGCCAAAGCAATTTCTTTTTGCTCAAATGACAAACGTTTGACTTTGAGTTGAACTTCAAGACTTGTACATTCATTCTTATAGATTATTTTAATTTTAGTTATGTCATTTATGGCACTTACCAATATTTAGTGTACTATTGTTTAAATAGCAGTCTTTTATGATGAGTATTTATTATTATTGAGGGCATAGATGCAGTGCATTTTATGTTTGTTTTTAGTTTTTAGTATCCATCCTGGCAAGGAATCCTTTTTATGAAACTATTCACAAACTTCTATGCTTCTTTTGTGACACAATTATATACATATAATGTATTTCCTTATTCATCTTTTTCTGGTGGCAACTGATAAAGATGATAAAAATTAATGAAAAATACTTTACTTTTATTTTTGTAATTGAAATAAAATAAACTCAAATGTAAAGTCAAATTAAATAGGGCATATTAAGTTACGTAATAATATACGTTAGTTTTATGATTATAATTTAAATATATTTTTTAATCACTCAGAATGAAATTGTTTCAGTGTCACGCTAAAAACTACAGCAAACGACTCCCACAATTGGTCAACTTGCTAACTTACAATGCTGTTCTATACTCTGTAGCAAAAGAGTGCATAAAGTGGGTTAAATCTTCATTGCAAAATAATGATATTCCTATTAGTTAAGCATAAGCTTTGCTTTTGTTAAGCAATTAAATTGCACAACATTTGCTGAAGAGTTTGTGGCAAGTAGCTGCCCTCAATTGAAGGTGCAACATCGGCTAGGGTATTTCAGCGTCAAGTGGGTAGAATTTGGAGCACGTTTACATTGTCAGTGGTTGCTCTACACTCGAGGCACATTTCAATTTCAATCGCTTTTCAATTTCAATACTGTTGCCTCACCCGCTGTGGCATGCGTCACGTGTCTGTGCACTGTCCGGTTTGCCTCCTGTCGGCGTAACTGGCACACTTGAGTTCAATCGAATGCCACAGCAGGTGACGCCCCAACTGCCTCGCTGCTCGGGTAATTGCGAAAGAAAAACAACAAAAATCGAATTGTTTGACCATTTGCATAAATTTCACTTGCATGGGCGAAAAAAAGCAAGCACTTTGAGGTGGCCAGCGGGACTGCAGTTAGCACTTGGTGCGTAAAGCTACTTGCAGCCTGCCACATGCCACACGCCACTTGCCACACGATCCATGGCACTTGCCACTTACCACAGCCAGAGGCCAGAGCTTAGCCGCTTGCTTAGATGTCATAAACATAAACAATGATTAGGCTGCTGCTGCTGCTGCCGCTGCTGTTGTTGCATTTGATGGCTCATTAAAACGGTTTCCAGAGTCAAGTGCCGCTGTTGGAGTTAAATTGCAATTGTGTTATCAATTCATTAGTCAGATTGCGACACAACTGTCCCAAGTGGGCCATCAGCTATCTCTAGCAAGTGCAAATGCAATTCAATTAGTGTTCAAGCCGCGTTTCAATTGCGCTCTTAATCCTTTTCCTCAATCGTTTGAGCATAAAATATACGACTCACCGACAAGCAATCATCTTCATATTTTTTGCTATTTTTTTTTTTGTAGACTAATTCCCCCATGACATAATTTAGTTTTTCCACAAATTTTCCCCCAAAGCAGTTGCTGGTTTCATTAAGCTTATTTATTTGGTTCATGACGAGTTCTTATCAAGCCTATCAATTACAACTTTTAACTTGATTTCAGCTTAAGATTGCGCAGTTTGCTTTGATCATTTTTAAAGCTTCCTTTTGCAAACTAAAGTCTTTAAGATATTTATTAACGGTACTTTAAGAAATTTGTAACATAAACTCTGGTCTAGAACTTAGCTCAACTTTAAATTATTATAATAATTTGATCACTAACTTTGTCTCTTATTTTGTAATTTGTTTTTAAATATTAACTTGGATGCTGTAGAAAGATATATGCAATTTAAAATTCTTTACGTTCTTTAGCTTACAATTCGTTATAGATTATTAATAATTTGTACAAAATTCTAAAACACATATTATTTTAAAAGCATTCGCAGGTAAAGTTCTTATCTTCAACCAGAGCTTGAGTAATATGCAGAGCCTTTATTAATACTAATCGCTCGCATATTAGGCTCATTACCGACCATTCTTTGAGGCAGAGTATTTTTGGAACAAAGGGTGTGGACAATATTAATTACATGAAGTATAGCCAACTAAGTAGCGAAGAGTAGAGCAGTGGCAAAGGTGCTGCAAAGCTGTCAGCCAAAACGAATGCTGTCCAACACGATTGTCTCTGCTGGCTATAATTAAAACATTGAGAGATCAGTTAGCTAGATGGGGAGGAGGAGAAGGTTATTGGTAGTAGCTTAAAGAAAAACAAATCATGTCAGAGATCAACTAAAACAATAAGCGCCAATAAGCAGACAAAGCAAATGTGCAGTTAGCTTAACGGTGAAGCGTGAAGAAAAACATAAATAAAAGTCCCCCCCAAGAAAACAAAATAAATACTATACTATATACTATATCCAAAAGCAAAAACAAAAACAAAAACCAAAAAGGCCGACACAAATCAACAAAACTGTCAGTTCTATTAGCCCCTCCCCCAAGCCCCTCTGTTGCCCTCTTGACACTGCTGGCCAATCGATTTTTTGTGTTTTTTTCTCTCGATGCTTTTCCAAACTGACACATGAACTTTGGAGCAAACTTCTTTTGGCTTTTGGCTGCTGCTTTATAAATTTTAAACTTAAAGTACCGTACGACTTTGATAAAGACGCGACAGGTCTCGCACCTCTCTCTCTCTTGTGCTAGCTGCTTCTCTGTCGCACACAGCTTTTGTTGTTAACAAAAAACATATTTGTAACAATACAATTTTCGAATGTCTTGTCTTTTGTCTGCCTCGATGTGTTTTTTTTCTTCTCTTCTGTTGTTTTGGGGCGGCAATCTGGCCGTTGACATTTGTCAACCTTCTTCCCCAGCCAAGCAACCAACCAAACAACCAATCCAATTCCAATCAGATACCATATCATATCACATTATTATTCGTATAGCACAATCCATTCGCTGCGGTATTACATTTTGCGCTATGATTTAAAGTTATTTAAACCTATTTGCCAAATGCCGAGTATATATTTAGAAACATCTTAAGCATCGCATCTTTATTATCATTTTCGTTCGTCATTATGAGTGGCATCCGTAGGCATTATTATTAATACTTTATTATATTATTATTGTTGTTGTTGTTGTTGCTTCTCATTGTCATGCCCTTTTGTTGACAACATGTTGTGAATTATATCATCGACATGCGAGTCCAAGACGTAAAATGAAGGGCGAAGCCGATTGCGTTTTTAAATTGATTTAATTTTGATTTTTTCATATTTTGATCATTTTGATTTTGCGCAAAACTATTTTTGGATCTTTTTGTCTCTATATATTTGATATGCAAATCCTATACAAAAGGATTGGGGTATATGTGTTTGATTCTAAACACACATGCGCCGCATTAGTTCCAATAAATTGTCAGTCCAAAGAAAGGCAAATGAAAGGCCAAACTAAGATCACATTGGCTGATTCTCTTCGATCGGAAAGTCAAGAGAAAACATTTCATATTGATTCCTGTAAACTTTGTAACAAGCAGCTCTGCGATAATATATTGCAAATATATTAAAATTTACAACTTTTGTGTGTCCAAAGAAAGCAAATATCTAGTCCATGTAGAATGGAGTTCAAGTCAACAAAAAGCATTGCTTATGAATTATGTAATGCATTGAAAACATTTAATTTATAGTTTTGAAGAATATATATAAAATAAAAGAGATACGTATTTTATTAGATTATTCAGTTCTTAATGCTTTCTATTTTGTCAAGAGCATAAATAAATCTATTTATGGCAAAACATTCAAGAGTCTTTCGAGATATCAGCTTATTATTCGTTATTAACAAACAGTTTATGAATTGTTTACCAAGCATGTCTGGAATTCGATTTAGCAAGTTTTGTGCCGTCATTAGCAATACTTGTCCTATAAATTGCAGTCGAATCAAAACAGTCTTAGCACCAGCTGGTTAATGTATTCGTATTAATGCACGGTAGTTGGTAGAATTGGGTGCTAAACAATATGCTTAAGCTTCCAGTCTACACAGAGATTTCAATTCGCATTTTATGTATGATTGGGCCATAAACTGCACTGATGTGTAATGGAAAATCCGTTGAGTAACTGCAGATAACTAGATGTTAATACCCTCTAATTATAGTATAGTTATGAAAGGAATTGTCTAGTTGCTAAGGTGACTATAATGCACTTTGATACACTGTTATTGTTCAGCTATAAGTTACGTAATATTATAATAAATATTACTATTAAGTTGTCTTTAAATATTTATATTAAATGTGCTTTTATTTATAAATGAACTACAGGGTCTTGGCCAGTCTAATAAAGTTTAAAAAATTTAGTTTTTATTATATAATATAATAAATTCTTGCTCTTATTTCTTTTATTGTAAAGTATTATAATTGAATATATTTAGCTACACACATATGCCATTTTACAGGGTATCTACTAATCGAGCTGTTAGACTGAAGGATTAGCTGCGTTGTGTCTAATTTATGTGCGGGTGGGTTGAAAGTCGTCAAACAAATGTGGCAGCCACTCGCAAGAGACGCGAAAGGTGCAGGCGAAATGGTCAGCGAAGTGAAGAGGGAAGAGCCAGGGCAGAAGAGCAAATGCAGAGGGCGGCAAGGGTATGAGGAGCGGTAGAACACGCCCCGCAGAAGTTGATTGCAATTCGAGAAAGTTCAAATGAGGCGTGAGGGGCGTGACCGAGCCTTATACAAGGCTAACAAAGTGTTAAGAGATCTATCTACACCTGAGTGTGCATTAGTATGTGTCTGTCTGTGTGTGTGTGTGTGTGTATGAGTGTGTGTTAGACTTGTTAGCAGCGCCACCTGCGTCATTAATTAAGCAGCCAATAACGAGGCGCAGATTGTCGAGGCGAGGCGACTTGGAATGCCACAGATTGTTGCAGATTGCACGGCAGATGCTTATCGCAGCGGCCGAGATAAGAAGAGCGGTTAAAAGGGGGGAGAGGGGGCCGTGGCCATGATAAAGTTATAAACGGAATATTTTGCGCTTAAGTTGATTGTCCAAAAATTTGCAAACAAATGAAATATTTCAGCTTTTGTGATTTAGTGCGACTCGTGTAATTGCAAATGCCGGCGGTGCATGCAACAACCACAACAACAACAGCAACAACTGCAAAGACACAGTCAAGAGCAAGTTGGCAGCCCGTTTATGGCCACCTGTTTGGCCAGGCTGCTGTCCAGAGGCTGCATGCAGCCACTGTTGTTGCATGCAACGCCTTCTTAATGGCATTTGGAAATTTGTCAATCGCTGTTGGGCAGCGCCCGAGCCAATTGCTGGCGGAAGTGTAAAAAATAGCCAAAGCGGTTCTATGCCACACTGCCACTGCCACTGCCACACAACATTGCAACACTGCTGCCCATCTAACGAAGCAATTAATTTGGCTCGGCACGTTCCTCGCCTGTTGCCAGCCGTTGTTCCGCCACACAGTGGTTGCCACTGCCACAGTTTGTGGCTGCTGCAATTTGAGCTGCTGTTGCGCTAAGTGCTGCGGCATCATTTAAATGACGAACTGAGTCAAGTCCAACCGGCCGGACCATGCTTGCCACGCGCCATCATCGACAGCATGTTGCATGCCACGGCCACTCAGCCAGTCAGCTGTTTAGCCGCTCAATGGAAACATATCAACATCTACTCGACTTAATATGTTATTTCCTCTAGCACAACGTAAATGTTGCCTTTTATTACGTTACGTTACGTTGCGTTACGCCAATTAATTGTCTAGCTGCGTTCGACAGTTAAATCTCAATACGTGACGAACTGAATGCTTCTATTCCAGCCTTCCATAAATAATTTATCGTTTCAATATTTATGCTCTATCTCTAAGCAAGATCTTTTTCTGCTTAAATTAATGCTTTATTGATTGCTTAGTAGCCAAAGCTTGATAACTCTGTTTGTCGCTAGACAAATAATTGGTTGCTTCAACGACTCGGTTGCTTCCTCGTGAAGTGCAATTTTATTGTAGTAAAGTAATCGATTAATTAACTGAGACTGAGTCGAAAAATCCGGATTCAAGTGCACACTCTTCTCAAATATGAAAAACTTGATTTTAGCATAATTTAAGCCGAACTCAAATTGATTTTAAATAAAATGTATAAATACATTTTTCCTTCACGTTGATTATTCATATTTGTTAATTTGTATTAATTAAATTAATGACGAGTGCACTTTATATATTTGTCAATAACATTTATTACCAAGTCACGTGGGTTAATCTCAAATCAGAGCAGTTTCTTCTGTCTGGAATTACTTGATGGCTCCTAAGGATATGAGATAAAAGTGCTATTTAAATGAAAATGCCAATAAATTGTAATGCATTTCTTTAATAAATCTACAACATCCGCAATATGTACTTCCCTTCTAGAGCAAAGTAGAAGGGAGGCGGAGAGAGATGTGAACATTTCATCTATATGCAAATTGATCTGGATTGAATTAACATTTTGCAAAATATGTTATAGATCATCTTCACAACATAGGTATTAAAATGTTTAATTTACCAGCATGTTAATTAACAGCAGCATAACATAGGTCTGTTAAAGTAACAGTGTGTGATGTAAGAAAAATGTTGTATGTTGTTCTTATTATGCAACTTTTTTAGCGTGTTGTAAGAAGCAGAGCATAGCAGAGCGAGACAGCACTAAAGATGCAGTGAAAGAGAAGGACCACGAGTGTGTGTGAGAGAGAGAGATTTGTCGAGAATTACGCTAAATAAAGTGTAAATAAAAGCGACAAACTTAAAAAAAAACTGAGAAAGAAAGAAAGAGAGAGCAATAGCAAATGCGAGTAGCTGTAACGTGAGTATTCACACACACACATACTCGCACACTCAGCTGAGGTGGCAACGCTTGACGCATAGACATCACTTTATTACGCCATAGACAACAACAAAGCAAGCGCGAGAGCTTAGAGCAATTACCTGTCCTCCCCAAAGCCCCCTCTGTAGCCAACAGCTCCTGCCACATAGTCAGCCAAAGTGCGACAGAGAGAGTATGAGAGGGAAGAGGGCAGAAGAGCAACAGTCGAGCCGTGTTAATTGTCATAAAACGAAACGACGCTTTGAGAACACTTCAATGTTTGACAGCGTCGAGAACTGACTGCAAGCAGACGACAAGGGAGCAGTAGAGGGTAGTGTGAGGGGAGCTGACATAGCTGCAGCTAGTTGGGCACATGTTTGGCATTCTCATTTCGCCAGCCATTGTCACATTCTTTCGCAAATGCCTACGAGCCCAATCTTCACGTCTCCTCTTGCCGCTCTCCTCATCATTCCAGCTGGCTAATCCCTCCTGCTTTATGGCATCATTATGCTAATAGCCAATTGTGCATTGTGTTTGTTTTTTTTTCATCATTTCTCGCTTCTGCTTTTGCGTTTTATTGACCAAAAAATTGTTTTTGATTATTGTACAACATTTACAGTTGAACGTCGAACGATTCATTCAATTGAATCGTATTCGTATTCATATTCGCATGCGAATTCAATTCAATTTGATTTGATTTGATTCCCAAAATGGACACGCACATTTAATTAGCATATTCCCCATTGCCCAATACAATCATAGGATAAACATAGCTAGATAGTTTCGCCGTCTTTATGGATAAAGATTACGTGGTGTTCCGGCCCAGTCATCATTGATTGTCGCCACTCACTTGACCCAATTTTATGCGCAAATATTATTGTTCAGCAGCTTCACTCACTATCATTTGATTATTATTGTGAAATTATTAAATGCGCAGTATTTATTCTATGAATATCAAAAGAATATTCTATATGATTTCCAACTAATTCTAGCTCTTTAAATTGTTGAAAATATTAAAGAGAAATTATAAGAAATATATTTATTAATCGCATAGATTTCATTTTAAATATAAACATACATATTTTGTTTTGTATATTATTATTGAAATAAATATAAAGAAAGGTTTCTTGCATATCTCAAAAGTCTTTTGCTTTAAGTATTAAATAAAATTCACTAAATAATTTTTTCTGTTGAATATCAAGAGAATATTCCATCTGATTGCCAATTAATCCCAGCTCGTAGATAATTATATTATAATTGTTAAAATTTTTAAAACTGAATTATTAAAAATACATATTTTATTAATTGCATAGATTTTCTTTTCATTATATGGTTTATTTTTAATATTAGAATTGCAATAGCGAAAGCTTTTTGCTTTAAGTATTAAATGAAATTCACTATATAATTATTTTATTCTTTACTTTATTAATTTTTGCAGTTGAATATAAAAGACTAGCAATCAATAAATATAAAGAATTTAATAGAACGATTAGTAGAAACAAGTTAAAAATGGCATAAGATGAATGACAAGAAGAAACAGTCAGAAGCGTAAGTGCTTTCGTGATGTCATGTTAAGGCTCCAATGCAAATTGTGTGAAGGAGCTCAACTCGACTTGGCTGACAAAAGCCAAAGGAGAAATACGTTAAAAAAAATGCAACGCAAATTCCAAAAAGGAAAATGAAGTTGAGGGGCAAACAAATAACAAAGAACGCTAGCAGAGAGAAGCGCGAAGAGAGAAGCAAAAAGAGAGTGAGCGAAAGAACAGAAAAGAAGAGACGAAAGGAAGAACAAAATTGAAAACAGAAAACTGGTTTCTCCCTTTTCCTTTTCAAATACAGTTGCTTTTGCGGGCCGCTAGAGGGCGGCCTGCTGCTGGCTGCCTGGGTGCAAAATTTAGCTCCTCCATAAAGAGGCAGCTTTTGCGGCATGCCTCGAATGCATAAGGCAAACGAAACCAAAGGGCGTCAAAGGGGAGCAAGGGGAAGGGAATGGGAGACAAGGCAAACGAGACGCCAGACAAAGTGCTGCTTCTTCTCGTCTCTCAATGCGTCGTCGTCGTCATCGTCGTCTGCGGATTCTTCTTCGCTTTTGTGGGGCGTGTTCGAAAATATTTGAAAATTGCATTTTGGCGGGCAGAAGAGACGCAAGTCGAAGCTGAAGAGTCGCGAAGAGCTCAAAAGAATTGCTGTTAGTGTTGATGCCATTTCTAATTTCGCTGATTTATTGCCCAGCGACTGGACCTAAAGAAGAAGCAACAGAAGACGCTGCAGACTAGAGTAGACTGGCTGGTAGGATCGTCTCTGAGTCACATGACCTGCCTGAACTTGTCTTAATGGCTTTTTATAAGTCTCTGCTCCTCTACCCGCTGGTTGATCATTTATTTTTTTATTTTTCGGCTCATAAAATATGATTTTGTTTGCCTCCGCTCAGTCTAACACCATGTCTCCTCCTTGGAACTCTCTTCTGCCAGCTTAAAAACTTCATTAAAATGCACTCAAAATGCAATTCATGATTTTTGGTGTGCCTTATTTGTCTCTCAACAGCAACAACAGCAACAACAACAACAATAACAGCACTTGGCCAATATCTTCGTTTTCATTTGAATAACAGTTATATGCACAAGTATGTGTACACACACCCACACACACTCACATACTATATATGTATGTATGATAATTTCCATATGCCATGTGCGATTTCAATTTGTTAAACGACGTCTGACGCATGCGAAGCGTCTTCTGTTTCCTTCTTCTCCTCTTGTCCCTCTCTGTCTCTCTCTCTCTCTCTCTCGCTCTCTCTTTCCCTTCTTTAACCCGTTCTCTTTCACGTTCTTAATTCTTATTGGAGATTTTTATTTTGTTTGCACGCAAATTCGTGCAAATATTGACGGCACAATTTGCGAACCAAAAGCAACCAAGGCAGATAAGAATTTGCACACAAACAAATTTATAAATATAAAAATATAAATATAAATACAGGAACAGAGATACCGCGACAGCCAACAGATAGATAAAGTTACAAAGACAATCGAAACACATTTAAAAGCATTGAAAAAAGTACAAAGGAAATGCTTCAAAAAAAAGCTCTCAAAATCAGAAACGTCAAAGTCTTTAAAGCTCCCCATTCGGTATTTAGATTTATGTAAATTCTAAATTAGTTTATACTCCAAATTATTTTATGACATTTTTCAAAATGCTTAATTACAATGAAAACATATTTGATAAGGTATCAAATGTCAACAATTGCAGATGTCTCAACAAACTTCTATGTTAGATTTATTTATTCATTAAAAATCTCTATGGTCATTACATAAAAGGCTGCCAGCAAACATCAGAAGTATAGTTCTCAATAATAGTTTTTAAAAAGAAGGCATGTAAAAATTCATTAATTTGGAAAAGTGCTTAGAGAAAATACAAACAACAAAAATATATTAGTTGTTTTTAAATAATTTAAAAAAAAGTATTTGCAAGTACTTTTTAAATATATCCAATTTTGAATAGTATATAAAAATTATAATTCTTCAGTTATTTTTATTTATTACAAAAAGTTCCAAATGAGCCGTCACTTGGTATTTTTGTAATCTTAATTTGAGTCATCTTTCACACCCTTGGCAAAGTGCTGCCCCTTTTGATCTGTTTGATCTGCTTGATCTGCTAGAGCAGATTGATTGTTTTTTTGTTGCCGAGTTGCTGCACATGAAACATTTGCATGTGGAGAGCGGCAATGTAGAGTTGTGTTAATCTAAAGTTAAATGCAATCAAATTGATTGATTACCAACTGAGAACCGAGACTTGAGAGCTGATAAATGAGGCGAGTGGCAAGTGGGATGTGAGGAGCTGTTCTAAGTTGTTCTGCTTAGTGGTAATTGTGATATCAAGAGATTATAAAGTGCCAGCAGTTAAACGGATGATGCGATAGAATTCTTCAACTTGCTACTTGGCACTTGGCACTTGCCACAAAGAGCCACCAGCTGAGTGCGAGTTGAATGATGATCGAGACGTTGGTCAAGTTGTCATTCACAATCGGGAAATTCACGCCATGGCCTGAAGGCAGCAATGACAACAGCACGTGGCAGGTTGCAGTTGGCAGGTGGCAGGTGGCAGGTTGCAGGAGGCATGTGTCGTGTCGCATGAGACTGGTGGCAGTTAGGCAATTATGCGAGATGAGAAATGATGGCAACCCGGTAGCAATAGCACAGCCATCTCAACATCATAAACATTAATTGCATTCACATTGCCCGGCCAATTAATCTGCATGATAATCGTATTAAATGGCGACGTCGACGTCAAAGTCGACGCAGACGCCGCTGCCTCTGCCGCTGCCTCTGCTGACGTTTACAGCTAGAGTAATCAAATCAAGGGGATTGACTAGATTAGCAGGCGATGATGATCAGGTGGTAAAAGAATTGCTGACTAGCGTTAGTTATAAATCAATGCAATTGTAGTGGAGCAAGCTCGACTAACAGCTACCCTGCTCTTACGTTTTCAATTAAAATATATCATCTCTTTCAAGTACGGCTCACAGTTATATTTATTAATTCACTTTCTACAATCATCAATATTTTTAGCAGCAAAATGATTTCTATTGTTTCCATGTGTTCTCTGTCTGACTAGCTAGATTAAACATATATCCTATTTCTCTGTCTACCCTTTATGATAACATTAATCGACAGACAGTTTGATTGCCAAATTAGAGTTACTACAAACTTGTATCAATTAAAGGCTATTACAAGCAATTAGCATGTTAACAATGTTCGCACAACAGCTGTAAAGGTTTATGCTATATCATTTCGCACGACTGCGAAAGCGAAAAGGAAGGTAAGAAAAGAGATAGAGAAAGAGAGAGGGAGAGCCAAACCCAATGCCTTACATAGAACTTAACGAGTGCTGTTAGTCGTGTGGCAGCAAAAGAGCCGAAGAACTGAAGAATCAAAGAACCAACGAGCCGATGAACATCTGCTCGAAACGAACGCCACAAGAAACCACAAGATGGTAGGCAAAAAAAAAACAAATAATAAAAAAAGGAATCAAAGTTGGGCAGCTCAACTTAGGCCACAGACAACCGGCAACTGAAATCAGGATCAGGAAATTCCGGTTTGCAAATAGTTTTTTTATTTTTTGTTGTTGCCAATTATTATTATTATTGTTATTATTATTATTATAGTTGGTGTTTTGCTTTTGCTGTATAGAGTATACGTTGTTTATATGTATCTGCATTTATAGGGTATATTACGTATGTATGCCACGACAGCCAGAGCCATATCATAAACAATAATCAAGGTAGTTCTACCATTGCATTTGACTTGCAGATTTCATAAATTTATAACCAATGCTTAAGAATCTTCAGCTTGCAATTGACAGCCGCAATTGTGATTGGTTTTTTGTTGGTAATCGTCGACATATTTCCACAGATTATACAAATATTATCAGCAGATTTGCATTCTTTAATCGAAGTAGAATTTTATTCACGATGCGTTGCAGTTAATGACTTTTTGCCGGTTAAGCTTTATTCTGTCACAATTTATTGAAATGTTGTTAATAGCCATTGCAATAACAGCTAAATGAATACAGCCGCAAACTATATGGCCCGTAACATAAACGTTATATGCTATATACATATGTATAATAGAATTATCAGCTGCTCACTGACAGCTGACTTAACAGCGACTTAACAGCACTCACTGCTATTGATGAAAGCGCTTCACGACCTTGACACATGCTAAACCAATTTTTTACTGCAAGGAAGTGGAAGTATACGTAACTGCTATTGTGTAATACTATGTATGTATACTATTAGAAAGCATCCATTAGTGTGGCAGTGTGGCCATATTATTAGTTATTTGTATTTGCCATTATATGGGAGGTTTTTCGTTTTTCAATCAACGTCAAGCGATGGACGACACACGCTTCTAATGCCACCGAACTGGCCCAGAGAAACAGGAATTTTGTGTGCACATGAAACATTGAAAGCCGATTGCTGCATTCCTCTCTCTCTCTCTCTCACTCTCGCTCTCTCTTTAAGCTGGCATGTTGCATCTCTTTCGTCGCTTTGGCTTGGGCAATGAATTCTGGCCGTGACTTGTTTGTTTGTTGGGTCTGTGGCTATTTTTAAAAGCCTCAGTCGCCGCTGTTGCAACTTCTTCTGCTCCTGCTGCTGTAACTCTTCAACTCTATGTGCGTCCAAAAGGATACAAGTGATTGGCTCGCCTAATGTGCGGCCCGTTGGGTGGAACATTGTGGAACAGGTTTTTGGCCATGGCCATGGCAATGGCAATGGCAATGGCAATCGCCTCTAACAGGCGGCTGGCGGCTGCTGCTGTTGGATTTTCTGGATTATTGATTGCTCTGGGTCTCTGGGCAAACGTGTGTGTGCTGCCTCCTCCCTCCTAACCTGCCCTGCCCTGCCCTGACTGGCTGTCCCCCCTTTCTTGCTATTGCATTGCCATTTGCATTTGCATTTGCATTTGTCGCCGTAGCAAGAAGTACACACACGTCGCGACTTTGGCAAAATTTACGTTATTTGCTCTACCAGTTTGATTTTTTTTTCCTTTTTCATACATCGAATTATTATTTATTGGGCCCCGCATGTGGTTGTAATCTGCATCGAAAAAAGAATGAAAAAATAGACCCGCAAGTGCCTGCGGGCCATTGATGTCTTTGTTTATTGCTCCGGTTTTCTGTGCGCATTTTTGCAATTTTCATCTGCTTTTTTTTCGGGGCAGCGGAGACAACTTCTTCGTCCCCAGTCTGGCTATGCTAATTAGCCATCAGATCTGGATTTGTCTGGCGGCCAAGTTGGCTAGCTAGCCAGCCAGCCAGCCAGCTTAATTGACAGCTCAGCTCAGCCGTTGCGGCAGTATTTCTCTTTAATGGATTCTAAAAGAAATGCAACAAATGCCAATGGCATCGACAAAAGCTGATGGCTAACAGGCAAATCTAATTAAAGCCAATAAGTCCAAGATGCTGCCACTTCTACCTGCTGGCTGCTGGCCGCTGCTGCACGACAGATGGCGCTCTTTGATCAGCAAAAAGAGCACAAAATTGTTGCATTGCAATCGAAATCAATTTGCATTTAATTCAACTCTTTTGATGGGCAACTTTTAATTTAATTACTCAATACAATGTGCAATGCACTTGCTCAACTTGTATAGTAATTTTAATTTCTTAATTATTGATTAAGAGATTTCCTTAAGGTCGAACAGATTATCACATCATATTACACAGAATATGTGAATATACTCAAATGTACGATCAATTTTATAATAATGTCGAAAAACTGCAATAAATTTATACGACGAATCAGTAATTTAATCAATCGATCAAAAAGTCAACAATCAACCAAATCAAAATAACTATAACTTGCTCTAAAGTATTATACAAATATGTCACATCGGAATTAAACTGTCTACGACTGATCAATCAACATGTCAAGAAAATAGTTTGTAGAATTAGTTGGTTTAATTCTATTTGGTTCTATTAGTTGGTATTAAATTAGTGCTAAATAGTAATACTATGGTCAATTAATAGGTCAATCAATCAGTGATTGAACAGCTCTAAAACTGGGATCAATCAGCTAGATAATCAGTCATTATTTAATCAATATAGAAAAGCAGTCAATGAGTGAGTCAATCAGTCAATCAGTCAATCAACTAGAAATACGATCATTTGCTCTGCAGATCAATCAATCAATAATTTAATATAAAAATAATAATCAATCAGTAGATCAAGCAATAACTTCAATTCATTCAATTCATCAAATAATCAATCATTCATTATACGCAGTATAACTAGTGTCAAGCGATCAATCAGTGGGTCAATCAACGATTCAGCTCAACTTTGACTGTACATTAGAGGTTGTCTTGGACAGTGCAACGAGTGCAAAAGACGCAAGAGGAATGAGGCGCAAGGGGTGGAGACGAACGGTCTCAAGGCTGCTGCAACGAGTAAGAGGAAGAGACAGAGTCAGAGCAAGAGCAAGATCAAGGCGTGCGGCTGGGCGAACACTTTTAAGCCGCTTTATGATGTGTTAAAATTGTTGCAACAACAGCAAAAAGAAGTTGAGCTAGGCAATGACAAGCGGCGATGATGAGAATGAGAATGAGAATGAAAAAGACGACAACGATGACGCTGACTATGACTATGATGATGATGATGACGATGACGATTACGATGACGATGATTTTAATGCATTCGTTGCATTGGCAAAGTCATCGTGGACTTTGCTTTGACTTTGACATTGTGTATCAAGTGCGGCGGCAGCAGCGGCACCATGACTTGGACTTGAACGTGGACTTGGACTTGGACACAGTTTGAATTGGGAGCTATGTGTGCGTCGTCTTCTGCCGCTGCCGCTGCTGCTGCGGCTGCTGCGTCTTGTTGATCTTCTTGTACAACTTGCCGATAATTGATCATCATCAGTCGTTTTAATTGATCGCTTTGCCTGCATTTCGATTGTAATCAATCACTTTCGTGGAATTGCCCGACTCCTGCTGCCTCAATGAACTATGTGGAGCTATGTCTTCGATATGAACAACCATCGACTGGCAACTGACAACGGGCGTTGTCAACGGGCCACAGCGTTGCTGTTGCTGTTGTTGTTGTTGCCTTTGAGAATGGTCGAATGGCCGAATGGTATTTTCTTTCGTTTCCAATCATCAAAGCAATTGCGTACGTGAGCTGACGCACCAAGTTGTCATTGTCATTGTTGTAGACGACTCCTCATAGTTGAATCCATCTATCCCATCCAACCAGCCAACCATCTATCCATTTATACACACATACATATCTATCGTCCAGTTTAAAGTCGTGTGTAATTGCTGCCGCAATATCATGTATCATGCTGCGTCAATAAGTCACTCGTTGGCATTTCTGAAATGCATCGGAGCAACTGTTGCCATTGTGACAGCAGCAGCAGCCACAGCAGCAAAACAATAAAAAGAACAACACTTTTATAAACTATGCAAATTAATATGTACATTTGGCTTTAATTGTTAGACAATTTATGATTGAAAGCGCTCTTGAAGCAAGAATTAACATAAAAGTACTATACATTGTAACAACATCTCCATTTTGATTTGAAGAGCCATACTTTTGTAGTTACCACATTTCATATAGACTTTAATTTGCAATATAGTGGCAACTAACTAAACTGATGATATAGCTGCAGTATATATATATGTACATATACTACTACTTGGCTGTCTATCTGACTACTGTCGTCTATATTTTAGCAGCGTCACTTTAACCAGAGACTGTTAAAGCTTTTAAGCATCGCCTTAATGTGGAATTCCTTTTTTCACTTGATTTGTATCCTACAATAATGCCGATAGGACACACACAGACACAGAAGATCGCACAGACAACAGCAACGACAACATCGACAACATAAATTTTGGTTAGCATTTATGTTGCGACTAAGTTTGAATGTTTTATGACAAATGTCATGACTAATTGTACGGCACTTAAACATTTTTATGATCGTCCCATCAAATGGCCTCCGGGGGCAAAGCCGAGATCATTTTTATGTGCATGTGCGCAGACATTTGTATAAACCCATTATGCATATATGGCCATAAAGTCAGGCACGTATTTTATGATCAAAAAACGTTGTCAACTCTACGAATAAGGCAAATAACCAATGCTCCCCATGAAAGATAACGACTTGATGGATATCCTTGAATTGATTGGATTACTTTTGTATGTCAAAATATGACGCATACGATTTTTGTATTGTAGTTCTTTTACCGCCTCACTTATTATTTATTTATTTTAAAATGAATTTATTTGTATATTCATAAATTTTTGATTATGCAATTTTTAGAATGTAATAAAAATATGCTTAAGTCTTATTAACAAATGTTATATATTTTTAGGCAAAAAATATAATAAATTTTTTCTGTAATTGACATTGATAGTTTTGTGTTCAACAGCGGCAACACATGCCTACTATGCCGCAGCACACTTCTAATTACAGGGTATACGTCTAATCGTACCATCACCTTTTTGGCAGCAACTTTGCGACTACAACTCAATTTTGGAGCATAGAAATCTCGCATGTGTGTGGTTTATTATTATTTGAAGTTTTGGCAATAAATCAATAATTTGTTAAGCGGCGCTACAGCAACGAAGCGACATGTGTATGTGCATGTGTGGCATGCGAGTGTGTGTGTGTGTTGTGAAAGCAAGTTCGTTGCCTAAGTCATTTGTTTGAGTGGCAAGGAAATTCAAAGGCTTTTTGCGCTAATTTTACAATAGTTGAGTGAATCTTTCGAGTGTGCGAATGTTTGTGTATTTTGTGCGTTGCTCGCAATTTGAAAGTTCCAGGTTTATTATTATTATTTAGTATTTTATTTTTTTGTGAAAGGAAGTTTTTTGAATCATATGCAAATTGCTTTATGTGGTCTTTTCGATGGCCGCCGAAAGCAAACAGAGACAGCAGCAGACGACAGCAGCAACAACAATAACTAGACAGGCAGACAACAACAAACAAACAAACAAACGAACACGACAACAAACAAACAAACAGCAAGCGGAAAAAGCGTAAATCACGGCATGTGGCACAGCTGCAAGCAACAAAAAAGCAAAAACCCCCTAGAAGAAGGAAGAAGGAAGAAGAGTGCAGACAGCTGGAGTTGTAGCTGCATAGATTTGTGAGATTTGCGAGAGATTTGCGAGATTTTCACAGCACAGCACAGTAGAATGGCAAGCAGATGTAGTAAGTTGCCAACAAACGCTGTCAAATCGCTCAGTGATTTGTCTTGGCAACGCGTGTGCATTCAATCAGCGCAACATTGGGGAACTTGCAACTTTGGTACTTGCAACTTGCAACTGGCAACCGGCGATCCAATTGACACTTGAGGCGTTGGCCAAGAGCCAAGAGCAGCTGGTGCTGTTGTTGCTGCTGTTGCTGCTGCTGCTGCTGCTGTTGGTTGCCAAGCAATTTATAAACGAAATAAATTCAATTGACTTGTTTGCCGCAGCATTTACAGTTGGCAACAATTGCAGCAATGCCATAAATCGTTGGCCAAGCAGCCAACAGCTTTGCTTCTGCTGCTGCTGCTTCTGCCGGGGCAGTTTGCCATCTCCGGCCATTCCAGTGGCCAAACTGCGTAACAATAAATTTTCAATGCAAACAAGTTGCAAGCACAGCTCACAGAAATCGGAGAGTCGCCATCGCCATCGCCATCTCCATCTCGCTATCGCCAATGCCCCAAACCGATGTAAGCACTGCCACTACCACTGCCTCTGCTTCTATCTCTGACTCGGCTGTTGCATTTGTTATTTGAATTTCGAAAATTATGGGCACAAATTTGTTTTATTGCCAAAGTCAAGGCGTGCAATCATTAAATGCAACAGCATGCGGTCCGCGGCAGCATCGTGCCCCAGCAGCACCTGAGAGACACCACACCTGTGTGTGCAGCAGTCAGAATGAAGAATGCACCACTCGCCTAAGCTGAGACGTCAAGATACCCTGTGATTGGGCAACAAAATAAACATGATTGAAATAAAATGAAACTATGAAACAATAGCACTAATAATCAAATCAAATTAAACATTTTTGTAATTAAGTTATAATTACAAAATGTATTAAACTAACACATACATAGGTACATACTTCTGACTAAATATAAAATGGTCTGAGGAGAAAAAGCTTTAAAAAAAACTAAGATAAAAGCAACTGCCATTATTTTCTTGCACTTCTTACGCTAATAGTCGCCAACTGCAACTAGGCTGCATAGTCGTGTGCTGTTAAGCCAAGTTTATGGATTCACATCAGTTGAGCAGTATAGTTAGCATTTTTATAGGGTATATTTGCGATGCTCTAGAGCGCTTGAATTATGCCTTGCACTAAAAGCGTTTCAGCTAACTTAAATATGAGCACATCATTAGCCTAAAATTGTTACTTAGCCATGCAACATGGCTATGAACTGTCCATTTGTCCAGCTGTCTGGTCGTCTGTCTGTTGGTTTGTCTGGCACTGTTTGTTGTTGTTGTTTTGTTGTTTTACTATTTTTTATTGCAGTAGCTGGCAGTGATGCTGCAAGGCTGAAAATTGCAACTTGGCGGCGCTTTTAATCGAGTGCAGCGCAATGTCTGATTAACACGTGCGCAAATTATAAGATTTTATGCATTTGCCACAGATATCTAAAATGTTCTACGCTCGCTGCAGCGAGATAAAAGCAAAAATGATCGAGCTGCCGACAAAATACAACACAACCCAACACAACACAACACAACATCAACACGAGAGAACACAAGAGAACACGACTTAAATTGAGTCGAGTCGAGTCGAGTCGTCGGCAACGGCCTCGGCTTTATCTTGCGAATGTTGCAAAGAGCACTCATCATTCAAGCAGCGTTATGAAGCCTGCATATTTATGCATTAGTTGCACGCACACAAACACAAGCACACACACACAGATATATATGCACTTGTGTGTGCCGCACTTAGGCGCACTTTTGAGCACTTTATTAGCGCATCGAGCCGCCT
Organism: Drosophila pruinosa; assembly: GCA_018150935.1. Lineage (NCBI taxonomy): Eukaryota > Metazoa > Arthropoda > Insecta > Diptera > Drosophilidae > Drosophila > Drosophila pruinosa. The sequence goes on along the minus strand of JAECWR010000194.1, from coordinate 15,080,037 downwards.
AAATATATGGCTAACCAAAATGGCCAAAATGGATGGCCATCCATGGCACGCTAAACGTTCAAAGCGTGCAGCCACTCGCACTCACACACACTCACACTCTCTCTCACACACACACAGACAGTCCAATATATAGCTGGGCGTGTGCAGCGGATCCTAAGTGAAATGACCTACATCTTTGGCTCTGACTTTGCCTCTAAGCTGCCAACACAGAACAAACTTAACAACCGCATCAAGCACGAGTATGAAGCGAAAAATTGATGATTAAACATATTTAACATATATTATTGACTTTACAATGTTACTCGGCATATGTTCAAATACATAACATACTAACCTCGGGACAAAGTCTATATTCTAAAGCCAATTCTATATGCCAATTCTATATGTTTATGCATCTAAAATTGACTTCGGCATAAAGTCTGCATTCCAATTCTAAAGAAAACAATTTAATAATTTAATAAAATCACCTTTTATAATAAAAAAGTATAACAAATATCGATACATTTTTTTTAACAAATTACAACAAATATTTTATTTCTAATTGAAGTTTATAAAATAAAACATATACCTTTGAAAATTTTAATAAATAAAATAATTAAAAAAACTGATACTGATGATTTCATGCCAAATCTGAGATTTTCATTATATAAGCTCCTTTAACTGCTTAATTTTCTACGCTATTTTGCAACGACTTTGTTAAACACTAAAAGCTACAACTGCATGTACTTAGACCACACACTGCCCACATACGCTTTACAATGTTTCGTGTTTTGTTCTTTGATTTGAAGCGAGTCTTGTTGCATTGACATTTCAATGTTGAGCGCAACTCTTATGATTGGCTACTGCTCTACAAAGAGAGTGAGAAGTCGCCAGATTGCGCTGGCATTTGCAACATCCATGTTAAAAGGCTTGCACAATCTCTTTTTACTTCCCACTTCCCACTGATGAGTGCCACGCCCACTATACTACTAAAAACATCCATCGCTCGTGGCCAAATGTCCAACTAAGTCAAACCCAAAGTAAGACAACTACAATCAAGCATAAGGAGTCGAATGAAAAATACACTGTGTAAAAATTAGCAACAAATATTGTGTTATATTTAAGATTTAAGATTTAAGTTAAAGTTAATTGAATTGAAGGCGCCAGATATTAAATGATATATGTCATATTTATTGTTCCTCCTGTCTACCATTTTCACTGTGTGCTTTGCCAATTCCAGCTACTCTTTTCATTACAGGGTATCACAAAACACGCACAAGGCTTAAAGTGAGTATTTACCCAATGCGTACGCTAATTTTAGTGCTTCGACTTTTAGTTGACGTCGAAGTCGCAGTCGAAGACGAAGACCAAGTCGCTTGCGGTGTGTTATCCGCATGCCGTAATTACTTCCTACAGTGCCGTCCCGTGTTGGCCTGCCTGGCTTATGGAGGGCAGTAGAGGCAAACTGGGCGCATGCAACGATGCTGCATGCAACGCAACAACTTTGCCAGCTTTGCTGCTCAACTCGAGTCGCTTCCCCCAGACAATTTCTTTACTTTATTTCTTTGCTTCGTCTGCTTTTTTTTTCTATTTTTTCAATTACATTCCGCTGGCATTTTAGATATGTATTTGTATTTGTATTTTATTTGAAACCAAAAACCAAGACTATATTATATGTATGTAGTATGCCATGTCGAAGCTCAAACCTCAACGGTGGAAGGAGAGGGAGAGCACGTGAGAGAGAAAGAGGTAGAGGTAGAGGGATTAAGAGAAATGTGGTGCGCGTGTTTGGTGGCGTTGCGTGTCTCTTGGCATGTGTCCACGCGAAATTGATATCGAACATAATTTTAGCAGCAAGTCACACACACACACACACACATACAGTTACAGAATCCGACAGAGTTTGCTGCAAAAAGGAAATGGTTGAAAAATGCTAACAAGATTTGCGCGGTCGCTTCGGTGGGTCGATCGGTGGTTCGGTGATTCGTTTCGTCCGTTTGCTCGTTTCGTTTGGTGGTTTGCTGTTGTTGTTGATGTTGCTGTTGCTGTTGCTGTTATTGTTGTCCAGCTGCCACAACCTCTGCTGCATGATGATGACAACAAGGCTGCAAGGTTACAAGTTTTTCCAGATCGTCGACTTGACTTTGCTCAAAGACGGCACAGAGCCCCACTGACTCTGACTCTCTGGCCAAGTCAAGTTGCCAAGCTAAAATGGCCAAATAGGCAACGTGCAACGCTGCATGCAGCATTGCAATTCCAAGCACCACACTAAACAGATCGTAAACACTTTAGCTTTATCTATGTAGCCTGACTGCCTGACTGACTGCCCGTCCATCGTTGTTATTGTTGTCGTTGTTACTGTTGTTGTTGTTGTTGTTGTTGCTGTCGTTTGCTGTTGTTGCAGCTGATAACGTGCCGCAGACAATTGAAATCGTTGTTGCTGTTACTGCACCATGTTGTGTTGTTATAGATTTCGTTCATGTTCAAATCAATTTGATGTTTAAATTTGCACTACAAGCGTGCCAGACAACAGGCTCGCCTAGTTGCATACGAACAGCGAATACGAATACATTTACGAGTACCCATTAACGAGCACTACTCGTGCATTCATTTAACTGATTTTTAACTGTGTCTATAAACCACATACAAATTTAGCAAACAAAGTCTTGTTGATTTGACTTTAATTTCCATATGAAAGATAATATTGACAATTTAAACATTAATTTTCTCAATCCAAAGTATATTAATCATTCGCTTATTATATTTTATATAATAATATATCTGATTTTCTAGCTACATTTAGACTTCTCAGCAGAGCTTCTTTAGTAAGAAAATTTCTCCAATTCTTTGCATCAACCAAATTAGTCACATATTATTCATAATTGAATTAAATCGATTAGTTAACAGAGCTGCAGCAACATTGTTGCCACAATATTTGCCAATAAGCATTTATATTATCATTTTTATAAACGCATATAGCAAACAATCCCCAGCTGCTTGGTATGCTCCCATCATAGACTTTTTTCCCGACGATCCGCACGAACAATAGAAATGCTGAGACAGCGCTTCAGTCAAAAGTACGTGTCGTGCATTTTGAGCAAAACAAATGAATATAAACACGATTGAATATATTCGAACATATATGTTGAATAGAAAGAGAAATAAATATATACAAATATATATATAGAATCGTAAGTATATGCCTGTCTGTAGAGTGCAAGTTTATCTTATGCAAATGTGCAAACAAGAGAGCCTCCTGGCAGAGGCCTGACTTCTTTCGTTTTGGCCTTCTGGCCAAGTCAAGTCAGCGGCAAAATTGCAACATTGTGTTGATGGCAAATTTGCATTTATCGATTGCCGTTAGAAGCACTCGCCACAAATTGGAGCACAAGTTTTCGATTATGCTAAATTGATTGTATGGTTTTCCGCCTGTCGAAAGTGTCGACCAATAAATTATTGCAGTTTGCGTTTTGTGCCAAAACTCAATTAAATGCCGCTTATCTATATGGGAAAACGTCCGACGAAAATTGATAACTTGTTATCGATAGCGAAAAAGAAATATGTGAAATGTAAAGAGTCAATTAAGGTAGCCAGCAGCAAAGAGAGAAATTGGTTAAATGTTCGATTTAAAGCTGCTACATTTTCAAACTAAAAAGCCGTATAAACATTAGAATTTAAGAACTAATTGCTAATCTGTCACAAATGTCACAATCGATAGCAGCTTAATACAGATCGCCATAAAAAGAAGATCTTATGGATATGCTTAGAAATAGATAACAGGATAAAAGATAATTGTGCACAATGTATGCTAATGGGCAGCCATAACAATAATAAACAATGTATTAGCGATTACTCCAGTTGTTGTTGATTAAAGGCCACACTCAACAATGTTGCATTTATATGACATCGACTGCCGTTAGAAGCACTCAGAATAAATTTCTCAAAAGTTACCGGCTTGAACATCAGAGCCAAATCGTATATGAGCCAATGCGATTGAACGATTGACATTGAGAATGCACGTAAATATTGCAATTTTATGATCGCTCTGCGAATTGGGCCTATCAATTTGGGTAACAGGGTGAGTGACTGACTGCTTGACTGGATGGCTGTTTGGGCAATAGATTTAACCATTTTAGTCTGTCACAAATGTCACAATCGATAGCAGCTTAATATAGATAACCATGAAAAGAAGATGTTATGGACATACTTTACATATGTATGCTTAGAAATATATAACTGGCTAAAAGCTAATTGTGGGCAATGTATGCTAATGAGCAGCCATAACGATAACAAATAGGAACGGCTACAGTCAAGCTTTGACTGTACGTGGTCATGGATTCTTAGTGTACATGCGCAGCGTTTAATGTTATAAAATTATATATACATATATGAAAATTATAATAATTATTAGGTCACTCAATTTTACTGAATGGAAGAATAATAAAGACCGACCATCGAAATATTATATTTTTCAAAAATAAACTGGAAAATATACTTAAAAAATATACTAAAAATATACCAAAATATATACCGAAATTAATTTTGTTCTAAATGATTAGCTTGGTACCACTTCATTATGTTTATTGAACACCATTATTATGTCACTGAGTGACAACTAGCTAAACAGGTGCAGCTGCACCCGATTTCGCCTTATAAAAGTAATTCGTTAATAACTTTCGTGTTTTTTGTCCGATTTTCAAAGATCATTAAGATGATGATTAGTATTGTTTGTGCCAAAAGTGAACGTTCTAGCTTTAACATGATGCTTGGAAATCGTTTTTTTTTATTTACGGGGGCGGAAGGGGGCGTGGTCAACATCTAAAATAGACTTCATCTGCACACCAAGTTTGTATATGTTATCCCCAAATTTGGTAGCTCCAGCTTTTATAGTCTCTGAGATCTCGATGTTCATACAGACAGACGGACAGACAGACAAGTCTATATTGACTCGTCTGTTGATGCTGATCAAGAATACACATATATACTTTATGGGGTCGCAGACGCCTCCTTCTGCCTGTTACGCACATTCGAACAAACGCAAAAGGTCATGATTTTTTTTAAAATCCATGACCTAATAAACAATGTATTACGATTACTCCAGTTGCTATAGATTGGCCACACTCAACAATGTTGCATTTATATGCCTGCTTGACTGACTGCTTGACTGGATAGCTGTTTGGGCAATGATTCAAACATTTTAGTGCGAGTCAATGAATAGCACAGATTTTGTTTTGGGTTCTTTAGGTAATGGGAACATATCATTTGTTGTCACAACGTTGCAAGTTGTTGTCCCGGTTGGGCAACATTTTGACTAATTAACTGCAATTAATGCTTTATAATCTGTCACAGCCGATTAGAGCTTAATATAGCTCCCCATAAAGAGAAGATTTTATGGATATGCTTAGAAATTGATAACAGGCTAAAAAATAATTGTGGCACAATGTATGCTAATGACAATAATAAGCAATGTATTAGCGATTACTCCAGATTATAGATGTTATAGATTAATGGCCACACTCAACAATGTTGCATTTAAATGCCTGCTTGACTGTCTTCTTGACTGGATAGCTGTTTGGGCAATGATTCAACCATTTTAGTGCGAGTCAATGAAGAGCAAAGTTTTTTTTGGTTTCTTTAGCTAATAGAAACATATCATTTGTTGTCACAACGATGCAAGTTGTTGTCCCGGTTGGGTAACATTTTGACTAATTAACTGCAATGTTTAATGCGTTATATTCCCAGTTGGCCAAGACCAGACAGACAAGCGATCCGATGCGAAACGGGTCTTTGGGCCCAGCTCGGACATTGGCTCGCCTCGCATTTCCTGGCCATAATATATTTGCGGCCAGGGCGACGACAATCATAATCGCCAATGACAAATGCACACAAGCAGTTGAAGATGCAAAGATCTATCTAACTATTGAATTGCAATACCCCTCCCCAATGAACGATCATACTACATGCATGAGTATCTTTATACATACAGTACTTGCTAGAATACCATACCGGCCATATTGGCAGGGTATTGAAAGGTAGTATATGTTGCTAACTGGTATTACAGCAGCCAGGCCATATATTCCAACTAACAACTGCAATTCCAATTTCAATTGGCCAACACTGACGGCAGCTGTTTTGCCTGCTGCTTATTACTGGCTGTCGTCTTAGCCGCATCTGCAACAAACTGCAGCTTCAGTCTCAGTCTCAGTCGCAGTCTCTGTATCGGCCACAGTTGCAGTTGCAGGCCCACAAGTCAAGACAAGTTCTGTTTGCCAAACTTGGCTGCATATGATTTAGCCTTGGCATTCAAATGCTCACAACACCAAACAAACAAGCAAAAAAAAAATAAATAGCAACAACAACAACTACACACTCAATAAAGTTGTTATTGATTTACCCATTTATGCAGTAAACTCAGACGATTCTGATTAAATTCATAAACAAATTGTATAATGCATGAAGATTGGAATTTTACTTGTTTTCTACGATTTACATTTACAAATCAATATATTCTTAAAAATATATATTTAGACTTTAATGCAGCTAAAACAGTTGATCAACATTAAAACAAAAACTGCAACAAAATTATTATTAAATTTAAATTATTTGTGGGGTTCAAAAGTTTCCATAACAAAGCTTTAATTTCTAAGATTGAAAAAAAAAAAAATATAAAAATATATATGTATTTATAAAATATACAAATCTATAAAACATTCGAAATAAAAATACATTTGTTATATTCAGTTTACATCACACTTAATAGTATCTAAAGTAATATAAATTCCACCCGACTTGTCTATCTTTTCCAAGTGCCAAGACAACGTCAAACATAATACTAATCCAACATGTACATATATACATTCATACATAAGTACATTAAATATATTCAGCTATATATTTCAATACAGCATCTGCGATCAATCAATCAAATTAAAAATTCTTTAGCAGTTTGAAACTCTAATGCAGACATGTATCGACTGCAGCTTAGCGGGATCTTAAAGGCATTTCATAGAAGAATTGGTTATATCTGCCACCTGTTCCCAGACCGCCCACCTGCCCACTTGCCCCGTCTGTCCAACTGTCCACCCGTTGTGGCAAATTGATTACCAAGGGCGCTAAAAAAAAAAAAAACAAAAACAAAACGGCAACAAAGACAAATTGATTTTTTCAAGCAATTGATATGCATATCTAAAGCTGCTCAAGTTGTCTTGTCTTGTCACTTGACTCACTTCAATTACGGGGTCCAAAAGCGCAAAAAGCAACGTTAGACAACACATGAACACATGAAAAATAGTAAAACAACAAAATGGAAACCAACAGCAGCAATTGCTCAGTTTGAAACGGCCAAATTACGGCAAAACAAAATAATATCGAAAAAGATTTATTAAGTTCGCACATTCGAACAGCACTTGAGGCTGACAATTAAAAAGCACTTGGCATCATATTTGGACGCTAAGGGAATGGCACATCAGAAGTAGAAGTTGTAACACAAGACAATAATATTGATTTGTGGATACTACAATATGTTTGTCTTTTTTGTTGATGGAAACCGATTATTCCATATATATATATATATATAAATAATATATATCAACATGAGCCAAGTTTAATTTCGCAAACATATAAATTACGCATTCGTTGATAATACTAATCGGAAAAATTTTACTAATAAGTTAATCAAATTGTATTGAACCGCGAATGTTAGTCAAGGCAGTCAGTATTGCACAAAAAAGCTTATATCGATTATTTATCGATAATTATATCCAATTTTTAGCATTTCCATCAAACAGCAAACTGTCTTGATCGTTCAATCTGATCGATAGCACACAAAACCAATATACATATTTAGCAATAATCGATTTATTAAAATAAAAGCTCAACTGCCTTTCTGTAACCGATCAACGCTATTAATATTTATTTATGTTATCGAGATATGATATCCTCAAATGATGCAAGTCAACAAATTATTAATTTATTATATGTTCTAAAAAAGTTGTACAGTACTCGACATGTGGCTAACTGAGTACACCCGTTGCATATTGCAATTACAGGGCATATGGTCAAGATGAATGCGCCACAGCTTTGCTTGTCTTTACTATGCCAGTGCTGTACCAAGCCGAACACACGAGTATTAAATGTATCGTTGGGGTTCCTTGCATTGTTCGGTACGGTTCGGTTGGTTGTTTTGGGTTGATTGCTTGTTCGGCCGTGCTTGGGCTTTGCTTTAATGGCGGCAACAAATTGTCTGCTTAATTGTGAGAAAGCAACAACAACAACAACAAAAAGCGAAACAATGAGCAAAATGAAATTATATCTTATAGATATAGATACGTATCTGTATCGAGTGTATCGCGTATCTGTAACTCAAGTGCAGTTCTCAATTGAAATTGAAATAAAATGCGCAGGCAGCAGTCAGTCAGTCATTGAATGAGAAGGCAGCCGCTTTTGTTATTTTGTATTATTTGTTAATGTTAATTGCTTGGATTGGATTGTAATTTGCATTAAATCATTAATTAAATTGCTGCCGCAGTTTGTGGCATGTGTGGGCGTCAAACTGTTTGCCATGTGAGAAAAAATATAAAAATCGTTAAGCGTTTAATTAAAATGTGTTTAACAACTTGAACATTGAGCGCGCTATATTTCGATTGTATTCAAATTGCTGCGATAAATACGCTTTGTGAATGCAATTCAGAAACTTACTCGACTCGAATCGAATGGAGTCGAGTAGACTCACACAGTTCTTGACATGGTTCAAACGGTTAAAAGAAAGTGGCAATCAGTGCAAAGTCAGCTCAATAGATGGCCAAAGTCAGATGGTTAGCCAGCAATTGCGACAACTTTGGTAACTGCAAACAATCAGATCATCGTCACATCAGGCAATTGTCAACACACAAGCATTTCGGCCACAAAATGTTGCACAAATTAAAATTGAACACAATAATCAGCACAGCATGTTGCAGCCGATTGTAGTTGTAGCTGCAGTTGAAGCTGCTGCTGCTGCTGCTGCTGCTTGTTGCACTTGTCGTATGTCCTTCCTTAGCCTCACTCTTCTCTTATTTTGCCTCTCATTGACTTGTCTGTTGCCTGTCTCTTCATTGTCGTCTGCTCGTTTTGGTGGCTACCCAACAGCCCGCAGCAGCCTGTTGCACATGGCCACAGCCAATGACTTTATTATAGGTTTTTAAATTTATAAACGCAACATTTACCCGGCTAAGCACTCGAATTCCAGCTGGCCCGCAGGCCTCTCCCAGCAACTACAACATTAATTTTGCATCTCTTATTTTCTTAAGCCGATACCCCATTTTGGTAATTTTGGAATTTTTTATTTATTTTTTTATTCTTGCACTTCTTTATGCAGAGAATTCAATATCCCTACACAGCAGCAAAGTCCTACAATGTCAAGTTCGCTGTTATGAAATCGAAAAAAGCTAGCTGCTACGAAACTTAACTGAACTCTTGTTTGCCCAATCGAATTAGGTTGACATTAGCATATAATAATGTATGTATATATTCGGCAAATAGTAAAATGTAATAAATTAAATAACATTAAATATATTTTAAATATAAATGCGTACTCATTGAATAGTACATTACTGGCCTTAAATATAGATATGCATGTAATCTCCACATCTTCTTTGCTGAGTTCACTTTCAGACTACCTGTTTCCAAAATAACTCTTCTCATGCATTTAAATATTTTTGTGGAGGATTCCCAGCTTAAAACTTGCAATACTTTAAACTTAATAGTTTGAAGCTTCTTCTCTAACCACTCTCTTTGTGGAGGCGAGCAAATTGAAGTTTGTTATATGCTTGAATGCATACGTTTAGAACTTAGATCAGCTTACGGCCCACTGGCGTTTGATGATGCCACCCAAATGGTAACACGTTGCAAGTAGCCATTGCAATTCGATGGCCAACTAATCTTCTTGAGTTTGGAAATCCATAGTTTAGTTGGGCCTACGCATCACTGAATAACGTTTAGCAGTTGGGTGTGGATTTGGTTTGTGCTTTAGGGTAATGTGGAATCAACATGTTTTACGGCATCGCCGTTTCATTGATGCCATTTCAATTGATAGCTCACGATTGTGTTGAGGCCTAAGCTCGTGCGGCATGCACATAATTTGTAGCTTTAGCTATATGGCATTATAGGCAGACAAAAGACGCCCGATACAGGGGTGGAGTGGGGATGGGTGAGAAGAGCTGAATAAACAAATAAAGCAAATTCAAAAAATTATGGGCTCGAAAGTTCGGAAGTCAGAAGAAGAAATGTGTGGATGAGAATCAGTTTTGCCACTTGTTGTCAGTTTTTACGAGTTGTCGCCGGTTCGAAGGCAAGTCACAGTTTGTTCCTTCTCATCATCATCTTCATTTTCTTCTTCTTCTTCTGCTGCTGGCTTGGCCATCAATTCGCATCATAGTTCATAATGTTTGTTCTTAAACCAAAGTCATAAAAAAATAGAGAACAACCTACAAAATGTTGCGATGACTACTTACAACAGGTTTGTTTTGCTTACAATCGGTTCGCTTAGCGTTTTGTTCAGTTGCTGCTTCCTCTTCCTACCCATCTAATATTTTATTCTATATTCTTTTTTGTTAGTGTTGTGTTAGTGCTTTGTATCTTTTTCGTGGGTTCTGTTTTTTGTCGCCGACTGCTGTTGCTGCTTCCGCCTAATTCCGCTGTGGCTTACCACGTTTGCTGTTATTCCCACACGACCACAAAAACAAACCACAACATTGCAGGCTTTATGGCCCATAAACGCGAATTGCTAATACTCTTTAAAACGACACGTAAATTTAGCAAGTTAGATGCAATTAATTTTAAATGTAAAACAGATATGTTTTTGTATAAAGAATTTAATTTTGATATAATGTTGTAATTATATATTCTCATTTATATATATATATGTTTTTAACTGTTGATATTGATCAAATTGTAGTACTTTATTTCAATTTCATAATTTATATATTTTAATGCAATTACTATTAAATTATACTCTCTAACTCCGCAGCTCACGAATCCATCTATACCTTACCCAATTAGAGTATTAAACTCTATTCTGAGCGCATTAACTTTATATCGCACTTGAGCAACAAGTGCGGCGCGTTTTTTTGTTGAATTACCTCCCGTTCACCCCTCTCTAGCATTGCTCAGACCCCAGCAAAAATTTATGCGAAATTCTCGTGCTTCTCATGGCTGATGGTTATAGCCAGAGTTGCTGTTGTTGTTATTATTGTTGCAGGCGCATATTAATAAAGATACATCTATATGGTTGTACATACATATGTATGTATTAGTCTAGGTAAATGGCCAGTTAGTTCATCGTCTGCTGCTGCTGCTGCTGCAATAGTTGATGTTTCATTTTTTTTATTTAGCTTTTCGCTGCTTTAGACAAGCTTGCGTGCCAGGGTTGTGGCTCTGCCTCGATTTGGGTGAGGGTCAATGGGGAAGGCTCTTGAGCTTGGCCAAAGGGGCGGCGATTTATTTTTATGTTCACTAAAATATGCGCCATACCACAGACTCTCTTCCACACAACTCTAGTGTAGCAACCTGACTGAGAATCATATTTGGCTACATTTAATGAGGTTCTAGTCGCATGGTTTTAAAGGTGAAAATCAGACAATAATTCTTGAAAAGTATTGAGAACATTTGCGATATTAAATGAGAATTTCCGAATAAGCTTTTGCTTAGCAGCTATTATATATATAGTAGCCAAATTTGTAAGCACTATCGTCTGTCCTTTCGACGTCTTAGCTAGACATATGAATAGACAAACAGACAGACTGTTATATGTGTATTAAAATATGGCCAACTTTTCCTACAGCTTTTGCTAGCAAACATCTTCTATTTGCTTCTTCAATCAGTTGAATGCTTGAAAATGCTAAAATCTAAATTCAAATGTTGTGAGACTATAAGGGGAGGCTGTTCGGTTTAGGTAAACAATTAATAAAATTCGCGACAGCAACAGCCTCCCACACAACATAACAAAATCTTAAATACTTATGTGCATAAATGCAGCCTTACACTGTACCCCTAACAGTGGGCATACTCACCGGCTTTGTGGGCTTCATAATGGGCGTACTATTGCAACAGGATGCATCGTATCGTGGCATACAGACTGCCATGCAAAATGATGCATACATCTTTCAAAGCCGACAGCAAATCTATGGTGCAGTAAGTTTCGCAACACAATAATGCAAATAAAGTGATATCTTTATTAATCGTGTATGGCATCTGTTGTTCCCAGTTGGGTCTAGTGGGGCGAAATCGAGGTGCTCAGACGTACAGCCAGCCCTTTGACGATGATGCGGCATCGAATGATGGACCAAATGAGTCTGCTCACCGATCCAGTGGAGATCATTCGTGTGGAGTACAGGATAGCACTGAGGATTCAGTGTTTGCCAACTATGTGCGCTGGTTTCAGACCAACATGCAAGCGGTGGTAAGTTATCGATTATAGGTATTTCCACACTTATTATATACAAATACATTTACTCCGAAAGCTATGCCACTTTCTAACGATTTCTAATCGTACATTTCTCTTGCTCTTTTAGACTATGTTCTTCACCTTCTCGCTGGAGGATGAACCAACACTACGCTATGAGCGTGGCATCCATGTCGCCACCCTAATGAAGTACGGCTTTCCGGGTCTCGACGATATACACGTCTATCGAAACTTTGTGCTATCATACGATCGTCGCAATCGTATTGCCCACTGGGTGTGTGAGCATCTCGATGGCGATTGCCTGACTAGTGATGAGGCCACCGCTGGCCAAAAACAACCCGACTTTAATGTGGACTCCAGCATTCCGTTGATATTCCAGGCAACACCAAGGGATTATCACAATACGGATTGGGTGGCCGGCCACATGGCATCGCCGCACAATCACACATGCGATGAACGCAAATATATTGAGACATTTCTAATGCCCAACATTGCGCCGGTGAGTCGAGGCCTCAAGAACAACATCTGGTCACGACTGGAGCTCTATGTGCGTGAGCTGGCGGTCAAATGCGGTTCAGTCTATGTGTATACGGGACCATTGTTTATGCCGCAACGCATCACATTTCGCAATTGGGCGATACGACATCAGGTGATTGGCATGAACACCGTTGCGGTGCCCACGCATTTCTTTAAGGTCATCATTGCGGAGTGCACGAATAGAGATCAGTTTCCCTATGTTGAGGGTTATGTGGTGCCCAATGTGGATGTCGATAATAAACTGGAGTTGAGCTCATTTCTATCCGATATCCGTGACATCGAGCACTTCGCTGGCCTCAAGTTTTTCGACGGTGTCCGGTGGCCACATCTTCATCACAATCATCAAGTAAACTCAGGTCTTTTTAGTTCACAATAGATGTATCGATCGAAATGATTGTCAACAAACATTTAGCCTTATTTAGATAATAAATATATGAATATGTACAGTGGGAGTTTTATTTGCATTTGACTCTTTAATTATTAGATAGATGTATTGAAAAAAAATGAAAAATTGTTGAATATGGCCAGTTGTTCAGTTGAGATAGTCAATTAAAAAAGCTTAACTGAAATTATCTATCAATGTTGAATACTTTCTTCTTAAATACATTTATATCTCTTTCACAACCACTGTGTTTCTCTGCTTTATTTAACACGAATATCTATTGAATTTCCGCTCAACTTATCACTAAGGATCTTTGTTTTTCTAGTTAATTCATACCCTTTCCTCTCTAGCCCTTTCTTTAACTCTCACTACCTCTCTCTCTCTCTCTCTCTCTCTCTCTTTCTTCAGTTGTTCTAGCCGAAAATCTTTGCATGTTTAATTTTCATTATAATTCCAGTTTTTACTTGTTCGCATTGTGGATTTTTATGCTTTTTGTTGTTATTTGTTATTGTTGTAGTTGCTTAGCTCATTGCTGTTGTTGTAGTGGTTGTTGTTGCTGCAGGTCGTTGCGTTGTTTTTGTGCTCATGTAATTAAAGTATCATTCACACCGCGTGTTCGCACAAAACTAACGGCATTTTGCTAAAATAATAATAAAAAAAAAGTACGAATGAGAGGAAGAGAGAGGGAGAGAGACAGCGAGAGAGCGGTAGCTAGCAAGAGATAGCTAGCCATAACAAAGCACACACCAAAAAAGAACCACGAAAAAATACAAAAAAAGTTGTCGTTCGTTGCTTCCGCCGTGCGACAGAACCAACAAAAGGCGGCCGCTTCAATGACTCAACTTCAGATACCACTCAAGTCACCCCCCCCCTCCCCTCCCCTTCTGCATGCCTGCCACATGGCTGCTGCTCTTGCCCCCTGCTTATCATTAGCACTCATATAGCCCTCGCCTTACCAACCCATATCAGCCATGGCCTGTCCACGCTTGACAATTCTTTTAGTCTTTGACCTTTTCGAGGCATAATTGTTGTGCGTGTGTGTGTATACGTGTGTGTGTGTACCTGCTCAAGTTGTGTGCTGGACAATTAACATGAACTTTTAGCTTTGCTTAATTACTCCAAGTCGTTGTCGTCGTTCTTAAAATGACGCAAAAAAAGGTCGAAAAAACAAAACACAAATACTCAGCGACTTGAGGTTAATTACATTTTGAAGAGCTTCAGCAATAGCAGCAGCAACAACAACAACAACAACAAATAACTAAAGCAAGGCAAATTGAAATGTTGCTGCTTGTGGCAGGGGCAATAGTGCCTGCAGTTAGTTAATGGCACAGACATCAACAGTCCGTGTGACAATTATGTAAATGGACGAACCGCACTTGACGGCACTTCTCTCTCTCTCTCTCTCTCTCACTCTCTCGCTTTGTGTGAGAATTGTTGTTATTTTGGAATAAGTGAATTTGTTTGCTGAAGGTCACACTTACAATCACACACACACACATATACATATATACAAAGAAGCACAGCGGCTGCGAGTTACCGTTAAGTGCTGCTTGGGGGTCAATTGCAGCTAGTTTGTGTCTTAAGTCATTTGTTTGGTAAATGAAGCTGTTAGCATGGAATGGTACGGGGGCAGGGCCAAGGGAAGCGGAAGAATATTTTGTGTACAACAAAACTCGTTAAGTATTTTGCCGTGCGAACCTTGAAGAGGGCAATGAAGAGCAGCCAAATTGTTTAAATCCATTTTAGTACATACCATAATTATACAAAAGATTGAGCTGTTATGCAATATTCGACAAGTTCTACCAAAAATAAAAAAGTTAAACCAAGCCTGGGATGATAACACATAAAAATAGGGGAATAAAAAAGGAAAAGGAATCTCCACAGAGGAGATGACTAACAATTGCAATGCGTAAAATTCCTTCAAGCATCCAACTGAGTCACCTTAATAATGCATTTAGACTTTAGTCAGCGGCATGCAGCATGCAGCATGCGGCAGGTGGCGATATCTAAATGTGTCTCGCTCAACGCTCGACAAATGCAAATGAACACAAAATTTACACATCTGCAGCGACTCATTAGGCGAAAAAAAAATTAAATAAACAAAATAGCCGTTAGAAACAAAGCGCCGATCATTTAGATTTACGCTACTTCTTCTTTTTCTTTTTGTTTTAGTTAAAATTGAATTTTTAGTTTTTTGTTTTTGATCAATCCGCGTTCGGTTCTCTTATCGAACATTTTAAAGCAGCAGCATTTAAAAGCGCATCTATCTCAGGCACCGCTATCGAGGCACGAGTTGGCTACCGAAAATTCAACTCATTTTTCTTTTCTCCCAGCACAACAAGAAGAAATGCAAAGTAAATCTTCTCGTATCAAGTTGGAGCAACTCTTGAACTATGCATAAATATTTACATTAATTTTCAATTAAGTTAATTTGCATTACATTTAAGTCACTAACACAGACACCCTATGCAACAATGTACCGTAACTCGAGATGGTAGCAGCTACCTAAATGCGCTTAGCAAAATGCATCACGAACTATGAATACCCTCGGTATTAGAGAACTGAGATAAGTTTGAGTTATATATTGCAGATCGATAGTAATAAAGTGCCTAAGTAAAATATAAATAGGCAAATTATTATTATACTGAAGTAAACAATAAGAGATACAAAAAGTTGCTCAGCATAGTACAGAACTATTACTACTAAACAACATTCTAGCCCATAGTTGAGTATAAATATAAATAATATAAGACTGGCGATAGCAGATTGAATGAAAATAATAATAAAACATTTCCAAAGCATACAACATAGCTAATCAACTCTCAGCTGAACAGCTCGTTTAAATCAATACAATTTATCGACACATATCGAGGATATTAAATAGGAGAAAATGAAACTGCAGCTGCTGTTAAAGTCTGGCTAGCGAGTCGGAGATGGGGCTCAAAACCAAAGCTCAATCTACAGCCGAAGCTGAAGCCAAAGCTGCATTTAATGTTGAGTTGCATCAAAGTGCCAGTGATAGACAACGGCAGCAACAACAACAGCAACTATGTTAGCGACAACAACGACGACAACACAAGGCAATTAATCAACGAAATGAGTTTTATGCATTTTAAATGGTTTGTTGCTCGGCAATAGGCGTCTCACATATACACACGCACACACACACACACACACACACATACACACAAATACAAGTACACAGCGTTCCAATCCGCACCGTTAGCTGTCGTTTGTTGTCGTCTTCTGTCTTTAGTCTTCAGCCCGCCGCTGGCCACACTTGGGCAGTCAATCAACATTGGGTGTGCAGCCAAAACACTCCGCCCTGGAGAGATTCAGGGGAGGACCAATTGAAAACTACACGAAGAGAAAAATGGCAATCGAAAATCGAAACGAAAATATCCATATTAACAATTGCTGATACTTGCCTTTTTAACTTCAAATTTTCAACTATAATTGTGTTTGACACAATCAATTGGTAATTAATATGTGCCAGCAAGACAGCATAGATTAATAAAAACATAAATGATACAATTAATCTTTATTTGAAATCAAACTGTATTAAAGCTAAAAATAAATTTTTGATACTGAGATTTTTTTGTATTCTCATATTTTCTCTCTGTGCATATTCTGAAGATGAAAGACAGCAGACACTGAAGAAACCACGAAGATGCCTCCACGCTGGCGTTCTTTTCTGGGCGTATGCAATTTCCAAATCAAATTCGCTTTCATGCCATTTGGCCACAATATGAAGTAGAAGAATAAATTGAGAAAGATTTAACGAATGCTTGACGAACAGATGCTCTGTAAATGCAACGGGTAAAAAGCAAAAACAACTGGGGGTGGCCTTGCATACAAATCTGAACAGGATGTATTTAAAATATAAACACCATTAATATTGCAGTATGGAGGAATACATAAGCAGCTAGTTGACAGTAGTATATTCAATGTATAAATAATAATACAAATATATAAATAATAATCTTAAAAAATGGAAATTTTTTTAACATACCGTAAAGAAATATATATATAAAATTATTTATTTGTCGATTAATTCCGGCACCCACTTTTCAGATTTTAAAATTAATTTCTCAATAAATAAGCAAAGAGGCAGCCCATACTCAGATTATTAACATAAGCATGCCAGACATTTTGCAGGGTATATTGAAGATAATTTTTTGCGCACGGCTGCCGCACATAAATTTAATAAAAGACTGCAGTCGCTTGGCCAACTGCTTATCGAGGCTGGGGGCATCGCCAGCGAGAAAAACACATAAAAAATGCATACACACAGATGCACTTAATGTGCACCCACCTCTTGCCACAGCAAATGACTATCCCCTCCCCATGCCACACGCAGCTCGCCCCCTTCCCCCACATTCCCCATTCTCGTACTCTCCATAAAGCCGGCTAATGGGGTGTGGCATTGGTCAGTGCAAATAAATTAAAGAGCAACGCGCGAAAAACACACAAAATCCACAAATTCACAATCAAAAGTTGCTGGGCGAGGGACGTCGAGGGGGCAGCAGTGCAACGTGTGCTTTGGAGGCATTTTGATTGCATTTCATTTGAAGACGGACAACGATTTGGCTTTTGTTTGCTTTGCAAATTGCGCTCAAATGTGGAAAAGACAGGCAGCCCGGGGAATGGAAGAGTTGGGTTTGGTGAGACAAGCAAGGGGGCGGGGAAGTGGGGGGGAGGAGAACTACGCACGAAGCGTGACTTAAAGCTGAGATTGAGGACGAGGACGAGCAGAGGCTTAGTGTAAGGTCAAGAGTGAGACAAAGGCTAAGGCTCAGAAGGAAGCAGCATAAGGATGGGGTAGAGAAGATTGAAAAGAGGCTCTGGGAGGAAGCAGCTGTAGATGCAGAAGAGTTTGAAGTGAAGGCAGCTGAAGGGGATAAAGATGAGGCCAAAACTGCTGGTAAAACCAAGGGAGGTTAGTGAGGGATCAACAGTAGAAGTTGATGTTTAAAGGGGCTAGCCGAGCAGCAGGAGAAGAAACTGAGTTGCAAGCTAATGAAGAGGTCGCAAGAGGCAAGCAAGGGGTGCTGGAGGGCAATAAAGCTAACATTGGGACAGCCTGAGAATTAAGAATTGAGCTGAAGTCACAGCAGCCGGAGTTGCAGCCCTTCAGTATGACGGCCTGGTGCTTTATGATTTCTTATCTCCCTGCAGCTGCCTCCTCTTTGCAAGTGTATGTGTGCAAGTGTGTGTGTGTGTGTCATTCTTTGAGCAAATAATGGCAACAATTACCAACGGCAGACGCGAATGCAGCCAACTGATTCCATTGGGTGATTATGCAATTTAGCAGCTTGTAAGTGATTGTTTGTGGGGCGTACTCGGTACTCGAAACCGAATCCCGAAAAACCAAACCAAACACGCACAACGCAAGCAAGAATGAAACCCCTTAACCCAAAGCCGGACTTTGGTTGCAAGGTGCAACCTGGTGGCAGCTGTGCGCCAGTAAATTGTGAATTCTGTTGCACATTTCATTGCCTGGGCATTTAGCCAATTTTCAATGTTGTTTTTTTTTTTGTACTGCGCTGATTGTTACAATTTTTGTGCAGCAGTTGCAGTTTGGGTTGCGTTTTTTTTTTGGCTTTAATTCTTTACTTTTTTTTTTGGAGAGTCCTGCAAATTATAAGCGCAACAATGCAGCTGCAAGTGACACAAGTCGACGCCAAGATGCTCTGCAAACTGTTGCTGCAATTGACAAGTGAAGAAATTGTAGTTAATGTAAATATATTGATTTAAAACTGAAGCCGCAATTGAGAGTTAAGCAACATAAAAAGAAAGCAAAATCAAAGTAGCAACTGAGAGTTTGATAAGACAGCGCTTGTGACACACAGATACAAATCTGTAAGAGTATCTTCAACTGGACAAAATGATGTGCTGATGCACTCAAAGCTGCCAAATGAAGCGCACGTACTTTTTATAACAGCTGCCGGCCAAAGAGACAGCAACAGCAACAAGAGTAAATAAAGAAAGCAACAAATGTATTGAAATCATTTCAAGGTCAGGCAACAAAAATGCTCAAAGAAATTCATTGAACTGTGTTCGCAACTTTCGACAAATTGTGACAACGCCCAACGCCAACAACGACGACGACGACGACGACAATTTCGATGACGACGACGACGATGTGAAAGATGTATGTAGATGAGATACCCTCTAATAAGCAAGCTGAACCCGTTCCCGTTGTCATTCCCGTTGTGACCGCAAATTAATTGCACACAATTGAGAAATCGAGAAGCGAGAATCGAACAGAGTCGGGACTCGTGAATCCTGCCACATCGAAGACAAGCGTCGAAGGGAGCGGAACATTATCACAAAGGCAGCACTCAGGCGTGAAGAGATCGTGTGAGAGACAGAAACAAGGAGCGTGAGGGGGGAGGGGGGCGAGGGGGATCAACTACGACTGTTCATTAATCATATGACAAACGTTTGCCTTTGTTTCGCTTCCCCAACAGCTTTATGAAATTTATGCGCAATGCGCTGCGATTTTAACAGCGGTCAACTCCAGCCACTAATAAAGGTAGCAAAGAGGGGGAAGATGAAAGGGGGGATGACGGGGGTTTCAGATTCAGTTTTGGGCCAACATTTCGTTGCGATATTTGTCCCCAGACTACCAGACTGCCAGACTACCAGACTGCATTAAGCTCGTTTTTTATAAGCGCTGTGAACTGTCCACTGATTCATTGCGGTTGCAGGGGCAAGCAACGGGCGAAGGGCCAATCGAGGCGTAAAAGCAATTAAAAGGCTTTGGCATGATTCAAAAGATTTACATGCACTCAAAGCTGCAGCACAGTGGACGAAAGCAGTAAAAATATAACCCAATATCCCATTTACAAGTACTCTTAAATGGCTGAACAAAAGAAACTTGGACAAAGGAATTTCAAAGAGAATAATTTAATAACTAACAATTAATATCATATATATTTAAGAACTTCGAATTGTAATAATATTATATTATATTTAAAGCATATATAAGAACAGACTTACCAATATATAAATTCCAAAGATGCTTTTATGTTGAACATCATTTAAAAATTGTGTCTGCAATTAAAAGAATTAAAAGTTAATTTTTAATTTATAAGAAAATATTCAGATATCTGAAAACTTTTATTAAATAATCCAAATTCCACTTCTAGTAATCTTGTATGTCTTATTACACCTGCAGTCCCCAGTTGTCCAATGGAATGTGAAATTTCGATTAAGGACCTTAACTTATGCCATTCGTTGCCATATTTTGTGGCAGACAAATGGACAGACAGACAAAAGATTCTTGGCATTCATGATTAGTTTTGGTTTTGTCAGCTGCTTGCCAATGCAAGTTATTGGAAAATTTTGCATGCAAGAATAATAATTGCATAAATAATATATAATATACAAAATGCGAAGATGAAGAAGAGAAAGAGTAGAGAGATAGATAAAGAGCAGAAGACACAGGCATTCCATCATCAGCGTGGCACAAAAGCAGAAAACCGCATCTAAAACCAAAACCAAATCCAAAGAAGAAGCCGAAGTCAAATGCCCTGCACGTCTGTTCGGGGTTTTCTTTTGGATTACAACACATAACATAACATCATAACATGTAACATTATGGACAGAGAGACACACTCACATACCACTTGAAATGCTACACATAATTTTGCATAGTTTTATTGCACAAGAATGTGCAAGCTGCAGCTAACTTGGCTAACATGACTAACCTGGCTCTGGCTGAGGGCCAAGTGGTGTGCTCGACATTTATATGCGCATCACTTAGAAGTAGAGAGTCTTCAGTCTTACTGTCGTCTTCTATCTTTAGCCCGCACTTTCAAATTCCAAATTCTGCAATACAACAAAACTGCTGAGCTGAATTCATAAGAGCCCAAACACTGTCGACTGGTCTCTGAGAAAATATTAATAGTGCGGCCCTTAGGTCTCCCTTCTCGCACAGCTGTCTATCCTATACCAAGTTGTACCCTGTAAGGTTGCATTTAATATTAAATATAACAGTTATTAACTTAAATAAATGGACTACATTTAAATACAAACTGCAACTTTTTTAATATGTAGAAAAATTAATAAATAAATATAATAATTGAAATCAAATTAGTAAAGTTGATTAATTTTAATTTACAAATACATTTTCTTTCACTTGCAACCAGAACTACAACTAAAATACAAAACCATGCCTCCTTTTACACCTCATCTAAGCAATTAAAGGGTGTCTTTAGCATTGAATTACATTCTGTCTAGATGAGTGTCGGCATGAATTAGTTGGAATATTCTGACTAACTAAAAGTCTCAACAACTCGGCTATGACATAAGAAAATGCCTTTTAAATGCAACATTTTCATGGCGTAATTGCAAAGAGGCAACCAACAACCACAACAACCACAACAACCAACAACAAGCAAAATTCACTTGAGCGCAAAAACAAAAGCGGAAGCTTTGGCAATGATCATGCAAACTGCTCATTCATAGGATAATTATTCCATGAGTTCATCACACACATACACCACCAAACACACACTCACACACACAGAGCAGTTGTCAACATTGTTGTTGCTATATAGTTTGTGTTGTTGTGGCACCTTTTGATGCATTCATTACGCTATTCACCACACCAAGCCAATGTCGTGGGAGTCGCACCACAAGCACCGCCCCCTGCCTCCGCCATCCGCTCCTGACCCCACCCTTCACCCTATTTTATACAGATCACACCATCCTATTTCTGCAGCGTCTCCTCCCTCCCTGCACACCTTCGCCGAGTGCAGTGCATTTTTAATGTTTTCATCGCGAAAAATGCATAAATAATTAATCTGAAGAAAATGCATTGAATGCTTCATGAATACCCCAACATTTATATACTCTATAAAAAAATAATGCGGAATGTGGAATGTATAAGCATGGCTTGCAGAAATGAATAAAGCAAATAAAACTTGCTATAGTTAGCTGTTAAGTGGTGTACATTTCGAGTTTAAATGCAATAATTTGAAATGAATTAATAAACATCAAAAGACAGGCAACCAATTTTATTAAATACCTAAAGAATAGATTAAGATTAATATAGTTGATAGACAGCAATTAAATTAGCGTTAAATTCATGTATAACTCACAAATTGTTGCCACCTCTATCGCATTCTCACAAAGAGACTTCACTGAGCTCTTAGCATTGCCAAACATAGGGTAGGGTTAATATAAGCCCCTGCTAAGTCGCCATGGAGACATAAGTCTTAATCATGCCTATGCGCAATTGTGTGTGTTTGTATGTGTGCACATTAAATAGGCATTTCATGACACAGTTTTTAATTAGAGATTGAACAGCGAAATGCATTGTTTTCAAGCATCAACACAAAGGCATCATCATTGGTGGCCCCCGAGCTTGGACTGGCTACTTGAGTTACTCATCCAGAGAAAGAGAGAGAGAGAGAGAGAAGATACAGAAGAGGGAAGATGAGGCAGAGGCGAATGGAGACGCCTACATTTCTCACGTTTAACCAGTTTTCGTGCATATCCTAAAGTAAATAAGCCAAAAATAAAATTCTTTGACAATGACAATGACTGAGTGGTCCACATACTCGAATCAACTCAACTCAAGTTAACTTGACTCAAACTGAACTCGAACTGAATTGAACGCAACTCATATAAACGCACCCAAGTTGTATACAATATGTACATATAAACATTCCGATTTTTTGGCCAATTTGTTTTTGTTTGCTCATCAAATTATGCGCTACGATAAACAGCACATTTGCAATGAGTCCAAGACGGTGTTGCTTCTGAAGATCATACAATTGTTATAAATAATCGCATTTTACCTTTAAATTAAAGTACTTCAATTAATAGCGAAGCTTATGCAATTCTCAATCTTAACCAATTAACTTGTTTTTCAAATTTTCTACGCACACACTACTCAAGTCTCTCGATCTATGCAGTACAGCTAAGCTATTAACTATATACATATATAATGCACAGACTATATGTATGTAAGCATTTAATTCTGTTGTCGCGCAATATTCGTGTTTGTATCTTCCTTTCGCTGAAAACGGTAAAAAAGTAAATTTGATTCAATACAACAACAAAGGCATTCGCTTGTTTACAATTCATTTTGACGTGGTTGCTATTGCTGTTGTTGTTGTTGCTGCGGTTGCTGCTGTTTACTCGCTTTTTATGGCTTTTTGCGCTGCCTCTGTTGTTGTACGAAATTCTGCGAATTTTTATTGACAAATTTCATTAGAACTTGTACGCTGTTTGAGTGCCTGCTTGCCTGTGTGTGTGTGTGAGTGTGCCGCCCAGCGGGCAACTTAAATGAACACAAGACGGGCGAGAGAGTGAGTGAGAGGCAGGGGGTGCGGGCGCGGGGGAACCCGGCACCTGGTGCCTAACTGTAGTGAACTGAGGTGAACCGCAAAAAGTTGCAAAAAAAAAAAAAAAAAAAAAAGACAAAAGACAACTAAAAAAAAACGGCAATCAGCTGTGACATAAACAAAAGACTTAGGCAACGAACTTGAATTTAAATAAGCAAATGTGAGTGTGTGTGTGTGTGAGTATGACCCGCCAGCGTAAAGTGAGCATGTGAAACAAAGAGTTCTAGTTATGAATTTTGCATAAATATTTTGCACAATTAAATAGCCAGCGCTTTGTACGCACAGTGGAGACTTTTTAAGAAGAACTGGTATGATTTTCAATTCAGTTGGAAGTTATTATAATTATTAACAATGACTATTGCTTTTTTACAACAAAATTTTTAAACATATCACACTTAATGGGCATTTTTAAACAAATTATAATGGGATTGAAACAACAGATAATTATTTGGTTAATCTAAAACTAATATTGGCAAGCCTTTAGATA
This sequence comes from Drosophila pruinosa, assembly GCA_018150935.1. Classification (NCBI taxonomy): domain Eukaryota; kingdom Metazoa; phylum Arthropoda; class Insecta; order Diptera; family Drosophilidae; genus Drosophila; species Drosophila pruinosa. The sequence goes on along the minus strand of JAECWR010000194.1, from coordinate 15,055,852 downwards.
TTAGAAAATTCACTAATAAAGTAAAATAACCTTTAGAAAATTAAAAGAGTAAATAAACTAATAAATAAATATATCTATAACAAAATGCGAGAACATATATACATACATATGTATGTATGTATATAATTTACGAGTAATTTTAAGTATAAGCAATTAAATAATAAAATCAATGCAAAAGTATTGCAATAAAATAATAATATAAAAATTAACTAAAACTCTTTGGCTCATCTTTAGTTCACCATCTGGTAGTACTGTTAACACAGTAAACACCGTCTCAACTCCTGCTGGGATAAGGCATTCTATTGACTAACATGTGCCTAAACTTAACTCAACTCAACGCATTTCTTAGCTTAGGCCAACTCCATACAGTTCTTAATTAACCTGCATACCAAGCCGTGTTTCATTAATCTAAATGGCAAACAAATCGCCATCGCCAAGTTTGTCATCCCGAAGAACAAACTCATTAACTATGGACAGCAAATGCTCAAACTAACAGAGACGCCTCAAAGCGAAGAACACATCACTGAAAAGATGCTCAAGTCTCGAAAACGGCTGAGCAAATTTCAGTAATTAAACAAGCATCAAAAATAACCAAGTCAATTGCTAATTCAGCTGTTGCCATCTCTCTCTTGCCGCTCGCTGTCTAGCGGCCTGTGCAGAGCAGCGTGACAAGAACACACAAACAAACAAATAAAAAAAAAAAATTACAGAATTTTTGCTATTGAAATGGAAATAGATTTTCAATGTGTGTGTTTGTTGTGCAGCGCCTATTGTGCGAGATTTGCAATAACAACAACACCAGCAGCAGCTGTTTATTGTTTTTGGTATTGTTGTTGTTGTTGTTGTTGCTTATGCTTTAAGTGCTAAAGTTCGTGTGAATGTTGCTGCAGAGGGGTAAAGCCTGGCGGGGGAAACAGCTCAAAAAATAACAGCAGGCAGTCGGCTTTGGCATTTCTGAACATCATTATCATGCCAGACTAAGCACACTTGCACACACACACACACACACACACACACACATTCGCACACACACAAGGCGTAACAATAATAACAACAAAATGTTTGGCCATTGTTTTGCTTTTGTTATTACAATGAAAGCTCTTTGTGTAACAATTGCAATCAAATGGGCAACAAGTGTTTTTGCTTTTTCACTATCCCCTTTTCCTTTCCCCTACTCCTTCTATACTCTCCTCTTCCCACACACACACAGAAACAACAACAACAATAGCCATAACAAGAACAAGAACAAGAACAAGAACAACAATGACGCCAACAACTTGTCCGTTTTTGGCCACAAATGCCCCATTAAAATGTTACATTGTAATTCTTGATACACTTCTTAAGTGGGTATTTATGCTACAACAAGGCATTTGGCAATATTTATCTGGTCTTTGACTAACCTAAGACCTAAACAATGCTCAGCTTCAGCTTAATCATTGCAGTATCTTTCATCATCAAGTCACATTCCTATAATTTATTTAAGCTTTCAAAATCAGTTTGAGGCCATAAAAATTTGATCTCAAACGATACATAAACAACTACTTTCTACACAGGAAGGCAATAGTGCTTCGGAAACTTCCGAAAAGCATAAAAATGTAAACCTTACAAAGAAGAACAGTGTTCAATGATCAATTATGGATTTTTGGGCTGCATAAATGACGGACACAAGTCTACCATCTAAGACTGCTTGTTCACTTAATCAATCGACCATAAATCTCTCTCCATATATGCGAAATTGTGTCAGATATAATTTGCTTTAGATCACTCTGCTATTGCAAGGCATTGATAGAGCATTTAATCTTCTCTGATCTGCAAGTTATTTTTTTGCATCTCAACTTGTTGTTATCTTTTCCATTTCTAGCTTTTGCATACAATGTAACTACGAGAGTAGCTGCAAGATTGGCCCATTGTTGCTGATGTTGTTTTTGGTTTTGAATTCTAACTCGTTTAAGATGCTTTCTGCAGTCTTTACGCTTTATGGCTTTGCCACAGCGCATTGGGCTTTTTTCTTCTCGCCTCTTCTCGCCATTGTTGTCATTCTTATTGTTCTGCTAATGCCTTTTTTGCCATTTTGCTTTATTTAATTCAATTTCAGTTATTGCACTTTTTCTTTCAGCGCCTCGAAATCAATGAGGAAGTAATTAGAATAGATTTGATTTGATTTGATTAGATTGGATTATGCTTTACGCCCAGTGCGCATTCTCAGTGGGCATTCGTAGGGCTAATGCTTCTTTTGAATTCTTCGGCATTCTTCTGTGCCAGGCTACTGCATATAAATCAAGTGTAAGTGACATTGAAATTTATTATGTTTACAAGTATAGTAGTATTCTTCTCTCTCTCGCAGTTATTGTCTTTGCTTGCTCTGGCTCTTGTCTTGCTCTGTTGCGTGAGAGTTTCGCATGTTGTGCGGCAGTTTAAATGACTTGAACACTCACACGCTCAGAGACATACACACATACTTTGCAAGTATATATTTTGTTACTATAATTATGAACATATTTCATTTTTGTTTTTGGTTCTTGGTATTGTATTACTTTTCATTAATTTTTCAATAATAAATCACATCTTACTGCATCCATAAAGTTGTATATATCGTCTTTAAATATATTATTGACCTATTTACATTTGAATTTATTACAAATTTCAATGAAATTCGTTTTCTTGGTAATTCTCCCAGAAATTGCGTAATTGTGATATTGTTTTGCTTGGTAAGTCTTTTAGCTTTTGTCTACCTTATTTCTTTGTCTAAAGTGAGTTTGCAATATTTCTTTACTTTTTGCAATTTAATTGACAATAAACTAAACACTTTTTGATATTATTTAAAGAGCTTTTGGTGCTCTTCACAGACTCTATGCTCTGAAGCTCTCTTTGATTCCACAATTGAGTGACTTTTTCGGCTTTTCAGTTTAGCAATTCAATATTTGCGTGTTAATGCGAAATTCATTTGCATTTTCAGCAACTTCCGGTGTTGAGTTGTCGCCGCTTGCCGCGCTGAATGAGCTTTGGTGTTGTATTTGAGATAGTCGACTAGAGTTGAGCCAATTAGAACAAACATCTTGTGATTGATGTTTCTTAAGGTGGAACATGATTCTCAATTTTGCCACGTCTCTGGCGGGAGCATGGCGTCTAAAGGTTGTGTGAAGAGCGGGGGGAATAGGGGGGTGGTTGGCCAAACGACATGGGAGGAAGAAACGAACGACACCAGCTAACAAAGTCACGCACAAACGGCACTTTTGTGACGGCGGCTTGGCGAGGGGAGGAAACCGAACTCTACAATTCACAAAACCACACAAAATCGGACGATGCGAGGCATTAGCTCGTCTTATTATGCGTACACTGCGTATGTATAAGTGTGTATGTGTGGTTTAGGGTAGTTGGTAGTTGTTGCCGCATATAAGTTAATGAACACACGAATCTTTCGGCTTTTGTGGCTTTGTCGTTAGTTTCCACGTTGTCTGCCAGTTTCCAAGGCCTTGGCCTTGAGCTCGGTTATTGGCAGCCCATAAACTAAAATAAAGCGAAATACATTTTTGTTTTCTTCTGTACTTTTGTTCATTTTTCAAAGAACAAAAACCGTAAATAATACTTATTTAGGCATAAGACGAAAGTCTATGATCAGATACGTATGTATGTATGTGCTTATTATTAATTGCGTCAAGTGTTGTTTAATTGCCCCCCATCTTAACAAATTGCCTGCAATGATCTATCGATAGCAGGCGGATGTAACTGCCCAGCTGACCCGCGAGAGAGAGAGAGAGAGAGAGAGATACAATGTCCGGTCAGGAAATTCACACGTGAATTGTTTAATTAATACGTTGTCAAAAAATAATAAAAGTAGGAGAGAAATAATACTAAAATTCATAAGCAGTTGCTGACTGAGAAAAAAAAGGGAGAAGCAGAAATGCGCTTAACGGATGTTCATTTTAAATTATCAACAATTAAAACGCGTGTGCTATACTCGCGATACCCTGTAAAATGAAAGGGAACAAATAGTTTAGACCTAGCTTATTGTAACTAAGGTGTGAAAATATGTATCTAATTTAATTTGTATTTATTTCTCTGTCTCTCATTAAATTTACAATTTAAATAAGAGTTGATCAATTACAATATATTTATAGCAATTTCCTAAGTTACAAGAAGTATATAGCATAGTCTGGCTATCAAAAACGATTTCAATTTGCTGTCACAAATTTATTTCGCTCAACTTGTGCAAATCGCATCGGCTTTGCTGTGGCTTGTAACTGTTCTATTTAAGCCGCTTTATTGGCCGCAATGCGATGCGTCATCGTGTTTGTAATTTGCGGCCAAAACAACTCAATTAATGCGAATTCGCCTTAAGTCGAGCCAAATTGCCAGCCAATCAGAACGGTAACAAACGTATTTAAGACTAAAGTTTGGCTTTTCTAACGGTCATATTGGAGGCGCAATTAAAACAAACAAAGTACTGCCAATGATTGTGCCTGATGGACAATTGAGTTTAAAACCATAGCCATAAAAAAACACAAGCAGCTAACAAAATCTTTAAGGGGGCAATGTACACACTCACACACACACAATCGCACACAGACACATCAGATGATGTAAACTTTATGGATTTATGTAGATGAAGGTTTGTAGCTGTGGGGAAGCGAATGCTTTATTCTGCATCATAATTGCGAGTACGTGGTAATGCCAGAGACAAGCAGGCACTTTAATCGTCATTTAAAACAAGTATTAGTCTCTTAACACAATTAAAAAAATTATATATAAATTGTCAAGATCATTATTGTTAGCCTCAGGAGCGGAATGTGAACTGCAACTTATGTGCGCAACTGTAAACACAATTGTCAGGCCTAAGAGATAGACCATAATTCTCAATTAATGATTGTAATGATCGCGAGAACTATGTAGTTGCAAATAAAAGAGTACTTATTTTATGCTGTCGACCGAAACGATTTTCATCACTTGACTTCCTAAATCAGTTTCAATTTGAACAACGTGAAATCATAAAAAAAAATAAAGCTAATGAAAGAGCGCGAAGTAATGAGAGAAGCGGCAGCAAAAATTGCTAATTATAATTATACTTAAATATAATTAAACAAAATACGGTTACGAGACGATCGAGGGGATGGGAATAAATGCGAATAAGGAAGTGGCAAACGGCAACTGCGACAGCCAGCAAAATCGCATAAAAAAAAAAAAAAAATGTTTGCCAACTCGTTTTATAATTATTATTATTATAATCATATTGCGAGTGCTATAAAGCGAATCATTTGAATGTAATTTAACAAATTGTCATTAAATTGATTGATACTAAAATTGCATACAGGAAAGTGGCAATAAATGCAAGCATATCCTCTTATCAAATCTAATCCCAACGCAAATGACAATAAAAATTAAAATGCTAATGCTGAAGCCAATGCTAGCACTTATGATAATGAAAGTTATATTGATAATGATAATAGTAATGATAATTATGTCTTAATTTAGTCAACTTTAATTTATGAGCCACACATCCTACTCACCATAAGCTGCAAGTAAACAAGAAACGAACTAACTGATTTCGAGGCACATTAAATCATTAGTCATTTTAACTTTCAACTTGTTCCCAAATCGACTAAGTGTATGTGTCTCTCTCTCTATGTGTGTGTGTGCGTGTGTGTGTGTGCTTGGTTATGTCTCGAAGATCACGCTTATTTATGTTTTATAAATTTCGCCTTTTTGCCAAAACAACAGCAGCAACAAAAAAGCCCACTGCCCGTTTCCATTTCTCGAGATGCGCTGCAACAACAACAACAACAATGATTCAACTCATTCACTTAGTCAGCTTACCAGGTTTCAGTTCCAGTCCCAGTCCCAGTCTCAGTCTAAAGTCCCAGTCCGAGTTCGAGAATTATATGGTAGTTTAAGTTGGGCCCAACCAGTCAGTCAGTCAGTCAATGAACTGCAAATCTGCAGACCATTTGATGGCAATTCGGCTTAGCCGACTCTAAATGTGCGCTACGAATGGAAAGATGCTTAACATAATATTAAGTACATGCTTAAAATAAATATGAGCAATACTATATGCATTGTTCTCTTTTCTACTGTCTCCTAAAATATACTTCTCAAAGCCACCCAAATCGAGGCCTGTCTGCTCCAAGCAGACAGTCTAACATCATCTAATTTTAGTACATTTTCTAGACAGACTTCACTCCAAACCAGAGCAACAAAGTCGTCTTGGCTCAACAATAAACAAAACAACAAAGACGCAAACAAAAAAATGCACAAAATAAGTCAAAAGCAACAACAACAACAACAAAAACCACGAAAGCGCCAAAAACAATTTGTGAATGAATGCAGACATAAAATAACAATAATTTGTGCAAAATGGCAACAAGAACAACAACAAATTATTTGTGCAAAGAAAATTACTCGTATATATTCCATGTAGCTGCCAGATCTAATAACAGTTGTTATACATTCTTAATTTGCTGATTGCCGCCGCTCGGACTCGGGTGCCAAACCAAAAATAGAAACCAAAAATGTAGTAAGCAAAACAAAAAAAGAAACATTGTTTTATGGCTAAAAATAGCTACAAGAAATTGATTAAAAATAATAGATTTTTAATTAATGAATTAATTCAAATATAATTTCATCGTTTACTCGTAAAAATCTCTACTTAAATTCTCTAAAAGTCCATCAAACAAATAGAACTAAATAACGCCTTTTAAAGCTATAAATAAAAATGGTCTATAATGAATACAATCAATAGCATAATTTCACACCAATACAATTTTAAACTATATTTAAGTTGATATATATAGATCTTGTTTTCACTGCAAAATGATGGGTTACAGTTAGCTGGAATGAACACCCCCAGCTATGTTTTGGGGGAGTGGGAGTTGACTGTTAATTACCCAACTGATCACAAATGATCTTTGGCAAAAGAAAACGGAGCGAGCATCAATTAGAGCGAACTAGCGCCAATCATTAGATGGAAGGAGCAGCAAAAAGAGAAAGAGAGAGAGAGAGATAGAGAGGGAAGAGATACGTGGTGGGGGAGGGGGCAGAAGAAAATAGCATTTTTTGAGTGACGACGATTGGCAGTGATAGATAGCCAGAGGAGGCCTTGTGAGTGCATGTGCTTGTGGATGATGGGTAGACAGTTGGTTAGTTGGATAGTTGTTGAATACTTGGTTTTGCTGGATACTTTAATACTTGAATAGTTGAGTATTGTGGCATTCGAGCTAATGCCATTTGTGGATATATCAAAGCGGGAGCGGCCGCTTTAAGTGACTAATTTATAGCCTTTTATGAGTCGGCAAATGCGATATGTCACTCTTCGACTAGCTGCACGTAATTTAATGCAATTGTAACAATCGGACCAATCGAACCAATCGAGCCATTCGACCAATCGGACAATTCAACAATTCGACAAATCGACATATCGAACAATCAAAAGCAGGCAACGGTCTTTGTGCAGGCGGCGGCAAAGATGCTTCTATTGCTTGACTTTGTCTAATTGCCAACGCAAATAGCAAATACCCACATAATGCACCACATATGCCAAGCACAGTGGTTTAAACGTACATTTTTGAATTTACTACAAATTATGCCCAATATTCAAACAACAATTTAATGCTTATGTTATTTATTTTTAAATATAATCTTTCAAGTTGATATACACGTATTAAAAATTATGTTCTTATGATACATTAGAATGCAATTTTTAATTTATTTTACACTTATTTTATGTGGCCAACAACTGTAAATTGTTGTTCGTTCCACTGTGCTAGACACCTGACGTCAGACAGCAGGCCAATCGACCCTGGGGGCCCTGCGACTGCGACTGGGACTGGGACTGCAACTATTTGTATTCACCACATAACATATAATATATAAATAAAAAAAACACTCACAAATAGCCCGACTACGGCTACAAGTAGTAGTTGCATGCTCTCTCTGGAGAGACCGAGAGAATATCTAAACGTTAAGATCGTGCAGTGGTTCGCTTCGCTCATTAAGCATGCTTCATTTCTTTGGACGTTTATAGGCCCGTCAACAAGTAGTCTCTAATGTGTCTGTGCATGTGTGTGTGCATGTGTTTGTAGACTGAAGACTGGAGCTACACGTAATCTCGGCTCGTTTATCAAAAAAACCAAAAAAAAAAAAAAAAAAAATAGAAACATGCTATATCAAGTCGAGCCGAGGCTTTTGGGCTGCTGCAAAGTCCGAAATACGCACACTAATTGGCCTAACAAGTTCCCCCTCGGGTAGGTGGGGGGAGGGGGAAAACGGGAGTCAGGGGTTACGGGAGGATAGCCGTCTATGCTCTATGCTATCTGCTAACGTTAGCTTGCCGCAGCTGCAGCGCCTTCTATGCAAATCAGTTTGATTATTGAAACAAGAACACACCACTCGAATCAAAAAAGAAAAAAATACACAGAAATTTAATTTCTTTTTAAATTTTTATTTTAATTTTCATTTTTAATGTGGCATCACGTTTAGTGGAAAAAGAAATTTTCATTTCTCGAAATGCTTTATCTCAATTCTTAGTTCTAGCGCCACGCAAATGCTGTGTGTTCTTTATCTCTGGGAAGAGTTTGGCAGTTTTATGTGCATCGATCGGACGATAATTAAACGAATATGCAACAAACAAACTGGGTCACCGGGGCAATCAAATTGATATCAATGCTGTACGCAGACAGGTTCAGGCTGTTAAAGGCCATTTACATACTTATCGTTCGTTTGATTTCTATCAGCAAAAATGGTTAAACTAACAACAAATGACAACCATTTCGTTGCGGCAAGTCTCTTTTATTGGTCTTGTTACTTTTCAAATTGCTTGTTTAATTGATTTTATATGAGTTTTGCATACGTTTTGCAGGCACATTGAACATAATAATAATGCTGCTGGAGAACTATTGTCTGCTTGTTCTAGTTTCGATCTTTATGGCAGTCGATTGATGCAACAACTTTTAGAGCTTTCTCACATTTAAAAGGAATACAATGTTTCGGTATTGTGTTCTCAGATTTTCAAATTAACATTTAATGCCAACTTGAAAGCATTGGTTGGATATATTTGGAACAGCTTTAAAAGCATCAATAATCATACTGCATTGCATACTTATTTATTTCGTTTCAGTTTCTTATATTAACAGCAGCCTTTTTCAAAAGCAATTTCTACAAATGAGACAGATTCTTGGGGATCAGTGAAGCGATGAATAATATCTATTCCTGAAAACTAAAATAAAAAAGTTTTTGAAATTATCTATACACATTTGAGCTAAGCATGACTTTCTTCAAGAGTCCCAGGACTTGAAGAAGCTCCGTTAATGGATTATGCGTCTCTATAGGCACTTTTGTTCGATTTGAGTTTTTTTTGCTCGAATTGAACTTGATTTGAAGCCCAAGTCCAGGAAGTGAAAATCATGAGCCTAATTTTAGTTTTATGGCTGTGCGTTAAGTCGAGTCATAGAGTTGTGGAAACATTTAACGATGCTGCAGTAGCTTATTGGGCTTAGTGGCAGAAAGCGCGGTTTAATGATGAGAATTGAATCTGCTTGGGAGCACATTCTACACACATTTCACACACAAGATAACACACACACATGTCGTAGGGAAATCAATAAAAAATGCAACTGACACTCTTAAGGGGCGCGACCTAATCAAAGTGACATTAAAACCGCTAGAATGACAACAATCAAGAAAGTGTTAACGAGATGAGGAAATGCAATAAAAATGAAAACCAAAACCAAAATAAAAAAAAAAAAAAAAAAGCCAAGTAAAAGATGAAAAATAAACAGACGTACTTACAACGATAATACAATACTTATAGGTTTTTAAGAACCCGCATATCTATTTCAATCTCAGACGGAACATATTTAAATGATAATGGAAAGTGTCAAAATTCGAATGGATTCTTCTTCTTCTTTAACAGGCCTATGCCTAGCCTCTATATCGACACAAAACTGTTAAGAACCACACAAAAGAAGCACGAATTAAAGTTTTATATTACCTAGCAACTACTTTTGGATAGAATACCTGTTGCCCCCGACCTCCCCCCCTCCTCACTCTATCTATCTCTTTCTCTGGCTGTATCAACAGCTTTTTTTTACGATGGGAGCTAAACAAGCTACAGCGGATGTCATTTGTCTGGCGAACAAAAACAGCAACAACAATGGAGAAGCTTTTGCATGTGCTGTACTTGCCTCATTGTTGTTATTGTTGTTGCTGTAATACCCTGTAGCCGTTTGTTGCCAATAGCAGGTATCATAGAAAACTGCAAATACAAAATAAACCCAGGTTTTGTTTATTTGTCCAGCTCTCTAACAAATAACCTTCTTTTCTTCCCTACTACTTGCTTTTTTCTTTATCTCAAAATGCTATCGAGCTTAGTTTTGCATATTTGTTCCATTTGTGCCTTTGCCAGTGCTTTAATAAATACCCTATGAAACTAAGCTTTTTCCATTTATACAAAGCCTCTTGTAATCATAGAATCTACTTAATATATGTGTTAAATGTTCTGCTAATTTTAGCAAGAAAATGCTGGAAAGAATATCAGCTGTTCGTTCATTTTCAACTGTCATATTTTTGCCAATTGTTCTTGCCACTGAGATTACGTCACAAGCATTGCGCAGACAAATGAAAGGACAGGGGAAAGGAACGGTAAGGGGCAGTACGAGTGCGCTTGTCACATTTGACTGGGATGAGGCATCGCCAGCTGGTCGGCTAGGCTTTTGTGGCCCGGTCGCAGCTGATGATGATGATGATGATGGTCCGCAATGTGAACCGACGCGTTTCCCATGGTCAAGCACATTGCGATATATAAATGTGTATAAAGTACAGCTACAGTGCGATCTGACGCGGCAGGGCATAAGAACAACTCAATCAAGTCAACATTTGCGAATCTCTCTGGGAACTAAGAGAACACACACACACACATACACCACTTGCCACTTTGCCACTTGCCACTTGCTACTACTTGCCGTCTGTAATTTGCCGCTTGTCACTTGCTTTTGCTACTGCGACAAATGTGCGCGCTTAGCCAAGTGCTCAAATAATGAACACATAGCGACAACAATAATAGAAATTAACTTGCCTGAAGAAATGGAAAAACTGAAGAAGACCAAGAACGAGAAAGCAAAAAACAAACTAAAAGTCAGGCGATTAGTTGACCGTTTTGCAGATGCAGAGATAGATAGAGATAGATATGGAAGAGCAGCTAATGGAAATGGCAACAAAACATTCAGATTACACACAATTAGCACAAAAGAAAAGCGTGAAATTGTTTGCTCCATTGCGAGATAAAAGTTCAAATTAGCTGGTAACTGCAACAATTACAATCACAAACATACCTTGCACCTGTCAAGGAAGTCGCCTCAAGTCTGAGCCATGCAATCATATGGAACATGGACCAAGATTGTGGCACCCAAGAAATGTTTACAAAAGTGACCATGGGAATCACTAGCCAGCTTTGATTGGACTCGTTTCAAGGAGCAGCAAGCTCTTATTTCATTCTATGGGCATGCAATACAAATGAGTGTTGTCAACAAATTTGGTAGCTTTAGCTCTTATTGCCTCTGAAATTCAGATGGACAAATAGACAGGTGAACAGGTGTTGATGTTGACTAAGAAATAAGTGAACCACTTGAAAAATAAATTATTTAAAATGAAAATGTAATCATAAACAATTAATGGAAAAAATGATCCTCACAGCATATTTAAAGCACATCTCTCATTGCTTTCCTCTGGCTCAATCTGGCTACAAACTTATGGCTTAATGCTCAAGTTGGCTTTCGAAATATATTCGGAAGTTCTTTCATGACATTTTTTGTATACTTCAAGGCATTTTCTATGCATGCTTTTGTTACCATTTTCATTCTTCGTTTTCTTTCATTTTAATAACAGTGACATTTGCCTATCAGCTTCGGCTTCGTGTAATATTTATGTGGCATTTTGTCACCGCTCTGTCCCATTTGGAATGACCTTTTGGGTTTAGGGCGACACACACACACAGACACACAGTCAGATACACACACACATGGCAACACGATTTTAACTTTAAAGAAAATTTAAATTTTAGCATAAATTTATGGCGCTGCTGTCGCTTGATAAAGGCGGCATTCTTATGGGTTGCATATCATTTAGATGCGATATAGGTATATATATAGTATGTATATAAATTCTATAAGTAGTTTATGTATCGGCTGCCGATGAAACGGTACTTTGATTGCTTACAAGTGGCCACAACAACAACAACAAAGACCGTGAAGACCGCGCTGATAAGAAGCCCACAAAAAAAAAAACGAACTTCAAGAAAATTAGAAGTCAAATAAACGGTAGAAGTTTGGGGCAATTTGAGCTGAAAACTGAAAATTGCAGATCAAACTGCAAGACGATTGAAAAAGAAAAGAAGAGTAAAGAACAAATAATTAAAAAATAATCTAACAACTGTTGTATATCATAACTACTTGTAAATAAATAATCCCAACACACAATGCATCTACAATTAGAAGCCATAAACAGAAAAAAGAAAAATCAAAAAATAATTAACATAAATTAAAAATTGAGAATGCAAAATAGCTAAATTAGTTGCCAACTTCAATTATTTATACATATATCAATAATTTATCACAAATTAATGAATAAGAGTAAGACCACAATTTGCTTTCCCTTCAACATCAGATCAGTCCAAGCAGATGTATGTAAGAAATAAATAACATACAACAATTATCCGTTGCCCAGTCTACATTAAAAAGCATTCTCTTCTAATCCAACGTCTGGCAAAACATTTTCAAACTCAACTCAAGCTTTGGTAGCACAGCTTTGTCACAACTTTAGTACAATTCCTGTGCTAATTCATTCACAAAAAAAAACTTGCGTCTATTCTTCGATTCATTTGAAAAAAGAAGGGAAAAAACGTGTCCACTAAATAAGAATTAAGATCGTCGTCGTTAGCTTGATTTTGTTTTTGTTGTTTGTTTATTTGTTTTGTCTTGTGCTGGCTGGAAATGCAGTCGAGTTTGGTAAGCGATCGCATTTATCATCCAATGACCAGCGAGGAGTATTTGGCTTATGCTTATGCTAGCCATGAATGAAAAGGCCTTTTAAAGCGACCAAGACCTAAAGACTGTATTTTTCTTCTTCACTTCTCATTTTATTTTATCAATCAAGACGCCCTGCGGTGCATCGTGTTGACGTCTCTCTTATTACAACAGCATCATTATGGGGCATTAGAGCTATTAGTTTATTGTATGGCATTCCCCCGTTCCCAGCAATGGGAGTGTCACAATAATGGACTGATTCTCTTCAAGGGAATTTACCTAAGCCCTCTTGCTTTTTCATGTTATCAAAACTATGCATAAATATTATAATATGAGATGCTTATTGGGATGATGGTGGGGGGTGAGGGGGGATCTTGGCTTAGCAACAGGAAGTTATGATACTATGTCTTGGAACAGGAAATTTGCCATTTGGTGAATTAGCGGACAAAGCACATGACACAATTAAATAGCCAAGCCAAGTGACCGGAGTTCAATTATAAAAGCGTTCATGTAATCTCAAAGTCAGAGTTAATGTTTTTTTTTTACCTTGAACATTAAAAAGACCCCCATTCCATCTAAGCCAACGCATACACACACGCACTTTAAAATGCTCAGTTACTGTGAGTCTCAGATACTCAGTTACTTTAAATACTCAAATACTCGCACTCGCATGTTGATTACCAGCTTTGTTGTGTTCTCTAGCTCCCAAAAAAAACAAAAAAAAAACTGCTCCATTCCCATTGCATAATTGTTGCCAAACGTTCAAATTCAATGGCCAGAAGCTAGACAAATGTTATATAAGAGCCCAAGAAATAAGTGAGCGGCAGTCAAGTTGTAATTACTCGACAAGCAAGTACCCTGTACTTTCCACGAGTATTCCCCAATCAAATGTCAGGACATTTCTAGAGTACATATTTGCATAATTAGGATATCTTTACATAAATTCTATTTATTTATTAAAAACTAAATACTTGTATTTATTATTTGTCTTCAATATTAAATATATTAAGCTCATTAATTAAATGTGTAACTCAATTAGTTTTCATTCAACAAGTCTTGCTTTACAATGAAAACAACATAGAACTCTTCCAATATTATTCTATATATCCCCCATCATTCACTTCTATGCTAATAGGGTATAACTGATCGGAAAGAGAGTGGAAATGAGAGTGTCTCTGTCTGCGAGTATGATGTAAAAGTTGCACAGAAAACAAGAAAAGAAAACCCTCAATAGCCCTACGGTAATGACAACAACAGAACAAGCAATAACAAGTGGAAGAAGAAGTAGCAAAACAATCACAACAACAAGAAGTCTCGTAACTGGTAAAATGTTCAAAAAAAAGTCTAAAAATAGTAGAGAACAAAACGTAAAAGCAAAGCTCGATGAGCAAACACCCTGTAAATTAGCAATTGCCAGATTAAGAGTTTAAATTGCAAAAATGAAAGAATATTTTATAAATTATTTAAAATAGGAAATTATAAAGGATAAGTTGCAGTTGAAGACACATTATGCCAAGCAACTAATCATAGGGTATATCAAACGCAGTTGCTGGTAGAGTGAGTGCGTAAGAATGGACGGAACTGTGAGTGAATTCATTCAGTTACTTTCTGCTAAAATGAATAAGTTATTGAGATCGATGCGAACCAAATCAACTTAAAATCTTAGTCTTCCATTTAATGTCTAGCAATTACAAACTTGGCTACATTTGCATTAGAGCCAGTGAAAAACTAGTTACTTTTTCAGCAGTTTTCTCAGCTAATCGAAACACTTAAAGTAGCGCAAAGCAGAATGGGCCAAATAGCCAAAGAGCCACTTATTACCACACAAGGTAGCAGCAGCAAAAGCACAGAGCAACAGCAACAGCAACAGCAACAACAACAACAAAAAGGCAGGCACACTAGTCGTGTTCGACTTCAAGTACACACACACAAGCATACAAAAGAGGAGGTGAAGAGAAGAAGAAAAAACCGCCAAAAAGCAACCGACGATGGCGGCAACTGCACGTGATACATTCATCATGAACTTGAATTTAAAGTTTAATGGTAAATCCATTGTTGTTGTGAGCATTGTTGTTGTTGTTGTTGCTGCTGCTGCTGCTGCTGCTGCTGCTGTTATTATTGTTGTTTTTGCGACCCGTTGTCTGTGGCAGTGGCAGTGGCTGGCAGGCAACAATTTGCGAGCACTTGTTACCATTGTTAGCTCGACTCGACTCGCTTCGACTTGGCATGGCATGGCCTGGCTTAAGTCTTGGCAAAGGCAAAGGCAAAGGCGTTGCCCACAGGCAGTTCGCAAAAATAGTTAGCCAGAAATGTTGCAGCAACAACGACAGCAACACACAGCAGCAATTGCTGCTGCTTAAGCTGCCTGCGCTGCCTGGGCTGCCTGGGCTGCCTTTTTGTTTGCTGTTGTCACTTGCACTTGTTGCCTTCATTGAGCAGCATTGTTGAGTCTTTGGTCGTTTATCTCTTTATCTCTCCATCCGTTTATCTCCTCACCTATCTCTATCAGTGTCTTTGCAACTTATTGTATAACTGTCGTACACAACACACAGCCACAGCATGTGACACGCCTTTCTAAACTGCTGGTCCACGCACACAACGTAACGCCCATGCAAAATATTGCAAAGAGACGCCCCAGTAGTAGAAAATGAAAACGTTTAACGAGTTTGTTGCCTAAGTCTTTCGCAGTCAAAGACTTAGACAACAAACTTGTGCATATTAAAATTCTTTTTTAACACTAAACACACCCAGAGGAGTCCCAAAATAAAAAACATTCGTTTAATATTGAAAGTGTTTGAAATTGGTGGAAGATATTTAGCATTAAGCTGGCAAGTTCGTTACCTAAGTCTTTCAATTAAAATGATAAATTGCATAAAAAATATAAATAAGAATTTAAGATTAAATATGAAAATGAGGAAAATAGCAAAAGAATAAGGTAATGCAAAGAACTAGCCCTTCAGATTGAAATATTAAAATTAAAGCAAAAAACTCTTTAAATACAAAATGAAGAAAATATAATGAAAATTTAAATTAATCAAATGTAGTAGACAAGTGTTGATTAAATAAAAACCCAACACATGAATTTTAAATTAATTAAAGTTGAGTATTTTAGTTTGCTCGGCAGAATCAATTTGACTTGATGAATTAAATATTAAAATACAATATTGCTGATGTGATAAAGTGGGAAATCTAGAGGGAGACGGTTCAGTAAACATCTTTAGTGATGCACGTACTAAGCTAAAAGTCAAGAAATATCTAGTTATCATACTTGTACTCGCTCTCGCATATATAGTACCTGCCATATGTGATATGGCCCATTCTGAGCGCCGAGCCGCTGCCTAATTAATATTTCGAACAGGTCGAGTCTAAAACAAAAAACAAAAAACAAAAACAAACAAATAACAAAAACAACAAAACTACTTAAATAAAATAAAATAAAATAAAACAAAAACGTGCACAGCGTCTCGCAACTCTTGAAGGTACAACGACATTGCCGAGCATATATACCTCGTACATATGTTATATATCGTGGTGCAAAGAGCGGGCAAAGCCAATGAGGGAAGGGCCGGGGGGAGGACGGGCATGCTGGAAGTGGGGGCAAACTGGGCAACATGTACGTACATATCGCATATACAGGGCAACTGGGCAGCCGGGCGACCCGGAGCGGTGTGCGCTCTTTTAAATGAATTATGAATTAAGTTTTTCGACTTGATGGCCACGTTGGCAACTAATTTCGACCTTGCATACAATTTTAATTAAATTTTTTTTTTTTTTCGTCAATTATTATTATATTTTTTGTGGTCTTTTTTTTGCGCGAAGCGAAGCGAATTCAAAAGCCGAAAAAAAAAACAAAACAAAAACAAAACTATGACATCGAAGGCAGCTGAGGAAAAAGAGGTGTTGACAGTGCGACGATGAAAATTTTGTAATGTGCAAGACGTGAGGTGCACAGTGCTTAGTGTTCACTGCTCTTGCTCTGGTTGTTGTTGTTGTGGTTGCTGCTTAAGTGTTATTGTTATTGTTGTTATCGTTGTTGGCGCAACTTCAACTTGAACCGCAAAAGTGTCAGCTAGACAAGCAACCAAAGGCAACATTGTCAAGTTCAACATTCAAATGGATTTCGACACATCTAAGAATGTGGGGAGCGCTTGACTAATAGATGCCCCGTCGAGCAGACTTCATAGGTCGCTCAGGCATGAAAGAACAATTCTTCAAAAGAATGGCATACAAATCGCTATAGGTTGATGTACTGTAAGCTATGTTATCTAAGCTAATTCCATTTAATAAAAGATTTCTAGGATTAAATTGAATTAAATTAAATAACATTAAATGCAATTAAGATAATTAAGAATAAATTAGATTACATTTAATCTCATTTATTTAAAATTAAGTTCAACTTTGTAAGGTAACGTAAAAATTAAAAATAATAAAATTGTAAAGATCTGAAAATCTGATAATCAAAAAGATTTAATTTTTCATAGAAAAATAATATTAAACGCAATTAAATTCAGCTCAATTAAAATGTACTATAAATACTCACTATTTGATTGTACTCCACCTAATTCTATTACCCAGTTAAGAACTGAATTTCATTTAGTTTGTAAGGAGGAAAGTTAAGGAAAGTTTTCAACAAAAAAAAACAGAAAAAGGAAAAAGAAAAACCTTTAAACGTTGTTCACTGTCTCAACTGGCAAAGATGCAATGCAGCCTGTCTTCATTCTACAGCTTGCACTTGGAACATAAATTAGCATATGTAAAACGACAGCACAACGCCTTGTCTCACAAGTCGTCGTCTATCCACCCCCCCACCCACTCTTCCGCATCCTCTTCTTCCCTGTGCATGCATCAGTGATACATATATATTGGCAGTTCATTACGGGCAAAGAAAAACGCAGATTGCGACTAAAATAGACATAGTGATATGTGTGTGTAGAGGGGCCGGGCGGTAAATTGTGGGGGGGTGTGGAGGGGGGAAAAGCAGCGAACAAAATTCCAGCGTCAGAAAAAAGTGAAGCGTTCATAAAACGGCACAAAAGGAAGCATACAAACAACAGCAACAAACGACTAGCGACGCAGCATCTGGAACTAAAGGAACTGCACAAGAACAAGAAGAAGAGGCAGAGGAAGAGGAAGATTCTAGTGAGAAAGAGAGAGGCAAGGGGGTGGTAAGGGACGGGACGAAACGGGATCCAAAAGCGAAAAGCCAAAACGACAACGATGCGGCCAAAGATGTAACCAAAGTCCAAGCGCAGCTTAAGAATCTGCACAGGGACAGAGAGCGAAAGAGAGAGAACGAGTGAGTGAAAGAGTCAGCAGGGAGGTAGAGAACAGGCTGCTGCCTCTGTGATAGTGGGGTAAGGCTACGGTTACTCGGCTTTGGTGGCTCGTTGGGGTTGGGGTTGGGTAGCTGCTGGGACTGGAACTGGGACTGGGACTGGGACTGGACCTAAGACTGTGGACTGTGGGGACTGCGATTGTGATTGGAGTTCGGCTTGGTCTCGTCTTCAATCGCATTGTCGCTGTCGCTGTTGTTGTTGTTGTTGTCGTCGTCAGGCGTGTGCGCCGTGCGCCATGAATCCGCTATAACAGTGTTAGTACGTTAGTAGGTATACAAACAGGTAAAACAGGTATTCAGCCGCTCTTCATTTACTTTTTTTTCGCCGCGCTGTCGCTGCGGCCGCTGCTTCTTCTTATATCTCTTCTTACTTCACTTTACTTTAGCATTATTTTAGCGAAGCAACAACAACAGCAACAGCAACTACAACTACGACAAGCACGTCGCCGTCGATGACGACAATTGAGCAAATAAAGATAAAAAGTAAAAAACCAAAAAATAAATAAATAGAGAAAAGAGAGAATTAAAATTACACACACAAAGCGGCGGACGTCGGAAAGAAGAACCAAAAAGGAAACGAAGCGCATGGTAAGCGCAGTAGGTGGAGGAGGAGCAGCAAAAGAACATTACATAGACAACACAGCACAGCACAGAGCATAGACAGTCAAGAGCGAGAGAGCAAGAGCGCGAGAGCGAGAGCTGGAGGTAAACAAGAGAGCAGGAAGGTCCAAAAGAACACATTCTTAAAGACCTGCAATTACCGCACAGACACACCAGTTGATCATCATGATGATGAGCACCGTGCAGCGATGAAGGTAATGATGATGATGATGTTGATGATGATCTTGATGAGGCACAGGCAAAGTTAAAGCCCAAAGCAATAATAATGTTATAGGCTCACAGTATGCGCGCTCAAGCGCAATTTCTAGTAACACCGACACACACACATGCATACATACAAACACACATACACACTTACAGGCACACACAAACGGGCCATTGCCAGCGCAAGAAGTTACAAGTGGCCCTGGTCTAGGTCTGGTTTATTGCCCAGGATTAACTGGCCAATGGGCCAGGCGTATTTCGAATCAGAAAAATATTAAATATAAGCAAAAATATATAAAATAAGAATAAAAACTAATATTTAAACAATATATGAAAATAATTAAATATTGAAAGGTTTAAAAAAAAATAAGCAATAAGTTAAATTTACAATTTAAATAATACATATGTATATTCAAATATAATAACGAAGAAAATAAATAAGCAATAAATTACATTTACAATTTCAATATTAATAAATATTAAAAATTTACTAGAAAAGAATAATAATAACAAATGTAAATTCTAAATAATAAAACATAAATAATAACACATAGATGCATACAAAATAATAATTAAACAACAAACATTATCTTCAACTAATTAGTTATCACGTATCACTAAACAATAACAAATAATAATAATTATTATTGAAAAATTACAACAACAACAAGCGTTGTACTTCAAGAATCTGTCCTAGTATATAATGAACCAAATAGACTTAGATATATTACTGATTTTAAAGAATTTATTTATAAAGTATTCAAAAGCATAAATTTCTTAAATAACAATGACCTTTGCTGCACAAAATTAAGCGTCTCTAGCATGCAGCTGGACGGGCAGCAGGATGAACATGACAATAAAGACTTTTCTACTTATAAGCCTATTGAATAATATAGAGCCTATGCTATAATATACAAGTATGCTCTACAAAAAAAGAAAAGAATGCATTCCTGAGGATAATTTAATTGAATAAATTAAACGCATGGCGTGTTGAAAAGTCTAACGACAACAAAAAATACAAATTGCCTTGAAGAAATCGCTGACAGCAGACAACAGGATTGTTGAGTTGTAGTTGTAGTTGCTGTTGTTGTTGTTGTTGTTGTTGTTGCCTTGCGAAAGGGCAGAGCACTTGCATTTGGTTAGGCAGCGGCATTTGAGTGAGAGTGAAGTTGGCGCAGGAACAGAAAACAGAAAACAGCAACAGCAACAGCAACAGCAACATAAACGGGCAACTGGCAACAGCAACTGGCAACAACAACAATTGGTTAAGAAGCGCTGCTGTTGGTGCTGCTACGATGCCAAAGTCAGAGTCACAGTCAAAGCCACTGCCAACAGGTATCTGACGCACTTGCTGAAGTGCTCTCTTTCCCTCTCTCTCTCTCTCTCTATCTAGCTCTCTCGCAGTCTCTCTCTTGCTCTCTCTCTCGCCGCATACAGCTACAAAGTTAGCTGTAAATTTGTTACGTCGCCGCTCTTTGCATGCTGGTGTGTGTGCCACAGGTGTGCGATGCGGCGAATTCGCCGCCGTTTGTCGTCGCAGCGCTTACATCACACAAATCGACACGCACACACACACTGGCAAAGTGTGTGAAATAACGTTAGTTGTCTTTGCCCTCGCACGCGCATTTGCCAGAGCGAGACAGCCTGCCAGAGCGAGAGCGCATCGAGAGACAGACAGACAGAGAGAGAGAGAGAAAGATCGCGAGAGAGCGAGTTCGTTTCTCGCCGCAATCTTATTGCCATTCTAAGCGCGTTCTAAGCGCTTATTACAAGCGGTCGCTGCTGTTGCTGCTTCTTCACTTTTATAGCCGCCTCACGCAAACACACACACACACACACACGCATTCGTACGCATACACGTTGCGCGCTCCCGAGCTGCCAACTATTTTGCCGTTTAATTTCGCTTATATAGTACTTATTGACGTTGTTTGCTGTTGCCGCACTTCTTGTTCTTGTACTTTTTTCTTGTATCTACGCGTCTTCGTAGTTACACACACACACACACACCTGCATACACACATGTATGTATGTACATGCATACAGCACTGACTGTGCTGTCGATAATGATGAAATGAAATGAAATTCTTTAAAGGTTCTGCAGGCAACGCAACTGAAGACAACTGCAGATTAAATGCTGCAAACGAAAGACTTAGGCAACAAACTTGCCAAAACGCTAGCATTCTGCAATGTTAAACATACGCATCTCAATTGGAATTTCTGCCAACTAAAATTTCCAATTGAATTTTTATTTTTTTTTAGAGAATTTGCGGCAAATGTATACTACTAAAAATCAATTCCATTACATTTAATTCCTGATTTAAGAAAACCTTCTTTAAGCATGTTAATTCCATATTTTCATAATTTTAATTGTTTAAAAATTTATAATTGAATTTTTTTTGACAATTTCAAACTGAAGTTTATGTAGTACTTTTTAATAAACGTTTTAGAATTTGTAATAATTATAAAATAAATTAAAATCAATTTGAAAGTGATGTATCTACATACATAACTTAAATAAAATGGAATTATTTCAATAGATTTTATACATTTATAAATATAGTAAGATATTATAATTTGTAATGTTGTAATTGATTAAAATAGAGAGCTTTTCTAGTTTGTAATTATTGTGTAATTTGCTTTAATATTAAAAATTAACAATTTATGATATGGGAAATATTCTTATTACTTTGATTAATACTACTACAAATTAACCCATAAGTTCATATGATGCAATACTTGGGCTACAAATTCGTTTACAATAAATCGAAAAATTGTAAATAGTTTTCACAACAATTTCAAACCCAACAAAAAGTGGCAAAATGCCGATTTCAGAGTCAAGACCAAACAACAACAAAACGACTAGAGGCAGTGGAGAAGATAAGAGCTGTGTGGTGAAGTGGAGGGCAGCAGAGTACTAAGCAGCTCTCTAAGAACAAGTACAAGCCAAACAAACATGTGCACACACACACACACACACGCATACGCATACCCATACGCATAGAGAAATACCTACACAATTGAAATGAGCAAAACATCCCAACCGGCAAATAGGCAAAGCAACAAGCAGCAAGAAGCAAGCACTAAGCAAAGCGAGCAACAGGCAACAAGGCAACAACAAGTAGTAGAGGCAGCGGCAACGATAAAACATTACCTCTACCTTGACTCTGAACCATCAAGTAATACTCACGCACACAGCCAAAGAGAGAGAGAGAGAGAGAGAGAGAGAGAGAGAGGAGAAAAAAAAAAAACTGCATGAGAAACGTTATGTGAGCGAAATGAAGCAAACGGCGGCAAACGGCAGAGCCACACTCGCAGGCGCAAAACACTCTCACTCTCTCTCTGTTGGCTGCCAGCAGCGACGCAGCGAGCTCAGGTGCTGCCGAAGATTGTGCCGAGTGTGGTGTGCATCGTGTTCGTTCTTTCATATGTTCTTCGGCTTCCCCACAACGACTCACTCTCGCTCTTGCTCCGAGTGCTCTTGCTCTTGCTCTTTCTCTCTCTCGCTCTCTGTCTGCTGTTGAAAATATACGGCTTACGGTGTTTTGCGTTTCGAATTCGCCGCACCTAACTGAGTTTGTTGTAGAGCAATACAATACACAGCGCTGCCGTTGCCGTTGTCGTCGCCGTTGTCGTTGCCGTTTGCTGCCTGCGCTTGCGCCGCTGCGTTTTGCGGTCGACTTTGGCCTAACTGCTCAGCGGCTGGCAATGCTTGAATACAGTAAGAGGCGAGCCGGCGTTGTGGATGCACGTGTTTTCGCTGCAAAACTGCCAAAAAAAAAAAAACAAAAAAACAAAAAAGCAACAAAATAAATATACATCTATATTTATACAAAAACACACACAGAATATACTCTGAAAAACGTTGGACAGCAAACATCGGTGTAAATCGGAAAATTCGCGTTCGTTTAGAAATAAAAATTAAAAAACTCAAAAACTGATCAACTGCAAAAAGTTGAGATCGAAAGAAAGAAAAAAATATATATTATATTTATATCATTTAATTTTTTGTTTTGTTTTTCAAAGTGCGGTGCAATAGAAAATCGCATAAATATATATACATATATAAATACATATATATTTTTGTTTGGCACAAACAACTTGTAAATGATGAAGAAACACAAAAAGTTAAACTGAGCCGAGCTCAAAGAAAAAAGTGTGACAACTCTGCTAGATCAGCACATACTATATATATTAAATATATATAGCAATACATTATTTTTTTTTTTTGGACTGCCGGACAGCCAGACAGACACACACACACACATCTTGGGAAGGCGAAAACAGACACACATTTGGATTAGTGTTTTGTTTACTGTTTGCCAGTGCCAGTGTGTGTGTACGCGCGCGAGTCTGTGTGTATGTGTATGTGCATATGTAATTGTGCGTGTGTGCTTAACAACAACAACAACAACACCACCAACAACAACAACAATTGAGCAATCATGCCGAAAATCTTTTTGATCAAAAACCGTCTGCACCAGCAGCAACAACGTCTGCTCGAGTCACAGAATCTGCTGCAGCACAAGGCGCAGGACGATGAACGTTGTCTGGTGCCGCCACTTAGCCCCAGCAGCGCCAGCTCGACGGCTCCAGCTGCTCGTGAGGCATCACACTCACCCACGCCCACGCCGACACTCTGCAGCAGCACACCGAGGCCGACGCCAACACCAACGCCAACGCCGACACCGACAGCACCCGAACCAGAGCCCGAACCGCAGGGACAAGCGGCTGTTGCGAATGATGATGAGCAGCCGCTCAGCCTGACGACAACAACAGCGTCATTGGCATCGGCATCGGCATCCGCATCCGCATCCGCATCCTCATCCGCGATACGCAAACGTTTCCATCATCGACGTCATTATTTTGGCCAGACGCGTCACAGTCTCGAACTGTCGCAGGAATCAAATACGAATGTCGAGAGCAAACCGCAAACGCAAACACAGCCCAGCCAAGTTCAAAATGGTAAGTTGATAGTTTTTAGTTATCCAAGACGCCACTCCTCACCTGCCTACCCGTTTAACCCAGACTCAATCAAAAAACTTGGCCAAGAAACCAATCAGTCAAGGCAAGTTTGTTGCCTAAGTCATTTGTTTGGCCATCACCACAAATGACAACTTTATGGGCTCTATGCAAATCGCAACTGCAACTTACCAAAGAATGCACATAAAATAAAGACAGACAGAAAGAAAATGATTGGAAACTTTCTTCGATCTAATGTCAAGTTAGAATATATTTTCCCAATTTTATGATCCTTTTTTATGACCCATGTATACCACACCATTTTCAATGCGAACTCGACTCAAATTCGCTTTTAGCACTCAAGAAACAAAACAAAAATAAAGAAATTAATTTCACTTCTTTAAACAACAAATCAAAGTCATTTGTTCGTTTTGTTCTACGCTTTTTATACTTCATAAAGACAAAAAACACAAAGCTGTAGAGAATAATGAAGCAATTTCGTGTGGATTTTATGCACTTTCTTATTGTCTTTAGTTAGGCTTGATTTTGTCATATAAATCAAACAAAAATTTAATGCTTGCTACTCTAGTGAACAAAGTCTTTTATTTGAAATAGGATAGTTATTTTAATGCAATATATTTGTTAGTTTTAAAAATATTCTTAGCTTAAATAAATGCATTTATTTTCCAAGTCTCAAATTAATTTTGAACTTAGAAAGAAAATGCACAAACAAATCGAAAGACAATAGACCTAAAGAATTGTACAAGTTGACAATCAATGAATTCAGTTTATTTGCCAAGTTGTTAGTCATATTGGGCTATTTGTTCACTTTGTTAAATTCTCAGAAGCAAATCAACAGCGCTATCAATGGAAGTCGAGTTGATTGCCTGAAGGACTAATTCGAATTTGAGCAGCGTCAATTTAGTGTTACATTTGGAGCTCATTATGGGCGAGCAACAACAAAAAGCTGACAGGCAAATAAATGCTTATGACCATATAATAGCTACAAATCTGTCAGCCAAAATGCTGATGGCTATCAGACCTGGTCAGTCTTTGGGCACAACAACAACAACAACAACAATGGGCAGAAATTTAAGCAAAGTCAGCTTCAGACACAGAGTCGAGACTCAGTCTCAAAGTTAGCGTCGTCTGTTTTGTTGACGACGCCCACACGACACGACACGACACGACACGACCCTTGGATTTAGATTCTACGCCGAATCTTTGGCAACATCAATCACTTTCATTGAATTGCCAAAACGAACAGATTTAGAGATTCAGCTGGGCTCGCTACGGTTCTCTCTTCCCATTCTGCTCCATCTATGCTTGATGTCTTACATAATCGCTGTGTCTGCCTCTGCCTCTTAAGTCATACGATTTCAGTTTCGGGGCTCCGCAACAGGCGGTCTGCCCCTCGATACGGTTCACCCTTGACCATGACTAAAAAATGAGTTGGTAGAAAACAAAAATAATCTAGACGAAGAATATTCATATCAATAAATTCAAATCGAATAACTTTCTTTTTTCGGCATTGGCTAATAGGAATTTATGAACTTTGTCTCGAAAGTGAATTTTTTTGGCCACTCTTTATTTTTGTTTCTTATTTGATTCTCTATATATATGCATACCTATATAAATGTATATATATATATAGAGATATGTATTTTCTTGTTGCTTCACTGATTTGTGGTTGGCATCAAATTCGCTGTCAAGTTCGCTGCCTAAGTCTTTTGTTTCACATACTAAGTCTCTTAACTGCCCTTTGTCTTTGTGCGCAAAAATATCATAATTACATGTAGGAATAAAGCATAATAAACAGAATAGCATAACATAAACATAGAATGGAAGGGTACCAAATGGGAATGGCTAGCAAATAGCAATAGCAATGGCGTGGCAAGTGGCAAATGTTGTAGAAGTGGATGTGGAAGTGGAAATTACTTGTTTGCGTTGTTGTTGTTGTGAATCTTAAATAACACGCATCTAGTAACTACCAAGTAGTGTGTAATCCACTTATGTATAGAATGTGTGAGAGCCCAAGCGAGTTGGTAAAATCATTCACTTGAAATCAAAGTTTTCTGTCTCTCTGACTCTGCGAATAAATTTCATATCCTCTTCCACTGCAAGTTGAGCTTAATATCAAATTATCTGGCAAAAATCATCAACTACTTAAGAATATTTTAGACAAATGTAAATTGAAGCAACATTTTCTATTCTCAGCAAGAAAAATAAAATATAAAAAAGCTGAAAAGGGATGAGAATTCACATTCAAAACAATTCAAAAAAACATTAACAATTTCAGACTGAAACATTTAAACACGAATGTTATTTGGGCTTATCATAGAATAGACTTTTCAAAGAACAAATAGAAATTGTGTTTGCAATATATTTGAAAACTTTTTTAGGGTCTTCTTCAACAGTATTTATTTTATGCAATTGCTTTGGTTGCACAATCAGTTAGTTAGTTAGTTGGTCTGTTTGGTTATTTAGTTGTTGATGGCTTGTGGTTGAACATGAACCACCCTGTGTTGTGGTTAGACCTTGCATTAATGCTGGACTTGGTCTGACTCAGTGGCTTAGTGGGCTCTTTGGTCTTAGCGGTTAACGCTGGCCAAGAACTTCACACACTTGAGCGCACACACATACAGAAAGAGAGAGAGAGAGAGAGAGAGAGAATGATATGTAGAATATAAAGTTGGCAATGGGCAAATTATATAACAATGCAGAAGGCACAAACAGGCGCACACCAAAGCCACAAATCTCAACTGGGCAAGCAAAAGTACAAAAGTCTACGCTTAAAACAAAGCGCAAAAAAAAAGAGTAGAAGAAGCAAGCAGAAGAACTAAAGCAAAAGCCAAGAGAGATACATAGAAGTGGTCGCTGCTAGAAGTGGAAGTGGAAGCAGTAAATGAAGAACAACAACGGAAAATGCTAGCAAAAGTAGCAGAAATCTTGCAAACTAGTGATGAAGTTACCAGAGTACTACTATATAGAGTGTAGAGTGTAGCAGTCTATGGGAGGGGAACGGAGGGGGCATAGGGCGGTATGCCGTTTCGCAAAACGTGTAAGTTGACTTTGGGCGTTGCTGCGATGCGACGCTGGGCCTGTGCGCCATTTGTCCAAAGCAAAGCAAAGTCAAGGCAGCACGAAAAGTGGTAGAACCAGTAAGAACAAGCAAGGCAAGGGCATGCCACGCCAGAGAGATGGCCACAAAAGAGGCCCAAGAAGCTGTAAGAACACGGCAACAGAGCCACGACAAACAGAACCAAAAACCAAAGCCAACCCTGTCTCAAGTGCAACATAATGATGTTGCCAGTTGCCAGTTGCCAATTGCCTGTTGCCACGGCCATAATTGCTGTTGCAAGCGTCTGTGATTTTTTTTTTTGCTCCCATGCATGGGCTGAAAAAAGAACAGCAAGAAGGGAGCGGGAGAGTGAACTAACTATAAATATGCTTTAGTTAGTTGCGGTTCGCTGTCTCGTGTGTTGCGTGCTGCATGTGGCAGCCATAAATATTCATAAGCAGCATATAGAAGCGCGACCTTAAGACAAGGTCTACTGACTCCTAGAACAACGACAACAACGACAACAGCAGCTGCTGCTACTAACTTTAACATTAACTTTAACTTGAACTAAAGTAACTGAACTAACTTCCTGTTTTTGTGTAGTTTTTGCAATCGTCTTTGAACGATCTTTTCATTTCATTACGTCTCGTTTCATTTCTTCTATCTTCGGGGCATTTCAAAGTAAAAGTCAATAAATTCAACGAAAAAAAAAAGAAGGAAATTCATTGATAAAGTCGCAGCGATAACTCAACATTGACCACTTAGCACTTGATAACAACAACAACTGCAACAATAGCAAGAACAGCAGCTGTTAGAAGACCAAACAGCCAAAAAGAGTTGACGCACGCAGATGTTACAACACGCGGCCGGAAGTTAGCGAAAGGTTGCAAAATTTCTGCCGCCGCAACTCCCTTTCCTTTCCACTCCTTTCCTTTCCTCTACCACATCGCTCTGCCCAGCTGTGGCAACAGCCAAAAGCAAAAGTAGACGAGGCACAGCAGGAACTGCAGTTGTTTCTAGACATTTCTTAGCTTTCAAAAGCTAAGATATTATTTAATTTATTGCTGTAAGAAAACCCCATAAGCTTGCAAAATATTTCATGTAAAACAATTGCACAATTATCTGCAGCCAAAAAAAGCTTAAGCCAAAAGCTGAAAGCTGAAAGATTTGCATAATATTGAAAGCAAATGCATTTAAAATCAGTCTTTCTTTTTAGAGCTAATATTTATTGTATTTCAATTCGCAATTCTCGCCAATTGTCTATTTTGCCAGCCCAATAACCACATGTTAGAGCTGCGCAACAGTCGAATCCTTTGGCTCAAGTTCGTTGCCTAAGTCATTAGTATTTTTCCTCAACGTTTTTTTTCTTCTTAGGTTTTTTTTTTTTGGTCTCTACTTCTCTGGTTTCTTTTTCTGCACTGTGAGTCTGGCATTAGTTTGTTACCTGCTGATAAACAATGCAGTTGTCTACCTGTTTTTAAGGGCTGACTCTAGCTCTCCCCCCGCCCCTCCGCACACACAGTCGTCCTGCTCTCACTCACAAAACACAACAACAAACAAAAACGGCGAAAATAAAAAACGAAGAAGGTTGAAATGAAACAGAGATTTGACAATCAGAAAAACGAAGCGAGAGCCAAAAGCAAAAAGGGCAAGAATCCTGTGTTCAAATTCAAAGCTGAGATTTATTTGTGCAGTGAATCAACACACACGCACATACACACACACACAACACACACACACACACACACACACACACACACAGAGGGAGCGATGCCAAACTGGTCTCAAGTGCTGCGCTCGACTGCGTCCCGCGCATAAGAATAAAAATACGTTTTTTACGTTTGCCAGTGTGTGTGTGTGTGTGTGTGTGTATTTGAAAGAGGAGGCGCAGAAGAAGAAGCAAAAAAAATAAATATAAATAAAGAATAATAATAAAGGAAGCGAGTTTTTGTTTCTTCTTTTCTCTGCTTGGCTCTCTTTTTGGTATGCACTGCAGTTGGAGCACAAAATACCTGACCAAAGAGGTCTCGATCTCGATCTCGGTCTCAGTCTCGGTCTCGGTCTCGCCTCAACTCTTCTACTCTGCTCTGTCTATGTCGCTGACTTTGTCTTTGTCTTTGGCCCAGCCCTGTGTGTGTGTGTGTGTATTGATCGTGTATTGCCTAGCACCTCCTTTGTCTGCCAAAGTCATCTTTCAGCTTTTAGCATGAAAATGCATTTCTACCTCTACAATTCTTCACTGCTTTGCTTCTCCTTAACGTATATGGCTTGGCTTTAATTCAATTAACCGCTGTATACCACACATTTTTTCTACAAACCATTTTACAGCAAACATTAATTTCCCTTTTCACATATTTGGCCATTTGATCGTTCGATAGATCATTCTGAGAACTCATGTTCAGTGATCAATTTTCTGGTTTATACAGTGTCAATAACTTGTAAATTGTTTGTGTATTTTGCATTTGAGTGCTCCGATATTTATTAGTATTATTATTATTATTATTATATGTATTTTGAATGTGCAAACTCGTTTCGGGTCGGACGACAATAAACCATCAAATTATTGCATTTGTTTTTGCCTTTTTTATTGTATACACATGTGCACATATATATATATATATATATATATACAATATATATTTATACAAATTTAATTTGCGATTGAAACACGTTTAACACTCCACAGATACAACAATAGAACTTGTTTCCCTGCTGTTGTTGTTGATAAAAAAGTTAACTGTTGTTTTGTTTAACGCCAAAAAGACGAACGAGTTTCGCATTCCGCATGCTTCAGAATTTCAATTTCGATTTGTTGTCGATGCTGCTTCTGCTGGAAGAATTCGAGTGGAGAGCAGAAATAAGATCATCTTAGCATATTATACTATATACTATATACTATATACTATTTGATATGATAAATTCTGTTTTGCATACACTTTTCGTCAATTGACGACACGCTTAGTTTAGCTAAACTTTTTTTGGCGCTTTATTATGTCACATGTTTTTTTCTTTTCTTTTCTGACTGCATTCCTTCTTCTGCAGAATCTTTTGTCTTCTCTCCATATTTTTGATGTTCAAATTACGTAAATTATTTAGCAGCTTTGCAAGGCAAACGGCCAGTTCAAAATGTCCCTCTATCGTCCGTTTAAAGATAAAGGAAACTCGACTTGTTTTGAAGGTGTTTGGCTATAAATAGACAGCTTTATACATTTCTCTGCCCCTCCTCTCTCCCCTCCCCTTCTCAATTACACCTCGATACGTTTAATTCAAGTGTGCGAAATTTGTGATTGTTGCTGTTGCTTTGTTTATTGCCATGCAAATTGCATTGTTTAAATAGCATTTAAATGCATTTAGTTATTGATTAAACAAATTATGGGCCCGTTTCAAATGAGTTATTGTCGGTGTATGTTAAACAGTTTCCGCTCGCAAAATCTCCAATGCCAATTGCAGTTGCAGTTGCACAATTACAGTTGCACTCAAGGGACTCTCAGTTCAAGTTTAAGCATCATAAAAATGCAAAATAATTAAATCACATAAAATTTCAGAGTTGTTAATTGAGATTAATAAAAAATGTACACGAGTTCTAAGCAGCTTGTAATTGCATGGCAAAGTGATGGAATGAATGGGAATGGAACATGCTAAATTAGCAGTTGCGAGAGTTTATTTTGCAACAAGAAATATGATTTATTTGATTGTTGTAATTATAAAGAAATAATAACAAAGTATTTGTACTTGGAAGCTTAGAGAAACGAAATGGAATGAAACAGACTATGCATCGTCGGCAAAGTTACGCATTCAGTACATACATATGTATATTAAAGTCACTCTATTATAAATATTTAACAAAGTTAAAGCATCTGTTGGCATAGGAACGAAATGGAATGGAACAGTTTTCGAATCCGACTTCCACTAAACATACACTTACAAGTCCACTTGCGATAAAATAAAACTAAGGTTCACATTGAGTAAAGGCTATCAAGGTAACTGCCTAGGAACGAAATGGAATGAAACAGACTATGCATCCTCGGCGAAGTGACGCATTCAGTGCATATATTAAAGTCACTCTATTATAAATATTTAACAAAGTTAAAGCATCAGTTGACATAGGAACGAAATGGAATGGAACAGTTTTCGAATCCGTCTTCCACTAAACATACAAATAAATTAAAATGTCCACTTGCGATAAAATAAAACTAAGGTTCACATTGAGTAAAGGTTATCAAGGTAACTGCCTAGGAACGAAATGGAATGGAACACGTAACAGCTAGAACCAAGCAAAACGATGCTCGGTCAATGGGTAATTTAAATTAAAATCAACATAAAACGAGGTTTTCCGCGGACTTTCAATAAGCGAAACAAAGTGGAATGAAACGTGCATTTGACAAAAGCAGATTGCATGCAATGTAACCAATTTATGTGGAATGATGAGACAACAACGGCAAACAGCTATTACAACAAATTAATGACTATATCAATAAGCACACACACACACACACACACACGCAGATAGTCTAACAGATAAAGCAATTCAGAAGATACAAAAAAGCATTAAACAGTTGCATGCACACCTACATGGGTGTGCGAGCGTATGTGTGTGTGCGTGTGTTTATATATGCACATGTAATGCACACACTAGTGTCATGTATTTTTCAGGTCAGGGTTGACTTGTGACTGACTAAATGAATGAATGAATGAATTGAATGCATGAATGCGCCCCGCCAACTGTCCCCATATATATATGTGTGTGTGTGTGTGTGTGTGTGTGCACGACTAACTAAAACATTGACAATTTGTAGCGGCAATGTATGCGTTTATATAAACATCGCTGAACCGCTATAAGCCGGGGTTGCCTCCCCACCAACCCCTTGGCCCTAGCTGCAACTCTATCTCTCTCGCTCGCACTTGCATTTGACTCTCTGAACTGGTTATGCACTTGACAACTGGCAACTGGCAACTGGCAACTGGCAATAACTGGCAACTGTTGATGCTGCTTCATTAGGGCCGCATTGTGGACAATTTTTCTTCATCTTCAACCTTATCTTCTTCTTCTTTTTTGGCAATGAAATTGAAAAAATCTCGTTTTATTTTTTGTTTTTTTTATATGTACAAAAATATTTCCCGATATTTCGACAGGGAACAAACGCATCGCTTTGTCTTTATGCTTTTTGTTTGCGTTGCGTTGCGTTTCGATTTATTTTCGGTTTTTTTGTTTTTGTTTTTGTTTTTGTTTTTTGTTTGAGACACCACAGATTGTGCAATTTTGCACATCTCTCTAGCTCCGGGCACAACATAACAGCCAACAGCTAAAAGCAGCAACAGCACAGTTTGCGGCCTGAATTGGTCAATATTTGACCTATGAATTTGTGAAATTTGTTTGAAATATTTTTTCTTTATTTTTTGTTGTTGTTTTCTTTTCATTTACGTTGATCGCTTAACGATTTGCATAAAACGGCAATTTCAATATCCATGGCATTCGATGTGTCATTCGCATCGTTTGCAATGCGCTGATGCGCGACAAGCCAAATACCCTACACATTCAATTAAATGAAAAACAAAGAGCGAGAAGATTCAAGTCAATAGACTCAACTAATGTCTATGCTCATTAAAGAAGATGCTATTCAATTCTATTTGTATTCAATTTAATAAAAGTAAAATAGCCAAAAATATTTATAGATATTGCAAAAATAAAAACAGCAGCTCATTTACACTTATGTAGATTTATTCCAACTTCAGCTGAAACAGTTATGATGCCTGCGATATTTGGCAAAAGTTTCGCAACCTTTCAATCACAGCGGACATGCTAAGCCTTGTGCTTAAACAATTTGCCAGCAAATTGCTGTCGAGGGAGTTTCGGATAATGTCGATATTACATGAGGGCGCTGCGTGAGGCATCACTTTAAGTCTCAATAACAAACACTTTGAAATACATTTGTCAAATTGCTGCTAATTTGTGGAGTTGCCCAATTTGTATGTGTGTGTGTGTGTGTGTGTGTGTGTGCGAGTGTGTGTGTTAGTGTGCTTGGCCACACCCCAATTGAAACCACAGCGGCAAGCACAAGTAAACGCTAGCGCGAGTTGGCAATGTCAGCAATTTCAATATCAATATCAAGTTCGTTGCCTAAGTCTTTTGTTTGGCCGCAAGTGAAATTTGACGACAAACGAAAATAAACTATGAAAAACGACAAGAGCAACAAATAAAAATAAAGCAATAAATTAAAAAATAAATGCATTTAATAAACAAATAAAAGCGCGAACCAATTTGAGCAGTTATTTTTTACACACACAACTTAAGTTTTATTAATATTATTATTATTATTATTGTGATCTGCGTATTTGTATTGTAAGCGTCAAGAGGCAAGCACACAGCACACAGCACACAGCACACATACACACACACAAAACGATACACACATCAAATTGAGTAAAGAAAAAAAATCTACCGGTTTTCAAGGTTAGGCCCCGCTTTAACTGTATTAACACCGGGCCCGTAATCACAGCAGCCGCAGCAAAAGTTACGTCATAAATGAACAACGCACACAGACGACAACAACAACAACAACGACAGCAACAAAAGACGGCGACAACTTTTGTTGCGCTTGTTGCGGTTTTGGCTCATTTCATTTGATCAAAAAAAAAAAAGAGAAAAAAAACAGACTGAAATCCAAACTGCAACAACAAACAAACAATTTTACGCATAATTTCATATTTGTAACAAAATACAACAACAAAACGAGCGAGACAGAGAGGGAGAGCTAGACTCATTGATATGCATAATGTTGTAAGTGGGAGTTTACTTAATAAAAATGTGTTGTTGTTTTTGTTTTTTTGGGATGCTTAACTTGTTTTCCATTGATCTGGTTGTTTGTTGTTGCTGTTGTGGCAATGTGGGTCAAAACTGGTAGGTAGATAGCAGCAACAAAGGGTCGCGCCTGCATTATTTCATACAGTTTACAGTTAAAGCGACAGCAACAACAACAACAACAACACAGTGCAAATTGTCGTCCGTGTGGCAATAAATATTGAAGCAACAACCGAAAAAGGCAAAAGGCAGCGACAACAATTTAAAATGAAACGAAGCGTTGCCCATCATCAACAGCATCATCATCATCATCATCATTATCATTATTAAATTCTGTATATTTTGCATCTACACATATGCATATGTGTGCGTAGATTGACACATATATGCATGTATGTATGGCATTAAGGCTGATGCTGTAATCATTGCCTGTAACGGTTGAGAAGGTCAACCAGATGCGGCTTTTCATTTCCAGCCAAAAACGAGCTGATTGACTGAATGATTGAATGAGAGACTGACTGACTTAATGACTGACTGACTGGCTAACTGCAAAACCTGATGATCAATTAGGCAAGTGCTTTTAATGGCACGTTATGTTGCCCCAAATGCAATTGCTGCACGCACCACAGTCTGCTCTACAAAGCTTTCCCCCTTCCCCCCCCTCCACACACTGCTTAAAGCAAACAAGATTGCTTTTTATTCTAATTAGAGTTTAAATATAGCAGCAAATGGAAATCAGTTCATATTTTGCTATATGCATTAATTGATTCGATCATTAACAACACTTTAATCAACTTTTTTGTCTCGATCTTGTTGACTTGCAATGAAATTGAGCGCAATTTGCTTACACATTGTACACTAATGAGAGTAGTACGAGTAAGTGCAGCTGTAGCTGATATTTAAAGCGTACTTCAAATCACTTTTCCACTAATTCCGAAAGTCGTTGATAGCTCAATGCTAAACACACACATACTATATGACTTTGTTGTTTCAATTTCTAATGCATTGCTCAAGTGTTTGTTGTTGATTCAATAAGAGCAACAAAATAGCTTTCAGTTTCTGTTAAATTCTAGACGAAAATTGAGTCAGCGCAACTTGACAACTATTTGCGCATCAATAGCAACAACAACAACAAATACAGCTACAAAAGAGATCGAGGCCGTTGTAACAAAAAGTGCAACAAACTGTTTAACAAAGACGCTAAACAAATAAATAACATAGCTAAAAAGAACAGCAACAAAAATAATAGAAATCAAATAAAATCAAACAAAACGGCCCGAAACTAAAGCCGAAACGAGACTTTTGTTTGAAATGGGCAAAGTTTTAACGCAATTGCGTTAAATGATTTGTTGCCAGCCATTTCAGCATAGAGCAGCAGCCAAGGGGAGCAAGGGGAGCAAGGGGAGTGCAGAGCAGGCTGCGCCAGTTGTAAATGTTAATGAGACATGCACGATATGACGTCTCAGTTCTATGACTTGAGAGGATGCAGCCACGACCAAACTGTTATCTAAATACAAAACAATGAAATCAAATGAAAATTGCATATAAAATAAAAGTATGAACAATATATAAAATGCCATATGTAGTATATAAATAAAAAATCATTTCAAATGTAGCTGTAGATAAATTGAAAACAAAATAAAGCAGCAATTTTAAATTAAATTTATCAGAATTATTTTAAACTGCATTTAAAATGATTAAACTCTATAGTAATGTTGTATGTCACAGTGCATTAACTATAGAGTGCAATTTCGTTAATATTTGATGGCAATTGGGCCATAGAGCTTTGGCTGTAGAGTCTGTCATATTGGCAATAACAATTAGCACAAATACAAATGCAAACACATGCGAGACATTGTCACAATGTCCGTCAGGCCATCAGTGCATGAGTCAGTCAGTCAGGCAGTCAGTCAGGCAGTCAGTCAGTCAGTCAGTCAGTCAGTCAGTTAGTCAGTCAGTCAGGCAGTCAGTCAGTCAGTCAGGCAGTCAGTCAGTCAGTCAGGCAGTCAGTTTTGTCTCATTCAGCAGTTGCAATTGCATTGTGTTTAGCATGCTTCTTTGTGCAACTCACACACACACACACACACACATGGCAATAGTTATGATGATTGTTGTTGTGGCTGCTGCTGCTGCTGCTGCAACTAAATGGCAAAGCAGCAAACAGTCATCAAATTTAGGTCAACGCATATAATATATGCATTCTAAAAGCGTCGCGTGTGTGTTTTTGTTTGGCTTTTGGTCACTTTGAAGCGTGTCGGATTCGAAATATGTTGACAAACTCATTTGCGTTTTGTTTGCCGCCTGTTGCCATTTTTCGCTGTTGGCTGCCGTCTGCCTGCCCCATTGTTTGTGCAACGTGCAAGGTGCAACGTGCAACGTGCTTAACGGAAATGCATTAACAATTGCACAAAAAACACCTTCAATAGCAAAACATGGCAACATCAAGAATCAACCTTCAACTGCCACAAGTTGCAAGTTGCTGTAGGAATTTCACTAAATAAAATATTATTTAAAATAATGATTTAAAACGAAAAGAAATATATAAATATACAATTAATAATAGCATGGCAAAAAACATTTTCATATGGTGTTCTAATAGACTAAAGTAATACCCTGTAATGCAAATAGATCACATGCTTTGGCCGCCTTTAATTGAAGCAATTGCAACTCAAGCAGTTACAGGGTATGCCACAACAACAACAACAACAGCAACAACAACAGTAAATGGCTCAATAGTTGGAAAAATTAAATGCCTGGCCACTTAATAAACAATGTAAACGAGTTAACGAGCCAGAGTGAAACAGAGCAAGGTTAACATTGACATTAATACCGCAAAGAACAGAAACAAAAACAAAAACAAAAACAAATAATAAAAACTATATAGAAAAATAAACGAAACCAACAAACAAACAAATTGAAGCACATAGATAGAATACAACAACAACAGCAACAGCAACAACAACAACGAGAGCAAAAAGCAACTGTAATTAGCAGCTGCACAAAACGTAGCACACCCATGTGTGTGTATGTACATGTGTGTTGTTGTTGTTGTTGTTGTCAAGCATGTGGTTTGCAATTTAAGACGCGCTTTGAGCTTGAGAGCTGCCAGCAACAACAACAACAACAACAACAACAACAGCAACAGCAGCTGAGGCTTCAACTTGGAATATCTTTGAAAAAGTATCTGAATCTGCTACAGTCTTGTCTTCACTTGACGGCTGTCCCCCTGTCTTCTCTCTTCTGTCTTCAATCTTCAGTCTTCAGCCTGCGTCTTTGTCTCAAAGTCAACTCACCATCTGCAGCTCTCAATCTATCTCGGTTGCTGTGGCATTTGGATGCTGTCGATATCTCAAATGCAGTATGTGTGTGTGTGTGTGCATGTATGTGTGCGAGTGTGTGTGTATGCACATACGAGTATTTTAACTCGTATACGTTGCAATTTTGACCTTGAAAAGCGGCAGCAGCGCTGCAAACAGTTAACAATTTGTGCGGGCTGGGGGAGGGCAAGAGGGGGCAGCAGGGTGGCAGACGGCTGTTGGCAGTTGGCAGTTGGTTGTCAGCAAGGCTGCTGTGTCATTCAATTTCGATTTACTGGGTTAATGTTAAGTTAAATGTTTTTACACGGTTTTTCTATTCAATCTTTTTTTCTATATGCAATTCTTATTAAAAAAAAAAACAATAATAAAACAAAAGACTTAGGCAACGAACTTGAGCTGTGCACTGCAGATGCTAAAGGAAATAAAGAGGCAGACAAAAAGTTGCATTTAGAGAGTGTGGCAAAGAGAGAGAGAGAAGAAGCAGATATATTGAAATAAAAACTTATTAAATTTAATAAATTTTTCGAATATTTTAATTGAATCTTCAATCAAATTTTCAATATTTTAATAAATAAATAAACACAAATATCAATGTACAGCGTGCTGTCATTAACAGCTTACTGTGCTGTTAACCTAGCATAACTAACAGCTGTTAGCCAAGCACAGTTAACAGCTGTTGGCCAAATAACGTTAACAGCTGTTAACTTAGCATAACAGCACACAATTCAACTGCGTCTCTAATGCAAATCATTTAATAACTTCTAGTGCCACATATGTTTGATTTCCTTGTCCCTCTAGTCACTTGACATTGCTGTTAATAACAGCACGCTGGCACAGGCAGGCAGGCTGGCATGTTAAGCAGGTTTTTGCCCCACGTTGTGGCTGGCGGCATGCAGTCAAAGTAACAAATTGCAGCACAAATTATAAATGTTGCCACAAAGTAACGCGTCGGCATTTATAATGTATAATTTATAAACCACCCAAAAAAAAAGAAGAAGCAAAAGAGCGAACTCAATGAAAAGAAGCAACAGAGAAGAAACCACAAAAAAAAAAACGAGATTAAATTTGACTTCGGTTGATTTTAGCGCATCGATAAACTTAATTGCATGCCACTTAATGCATTTTAAAGTTTGCGACCGAAACCTGAGAACGAGTCGACTGTGTGTGTGTGTGCATGTGTGTGTATTCAAGTGTGGACTAATAAAGACCTTGGAACGGCCCCTTAGAAATCGAACTATCAACAGCTGCCCCGAAATCCAAAACCCAAAAAATCCCAGACAGCTTTAACCCTTCAAACAGTGTATTGTTGTTGCTGTTGTGGCTGGGGCGTTAGAGACAAATTCATTTAAACGCAGAACGCTTAGGCAATAAATTTATAGACTGCCCTCAAGCAGTTAGAAACCGAAGAATGCCAGAGAAGAGAGGGAGAAGGGAGAGAAGAAGAGTGGATCACATTGCCGCTGCTGGGCATTAGAATTGCTAAAATGTGCAAAATAGGGGCGCTGTTTAAGCTTTTACACCAGACTACATAATTTGTGTGTGTAGCTGAAGGATCAGGCAGGCAGTTCGCATCGGGATCAGGCATCAGGCATCGGGAGGCATCAGTTGTGGAGCGCATTAGGTCATTTGGTCAAAGCACCTGTTAGAAGCTTCCTTGACTTGCCTTTTACTTTTTTCCTGCCAAATTCAAACGGATGCATTCATCAATTTGGCGGCCAAACAGGAAGTAAACCTTCTGTTTTTTTTT
Organism: Drosophila pruinosa; assembly: GCA_018150935.1. Lineage (NCBI taxonomy): Eukaryota > Metazoa > Arthropoda > Insecta > Diptera > Drosophilidae > Drosophila > Drosophila pruinosa. Next base: position 15,016,802 of record JAECWR010000194.1, on the reverse strand, counting down.
GTCCTGTACTGCTTGACAAGGGTCGTGCATCTGCCACACACACACACGCACACACACACACACACACACATACATATTTGAAAAAACGCACTTGTCATGCGAAACTAAAGCGATCAATGTGGCATTTGCAGAACAATAAAAGGAACAAGAAAATTGATTAGCTGTCGACTAATCGCTGACACTACCACACCACATTCCCCTCTCCCCTCTCCCCTCTCTGCACCCCTCTTGCTATTGCCAGTTTTGTCAACGCTGCGTGCTTTTCATGCTCTATTAAATAACTGGACAACCAGCAATGTTACCGCAACAACAAGTGGGTGCCTTTTGGGCTGAGCTTTGCCATAGGCTTATTTTCATTTCTTTTTTTTGGGTTCGGTCTCACGTCATGTGTGGATTAGACAAGATGTCAACTGTGCTGGTTGCGGCTGGTTGCAAGTGGCTGCTTTGAGGTCAGGGCCAAGTAATTGAGCGTTTAAAGTTTGCGTTATGACAATTAAAAGATAAATCAATTGCCTCAGCTATGTGCCACACTCCTTGCCACGCCCACACACCCAGCTATGTGTGGCATTATTTATTTATTTCAATTTAAATTTTAATGCCAGGCGACATTAAAAATTAGAAAGTTACGATTGATTTTAAATAAATGAAAATAAAATAAATAATAAATGAACGTAAATAATTATTTATACTAATTGTTATACACTGATGTATTATTACATTTTAAACTGTCATTACATAAATTCCACTAGAAGATATTCATTATACAATATTCATTTAATTAAAATATTTCAATAAAATTATTAAATCAAACCATTAAATTAAATAAATCAATATTATGAAAATGTAATTTAATTGTAAAATGTAATTTGCAACTATCTGGCAACTCTATGCGCTTTAACCTTCGGCAGAAGGCGCTTTAACCCTTGTGGGTTACTCAGCAAAGCACACAAAATACGACCCTTGAAGCAAATGTTGTAGCAAGTGTGTGTATATGTGTATGGGTATGTATATGTATGTATGTATGTGTCGGTGTCTATGTAGTTTTATATATGGGCAGAGCCGCTTGACGACGTGCTTAGCATTTGCAATGAGACACAGAGAACAACAATAAAAAGATCCAAGCGATGCTTTGGCTGTGCTGGGTGTTGGGTGCTAGCGAGCGAGAGGGAGAGAGAGAGAGAGAGAGATAGGGGGAGGAGTGTCGTCATCGTGTCTTCGTGCATGCCGGGAATTCAACATTTGAGCTAGCTGTAAGAATGCGTTTGGAATTTGCCTACAAACAGCAAAGCAATAACAATAACAGTAACAACATCAATACGCCTAGCAGTTGTCTCTAGAGTAGTTTTCCATACCGACAATTGAAACACAGCTAGCTAGTAGTTAAATAACCGCAGCATATGCCTAATTACAATTTAACATTAGCTTAACAGCTGCTTTCGACAACAGTGAGCATAACTAGCAACATTGTTGCTGAGAGCAACATATGATCAATAATATGCCTAATAGCTGGCAACATTGCTTCTCAGCATATGCATAATAGTTGGCAATATTTTCGCCACAACCGAAGAACGAAAGACAAAAGCAAACGAAAAATGTATTACAAATTCTAGGCGACAACGTTTTGTTATGCATACATACGCACTCACACATACATGTGTACTTACACGTACTTGCTTTGATTTCGTTTTATCTCTTATTTATGTACCCTTGTTTGTATGTATGTATTTATGTGTATTTCGTTAAGACGCATTTTGCGCTAGACCAAATGGCAGAGCGTAGAAAAAATGTGCGAGAGAATATCTTTAAAGTTCATACACACGACGCAGCAAAAGCAAAAAGGAAAATATGTAAATCAATTATTGTTAAGGATAAAACGTGCATTGAACTTACCACACACGGTGCGACAGAGATGGCAACACCCAAATGTAAAACTTAGCAGCTTTTCTGTTATCTGCTGCTTATGTTGACAACGACAACGGAGGCGAGGTCAACGCTTGGCAGTTAATGTAATTCCAATTGGAATTCATTTCCTCATAGCGCAAGCACAAGCACGGCGATACTTATGCGCATTTCATTATTATGTACATGTACAGCACATATGCAGGTATATGTGTAGTACAAATGTATGTAATTATAAACCATTTTACAACTGCCTTGACCTTAACACAATAAAATAAATTGCTGCAATTACAACAACAGCAACTTAACTGAAAGCAAAGCCATTTTAACAGCAGTCACACATGTTAAATTGCACACGAATGTACACATATGTACATATGTATGTATGTAGAACAGCTGACTGAGTGCGCCTTGTGCATGTGTGCGTGCATTGCTGCTGCAGCTGGTGGGGTTTTGGTTTGGGCGTGGCTGTGTGCAATTCTGTTGCGGGCGGCCCATTAATGAATATTTGTAAATGGCAAAGCCAACATTTTCTAATCAATTTAAATCCAAATCCCTGCCATGTATTAATAAGCAAATCAATTATGCTAAATTATTTTCAAGTTGTGTGTAGAGACTTTGTCAAAATGTTAAACGTTTTGTCCAAGGCTACAGGCACTGTTAAAGGCGCTGTTAAGTGGCGTGCGACACTTAGAATTTACTGGCTGCGCTGCCCACTTTGCCTTTTGCTGGCGGCCATGACCAACAGGTGGCGGCAGCGCTGCTGTGTGCGTGTTGAGCATTTGAAATTACAAGTATACACACATGAGTGCATGTATGTACATACATATGAGTAATTATAATTATACAGCTACTGCGCGCCTTGCATGCAATTAAATAATATGTATTTATGAAGGGCTGCACACCGATGATAATAATAATAATAATAGCGCCTACGCACACAAACTTGTTCATTGACAAATGCAGCGAGCACACAGCACACAAATACACATACATACACGCAAGCAGGGCAATTGCAAAAAGCCTTGATCTTGATCGCGCACTAACACAAACACACGCGAGCCGAAAGAGAGACGGAGACGGAGACACCGACACCGAGACCGAGACACCGACACGACCGTCAACGCGACGTCAACTTGATTGCCATTGCAATGGTAATGGGGGCTGTCTGTATACGTCGTTGTTGTTGTTGTTGTTACTATTATTTACAGCACTTGATTTGATTTGATTTACAGCCAAGACAAGTTTTGTGTTTTACCAACCTTGTCTTTGCCCGTTTTGTCTTTGCGGGCTGCAACTGCCTCGCACTTGCACTTGCAATGCGCCATTTGCCAATTGTAATTGCAATTGCAATTGCACTTAATTGATTCTCTTTGATTATTACGTTTTTTACGTATCATTTTATTTTTTTTTGTCACAATTATTGTTAGTTATGCTGCTTTCACGCTAGTCGCACTCGTTTCGCACTTTTACACTGATTTACATTTATGAACTGCGTATTTGACTTAGCACTGCTTGGCACAGATCGTTGTGGGTGTGTGCGTGTCACATAATACATATTTGGCGACCCGACCAGGTGGCAACCTTTAACTTTATCTTACTTCTTTTTGATCGAGCGAAACTGCAAGACAAAAGGAAGATGCGCAATATGTATGTATATGCAAGGCACACGCACACACATGCACTGTTGTGCGGGTGTGCGTGTGTGCGCATTTTTGTAGGAGGACAAAGGAGATGCACGTTGCGCTTACAGTTAGAATTAGATCGTCGTGGCGATAGCACGGTTAATTTATTGGCAGTTTCGGTTTCGGTTGCGCAGTTATTTCAATTGTATTAATCCTCTCTCTCTCTGTCTCTCACTTCCATTTTCTTCTCTCGCTCTCTTTTGAGTAGCATGTAAAATTTGCTAATTGGATATTTTTGTTTTGCTTTTATTGTTGCAAAATTTGTACTAATTTGATTTTTGTTCTTTTCGTTTTATTGCAGAAAATTACCTAACGCCGGCAGAACTGTTGCAGCGTTTGAGCTGCAGCGCAGCAAGCAGCAGCAGCAACAACAACACCACCACTACCACCACCACCAACAACAGCAACAACAAGAGTAATATTAATATTAACCTTAAAACAGCAGCAATTACACCCGCAAAAGCAACAACAACCAGCAGCATACCAAAAGAAAGCCCAAAGCAACAACAGCCGCAGTCAGCGTCGCCGTCACCGCCGCCGTCGCCGTCCGTCGAAAGCGACGTCGCAGAGACGCCGGCAGTAGCAGCAACAGCAACAGTAGAAAAAGAAGTAGCCGAAGCAGCGGCAGACGAAACTGAAGACGTTTATGTTGGCATTGAGGCGCCAAAGCCGCGTTATTACGGCGCCGGTGTTGTGCTAACGCAGGCGCAGCGCAAAGAGTATCCGCTTGACATACGCAAGCGTGACGCCGACGTTGACGTAGACGTCGACGTCGACGAGAGCAGCAACAGCAACAGTTGTGCCGGCAGCGACGCTGACGCAGACGCCGATGACGCTGATTCGGATGATTCTGAAGGCTGCAAATTGATCGTGGACGAGAAGCCGTTGTTGCCCGTCGAGCAACCGTTGTCGCTGCGTATGCACAGCACACCGCCCCGTGCCGAACAGCGACCAAGTCCCCCGCCACCCCGTGTGCCCGCCGTACGCTGCAGCGTTATACAGCGCGCCCCCCAAGCGACGTCAAGCGTGACGTCAGCGACAACTGCGGCAGCGGCAGCGACTGCACATCAGCAGCAGCTGCAATATCAACGCACACTCGATCTCGAGCAACTGGGACCCGAGCAACAGGAGCCCATCGATTACCACGTGCCGAAGCGACGCAGCGCCAGCTACGACAGCGACGACGAACTGAACGCAGCGCGTTTGCAGCGTGCGCGACGCGTACGTGAGGCGCGTCGACGCAGCAGCTATTTGGCAGCGCGTGTGCTGCAATTGAATCCGCGACTGGTGCACAGTTTGCCTGGCATTTTGGCAGCGGCAGCGGGACACGGACGTAATACGAGCAGCAGCAGCGGCGGACAGAGTTTTCAGGCGAATTCCGGTTTTGGCAGCGGCAGCGGCGCCAACGGCGGCAGTGCACAAAACGCGGGCAGCGGCAGCGGCAGCGCTGGTTCACCGGGCAGCGGCGCCAGCGGCAGCGGCGGTGGTGGCATGGGCGGCGGCCGTGACGGACGCGGCAATTACGGTCCAAATTCACCACCCAGCGGTGCTCTGCCACCTTTCTACGAGAGCCTTAAGAGCGGCCAAGGGGCTGGGGGTGACGCACAGGCGACCACGCCCACCGCCCATGCGCATCAAGTGCCGTTATTGAATTCCAATTCGAATTTTCTCATACAAAACGCAGCCGCTTACATTATGTCTGGCGGTGGTCAGGCGAACTATCAAAATGGTGGCGGCGGCGGAGGGGGAGGAGGAGGAGGAGGATCATCAGGTGGTGGTGGAGGAGGAACAGGGACAGGTGGTGGTGTTGGCATTGATGGTAATAACATTTTGAACTTTGGCAACAATGCTGCCAATAATTATAATGAACTCCATTCCAATTCCAAATTCCATGCTGCGTCTCATTCGCACTCACACACGCATTCGCACTCACACACACACACACACTCACTGGGTGGCATCAATGGCGGCTCCATTGGATCGCATCCCTTCTATGGCGGCAATCCCTCAGCCTATGGCATCATACTGAAGGATGAGCCCGATATTGAGTACGATGAGGCCAAAATTGATATCAGCAGCTTTGCCCACACCATTATGCAGGCTACCATGGGTGGTGCTGGTGGCGGAGGCGGCTCCACCGGAGGGGGAGTGGGAGGTCCTTCGGGCAATGGATCCAGCTTCAATGCGAGCGCCTATGAGGATGCGATTATGTCGGATTTGGCGGGCAGCGGCTCGCAGTGTCCCAATGGCGGAGCCGTTGTCGATCCCATGCAATTCACGGCCACCTTGATGCTCAGCCAGCAGACGGATCATCTGCTGGAGCAGCTTTCGGATGCTGTGGATCTCAGTTCGTTTTTGCAGCGCAGTTGTGTGGACGATGACGATGATGATAATTCCACAAATTCGCCACATCATAGGCAGGACTTTGAGCTGGTGTCGACGCCATCGTTGACCCCAGACTCGGATGCAGTGTCCGTTTCGGTGACGCCTCATACGGCCCAGTTGGATGCACTGCATGAGAATTTGTTGACGCACCTTAGCAACAATATGGCGCGTAGTGGCAACAATGTGTATGGCAATCAGCATCATGTGTCTGGTGGTCAGCAGCATTTGCAGCAACATGGTGTGGGTGGGCAGCAGCAGCAGCAACATTTGCAGCAACAGCCGCCGCCATCTTATCAACATGCCACACGCAACTTGATGCAGATGCAGCAGCAGAATGGCAACAGCAGCAACAACAACAACAACAATAGCTATCAGCAACCGACGCTATTGTCGCAGCAGCAGCAACAGCAGTACCATCAGCAGCAGCAGCAGCAACAACAGCAACAGCAACATGCCTATCAGCAACACAATATCTATGCACAGCAGCAACATCATCAGCAGCAACATCAACAGCAGCAGCAACAACAACAACATCACTTCCAGCAGCAGCAGCAACATCATCACGCGCAGCAACATGCGCATCATCAGCACCAACATCATCAACAACAGCAGCAACACCAACAGCAGCAGCAACAGCATCACAATGACAACAGCAATCTATCGCTGCCGTCACCAACAACAACAGCAGCTGCTGCCGCCGCGGCCGCTGCAGCCGCTGTTGCCGCACTGCGTCCAATGTCGAGCAGCAGCAGCAGCAGCTCCCAGCTGCTGGACGCGAACACAGCAGCAGTTGCTGCCGCCGCATTGCTCGACACAAAGCCATTGATACAAAGCGTAAGTTCAGTTCAAATATTAAAACCCTTGAAAATCAACAACAGCAGCGCAGCAGCAGCAGTCGAAGAGCTCGATCTAGTGCCACTCAATTATCTGCTGCTCACAAACAGCAGCACCAACAGCAGCAGTTGCAGCAATAGCAACAACAACAGTAGCAGCAGCACTACTGCTAATAATACTGCTAGCAACATTAATACTGTTAACAGCAATAGCAACAGTAATGTTAACAGCAAAACCCATAAGTCACAGTCTGTTAGCAGCGGCAGCTCTGTTAGCGGCACTGTTAAGCTAGGCGGGCGCGCCAAGGCCGCTGCCTATGGCTCCACGTTGGTCACCTTTGTCTCCACCTTCAAGTCAACGTCCTCTGAGATGCCCACGCAACGTCATGTGCATCGCACCACATTGCGTTCGCTGGCCAGCGCTGCAGCTGCCACAGCAGCTGGTCTATTGCCACCATCGCCGACCATTTCGGTGCTCAATGAGAGCAAAATGTTGCAGCGGCGGGTAAGAGGAGAGGGGAAGCTCTCAGCACCTCATGTGATGTGTTGTCGTCTCCCTTTCCGAAATGTAGCCTTGCATTGTCTTCCCAATTGTCTACTTTTTCCCCTCTCTTCTCCTCAAGTGCATGTCATCATTGTCTGCTTTTTTTTTGTGTCAATGTAAAGTTTATTTAACAGCGCATTTCTATTACTCAAAAGATGAATTAAGCTTTATTTACATAGATATGTAAACTTTGCTCTGTTAGCTAGCACTTTAAGCTGGATTCGGCAAATTACACAATGTTAAGCAGTCTGTTATTAACATCAGCGAGTTATATTAACAGAGAAATTGTATTAATAATTAAACTGAGATTTCTACTATATAAATTCAATTTTTAAAAATGCTAACGAGTAGCACATTTTAAGAAAACTGTTGAAAATGAAATGCAATCAAAATATGAGCTGTTCGATTAGCAAGCTGTTAAGACTTTTAATAAAACAGACTCTACTAAAGCTGTAACATTTCCCACTTCAATTCTGTTAATGCCGCGCTGTTAGCGTTAACAGAGCACCTTACTCTCTTGCTCTCGTCTTGTCCTTGTGTTTGTCAATATTAGTCTTTTTGTTTGTTGTTTGTTTTGTGCTCATCTCGTTGTTGCATGCCACATGGTACATTTTGAAGCCGATCTCTAATCATTTGACTTCTCTCCACGCCATATAGTTGGGACTTCCGCCAGATCTACAGCTGGAGTTCGTGAATGGAGGACATGGCATTAAGAATCCGCTGGCGGTTGAGAATGCACATGGAGGCCATCATCACCACCGCATACGCAACATGGATTGCATCGATGATCTCAAGCATGGCCACCAGTCGCAGCATCAGTCACAGCAGCAACAGCAACAACATGCGCAACAGCAGCAGCAGCAACAACAGCTCTCGCCACAGCAGCAGCATTCGCCGCAACAACAGCAGCAGCAACAACAACAGCAAACATTGCAGCAGGCTGCTGCAGCTGCCGCAGCAGCGGTGTCACAGCATCATGCTTTAAGTCAGCACAACAACAACAGCAGCAGCAGCAACAACAACAGCGGCGGCGGCAACAATCGCAACAACAGCAGCAGCAGCGTCAGCAGCAACAGCAGCAGCCAAGGCGACACCCTGTGCCCCAACAGCGGTGCCGAGGATGCCAACAACAAGTTCGTGTGTCGCGTCTGCATGAAAACCTTTTCGCTGCAGCGTCTGCTCAATCGCCACATGAAATGCCACTCGGACATCAAGCGCTATTTGTGCACCTTCTGTGGCAAGGGCTTCAACGACACGTTCGATCTGAAGCGTCACACCCGCACACACACCGGTGTGCGGCCGTACAAGTGCAACCTCTGCGAGAAGAGCTTCACGCAGCGCTGCTCCCTGGAGTCGCATTGCCAGAAGGTGCACAGTGTGCAGCACCAGTATGCCTACAAGGAGCGACGTGCCAAGGTGAGTTGTCAAAGGCGAACGCTCCACAAAGCTTATTTGGTTCAGCCCACTGAACCGGTTCACCAAGTGGTTCAACTGTTTCTACGCTACTTGATTTGTAGTACTATCTACTGCTAATTAAACAACTTAATAAAAGCGCTTCCTTCGCTTTGGAACTAGTTCCAAAAGTTGTCTTAGCATAGAGCACTTATTTCAATTGAATTTCATTTAAATTAAAAACAAACAAACATGCTGTAATTGCAGCTTTTTCACATTGAACTGATGCAAAAAGTGGTTCAATATATTGTTTGAAATTTGTCAAGCAGCAGTTGAATAAAAACATGAATATATTTAACACAAAAATATGAAATAATAATGGCAAACGATTGGCACAGCCAACTCTCATTTGCTCACACTGAACTGGTTCACAAAATGCCAACTTACAATGAGTGCTTTAAGCATTAGCCAATTGGAATAGTTCTCATTGCAAAAGCATAACATATTATTAACAATTTGCTTCATTTGCTTGCAGATGTATGTGTGCGAGGAGTGCGGTCATACAACCTGCGAACCAGAGGTTCACTATCTCCACCTGAAGGACAATCATCCGTTCTCACCGGCGCTGCTCAAGTTCTACGACAAGCGACATTTCAAGTTCACCAATTCGCAGTTTGCGAACAATTTGCTCGGCCAGCTGCCGATGCCGGTGCATAATTGAATTTGAATATGGAGTATAACTAAAGTAAAAGCTGAATGCTGAATGCTGATTGCTGCATTTGCAAACTGAAACCGAAAGTCGTAACTGATTAAGTAATGATCAATTAAAAATTAAGTGCAGAAACTAACCTAGGCTATAACAAACTAACAAATATGTTTCAACTTTAAGCTGTTCAACGTGTGACACTGAAGTTTTATGAAAACTGCCCACGAAAATGGAGAGATTATGTTTTGTACATGTATAATACTTTATGCCCTCTATATATGCATATATATATATATATCACTTATATTCATATATATATATATCGTACTTGTAGGATTTAACTTAGTTGTAGCTTAGAGGATTTTACCAACACGTTTTCATTTCAGTTTTCAAACACTTTGCTGTGCAAACGAATTAGAAACAAAACTAAAAACTATAAACAAAAAACAGAAACCGAGAAACGAGAACAACTTTTGGCAAGTTCCAAAACAAAACAAAAGAAAAAATCAAACACATATTTAACTTTAATCGCTTAGTCAAAGTTTTTTTTATATATTATTATTTTTATTTTTTATTCTAATTATTTTGAGAACTTTTTTTTTCTTCCGGCTACAAACATTGCGTTGTAGTTTAGTTAGTAGACAATCTGCTTTAAGCATTAAAAAAAAAAAAGGGAAAACAAAAACCAACAAAAATGAAATGAAAGAAAATTATATTTAATTTTTTTTTTTTATTTGTCGATAAACAATTTTCAATTAGCGAATTGAACTAGCTGCAAACGTTTGCATTTATTTACAACAAATCATTGTTTCATCATAAACCACATTGTAGCCACGTAAGGAAGCATAAGTTTAGCACAAAAAGGAATTAAAAAAAAAAACAAAAAACATAAAAAAGAAAAACCTTTAAGAAATCAATGTATGTATTTATTATTAGAAAACTTTTGAAGACATCACAAAAAACAATCAACGCGGGAATTCATTGTAAAGAGGCATAACAAAAAAACAAAAACGAAATGAAATCTAAGCAAATTTGCTTAATTTAATTAATAAACATAATCTTTAATTGTAATACCAGTTAGTTAATTAAGTGTAAAATCTGTAATTGCTAATTATGCTGTTCATAAATGAAGTCAAAGCGCAACAACAATATGTATCATACTTATTATCATTATGTAATTGTTTAAGCCACACACACACACACATACCACACCACATACACACACACACACACCCTTTTATTGCGTTGAAATGCAAACAACAATTGTACTGAGAAAAACAAAGTCAACAACAAGCACACAACAAGAACATAAATTAAGCTATTTGATTTTTTAAAATATATGCATATATACATATATATTAAATATACAACTAACTATTTAGTCTAGTTTTAGGCGTTTGCTTTGTTTGTGAGCAGCATTGTTTGCCGATTAAATCGAAATCGATTAAATTGAAATCGAATCGAAATCGAAATTAAATTGCATTCATAACTTTCGTAATTCGCCAATTGAATAATGCGATGACATTTTGTTTAAGTTTCCGTTTAGTTAAACCCATAAAAAAACACACAAACACTCACACACACACACACACACACAGCATACAGTAAACACTTATTTTTTTGCATAGTTCTGTAAGCAACAACGGGTTAATTGTGCAATCGCTTGGTGTTGGTATAAACAAAAACAAAAAAATATATAGATCATACAAAATATGAATTATGATTAAAGACTCCCTTCACACACACACACACACATACATACATAGACCTAGTTAAGTTTACATATATACGTACATATGTATATCAATTTGAATCCTTCAGCTAATTTGGTTCAACTTTTTGTTTAGCTTTAAACACGAAACTCATATGCAACTTTAATTTAATTTAACACACGCACACACACACACACACATTATGTACTTCCATGAGAACAACATTTCAAATTTTATTTAAATATTTACACCGATTCTCTTCTTTAAGTTCAATTTCAATCATTAATGCAAAAAGAAAAGAAAAAAATAAACAAACAAAAAACATCATGAAAATGTTTAAGAGACAATTAGAATAAAATCAAATTGAATTAGTGTTTAATTAACCTTTTTTTTCTTAACATAATAACTATTATATATTTACTTATGTATACTATATAAAGTTTATGAAAAGCAAATTAAATAATAAATATTGAATATTACAAAACGAAATGGCGAAAACCTTTTTTATTCATACTTTACCTTCTCTTTCAGCTGGATCTAGATATATATAATAATAGCTCAGAAATAGAAAGGGAACCATATGAGCTAGTTCCAAAATAAAAGTTGTGAGCTTGCAAATGGAACTGGATTATTAGAACAGTATCTAGTTCAATATTTTTTAGTTCTTTAGCTGAAAATTGCTTAGATAATTAAATTAATAATTCATTTACTAACTATTTAATGCAATTAAAACTAATGAGCTTTTTTTTTTTTCTTCAAATGTTTTCACTTTATTTATTTCGCTAGTTTCATTATGTTTTATGTTCAGTGTTTTATTTGTATTTTGTTTTGGGTTTTTTCAATTTTTTTGTGAGTTTTTTGTTGTTGTTTCTTTCATGTTTTTGTTTTTGTTTTGTTTTTACATTAATTACTGAAATACACACACAGACACGGAATTACAATAAAAACTAAATGTTTTTTTTGCTTTTGCATTTTTCTTTTTTTGTTTGTTGCTTCACATGAATTAATAAACTGTTTTATTATCGAGAATTTGTTGTAATATACTTATGTATTGTTGTTGTTCTTCTTTTCGCTTGTCATTTTGCGGCTGCCTTTCTTTAGTTAAACTAAATGATTTTTAAAATTCAACTATTTGAAATATTCAACGCAAAAAATTGATAAAAAAAAAGTTAGTTTTTTTTTATTAGTTTATATATCATATGTATTACTTTATATTTTTGTTATCGATTTGATTGAGCAAATTAGGCCAATTGTTTTTGTTTTTTTCTCATTCCTTGTTTGTTGCGTTTAAAAATTACATACAGTGTCATTTACATAGATGAACTATAACTACATTTGTTTAGTTTTCCTTTTTTATATTTTTTAAGTTTAGATTCCATTTATTAATTTATTGTTTTATTACTATGACATTGATATGAACCGCACGAGCCCGTTGAGTTGTAAATCAAACACAAATAAAGGTTTTAAAAATATATATATATGTATGTATTTTATAAAATTTATATTTTGTTATTTAAGTGAAAAAGCAAAAAAGTTTACAAATTAAAATCATCATTAATCATAATAGTAATATATATTTATAAAAAAAAGTTATTTAAATGTTTCTGCTGTTGAAATGTTTAATATATAATATATATATATATATATATATACATACAAATAAAGGATTTATTTAAAAAAAAATAATAATAATTAAGAATTTATTGCAATCGTATTTTTGTGTTTTTTTTTTCATTTATATATTTTTATTTTTTAAACATAAATACGTATAACAGCAGCGCGAGTTTTGACATGGTTTTCTGGCCTTTCTTTACTCTAAATGATATACCATACTATAATATCTATATATACACATATATATCCCTATATATATATATATATGTATATATATATATTATTCTTGTTTTACTTTTACACACATCGAATTTTGTTATTGTTTTAATCGGTAGCTTACATAAAAACTAACACTAAAAACAGACACATTTTCGTTTAATTTCTTTTCTTTTTTTATTGTTGTTTTTTTTATGTTTTAATATCATATTTTTATATATATATTTTATATATAACTAATTTAATATATGTACGCTTTTATTTTTACGATAAACAATTAGGTTTTTTTTTGTTTTGTTTTTATTTCCGTTTTGTAATATGTTAAAAATGCTTCTAAAAATTGTTTACCATATTTTTTTTTGTTTTTCATTATTAATTGTTTTATTGTACACGCTACACACTTAATCGTTTTATATATATTTTTTCTGTTATTTATAACCGTTTCGCTTGTTTTTCAAAAATTTGTTTTGTTCACGTACATTTTTGTTTTTTTTTTTTAGTTTTCATAGTTTTGTATAATACTGAAAATACGACTAGACATTCATAGTATATATAAATTTGTTTGTTGCTTTTGTGTTTACTTCTGCTTGCGCTTCTTCTTCTCTATATATATAGATCTATATAATTTATTTAAATATATATATGTATATATATATATATATATATATATATTTCGTGGGCTTTAGGTTTTGTTCAGATTGAAATTGTTCGGCTTGTTTGGTTATTTTGTTTTCGTTCTCCTTTTTTTATACTTTTAATATTTATCGAAAATGCTTTAAAAAACTTCGTGTTTAACTCGTACTGGATCAGTTACTAGTTCTTGTATTGTTTTCTCATATTTGTTTTTCATTTTTTTTTTAGTTTCTTTATGTAGAAAAATAAGTACAACAAAATTTTAGAGAAAAAGAGAAACGACAAAAAATCAATTCCAACAAAATTCAAGTTTTACAGGGTATATTCGACTTTTGTGCTATTTGCTTTTAGTATTTTTTTGTTTTTGTTTTTTTTGTCCCCTTCATTCTTCTTCTTTAACAACAAATTTAATTCTCCCTTTTTATATCTTGTAATAATTTATATAAATCTTAGGCCATTAAAAACAATTATTCTTTTTTTTCGTATTGTTATTAATATTAATATTATAATAGAAGATTATGCGATTTGTTTTACGTTTAGTTCGAACTACACATTTAATTAAATGTATGTATGTATATATACTATATGTATGCGTGTATATGATTATTATTCATAATTTTCTGTTACATTTTTGCATTCGCTTTCCTTTTGCTTTTATTGCGTCCTCCATTTTCATCGCTTTTCTTCTCTCTTCTTTATCCCCATCCAGCTTTGTCTTACACATAAATCGAAGACGTCTCAAGATCTGATTGTTGTTGAATTTTCCACGTTTTTTTTTTACTAAACTTTTTTGCTTTTTCTCGACTTGTGTTAGGTACATTTACTTAGAATAAACTATAAACAAAAATAAAAGAATAAAATTAAATAATTTTACGAGTTTTTTTCTAATCTGTTGATAATTTTTCGCTTTACTTCAATCCAACTGAAATCCACTCAAAATCTCTTTATAATTAATCAAATTTTTAACGTTTATTTGCGCTTCGTCTAATGCTGAGTGGGCTTGTGTGTGTGTGTGTGGGTTAATGTGTGGGGGGCGTGGCGGGTTCTCAAGTTTTTCTTTCTCCTTTCTCCAGTTTTCCTCTTTCCATCATTTGTCTAAAAGCTACACCGAAGATAACTTTGTTTTTTGCTTAAATTCATTAAGTAATTTTTGTAGTACAAAAAAATTTGCAATTTTTCAATCTCAGTGTGTGTTTGACGGTGTGTGTGTGTGTGTGTATGTACTTGTGCGTGTTTTTGTATATATATACATATATATATTTATATAGATGTTTGTATGTATATGCCTACAAAGATTCTTTTTGTTTTTGTTTTTATATATATCATATTTGTTTTTTGTTTTATTTTTTGTATTGCAGAAAAATTTGGCGTCCAAGCCTTTTGTTTTGAAATTTTCGAGGCTTGGTTTACACTTAAAAAATAGTATTTTCAATCTCTTCTTCTTCCACTACACACTTTTCCTCTTCCACTTTTCATCATATTAAAGTTAAAGTGTTCGTTTTTGTCGCTTAAGAGAATCTTTTGTTTTTGTTTTCTTTTTCAATATAATACAAAAAAATTTGTTCACTTTTTTTTTTGTGTGCGCAGTCGTTGAGATTTTGTTGTTGTTGTGGTTTGTGTTGTTTTTATTTCTTTCTGGAAAGGTGCAAAAATTTCTTCTTTTTTTTTGGTTTATATTCATTTGTGTATATTTCCATTAGCTTTTCTTCAGCTCTGTCGTTCTAGGAGAGGGCATTTGGTGTCTGTGTGGGCGAGATACAGCATTTTCCTTTATTTCACCTACTTCAACCTCTCGTTCATTTAGTTACAGTACATAAAATAGATGCCAGATACAAAAAAATTATTTGCTTTCGCTGTTTTGCTCTTGTTTTGAATTATGCTTAGATAAGTTAAGCTGTCCAAGGCAGTTTCCCTACCGTTTATGCTCTCTATCTCTCTCGTACGCTCTGTCTATCTCTCTCACTCTTACTCATCTGCTGTACTTGCAAGTGCAAAATCATTAATGGGGCAGTGCTTTTTACGTATTCATCCAAATTTGCTGAGCTATGCATTCCCCAGCAACGAATCCCTTGCGACTCGCCTCTCCAATGGGATCCAATTGGTTTTTCCAGGGTATCTGCTGGGGAGCTACACTTGACTTTTGAACTAAGTAGTATTTGGTTATTAACTAAAGACTTTTGCTTCTTTGTTTTGTACGTTCTTTTCAAATGTATCCCAATTGGCAGACGTATGTAATTATGTAATGTTATGAATATGCTTCTTCTTGATCGACTTTACATCTAACATTATGTTAACATTTCTTCATATGCTTTTTTTTGTCATAATTGTAAATTAACTCAAGACTGTGCGGAAGACATTTTCAAGTGGTCTAAAGGGGTCAGGTCGGGTGGGGGGGGGAGGTAAGTGCAGTACGAGGTGTAGTTGTATGCTGGAGCAAGCCATATAAAATGCATAATTAAAATATTTCTGTCAGTGCTTGCAGCTGTTTGTTTCTGTGTGTGTGTGTGCGTGTGTGTGTTTGGGAGTGTATTTGTGTTGCATTCCTTGTGTTAAATGCAACAAGTATAATCAACTAACGTTAAGCATAACAAACAAAATGTAAGCAACAACAAACATGATTGTTTCAATTTCTTTTTTCGACGAAGCGACACAAAAAACGTTTAAGAACGACGCAAACAAAGCAGAAACTTGAAAAATATAGTGTTATTCTTCTTCTTATTTCACGTTGTTGTTTTTTGTTTTTTTTAGTCTAGCAACTATTTAGCTAACATTTGCAACTACAATAATAATAATGCTTATATATATGTATATGTGCTAAAAAGGAAAACCAAAAAAATGATCATTCATCTTACTTCAGCTACTTAAACGGTTCTCATTTTTTTTTTTGTTTTGTTTTATTATTTAACATTAAATGCTTGTATATGATTTTTTTATATTTTATGTTTTCAATTTGCGCTAAAACTGTTTTGTCAACGTTTTCCTTTTTAACGTTTTGTCGCTGCCCACGCAACTTCGTAAACGTTTTGCTAGCCATATCAATTAGTATACCTTCATATGAATTTCGTTTAGTTTTCTTTTTTGTGTTTTTTTTTAATATATTCGTATATATATATTTCTTGCTTTCTTGTTTGTTTTAATATATACTTTATAATTAATGCAAATTTTGTATTTTGTTTTTAATTTACATGCGAAAGTGGAAAACAAAAGAAAAACATACAAAAAGGCAAATAAAGATTAAAACAATAAATTGTATTAAATGCAAAAATTAAATCTCTATATATTATTTTATATATATGTATATATATTCATATATGCTTAGATCATGAACGTATATATATATGCTATTTAGTGTTGCCTTGTTTGCATGTGTGTGTGTGTGTGTGTGTGTGTGTAAAGCATGCTTTTGCGCTTATGACTAAAAAAAAAAAATAATGATGAAATTGTGCCTTAAATAACGCTATATAGTATATATATATACATATATATGCTGTATGTATTAGACATGTAAGTGTGTGGGTGTTTATATGCAAATTATTTAAAAAAAATTAATTCATTAATTAATCAAAACTTAGCAGCTAATTAAGGAAACCACATTAATTTCAATTTAAGTTTAAAGCACAAAAAAACTTGCAAGTTTTTTCTTCAATTTCTCAATTTGTTTTCTCTTAATTTATAGGTTATAATTCGAATTCTTCGTTTCTTTTCTTCTTCTTCTTTTTTGTTTTGTTTTCTTTTTAAATTTATAAAGCAGCTGTGTTAGCATTGGGTGGCGAGGGGGCATGTGTGGGCTAGGGGGGGGAGGTCGAGGGAACAGTATGTGTGTTTGAGAATTGCACATAAAAAAGTAAAAATATATTTTAATCATATCATTATATACTATATATGTATAGAGAGAGAGAGAGAGATGAGAGACTGGTGTGTGTGTTGGGGCAGGATGGAAGAACAAAATACTGACGTTATTAAAAAAAAAAAAATTTAATTTTATAAATGTTATTTTCTTTTTTTTTTTTTTTGTTTTTGGATGCATTGAGAATCTTTTATAAAAGGCAATAAAAATACTGCAAACAATCTTGGAGCACAATTTGCACGCAATCATTAAAAATTTAATAAAATTATTTATTGAACATATAATATATATTCAGAAATAAGTATATTAAATATTCTTGAAAGAAAAGGATAAAAATGAAACGAGATCAAAACGAGAATCAACACAATTCGAGCGTGCGTGCGAAAGAGCGAGACGGCCAGAGAAAGACAAAAAGAGAGAGAAAGAGACCGTGTGTGTGTGTGTGTGCTGGATATATATATAATGATATATACACGGTAAACAATATAAGCTAGCACAGTAAAGAGACACAGACAAAGACAGCTAGACACAAAGAGACAGAGACAGAGAGTGTGTGTGAGAGAGAGATTTTTGTGTTGAAACAGTTTAAAAAGAGGGAGACAGACAGACACTGTGTGTGTGTGTGTTGGTTTATGATAGAGACAGTTGCATCTTACTTTACCGAGTTTTTCATTATAGAAACAACTACAAAATACAGTTACAAATACATTTTACACATTGATTTAGTTTAAGATCACGTTAAGATCACGAGCGCGACAGAGATAGCAAATTACTATATATAGAGATATATATGCGTATATACATATACATTTATTTATATATATAAAAGTTGAATTTATGGTTCGTTTTCGATTTTTTTTTTTACTTCTTTTTGTTGCTTGCATTTGTTTTTCTTCTTTTTTTTCTTGTTTTTTGTTTTGCTCTGTTTTGTTTCTTGTTGTTTGTTTGTTTTTTTTATGTTTTTTTTTTTTTATCAATTATAGATGAAATTGGCGGCATCGCAAAGGGCATCACTGTCATCATCGAATTTACCATTCATGGCATAGCTGCTGGATGCGGTGCCATAGACCCATTCCTTTTTAATGAAATCGCCATCGGTGGTGGAGGACGAGGTGTTGTGCAGGCCACCCAATGAGCTATGATCCAAACGAAAATCATCATCATCATCCGGATACAATTGTACGGGTATGCTGTCTCGTATCGAATGCGGCTCAAATAGATTGCCATACGGTGGCAGCGAATGATTTAAATCCACATGATCATCGACCAGATCGCTATCGAAATTCGAAATGCGAAACTTTGAACTGGGCGGCGATTGTGGTGAATGCGGTGCAGCGGAATCTTCAAACATCACCTCCTCCTTGATGAACATATCGTTGGAATTGTCACCGGAGCCGGATGAATAGAGATTTGGTTCCACTTTGATGATGGCTGCTGTTGCCAGGGACGGTGATGATTTCTCATCGTCATCATCATCATCGAAATGATTATGATGATTGTGATGATGGGGATGATGATGATGATGTTGTTGTTGTTGTTGCTGGTGGTGGTGTTGCTGCTGTTGTTGTTGCTGCTGCTGCTGCTGCTGTTGATGATTGTTGTTGCTGCTGTGCTGATGATTGTTCGTTTGATGATTATAATTATGATTGTGGCTATGATTATGATTCGAATGCTGATGCAACTGAGGCTGCTGCTGATGCGAATGATGCCCATTGGTGCCAGCACGCATCTGCACATTTGCCTCATCCTCATCATCATCGTCATCATCATCATCGTCGTCCATATCCGCCAGATGACGACGTCGGTGGTGGTTTCGGTGGTTATTACGCTGCTGCTGCTGCTGTTGCTGTTGTGCTCCCGCAACAACACGTTGATTGCCTTGCGTCGCCGCCTGCTGCTGTTGTTGTTGCTGCTGCTGCTGTTGCTGCTGCTGCTGTTGATGATGATGATGGTTGCGCGTGCTGCGTATTATTGTGGAGCCGCCCAGAGCCGCCGATGAGGCTATCGAGAGCGGCACACCCGTCGCCTTGGACACCAGCACGGTGGAGGAACACGATGTGGATGAAGATGATGGCGATTGCGCCGGCGAACCAACTGTAACATCAATAAACCAAACCAAAAACATCAATTAACCAGTTTCCTTTTTACCTAGGCTGCTTGCTCACTTCAATTATGCACTATGCGTGTGGCTTGTTATTAAAAGTCGTTTGCCAATCTTACTTAGTTGCTTGCTCTACAGTTTAGTTTAAACACTTTATTGCTAGTCGCATTCCATTGTCTGCCTCTTTCTTTCTAACTCTAACACGCGTTCTTATTAAAAACTGCACTTCTAAATTCTTTCGCACATTCACGCAATTTGATCTAACTCCTTGATCATTACATGAACAACACAGCTGACTCGCTACTAGCTACTCATTAGAATAAATATCTATCTATTAACTTTTATTGCTAGTTTATTTTGAGCATTCATTTAAATTGAGTTGAACTCCTTGATCACTTTATAAACGACACAGCTCAGTCGTCACTCGTTGCTCGCTGTTCGGTTTTAAAAAAATATGTTTATTTCATCATTTAATGGATAATCATTCATTTAAATGGATTCAATTCCTTTGGATGAAATATCCATCAATTTAGTTGTTTTGAAGGCCTCCGAATACAATTACAGCTCAAAAGTTGATCACATTTTACAGGTTTCTTTTGATTTGCCACCGACATTCATTATTGATCAATTATATACAGCTAGCAACTTCATTAAGAGTTCTTTTTACTTCATTCTATAATACCATAATTTATCATTCTTACTATTCGTTTGCTTTGCCCGAAAATAGCTTAATAAACTAAATTATTTACCTTTCTTTCCCATTCCTGACTCCCCTCAATATTATGTGTCTTGTCTTTGCTTATTTTACTACTTGCTCTACCAATTTCTGAATACTCGTTGTCCGACTCACAATTTATATTAATTATTCTGTCAATAATTATATTGCACTATTTATAAATAATAAATATCTCTTATATATTGCTTTTTGCATTCTAATTCTACCAATTTTAGTACATTTCTTGTACTAATCATTGTGCTTATTAGATTTGTTTCGATTAAACACTACCACACTTATTTCGCGGTCTACTATTTCTATTCTCTTTTGATCCGCTTGACCTTGTTTTGTACAGCTTCCTTTCATTACGTTTCATTATTGCCAACAATATCTGAACTTGCTACTTTCTTTAAACATGCTTAAATAATGCTATTCATTTGTTTTGAATAGCCACTTTTCGAGTAATAAATTTTCGATAGTTGCAAACTGCAATGTCTCATCGTTGCTTGCAACGCGCTACTTACCGCCCGTCTGTTGCACCACGCTGGCCAGAGCCGAGCTAAGCGTGCCCGTCGAGTGTATGATGGGCGTTTTGCGTAGCAGCTGCTGGGCGAGATTGCTGTTGGCATTTGATGCTGTTGCGGTGGTTGTGCCTGTTGTTGCTGGCGTTGCAGCAGAGCTATTGCTACTGCTGTTGTTGTTGCTGCTGTGGCTGCTGTTGTTCGTGTTGTTGTGGCTGCTGCTGTTCGTGCAGCTGCCGTTAAGACTGTGACTGTTGTTGGCATTGCTGCTGTGACTGTGGCTGTTGCTGATGTGGTGGCCGTTGCTGGTGCCTGCACCGCTCTGTATGACCTGTGTGTGCAGCACACTCGAGCAATTGGCATTGCCAGTGCCCTGGCCAGCAGCAGCAGCAGCAGCAGTTGCTGCCGATGTGACAGCATCTGGAGATTGCTGTTGCTGCATATAGTTCTTGATAACAATGGAGCGCGGGGGCGCGACAATATATTGCTGTTGCTGCTGCTGATGCTGCGAGTGCGATGAGCTAGCGGAGGAGGAGTGCGGCTGGGATTCATTGGAGGAATCCTCGCCAGTGTTTAAGCGATTGTTGGTCGTATTGTGAACAGCCGCCAGTTGCTCATCGTCGCTTAAGCCCGACTGCTCGTCCAGCTCCATTTCATGCTGCTGCAACTGTTGCTGCTGTTGCAAGCTGGTGCCAGGTCTATCCAGATCGGGTTCGACTTTAACAGTCGCAGAGCTGCTGCTGTTGTTGTTGTTGTTATTGTTGCTGTTAGTGCTGCTGCTGCTGCTGCTGTTGTTGTTGCTGCTGCTGCTGCCTTTGGGCTGATCTCGCAGATGCACCTGCATGTGTGTCTGCAGCGAGGATTGTGTGTGCAGCTTCTTCTTGCACACCTTGCACTCAAAGGGAAAGTCGCCCGTGTGCGTACGTGCATGTATCTTGAGATTATAGCGCTGTCCAAAGCCCTTGCCACATACATCACATCTGCACCACAAGCGAGAGAGAGAGAGAGAGAGAGAGAGAGAGGTAGACAAATAATGAATAGAAAAGTACAAAATGATTCGAAACTAATTGCATTTACTAACTTGTGTAGCTTGACGCCCGAATGCAGCTTGGAGTGGCCGCGCAACGAGGCCAACGCACTGAACACCTTGCCACAAATCTCGCACGTCAGATTCACATTCTCATTGTGTATCTTCTTGTGCACCTTGAAGTACTCAAAGCTCATGAACTCCTTGTGGCACACCTCGCATTTGTATTTATGCCTCTCCGACTGCTGCCCCGTATGGACACGCATATGCTTGATGAAATTGGGACGAAAGCGTACAACACGACCACAGATCTGGCACTCATAGGGCTTGCAACGCAGGCAATGCTTCTCATAGTTTTTAAGCGACTTGAGCACCATGTTGCAGATGGCACACTTCATGTTGTTCGCATGCCCGCTGCGATGGATGTCAAAGAGCTCCTTTGAATCGAACTTTTCGACACATTCCATGCACTGGTAGCTGGTCGTGGATGTTGCCACATTGCTGGTGGCTGGCGCTGGTTTAATGGACTGATGATGTTGTTGTTGTTGCTGCTGCTGTTGTTGTTGTTGCTGCTGCTGCTGCTGCTGTTGTTGCTGTGCCAGCGCTATGGCCGCCAATTGCTGCTCATTGCTGGGGGACGGCGTTGCTGCTGCTGCCGAGGCAGTGGCAACAACTGTTGTTGTGCCTGCAGCTGCTGTTGCGGCAGTGACTGTTGGCTGCGACTGTGGCTGTGGCACAGCTGCTGCTGCTGCCGCCGCCTGCAATATGAGCTGTGCGGTGGGTCCACCCGACTGTTGCACCACATTGAGCACCGTCATCGGACTGCGACTGATCACCGCCGCTGCCGGCATACGCACATAGGTGGCGCCAGCCAAACTGCTCATTGTCGCATTGCTTATGTAGACAGGACGCCGTTGCAACTGCACCAGCGCCGCCTCCGACACCGGCACGGCCAATGCACGCGTTGTGGTGCTGACAATGCTGCCGGCTGGCAACACCAGCTGCTGTGTCCCCGTCGTGTACTCCAGTTGCTGCTGCAGCGTCTGCAATCGAGAGTAAACATTAGTCGCCGATCAAATGGGCATTTGTCAATTGCTCGCAATGAATTACAACAGCACTCAAAGGATTAAATATTTTAGAGCGCAACTAAACTAAACTGGGCTTGTTAGAACTATTTAACTATGAATGTTTGTATTTTATAATTATTTCAATAGCTTCAACTTGTTAGTTTAATTTACATATTTAAACAATTTTAATTGCAAATTTACTTCATAATTATATCAGTTTGATTTTTAACAATTAATTTGTACTCTATGATCATTCTAATTTTAGCCAATAATTTATATATTACAATTATTTCAAATTGCTTTTAATTTAGATTTTAAATACTTCGATTTTTAAATTTTACATTTAAATCATTTTCTTCTGCAATAACAAACCAATTCAGTATATAGTTAGATTAATTAATCACACAACAATGTCGCGATATAATTAATGTTTTAAATATTTGCACATTCATTTAATTCTTTTTTTAAACCTCACATTGAACGCCTTTCAAATAATTGCGAGTAATTGCATTAATTGAATCGAACCTCGAGTTGTTGTTGTTGCGCTGGCCGCGACATGTGCTCATCCTCATCCTCCTCCTCCTCATCCTCCTCGTCCGGCAGCTCATCCAGCTCCAGCTTGACCTGTGTCTGCAGATGCTGTTGCTGATGCAGTTGTTGCTGCTGCTGCTGTTGATGATGATGATGTTGCTGCTGCTGTTGCTGATGATGGTGATGTTGTACATGCGTGTGTTGGTGCTGATGCTGATGATGTTGCAAGTGTGTTGCTGTTTCGGGCTCCTCATCGGCTTCGGCTGCCTGCGCCTCCTCCTCGATGTCCTGCAGATTCTCATCGTTCAACTCGGGATCCTCCTCCTCCTCGTCATCATCATGCGGCGCCTCGTCGTCCTGCTCCAGTTGCTCCTCCTTAATGTCGCTGGCAGAGAGAACAGAGTTGCCACCGCTCCCTGTTGATTGTATGATGATGCGGCGGCCATTGAGAAGATGATGTTGTTGCTGTGCGCGATGCTGTTGCAACAACAATTGTTGATGATCCTCGACGCTGAGACTGTTGTTGCTGCTGCCGCCGTTGCTGTTGTTGTTGCTGATGATGCTGTTGTTGTTGTTATGGTTGATGTATGGGGAAGCGCTGTTTGTTGTTGTTATTGTTGCATTTGTTGTCGGTGGGTGGTTATCGAGCTTGGACGCCGTCGCTGCTGCTGCTGCTGCCGCTGCCATATTGAGCTGCTGCTGCAGCTGATGCTCGTCATCCTGCTCCATGGGAGCATCTTGTAGTATAAATTCGATTTGTTGCGATAGTGCGCTATCATTGATGGCAATCAGTCCGTCCATATCTTTGCCGGCAACGTTAATGTTTGTTGCGCTGCCACTGCTGTTGTTGTTGTTGTTATTATTGTTGTTGTTGCCGGTAAACAGAGATGGCAGCGATGTTGTTGTTGTTGCGTTGCTACTGCTGCTGTTGCTGCTGATGCTGGCCATGGCAACCGCAACAACAATGCACAATCACAAACGCAACCACAACAACAAAAACGGCGACGACGTTGACAAATGTTGAAAGCTCGCCTCCTTTTTGATCAATGCAAGAGTTATTGCTAATCTCTCTCGCTCGCTCTCTCTCTCTCTCTCTCTCTATCTTTCTCACTTCACTTTTTATTGTTGTATTTTTTTGCGTGTGCGTTGGGTTCTTCTAGTTATTGCACGTTTGCTGCTTCTTCTTCTTCTTCTTCTTACGTTTTGCTCTGTTCTTCTTCTGCTTTTTCTCCTTCTGTTTCGACTACTTCTACTTCTACAGCGTATTTGTTGTTGCTGCTGTTATTATTATTTGTTTGTGTTTCACTTCACTTTATAGCAATTATTTCGCTCGTTTGGTGCTTTTCGCATCGGTCATGCGGTGATTTTTGCTGCTTTCCACGCGGTGGCGGCGGCTGCTGCGACGCTGTTTAGCGCTGCTGCGGCGCATTCGCTGGCTATCCACATTTTTAGTTGCTGCCGCTACTGCGCCGCTTTGGCCACAAAAAAAAAGAAACGAAAACCTTTTTTTTTTTGTTTTTCCTTTTGCTTTGCTTTTTCGTTCGATTATTATTATTGTTATTTTTTCTGTTGTTGTTTCCGTCTCTCTTTCAATTCAATTTTTCACAACAACAACAAAATTGAGGCACAGACACTAGCACAGCAACAACTAACAGCGTTCATTGGTTTTTTTTTTTTTTTTTCTTGGTTTTTATTGTTATTGTTATTATTATTGATTTCCTTTATTTAATTTGTTCATCAAGTGCTTGTTGGTTGTGTTGCTGCTGCTTCTTCTTCTGCTGCTGCTGCTGCGTCGTCGTCTTCTAATTTGTGCAATTTTTGCGCGAGTATCAAAAATATATATGTATATACATGTACATTCACATTTTAGATATTTTGTATTTTAATTAGTAAATGCGTTTTACAAAAATTATTTTCATTGCTCCCTTCCTGCCTTGCTTTTGCTTCCTCTTGTTCTTTCTCTGCCTTCTTTACTTCGTTTCGTTCACGCTCTCGCACTCGCTCTACTGGCAACGCTCGCTCACTCGCACTCATTAACACACACATGCACGAACACACATACATTTAGCAAATACGCGCGCGTGAACAAAAACAAAAAATTAATTTTAGCTTTTCCACAAGTTTTTCACATTTGCTCCATTTTCATTGATTCCATATTTTTCTTCTTCTATCTCACACACATTTTGACCTTTTTCGTTTTGCTTTCCGCCTTTCCTTTGCACGCTTTTCATTCGTTTCAACTACTCTGCTCCCTACTGCTGCTTCCTCTTTTACTTGCGCCTTGTTCTTTAGCTTTACTTTCAGCTTGTGGCCTATTCCTTTGCGCCCTGTTCCCCGTCTCGTTTTTCACACACCATAAAAACGTCAAACTTGAAAATTTTTGGTTATTTTTGGGTATGGAAATTTTCCCGTTTTTTTTTTTTGTTGTCTCGTTTTGTGTTTCGTTGCTTTTCTTTAAATTTAGTGTTTTGTTGCTTTTGCGACGCGCGACCGACGGCAAAGATTAGCGGCTGCGCTGCTTTTCTACTGCTGCTGCTGTCAATTTACTTTGCGCTCCCCCGCGAGCATTTTTTTGGGTTTACCACTGCTACTGCTGTTTCTGCCTGCCTCTTCCACTACTGCTCTGCCATAAACTCATACAAAGAGAGCCGTTTTTCAATCTTACATTTTTGTTGCTGTTCTTAATTTTCGACCACACGCTTTCACACTCACATTCGTGTGTGCGGCACACACGCAGGGTTGCTCACGACAGCGGCAAACAATAGCGTATTGAACAGTGTTGCCAAACGTCTGCTGCCGGCCGGTGTTGAGCAGCGCTCAAATTGCGCAAATTTAAAACAACTTAAACCATGCATACCAAATAATTTCAGAGAAGCAATTAAATTTTTAAGCACAAGAAACAGAAACAGAAAAACAACAAAAACAAGCTTAATCAATTTATTTTTTGACGCACGTAGCTTTTGTAGCAATTATCTGCTTGCTGGCTATTGCATCTTATGCTTTACACTTGCTTCTCTTTGTCTTCCACTTTTTTCCAACACACACACATAGGCGGACATAGGACAGCGCGCTTGGAGCCCAAGTTTTTGGCTGTCGCTGCGGCAAAATAAGCGTCACATGAGAGACAGAGAGGGCGAAACGAAATGAGAGCAAAGCGAGTGGACTTGATGAGCGGAAGAGAGAGTGGGAAGTCGAGAGTGTCAGCAAGTGGAGCGCAGAGCCGTTTCATTTCGACAGTTTTTGAATTACGGCGCCGCTGCCGCTGTCACTGCGCTGCTTGTTATTTTAGCTTAACACTCCAGCAGCAGCAGCACCAACAAAAACAACACCATCACCTTCGTTCGACCGAGAGTCAATTTTCAGCCTCAGCGTCGTTAGAGAAGGGTGGAGGGTGTTGTTGCTGCTGTTGCTTTTTGTGGCAAGGGGGTGGAGTGGTGGTTGGCGTTGTGGTGGTGGCATTGTTGTTGTTGTTAGCTCAGAGTCGGGGGCATTGGGGGTTGAATTTTATGCCAGCAGGCGTTGCTAAATTCCATACAAAAGCACACACACACACACACACACTGACGCACATGCAATCCTAAGCAAGGGCGCAAATTAACACAATATAAAAACAAAAGAGAAATTCTAAATGTTCTGCTAAAATTGCGGCGCTCTCTGTGTGTTTACATATATGGCGGCTATAGCCACCCACCTTCCGCTTAATGTGCCCACTATTGGAATGGCATTAGCACAGGGTTCTGTAACTACTCATAGCACTCTCACACATTTGTGTTATGTTTATATTTTCTGTTTTATCTTTTGCGCGTTTATTTTGGCTCTGCAGCGGATTTGGGCTACCTTTTCCACTGCTTCGCACACATGCATACAAGAGCCCACACAATCGTTCGCGCGACTACAACAAACAGTGCAGCCTTTTTTTGCAGGATCTAGTTTTAACTGCTTTATTATTCGATTCGCAATCGCACTTACACTTAACATCACATTTTTTATCACTTATACTATTTCGTTTCGGGTTTTTATTTTAAAATTGAGTTTTGCAACAAATTGCTGCATTAGTTTAATGTGTTACGCAGTTTGACTTGACGTTGCGCATTATGCGTTCACGTTACTCACTTTGGTCAGACGTTGCGCATTTTGCGTTGCGTTGCGCATTATGCGCTTACGTCTTGCTCGCCTGCCTCGCTTCGTTAAGTGAGCACCGAACGAATGTACATGATGAGCCTTTACTGAGCGCAAAAGCGTTCGCATTTGAATTTAAATCTCTGATTCGGCGCCTAAGAGTTGTAAATAAAAAACTTTATATTTTCGCCAGTTATATATATATATATGTTTATATATATATAGTTTATTTCATACGTATTTCACTTATATAAAAAAAACTCGCAATTTTCACCTAAAACTACACAATAAACTTAACATTTAATTCTCTCAGCTTCAAATGAAAATGTTGCCAGCAAATACGCTTTCCAATTAAATTGTTTATTATAGTATTATTAATGTTGTTGTTGTTAGCCAACTATTATGAAAGACTCAAAAGCAATATTTATGTGCATATTATTATATCATGTCATGTATTATTCGAAGCGTTTTCATTGTTGTTATTGCTGGTTTTATATTGCTGGCAGTTTGCAAGTGGCGCTTTATTTCATATGAATTAGATTGTATATATATATATATATGTATATATATAAAATATATATATTTATAGTTTTTAGAATTTCTTGGGCCGTTTTTCTGGTAGTCAATATCGATTGTCTTTTCTTTTTTTTCTTTTTATATCTAATCAAATACATGCTAATTATTAAATTAAATTTAAAAATAAGAAAAAAAATAAAAAAATAATTTTAAATTGATTTTCTTTTGTCAAGGAAAATCAATTGTTGCTGTTGCTGTTGTTATTGTTGAAAATGATTCAGAATTGTTGTTTGATTCGAGTTGTGATCATTGATTAAGAGTTTTAGTTTTTCCGCAGGGAAGAACGGGAAAATACCATAGATTGTCTGTATCTGGTTTCAACTAATTGTCATGATTTGTGCTAAATAATAATAATAATTAATAATTATGAATATAATCCGACGGTGGAAAGGGCAAGTCCCTTCCCTTCTTTCTTTCATCTCTTGCTTCTTTTAGTTTTCGTTGCGATGCAGCAATATTTACTTGGTGCGATCGTGCTTCGAGGGTTCCACTTGCTTGGCAAACTCGCTCATCACATCCTTGTAGATAACCGGATCCAGATTACGGCCGAGCATATAGATGAGCCACCAGTCACCAATGTCCAGTTTGCGCGACAGCGAGCGACAGATCTCCATCGGGATCATGCGGTTGCGTGCATTCAGCAGACGTGGCCGGAACTTCGGCATGAAGATGATGCAGGCTCTGAAAAAGAATGCCGTATTATTTATATGAACGAATGGAGAATGTGATGGAGACATGATCAAAATCAATTCCAATCCTGCCTAGCCTTTGAATATTTCTGATAATTTAATTGCATTCTGTTCTTCGTATGGAGTTTCCCAAATGTCCTAATCTGATATGTTTTATCTACTGAGAAACTCTCCACTTATCAAAATGAATGTTATCCGCTACTAACCGGAAGACCATCAGTCCAATAAGCAGGACAAGCAGAATCCAGTACCAGAACCAAATGAACACATAGGTCTTCTCGTTCACAATGTTCAACGGCAGAATGCAGAGGGAGTCGTGCGTCTGAAGGGAACCACCAGAGCCATACTTGTGGAATATGCATTTGGTGACGCGTGGAAACACATAGACCATGGGATCCACACGCTGCTCCTGCGGCACATCCGATAGTCCCATAATGTTGGTGCCATACGAAATGAATTCGCCATCGAAAAAGCGATTCATCAAATACATTTGCACCACAATGTTCACACAGCAGAGCACCTCACAGGCCCAATAGCGTATGGCATACAGTTTATGCCGCTGCAAAAGGATTGAGTGTTAGTGATGAATTCAAATGCAGATTCAGATTGTGAGACTTACCTTGACGTGCTTGATCAGATAGTCGAGCAGCGCATCTCGCTTGGCCTCTTTCTCCTCGCGCGTACAGATCGTTATGTTCAATCCCATGACGATCATACGCATCAAGCCGCCCTCGAATTTGTTCCACAGAAACTTGGGCGTATAACAGGCCATGGCCTACAAGAGGAAGAAAGACAATTTATTAGTATCTGTGGAGTTTTAAGGAGCCTCGAGCTTAAAGTTCTTGCGTGTAAAATGTTGAAGAAAGATGAACAGAAGGAAATTGCAAAATATGAGTTGTATAATTTAAGACTATGCTAAATAATCAGGCAGCTCTTAAAGCGGTGTTGAAAGCGGTTTCATTTAAGCAACTTAATCAATTGTTCTGAAAAGTCATTTAAGAGAAGTGGTCGAAAGCTTTAAAGCTGCTTAAACGCACATTAATAAAACCATGTGCTTAAAGCTCAAGCTTATTCAATTTAAAAGATATATTTTTATACATGAATTAAAGCCAGCCGTAAAAGTGACCCTGCTATGCTCACAGATACTTAAGGCAGCTTCTACATTATGCCAAGTGAACTTTGCTGCAACTGTTTCAAGTGCCAAGCAGCTGGCATTAATCAAGAGCATTTAGCTAGCTTTAAAGCAGCTTGAAGCGCTACTTGTGCATGTCGCTTCAAGTTGAAAGCTGTGCAAAATTGCTGACATGCGTCAGCTAAGTTATTGCATCCGTCCTAATGAGATGTAGAAGGGTCTGTTAGTTCAGTGAGGCAGCTTTGCTCACTAAGTTAATATATTCCGTCTGTCTGTCTGTCTGCATGTACAACTGCGTATATCTCGTTGACTATTGTAGTTATAGCTAGTAAATTTGAGAACAATAATTTTGAGTAGTGCCTGTAGATTATTTATATTTTATAACTTAGCCACGCCCCTTTCAGCATCTCTAAATCGAAGTCATCGATTTCATCAAGTATTTCACAGTCGTGCACACTCGACTCTCTACTTGTGTGTTGTTGCTGTTTGCGCTTGTTGTTGTCGTCGCCATTTAGCAAGTCATTAAGCATATGAATCTGCTAGCTGGAATTTCGCAAGTTTAAGTCAATTGTTGTCACTCTCGTAGTCATAGTTGTTGTTGTTGTTGTTGTTGTTGTTGTTTTAGTGTTTAGCAGTTGTCGCTTTAGTTTTAGCTTTGACTTGGCTCTGGCTTTGGCTTTGACATGCCTTGAGTCTTGGCAATCTGTGGCAATGTTGCGCAACAGGCGCTCAATCATGCTTCATTGGGCATGCTTGGCAATACAATGACCCCTCCCGCCAGCCATTATGCCCCCAACTCCCCCTCTACTATTTCTCTCTATCTCTCTCTCTCTTTTCATAACACGCATCGCATTCAATTAAGCTTCATTGAAGTAAAGCTCAAGTGTGTGCGTGTGTGTGTGTGTGTGTGTGTGTGTGTATTGTGTGCCTGCCGGAGCAGCTGCGTGTCAATTGAGACCACGAGCACAATAACAAATCGTGATCCCTCGCCTCTTTGAAGATTTCTTCTCGGTGGCAGCCGTTGGGAAGAAGGGAAGAATTCAGCTAGCCGCTGATTGGCATTTTCAATTGATTGGATAGTCCAATTAGTGCACAAAAGATCAAACACACTTACCTGAAAGAAGAGCACAAAGCACACCCATTGATAGTAGGTGTAATACTTTCTGGCATCCTTGTCATTGAAATCATTGGCAACGCCGGGATGTGCCACTTCGCGACCAACCTGCAAATGGAATTAAATGAAAATGATTCAATTAGTGCGATATTTATTTATAGCATTTTTGCAATTGATAGTGCTTTTTTTGTGCTCTATGGATAACAAAGAAACTGCGCAGGTTGAGCAGCAGATGAGACAAGTAATGAAATCAGTAATGACCTAAATAGTAAAAGAACTGTTTTTAAATTTTGTCGGATTTCGGAATGGCACAAATAAAGCTCTAATGAAATACTTAAAAATGACATTGCGAATGAAAGAAGTCATGTAATATAATATACCAAATAATCATCATACTATTAAGATTTGGATGGTAAATATAATGAGAATTCTAATGCAAAGCTAATGAACTCTTTCACTTCTCCTTTTATTTGTAGGAATTATATAAACTACTGTATTACAAACAAACTGCTACAAACTCTTATATTTAATATTAATAAAAACTGTAAGCAATAATTAATGAAATAAGTGATGACACAATTAATAATCAAACTTATGCTATAACTATTGTATTAAAAAAAACTAATGAAGTAATACAATTCCATACTTATTTATTTTTCCAACATTCTCTACCTTAATATTGATTCTAAGATTTCTTTGGGCTAACAATACCTAGTTAGAAGAATTAATAAAATTAACAAGTAATGAAAGGTTTTTCTTTCTCATATGCTGGCGTACTCTACACAAGGATATGCCAAGTGTTGATTGTTTGAAGGTTCCACGAAATTGGCGAGACTCTGTCGCGGTCTCAGTGTCCATGTCCATGTCCACTTCCTGCCCCTGTTGAAATATGAGAGCATCCGGGACCGAAACTGGCACTGAGTCTGAAGACGCTCTTGCAGTCCTGTCTGCGCTCCCGCGGGGTATTCAATTCTTTTCTTTTCTTTTCTTTGTTTTTTTGGTATGTCGTTGTTAATCGTTTTTCAGCTTCTTCGCAATTCTCCTTTTATTCCTTGTCTTGTTGCTCGATACGCTTGTTTTTGTTGTGTTTTTAATTTTTGCGTTGCTTTTGGGTCACATGAGGAGCGCAATTTAAATCGGTGCGTTGCGGGACCAACCGACCAACCAAGCGTCCGACAACGCCCAGTTTATAATTGCTTTATAGCCACAGCATAAATATGCACATATTTATGTATTGTCTGTTGCGTATACGACTTGTCTGAGAGTCTTATAGCATGTATTACATATCATACAAATGAGACGACAGTGTACGTGATCGGCCTACAATGTGAGGCTACAACAACATACATTGTACGGGTATATGACATGACAGGCATTCTCCACCTTAAAAGGGTCTACTGGGCACGACTTGGAACATGCCATTAAACGCCTTGGGATGCTGCAGCATTGTAGACTTTCTAGTTGTACTTTATGACAAACCATACTGACTTTTTTCCGTAAGAAAAGAAACACGCAGAGTCGTGTTCTTGTAAGTGGAGACATTTTTGTATATATGTATATTACATTAAGATATGAAAATTGCAATTCTCGCAGGTGGAGACAGCTTGGGACTTTGTAGAGTTATAATTTAACTCAGTTTATAGCTGCATATATCATCTAAAATACATACCAATATGTAAAGGGGCACATATTTGAAAGTGGAGACTTGTGGAGACTTTTGATATTTACAAAAGTAATCCACCTTTTGTTATTTTTGGATGATAGCTAGATTAAAGTTCATAAAATACATGCTAAATACTAGTGTAGACTTTTGAAGACTTTGTAGAGTTATAATTTAACTCAGTTTAAAGCCGCATAAATCATCTTAAATACATACCAATAGGAAATGTGCACATATTTGAAAGTGGAGACTTGTGGAGACTTTTGCTATATACACAAGTAAGTATCTACAATGCACATTTTGTTATTTTTGGATGATAGCTAGATTAAAGCTCTTAAAATATAGACTAAATACTAGTGGAGACTTTAGGAGACTTTGTAGAGTTATAATACAATTCAGTTTATTACTATACGTATCATATAAAATGGCCAACAATATGCAATAGGCTCAAAATTGAAAAGTGGAGAGTTGTGGAGACTTATGCTATGCATACAAGCAAAGTATTTACAATGCACTTTAAGCAATTTGTGAATGTCTGATGGCGTATTGCACATTAAATGCATACTAAGTGCAAGTGTAGACTTTGTAGAGTTGCGCTTAAAGCATTACATAAACAATGCCAACACACATGTAACGCTGCCATTAGACACCTTTGGAGACTTCGTAGAGTGGACATTTTTAAGTAAAGTAAATCTTAGAGTTCAACAATATAGCAATTCTCCTAGTCGTAGAGCTTTGGAGACTTACCTGTCGATTGAACGCATCCGGCATGGTGAAAGTACTGTGAATCCAACAGAATGTGTTGACCACATGTGGCGGAATGCCATTCACAATGCAGCTGATTGGCTGGCCCACATACTGGGTGGCCGTAATGATCAGACTGCAGGTGAGGAGCAGTACGGTGGTAAAGGAATTGTGGAGACGGAACACGGCATTATCCGTTTGTATGTCCTGCCACTTCAGGTAGCTCTTCAGGCTACCCAATAACTTATACATCTTGGCACAGTTGAAGTAACAGTATTGCTAGGATCAAGATATCGGCGTATGCGATTCAATTTAAAAAGTTTAAGGCGAGTATTAGCTGCTGCGATGGCAGTGTTGTAAAACGACACGTTGATTATGCTTAAATTATTGCGCGTTCCTTGGAATTGCGTTTGTTGCTCCAGCGATGCATATCAAAAGTGACAACTGCAATGATAAGATGAAAGCATGATGCTACAATTAGTTAACAAGTCACTAAAAATACACTCAAGTGTGTGTACACTGAGAGAAATGAGTGTTAGACTTAATGCAGCTTGACCTTGTGGTGTTTTCAAATAAATATAAACAAAAATGTAGTGTTAATCTTATCGTTATTTATCGCAAACGTTTAGTAATATAATAAATAACAATTATTTGCTTAGGGTGAGTGGAGAGTTCAAATAGTTGCTTGTGGAGACTTTGTTATGACTTGAGCTTGATTTTTTTCGCCCAGTGTACAGTATTTAACTACGACTATGTGTCTGCGTATCTTTTGTATCTTTCGGGGGCAGTACATTTGCTTGATTGGAAAACGTGTCGGGCAACTGATTGAAGTCGGCCGAAAAATGTAAATTTTCGTTTCGAGTGCGTTGTTTTGCCCAACGCTATCACAAGTCAAACACGCGACTGGAGACTCGACTCGACTCGACTCGACTCGGGTGGCACTAGACTCTTGGGGGACTCTTGGGAGCTGTGCTTGTGATTGAGCAATAAGAACAGCCGAACAGAACAACAAGGCAAACATAAATCAACTAATAGAATCTGCAGACAGCTTCAATTTCAATTAAAGTCAATGCGAGCTGCACTGGGAAATTGATGCGCCACCCATTTAAATATCCAATTGCCATTTGCTCCACTTGCAAATGTCACTCGCTCCGACTTTCAAACCGAACTGAAACTGAACTCACACTCATTGCAAGTTGAATGCACTCGCCTTGCCACCGATCACTGATCACCGATCACCGATCAGCGATCTCTATACGCTTGACCCGACCGCCATTTAAGCGCCACATTTGCAATCAGTTGAGTTGCACTCAGCTCCACTTGGCTGCCACAGCTGCCGTTGCATGAGAATGCAATTAGTCTCCTAACATTTCATTATAATAAATCAATAAATCAAATATTTCTATTTGACAAATACATCTTAAGTTAAGCTTTTGGCATTGCAAATGAAACACCAAATTATTGTTTTAACTATTTAATTATAAACATAAAGTAATTGATTTAATTTCTTTTATGCTATGAAGAGTTTGCCAGTTTAATAAGGTCGTTTTGATCATTGGAAAGTTAACAAAGTGAGCAATGTCTGATATAATTACTGAACAATCTTACACAGACTTTGCCAAGAGACTTTTA
Source organism: Drosophila pruinosa (assembly GCA_018150935.1). Lineage (NCBI taxonomy): Eukaryota > Metazoa > Arthropoda > Insecta > Diptera > Drosophilidae > Drosophila > Drosophila pruinosa. The sequence goes on along the minus strand of JAECWR010000194.1, from coordinate 14,981,708 downwards.
TTAATGATCGCCACTAATAGTTTGGAATATTTCAATTGAAAATTTCGAAAAATAAATCTCGAAAAATTAGCTAAAACAAACTGAACTCTTTCAGCGATCAGTCAAAATGAAAATAAAAATTATGTTTCAATAAATAATACTATACAAATCAATGGCAAAAAAATAGAATGGAATTAGCTATAGAATAACATACAAAGGCGAACCAACTAAGAAAATCAAAGTCGACTTAAATAATAGGCAGCTAAGCTAGTCAGGAAATTTAGTAAATGCTTGCAGTAAGGTTGTGGCAAGGTTGGGCACCCCCTAAATGCATAAGCTCTCCTTGCTTTTGTCAGCTCAATTACTTAGTTAGCTTGACGAGCGAGTGACATGAATAGTTGACCCCAGCACCCTGCCATGGCGACGAACCCTTACTATGCTGTTACTGCTGCTGTTGTGCCCAACCTCCTGGTGCTCATCCAGCGTTTTCCTGTTTTAGTTTTTGTCTTTTGTTGTTGTTGCATTTGCCACACGCTTCGCTGGCTACGGCAAGGCAATAAAAAACTGCAGCCACAACAATTAACCGCAACAACAAGAAGAACAACAATGTTTGCAGCTGCCACAGCAGGGGAACAATGACCGCCACCCCCCCTCCACCCACACTCTAAGCACACATGCCACATACTCACACACACTCTCATTGGCGACGAGCTGGGCTTTTCATTGCCAAGGCCATGGACAGCAGCCGTTGTCGTTTTTCCAGCAAATGTTATGTGCGAAAAATGCACTTTATATGCGCAGATTGTGTACGAAGCTAAGAAGCTCGACGGCTGCAGTTGATTGGGGGGATTGGGGGAGGGGAGGGGGAGGGGGAGAATGAGTGGTGGCCAGGACGGTGCAGGTGTCGCGTTGCAAAGGTCGCCGGTGCACTCAGCAAACGTATTAAATGCTATTTACGTGCCTGTCAGATGCATTTTCATTTTATTTTTGCATACCCTGCAACTGGCAGCCAATCGGGTAGCAACTTTTGTAGATTTATTTATTTATATATTTTCTTTACATTTTTTTTTACTATATTTACAGAGTATCTGCAAGATCTCTTTTACACTTCTATGAGCAATCTATCGTTTCTTAATGTTTATTTTATTGTGCTTTTTGTACTTGAAATGATTTCTCCAATTTTTACCAATTTACAGGGTAGCCATTAGTCCTCAATTGGCATTTCCTGTACTGTAAGTGCTTACATTTACATAATTGTAATTACTGCATGTAATATTCTTTACAAATGTAATTATTAAATGCCAATTACAATTAAATTCTATAGTACAAAATTGGTGGACAGAGATTTATAAGTTGTATTGTGCAATTCAGTTGAAAAGCATGCCAGCTTTAATGCTCTTCATATTTACAGGGTATCGTTCAGTTATGCTTTGACTTTTTTGAACTCTTTAACTTGATTTGCATCAGTTGCTGTTGTTGTTTTTGTAGCTGCTGCGGTTTTTCTCGCAATGCAATTAGAATGTGTAGAACTTTACACATTTAACCTTAACATGAATAGCCTCAGTCATTCAGTCATTCAGACAGTCGGACAGTCAGACAGTCAGACAGTCGGACAGTCAGTCACTTAGTCAGTCAGCTATTCATTGAGTCAGCTCTCAGCTCTGACGTCACAAATTTCGAAACAAATGAATTTGCTTAATTGCATTTGACAATTGCATTGTTTGTTGTTGTTGTTGTTTGCTGCTTCTGTTGTTGTTGTTGTTGTTGGTAAGCAGCTGGCCAAAAGTAGCCAGCAAGCCGGAAGTTCTTCCGCTCTCTCTCTCTCTCTGCCCACCTATTACCTTTACTCCCCGTTCTCATCCCCTCACACTCTTTCACTCACACTCACACTCCTTGCCCTGACCGCTATATGTCTGTCTCTCCCATGCTCGCTTTGGTTAGCTACCTTCTATGACTCCGCACGCTGGCAGCTGGCACCAACTTCAATTAGAGGAAACGAGGGCAGTCATAAAACATTTGAGTAATGCGATTAATAACATAGTATAGATATTATTATATATTATTATTAACTTTGTATTAAAATTGAAAAGAATATACTAAATATACTTGTCTTTATATAGATTTATATCTACAGTTTCTCGTATCTCCATAATGAGCTCAATCTTTTCGTTGATTTCATATTTTCTTAGTTTATTGGCATAAAATATGAATCACTAACCATTTGAAATATTCCTGTATAAATCATTGCTATATCAAACGAGTTTTTATAACAATAAATGTGTTTTCAATTAGCGTTTATTGAAACATGGTCACCCTTGAGTGGGAGTCTTCATGCTGTCTCAAGCGGATGTCAGCACACACTAATTAGCTTTGCGTGTACTCATCGAACCGCCCTCCCGCTTTGCTCTTGTAGCTTCACGTCTAAACCACAAGTGGCGTGCACATAATCAGACAGTACGGGATGCCGAAGCCCGTTCAGAGACCCGGGACAATATGTTCCCGGTAGGCAGACTCAAAACTGAGAACTGAAAACTGAAAAAATAAAAAACAATGCGTTGTCTCTGTGCAGCTTCAATTGACCGTTTCCGTTGCATGAGCAGCGGGCGACGGGGAGGGGCGAACATATGAGAAACATCTCTTACTGCAGATGTTGAAAAAGTGCAGCAGTAAAAGAAGTGGAAGAGAAAGAAGTCAAGGGATCACAAATACGCAAAGATGGCAGCCGATAATGCATTGCAAGGGAGTGAGAACAAAAGTGTAAAGCTTTTGATCGTGGTTCCAATTGGAATGTATTACACAACAGCTTTTTCCGTTAGACTCAACTGTAATCTGTGCTTTGGCTTATCAGCATTAACCTCCGCTTAAGCGCTCACTTCCCATCACACACAGTACTGCCGCCACCACACACACACACACACTCACAAAACACTGGCAGGCATACTTCGGGCTTGATCAATTACAAAGGTTTGACATTTGATGATGAAGATGAAGCAAAGAAGAAGAAACAGTGTAAGAGGAATATGACTTACGACAAAACGAAATCCTCTGCGTTGGTCTCACACACTGTAGATGTAGCTGTTGTTGTTGTTGTTGTGGTTGCTCGTGTCACAGCAGCTGAAGCTGAACTTTCATTGTGTGCTTTCTGCTGCAAATCAGCTGCCAGGTGTGCTTGTATTGTTGCTACGCCTGTTGTTGCTGTCGTGTTTAACGAATTTGCATAAGCAGCGACGCGCACACACACACACACGCACACAGGAACAGAACAGGTTCTCTCGTTAGGGTTTTTTTTTCTGTTGCAGGGCTGCTGCGCGCAGTTTTATTTGTTTTTTTCCTTGTTTTTTTTTTTCTTGTCTTTAGAATTATTTGTATTTGAATTTGATGTTGTTTTTAGGTATTTTCGAAAATTGTTTGCACGTGATATAAACGTAGGCGCAGTCTGCTGTTGTTGTTGTTGTTGCTGCCTAAAACGCGCGCGTCGCGTTGCAGTCGCTGCAGCCAAACACGCGCAACTAAAACCCAAAATGAAAATCCAAAAACCGCGCAACTAAAATAAATGCAAATCAAAAGCAAAAAAAAAATAAAGAACACCGCTTGTTGTATTTGTGTATCTCAATCTCAATCTGTCACCAAGAAGCACATATTAATATTATATATATATATGGATAAATACATATATATATAAATATATAGATGTAAGAAGAATGAAAAAAAAAACGTAAAACAGAAGGTAGAAATACAAAAATTTGAGCTCGCTTTGACTGTGCGCTCCGGAATGGCTTTTGTAGTGGCAGAGCCCAGCACACGCTGCTGTCGCCGTCGACTGCCGCCGCTTGGTTTTCGTTGTTTCGTTTCGTTCCGTTTTCGTTTCGTTGTTGCTGTTGTTGATGTATGTAGTAAACTCACACGCGCCGTGCTCGATGTTGCGCTCAAAACTGAAACTCAATTTTTCCACAATCGAACTCAACTGAACTCAACTCAGCTTCAATGCAACCACACTCTCACGCGCTCTCAACACACATGCACAGTGTGCGTGCGCGCGCGTCTCTACGCCTCACACAGAGTCTCTGGTGCTGCTGCCGATGCTCGACTCGCGCTCTTGCTGCTCTTTCGAGTGGTTTCCATTACGTTCCATATGCGCTGTGTTGAGTCGAGCTTAAATCTGTTGTACTTAAATGAATTTAACTTAACATTAAGTTGATGGCACATAACAAATTGGAGCAGCAATTGCACAGTGCACACATACACACACACGCATGTGCATGGCAAAGTTTAAAGCCTGGCATTCGCTCCCTCTCACTCTCTTGAGTCACTGTTTATTTCAATTGATTTGATTTTTTTAACTCAGCAATTTTTTTTGGTGATTTCTTGACTTCTTTTTTTTTTTATCTTTTTTTGGGTAATTGAAGTGGTGGGAGTTGTGGGCTGGAGGTAGAGGTTGGGGGGGAGGGGAAGGTAAGTTTTTATACTTTTTGTTAATGCCTCAAATTTTATGATGTTCTCTCTTATTGTGTTGCTTTTGACTTTGCTTTCTGTGTCCAATTTAAAGTCACGCCAACAATATGGTAACATTTCGAAAGGTAAGCGTTTTTTTATGCGGCTAAGAAGAAAAACTGGAAATTCAAATGTTGGTGAGTTTAATTCGTCCTCCTTCTTCTTTGTTTTTGGTTTCTTTGGCCATATTCTTCGGTCATCAAGTGGCCGCAAACCACATAGTTGACTATCGAATGCCCTTTCAAATGATCGGGCCAATGTAACTTTAGCAATGATTTGAGCGAAGGACTGTTGTGGGTTCGACATAACCTAACTTTTGTTAGATGTTTAACTTATTTGGCAATTGGTTGGCACATAAATATCGATAGGTTTGCATAGGTCGACACAATACTATCGATATATTAACTAATTCTATAGCTTAGCTGGCGCTTCAATATAACCAAGACGTTCTTCGCATTCTTCTGCCGTAGAACACCTGTGAGTAGTTCTAGCACTATCCTTATCTGTTATAAGGAGCGGAAGTAGCGCCAGACTAACATGACAAATTACATTACGATACATTTATGTTTAGTTAGTTATCTTTTGTTATTGCATAGTTGGCTTTTTAGTCACTGTAGAGTACTCGTATGTCAACAAAGTTGGTTGGGCTAGTAGATCAATGCCTGGAAAGTTGATATGGCACATTACTTTTGGCCCCAGGTGACACTATCTGTTGTATTGCCCGTACCCGAACCCGACTCCGAACTCGGTTCATCAGTCATGCAATATGGCGACGCTCAAGTTACAGTTATGCAGGGCAGTCGTGTTATTTATAAGGTTTTGCTTTAGGGACCAGTCCCCGTACTGCCCGAACTCCCCAAGTGCCCCCCATCGTTTAACTGGCTTCCAACAATGTCATGCAGCGAGCTTGTGTATTTCTTGTTTTATTCATTTATTTTTTTCGGGTTTGTTTCTTTCCATGTCTTTGGACGGGTCTTGGCCCGTTTTAATGGTCCTATAATAAACTGCGCACTTTCGTAAGCTTGAAATAATTCAAGTGCCATGTCATTACATACGAGCTGCGGCAATCTTGAGCTTGAGTTTATTTTTTTTTTGTTTCATTTTTGTTTTCTTCAGATTTTTGCCTTTCACTTGCGTCTCACGTGAAGCCGATAAGAATTTCGATAAATTTGTGGGTGCTACGTGAGCGGGTGCACGGGTGTGCGGCTGCACACGGCTGCACGAACAACATACGTGACATTGATTTATGAGTGCGTGTCACTCTCGCTATCTCTGTCGCACACCCGGTCTTAAATTCCTTTATTGCCCATCCTTATATCGGACAATGGTTCACTCATCGACTCTCTGAGCGCACATGCACTCAAACTGCATTCCACTCAAGGCTCGCAAATGCTCTCCCGCTGCACTCTCTTGCAATTTGCACTCACGCTCTCTCTTTGTTTGAGCAGCAAGCAGCTGCTCCTTTATTGCAACTTCCTTTTGCTGCTTTGCTTCCGCAGCATCATTTTGTTGGCTGCGAGTGTGCCGCGGTGTGTGTGTGTGGTGTAAGCGATTTTGTTGTGTGTGTATGTGGCAAGTTGAAATGGACTCGTTTTTCAATTAATGTCGTCGCCGTCGCCGTCGTGCTGCGAGTCGCCAAATGCAAAGATCAAAGTGCAGCACAGCGATGCTGCACATATGGCAGCCAACTCAGCACACACATAAAAGGGGTGCATGCCACAAATGGATGTTGCCACAACACACACACTCACACATGTGTTGCTGTTGCAGCCGAAGATCGTTGCTGTTGTCACGTACGCAGAGGACATTTGTGGATTTATTGTTTGTTTGCAATTGCAGCTGTACTAAGCACACTATATATGTATGTATATATATGTATGTATGTACATATGTGTATGTGTGCATGTTAGAACTATGTGGTATAACGTATATACTAGAAAATACTAGCATCGGAATCTATACATGCACATACATACATACACACATATGTACATATGTAAATATGTGAGAGGGATAAGTAAAGGTTATTCCAATAGATGAAATTATCAATAATACCTTTAGATCTACTTATTATATTAAATAAGAGTCACTAATATTAAATTTTGAGTTGTCTTTAGCTTTCTTTGGAAACATTGCTTACGTCAAACGTTTTTAAATTTTTTTATCTCTTGGAATATTTTCTAAAATTTCGCGTAATCAACAAAATGTTTATTTCTTTCAACATATATTTTGAATACAACATGATATTGCATACGAATTTACTTTATCGTTAATGCGGCTATTATTATATATGTATGTATGTATGTATTATACCCATTACCCAAAACGGTAGAAGGGTATTACGACTTAGCGACAAGCGGATATATGTATATATGTACATATGTATATATGTACATGTTTATGTATGCAACTCCCTAAAGTTTATAAATATATGCGATCTCAGCAACATATGTACTAAAAGAGAGCAACATTTCAAAGAGTTAGTTTTAGTCTGTTCTAATTGGAATTGCAGATTTCGAATTGGTTTCAAAATTTGAATAATTAAAAGAACATTAAGATTTTTGTCGTCGAAGTCCAAATACCCTTGGGCACAGTTTATGCTGGAATTTTAAGTGCATATGTATTTATTGCTTAATATAATAATATTTATTCGATTGAGATAAAGCATAAAGAAGTTTGACATTGAAAACTGCAGAAATCCGAATATTTAATTGATCTTGATTGATCGACTAGAGTGCTATTGACGCATGTTGCAATATAGATGATAAGAAATACTCACAGCAAGGGGCAAGGGGACAGCCATCGATTGTACAAGAACTGAACACTCTCAAGTGCTTTGAAATGTCGAGATGAGTTGTGAACAAGCATTAGAAGTGACGAGGGGCAGGCACACTTGAGGCATGCAACATGAGGCAACATTGTGGTGCCATGGCTTCCTCTCTGACGATCATGCCACAACAGGAGTCGCAAGCCGTAGCCGTAGCCGAAATGGGGCATAAACCATATAAAGAAACACAAGAGAAGACAACATGATGGTTAATGTTTGATGTTGATGTGGATGTGGATGTCTGATGTCGGATCGTTTCAATTACGCACGACGTGTGGGTTTTAAAGGCTTGGCCTGGCTAGCCGTTGGGAGGGGGTCGTTGACAATGTTTTCAAGTCGTTGCCAAGAAGCGACCACAAAAGCCAAAAGCAGAAGCAGAAAGCTGTTTTCACTTTGTTTGTATTCTTCTGCGGCTGTGCATGTGTATGTGTGTGTGTGTGTTTGAGTTTGCCTCGACCAAGTTGAATGCCCTCGTTTGCTCTTGGGCGCCCAATGATGAAATTCCAATAAGAATTCGAGTTAGCATGGCGGACAGCTCTTAGTAGTAGGAGTCAGACGAGGGGGAGTTTAGCAACAGCAGACATGTTTGAGCTAAAAAGGTTGCTTACCTGTTGCCACGCAACAAGTTTCTGGTTTTTTTTAGTACAAGCGATAAACGATTATCGATAGCTCGCAAGCAAAAATTAAAACTCAGCCAGGATGCGTACCTGGGCTACAGCTGACAATGTTAGGGCTAGAGTTAAGCGAGAGCGCAAGCCACAGAGAGCGCCAACTAGAGAGCGCTAGAGTTTAAGTTTGTTACACACTCACACACGCTCATGCACTTGCACACTTATACAGGTAGTCAAGCGCGCCTCTCGCTCTCTCTCTCTTGGACAGTTGGCGGAGGCAATAGCCGCGCTTGAAACGATTGGAAACGAAGTCGAGACAACGCTTCAGTAATAGCTTGGCATTTGCTGACGACGCTGACAACAACGACTTTGGTCTCTCTGTGTCTGTCTGTCTGCGTGCGTACGTGTATGTGCTTTAGTGCGTCATCACCCCGCCAGCCCGCTAGCCCACCAATCCACCTACCCAACAGACCGCCAACCCACCACCAGGCAGTAAGCCAACCAGCCAGCGCACCATTGTGCAATCAACGAAAATCAACAAAAAGAAGTTGGGAATCAAAGAAAGCAAAAACAAAACAGCAAGAAAATGTCAACGTCGCTGTCGCTGCCATTGTTGTTAGCAGCGCTGCTTTGGTGCTGCTGCTGCCTGCGCTACAGTTGGGCCATCGAATGCTATGTGTGCGATGCCAGCGATACGACAAATCCTTTCCAATGTGGCGAATGGTTCGATCGTTTCGATGAGCCGGACATCCAGCCGCATAACTGTTCCAATGTGCACGGCGCCACGTTCTGTGTGAAGCACGTGGGACGCTTTGAAGGCGGCATTGGTGCGAAACGTTTCTGCAGCTCCAAGGATTTGGGCAACTATTGTAATTATGTGCGCAACAAGGGCGATCGCATGGATTATCGCAGTTGCATCTACACTTGCGACACCGATGGCTGCAATGCTGCCACTCAACTGACCACAGCCGGACTTTGGGGTGTGGCGTTCGCTCTGCTCGCAACGATCTGGCAACGTCTCTGCTGAGAGCGAGAGAGTTAAAGAGAGCGGCCAGCTAACAAACATAGCTTTTTGTAAACAAAGTACACGCACACACACACACACGCACACACGCTACACGTTTTTCTATATAACAAATAATTGTATTTTATTTTAATTGAGTTTTTTTTTTTGATATCGTAAGCTAAGCTGTTAGATGTTTAAGTTGAACAAAAGTAAAGTTTCACATACACAGACAAAACGAAAACGAGTACGAGATGAAATGGAATGAAATGAAATGGGATGGGATGAAACAAAGCTTGGCGTGTTACGTACACAGGTAAGTAGAGAGTAGAGCGGTAATGGGAGTGGGAGGTTGGTATGGGGTGGATACTCGATAGCTTTGCGGCAAACATTTGTTAATCGACAGATTGATATCTGCGGCGATTGCAACTGCAACATGTGACACACATTTTGCCGACTGCTTTGAAAGTTGTCATTCTCGTAGTAGTTGTAGTTGTAGTTGTTGCCTTGAATTGACTTGCAATCGGCGTGACCCTCGCTCGATCAAATGCAATCGGCACATCAGCAACCATAAAACTCAAAAACAAAATTGATATTGACATTTCATTAAGCGAAAAACCATTTAATCCAGCTCAATTCTCAATTCTCGCTGATCTGCGGCTGCCGACGATTAAGGTCGCGCTATATCGCCACTTATGCCAACCTGTTCGCATACACTGCCAACAGGGTATCATCATTATCGCAGTGCACTTGCTACAGCTAGCTAAGTGAACTTGACGAAACTTGGCCATTGCAAGTTTCGTTAAGTTATGCCCATTATGTTGTCACTAAATGTTTCTTTTCTATATCTAATCTATTATAATTGATATATTTGTTAGTAAATGGTCTTGAATTAAAATGCTAGGGAATTGGATAGTTTTTGTTTTGTTTGATGTGCGGTTTTTGAGGTTAGAATCGCCGCCCACGTTGTCCCAATTCCGATTCCGATTCTAATGCGCCGTACCAATTCCATTTACAGTTTTAGCTTGTTGCGTAATTGTCTAAATTGAAAACGCCTTGAGGCGCTATCATTGTCATGCGGTGCTAATTTGAGACTTTCTACCGCCTGGGCGGACATTGCCACCCAAAAAACAAGAACACACACTCACACACACACACACACACACAGTACTATAGTGATCATTGGCGTACTATATATAGTCGAAATTTGTGCTTCTAATCGACGCTTGTTGTTGCCGCTGTTATCAGGCGGCTCTTGACTAATCTGAGTGTACTCACACACACACATACACACACACACACACTCATACTCATAGTTGTCGTTATAATACTTAGATCCTCCTCCTCTTGGTCTCAATTGACTTCTATGACATTGTCTCATCAGCATCTGAGCCATGCCCTCTGGGCAATGCCTCTGGGCATTACGGTCTGTTATTTGCTGAGGGGCCTTTGGGAAAACTACACTTTATTGATAAAGAGCAAAGTTTATGAACCATTAAGAACAGTCCAAAAACAAATGTATAAAGTGCCTAAAATATAGCAAAAGCTGCGATTTAAATCAGAGACGATCTCAATAGCAATTCCCTTGATAGCTCTTTAGGGAAGTTAACTCTGCTATAGATTGTTTAGCCTAAATGTTTTTTAAATATGTATAACAACTAAGACCTTTGGGAAGACAACATTTATAAATAAGCAGCAAATCATTAAGAACAATCCAGCAACTATATAAAGCATAACAATAAAGTACATTAGTATAAAGTTTTATATTAGATCAAAGTGAATTTAAATATGTACTATAAATGCTATGCCAATCTTCAATCTTCGACAGTTTGCTTAGCTCAAATAATATAATATTTAAATAATTTGCAATTGCACAACTCTCAGATTTCCGTTACACGATTGGGCTTACAATCTATAATCAAAGAGCATTGACGTCATTGGCAAAGCGTTACAAAATGTTGGCCTATTATTTGTTTTAGCTGCTAGCAAATAATGTGAGATTTACGATTTTCGACTGCTGCCATTATGCCTGCATGCTAATCTAGCAATATACCCTGTAAAAGCACGCTGCATGAGCACTGATGAGCCATTTCATTTGGTATTCTTATACTTTAAACAACAGTAGTTGCTTTTGCTTAACAAATGCCAAACTTGCCTTTGACTTATATGCACATTTATTCATGTTTATTTATATAGGGTATCTACTTAGTCAAGCAGCTTGCCACCAGGAAGTGAGCAATATGGCTTAAGCGATTGTTTTTATATATGTATATGTACACATATGTTTATATATTCCTGATATTTGAAAGTCTACAATGCTCAACGCCTCAGTTTGATTTATGACATTTTCAAAGTGTTTTGGATTATTTTAGACTGTGTTCCATTTATATATTTTTATTTTAGAGCTGTCAGCATCTATTCACATTGAGTGTTGTCGCGTGTTAAAGGGTATCTCTTGAGGTAGCTTGACAGCTAGTTAAAGTACGTGGTGTCCCAGGGTATCTTCTAGTCTTACGTAGCCTAATTTATTCTAGATTTGTCTAAGGCGAGAGGTCAATAACATTTGCTGATATGTCAGACCAGACAAGCTGAGCTGAACCGAAATAGCAGACTGTAGAGAGGGGGGAAGCAGAAGGAACAGGCAGCAGCATGTGCTCAAGGTCATTGCCAAGTGGGCAGCACTGCAGTGCAATGCGAACAAAAAAGAGAAGCGGCACAAAAATAGAAATGCAGTCGAAACAGAAGCAGACAGAAACAAATGGATAAATCTCGAGAACTCGCCGAGCACAACACAAACAGAAACAGAAACAAAAAGAGAGAAACATAAACTGAGACGTAGCAAGTTATCGTTAAATTTCCGAGGCAATAAAAACGCCATTAGAACGTGCCACATGCTGCACAGACAGTCTCGCCCCGTGGCAGACACGTAAACAACCCCCGGTGTTGACTCTAGAGCCAACCCCTGATTTTGATTTGGATGTTGCCTAACAATCCAGAAATGCATTACATTCCCGGAAGGCAACAACATTCGAGTGCGAATTCGAAGTCGCAGTCGAATTCGAATTTCAATTCCTTGTTGCGTTGTTCCGGATTTGCGTCGTACGGATTTGCAATGCACGGCTGCTGCGACGTCATTAGCACAGGGGTTGCTACCCCCATACCACAAGATCTCTCTCTCTCTCTCTCTCGCTCTCTCTGAGCGCAACTTCCTTTGTCTGCGAACTGTACCCGCGTTTTTGAGTGAGTCTCTGAGCCAAAAAAACACACAAGAAACTGACCTATGCGATTTCATCATGCGTCCTGGCGGAAACGCTTCCTTGTTCCCGAAACAGCCGGAACAAAGACACAAAGACAAAGACGCAGATGCGGAAACAAAGCCAAAGGAATTTCCAGAGCCAAGACAAAGACTAAAATATGCAAAAGCATACATAAGAGTATAAATTGAAGAAGTTAAATGCATTTTAAAGGAATTTATGTTCCCAAAATTTAAATAAGTTTAACTTAATCTTGTAAAGAAACAAAGCATAAGGACAAACGGATCAGTTTCAACATAAACATGGATTAAAACATAATCTGTAATATTCCGAATACAAAATATTGATCATATTTCACTAGAAAGAAATTGTAGCTGAAAATACAGAATAAAATATAGAATACATATAGAAATTTCTATTCTTTTTTCATAATATTAAGATTGCTTTGTTATTTGTTTTGGCAAAACTCTAAATTATAAAATTAATACAATATATATAATATATAATATTAGGTTAACTGTATAGCTAGATTTATACAGTAGAACAAAACACATACTATATATGTACTACATATGTATATGAAAATGCAAAGTAATTTAAATTAAAAATATTCATGCTGAATGGATTATTCAATTAATATATGCTAGAGGAAATACATATATATTAGGAATTTACCTAGTCAAGTTGCTCACAGCTGCATTGCAAGTGGCAGCCTCTATTCGTGCTGCCACATATTTTGGGGGCATGCAACAAGCCATCACGTGGCCAAAATGGGGTCGTTCATTTATTGAAATTGCTAATAAATTGCAATAAATGTGCTCGACATGCAAATTGGATCCGAAAATGCAGTTCCTGCTACTGTTGTTATCATCCCCCAGCAGCAGCCCATTATGGAGGGGATCTAGAAGCCAGCTAATCCATACAAATTAAATGCAATTGAAATAAATTTACATGCCAAGAAATTGGCAGACTCTCACGAGGCGAATGCAACAAGTGTTCCAATTGCATAAATTTATTGGCAACGAATTCAGACAGACAACAAACCCAGCAGGTCTGCAGCAGGTTCACATCTCCCCCAAGCCCAGCCCCAACCCCAACCTCAACCCCATCTCACTGCCCCCAAAGCTCGTTCTGCTCGGCTGGGCAGTTCAAAGTGTTAATTGTCGCATAAATTTTGATAATTGAGGCAAATTGTTGTGTCTCGGAATGTGTCCAGGATAGTCGAGAGGTAATCAATGAATTCATTAGTATTATTATTATTTATTATAATAATAATAATTATTATCAATTTTATTATTATCATTATCATTATCATTATCATTATCATTATCATTATCATTATCATTCTCATTATCATTTCTATTATCATCATCATTATCATTATCATTTTCATTTTCATTATCTTTATCATTATCAGTATCAGTATCATTATCATTATCATTGTCATTATATTATCATCATCATCATCATTATCATTATCATTATCATTATCATTATCATTATCATTATCATTATCATTATCATTATCATTATCATTATCATTATCATTATCATTATCATTATCATTATCATTATCATTATCATTATCATTATCATTATCATTATCATTATCATTATCATTATCATTATCATTATCATTACCATTATCATTATTATTATTATTATTATTATTATCATTATCATTATCATTATCATTATCATCATAATTATCATTATCATCATAATTATCATTACCATTTTCATTATATTTATCATTATCATTATTATTAATATTATTATTATTATTATTATTATTCTTTTCATTGTTATTTTTATTGTTATTATCATTTTTATTATTAATATTATTATTATTATTATTATAATTATTAACATTTCTGTTTTTATTATTATTATCATCATCAACATTGCTATTGCACTTTTCATTAAAATTTGCATTAAATTATTGTTTTATAGAGCATCTTCTAGTCGCATACACTCTGTAGCTATCGCGCCTGCTACAATTCTTTGGGCTCTGCTTTTCTTGACCATCTTTGGATGCAGCGACTCTTTTTGGGGCTGACCGAATCGTTAAAGACAACTCAATGGGGGCCAGAAGAACCTGTCATACCAGTAAGCTTGTTCTTCGCCTTCTTCTTCTTGCTCTTCTATAGCCAAGTCGAAAATGTTAACGGTCATTCACCATGTGGAGAGAGAAAACCCCGAACCGAATCGAAACAATAAGAAAAGAAAACAATGCTCGCTTCATACAATTATTTATTGTGTTTCTCTTTTGGTTATTGTTATTGCTGTTGTTGTTGTTGGTGCTACCTTTTTTGTTGTTGGTTTCAAAAATGCCGTTTTACATTGAGTAGTTTTGTTGTTTTCGCTTTGTCAGAACTCCAAATAAATAAAGTATCAAGAATACAACCAAAAATGAGGCACTTGATATGCAAACGATAAAAGAAACGTGCACAATATACATATATGTATATATATTTATATATATATATATATACATATGTATGTTTTATGTTTTTCGCCTATGTGACAAATTTACTTGGCTGAGGCAATCCAGCAGTCCAACAAGCCTACAGTCTACAGTCCAACAACTTAACAATCCTACAATAACCTGATCAGAGTTTTCTTTCACGTTTTTTGTTTTTTTTTTTTTTTTACCACTTTTTGCATTGATTTCATTTCGAAAGTCTACAACACAATTTATAATGGAACGACTTCAATACGCTTTACAATAGAGTTCATCAACTTTTTAAGCAAGTTTGCAATGTTAAAGAATATGATGTGATATGATCTTAGTCTTCAATGACATCTTAATAAAATGTATGCTGCTATATTTGACTGATGTTGAGTGAAATCTTGCTAATTTAATATAATTCCTATATTTTGCAGGGTATTAACTACTCGAGC
Organism: Drosophila pruinosa; assembly: GCA_018150935.1. Taxonomy (NCBI): domain Eukaryota; kingdom Metazoa; phylum Arthropoda; class Insecta; order Diptera; family Drosophilidae; genus Drosophila; species Drosophila pruinosa. Next base: position 14,966,639 of record JAECWR010000194.1, on the reverse strand, counting down.
ATAGTTTGCTATACTTCATTTTTTTGCCATTAACTCAACTAGTTAGAACGACAGCAAACACATGTCGAGTGTCAGGCCGCAAGAAGGAGACACGAGGCGTGGACAAGATTCGCCGACAGGGGGCGTGACGGTGCGGGGCAGGCAGGGTATAAGTTGTTGTATTTGGACAACAACTCTAAAGTGAATACAACTCGTCGGCATTGACCGCAAATTGGACGCGAGTTGGCAAATATCATAATAAATTGGCAAATAACTAAAAAAGAAGAATTTCAAACGTAAAGATTTGTATTTATTTGTGGCTTTGGATGTGTCCAGATGTTGTCAGTCAATAAAATATATATACTAACTATACAGTCGGGTATGCTCAACTCTTGAGTGTTGTTTGCATTCATTTACAAAGAAAGACTTCAAATTTAGGTCTATCAAAATGCTGGCAACATCTTGTAGTGGCAGCAGAAAAGTGAATAATAAAAATAAGCTTAAACATATACCACATCTTTTATGTTTTTACCTACAAAAGTGCTTAGTGCACATACCTTGTTAACTCACAGTACAGGGTGTCCAAAGACTGGCAGGTGTCATAACTAACTGGCAATTACATGTATACAAATATGGCTACCGCATGAATTTTATGGATGATTTTCAAGTTTTAGCCAAGTGTCGAAATGTGACCAGCCACCAAAGCTACAAATTGCCAGACTGACCAAATATGTGCATAAATGTGTCAAATCTCAGGATATATTAAGTGGAAGTTGCAGTTGAAGTTGCAAGTGGAATGCGTGTAGCAATTAGTTTGAATTAGAATCGAATTGAAAGTTAACTTGCATTTAGTTTTATTATTTTAGTTATTTGGGATATTCGAGCAGCATCTTAATTGACCCAAATGCGCGCTTGAAGTTTGAGATTGACGCCAAGGTTAGTCTAGAGCTCTGATCGTAGATTGCAAACCACATGAGGCCGCGCCTGGCTGTTTGGTGTCAACTGAAAGTGTTTCAAGCCACAGCTTAAAAACCACAGTCGAATCCAAAGTCAAGACAAAGTCAGTAAGATAAGTAAATGTTCAAAAAAAATGGGGGTTAACTGTCTCGACCCACATGGTGCCACACCCACACACACTTCATGATAAGGTGGCTCATTCGTCTTAGCCGGTTTATTTTCTAAACTGGCCCGCAGCCATTTTGTCTGGCTTTTTTCTTTTTCTTTTTCTTTTGGCCTGATTTGAATACATTTTGGCATTCGAATTGTTTCCCAAAACCCGTTTCCAAACAAAGCCGCAGAACTTAACAATAAATTTATTGTACAAAAACATTTACACAAAAAAAAAAAAACATAAAATGCATAATTAATTGCCTTAAAAACTTAAAGTAATGTACACATAATTAGTAGATGTCTTAAACTGGCAGCGTGGCGCCCTCTGTGGGTGACTTTGGTGCACTAGCCGCATTTACAGCATTCCCACGATGATGCAACAGTGGGGCATCCACAGTGTCCAACGAGTCCAGCAATGGATACTTCACTGTACCAGAACTACCGCTAGCTGCCTCCCGTTCGAGTGCCTTGTAATTGTTAATGTCGTTGTCGTGTATGGGATCGTTGGGAAATTCACTGGCCAGATGGTAAATGACCTTCTGGAACAGAAACTCCGAGAGGTTTGTGCGCAAAAAGAATAAAAACATCCAATTGGAGAAATTGCATTTTTGTATAACAGCCTTCAGATCGGACTCGTCCAGTTTGCCGGGCTTGGCCCAGTAGAGCGACCATTTGGTAAAGGTGACACTGCAAAAAGGGAGAGAGGGTGGGAGAGGAGGGGAAAAAACAAATAAGTAATGGCAAATATTAAAGCACATGAGTATTATCATTCAATTTTAGCGCTTTAGCTCTTAAGGTCTCTGAGCAGTAGGCATTTACAAGGGCGGACAGACGGACTGACTTCCAGCCATTGTAGAGAGATTTGCAGAGGTAGTAAATGAAGTTGAGCAATTGTGGCAACAGTTGGCAGTCTAAGCTGTGATTTAGATGGCATGTACTTACTTTTTGTAGCAGAAGAGCGTAAAGAGCCGCCACAAGAGACCCAGCACGGTGACGGCCAGTAGAAAGGCATACCAGAACCAGAGTATGGTATAGATCTTCTCATTCATGATATTCAGTGCCATCACACAGAGTGTGTCGTGTTCCTGCAACGAACCCGATGCACCATATTTGAAGAAGGTGCACTTTGTCACCTTGGGAAAGACCACATCGAGGGCATCCATTTTATCGACCCAACGTTCTCGCAGCACTTTGATGCCCAAGGTGAGAAATTCACGGCCCAGAAAGCGATGTGTCCAATAGATTTGAAAGCACAAATTGCACAAATTGAGCAGTTCGGCGAATACCAAATGTGCACCCCACGATTGATTCAATCGCATGCGATCAATCATGGTACGCCGTATGTTAATAACACGCTCTTCGGCCTCTGCCAAAGAGGGTATATTCAGTTTGCCAATGCGCATGCTGTCGTGCTTTAGATATTTGGTTAAGCCCACCATACGCAGGCCATAGACAAGCGCCTTGATGCGACCACCTTCCCATTTCTTCCACAGCATGTGTGGCATGTAGAAGCACAAGGCTTGGGCGAACAACACAAATGGCACCCATTGGTAGTAGGCGTGGCGCTTGATCTTGTCCTCATTGCGATTGTAGGGTCCAATGCCGGGCTGAAAGATGCTGCCCGATTCGAGTGCTGAGTTGTTCATATGACGCACCTGTTCGGGGCAGATAAGAATGGGGAAAGAGACAATTGAGATAAGCCATAAAGTTGGCAAACAAATCTAAAGAGAGAAATAAATATATATAGAGTACAAAAAGTAGCTGACGTTGCAAAGCATATGGCACTTTGGTTGGAGTATTTATTGCTTCAAAAGTTGGCACTACCAAATTTAAGCTGACTTAATTCAGCGCAATCTTTAGTTACCAAATAAAGGGAGCTAGCGAATTTATGTATTTCTTGGACTACAAAAAGGTGTGCATATTTGGTCGACTATTCACAAACAATACAAAGAGAAGCTGAGTGAAACAAAAGCAGTGCTGAAGTAGCTGAAGAATAGCTCTATGAGCTGCCATAAAGAAACAGTCGTAGACGTAGAAATGGTAGTAGTGGAAATAGTAGTAGAAAAAGTAGTTGAAATAATAGTAATAGAAATAGTAGTAGTAGTAGTAGAAATAGTACTAGAAATAGTAATAGGATTAGTAGTAGAAATAGTAGTAGAAATAGTAGTTGAAATAATAGTAATAGAAATAGTAGTAGTAGTAGTAGAAATAGTAGTAGAAATAGTAGTAGAAATAGTAGTAGAAATAGTAGTAGAAATAGTAGTTGAAATAATAGTAATAGAAATAGTAGTAGAAATAGTAGTAGAAATAGTAGTAGAAATTGTAGTAGAAATAGTAGTAGAAATAGTAGTAGAAATAGTAGTAGAAATAGTAGTAGAAATAGTAGTAGAAATAGTAGTAAAAATAGTAATAGAATTAGTAGTAGAAATAGTAGTAGTAGATATAGTAGTAAAAATCGTAGTAGAAATAGTAGATGAAATAATAGTAATAGAAATAGTTGTAGTAGTAGTAAAAATAGTAGTCGAAATAGTAGCAGAAATAGTAGTAGAAATAGTAGTAGAAATAGTAGTAGAAGTAGTACTAGAGAGAGGAATAGAAATAATTGTAGTAAAAATAGTAGTAAATATAGTGGTAGTAGTAGTAGTAGAAAAAGTAGTAGAAATAGTAGCAGTAGAAATAGTAGTAGAAATAGTAGTTGAAATAATAGTAATAGAAATAGTAGTAATTGTAGTAGAAATAGTAGAAGAAATAGTAGTAGAAATAGTAGTAGAAATAGTAGTAGAAATAGTAGTAGAAATAGTCGTAGAAATAGTCGTAGAAATAGTAGTAGAAATAGTAGTAGAAATAGTAGTAGAAATAGTAATTGAAATAATAGTAATAGAAATAGTAGAAATAGTAGTAGAAATAGTAGTAGAAATAGTAGTAGAAATAGTAGTAGAAATAGTAGTAGAAATAGTAGTAGAAATAGTAGTAGAAATTGTAGTAGAAATAGTAGTGGAAATAGTAGTAGAAATAGTAGTAGAAATAGTTAGAGGATTAGTAGTCGAAATAGTACTAGAAATAGTAGTAGAAGTAGTACTAGAGAAAGGAATAGAAATAATAGTAGTAGAAATAGTAGTAGAAATAATAGTTGAAATAATAGTAATAGAAATAGTAGTAGTAGTAGAAAAAGTAGTAGAAATAGTAGTAGAAATAGTAGTAGAAATAGTAGTAGAAATAGTAGTAGAAATAGTAGTAGAAATAGTAGTAGAAATAGTTAGAGGATTAGTAGTCGAAATAGTAGTAGAAATAGTAGTAGAAATAGTAGTAGAAATAGTAGTAGAAATAGTAGTAGAAATAGTAGTAGAAATAGTAGTAGAACAAGTAGTTGTACAACTATTGGTAAGAGAAAAGTAAAGTAGTAAAGTAAAGTAGTAGTAGTTGAACTAGTAATAGGAGGAGTAGAACTAGTAGAACTAATAGTACTATAACTAGTAGTAGAACGAGTAGTACTATAACTAGTAGTAGCACTAATAGTACTATAACTAGTAGTAGCACTAATAGTACTATAACTAGTAGTAGCGCTAATAGTACTATAACTAGTACGATAGTAGTAGCTAAAGTAGACCCTCAAAGATACACAAATATCCCAGCTAGAAGACATCAAAATAGCTAATGCCTCTGTTCACTTACCACAGTAAAGGTGGGCGTAAAGAAGCAGAAGGTGTTTATGACTGGAGCGACCACATTATCGGATATGCACTGTATGTGCTCGCCAATGTACTGGCGGGATGTGATCAGCAGGGTTGCCACCAGCAGCAGCACAAAGGTCCAGCGATAGTGCAGCTTAAACACAATGTTATCGATAATCACACGGGTTAGATCGAACTTGAGGTATTGCTTAACCGAAGCGAATGTGCTCAGCATATTTGCTTGTTTCGCTTTGGTCTGATAAAAGACCTTCTATTCGGCGGGGGGGAGGGGGAGCACTATATTTTTTTGTTTTTATTGATTTGATTTCGCTTCTGGGATTTACGTGCGTGAAGCTCCTCGTATCGTTGCTGTTGTCCGCGCACTGCAAGGCTATGCACAGTTACATTGCTGCCTGGCCGATCGCAGCTTATCATTATCAAAAGGCCCATGCCCGAGTACCCGAAAGAGAGCGCCAAAATGCGACAACGATAAGATAATACAAGAGACTATAGAAATGAGTTAAGCACCTTTAATTGAGTTAACTGTATTTCGCTTTGTTCTACGAGTCGAGAGTAATTGACAATTTGGCTCTTCTCTCTCTCTCTCTCTCGACATTGGAGCATCGCAGTTGTCCTGTTAATGAGGTCGAGAGTTGAGTGCAAAGTAGAGCTGCTTGTTATCAATAATGGATTTGATAAGGTGAGTTGATAGCTATAGCTTGGATAAATGCTACAGCTCTTGGCCCAGATCAGTGCAGAAGGTTTTGCTCTCTGAGTGAAAGTAGCTGAGCTAGTTGAGTGTAGATTTATGCTAGTCAGAGTTCATTTGGCATAAAAAGTCTAGTGTTTTAAGAAAGACTGTAACTCACAATTTTGGTTGTCAAAACTATGCTTTAAAAACCACAATTTATTTGCGGAACAAACTTAGTTTAGAAAGCACTCTATCCACGACAGGCCTTCTTTATTTTTTTGGCTATAACAAACTGGTTTCAGCTGTCCATCAAAAGTAGTTCAATTGCTGAACTTATCGCCAATGGGCTACATTTAAAGCACTCGTACACTCCATGGTCTGACCTCGTTATGGTGACTTTATTATCATTTGAATTGAATGCGCCTTCTGTTTATATTGACAGAGATCAGTGCTGAGGGCTTAGGACATGAGCAAACAAAAGAGTTGGTATCTTTTTAGTTGCGTCATGACTGATTCATTTTACTCGTAGTTTCTTTAATTTGGCAGAACTAATTAGCGGTATCAAAATAATCAAATCGTAAGGAATTCTCTGGGAAAATTTGTGAGTTATGTGTGTTCGAAGAAATCTTATCGCTTAAGTAGAAGAATGAGTAGTTCTGCGACATTTACAGCTCGACGACTGCGTCAATCCAAATATGCGTGGTGTCCTCAAAAGTAATCATGATAAGTCAATATTTGGCACTGCTCTGTTGGCCAGATGATTGACACGATGATAGCCAACTTGTACACTACTTTATAGCCCTAGACTTATCTCTTATTATGGCTTTGTATCTCAGCGTCTTATCTTGTATCTTTGCTTGTTGTATTTTTGACTTGACTCGAATGCGTAATACGAGATCTGTTGTAGCTTATAGTATAATAAAATATGTGTTGCATCTGAAAGAATATGAATTTATAATTGAACTCAGTTTGACTCCTACTACCTTTATTATTTTCATTTCTATCTTTCACTTTTCATATCTCACATTCTTCAACTGTATCTTTAGCACTTGCTAGCCATCATTTTGTACAGTTGCTATAAATATGCAACTGATTCACCTTGCCTCAAAAGATAGTTAGATATCTGTGTCTATCTCTTTGGCAAGTGTTGAACTTATCATGCTGCCATTTCCCCCCATTTAATCTGCATCTTTATCTGTGACTGACTATATCTACAGCTCTGTCTGTCTGTCTGGCTGTCTGTCTGTCTGCTTATATAGGCAGGGCCAAGCGTATTACCCACGAGCTTAACAAACTTTGGCCAAAAAATAACACAAGAAGTCTGTCGTCGGATAAGATTGTTCATGCCCATGGCTATATACGAGTATGTTAGATAGGAGGGGGCTACAATGTTGTTTCTTTTTCCGGCATTAGTAATTTGTACATTTTTAGTTGGTTGACTGTTTGCCCCCCAAAATGTGCCAATATGTTAGATAAGAAGGCATATCTCGCTCTCTCTCTCTTTACTCCGATTTCCATACGTGTTGTAATAGCCTGCTGGTGTGAAAGTCAATTACATTGTGACAAAGTTCATTGATTGATACACGAGTTGCACATATGCAAGAGCTCCTTCTCCCTCACTTCCTATAGCCGTCTTTGTCGCTGGCTCTGCATTGAATTACACACGAGAGTAGGCGAAATTTGAATACTGCCAACCACAAAAGCAATCGAAATGCAAACCAATCATGCAAGGCTCGCACAAAATGACGAAACAACTTTACCCAAAGTGCTCAACTTAACAAAAGCATTAATAAAAACGTCGCACCTCAGCTAGAGATACAATTACAATTAGCTGCGAAACAAAGAGAAGGCAATTTACAAATTGCAGCAGTTGCAACAAGTTCTGACTATCAAACAAATACTTTTGCTTTTACAAAAAGCGAAAGTCTTTTCGATATTGGGCAAATCAAACATGATACAACATCGACTGTTCGACTGGCAAATACTTTTAATATTATAGTCGAAAATAGTATTGAAAAGTCTGCCAAGAATTAAAAATTAGTATATCTTTGATTGAGCTGGAATTAATTAGGTTTACAAAGGCAACAGCTGCTAACTAAGCTCCATAGTAAACTTCATAAACAAGCCTTGTCTTCAAACATTATATTTCTTGCAGCTGTCTTTCAATATACTTTATCTATTTTAAATAAATATTATATATATGCAAATTTAATAACTTCCTTGGCTTCATTATAATAATTGTGCCGTCATCCACAAAAATTGATCAATTCTCTAACAAGAGCGATATGGGCCCTAACGCCTTTGATAAAAAGTTGCCACTTTTAATTGTGGCGCCAAGCATTCGATGAGACTAAACAAAGATGTATGTATGTGTGTGTGTATTATATATATATTGTAGTTGCTAACCCAGCTCAGTTAGAGGAAGTAGCTGAGTGCCAAAGAGAAGAAACCAGATCCAATGCGTATTCATGACGCAGATGAAAATTCGGTGAATTCGCAATGACGAAGCAATCGAAATTCGCCAAGCCAAGATTCCCCCCATTTGTCTGCCCATCCTTGTCGCTCACTAGCGCGCTGTCTCTCTCTCGCTCACGTGATCGATTGATTCATGCTTAAATTAACATGTGCTGAAAGCGCAATCTCAGTCTCACAATCTTTTCGACAAGTAAACACAAAGTAGGTAAGCCCAACTGAAGCGTGTCTGACCAGCAGCATACCCTGTACAATTGGGCGCAAGCGTAGGGCAGTTTGTTTGCAACTATGCATTAAATGTTTATGCTAAATTCGATATGATATGGACTGCTGAATACAAATGCAATCAATCAATCTGCATTCCATTTACAGGGTATTTGCCTAGCATCTAACTCTATTTATGGCTGCTTATAATAACACTGACTGACAGCTCTTTTAGAGATCTTTCGTACCAATTTGTTTAAATATTTATGCAGTTGCTTAGGCTTCTTATCTGCTTGATGTGCTTGGGGGGATCTCTGATTTGTTTAAACGAAAAATCTTTTATGTTTTTTATTTGAAGTCTGTGCGAAATTGAAGCGGCTCGAGCTGGAGCTCGATTGAGTCGTCGCGCCACGTCCCGCCAAGGCGTTGATTTGATTTAATTTGATTTGATTTGATTTGATTTGATGCCAAAAGCAGAGAAGAGAAGAGATACGCCTACCACGACTACTACAAATTGCGATCTGATAAACGATATGATCAATTATGTCTGGCTATTTATAGTCGTAAATTTGTTCATATGTATCTAATGGATTTATGGTCGTGCGAATTAAAGTTGGCCTATTTAATGAAAGCTAAACAAAGTGTGTGCAATTCGATAGCATTGCAATGATTTACGTTTATGGCACTTGCATTATATGCAATACATAAATAATAATTATGCTTAAGGTATGTTTAAAGATTTATGTATTTTTTTATTCAAATAGAAACTACATTTAGTTTGAGAGATCTAAACCCTTTAATTATTAGCAGCACATGTGTTTAAATATATTTATGATTAGTCAGCAATTTGAAGTTTTGTATAAATAAAACTGCAATTAAAATTTTGCAGTTGGCAACAAGAAAATAGTCAAGTTTTGAATAAATTCTCAAAATGTGAATTTTATATTTATTTCTGAAACTTTCATAACACTAATAAATACAGCAAAACACATCACTTGATTGTCTGAGAAGATTAGCAACAATTTGCTGCTGTAAAAAATCAAATATAATATGTATAAAGTATTTTAATTATACACTAAAAATATACTTAATGAAATGTTGTAAAGTGGAATGTTGCGACATCAAAACCAATTTCAAAAAATCAAATTAAACAAAAAATATATTATATATGTACGTGTATGTATGTATATTTATTATAAAACAATGCCTTGAAAGTGCGGCACTTGAGGCTGAGAAGTGTATTGGGGGCACTTGGAATGATTGTGCGATGTTACGACGGCGATAAGGAGAGTTGGCTATATTTTTAGTATTTGGTATTAAATTTATAATGAAGATAATGCCAAAGCGCTATTTATGGTCGACAGACGTGCCAGTTTAACAATCCGAAGATTACGAGGAATGAGAACAAGAAACAGACCAAGAACAGGTAGGCGTAGATTGAGGTGTATGTGTGTGTGTGTGTGTGTCTAGTCATTGTGGATCAATAGCTGTAATATATGAGGGCAAAAGGGAAAATCCATTGATTGAGCATTTCGAATGTATCTATTGAAGAGATACAGATACCAAGACCAGGTAGTTTTTGGAAAACGTCTGCTGTAATTGCTGGAAATGATCAGGTAAATAAGCATTTGGTAGACAAACATTGAAGTACGAGGTAAAATGCAGTGAAAGCAGCGGCAGCGATAAAAACCAAAGACCAAAAACAAAACTACAAATTTCTGTCTCTTTTGTATCTGAAGACTGCACACGTACAGTGTACAACTACAGATACAGTTTAGTGTATGTGTATGTGTGTGTGTGTGTGTGTGTAACTTGTTTCTTTTATGCATGGAGCCACTCCACTCCATTCCACACTCAATTGACGAGTTCCAAGAACTCTCCGTCTTCGCCTTTATCCGCTGCCGTCTTTCGGCTTCATCTTCTCTGCCGAGAGTTGCATAAATATGCAACACACACACACACACACACAGAGGCACAGATATTTATGTGAGGTATGCAGTGGGCGCTGCTGCAGCTACTAGGCGCACAGCGTTGCCAGACTGCAGCAATTTGAGACTGCACTCAAACACAGCTCAATAGAGTTACTTTGGCATTAACATGGTCGATTGCAATGCTAGCGTTGCCGTATCAAATAACTGGCTATATATTCGGCATATACTGCCAAACTAAATGTGGAAAAGCACTTTTGACTTTATATAATTCCATCCCATCCAATCATTTGCATACAGTAAAATGATAAAATTGTTTGGCACACACATGTAGGGTTGCCAGATCGCCGAGAGGTCAGCAAATTCTTTGACCATTTTTGGCAAGTAAGCAGCGCTGCCGTACTGTTTCATAACTGATCTGCAATGGCCTTAAATTAATGAGTCCACAGAGTTGCCAGATGAGCAGCCGAGAAATGCAGCGACTTAAGCCAAGCAGTTGCGTGTGTGGGCCGCCTGTGCCTGTGTTTGTGTTGGCCAAATCCAAACATAGCGAGTTGGCTCAAAGAAAAAATGGCGACACTTTAAGTGTGTGGCATCACTGAGTCATGAATTGCTGCTCGTACTCCCCACCTTCCCTTCTCCATCACAACACAAGCAGCCAAATGCCACTTGACCCCCGCTGTTACCCTGCTCTCCTTTCGTGCATATGTATGTGTGACTGTGTGTGTGTGTGTGTGTTGCCAACTCAAGAGACGCGCTTGAGGATTGAACTCGACAGCGGGCTGCTGCGTCCACTAAATCATGTTTATGGGCAACAGTTCGCGCTCTTCCAACATAAGCAACAGCAGCAACAACGATTACGTCAATGAAGAAAAAACAGGTCTGAATGCAAACACAAAGGCAAAGAGCTGTATATATATGTGTGTGTGTGTTTGTGTATGTGTGTCTCACTCAACAAGATCCACCCCAAAAAAAAGTTTACCTGAGCCACACACAAGCAACTCACTAACTCACTCTTGCGCTCTCGCATTCGTGCGCTCACACCGCAATAATATGGAAAAGAAACAACTCAAGCGCTCTCGGTTGCCGTTCAACTTGTTCTCTTGCACACAGGGCGAGACAACAGTTGGCCTGTCGTTTGCTCTCTCTCGCTGCCCGCTAGGGTCCGAATTTTGGGCTCAGTTTGAATTTTCTATTCGAAGAGTGCGCTTAGTGCCCGCTGCTGTGACGGCGTTTAAATACAGAACAAACATACAACAACTCTGTCTGTGTTGTTTTTCTTTTTTTTTTTCTGTTCTTACGTTCGTTGGACTAAAAGCCACAACAACAGCAATAGCAGCAACAACAACGACAGCATCACCACGCACTGCACGACATTCGCTCCATTTGTTGTTGTAGTTCTTTTATTCCCCCCCTCCCCCACCACACCACTACTGTTGTTGTTCTTGTCATCTGTTGTGTGAGTGAGAGTGTGTGAGTGCGTTTCGTCTCTGTTTCGTTTCACGTCGTCTCAAAACTCGGAGAGCGAACGCGACTCAATACAACATTGAGGGAATTGCTTCGCTTCGGATCAGTACAGAACGAAGAGCTGCGGCGGCAGAGCCAAAGCCATACACAGCCAACAGCCATAGCCATAGCTAGAGCCATAGCCATAGCCACAGCCAACATTAAGGCCCGCCTGCATGTGCATATGCCCAGCTGCTGATGCTGCTGCATTATCGAGGCAGAAACTCAAGCGTTATGTTGGACAAGTGACGTGTGAAAACTAAAAGCAATAACAAGAAAGACAAAAAAAAAAAAAACACAAATCATTTAAAAATTAAAAACTTAACGAAACAACTCAACTATAAGCTGCCAACTTTCATCTCTTGAAACAGTAATTAATCGTTCGTTGAATTCGACACAAAGCAGAGAGCAAGAAAGAGTGCCAACATGTTTGATGTATTTGGCTCCGTTAAGGGGCTGCTGAAGATCGATCAAGTTTGCATCGATAACAATGTGTTCCGTATGCACTACAAGGCGACGGTGATCATTTTGATAGCCTTCTCATTGCTGGTGACATCTCGCCAATATATTGGCGATCCCATCGATTGCATTGTCGATGAGATACCGCTAGGCGTTATGGACACCTATTGCTGGATTTATTCCACGTTTACGGTACCGGAGAAACTCACTGGCATTACGGGACGTGATGTGGTACAGCCGGGCGTCGGGTCGCATGTGGATGGCCAGGATAAGGTCAAGTACCACAAGTACTATCAGTGGGTCTGCTTTGTGCTCTTCTTCCAGGCCATATTGTTCTACGTGCCGCGCTACCTGTGGAAATCATGGGAGGGCGGACGCCTCAAGATGCTGGTCATGGATCTCAACAGTCCCATCGTGAACGATGAGTGCAAAAACGATCGCAAAAAGATACTGGTCGATTATTTCATTGGCAATCTGAATCGCCACAATTTCTACGCCTTCCGCTTCTTCGTCTGTGAGGCCCTCAACTTTGTCAATGTGATTGCGCAAATCTATTTTGTGGACTTCTTTCTGGATGGCGAGTTCAGCACGTACGGCAGCGATGTGTTGAAATTTACCGAAATGGAGCCCGATGATCGTATCGATCCCATGGCCAAGGTCTTTCCAAAGGTCACCAAATGTACGTTCCACAAATATGGTCCATCTGGCAATGTGCAGAAGTTCGATGGTCTCTGTGTGTTGCCCCTGAACATTGTGAACGAGAAGATCTATGTGTTCTTGTGGTTCTGGTTCATCATCCTGAGCATATTGTCGGGCATCTCGTTGGTCTATCGCATCACCGTCGTCGTTGGACCCAAGGTGCGTCACCTGTTGCTGCGTGCCCGTTCACGTCTGGCCGAAAGCGACGAGGTCGAAACGGTGGCCAACAAGTGCAACATTGGTGATTGGTTCCTGCTCTATCAGCTGGGCAAGAATATCGATCCTTTGATCTACAAGGAAGTGATATCGGATCTGTCGCGCGAAATGGGCGGCGATGGCAATAGCGCACACAAGCAGCCCTTCGAGGCCTAAGCCCCCCCCAAGTTGAGGATGAAGCAAATGGAGAAGGGAAGCGAGTGGAATATGGAGGAGGAGTTGGAAATGGAACAGAATAGAACGAAACGGAAAGGAACGGGAGTCGGACCTGTGCTTGGCCGGGCAGCGTGCCAGCGGTCGTAAGTTGAACACCTCCCCCTCTCTATACCTTACTTGCACCCATGCAATTGCACTGTAGTAGCACACACACACAAACACACACGCATATACATACACTAACTACTTGTAGAGAGCGAGCGAGCGAGCGAGAGAGAGTGCGCATGCAAAAGACATTTAGCTTAAACTTTAGTTCATAGATACGCCAACTAAATCTAATATGCAATTAATTTTATTATACTTAACGACATTTTTTTTTCGATCTACATACATTTAACTATTAGTTGTATTATTATTATTATTTTTGTTTACATTTAAACTGCAACGAACAACAGCAAACAAACAAAACAAAACAACAATAATTAATAAAAATCACACACATACACACGAACAACAATAAATGCTTTGGAATTCACATGTAAAAAGCTTCTCCCCATCAAGCTCAGCCAAGACCACGCGCTTTTTCACAATTTAAGCTTCTAGCTCCAAAAGAGCGCAACCAGAGTCAGAGCGCGGTGAGAGCGAGAGAGCGCGGGCGCATACGCACTGCTGGTCTTACGCGCTCATTTAAGCGTAACGCAAGCAGCTCAATCTTTGATTCCGCTTTGCTACGTCTGCTTCGTCTGTGTGTGTGTTTGTCTGTGTCGCGCAGCGACTGCGACGCATGCGTAGCACAGACAGCACAGTAAACGTCTTGAGCTCAGCTTGTCTGTATCCATATGTACGTATGTATGCTTGTATGTCTGTCTCACTTGCTCGACAAGCTACATTCCAGGGTTTTTGTACTTCTCTTTGTTTTTATTGATGTATGTAGTTGGTCTGCTGAAGTTGCTGGAGCCTGAATCTGCATGCAAACTGGTTTGACCAGCAGCATAGCAACAACAATAACAACAACAGTGGCAACCGGCGCAAGTTCAGGGCGTTTGCGAGGGCGCATTGCCAACAAGACAAATGGTTTGCCAAAGACGACGATATTGTCAGATAATTAAGAGAAAATATCGTATGAGCATATCGCATGAGCACATCGTATGAGTGAGTGAAAAGCAACATGCTACTGAATATTTGTAAATTCAATTTACAGGGTATCTGCTTAGTTCATGTATCAAATTCAACATTATATTGAAAATACAATTCAGCACAAATAATCTATGCATTCAGAAACAATGTCTGCTTTAATTACAGGGTAGCTTTAGGTCGAAATCACTACAATCGTCCGAAATTCCCATTTTATTTCTAATCAGCAGTTGCCACTTGCTCAAGTGTCAGCATTGTTTACCATCTCAACGTCTCAGTCTTCGTTCCTTCTTCTTCTTCTTCTTCATGTTCTTCTTCCCCTTTGCTTTACGTCGTCGTCTGCAGTTTGTTTGCTGTTGTTATTGTTGTTGTAGTGCGTACATACAATGCCAATTAGAAGTTAGGCAACATGCTGTCACCCTCTTCCGCTCGCCTTGCCAGTTGCTTATCTTATCGCAACACCACCTACCTCTTTCCCTCCAGTTTGTTACGCAGGGTAACAACAGCCTAAATAGCAATCGCCTTGGCGTTGATAAGACGCCTCGAAAATGATGCTGATGGCTGGCTGCCTGTGCCGCATGTGGCAACAAGTGATAAAGTGTTGTAATTAACACACATTCATTTTTCAGATCACACGATCACATTGCACTTGTCACCCACACACACACACACACACACACACACATACACATGCAATATACATAGAACTGCAGCCATATGTACTTAATTTGCAATTAAAGTGAGAGCATTGCACAAGTTTGGCATGCTAGACTAGCAGTATATCCTGTAAACAAGCAAGAAGAGCTACTTGGCAATTTATAATTTATCAATTCCAATCACATGCATATACAGGCTATAAATAATAATAATGATGAATGTTTTCATTTTTTTAACAGCCAAAATATTATTATTTTAAACGAATGTTCAAAAACATGTACAAATTATGTTAACATAAGATGCCTAGTGATTTTTAATTAGCATATTAAAAATATATATACCCTACTTAGTTGTCAGGTCATACAGGGTATACACAGCTCAAACAAAACAGACAATTTATGTGTTCTGTCGAGATCAAACGCTGTCGCAGTCGCAGCCTCGCTATAATCAACATACACCCACACATTAAGACAGTCACACACACAGACACACACACACACACACTTGTGCACGCGAACTGTGACCGCCAATTTGAGGTATCAATGAATGCGAATGGGCAAGGGAGAAGGAGAGGGAGAGGGAAACTACCTTACTACGCTTAGTTGTTGACAAAACTGTTCCATAGATCAGCAGCACATCAACAATAGTTTTCAATGTGAGAAAATGTCGTGAATATGAATATGTGAGTGTATGCGAGTACCCGTTCTATGAATGGGAAATGGCAGCCTCCAAAAAAAAAAGAAAAAAAAAGGCAAATGGAAAACGTTAATGAAAAGCATTCGATTGTTTAATGTTGCCGTAAATGTTCGCTGTATTTTTGTACTATTTGAGGTTGTTGCGATTGTAATTGTTGTGCAATAGACACGCACAATGTGTGTTGTTATGTGCCGACAATCAACAGAAACAGAAGCGAAGGGAAGCGAAGGAAAGAGAAGAGAAGCGAACTGAACTGAAGAGCAAAGGCAGACATACTTTGTACATTTATTTGCTCATTTCTATAACATTTTTAATTGCATTAATTACTTTCAATTAGCCAAAGACAAGCCGGCAACAACAACAGCAGCAACATCAACACAACATAGCCAAGTTAATTGTCATTATTAATTGTGTCAAAGTTTGGCGCGAAAAGTACTTCAATTGAAAACCGTCTGCGTATACGTAATATCCAGCATACGTCACCAAATACACATAATCAACCAGATAGCTTTATTTAACCTCCATGTGGCACCATAATTATGACACGCACTGTAGTGTATTTCTTTTCGGCAGCAATAAAATAAAGTATACAATATTAGGCAAACAGTTGAGCAGTCGCAAAAAGAAACCCATTCAAATTTGATAAGCACAAAACAAAGAGATAAAAATTAAGTTTTGTTTTAAACAAAATAAAACATTAAAAATCATGATCAAATATTCGAGCAGTTAGGCTTATCAATTGGACTTGTTTTTTCCAGTATGTGAATGTGTCATGCGCTTAGGCAGAAATGAATGAATAGTTCATGAGACGAGCTCAATTAAAGATATATTTGCATTAATTTCTCTTTACAGTTGCGCGCAGCCGGATCGAAAGGGAAACGAGAACATGTGGATGGATGGAGGAGGAGGTGGATGAAGGGGGGCGTGGCCTTTTAAGCTAATGACGAGCTAATTGAACACACATATCAACGAATTCCATGGTAAACGCTTCTGTTTTGAGTGTTTTGACTGATTGCAAAACACTTGAAAACATTTTCGAAATGCAACTACAACAATACTAGCCACGTATATACACCTACACACATACAAACACACACACACTCACACATACACCCCACCAGGCCGTGGACTGGCAGCTATCAACAGAAAGCAGAAAGAATAATAAAATGACAATCATTGAACAGGCTGCTAAATGGGAACAGGAACTAAAGCCAACAATAAAAGAGACAACAATAAGAATTTGATAAATATTTTATTTTATATACAATACATACAAAGCATCGTATACAAAAGATGCAGCTGCAGCTACAGATACAGATACAGATACATTTGTATCTTACGAAACAGGAATACAAAATGAAACAATAAAAGACAACACTTAAAAGACAACAATAAGAATTTTTGCTAACATATTTTTATACACCAGAAGATGCAACTGTAGATGATACATTTGTATCTAGATACATTTATATTCTATATACATATATATATATATATAAATATATACATACATATATTTATAATGCAAAATGCCACATGCGATTAATATTTATGCTAAGAGTTGTGATCATTGATTAAGCAGTTTGTAAACAAATTAAATAATTAACAACATTTGTAACAAAATATACAAAAAACATAATAAGAAAACAACAAAAAAAGAAAATAACAAAACACAACAACAGCAAACAATAAGAATAACAATAACAATTCACTTTTGTTTTAGTCGACTTCAATTATACAAACAAGAATTAAATAATTTCAATTTTTTTTTAATTTTGTAATTTTACAATTTTTGCCAGCAATTTATAGTTCACTTTTTTTTTATTGTACTCTTCAATTTTGTCATATTTTTTTTAGCATTTATTGGTTTAGTTGTTAGGCATTTTAGTTTAGCGCAATTTTTTTTTTTAATTAAACAAAAAACAAAACTACTTGAAATAATTTCATAATATTGATGAAATAAATAATGAAAATATATATTTATAAATTATAACCATGCAAAAGTATGCATTTATTTTTGTATAAATAACAACATTTAGCTATAGACAACAAAATGAAAGACTCAAAAGCAATATCTAAACATAAAAAACAAACAACAACAACAAAAAAATATATAATGATTTTGAAAGATAAATACGTGAATAAATATTTATACAAATATTTGAAATTGTATGTAAGTGTGCGCATATTTACAAGCCAGCTTGATCTAAGTACATAAATATTAAATATTTTAAATCGATTTATCGATGTGTCGATGTTTGCTAAGATTTTAAGATTTTAAAATGCATATTATTTTATAAAAACGATTTTTGAATAAAGCAGAACAACAACAACAACAATTACGATAAAAACACCACACAAACATCAACGACAAATCAGAAATCTAATTGCGTTTCTTTCTTATCTAATCTCGCAGCCCCCTCTCTCCACTCTAAGCTTCCCCACACTATTCCATAGATATGTTTTCCCATTTTCACAGTTGAACCCGAAAACTTCAGTTTGACTCCGGCGGGAAAAGTGAAAAACGAAATGCAAGCATCGCACTTTGAATACTCTACACTGCTAAGACAAGTTCTGATTATGAAAAATTACACATTAATTTAATTTATATTCAATAAATCCGACAGAGTAGGTAATTGATCTATAAAAATCATTCAAACGATTCAAAAAAATCTTAATACATTTTAATGAAAATTGTTTCGAAAATCTTCTAGAAAATTATTACACTTATTTGTTAATTTATTCATCAATTCATTTTCGAGCTGTTACAAAACAACATACAAAAACTATACACTCCAGTTTTAGGGTATTCAAACTATCTGAAAGCCATAAATCTTAAAATAAACAACACCTTCAGTGGGTAAACTACAAAGATCGCTTTCGTCTTGGCATTCTGAGCAAACGAACAGAATAATTTCTAATGAATTTCAGGTACAGCAAACACCAAATAAAGGCAAGCAAGTTTAAATAAATAATGTGAACTGAAAAAGTTGCATAGTGTATAAAAATATAATACTAAACAATGACAACATCATTTTTCTGTGGAAAGACAACTTGTTTATTATTTATTATCTAATATTTATGTTGAAGTAAACGTGCCTTGTAACGAGTGTTCACTGTACAAATAATCAGTTTATCAGTTCCAAACTGTTACCGCTTAGTTTGTTTAACTATCGCAGAGTTTACTGTAGCGTGCAGCTTCAGCACTGGCCAGTGAATCGAACAGATGCACTCGTCCGTCAATTTGACCACGTGTCTTGAAAAGTGATAAATCTGAGTGAGTAAGCACTTTACGAGCGAGTCCAAAAAGTAAAGGGCATCAAGCACAATTCAATATCAAATGACAGCCAGCTTAGGGATAGCGGATATCGGATAACAACTGCGCCACAGCGCGACGACACTCGTGCCATTATTATGAGTCGGATCTTAATTTGTTTATTTTAGACTTCTTAATTCCCAGTAGCCAAGTTTCGTTTGCCAATTTTGCCGTTGACAACTCTGCCTTGGCGCTGATTTACACTGCAAGTATGCCAGGCTCATAGCACGAACTGCTGATGGTCAAGTGCACTTACGTAATTGCCTCTAAATGTGTATGTAAATATTATCAAAGAAACGATACATGAGTCGAGAACTCCCTAAGTCCCCAAAGTACTTCAGAGCATGCACATTTCGCTTTGTAAATTGTTGTTAATGCTAGCAGCATCAGGCTTAACAGATAATAGCCACGTTAACAGAGAGGATAACAGATAACAGTAGGTCGTTAACAGAGGGGGCAGTAAGCAGCATGTTAACAGAAAGTAAACGTAAAGTAAACAGACTGTTATCATAACAGAATAACATTAAGAGAAATTAATATGGTTAGATTAGTCAATAGATTAAATATAATATTAGTGCAGATGTTAAATATTCTTCGCCCATTTAATCACATTTATGATTATAAAAGATTTGTGAAAATAACTTTACTAACTAACTCTTAAGACTGCTTTTCCTTTCGAGTCCCATCACAATCAAAAGCTGATCTATTTTACTTCACAAAAACTCAGAGTCGTCACGGCCAGTCTTCAGATGTTTGTTAAGAACAAAAGGTACCTTATATAGGTAGTCAGAAGTAGCTAGCTTCTAGGTAATGTCTAAGGTTCTATATATATCAGATAGAACAAATTCAAAAATGGGTTCTCTGATCCGCAGACAATTGCAATTTGCACAGCAAAAAGAAAGCGAAACCAACTAAAGTCAATAATGAATATGAAATTGTGCAATTAATATGAATTTGTATATCGACATAGACCATATCGATTAGACGCATAAATTATGGGCAATATTTCTATATTTGTGCTGTAATATTGAATGCATCAATTTGCTTCATTTGTGAGCACATTTCTCACATTCCAATTGCAAAATGCTAACTTGTCGTTGACCTGCAATAAATGTCGACATACATATTGTACATAGGCGCATTCTCAGTTCCGTAATCCACTTGAATTTCGCTTTTCTTTATTATTTATTTATTTATTTATTTATTGAGGGCACGCCTGGACAATTGCGGCGCTTAATTCAATTTGATATGCTAATTTGCTTGACCAGACGCAACTTTATGTGTCTGTCTTGCAATCGGCCCCAACTGTGTGATACTCGTATTCGACTTGGATGTTGTCTCTGGCTCAACTACCTTGCAACTTATACTTGTGTCAGGTTGACATGCCAATTGTGCCACACTTGCCACATCAATTCAATTGCTTTACGTCATGCATACCCTACCCCATCGACTGTTTGTGTTACACCATGCGTTAGGTGACAACTTGCAATAATATTATGTGAAAGGGCAGAAATTCATTGATACTCATTGCCGATGTAAGTTAACACGTCCGTCTGTCCGTCTGCCCATCTGTTTGCAGTCGTAGATCTCAGGAACTATAATGCATTCATTTTCCAAATTTAGTGTCAATAATCTAAAAGGTGTACAATTTTAGCTGCCTCTCAAATCGATGCAATCTCTCTCTCGACTAGTTCATATTGATGGTCAATATTCGATCAACTCGCGACTGCAATGTTTTGCTAATTACAGGGTATATTGCTCCACAACGTAACGATCTGATTGATTATGCACAATTTGGTATACAAATACTAGTGTGTTCACAAATAACTGAACCCTCTGGCCGAGCAGTTAAATTTAGAACATTTTTTGATTTCAATTAATATTGAAATGGAACGGGGAGGCATTACGATAACTGGCACTGTAACCTGGGACTGCCAGGGCAGCGAGAATTGGAAAGCTGGATAACTGAAAGCTGGACAACGATAGCTGGCATTCAGCTTTGTTTGGGGCTTGACAAAAACAAAAAGAGGCGAAGACAATAAACAAAAAACTGACGACTAACAAACAACAGCCATAAATCTGACAAGTAAAACGACAAACACAAAAGACGAGCCCAAAATGCGAGAAAAAGTGTAAACTAAGCACAGATACCCTGTCTAAAATTTTGCTTTGATCTGCAAGTATCAATCAAACAATTTGTCTCTTATTGAATTGAGCATGCTCGAAGTTAAAGCAATCGATATTTAATTTAAAATGTTCTAAAATAGTTGCTCTCTTCACTAGTCTATCACATCCGTAAGTAGCTGCCATTTACAGGGTAGATGAGAAGCTTTTGATAGTTGGCTTTTAAATAAATAAATTGCGTTTAAAATTATGTGTACACACACACACACACACACACACTAGCCCACACACACAGCAAGCCAAGCTGATATCTGTTAGGGCTATCATGTTATGCAATTTGCCGCCGCCAGAGGTCGCCAGCTAGAGGCTGCTTGTTGATTCGCGTTTATGCAACACGCGTTTAGTTTTACTTTTTGCGCGCTTTGACAATTTGTTTAGATTGAATTAAAATTACAATTTATTCGCCATTTGGCGGCACATTTCATTTGATTCGATGCCAACCTTTTAACCACTCAAGGTCAACTGGAAGGGAGCTATATGGTAGATATATATAACAGATGGCAACTGCTTGTTCATTCGTTTATTTTTAGGCAGCTATGAATAAGTTTGCAAATTTGCTGTAATCTGAACTGCCTGAAATCCCTGCGACCAGTCAAGTTCCCTTTTGTTCTTACTTCCTGGTACAAAGTAATTTATTAATGTTGCCTTTTTAACTCAATCGATTGCTTTCTAATTTTCCAATACATTTATTGATATTTACAAGCATTTCATTGCTAGGTTTTCCACACTAGATAATATGACTTTCTCCAGGAGATTTGAACCTCCAGCCTTTCTAGATTATAGACTCTTCTCTTCCCCATTTAATCTGCTCTTTCTACCCAAATCCTCTGCTCTGCTCTTTTCATTTACATCATAAAATTATTAATTGTCTTTGCTGAATCTCGATGTAAACGATACTTAATTATAGCGACTGCTAAGTTTACGATTTGAAAATTATAGAGCTGGAGATTACAATTCTTGGTTCCAGCTGTGCCTAATGTGAATCGTGTGAATTTTTCCATTCGTTTGATGCCATTTTTTATAGCATGAATTCTGTTGTTTTCCTTTTACGAGCTCGCTGCAAATTAGATTTGTTGTTCACGCGTTAATTTGTTTTTTTTTTTTTTGGCAATAAATCAATTAACTAATAGTAATTAAATGTGCTAAGTTTTAGCATACAGTCGCAACCCCTTCGTGGCCATCTTTGGAGCACTGGTGACATCTCGCTATTTGCATTCGCTTATCATGTTGGCGACGACAAATTATCATTATCATTATCGAGTCGCATCTAAGCCTAACACTTATATATCAATCTATTTTAAACATATTGATTAGCATAGCTCAGTTATCTGTAATGTCGGACCGTGCCCCCCCCTCTGCCCCCCGTCTCCTAACATTTTTTTCCAATTTGTTAATTGTTTATCATCGGCGACTTTGTATGCAAAATCCTCATTTTCAATTTGTTTTCTTTTCGTTTTTTTTTGGTCATTCACATGAGTGTGCTCTAAAGTGTGTGTCAGCGCCTATATGCATGTGTGTGTGTGTGTGAGTGTGAGTGTGTGTGTATGTGTGAGCGTGTGAATCTTTGAGCCATTTTGCTTATGCCATTTGACATGTTTGTTGTTGCTTTTGCGTTTAATTAAAGCACAATGAAGCGAACCCTCGCTTCAGCTCTTCACTCCCTCTCTCTCTCTCCCTCTCTCACTACCCTCCTTAAAGTGTTCCTCTTCACTGAGCATTAACATTTTACCCAGAACAAAGCTTCGATTTGCGCTAATTTTGCAACTGCCTTTTTTGCACATCCCCAACTGTCCTATATCCGATCCAGAGCATTATATATGCCTCTCTCTATATATATAGCTTGCTTTGCTATTCATAAATGTATCTTTGGCATAGTTTCTATGTTGTACCTTTTGATAATTGAGGAAGTTTCAATCGTTTTTAATGAGCCTTTTAGCGGCACCGAATGCGACAGACACAGCAGGCACAACTGTGAGATACCCTCAAATAAATAGTGCAGTATTGTTGTATTTTGTGATAAATAGAAGCTACATACGCAGTCGAACACACCCGCCATAATCATTTACAGGGTATATGTGGACAGTCGGCAACAGAGGCGTCAGCCGCGTTAAAGTCTGCCTCTGCAATTTAGCGTGTGGATCTCAAATGACCTGTCTGCCTGTGTCCGTCTGTCCGTCTGTCTGTCCGTCTGTCCTCCTCGTGTTGTTTGTGTGTATATCTGCTGTATGTGTGTGCTTGAAGCCCAATCAGCGTTTCTAATTAGCTGTCCAGACGCTTATTAGACTTTGGATTTTGGGCAGCGGCTTCAGGTTTCAGTTGCACTTGTAGTTTGCAATTTGTGTTCGTGGTTCCATCATCATTGTATCGAATTTTGCTTTTAGCCCAGTTAACAACAACAACAACAACAACAAGCACTTGCAATTGCAATCACATGCAGTTCAAACATTTGCACTGTGCAACGAACAAGTTGCATAAATTATTATTAATGTTGAACACAAAATGCAATCGCAATCGCACGTTTCATTGGGCAAACAAATGGAAAATGCGAAGAGGAAAAACAAATATGAGAACAAGAAAAACGCTGCCTGCTAATGACAAATGCATGTTGCTGATTTCGCTATTGTTGATTTACTATTTCAATGCCCTAACAATCAGAGACCTTCATCGAACATGACCAAGATAAGATTGAAATTCCTGAGAGGCTTGAGCAAGAGCAGATGGGGAAATCAATCAGCAGGGCAGCTTGAAAAAGTCTCCCAAACAAACCCAATGAATGTAAATGAATATTCGAAGGAATAAAGTACTGTAATGTAAATATCCAAAGATTTATTTTTTAATCTATAACATTTTCCATATACGACTTAACTCGTATAATATTAAAGAGTATTGCAAGTATCTGAAAGGCTTTCCCGACAAAACTCCGAGTGCTTACAACTATTTGAGTTCAAACAAATGTGCAACATGCATGTGTCTCTAAGGCGTGGCAAATCTGCTCCAAGTATTGAAATCACTTAGCACACACAACACACACAATCGCCATAGAGTTGAGTTTGTTGTGCATATTGTGAAATTGGAGCGTCAGCATGAGGAATCTATGGGTTGGGGTCTGGAGTTCGAATTGAGCTGGAGTTTTGGGTTGGACTGGGGCGTTAATTGGCAACCTAATCAAATTGCACCTGTTGCACAGTTGCAACACTTTCAGCAAACACACTGCCAGCAAATAGTCAGCGCACACTTTCTACAATATTTGTTCAGTTACATTTGGTTGGTTTTTGATCAGACACGATTCTTTTGATAGAAACTTTACTGTAATCAAATTGATATTTGTTGAAAAAATAAGCAGTATTTTTATGAGTCAACTTACAAAAGTGAAAACATTTGCATGGTTGTCATTAATCTACACTTAAGTGGGAATTAAAAATCAGTGAAATATTTGAAATGGGTCAATTTAGAAAATGAATTGATTTCAAATTGATTCAATTTAATTCAGCTCAATGTTATGTTTTAGCAAGTAAATATTTCAACCAAGCTGGTTAAGCTTGCTTAAAAAGAAAGTTCAATAAAAAAAACAGATTTAAGAAATTCTTTTCAACAGTTACTTAAAAAATGATTCAAAGGAAGTTTAAGGCAACTTTTAATAATGTTTCTTTAAATGCTTGGCTTCTTATTGTATAATTTAATATTTTGCAAATATTGCAAGTCCTTTAAATTATTTTGTTCATTTAAATCATTGTTTAAAAATGGTTAACAAACCAATTGATAGCGCTTCGTTAAACAATGATTTAAGGCGATTTTTAGCTGTTCCTTCTTATTTATGTTGGTATTTAAGGTGCTAAAAGTGCAAGATGTATGGAGCAGTGGTGTTGAACTGGCTCACAATTGGGTTAGGTTCACTTATGGGAAGAAACAGCAAAAAAGAGAGAGGTTGCAGCGGCGCCTTGCTGTTGCGACTTTGCCAGCACAATCCTTTGACTGTACACAAAATGAGATGCTTTAAGTGTTCTACAGACGAAGAGCTTGAGAACAGTCTGCTGAGGACAGGCGGGGCAAGATGGCGGAGGGGAAGTCCAAATACAGGAGTGCCAAAGTAGAGGAGGAGGAGAGGGTGAATACGCTTAAACCAGTTTTAACTTTAAGTTAAATTGCCATTAAGCACTGCGATTGTCATATGTAAATAAGTTTAAGTCGGAGACGAGACTCTATGGGTGTGTGTGTTTGAGTTGTGCTGCTAAATGTTAACGAGTGCAGCAATGACAGGCATTTGTTGCTGTTATTTGCGTTGTTAATGTTCTTGTTGTTGTTGCTGTTTCAATTTTCGCACACAATTATTGTGAGCAGCATTTTTTTGTTATAAATATTTAGCAATTTATTAAACAATTAACAAAGCAAAGTTGTGAATGTTAATTGATGGAAAATACTTTTACAAAATGAATGCCAAATGGAAAATGATGAAAACAAAAGACTAAGGCAACAAACTTGGCTCAACATGGCAAAAGCACCAAATGCGCTTTGTCATTTTTGTTGTTGTGCCTCTTTCCCACGCTCGCAATTTTGGCCATGTTAAATGGCCAGCTAAACTGACTGAATGTATCAACTCAATATATATATGTATGTATATATATATATATACATTTATATATATGCATGTGTGTGTGCAGCAAGTCTAGTCTAGCTAGCAGCAAGGCGTATCCTCGCTTTGGTGGCGCTTGTTGGCTACTGTTGCGCGCCTTTGCTAGAGCCCAAAAAAAAAAGAAGCCTGGCCAAGTTGCGGCCAAAAAACCGGTTAAGAGACAAACTGCACTGTCAGCTATATATATAGTCTCAATATACATACACATGTGTATAGCCGATATATATAAGTGGCTGGCTGTTGCAGCAGCACAAAAGAAAAACAGAGAGAAAAAATATCAAGTTTTGCATTTTCATTTAAATTTATTGGTTTTTTGCCTTTGGCGTTGAGGCTTGTTGTCAAGCGGCTTGCGGACTTGCAACTTGATTTCCAGTCAAGTGGCGAACAACATTCTGCGGCCAGTTTTAAATATGGCGACGCCGCGCACACTCAGTGGGACACATAGACAGAAAGAGAGAGAGAGAGAAGGAGAGTAAGACTCACTACCAGTTTGCTGCTTCAAGCTTTAAAGGCAACTGCGTTTTTTATACCCTATAAATGTCGAAAACTTGGTACTATAAATTTATTGATGGCAGGCAGTCGTAAATTCACTTTATTTATATAACTACCTGCTGCTAAATACCCTGTTTTCAACCTTCACTTTGAATGATCAAGTTGATATTTCTCTCTCTCTAGTTAAAGAATATAATCCGTTGTTAAACATAGTAGTTAATTTGGAAAAGCGTTTTTTTTTCTATAAATCTCATTATATACTATGTAGGTTTCATCATTGTATAATACTGTTTAGATGAATTAATATTAATTCACTTTACAGTGCCATAGCGCCATCTAGTGTTCATTGTTGATGACTAGAATTTTGTTTATATGAAATTGTGATTAATGTCTTGCGATTGGCTCTGTATGTGTGCAAATGCTTATTAGAGTATATATAGGGTATCTTTTAGGCGACCTATTTTAATAAAAGCATTCTTTATCCTTTATTTTATCTTTGAGTATTACTTTCCATACATAAAAAGCGACATACATAATGCGTTCGTTTAATTGTTAACAGCTGTGTACAAGTACTTTTATTTCCATTCTTTTAGCCATAAAATTCAGCGAAAATCAGTTTGCTAAATAAAAAAATCAACTTTTCTATTCAATATGAAATCAGAACAAATGAATTTGGCAGTAGAATTTTCTGCAAAGAATGCGCTGTTGTTCAATTAATTCATAAATCAAACATGCTTGAAGTAATACACACAAGTTGAAAAAAAAATAGATTATAATAATAGTTAAAGTAACAGAAATATCGAGACACAGTACAATCCAAATAACTTAAGAGTTTCCATTGTTGTTACTTAATTAAAGCTTAATAGACTGGCATGGGCGGGACGGCGGGTGCCTTGCTACATGCGCACCTGGAATTTGCCAGCTTTTGTTAAATATTTGACGCCCTTGAAGGGCTTGTACTTCTCGCCGTACATGTCCAGGCGATTCACCTTTAAACCGGAAACGGCCAGCTGTGAGATTTGGAATTGCACATTGATCGACGGATTGGCATCGATATTGGTACTACCAGGCATAATGGATACCTGCAAATGTATTATACCAGATTAGATTTAAATCAATTAGATAGATAATAGTTATACAGTGACTCACCGAGCCGCGTATATTGGGCAATTTGGAGACATCGATGCGTCCAACGTCCCAGGACAGCGTTTTGCTTACAGAATCAAATGTGTATTTGCCCTGATTGGGCGTAAGCAGACAGTTGAGCACACATTTGGGCATTGTTAGCTCCAGTTTGACCTTGTCCACAGTGCGACCAAGTGTATTTCTAGGCCCAATGGTTAGATCGAGGCGTCCCTGTTCGCCCGTCTTAATTGAAAAGTTGTGCCTTATATAGATGGGTATGGTGACCACAGAGGGCTGATACGACTGATAGGACATTAGCCGAAAGTTGCCATCGGGCGGTATGAAGGAGAGCAGACGCTCGGCTTCCCAGCGCTTGAAGCGCACACACGGATGGAATGAGACGTCGTCAAAGAGACGTGGATTCATGAACGACAACGTCAAGTCCGGCATGCCCGATAGCTTGATGCAGCAGTCGATCTAAATAGAAAGAGCAGTCAAGCATCGCCAAAAGTTTATATAAGTTGTCACTTACATGACCCTGAATCTCAGCAAAGACTGTTGAACCAGATTTGTCTATGATGGCGTCCACTTCCTCAATGACATCAAAGTAGGCCTCGTTGTTGTTGTAGCGCACTCCACTACGACGCCAGGGTATGGCCGACAGTTGGCCCGACGGCAACGTAGTGCTTACGCTGCAAATATAGAGAGTGTGTTAATATAAATGAAGGTCGTTGTAATGGAGTCATTAAGACAGACTTGCTCTTGCCGGTGACAGTGTTGGCAATGGTACGTAAGATGTTGGGGGGCTTGATCAGCTCCTTGAGTATGTTGCTCTCCGTGGCGAGGGGGAAGCCATTGTCGAGCATTTCATCAAGCAGCTCATAGACGACCACATAGTTATCTTTTATCACAGATTCGGAACAGTCGCCGAAATAGTCCTGGAATGTATCGACCACGCGATGCAGGAACTCGATGACAAACAGCGGTGGCACCTCCTGCTTGCACGCTGCCACCAATGAGACGCTATCCCGTTGCACTGTGATCAGATAATAATGAGGCGTGGCAATCACGGGCGGCACATCCTAAAAACAAAAACAAATACAAATGATTATTAAATGATTATTGCTAACGTGGCAGCACTTACGTATGGTGCGGCTCGTTGGGCATCGAGAAAGTATTCGCAGACGGAACGCGACACAACGGAGCGCCAGTGCTTCTCCAGAAAGACTTCGCTGTGGGTGCGAGAGAGATGCAATTTGTTTTCAACTTTTGCTCATTGCAGTGATAAGGCATATGGCAGAGTTTTTTGTGTTCACTTGCTTGCTTACCCGCTGCTGTTTACAATGAACAGACTGTGTATCATATTTCACAATCGAATGGCTAAGTATGCATAAAAGTGCAGATCGATTGCGTTTGCAATAAATAAATATGGTAACGTATTTAATAAATAGAAATACTAAACAAATGTACTATGGAACGAAAAGCTAACAGCTGATGTTAATACTAACAGAGAATGTAAGCTGCGTGTCGCGATAACAGCGAGGGGTTGAGCTGCTCAAAACGGCGCAACTAAGGAGCCTTATTTATGCGCAATTAACGCAATACGGAGCATGTTAATAACAGTTGGGCGAACAGCTGATCGAACAGTGTGTGACACTGAATCGTTGCTTTATTAGAATAAGCAACGTTATTGTTAAATATCTGTATTAAATTTTTGTGTTATAGCTGAACTATTTTCAGCAAACTTTACAAAATTTATTTCTTCAAGTAAACTGTGTTACGCCTAAGGGAGGCGAGCACCTAGTAGCCAGTTGCCGACTGCTTATATAATCGCCCAATGAGTCTGCACAGCAGCTTCGTTCGACGCTTTCTTGACAGTTGGCCCGGCAAGCGACGCTTTGGTATCTACAGATTCCTGCCGATATTCTTTGTACTCGGAGCCGCCTTGGAGTTCTCCATGATCAACTGGACTGTCGGCGAGACCAATTTCTGTGAGTGAACACAATTATTTTCTTATTGAAAAAGTACTAAATTTCCATTTCTTAGATCGGACATTCAAACGGCGACAGGCAAAGAACTACGTGGAGGATCAAGACCATATTCAGCAGCAAGCAAACCAAGAGCAACAGACAACAGCATAGACATGCCGGCTGGCGTATCGTTGGGAGAGTACATGAAGTTTCTGGGCAGCGCATTGCTGGCCATGATGGCCGGTTCGCAGGCAGTGCATCTCTATTTTAAGCCGCTAGATGATCTGCCGGCGTATATAGAGAGGGAAAAGCAACAACACAAGGAGGAGAAACCCAATGTACCAAATCCCAGTTAGTTCTTTCACTTTTTTTTATTTTTTATGTTAAACTGTTAAAAATACGTTTAAAACTAACCAGTTCACTTAATTGCACTGGGCAGTGGTGGCTGTGTTAGTTTGTCGTGTACCTTGCCATGGTTCTTGAGACACGTCTGCTGGCGAAACGCCTGACCACAAATATCGCAAACATACGGCTTTTCACCGGTGTGGATATACTCGTGATGTCGCAGTGTTTTGCGCGAGGCAAAGGATTCCGCACAATACTTGCAGTCGAAGGGCTTAAGCTTAAGATGTACAGCACGGATGTGCGCCTCCAGTTCGAATTTTCGTACAAAGAGACGGCCGCAATGTTCGCAGGGTATCTTATCGTTGCTGTGCATGAGCATGTGCTGCACCAGCATAAAACGCTTAGCCATCCGTCGGCCACAGACCTTGCACTCGTGCTGCATCTGGTCGGCACCGTCAGCGCTGGCTGTCACCGAATGCTGCTGCATGTTGTGGTATTTGAGGGTGTAGCGTGAATGGAAATGCTTTTGACATATATCACAATAGTGTCGCTCGCTGTCACGGGCAATGGCAGCCGCTTCATCGGCCGTGGGATGCTTGGTTCGTCGATGATACTTCAAATTCGCTGTCTGATTAAAGGTGGCGCCGCACTGTTCGCACACGAACTTGCGAGCTGGTGGCTCAAGGCTGTGCTTTAATCGCTTGTGCTTCTGCATGGCAATGCAGCTGATGTACACTCGTTCGCAGCCGGGATGATCGCAGGGATATGAACGAGCGTGCGTCCCATGAATCTCCTTGATGTGCGTATATAGGCCGCCCATGAAGCTGTAGGATTTATCGCAACGATCGCATTTGAATGGCCGCTTGCTGCCCTCGTGCACCTTACGCACGTGTGCGTCCAGCGTCAGACTGTGCGCAAAGCAGTGACCACACTGCGTACACTTGAAGTTATTCTTTGCACCCTTGCAGCGACGACGTGCCGAGGCAGTCTCCTCACTCGGTTGCTGCTGCTGCGGCTCTAGCTGTACATCCTTGACAGCAGGCTCATCAAAGGGATCTGGTTGTGGGGATGCGTTGCTCGGCGACACTATGGATTCAGGTGCAAGTAGTTCGCCAGTATGCTGCTGGTCGTCGGGCGAGTCTTCATATACAATTTCAAAGCTGGAAGTTTGCAGCTTGGATTGCTCCAGCATGGCCAGCAGTTCCTGTCGGCAGACGCTTGCCTGCTGCTGGAACTGCTCGAAGCTTACCAACTGCTGGTAGCAGGACGCGCACAGCTGCTTGGGCAGCAGTTCGGCGTTCAGTTCTTCCTGCTGCCAATTCAGATGACGCATTAGCAAGCGCTGGAGTTCCAACTCCATGACGTGCGTACTCTGCACGGTGTCATGGTCCATTTTGAGCAGGCAAGTCAAGCAATTGTAGCCACTCAGCGTAGGCGTTCGCATTGTCAAAATACCGGGACGAATTACGTTCACATCCAATGCATCCAGAGTATACAAACCAATGTACACAAAATGATGGTTATAAATCAACTGCTGCGCAACAGTGGCTCAACTGTTGAGCGCTGTTATGTGCACAGCGTTGCCATCTAAAGCTTAACATGGCTCGCCGAAGCTGTCGGCATGTTCACACGACAAACATTGACTTTCGTTAAACGCGAATAACTTAATTATTAGCTTCGTCTTTTTTAAATTTGCAAATATTTTGGAGTACTGCTTTTAATAATATCACTATGCTAATTTGCGTCTGTTAAATGCTATTCTCTACAAAACATATATTATTCACAAAATTATGTGCGTGTAAACGTGTTAACAGCGACAGTGCTACCATATCGTTTTCGTAATTTTACAGTTATTCGGAAATTTTCGTGTCGTGGTCTTGCCTGATTTTTTTTTTGTGGCTCGCGCGCTTAGCCATTTGCGCGTCCAATTGGTGGCAGTGTTTCCAGTTGCATGCTGCCATTCAACAGCAGCACACGCACCGAACCAGTACTATTGTTGCCTCAGTGCCAAAGGCTAGCGCAAGTGTTTTGTTTTTTGGCGCGCATTTCAATGTGCCGTCGTATATGCAAAGCAAAGTTGTGCACAAATTGTTGTTGCTGTTGTTGTTATTGCTTGTTCTTTGCTTTGCTTGGCCGCAGCTAATTGCAGAGCGCATTTGAAAAATTAATGAGACAAGTGACAACAAGAAAGCGAAGAACTACGAATAGCGATAGTCAAGGCGACAACAATTGCCTATAATTAATTGTGCGACATTTTTCATTTGGTTTTTTGTTCAAGTGAGTGTGTGTGTTCTCGTGTGCGTGTTTTATACATTAACATTAACGCTAACAACAACAATGTAAAACAAGATCCATGGCGTTGAGCAGCCGTAACAGATATCCACACTACAAATCCCTTGGCGCTGCCGGCACGCAACTCCGCTGGCTGGATTGCCTCATACGGCTGTGCTTGTTTACCAGAGGTAAGTCAAATGCGCGGATCGCATACATATCCAAACGTATACTTAATTTATATGACAGCAACAGCCGCGTCGATGGCGGCACAAAATTAGAAGAAGCAGAAGCAGAAGAGTTCCCACTTGCTGCTGCTTTGACCCATTTGCTGGCCAGCCAAGTACTTACAGAAATTAAAATGCGTCGAGGCGACTTTTGTTTGCTTTTCTGGTTTCCGCCTCCCCACCTCCCCCTCTTTCCCTTCCGCACACCTTTCAACTGACCAGCTCAACAGCTGAACAGCCCAGCAGTCAACAGTCCAACAGCTGCTGCAGCTGCTACGCGTTAATATGTAAAAGCAAATGCTATTAATATGAAAATTCCCTCAACCCATAAGAAGCACAGCTCCAACCCCAACCCCAACCCCAACCCAAAGCAGAACTGCATAATGGCTGCAAAAGAAAGCTAGCAAAAAGATCAACAATGAAAGACCAAGTAGATATGGCGAATTGCAAGCAAAGGAAATGGTCTAAAGATAATCTGTGGAAAAGTGTGAATAAAACTTTTTGCTCAAACACTGTGTGCAGTTATCGTCAACGTTAGGTAGAGAATGGGGTAAATGACCAAGCTAACGTTGTTGGTTATGGAAAAGAGTTGGCTTAAACCATAAGCTGACTTTTGATTGACCAACGGGCTTGGCATTTTGTGGCCAAGTTCCACGATGATGATGATGATGACGCTAACGTTGACGATGTGTGAAGGGTTCGCTTTTGCCGTCATTCAATTACAGCAAACTTTTCAAATACTTGTATCCTCAACTTTTCTTATGCTGATCTGGTTGACTTGGCAGTTATGCAGTTACTTAGCATAGCTCAAGTCAAGTCAATTCAGCTAGGGCTTCCATTCTCCTTTACGTATCGAATATTTTATTTTTGTCTTTTGCGATGTGAAATTGAGATTTAGCATCGCTTCTTATGAAAACAGAGTGGAGAAAAGCGGAAGAAGGCTTTTAACTGTCAACTAAGTAAAGTAATTTAGAGTTAGTGTAGTTGAGGAAAATGTGAGAATAATTGTAGAAAAAGCAGATGAGAGATTATACATTATAATGCCAGTTGAGAGCTTGATATGCTGAATTTATTCGCACTTAGAAAAATTGCAAATAAAACAAACAATAAAAGCTCTACATTTTTCAAGTCTATATGAACTTTGTGAATATCGTAAATATTGCTAATTTACGATTATTTATTTAAGCATTCATTGAGACAGAGTTAACCTTCTACCAAAATGCACAGCAGGTGTCATAATAAAATGAAAAAGTTCACAGATGGCATTAAAAATTGTTCATTTTTAAACAATAGAAAAAAAAAAACAATATACGACAGCTCAAGAGCTATTTAATTTGCATACCCATGCATGTAGCTAGAAAAGGGAGTATTAGGAGAGGTATGTACTTATATAGTAAATTCAATTGTAAAATAAGAAAGATAGGGAATGTAAATTGTAATAAATCACATTAATTGATTGACGATAATTATTTTATTATTTACTTTTCATTTAGTTATTATATTTGAACATTTTCTGGCTTCTGTTTGTGGATTGATAAAAGTGTCTAATGCTTGTATACTCAGGAATAGTTGAAGCTTATTAACAATTAAGTTGTCACTTGATGCTCAAGCTATAAATTAATATGATGCCAAATTTTCCAAAACCATTGGCTTACTGTTCATGTGTTTATGCTTATTAGAAGTTATTTGATATGACAGCGTCTGGTTGAAAAGTATAAGTACTTTTTATTCCATGTATGCCAGCAGGTAGAAAAATAGACAGATTGAGGTCCAACAATAGTAGAGTATCAACTAGTCTGGCCACTCGTTAAGCGCACTCAAATGCGTTTTTTATTATGTACTATCATTTAATGTGCTGAATGTTTATATAGAGACAATAAGTAAGGATCTCAGCTAATATATTTGGACTTAATGACGTGCAGGTGAAACGCCCCAGAAAAAGAAAATTGAAGGCAGAATTCTATAAAAATGCTCAGCACCTGAATGAAGTGTGTGTGTTTTATGTGTTGCTTTGGTGGCGACAAGGCAAGGGTAGGTGAGTGTTGTGCCATTTGGTGGAGGAAGGGCAGATGGTGGTGTCTTGTGGGATTTCTTTTTGCTCTCGGATCGGATAATAATTCAATAATTTGTTTTCGCTTTTCTTGCTGTGCAAATCAGAGAAAAAGTTATTCAAGATGCTGAATTATGTATGTGATTTATGTATTTGTTGCGACAAACGCAACTCCATCACCCCTCCATGGCGTCCCAGCATCCATGAACCGAGCAAACAAATTAAATTGAAGAAAATATGAAATATTTTTTTTTTGTTTTACGTTTTCAGTTAAAGTTTTTCGGCTGCAGTTGAAGGTATGCTTCGTCTGACAGATTCGCTTATATAAAGAAAAAAATACACAGGCGGGGGACAAGGGCGATTAACCCATGTCCTCCAGAGAGACAGAGCTGCGGGGTGGAAGTTGTGCAAGCAAGTGACGTCTCTTGTGACGCAGACGACGTCGTAAGCGTCTTTGCTGCAGTTGGCTTACCTGTATCTCTATCTCTATCTTTGTCTCCGTCGCTGTCGCTGCCGCTGTCTGAGGGAGTCCTGCAAATGACAGTTAAATGGAGTGCCACCTAATCAGTTGCAACAACAGCAAAGCAGGACACGCTAGCGGGTCAAATCTCAGTTACAGTTACTGTTTCGAGTTTCGAAACGTAATTTCAATGTCGCAAGTGAAATACAGTAGCGTCGTGTCTTGTTGTTGTTCTTATTGTTATCCTGCCATTCTCTTATCCTGCCATGGGCCTGTCTCTGTCCTGTCACTGCCGCCGTAAGCCAGTTAAGACTGGCTCCCAGGACGCGCGCCAGCTGCCACGTTGCAAGTATATGTATGTACATTGTCTGACATTGCCATCACCTACAGCCCAGCCCGGCTCTCCCCTCCTCCTGCCTCCCTCAGCCAGCCAGTCAGTCAGTCTAGCTGTGACTCACAGGACTTTGTTTTTAACCAGAAACACAGTCGAGCTTTTTATCTGGACAGCTTGATGGCCCGATAGCCTGGTCTACCTTTTTGCAGCAAACTCCCGCTGGGGCAGGCGCTAAATTCTAAAAATCTATCAGGCTGGTCCATTTCAGTTACAGCCTCCAATGATAATGCCTGAAGTGGCTAGTAATTTAATTTTAAACACAATAAAACATTACAAAAGCTTTTCAGCTATTGCCGAATACTTGTATCTTTTATTAGAAATAAACATTACATTAATAATTTAGTCAATTTCAATCAGCGAATACTTAATATTTATATAGAAGATTGCTGCTGGAACGTGTAGACTTCAATGGTATCAAATTCAAGTATTTGTAATTTCAAGAGTGATTAATTCTTGCTAATAAAATCATAATGTATTTGTATTGTATCGTCACACTACTTTTTGGCAGCCAGTCATATGTCAATTATAAGACAAAAGTCGGCGTGAAATCAATGAATATTTAATGAGTCTTGCAGTAGTTTTAGTTGTGTGACTAAAGATCAAAACATGCAGGGAATAGATACAACAATTTATTGGCCATATGCATTTATTAGAAAACTTAACAGTTTTCAAAGTAAATATTAAGTATACGCCACGTGCGGGGGCTGCTGCCATGGGCCAAGGTGGCAATAACAAATAAATAAATAACGTTCGCTTGCATGTTCAAATGTTTTGTGCAAATATTAAAATTATACATTAGAACCACAAAAATCAATCAAACTCAAAAGGCTGAGCATAAAGTGTGGCAATGGGCGCCGGCTGGCGGTCGGACGAGGGAGGAGGAGGGGGCTGTGTATTTGTAAACATACGAGACGAATAAGCATTGCTCCCTTTGCTCGACCGCCTCTCACATTTTCGCCTTCACCTTTTTTTTTTTTTTGTTTTATTATTGTTGTATATTTTGTGTACAAATAAACGATAAACAAAATTTTGCGCTGCTGTTGCGAAAATTGCGAGCGTTTTCAACATCTTTCTTAATCGAAATGATGATGATCATCATCTTAATAATCATCAGCTTCGTAACAGGCATTAAATTCGGTGTATGTGCTTCATCCATTCCCCCCTCTCTGTTCCCCTCGCATTCAGCTGTCGCAGTTGCAATTTTTCCAAATTTGTCAAGCGTTTTGCGTCCGCCTTCTTTCGTCCTGTGTCCACAGGATACGGGGCATGCATATGAAATATGTCGACTTTATACAACAAACAGCAATTACAATAACAAAAGCCGCAGAAATAATACATTTCTTTTTTTGCACAAGCAACACATTACACACCAGCAGAGAGCACATGTGAGTATAAACCCATCTCATGCCATAACCAGAAACAGAAACAGAAACAGGCCCAGGAACCAGCTACATAATGCCCCCTCTCTCCCTCTGTCCTTCCTCCCGCATTGCCAGCACCATTCACATATCTCATTTTAAGTCATTTCATATGCAAAATGTTCTTCTCTTGCACCTACTTGAAGACTTTAAAATGTCCCATTGTATTCTGCAACTTTCTTGAATTACTCTCAAGTTTTGATTGACCGCATTGATTACAAAATTAATCATTCTCAATTTACCGCCTCGTATAATATTAATTACTGAAAATGGTATATGTAATATATAAATAATTTATTAATCTTCTGATAATTCAATGAGTTCCATGAATTCATTAATTAACTTGTAAATAACTTAAACATATAAAAAGCATATTTTATATTTAAATATTGAATCACATGTGGTTAACAATAGTTTATTAATATTAACTGACACTAAATGACGACTGGCTTTTGATAACCTTATTGCTATTTCCCAGATAAAAGCAGGCTTTGGATCATTAAATAGGTAAATAAATTGTATTTTTTTTTAAATTTGTCTCCAATATATTTTCAACTCTATCAGATTTTTTTTATCAGGGCTATACAACAGATAGACTGCTTTTATAATAAAAATTGTATTTTTATAATAATTGGAAAGAGAAACAACTAAACAGCTAATCAGAGTCCATTCTGGCTATTTAGCTGATATTTCTTGTTTGTTTTAAAATTTTTTGCCCTATGAAATTAGTTTAAACAATATCACTTAAATGCCAGATTTTACATTACATGTAATACATTAATTTATTTGTTAAGGTCACAGTTAGTTTGTTTTTTAAGAGCAGCAATGAAATGCGATTTTAGATTTGCTTAAATTTTTTTTCCGTCGTCTTTTCATTTTGTGATTAAAGTTCAGTTCCATTTTAAACTTTATCTACGGCTTTGTCAATCGAATGCGACCTGAATACCTACATACATTACCTACATTCCCACACCTCCTATGCCTTTCTATCTAACCCTGCCCTTGCTCTAGCTGTCGCCCCGTCGCCCCGTCTCCCTCTCTCTCCTGCTGCTCCTCTCGCTATGTAGTCTGCTCGCTTTCTTTTGCGTATTGTGCTCGTAAATGCCATCGGCTAAAACAATACGAATTTTTGCGTGTTGTCATACACACACACATACACACACGCATATATATATATATATATATATATATGGGGACACCTGCTGCTGTGTGTGTAGTGTGGTATGCCGCGGGCCTTGTTTGTTTTTGTTTGTTGTAAATTTCTGCATTGTAAAATTTGAATGTTTCGTGCATTTCATTTGAAAAAAAAAAAAGTACAGAACAACAACAGAGAAAATAATAAAACACATTAAAAATAAAAATGGTGAGGCATGGTATATTATTTTTGTTGCTTCCTTCCTTACAGCGGTCGTCGTTCCGCACTGCCTTCCCCTCCTGCTATAAAAATCTGTCTTAAATCCTGCTACCATTTGCCGTTTGCGTGCAACCGTTTGAAGTTTTTGGCATTCAGTTTCGCTTTTGCCTCTCAATGCATTTACTTATTTATGAGTCCACACACATGGCACTCACACCCCACACCCCACATGCCTCACCTCCCCCTCTTTCGCTCGCCCAACAACACGCAACGACCAAGCTCGCACTACATATAATTATAATGCAACAATTCGCTGCGCATTGAGCAGAAGCAGGGGCACCTGCTTTAATTAATAGTTCCTAATTGCTACTTACAATTATCAGTGGCATTGCTAGGAATCCCTGCATATTTCATTTGTAATTGCAAATAAAATGAACACACTAAAAATAGATCTTTATCTATTAGACCAATTCGCTACATCACATTGTCCGATCTAATTAACTAATGTGCCCAGACCATAGAGTTTATAATGCATTTAATTACTCTGGTCATTTATTGTACATCGCCTTTTGTTCGTTTATTGAGTTTCGATGAAATGAATTTTACTGAACGTGATAGTATTAAAGTTGCTGTCAATGGAAAGCGCGTTCAGCATCTGCCTTATAAAACAATTCATTTAATTATTGAGCGACAACACTTTTAAATTACAGACCATTTTGCTAATTTCAATTTTCGTAAAATTTAAAAAAACATAATTAAAACTAGTAAATATTTTAACGAGTCACAAGTTCTGAAATTAGTTTGCAACGCTTTTAAAGAGATACAAGGACTTGCCAAATATTATATATTTACTTAATTGGTATACATATATATATTGTCCACATTTTTCCAAAAACCAGTTGCTTATGTGCAGTCCCAAGCCCAGACTGAAAGCCTCTGGAGTAAACTTGTTTATTCATGAAATTGCCTCATTTCCGATTGGGTTTGATTTGATTAGCGAATGTTTCAATTACCCACTTTTCTTGAATGCCAACACAATTATCGTTGTATAAATATACCAGTATTGTAATGAAGCATTAACCACTTGTTATCTGCTTTTCATCGGGTTTTTCTTTTTTATTTATTTAATTATGCCAGACTTCGTTTACATGCTGTGGCTGCGGCTATTTATATCTTTTTTTTTTTTTTGGCCAACATTTTGCACTTTATTCTTTTTACTGTTTATGCACAGATTGCAATATTCTTTCTCATTTAGTTTGCTCTTAATTACTTAAAGTGCACATTTTGCGCATTTCTTTGGTCGTCTCCTCCAGAGTTGACTACCATTTGCTTCTCTCCACTTTTTGTTTACCTTCATGGTCCTCTGGCTTGGTTGGCTTGTTGTCGCCATGCAAAATCTCCTCACGCGTTTTAATTTCATTAGCGCTAAAGACATTTTAACCCTTTTTGCTCAGCTTTTGTTGCTGTTGACAAATCCGAAAAACTGGCTGAAATCAACGATAATGTTGCTGTTGTTGTCGTTGCTGTTGGCAAATGTCGAGGCTGCCGTGCAAATTGAATTGCCAAGTGCCAGACAACTCAATATACACAACACACACCCATATATGTAGCATAGTATGTGTATGTTTGTACTAGTGTTGTATGACATGCAAAAATTAATTCAATAATCAAAGTTGAGGCAACTCAAAAGTCTTAAAGCTGACACAGACTAAAATGTGAATAGCAACTCTGAGTGGGGCACGTACTGGCCTGAATTGCTTACACTAATTGAACATACTAACTATAGTTAGTACTTTGCATAAACACAAAGTGGAGCCAAGTGTGTGCTGAGAGTGTGTATGTTTTGTGTGGTTATTTAATCCTAGAAATTATTATTATTATTTTATATAATATCTGAGAAAAGGGTTCATCTCCTGCATGTCCTTTAGTTCTCCTCTCAGTTCCAGTTCAAGTTTGTTTCCTTTTGGGATCTACAGGGTATTTTCTAGTTAAACACATTCCCTATTTAATATTGCATAATACAAGCTATAGAGTATCTCCTGTTCATGCAGTTTATGTATCACAAACAAGCCCAATTTCAATGAGAGCACTTGAAAACAAGGCTCTTACACCTTCTGATGACTTTCATTAGCACGGCACGAGTTTCGTGTCACGACACGGGTCGCTCATCCCAATTTATGGTGATGAGTGGCACAAACTAAGGGCAACAAAAAAAAAAAAGAAATTGTGATAATTAAAAACGCATTGAAAGCAAAATGTGTGACGATAAGCGGCTTAGTCTGTAGTCCTTACGCCTTTCCCTCTACCGCCCCGCCCCCTCTGCCTTTTGGGACCGAATGAACTCGCACAGCATGCGGCAGGCACAGTGTCACCACTGTGCAAGTTTTGACGAACTTGAATGCTGACCACGCCCCATAAACACAGACATGAGGAGAGAGAGAGAGGGGGAGAGGAGAAAGGAAGTGAAAGTGGGATGAGACAAAGACACATTAAGAGCAACGAGTTGGCGGCAGGCTTTAATGACCAACAGGGTGCTGGTCAGAGTTAGGGACGTGAGGTCAGTACAGGTAAGAGGTTAACAGCTAACAGCTAAACAGTTAACAGGTAGCTTCTGGCCAGCAATTGTTGTTGTTGCTGCGCCCAGTTTATATTGAGCTGAGACCTGCAAACAACATTTCAAATTGAAATTGGCCAACAACAAACGAAATGAATTTCTGTTTTGTTTATACCCGTTGCTCGAACGGTAAAAGGCTATGTTGTACAATATTTAAGCCACTATTTTATAGAGCCGCAAACTTAAAATCAATGCTAAAATAATTGTAAACATTTCATTATTATTTAATAATGTCAAAGATATGCAAATGAACTGTTCTCAACTATTATTTTATTAAATTATTGACTTATTCACTTGCTACCGGGTAGCTGGCGGTCGAGCACTCAGCTTTACCTCTCTTAGTTATTTTTTTTTGCGTTTACGTTCTTTATTTTAGGGACTCTCTGGGGAGTTTGGCTGGTAGCGTTGCTTGGGGATTAATTTTGTAAGCGGCTCAATGCATAATTAACAAAATGGAACTGCACTCACACTTGCACTCATTCTCATTCGCATACTCATACTCATACTCATACTTTGTGCTGAGACAGTTTGATATCCATTTCCAGTTCCATTTCCTTTGCTGTTTATTTGCAGTTCAAATTATGTTTAGCTGCTTGGGGCTTATCTTTGTAATTACTACCAATTGTCTGTAAACCAGGCCCACATTGCATTGTTGGCCAGTTTGAATTTGGTCAAGAGCACACACACACACACACATACATATGGCCTGCAGCCTGCAGCGACTTGTAATGGATGCCACAAATGTAAGCCCAGATTAATCTGCACAAAGTGTAGCTCCTGTCTGTTGGCATGTGCATGTTCTATGTGTGTGTGTGTGTGTGTGCGTGTGTGTGGGAGTGCGCTGTCAACAGAGTTGACAACAATGCTCGGCACTCTTCAGTTGCAATTGTCATGCGAAGCGTGCAACAAGAAAGTTGCCTCTACAATTTTGTTTATTACCCAGATTTTCGACTATGCCAAAATGGGAATCCTTTTGTCAA
Organism: Drosophila pruinosa; assembly: GCA_018150935.1. Classification (NCBI taxonomy): domain Eukaryota; kingdom Metazoa; phylum Arthropoda; class Insecta; order Diptera; family Drosophilidae; genus Drosophila; species Drosophila pruinosa. The sequence continues at coordinate 14,925,231 of JAECWR010000194.1, read as the reverse complement.
CAGCTTTCAACTGATACTACTCAAATGCAGGATATGGAAAAAGTGCTCTCACTGTATGCACTTGAAGTGCTGCACACGTCCTTATGTTCACTTCAAATGCAAATGTATAAAAAAAACAATAATTTAGCTTGTAATCTTGTCATTCTATACTATAATAAAAGTCATCTAAGCTTTGAAAACTTTAAGAGTGTTTTCACTTTGTTCATTTTGGTTATAAACTGCTTTGTCCTTCTGATTTACATAAGCTGTCCAAAGTGATGATCTATCTATTTATTTTCAATTGTCCTTGGTTAAATTAATTGAAGTTACTCAACTTAAGTGGATATGACTCTTCTCCATGCTCAAGTAAGGAAAACATGTTTATTTTTTTTATGTTGCTTCATTATTTGAATTTCAATTAAAATTATTTGTTAAACAATTTGTCAGTCGACATTTGAATTCTCATAAATGAAATCTATAAAGCGCTTTGTGTTCCCATTTCTCTCACTTATATTTCTGACTCTATGTTCGATTTACCAATGGCTATCCTCCATTGTCACTTAACGTTTATCTTACTCACCTGACAAAGTAATATGAAAATTAATTTATGTCGATTATGATTTCAGGCTTTCATTTCAACTAAAAGCTGTCTCAGTTCAGTTGCAGACTGCAGGTTGTTATTTCACATATTCAAACAGCATTCCCAGTGGGCAGGAAGCAAGCGACAGAGTGAGGGAATACAACACTTTAAAGTTTGTCGTACACTTTCGGCATGACCAAGTGGAAAAGACTACAGTCAAGTGTTGACTGTATAAGGCCATGGATTTTCAATGTATATATGTATATACATATGTACATACGAGTATCTAACAATACTACTAGACAAAAAGCTTACCACAAATATACATATAAAAAAATATATAGAAATTTATTGTCATTTATGGTCACACTTGTGACAAAGCGACTCAACCGGTGCAAGTGACTTTTATGTCCTTCAGGATACAAAATAATTTTCAGAATACATTAAGAAGATCTAAATTTGTTTTGTTTTTTATTAAGAAAGCAAAAAAGACCGTGGCCAAATGTTAAAATAAACTTAATCTGCTTAGGCCATACATGATAATTCATATAACATTTGATGGCTCTAGCAACTTGAGATCTAGCCGCTCATATGGAGTGGCAAACGCCAGATATCGACTCATCAAATATAAATATACTTTAGGGAGTCGCATATCTCTCCTTGTGTTTCTTAAGCTCATTTGGACAAATGCAGTATTTCGAAACCCATGGCCTAAGAACACTTTTCTGCTTAAACAACGGACAACTTCAATTGCAGATGCAAAGGCAAATGCAGATATAGTTACAACTGCATATATGCACAGATATACTCGCACATAGATGAAGCTGACTATAGATTTTGCTACTGCAGATACAAATACATATACATATGCATATGTATGTGTTGAGGTCGTTGCGGCAAAGCAACAAAATGTACAAGTCCACGGCAGTTTTTTGACTTTCATTTCACTTTATGCAGTTAAAACAAACATTCATTTGAACAAGTATGTGTAACTTGTATGGCTGTGCCATTTTCCATTTCTCTAATTTCATTTTTAACGATTCTATTTTGTAGATAGCACAAGGAGGAAGTATAAGTAAAATATTAAGTCAAATTGTTGTTGTTAATACAGTTTCTTGATTTCCAATTAAAAGCATTTCTGCCAACATTTTAATTCACATTCATGTTCTGAAAATGTTTATTTGTACCACGCAAACGAACCAAATTCCTGTTCTTATTTACTTTTGAAAACATTTCTCGTGCACACTGCCCACTCACAGTATGCCAATTTAGATAATTGTTATTAAATTAACAAAACTAATAAGAAATTCAACAAGTGGGTAAGTATGCCTTGGCAAACATTTGATGTGCTTTTATGTTGTTCTTTTGCATATATGTGTATGTTACATGTTACTTTTCTTTTTAAAATTGTTTGTATTTATATATACCTTTTAACAATTTTTCTCTGCAACAGTCAATAAATTGTGTAAAGAGCAGAAGATTACTGAGATATTTAAAAGTGAGTGCCTTCAACATAAACTGTTATGGGAGCTGTTAAGTTAACAGCAGTTACTGTTAACATAACAGCAGTTGCTGTTAGAGTTAAATTCTGATTGGTGATATTTATAATTGCATTTTAGATTTATTTCGATACAACTCGATTGATAAATCTCAGGTTTGATTGTATTAGAGAATATAAATATTTTTATCTACTGCAAATCATGCACTTTTTCATTTATTTCACTCTCAATTATCCATTATTCATATTTATTTATTTCAATTCTTCATATGTGAAAATGTCACATTAAATGCTTGTTTTACCGATAATTAAGAACAGTTATTGGAATAGTTTTTAATTACGGTAAATTGAACCAGTGTCTAGTTATTATCTAAAAGCCATGCAGTGAACAGCTGCTGTTTAATTACGGCATGTGAAGTATACTATTTAAATAATTATTTGTGCAAACAGGTTGTTCCATTAGAGAGTAATTAGATCGACTGATTTGCCGAGTGTGCTTACTTACAGTTGCCACTGTTTGGGGTGGGCGTGGGGGCCATTCATCAATTTAATTTCGACAAACTGAACTGTAAAGCAAAGCGAAAAGGCCAAGAGTGTGTGGGCAGATTTGTTGTGTTGTGTGTTTGTTTATATGGGTTATGCATATCAAGTGAAAAGGTAAACATGCCACTTGCCACATGCCGCATGCCACATACCACATGACACTCATATACACAGCAGCACCAGCAGCTGCTGCTAGAACTTGGAACTTGAAGCGTGGCCTCTAATTTGCATTGAGTTTCAACTAAACAAATTACAAGGTCTGCCACAAGGCATAAAGTCAAAAGTAGCCTTATAATTACCACACACAAACTGTCATACACACACCCATATACAGCCTGGTTGCTGTTGTTGTTGCGGTGGTAACGACATGCTTAGAAATCAATTTTTTGGCGGCGATAAGCGATATGGCGATAAGCGGGCAAACAAACAAGCCAAAGCGCCAAACCTTTTCGAACAATAGCCAAACCAAAGCCCCCAGACAATGGCAAGGCCACAAAAAGGATATCAAGGATATAAAGGATAAGCAGCCGCATTCGGGTCAAGCGTCTCAAAAGCAACTCGTCCAAATTGTGGCAAAACAAAAATAAACTGCAAACTCTACATCAAGTTGCGAAACTTATCAACACAACCAAAGTCTTAGTCGAACAGGACTTTGACATGGTTTCTTTAATATTTGATGATGGCAAAGCAGGCGTCCTTCGAAGTTCCTGTGAATCTTAAAAGTTGTATGCTGGTAATGCGGTCTTTTATTTCAACATTGATCATGTTTTAAAGTGATCAGATTTTTTTTTGATTTATTATTTTCATAATCAACAGTTCGTTTGGGTTACTTTTTTTTTACACAACCTCAGCCCAAGCCCTTACCCAAGCAAGCATTTCTGTAATTAAATAGATAATAAATTGAAACATATAATATATGTACTTCACAAATATTATTTTGATTCTATATATATATATAGTATCATAGTAAAATGTCCGATTTACAGATCATTTTTCTGCATTATCAAAGTCAAAACTAATCTTCACCAAGCTATCAGATCCAACACTAAGCTTCATCAAAGACACAAACCGTAAGCTAAATGTTAACTAACAGAATCAGCAAATGTAAACTAAATAGATCTTGAATGGTCTGTTAAGCCAACTGTAAGAATTGCGAAGTCAGTTCTAATTATTACTATTGACTCTTGAATTAAACATATTAATGAAAATAAATTATATTTTTTTATTTCATGTAAATGTCAAACAGATAATTATATTTACATTGTTAATACAGCATTTTTTTACGGACAAAATGTATCCAATTTAACATTTGCTTTGAATTTTTAATTTGACATCGTGATAAAATAAAACCCCAATTTTGAAATATATTTATATAAAATATAAACACATATATCTTTAGTTCCTCTTGCTAACTATGGCGGTTTTGCTTTGATTGGGTTTCCTAGACACAGTCTGCGTTTTGCTTTTCGATTTTTGAGGTAACGGCAAGGGAGATTCTTCCTTGAGGACAACTGATGCAAGTTGTCGCAGTGGAATGATCTCATCGTATTGTTTCTCCTGTCCAATTGTCCAGCCCAGCTGTTCCAGCTGCTTCTGCAATTCCTCCTCTGTGCGTTCAGACATTGCAATGGAAAAATTTCAAAATAATGAGAGAAATTTTGAGAGATTTATGGATGAATGTGACAAGCAAAGAGTAGTTGATGAAATGAAATTTCGACTGCTCTTTGTAAAATTTATAAAACACACAAATAATTTATAATGGATTAAAAACTACTGAAACTCGGTGAAATTGTGGTCTTTTCTGTAATTCCTTGATGTTTTCAAGCGATTTTAAATTCAGATTATATTAATTTAAATTGTTAACTCATTTTGCTGCTAGTACTTTTTAGCCTTATCTCCCTTCCCATTTTCCATTTATACCCTAAGCAAGGGCAACTGGTAGGCGACTCCGTTGCCGTGCAACCTTTTCATGAGATTGTCTTTTAAATGTGCTCAGATTGCCTTTATTTCGGGGCGCAAAAGAAATCATAAAATTAAATATGCGTAGCATACTTTTTGGGGCGGCTGCTGCTGGCTAAGGCTGCCAATGCTGCTGGCTGCAATTGACTTAATATCCTTTGGCCAAACAATCAAACAACAGCCATCTAACCAAGCCGCACAACTGGCAAAGTAGAAGGCAAAGAAAGCGAAGGGCTACTGTAGGCAGGTGGCAAGCGGCGAGGCGGCATGTGGCAAGTGGAAAACGAACCCAAAAGCCGCAAAAGTTGCGCGGCTCGGCCAAAAATCTAAAACGAAAACTGAAACTGAAATAGTCACAGTAGGGAAACTGAGCCCACAGGCACAAGAAACCAAACCAAACCAAACCACAGAAAAGGAAAGTACCAATCGCTGTAGAGAGGGGAGTAGGGCAAAGGGACAGCAAAGGATTCGAATTGTAATGCTATTTTTTTTTGGGAATGCGGTGCGATTTGCAACGCTTAGTTGCACGCATTCATTGAGTAGGTTACAGTAAGGGGGTGGCGGTTAGTTCGATAGGGGGTGGAAGGGAATTTGAGGGTCTCTGGGATTCTGACCTGCTGTTCTTTTCACTGGCTTGTTGTTGCTGCTTCATTTGATGGCTGCAATTATGGCGTCATTTACATTTTGCCTTGAAGAAAAATGGTTGCGTTGCCCCAGCACCCCCTCCCAGCCCTCGACAAGTTGGCCAGCGTTTTGGCCAACACACACACAAAGTATTTGCAGCTGCTCGTATTTGTTGTTGTCTTGTGTTTTTTTTTTTTTTTTGTTCTTCCCTTTATATTGTTATTGTTATTGTTATTTCAATGCCACTTTGCTTGCTCAAGCGCGCTGCTAAGTATGCTACACATTTTCTTTCAATTTCTTTGTTCTTAACAACGCCTTGCTTAAGCACGCTGCTGTGTAATTGTGTGTGTCGGTGTGTGCTTGTGGTATGTCGAGAAACAACAGTTGCGGCTGCAGCTGTAGTTGCAACTGCAGCGCAAACTGGCAATGATGAATGCTCAGCGGAATTGATGAACCGAGAACTCTTTTTATACGCTCTTTGACTGTTATCAGAATCGTTAAATGTTAAAAAGTTTTATTGCCCTTGCAGTTAATGGCAGCTCATTTCGATAATGTGTTGACTCAAAAATGAGATCATCAATGTGTATGCATTCCATTTCTATACTCATTTTATAATCTTACTTTTGATAAGAGTTTCATTTTAATTTACTGTCAGTTCATGATCTTCCTAAACTTGCAGTTATAAGACTAGACTCTAAATACTATCGATGGATTGAATATGACTTGACTAAAGCGTTAAGAAAATTTAAACTTTGATTGATTCAAAAATATTATGAAATTGTTTATTAGTCATTATATTGAATTGAAACCACAAATAAATTGTATTTTTCATAGTTCTTGTATATTTATTTGTTTTTAAACAATTTCTAACTCATTTATATATATAATAAATGATAATATTAGTAATGCTAACTTATATACAACTTCCATAGTAAATCGATTCAGTATCAACTTTAATTTACCTTTCACAAATCTGGAAGAACTTTTAAACCTCTCGACAATTATACTCTTTAAAAGCAGACCATTTAAATCTTGAGTTTGAGGGAACATTAAATGAATTTAATTTAAGGAAAAATATTGGTGTGAAAATGTGAACTGCGGTGTGCTTAAGTTTTGCTCAAGCACTTTATTGTCAGTTTCTTAACGGTAATCCGAGCATAAATTCTCGCTTTTAATATGCTCAATCCCAAAAGTTGTGCAGATATATCCTGTTTCCACCGCCATCTCCCTGCTTCTGCTGTTCCTCTTGGTGGGAGACTACTTTTATTGCTGGTTGTCTACGCTTATTTAGCATGCCCTTTCATTATCATTTACTTATGTCCTTTCTTTCGCTTTTTTGTTAGCTTTTTAATTGGCACTTGCGCGTAGGCTTAGGTACAAGTCGTGTCCTTGTTCGTCCCAACTCTCCGCCTTGCCCTTGCTGTGTGTGTGTGTGTGTTTGCCTAATTTATTTTTTCGGCAAATGCTTTTTATCCTTTTGTCATTTGGTCGGTGCGTCTTCTGCCTTTAAGTTTGCTTCAGCTAATTGCGTAACGCATACGCAGCGTAAGCCTTAAGTGGGCTTGGCTGCAAGACTGCAGACAAGGGTCTTAGACAATAGCCACCCTCCCAGTCACCCAGCCACCCACTCGGCCCAACTCTGTGCTGCTTGAAGCTGCCTTTTTGGCGGCAATCTTCAATTTATGTTCGTGTCCATGTGGCGTTTTATTATCTCAATTTGCCGTTGCCAAGTAAAATCCAGCGGGATTTGTGGCATGATTTAGTGTTGTGTACAGTGTCATTAAAATTTAATTAAGCGCCAACTTCATATGAGAAGCGACATCAGAAGAAAGCCCAGCGAGAAGTCGTAAGAAGCAGGACTAAGACTTGGACTTGAGCAAGAACAAGCAGCATAAAGGCAAGAATCTAATTTGCTTTGTGAGTGCGCATACAAAACAGCATGTAATAATTTATGACATGATGAACTTGTTTCTGTCAGTACACACGCAAACACACACCTCGCACACTCAGACTGCGCATGCAAATGATTTGTTTGCAGAAAATTTTGCATATGCTGAGACGAGGCCAGCGAAAAGCGCAAAAATCTTCATAATAACAATCATGATAATAGCACGAACAACAACCCGGCTTAGGCTGCTTAGTTGCTTGGCTGCCTATGCTCGACTTGCAAATACCCTGGCTACTAAGCTTCAAGTTGATCAAATTTCTTGCTATAAGAGAAACTGCAGCAGTTGACAGTTGACTAACAGCTGATGTTAATAATCTACCGTAGTTGACTGTTAGCTAGCAGCTGCTGTTAATAAGCTGCCGCAGTTAACTGTTAACTAACAGCTGCTGTTAATAAACTGATCTTTATGCTGTAATCTTACTAGCAGTTATTAGAATTATTAACAGCCAACTTCTTTCAACAATTTCCTCTATTAAAAGAGACATTTTTTAATATATCAGCTTAAATTAAAAAGTCAGAGTCCGTTTTTTATGAAGTTAACACTTGCTAACTATTTGTATAACAATTCAAATTTCAATTCTAGAATAATTCCTGTCAATTTAAAAGTAGTTCCACTAAATCACTTTTCTTTAGGCTGTGGACTTGTAAATAGTTAAAAATTGCATACGATACATATCAAAATTAACATAAATTTATGATATTTCAACGAAAAAAACAAAAAAAACTGTTTCACTGGAAAGCGTTAACAAAACACCCCAACAACTCATTGAGCAAAGGGGAGCAATAGCAATAGCAAATTGCTGACTGTTTGAGGGGGATGGTTGTGTTGGGCCGGGGGGTATGACAAAGGTGGAAAGCGGCATAGAGATTGTTACCATATTGCTATCATTTGCACACAATCAGCGTCAGCGTCAACGGGCCGCGTGCCAGACAGAGGAGGTGGGCAAAAAAGTCTGTATGTGCTTGTGTGGGGCAGCGTGTAATATATGCATGAGGCATGAGGCAAGAGGCATGAGTGGAGCCGCATCAGCGGCAGCGGCATCAATCGGTCGACATCGCTATAGGAGCAGCTATTGCCATTGCCGGAAGCGTCAAAAAGGAAATAAAAGCAGTTGATAGCGAGCGTTGCCAACGATAGCGGCTGCGACTGACGTTGCCAACCACAACAAGAATGAGATTGTGTTTGGAGATGAGCGAGAGCACAACAGCAAGAGCAGCGAGAGGGAGATGGGTAGAGGGGAGTTCGTTGTCAGTGAGAAAATTGTCGATAAAGTGAAAATAAAATTTTAATAAATGGCGCAAAATCAAATTTCCCGCAACAAATTGAATATGTCAGTGTGGTAGTGTCTCTATGTTGGCATTTGTATTTGTATGTGTGTGTGTTTGAGTGTGTATATTTATTGGTGTGCGAGTGTCTCTGCCCCTGACTGGGTCGCAACCTCGGATAGTGACAAATCGAAATGTTGCCGATGCCATAAAATGTTCTGTTTCAGCTCAAGCCTTGCCAAGCACCAAGTACACCCTCTATTAATTTTCTGGTCTCACACACACATACATATGTATACTTATGCATCCACACAAAGACTCACACACCCTCAGCCTCACACCTTACGCTTCAATGAGCTGTTCAAAAAAAGGCAACTCAGCACACTTGTATGCTAATTGTAGCTGCTCAACTTGTCAATACCCTCTATGAAGAAGCGATTAAAGCGGTATTGATACTACTGCTTCTTCTACGACTACTACAACTGTTACTACTATCGATACTACTGATTTTGATACTCTTGGTATTGATGCTACTGTTTCTTCTAATACTACTAGGACTGTTTTTATTATTGCTTCTAATACTACTATGACTGTTTTTATTATTGCTTTTGGTACTACTACAATTGTAATTAATGCTTTTGCTACTACTACTGCTACTACTACTGCTACTACTACTGCTACTACTACTGCTACTACTACTGCTACTACTACTGCTACTACTACTGCTACTACTACTGCTACTACTACTGCTACTACTACTGCTACTACTACTGCTACTACTACTGCTGCTGCTGCTGCTGCTGCTGCTGCTGCTGCTGCTGCTGCTGCTGCTGCTGCTGCTGCTGCTGCTACTGCTGCTGCTGCTGCTGCTGCTACTGCTGCTGCTGCTGCTGCTGCTACTGCTGCTGCTACTGCTGCTACTACTGCTACTACTACTGCTACTACTACTGCTACTACTACTGCTACTACTACTGCTACTACTACTGATACTACTACTACCACTAGTATTACTACTACTTCTGCTATTACTACTTTAACAACGACAAATACTTCTACTACCAATGCGACTGCTATTACTTACAGCTGCTGCTGGTCTAACTAATCCCCCAAGTAATACTACTACCACTACTACTGCTATTGATACTTTTTCTATTTTTACTACAACTCTTACTAATAAAAGAACAAATTCCATAATGATTGCTGCTTCTGCTATTTGAATTTCTACTACTATTTCTACTGCTATTTCCAATACTAGTATTTGCACTGCCACTACAACTAACACATATAAGTCTAATTTAAAAGTACACTACTAACTCTTCTATTTATACAACTTGTACTACTACTACTATTTGAGTCTCTTCAACAACTTCTACTGCTACAACTACTACTACTACTTATTTGATTTCTAATAGCTACACTACTATTTCTAAGCTTTCTCTACTTGCTATCAATATCTACTGCCCTTCATATGCTTACTGCCTCGCTCATACTACCCCATTCGAGCAATTGAATTGTCACAGCGTATGGGAAAACTCCAAATTGTGTAATGATTAAGTGTTGTGGTCTAAAAATAGACACAAAAAGCGCAGCTGGAGCCCAAATGAATGAGTGTGGCAAGCATAGCACAGTCAGTTGATGGAGAGCCAGTGCGACAGAAGCAGCTCCAAAGAGGCTGCCATATGGGGGCGAGGGTAACAGGATTTTTTGGTTGGATCCACTTAAAATGCGTGAAATGCGGCAAGTCGCATAAACTGACAAATTTATTTGATTAGCTAATTTCGGCCTGGCTCAGCGCCTGCACGTATGCAATCATTTTGTCTTGGCTTAAGTGCTGCGTAATTGCCATTACCCACTGAAGGCGACGTGTGGGGAAATGGACGGGAGATGGGGTTGGGAGGCTGGCTGTGATTCATGTTCCGGGTTCTAACAAAATTGAAAAGTATGCCCGGCTCAACTCTCTTTCCCTCTACTTCTCCACTGCTGTCGTCTGCGGTGTCATCGCTGTACCAATGTGCTTGTTGTTTGCAGTTGGCTCTTGGCAAATCTCAGCAGCTTTTTTCTTTGGCTTTTCTTCTTCTCCCACCTCGTCAACTGCTGCTGCTTCTTGCCGTTTCGTGGGCAGTTCGTTATTCCCTGTTTGCTTGTCTTCTTACGTCTTTATGCCCTTTCTTTCGCTGGGCATCTCAACATTATCGTGCACTGTCTGATAAATATTCAATTAACACACATTACTGCGTTTGCCTGTGATCATTTTGCGGTCCCCTCACTGTCTGTATCTGGTAATGAAGCTCATCTTGCACCGGAGTAAATCATGGTGTTAGCGCAATCAGACATGAGCACAGTTTACATTGACTTTAAGCGCGGCATTTACATTTTATGGCCTGCTTTGTAGCCTAATGCTTTGTTCTTAAATGTAACTTTTAGCTTAACTCTTAAGCTCTCCCATTTCTCCACTCTCACTTCCTCTGGACTTCACTCAGTCTCTATATTTCCTTTTTTTTTTTAAATATTTTTTACTTGTTTTCTTTCAACTATTATCTCTGTCATCTCCATCTTTTACTCTTTGTCTAGTTCAATCCTTTTCTTTTCTTTCCTTTCTTTTCTAATTCTTTTTGCCAGCCTTTCTTTTCTTATTCTCTCTCAATTAGTTCATATTGCTGTCTGTCCATAAATCTAACTTTTTCTCTATATATTTTCATCTCACTTATTTCTCTCTGTCTTTATGAATTTTTCTCAATCTTTTATCATCTCTTACCTTACCTAATTTAACCATCTTAGTTACATACTGTTACTTTTCTATCTCTAGTGCACTTAGAGTATATGCAGTTCGTATTGACTCGCCTTGCTGCTGCTCTTATTAGCTGCCGTCTGATGTTTGGCAAAACGACTACGACTCGTTACTCATACGCCGTGTGTGCCTCTGTGTGTGTGTTTGAGTGTGTGGTTAGCAGCCACCGCATGTTGCATGCTAAATTTGACTGTCGCACTGTCTGCTACCTATCGTGCCCGCTCCTCTCTCTCTCGCGCTCTCTCTCTCTCTCTCTCTCTCCCTCTCTCTCTGTCAGTCATTCATTCAGAGTGTGTGTTTGTCTCTGTGTTTTTTTTTCCTGTACACATTTGCTTATAATTGCCTATTAGTTTTCATTTGTTGATTTTGTTTGCTTGGCCAAACGCACGTGACGCGCTCAGTGCTATCTTCTGTGCTCTGTGTTCCGTGGCTTTTGCTTTCTGCCTATCGATTTGCAATTGAGCCAACATCAACACGGGTCAAATAGAAGTCGGGTGAGGGAGGGGGTGGGGGGGAGGTTGTAACAATTGCCGATAAATGTTGGCTGATATGACGCGAGTGCGGCACATGCCGTTGTCTTGGCTTGTAGCATTGATTTAAGTGGACGCCTAATGTTGCTGCCCAAATTGATTCAGTTAATTGTCTATGCACCCCCCGTACTCCCCCTCTCCTCACTTTGGTGACCTTGCACTAGTTTTTCGTGTTGTCATCCCGGCGAAAACAACAAATGTAACTACCAAAAAAAGCTTAAGCTAATTGTTTCCCTCTCCCTATGTCTGTCCTTTGTGCACTTGAACCCATTTTGGCTTGGAAATTTCGGTCAGTTTAGCGGTTCGTTCAACTTGTTGGCATTGTCATCATCTAGTGGCGCGGCGCCACAACTGCCACAAAATATATTTCATTGAGGCATTTGCATTACGAGTTGTCTGTGCCATTTTTTCGCATTTTCGCCACTCTTGGCAGCCTCATAAATCTGCCTCTGCTGGCCCTCTTTTCAACCAGACAGACGTCAACACATATTTGCCTCGCCCTCTTTTGCATCCTCTTCAATCTTTGGCCTAATGAATGAATTTCATTTGCATTTCACATTTTGCGTTTCGCGTTTTTCGCCTTTTTCTGCTCAATCAAACTTAAATCATCAACGACAGCTGCCAAACAAAAAAAAAAAAAAAAATCCATACACACATCGTTAATTTTGAAAAACAAAAACTGTTGTTGCTGCTAAATTAGGTGATTGAAAAGTCCGCGAAAATTCAAAATGAAAAACACAAAATGTCACATTAAACACATTGCTTGAAAAAGTCGTACTTTTAATGCTCTTTGTGTTTAATAAGAATTTACAGTTTTTGATATTTCTTAAATTTTGTGATTTTTCTTACTTTACAAAACTGTAGAAATATTAAATTAGATACCTATATAATCTTCATTAATTGTAAAACATATAAATATTCCCCATACTTATGAAGGATTTCACATGTTTACATTGAACAGTCTAGTTTGATTCAATTAATCAGCAATAACTCAGCTTGCAATATGATTATTAAATTGAAATATTAAAACTACATATATATATTTAGCTTCTCTCTGTTTTATATTTGTTATGAAAACCTAATACAAGTAAACAAATTATAGCTTTGAGCAAATCGATTAAGACTGTTAATAAATTGCAATAACATCCATTATTGCTTTCATCACAGCAAAGATTTCATAATAAAGAAAATTGGTATTTAATTACAATTATTGTTGTACAATTAAAACGATAGAGATAAGTAGAATAATTTGGCTTATTTTTGCATTGCTAAAAGGAAACTTGCAACTTGCCACAAGAGTGCCACAAAGAGAAAACTTCTTTTCTAGCTGGCACAAACACACACACACTCCCTCACACACACACACACACACGTAAATACAATTCGGAGCATGCACATAAAATTTGTTCTAGTTTCAGCTTTTGGCTGCAATTGCTTTGGTTTCTCATGGTTATCTCTTTTTCTTGCTTGTTGAATGGTTGCGAGCTGACGCTGATTAATTAACGACAATGACCCTGCCCCGTTTTGTGGCATCTCGACCAAAGCATTTAGACACAAGAAAACTTGCTGCATAACAAATAAATGCAATTGTTTTTTGCTAATATTGCTAATTGTTTTAACTTTGTGTGCAGTTTTTGAATTCCGCTCAATTTAAGCTTTTGTTTTTGAATTGATTATGCTGAGATGCAATAAATATATTGATTGCCAGCCATAAACCCACTGCTATGTTAGTTTAATAGCTTGAGTGATTGCTAGATGGATTTTCTTTGTTGTAAATAAACATTGTAAATTGATTTCTTTAGACTAAATGATTGACTGATTCATTCAACTTTAGACTAAACCAGTTTTATTGACTTCCAAGTTGTCTGCTTTGACTTCACTTTGATTGCTCTTGATTTTTGATTGATGCGCTCAACGCACGCAATTCAAGTGCATTTTATGTAGTAAAGTAATCGCTTTCTATATAATTTGATTGATTGACAATCATTGAATGTTTTTTGCTGAAATGGAAAATGTAGTACATTTTGATTGAAAGACAGTTTTACTGATTGATGTACACATTTATTTGGCATTATTTAAAGACTGAATTTTATTCAAAACTAAAACAGTTGTCGTTACTTAAATTGTAGTTTAAAAGCTATCACAATACGGACTTCATTTCTATTTCGAATCTCTTTCTCTAACTGTCTATCTCCTGGTTGTCCACTGTCCATTCAGATGCGCCGCTCGTTGCGCTTGGCATAGTGAAATCCGCCATAATAATCCTCCAAATCACATAGCTCCCGCTGCAGCTGTGCCTCCAGCTTGGCCTGTGCCGCCTTCTGTCGTGCCGTCATGCGACGCACGCTGCCAGTGCTGCTGCCACCGCTGCTGCTGCTGCTCATGGGCAGACGGAAGCTGAGACGGCGCCGCACCTTAATCTCACCGCCCACACACTCGTACAGTGGCGGCTCAACGGGCAAGGGCTGCAGCTCGGGCTGCGGACAACGACGTGCATCCGTATGGGAGGGGAAGCCCCTTGGTGTTGTTTGGCCGGACAAGACGTCGCTGATGTTGTGAGCACGCTGTACGCTGAACGTCTGTCTGTTGCCGGCAGTAGCAGCATGCTCAAACTTGCACTTCCATTGCGCATAATGGGTGTCGGTGGGCGTGGTTTTGTTGCTGCTGCCACGCTTCGTGGGCGTTAGCAAGTTGCCGGAGCTGCCAAAGGAAGAGCAACGGGGCATGGGACGCAGCAAAGCGGTGCGTGGGCCATAATAACGACGCTGGAATCCGCAACGAGTCTTGTGCGGTCGCAGATGACGCTTGAACGTGCGTCGTAGCTTCTGCAGCAGCTGCTTGAACATAGAACGTGGCACAAAGCAGCCATTGCAATTGCTTGGCATGCTCGATGATTGCAGCGAGCTGGCGGAGCTCGAGGTAGTTGAGGATGAGTTGGAGTGTGTGCTACCCATATTTAAAGTCAACTATTTCCAGTTAAAGGCGTTGCGATTTAGTTTTTAATGTAGTTTTCCTTGCCGCTGTTAACTTTGACTCTGTTTGCCGCTGTTAACTTTAAGTCTGTCTGCCGCTGTTAACCTTGATTCTGTTTGCCACTGTTAACTTTGATTCTGGTTCTGTTAACTTTGATTCAGTTTGCTGCTGTTAACTCTGCCACTGTTAGCCGCCCTTATGTTAGTCACTGTTAACTTCGATTCTGTTTGCCGCTGCTAACTTTGTAGCTGTTAACTCCTTCACTATTAGCTTCGTTTACATTTGCCACCGTTAACTTCGATACTGTTCGTCACTTTCAAAACTTAATTCACTTTATAGCTGTGCACTTATTTAAATTGTTACACTTTTGTCGTTGCGTCTGCTTCACTTGACTGCTGTTTAATAACTGTGAGTCTGCACTGCCCGCCTCTGCCTATTTATACATTAGAGTTAGCCAACTATTTAGGTACTGTACGCTAGGTAGGCGTCTAGGTAGCCCTCGCACTGCGACTAGCAACCCTAGCAGGTATGGCAGGTAGGCCAATATGGCGTTTGGCAATCTTATTGCGATCCCTTGCGGTAGCTTTTATGGACCTGCTGTTTGCTACAACTCGCACAACGTTTTATGGCCCTTTTGGTGTCATTTAGTTTTTGGGTTTTTGCAAATCTGTCGCGGCTTTGGATTTAAAATTTGTGGATTTTGTGGCATAGGACACAATTTTTATGATAGGGTCGAAGAGTGCAAATGTTTGCAACATGAGCAACATGGCTAATGGCCTGTCAATCGCTGCCAAGAAACATGCTCAAGTTGTAATTGCTGACTGTGGCAAGGACATGGGCGCCATAGTCGTAGTCATAGTCATAGCCATAGCCGGAGCCACTTAAGACAACACTGGAAATTGTTAATGAATTGCAGTTGTGCTATTAACGCCCAAAGATCAGGGGCAACGTTTGACGATGGAAGCTTCTTGTGACGTTGCACTGACAGTTCACCGGATGCCAAGGCTGGCGAAGGCAACGAGAGCATAAAGAACAAGAGAAACCGGCAGCAGAGTTTAAGCCATGTTGTTGCTGCCATGTTGAAGCATCTGCAGCCTCTTCTCTCCCCCTACATTCTTGCGATGGCTTTGTATGTCAATCAGACGACATGAACGTGGCTTCTACGTGTCAGCAAACGCCCCCGTCAACAACATTGTCGTCGTCATGAACATCGTCACCCATAATCATGATGATAATGATGATGATGATGATTATTATTATTGTTATTATGGCCTGTGCTTGTGACTTGTGTGTGCATAAAGTGCATATTCGATATGCTTAACTCGATATGCCCAATTAAAGTCGAAATGCCACTCAACACTCGCCAGTAATTGATCGAATGCTCTTCACAATCCTTCACACAAACTGCAGTCGTTTCAACAAGAGCAATTGCTTATCGTGCGCTCAAAAGTAGGCAACATTTTTTTTGCTTTAAGTGCAAGAAATAAAATAAGCAGTCTAAATAAGTAATAACGATTTTAATAATAATAAATAATAAGTTATTTTACAGATGGCCTACGATTAAAAAGTAATTATTCACATGAAGAAAGGCTGTCTAAGACCAGAAGTCAGTTTACTACACTTTTGAATGATTTATTGATACTACAATGCTTTGTGTCACGATTAAATTCCTTTCGCCATTCTATCATACTAAGCAAATGTTTCATTTACTCGTGAATTGTGCGTAAACAGTGACCAAGCAACAAGCAGAGTGATATATCTTACATTGTATTAAACTAGAATATATTATGTGCATGCTCAATAAAGTCCGTTAACCATTTATCATTCGCTTAAAGGAAGGACTATAGAAAGTCACTTAGTAAATGCACAATGGCTCTTTGTTAGCTGAAGCTGGCTTAAAATTTTAATTTTAAATGCTCACTATCTGTATTTATATTAAATTTCAATATTCAATTTTAATGATATCATTTCAATGGAATATTGAAATGATTTTGTTGATTTTGATTGGCTTTTTGCTCAAGTTAAACGAACAGTTCATAATTAAACGTCAGATGTGAAAAATATTGAATTTCACATGGAAAGTGTACAGCAATGCTGTGATGAGTGCATTTTAATTGGATTTGGCAGTCCATTCTCTGTTTGATCTTGTCATTATAACTACTCTATAATTGGGTTTAAAATTGTTGTTAACCCAAAAACCGAAACTCAAAACTCGACTCGGAGAGCACAGTTCACTTACGTGTGTGAAGAAGTGTGTGTGTGAAGGGGGCGGGGAAGTGGGGGGCGAGAGGTTTTTGTGGTTTGTTGCAATGTCCGTGGCATGTGTGAAGTGAAAAGTGGGAACAACAACAACAAATAGTGGCAGTGGCAGCCATCAACATCACTCAACTTGCCACTGGGTAGGAGGCCAACTTGGGAACAGTCCCAGCTGAAAATTCATTTGCAAATTCCAGTGAAAACATGTGGAAAAACTGCAACACAGCCACAAACTCCGACGAACACTCTTTCCTCTAAACCTGTCTCTTTTCCTACCTCTCTTGCTAGGGTTTTGTTTAACTTTGGCTGTCGACATTTGCTTAATATTATCTAATCAATTTGAGGCTGCTAATTAGAGAACTTTTTACCACAATTTGTTATTGTTGCCTTTGGCAAGTTCTAACATATAGTATATGCATATATATTTAATATGTATATATATATTCATTGCAAGACCTTCAACATTATCTCTTTGTTGTAGAGCATCTCTAAAGCTATTGTTTCTGCTTTCATACTTTCAAATGGACTGAGAGTGCAGCTTAAAACTATTTCTTTCGCTGTTGTTGTCCATTGCGAATGATGGACACTTTTGTTGAGTGGTAGAGTCAGTGTTGGACAGCAGAAAGATTGAATGAAATGGACTGAATGTGAAGAAGTTGCTAAAAATGCAGATGCCATTAAAGCTCACTTTGCTGCAAAGACTGACAAACAATTTATGCTCACTGTTGACAGCACTTTGCTTAATGTTGAAGAGCGCTAATGAAATTGTATTTTTCTTTAATAATTATTAAGATATTTTATCTTTGTTTTGCAATTCTTTATTGTAGCTTAACTAGAACCAGTTTAACTTATTTTATTGGCCTTCCCTTGACACATACTCAGCTCTAGTTCAAACTGTCTGTTATAGGAATATTGTGGTCTTTATTAGCTCCACTGCAAGTTGTCAACAGTTTAACCTTTTAACTTGTCTATCTCTGTGCTGTCATCAACTGTTTAAGCTGCCATCATGTCTGGTCGTGACACGCGCTCATCTCTAATTCTCTGGCTCATAATTCGCACGTAATTCCACTTTGCTCGACTATCGTGGCGCATTTATCAATCTCCATTGCCCCCTATCGTATCTCTTTTGAACTTTGAACTTTTTAATTAAGTTGCATGTTGCATGCAGGCAGTGTGGATGGCATGGCTGGTAGCCTGGTGGCCTAGTGGCATGTGCCATGTGGCATGTGTGGTGTGTTCATTTTGTACGAACGAGCATTTCGAATGCTTTCCCATATGTATGCAATATGTGTATGGAGTTGCAAGTCGATTGCCATTTTGTAATAAATTATTGCATTATTTGAAACATTTTCTAATTGATTTGCACTCTATGCCAGCGAAAACTAATTCATTTCCCTCGCATCGCTTTAAGCTCATTTTTATTTTGCAGCTGGCCCGACAAATGTTTTAACATGGCTGCAAAAGTTTTTCAATTAAAGTCGACCGCTTTGCGGGGGCGGGAAAGGGGTGTGTGTGTGTGCACAAAGTACAGCAGTGCCATTACATTGTGCAACAAGAACAACAAACAAGCACAGGTGCAACTGTCGTCCCTTGGCCTTTTATTTGGTTTGTGTCCCAACTGAATTCGTGATGCGACTGAATGCAACAACAACAACACAAGCGCCGCCTATGATTCAATTTTAAGCCACTTGCTACCCGCAACCTCTCGCATCGTTCCCTTAGCGATGAGCGCGTGTCGTGAGTGCCTCGTGATTCGCCAAATCAGAGCAATATCGTATAGCAAAAACTTGCAGTTATGTTATTATATATCGCTCATTGAATATTATTATTTTATTATTATTAAAGGGAAAAAAACTTTGAAATTACACAAGTGAAAGAGATTATTATTTATATGTTTTTTTTTATTTATTCAATTATTATAGTGTAAGTAATTGTTATAGTATAAATAAGTATAAGTATTAAGTATACTTTAGTCTGATTTTATGTACTTACAAAATGATATTTTGTACAAATACCACATAGTACTAATTGAAGACTTCGAGCCGAGTAAGAGACTAATTATAATGCCGAAATAGCAGCTCAAATAGATTGGGTTTAAATATATATACCAGTTGATTAAGCCACCACTTTCTTTCGCTGTTTTCTGTATTGAAAGTATATTTCATAATTTATACAGCAGTTGCATAGTAATTGAGATGCCTTCATTTAAATAATATAAACTAAACAAACTATAATATTATTTAATGTAATATTTTTGGACTTATGCACACTGGTTGACAATACACAAAAAATATTTTGCTCTTCAATCTTTGAGTTAATGCTGATCATGCTTTCGTTCTCTCTCTCTCTCTCTCACACACACACTCTCTCCCTCTCTCGCTGTCTCTCTCTCTGTCCCTCTTTTGTGCACTTGCCTGTCTCGTCTTCTGTCCGCACCCATCTCTAGTTGGTCAGGCAAATTTCAATAGCATTTGCCTGCGAAACGGAATGGCATGGAAAGGAATGGAATGAAATGGAATGGAACAAAGTGCCGCGACAGCATCTAAAACGTTTACAGCTCGTGTTGTTGCTGCTGTTGGATGTTGGCTTTATGGCCCATGGGCCAGGCCAACATGTGTGCTGTGTGCGGACATGACCATAAAAAAGGCCATGAAAATTCTTTATGACGTACGAATTCACTTTTTGTTGGCTTTCCTCTTTTTTAACCCTTTATCACTTTATATGCCATAACCCTATCACCTTTACCGCCATAGCACAAAAAAAAAACGCAGCAATTGCAGTAGCAGCCGGCTGGCATTCCGGGAATAACTAAAGAAACAGCCCTCCCCTCCCCTCCCCCGCCTCTGTTGATGCCATATGCAAAAATAATTCTAGTTTATTGATGCGATGCAGTTTCTCATGCGCAACAATTGGCCAAAAGCGACACCATGGCGATTGTCATATATAGCCTTCAATACAACTACTGAGTGTGTGTGATTGTGTGTGTGTGTGTATTTGTGTGTTTGTGTGTGTGCAAATATGTTGGCTCCCTTGCTGGCTAGGCCACAAAAGGTTCAGCTCTGTGCTCTGTGGCTGCCACAAAGCTGACAAAGCGAATTTTGGGCAAGTTTTTAGTTTGGCATACCCTGTAAGCCAGCAGCTATGGCAAGCGGGTGTACCATGTTCAATACTTGAAAATAATTAAACTCAATTTAATACTCCATGATGTAAACTAATTGAGAGTTTGTTCAGCAATAAAATGTATGATTAATTTAAAACTGCCCTTTGACAGTTGACTCTGATTTATGGCAATAAAACAATTACAACCAGACATGTTTAGATTATTTACTCACTCAGCTAAATGAACTATAGGGTATTTGCTAGTCGCACCAATGTCGCAGCTCTCATTTGTCTTTAGGTTCTTCAGCGAATTGAGATAAAGTATGCAAAATCAAAGTTTTTTGCAAGTTTGCGCTACAGGTACACACGCACACACGCACACACACACACACACATGTGTATTTGTTTGTACTTGGTATATTGGCTCTATAGGTGTGTGATCCCCTAGGAGCATGCCCTTCAACATTTGCCAAGTCCAAGTTTTGCTGGCTACATAAAAGAGCAAAGTTAAATTCAAATGGGGATTTGCCTCAAAAGCTGCGTGACAATTTACAAAAGAGTCAGCAGATGGGGGGAGGGGGAGAAGCTTAGGGGTAGAGGAGGGGCACACACTTGTGAGAAGCCGGATAGCTGTAAGCGTAATTAGAAATCCCAAGCAGTTGCCTTAATCAATTACCAATACCAAGTTGAAATACCAAGTGGCGGCCCTGGCAATTCTGTGGTCTCTCTGGCCACACTTGGGCGATTAGCTCATGGGAGCGCGCAGTCGGCCTTGATAATGATAAGTGGCCCTGATAACAAAGTTTACAAAACAAAGTCAACTGTAAGCAAAAGTTAATAATGTACACACACACCCAAAAATTGTGGGAAATCGCAGCAGATAGAGAGCCAGATAAAGCAAAAGCAAAAGCAGGTTCATAATAAACTCATATATACACAGCATCTTTGCCGTATGTGTGTGTGTGTGTGTGTGTGTGTGTGTGTGTGTTTTTGTGTCAGGGTTAAGGACAAATCACGCATCAATAGCAATCAATCAATTTGCACGCAGAGGCAAACAAACAAAACGAAAAAATGATGGCACAAACAAAGAAAAAAAAGCGACTGGCTAAAGTTAACAGCATCTAATGTGATTTTGACACACTTGCTAACAGATAACAACAGAGTCACATACACACACACACACACACACACACACACATACTCGCACACAATTGGGCTAGCATGCCACTACACTGTGCGAAAAACAACAGCAGCTTAGCAGCAGCAAATTTGTTGCAAGGTTGTCACTTGAGTTCAACACAATCAACTTGAACTAAATGGGACAGCGAAAGCAATAGTGCATAGTGCTTGCTAGACAGGCAGATACCCTTTAAAAGTGTGGAAAAGTATTAAAAAGAATACACACGTTAATGTTAAGATAAAATTGTATTCTCGTATGATAAATAATAGAACAAAAACATGCATAGCTTCAAGTAAGATAAACTTTTATATGATAAATTGAATAACATAAAGCAAGCTTAGCTTCAAGAGTCGTCTATTAGACCTTCTTAATATTTATCCATCATTATCAAATATACATAAATATGTCTGCAAAGTAATTATGAACAATTTTCTTAATAAATATAAACATTTAAGACAATTAAAACAATTAAGTAATAAAATTACATCTCTCTATTTATACGCTGTGTTCTAAGAGAACTTTAATTATGCATATCAGTAAATTAGCTTGAATATCATTAATGTTAAAAGAAAGAAATTTATCAACTAATTCTAAACAAAAGATGCCATATATTTTCATGCCAGCCAACTTTACAATATTTAAGACATTACACTTTTAATACTTTTGCAATAGATGCAAAAGTAGTTTGTCCATCTGCAATACATATGTAATCTTTATTTGTTTTCATTTGGCAACTTTTAAGAATATACAATGCTGTTCTCTAATCCCAATTTAATGAACTACACATTGTGTACTGTAGCTTTGAATGTACTGCTCTGTTTTAAGTGCTGTACAAAATTAGTTTTCACATTTAATTTGCCGTAGCGTTTTCTTTGGCAACTCGCCTTTTGTTTTCACTGTGTGCACAAAACCCCCTTCAATGGCAGCCCCCCTCACTGTTTTTTGCGTTTTTTGTTGTGTATTTTTCATAATTGAATTTGATTAAACACAAAACGTTTCGGTTTCGGTTTGTTTGGTTTTTGCTTTTGGGTTCTGCAATCAACGTGAAGTTCTTTCCCTTTGCCGCACTCAGCTCTGTTGTTTACACGCATCGAATTCCAGGGGCTTTCCTTTTGGCTTTGTTTAGCCGCTCTCTCTCTCTCTCTCTCTCTCTCTCTCTCTTTCTGTGTGCTGTCTGTCTCTTGCGGCAACAGAAAATGGAGTCTGGGTGGGGAAGGAAACGAGGCGAGCGAAACGAAACACGGCTTTAAGATTGGGCCATAAATTCATCAGGGCGCTAAATGGCTTTCAGCTTAGAGAGTGTGGTAGAAGGTAGCAAAGGTAGCAATTGTATGAATGGTATGAAAAATGAGATATACATACATATGTATGGCCTTAAGAGCTGCATATAACATGCGTATATTAAACCGCAACATGAGCTGTAATCCTGTGAAGCAACTCAAATCCCCTTTTACGCCTCACGCGATGAACGAATTAAAATCTCAATCCCAGCAACGTTTTTCCATAAAACTCAAGTGCTTCTGACACGCTGCCATGCCAGCCAAGTGCTATAAATCCAGCCCAGCAAAGGCGATAGATACACACATACATGGGTTGACTGGTTAATCTGTGGCTTTGTCCTCTCTCTTTCCCTCTCTCACTCAGCTGCGGTTATCATTTGACACAGCCCTAATCTTGGCCAGAAATGCACAAAATGCGCACGCGACATTCAAATGGGACTTAGTCATTTAAATCCCATCGTACCCAAATTGTGCCTCACACTCAAGTGTTGCATTTAGTAATTAGAGCAGCTTAAAGCAAGCAACCAAGTAACAGCTATTCGCAACAAATCCAGCTCTCTAAGTTGCAAGTATTTTATTTTACATTTCGTTTAAAATTGATTGTCCTGCCCAGCTTAGATGTGCTTCCTACCTACTCCCTTTATCTGCCTCTATCTCTTTCCCTGCCAAATGTCGCGCTATCTATTTTTTTTTAGCTGTCTTTTTTTTTTTAGTGTGTATTTCTGGCCATTTGTTTTCTGGTGCGCGCGGTTACCATTAGAGTGCCTGAATTATGCATGGCGCCCCCAACTAATAGATAGACCAAACCAAACCATACTCTTAACTGGTTGCCCTCCCCACCCCTTGGCCCCTTGGCCAAGTCAACAGTCAGTTTAAAGTTCATGGCAAGCGGTCGAAAATGGCCATGCATTATGTACGAGTCAAGTGAGCTCTACAATATTCCACTTGCAGCCAGATAGAGATATCATCATTTATTCGTTGTTCAATCAACTTGAACTATTCGTAACATAAATATTTATGCTGCATACTTGTGTACAATAGTTTAAAAAGTTCTCGCTATTTATTTAATTATTGTTTTCTATTTGTTATACACTCGCAACACAGTGTTATTATTTTTGAACACACAGCAATGTCGTTTCAGTTTAAATTGCTGCTTTAAAACTGTCTAGTTTATTGCTTCTAATTTAAATATACAACTTGCCAATATACGTTTATTTATTTTCGTCATACAAATTAAAGTTGTTCAACTTAGTGATGGGCTGGAAATATGGCATCTGTCTTGAGTTCTTTTAAATAATGTATTAATTTTGTTTACTACCAAAACGCCATTAAATTGTAGAGATTAGTTTAAATCTGCAATCTTTTATTTGAAAACAAACACACAAAAGAAACTCTATTGATTTCAATTCTCATTGTAGACTTAAGCAACTGTCAAATCTGTCAATTTTCTGTCTTTGCATTCAATTGAAATGAACAAATATATGCTTTAAATAGCACAGCTTAATAAATAACTAAGGCTAAAGCACTCTTTGCGTTTGTTTGCCATAAATCAACAACTGTATTATAATATTAAATGTTATCTGCTGAAATCAAAACCAAATCTCAACCTCCAAATGGGATTTAATTGTTTGTTGTTTGTTTCAATAATGATTTATCTGTCTGCAGAGCCACAGCTGGCTTTATGATTAAAACTTTTGGTTTTGTATTTTTCACATTAATTTCTAATTACATTTTTAATGCATTTTTAATTTTGTTTTTTTTTTTTGAGGCCTAAAGTGTTGTTGGTGTTTTCAATTTATAGGCGCAACTGTTATTTAATTCATAATCATATTTTGTATTTATGGCATTTGCATAATGGAAAACAGCCGTAAATATCAAAAGACACCCCCCTTTGTGCACACGCCCCTTTAATTTGAGGGTCTCAAACCCAAACCCTTCTTTTGCCCCTTTGAGTCGACCTTTTATTTCCATTTCATGTGTCGCATTTTTCGCATAAATTCCATAGAAAATAGCTCGATTTACTATTTATTACTGGGCACAGACTTTTTACCCCCATATAAGCGTCAGCCACGCCCTCTGCCCTCTCTCTGCCTCCCACTTGCTCCTGCGAAGCTAGCAATGAAAAGCCTCGGGCAGTTTTTTGTTGTTTTTATCGCCTGATGCGAGACCCGACAAAGTTAATAATTCTATATCATTTTTATGTGTGTGTATGTGTGAGAACGAGTGTCCCCAATGGACACACACACAAAAGGACGAAACTTTTTGTCACACTCACATAAACAATTTGCTGTCCTGCACAAAAACTTTTGCTCCTGGCACATAAAATTGTTAAATTGTGCGTTTTCGCAACTGAAAATTATTATTTCATATTATTATTAGCCAAGCTGGCCATGCGCCTCTCTCTCTCTCTCTCTATCACGCCCCCTCCACTCTGCACTTTAATAAAAGTTTTTTTTTGCAAAAAACTTTTGCCGTGGCTCGTCTTCAATGCTCAATGCCTCTCGTCTCTCGGTCAGACTCTGCCACGTCACAGGTGCAAATGTGCTGCAATTTGCCCACAGAAAATGCTCATAATTGTTTCTATGGCCAGCTAACGAGGGGGTGGCACTGCAGCCCCCTCCCCCTTCCCGTCCCCGTTCCTGCTCCTGTCTCTATTAAGTAAGCACTGTGCCTAAGTTCTGTGACGGCTCCCAAAGTGCACGATTAAGTGGAGCTGCACTCAGAGAAATGCACTGTGAATATTAAATTAGATATTAAATAACTTTTTTTTTAATTGTATAAAACTATTATATTAATTATTACAGCAGCATTTAAATCTAGCTGAGGCGCAAATGAATAAGAATTCACACTTTTTGTTATGACTTTTAATTAATTGAACAGTGTTTTTAACATCAAGATATATTATTTATTTTGCTTAAATTCTCATCATAAATTAAATGCTATCAAATACATTAAAGAATTAAGCAACGTCCAATTCTCTCTCTTGCATTCATCAATTATATTTCATTAGTCATACACAGTACTTAAACTTAACTATAAAAATGGTATTCAACAATTGAAATTACAACCAGAAATCGATGGAAATCCATTTGAGAAAATTACAATCAAAATTACACAACTTATTAATTTTACTTTTTCTACTGCTCAATAAAGTGCCTAACAGCTTGAGCTGTAGCTTAAATAGCAACTGTTGTGTTTTGATATGCCACATCTGTACGCTCTTTTCGCTCAGTGTAGCCGCATGCCACGCGACTGAAGTTGCAATGTGACCCCATGCTGTAACCCAGAACGCGACTTTGCAACCTCTGCAAGGGGCTGGCGGGGCTTAGAGCCAGTGTTTGGCTTGACAGAGGGATGGACTGACTGACTGACTGACTGACTAGCTGACTGACGAACTGACAGACTCGCTGACTAACTGATTGAACAATTGAGGGGTGCACAATAATGGCCAACACTGACATTGCACGTCATTGCGGCAGCAGTTCAGTTCAAAAATGCAAACTGCTATTGCTTGGCAATGTCACGGCTGGCCAAGGGTGTGTGTGTGTGTGTGTGCGTGGACTGCCAGGGGTGGCAGAATGGTCAGGTGTTTGTTGCCGTGTCAATTGTTGAGTTGCTTAACCGAACAGCAGGCTGTCAGCATTGGGCCTTCGATAAGGCTTGACGCCTTTCGCCTGGCCCAAAAGACACTTAACTGCATTGGGTTCAAGGAATGTTAGAATCGATATACTGGACTTTAGATGATGTACAATTCAAACAGGAGGAGAGCATTCCACATGATATTATGGCCTTTATATGTTATGCAAATGCATGCTGGCTTATTTGTGGCCAGCGCTTTTTGCATTGGTATTGGCTGCCACAATTAATTATTGTATATTTATGCCGATTTTATACAGTTTTTGATTTAATATTACACATACGCTCTGTGGTTTGTCAATTTATGCACTTTGTTCTGCCAAAGGTTTCTAAAGGGCGTGCTAGACAAATTTAAATATTGAAATTGAAATTTTTACTTTTTACGCAGCCTTTTTAAATTGAGTTATATATTTATACATTGATTACATTATACGAAATTCAAATGTAATCAATAGAAATTCAAGTCGAATAATTGCAACCTAGCTTCAAGTCCAATATACCCCACTTGGTTATGTGCTGCCATTATTCATAATGCGCATTGATTTTTCTCATTGGTCAGTTTGGCTTGCGGGGCCATCGGGGTTCACTCCTAGTTCATTCCACTTGCAACTTGCCACTTGTCACTTGCCCCTGTTGTCGTTGCTTCCTTCCTTACTGCAGTTACTTTTTGTGCTGCAATCAAATCATCAAATATGAAATTATTGTTATTGTTGTTGGTTATTGCAAGTTGTTAACTATGCAATTACCTTGAACTTTCACCAGTTGTACTCTGCCAATTTCTTGCGATTTGCTGATTGTAAAAACTCTTTGTTTTTTCGTTTGCTTTCGGTAATCACATCAAAAATATTTAATGACTCAAATAATGGAGTAATCATTGCCATCGTATGATTAGGGTAATCAGTCAATCTAATTGAATTAACATATCTACTTTGGCTTGTAATCAAGTGAGTGCTTTGTCTTACGATTCACATTTTAAGGCAGCGTGTGATTGACAATCAATAGGAGCAGCACATCAATGAGTAAGAAAGGGACAATTATATGCAGATAGAGTGGAGAAAATGGTGCTAGAGAAAACAGAGTTGCATTCAGCTAAAAACAGTTGAGATAGAGAGACTGAAATGAAGATTAAGAAAGGTCGAGAAGGAGATAGATAGACAAGCAGGTAATTGGACGAAAAGTTAGAGACAACGGTAGAAAGGATTAAGAAAAGCAGCGTTGGAAATTCCAGGAATGCGAAAATTCTTTATTATATTATATCTTATACTGCATTTGGTCTCAAAAGAGAAAATACAATTGCAACGACAGCAAAATGGCGACAATTATGAAATGAAATGTGCAATTTTTCTTTTGTTGCCGCTGCAGTTGAAAGTTAAACATCCGTTAGCAAGTTTTGGCTAACGGAAACGCGCAACTGCTGCCAAATATGCAGTGACCTTTGACCCAGCGCCAACTAATTAAGAAACCCACAATGCTGGAAAAGAATCATCTTAATGCTATATAAAGTTGAATGAGAATGCAGCTTGTTATTTTGCAATATGTTGCACATTTTATTCTTAACTTTAATGGCGTTTAAAATTTGATTTTATATTTTAAAAAAATATTTGGGAAAAAAAAAATTGTTGCTTAAATTAAGAAAGGAATGAATTGTTGTTTGTGCTTGGCAATTTGTGAAGTACAACAGGTGCTGTTGTTGTTGTTGTTGTTCAGATTATTTACATTGGACCGACTAACTGACTGACTGGCACACCTGTTGCCAGAGTAGTCGCAACCTTGGGCATTAACTACAATAAAGGACTTCAAGCCAAGCAAAGTCAATGGCAAACTTTCTCTCTCTGTTCCTCTCACAGATCGGTGCTTATCGTGTGCGTCAACTGTGGTTGCCTTTGAGCATCGCCAAGACTGCGGCTCAGACTGGGCTGTGCCTCGGTGTCCACTTTGTAACGCTTGGCCGCACTCTCCATTTCCTCGAGATCGATAAAGGCGGGAAAATCGATGGGACAAAAGTGGCCGGCAATGGCCTCTGGTATATGGGTGACATTGTGCAGCATGTGGACGGGTGTGCTCTGCAAATAGTGTCGCCACTTGTGGTACGAACGCGAGTTGGGATCGTGTTGCCGCACATCACGTCGCTGACCGATGGGCGACGATGTCTTGCACATGATGCGCTGTGCATGCTGCATCATAAACATCTCCCACTCGAGATTGCCCACAGCTGGCTCATCGTCAACTTGCTCGAGACTGCTTTGATTTAGCTCCATGTCTTGGGTGCGACGCAACTGTCGCTTGCTGGGCGTTGAGGCGGCACTGCTGCACGTATGATAGCCGCAAGATCTGTCCAGTTCGTGTGTGGCCAACTGCGATGGCTGCTCGGCAAAGTCATCGCAAATGGGTCGCGTTTGGCTGCGACTCCAAATGCTGCGATTGCTGCTGCTGCTTTGATTGCCAGCACGTTGTGGTGTACTACAAGTGCTGCCCAGGCCGCTGCTGCTGCTGTTGTTGCTGTTGCTCGAGCTGCTGTTGCTGCCACTGCGACTGCGCTTTGAGGCATAAACGCTGTCACTGCCATCGAGCGTGCTATTCATATCCAACTTAAAGCTGCTCGTACAACAACCCATCTTTTTTCGGTTCACTACAACAATTTTGCACTTTAACGTTTTGCTTTTTTCACTCACTGTCTGTCTGCTCGCGTTGCTGTTGCCGTTGCGACTGTTTCTCTTGGCAGCATTGCGCTTGGCTCTTATATAGTCTCAGTGTCGTCCTGTCGCAGGTAGCCGCTCGCTGATTTTCGCGAATTTCTTGGAATTATGTTGGTTGCATTACCTGCAGCGATATCGCTAATCCACATCGTAGTTTTATGGCTTTTAGCCCGGGGCAATTTGGCCCGTACGCAGTTAGCCCGTTTTGAGGCCTGCACGTGTGCTACGGCTTAAAGCAATTCGCCATCTGCTACCTGCTTTTTGATCCTATGCTGTCCTCTGCTTGACCTTGATTACATTTCAACATAAACTGCATTTTTGGATTATGCATTATGGATTTTCAAATTTGAATTTCTCGAATGTTTGTCACATTTGCTGCATGCCATATATTTGTAACGGTTTGTAAACCCTTTTGGGCAGCTCCCACCTGGAAAGTCCAGCATTTGTCTCTGCCACAAACACATCTAACTAACTCACTATCAATCTATGCTTAGATAAGTTGACAACGGCGCTCGTATAGTGCGCTAACCTTGGCCCATTGGCCATTGGCCATATTGTTGGGCCATTGTTGTGCCAAACGCCGTTGACGCCGCAGACAAGGCGCACAAGGTGCATGGACCAGGACCAGAGGACAATAGGACCGACAGGACATCGGGCGGACATGCAACAGCTGCTGGTGCTGTTGCTGCTGCTGCGATCAGCTCAATAACAAAACTTGATTTTATTGAGAGGTTTTGCTTTCACAATTTCGCTTTCAACTATTTTCACTTGAATCTCTGAATGGGAACTTCTCATTCCGAGCGACCGGAGCGCATATTGTGTTTTTGTTTTTAGACCAATAACTAAGTATATATATGTACATGTACTTATGACTGCTCTGCCTCAAGGCTGCCCCTATCGGCAATTTACACGAATTTCTACAAAATTTCATCTTTAAAAAAAAAATGCTCAACAATGAAATTGAATATGGGATTGAACCTGCTTTGCCAAAGCCAGCAAGACTTGCCTAATTCAAGCCAAAATGCAACTAATCTCAAGATCAGTTAAACAGCTCTTGAAATCCCGCAGGAAATTTTGATTTAAAAGTATGCAATTATCTTACCAAAAGGATACCATAATCCCAGCCAAGCGGGTTTAAATTTTATTTAAAATTCAAACTACACAATTATAATTCTTTGCTGAAAACAATGCTAGCTTAAAATGATGGAAACTCAAATTGAATTCCCCAATTTGAGCTGCTTATTAGCTAAGTTGACAAACAGTCAAAATGAAGGCGCTGAAAATAAGCCAAAAAGACTAATTGAATACAAACCTTAATAATTACAATTTAAAGCAATAATGCTACAATTTGTTGCACAAACTGTTAACTGAAATAGGCATGCAGCAAGAAACTGTTAACTGATTCTGTAGTGTCCAAAGACTCAATCTAATATATGCACAAGCTTGTGATGCTGCTGATTCAAGTATTCATATGCCATAATAATGAACTTGTAGCAGTTACGAGTTGTTAAGAAACCTAATGCCGTTAGCTTCAACTTGAAATGGAAAACAAACAGAGCCACATTTAAAGGGGAGAGTCCTTCAGCAGTCGCATTGTTAGCATAGGCTCCTTTTGCCACTTTGCCGCTTCGCTTCTTAGAAGGCAATAAATCCTTGTCTTTGGCAAACCCTTCACTGGTCAACTGGTCAACTGAACAACTGGACAACTGGCTTGGGCCTTGGCCCACATGATGAGAACTGTCAGAGCACTGTGGGTAAACACAGACAGACTGGAAAGCACACTTCCACTACAACTCTACTTTGGCAATTGGCAAAACCGGTGAAGGGTTAAGGCATTAAGGCGTTACTTTCCCACACTCGCTGATGGCTTGGACCTGCCCCTTTCTAGTCCATGGTTGGTGTCAAATGTTCTCGACTCCTTGGCCTTTAGCTCCGCTACGCTTCGACTGTGGCTCATTTGACTATCGGCCGGTATGTGTGGAACGTGGAACGTGCAACGTGCAACTTCCAGCTCGCGGTTTTGTTGCATTTTCACACGCAATCGCAACATTTTTCCCCGGCCAACTGGTATTTCCCCCCGTCACACTCGCTCTCTTTCTCTCTCGCTATCTCCCTCTATATTATTTTTAATTTATGGCCAACTCGTCGTGTGGTTGACCATTTTTATGCATATTTTCCAAATGCCGAAAAATGGAATTTAGCATTCAGTATTCGGGATTTTCACTGCGCCTGTTGTTGTTGTTGTTGCGTTCTTATCTCACTGCCGAGTGCGCAACAGCAATTGTACCGGATGTTCAATGCCTGACCGTGCCAAGGGGAACCCCCCTCCCCCATCAGCAACTATCCGAGTCCTGCTCACGTTATCCAAACATCTCCCAACAGTTGCAGTTGCACTTGCAATTGCAATTGGCTATTGCACATTTTCCGATATTTCACAATTGTTTGCTTTGTGCTTGCCCGGAACGTGATTTGACTCCATTCCCCATAGTAGAAAGGGGCAAAAGTTCAACAAGGGAAAACAGGAAGCAGCTGTCCGTCCGCCCGTCCATTGGCTATGAAGCTCAAGGCTGAAACTATTGCACGTTTAACTCCCATTCACTTAAAGCCAACAAATGAGCAAAAGCCATATGACTTGTAAACAATGTAAGCAGCTTAGCCATGCAACAATAAATGGTGCAATAATTGTATAGGGTATTGTGGCAGTGTATAATTGAAAAGAGTAAAGGACTTGCGGCCAATTAGCGGGTATTTAAGACTGCCATATCATCTCAGCTGTAAGGTAAAGTTGTTTTCGTCAATGATTTGAAAAAAGGGCATTTAAGCTCAGCTATTAGCCAATTACATGGTCTCTCACAGTCGCAAAATTTTTTATATTTTCTATAATATTTATTATATCATTTCTAACTATGGTATTGATACTTATAGTATCAATTATTTACAGGGTATTTCATACATATTTTAATTTTCTAAAGCTTAATTAAATAAGATATTTACAATTCTTTATCATAACCAATTTGCCTCTGTAACTACTAATTGATGCCTTCACTTCTAATTGATGGATCATATTTAAATTGTCCACTTAATTAATGGGTATTTGCTAGTCACATTTGCTAACAATGGACGTCAATGAGGAGCACTTTAAAGGGGCTTCAACTAATGCAACCAAAATCGTGCTTGCAATCTCATTCTCTCTCTCTCTCTCTCAATTGTGTCTCTCTCGCTCTATTGCCTGTCAATTAGCAACGCCAGCTGAATCCAAAGATCCACATTGCCCCCTCAACTGAGCAGACGAAACCAATTGCGATGCAACGTCAGTTGCAGTTTCGACTGTTGCTCTGACAGCCAGCCTTGAGGCGATGTTCGAACAAATTGAAATGCCATTGGCACGAGCTAAAATGCAGCAGCAATTGGTTGGTGAGGAAGACAGCCGTATTATACCCTCGAAATAATTAAGCTGGCAAATTTATTGCTGTTCAAATCGCAATTATGTAGAATGTTTGAAACAGCGATTAAAACAACATGCAAATGAGTTATTTGCTAATAGATAGTCTCACAATATAATTTATTTGCTTACTGACAAACAGCAGTATATTCCACAGACTTTCCCTATAAAATGATAAGTACTAATCAATTTTATTATGCAACACCAAAATATTCAGTTTTACGAGATTACATTAAAAATATACCGAAAACATACCGGAATATACCAACTTAAAAATTATTATGGCTGCAATTTATGTTTTTTGTTCGATTTGCTGAGCGCAAAGAGGCGTGGCAAGTACCTAAAATAATGTTGATTTGCTTGATGAATTAAGACATTTTATCCAGATGTTCACACAGACAAACTGACATATTTACCGCAAACAGCTTAAATACCCTATAAAATCAGAAAACAACTACTTGGCTATTGGCAATGTTATAGCACGTAGTTAACCTTTACAAAATGCCGCAAAGCTGATCCCATGTTAAATCAAGAACAACAGCAAAAGCAATAATGAAATCGAATAGATACCCTGTAAAGCCAAAGAAATAAATAACTGTTGCCAATAACTTTAGTAGATTCTTAATGAATCATCCACAATGAAAATAAAAGAAAATGCTTATGAAAGAAATATAAATACACTGCAAAGATAATTGCCTTGAGCCTTGGGCATTGAGAGAGTTCAAGCAAACTGTGGAAGCTGCTCGAATAACGCACACAGCGAGCAAATGGGTCACACCCTTTTCACAGTAAGTGTGCTGGATAGAAGACACTTGAGCAGAAGAAGGCCACTCGATACTCAACACACAGGTCGGAACGTGCCCGAGCAGTCGAAATCCAAACACAAATCCCATGAATGTGGAGAGAAAAAGAACATTTGCTTTTTTATTGATACTTTTCATATGTAACTTTGGCAGGAACAAGTGTGTAGGTGTATTGAGGCGATCCTGCCAGGACATGTTCAGGAAAGCCAAAGGGCAAGGTTTGTGGTCAAATAAAGAGTGAGTGCGAGTGTGTCAAAGAGCGTGTGAGAGAGAGAGAGAGAGAAGCTGCACATCTGGACAGTTCGATTGATTTTGTTTGTTTATTTTTATTTTTTTGTGTTCTGTTTTTTTTGGGCTCACTTCCTGAAAAAAAGGACGCGAAATGCAAAAACAAAACTATAAAAGCAAAAAAAATGTTGTCACGTTTCGCTGTTGCCGCGAAATGTGCGTAAATCTTGTGATTTGCCTGACGCTTTGTTTACGAAATGCATTTGCGGAATGTCCTTAGGCCGGGCAACTCCTTGCGGCCATAAAACTCTCGGTCTCAATGTTTGGTCGCCTGGCCAGGTAACGTTTGCGCTCTCTCTCCCTCCGACTCTCTCTCTCTCTCGCTCGCTCAGTGCAGCTCTGTCCACTTGTTGATCCGTCGGGTGATTCCAGCGATTGTGGCAAGTTGGCGACTGCGACGGAGCATCGGAAATGCCCGATGGTATTTCCGCATTGGGAAATGCCTTGTGTACGAAATCAAGAGCAAAACTGTGCCACATGTGGCACATGCGGCATGCTCGTTATGCATTTTTGCCAACGGGGCGCAACTATTTAGTTGTTAATTTGCCTTGACGCACTTGCTCGTACTCGAATGCTGACATTGAAGTCGACGATGACATTCGCTCTTCAAATCGCTGTTAAATGCGATGCGACAAGTGGTTGGGCATGCGGCAAGTGTCACATGTGGCATGCGGCACACAACCTTCGGGATTTGCCCAACAACTGCATTAATCCAGGTGCTTAAACTCCTCATCCAGCCTTGTCCTCACCTTTCTCTTCTCGTACAGTCAACATTTCAAATGTTAGCAGTCAACGACTTTAATTAAGCCAAGGCTACTCAACTCTAACTACACCCACTGGGTGACTGGGTGACCACTTAGCTAGCCACTCGGCATTTTATGATGCTCACTCTACGTGGCAGCAACGTCTCCATCTCGCAGCTGCCACAGCTGCTGCTTTTCCTTTGCCATTAAACTGAAAGCCGCGAGCGCCTTTTGGGTATGCAACACTTTTTTGCTCTCATACGCAACTGTGACTCGCTGGGAAGGGAAGGGGAGGGAAGGGCGAGGGGCTGACAGACAGGTATGCTCTTTGATGGCCGACTGCTTGGCACTCAATACTGTGTTAGCCTAATATGTGCTTATTC
Source organism: Drosophila pruinosa (assembly GCA_018150935.1). NCBI lineage: Eukaryota > Metazoa > Arthropoda > Insecta > Diptera > Drosophilidae > Drosophila > Drosophila pruinosa. The sequence goes on along the minus strand of JAECWR010000194.1, from coordinate 14,890,737 downwards.
ACTCACAGCACCAGCATGCGAACATAACCAAATCATCTTAAATCAATTCGAAAGCTATGTCTGATACCCAACCTATTATATTGGCAGCAGGGTATGCACGTTGGCTTATGGCACATAAATTGATTATTGATGTGCAACTAAATGTAATTGGTTTAGCAATAAATAGCAGCATAGGTTGACAAGTCTTAATTATATTAATATTGTCGCGAATTACAAAAATATGTAAAAAGTTTAGTGTTTTAGAAATAATCTCTCTCGTATTTTAAGCTCAATTGATTTGAGTTAACATTTTAATCAAACAAATAAATGTTTTAAAGGAATTCATAAACATAACAGAAACTAACTAACATTATAAATGGAATTTAAATGCATTTCAAAAGGAGTGCATTGAATAATTATATCTCAGTCCAAAAGGCATTTTCTTTCTGACCTTAAACTGATATCACTGAATTACATGTCATATTATTATTTACAATTAAATAATTACTATTAAATTTTGTGATTTCAAACATAAGCATTTCTATAACTATTATTTCATCCAGGCATACCCGACTGTATATCCTCTTTCTACTGTAACTCGCTTAGTCAGAGACTTAAGGGCATTTGGACTTCGCTTCATCGATAATTGACAATTTCTTTCATGTTGCTTGTTGTGCTTTTCCCCGTTTTCTAACTTTTGCATGTGTCATGTTGAATTAACAACACACATATAGAAGTTGAGCGTGCTGTACTCGTATATAACATATGTTATTTGTTTGCTTGTCGTTCAAAGTTTCAGACTTAGCGAGTTGTGTGTGTGTGTAGCTAAACCTGAGTATTGCAATACATAGAAAATCAATATTATTTCTTACTCTCATTTCCATGTGTGTGTGTGTGTGTGTGTGCGTTCTTTATGAATTATTAAACGGCAATGGATTCCCTCACTGTTGTTTGCCTCTCTGGAGTACATTTACTCATAATTGAAACGGCAATCTGTAGTCGATACCTTTGTATCGATACATTCTGATTAACGGGAATTATGGGAAGGCTGCGCTGGCATATAATACAAGTATGTCTTTATACACGGCTGATGGCAACTTGAATTTGAATGATTCACCTCTCTCTCTCTCTCTCACACACACAATTAAATTGTGCAAAAATATAATTGCTTTTTTCTACATATGTGGGCATATACCCTATAATTGATGAATGGAAGGCGTAGCATAGATATATGTATATGTATATATTCTATATTCCATTTTTAACTGCTTACAACTCTAGGTCTTAGTCTGGCTCTACTTACCTTACCTTATTATTTAAATTATTTATTAAACACAATATTCTGCAAAATGCAATATATAATTTAACTATAATCAATCCACATCTAAATCAAACTACTTTATTTCATTTCAGCTTTGTTTTGTTCAATATACATTTTAGCTGTCGCAGCTATTTAAAAACTACAGCTATAATATTATATTTTGTAAAGCCATCAACATTCACATAAATTGCTAGATCTTTCTGGCTTCATCACTCACGTTGCATTTTACAGCGTGACTGGCGGTTGTGCCGCTTTTGTGTAGCATTTTTGCCATAGTTGTTTTCATCATTTTGTTTGGTTTGCTCTGCAATTGCGTTAAGTAATTAGAAAGGAGCTCAACATCCTGCTGCCGTTTCTGCTGCTGGTTTTTGACTTAACGAGCATTTAATTGCTAGGTTTACCCTTGGTGACACACACACCATGCCACACCACAACAACTCCAACACCAACACCAACACACTCGCAAATACACGCACTGATTGTACCTGCAACTTCCGTTCCGGTTCACCCTTTATTTGGCCTTAACTTATCAAATGATTTTCACTTTTAGTGCACTTTTGAGCTCCTGCTGCTTTGCTGCACTTTCTCTTCCCCTCTCTCTGTCTCTCTCTCTCTCTCACGCAAAGTTGTTCTCTTTCATTTTTTTTAGTTATGCGTCTGTGCTCTGGCTTCTTTCGTTTACACTTTGCATTTTTATGCGCATTTTCATTCATAAATTACAAGGAATTTTCATTGTGCCTGAAGAGGTTTTTCCACGAAAATAATGCCAATGCCTCTACCATGTGTGTGTGTGCGTGTGCAAGTGTGTGAGTGTGTGTGCGCTATCTTGTCTCTGTCTGCTCTCTCTCTCTCTTTTATTTATCGGCTTTGGCAGGATCTTTAGCCTAGTCGACCAGTGGCAAGTGCCGTGAGGGAATTGCGCATAATTTGTGCATGTTAATTAGCTCATTTTGTGCGTAGATTAAGCAAATTAAGCAAATTAACCAAATGAGCAGCAAGTAAATAAATAAATTAAATACTCACTATGCCATAGAGAGCGGGCACTTGCCAGAAGGGGGTACAGCGGGTTACACAGAGTTCGCACATTTGGCCAGCAGCCGCCTTTTTGGCCAAGGTCAATGAGGCTCGAGGCTTGAGGCCTGAGCCTTTTTGACTTTATTTTGTAGTTGTCCGTTAAATTGATGGTATTTTGCCTGCTCTTGTGGTTGCCTCATAAATCATCATCACAACACTGCGCCACTTAGCACTGCCACGCCTCCCCCCATCTCTCTCTTTGCGCCGCACACATCGCCCCATTTTTCTTGCTCATTTTCGACAACTGCGCTGTAACTTTTAATGCACTAAACAAAGTGCCAAAAGTTGCGCCTCAAGTTTTACACATATTCACAATAAGCACAACAATTGGGGTATGCTCGACGTACAGTTGCAGCGCTATTTTCGCAGACTCATTTCTGATTCGATATACATATTTATACTTGGCTCAAATTTTATTATTAATTAATTTATTAATCTTTGTCCCCTTTGGCGACTTGTCAAATGCATCAATTGCTATTGTTTTATATTTTTTATTATTATTAATTGTTTAGTCACCCTTTACAGGGCATACAACCGTCTTGCCCACTTGGGCTAGTGTCAGACGCAGGCACTTTGCAAGTTTAAGTAGCAAGTCTAGAGAGAGAGAGCAGCTCGCTTGAGTCACAAGAATCACTCGAGTTGCACATGTGAAATGCCAGTTGCCAGTTGCCAGTTGCAATTTTGATGAAGCACTCTCTATGCCACATATGGCGGTGGCATGCCAGCTGCAGCTTAAAAAGTGTACCTTAGATTATAGCCAACTTGCGTTTGATTATAATTGAAAGTGCAATTGATTTTGCTAAAACAGCAAACGATATGTGATCTGCCACTTGTTACGCCAAGTAGCCCTATATCCTTATAATAGAAGGGTATGCTAAATTATTAAGAAACAAAAGATGCTAAGTATATTTATAGTCATTTTAGATCGTTTTATTAATACGATATATTGATGTCCTTCGTTCCGTCTGTCCGTCTATATTAACTCCTAGTTTTCATACAACAGATTATCTGCTAGTTATTAATATATTCTTATGACAGCAGATTCTGATAGATAAATTGCAGCTGCTAATCGATCACATAAATATACAATATATAATATATATAAATGAAACTTTTAAATCAATCTTCAATCAGTTATACCTTAAAAATGCATTAATGCCATTTAAGTAGATGAAAGCAAGCAATGTTCCAAATCAAATCGCGTGGCAAAACTTTATCAATTTATACTTTACTCAAAGTGTAATATATACAAAGGAATTTATTTGTATCTACTTAAAAGACAGGTGCGCACTTCTGTCAAATGAAATGATTTTTTTTTTCTTTCAAAATCAAAGCAAATGTGATTCAAGAAGTCAGTCGAATATTGCCATAAACTTGGCCAACGAATTTATTGGCAAACTGTGCTCACTTTTGGGCTACTTTTGGCAGCTATTGAGAGGTCTGTTAACTGTCAAAAGGGATGCCACAACACACTCAGAACAAGTACAGTGTGTGTGCAGTTATCGTAGCTGATGTATCATGCTCAGATTGTATGCCGCATGGCACAAAACAGTTGCGGTTGCAAGTGCAACTTGCAGCCAAGATGACCGAGTTGGCCAGTTAAAAAAAGAGGCAGACAAACTTTTTATCCTTGTATCAAGTCAATTGGCTATTGGCCAAGGCAAACCAAGGCAGTGGCAAGTCAACATTTGCCACTTGCCACACGTTGAAGTTTATCGTTTATCTTTCTCTCACTCACTCATTTTCAATTGTCTTTGTCTTTGCAGTTGTTAAACTAGCAGCGTTAGCTGAGGAGGTCAGCACTTCGACTGGTATCTCGGAAGGTGAGTAAGCTTGCCACATGCCCCCCACACACACACCTGCTTGATAGACTCCAATCAAAACTGACTTACAGAATGGGGCTCTGGCTGGAAGGGAGGCAGTGGCACCAATTTTCTGGTTGAGGTGGAAGAGACAGCTGCCATGCCACCGCCAAATGCTGCACGTGGCAGCAATAAGACGTCTGATGATTACATCGGTGAACTGACCAGCCAAGAGGAGAGTCAGCTCAACCAAGACACCACAGGTGCCACAATTGCAGTCAATGGTACAGCCATCGAAACGGGTAAGACGAACAGCAACTCAAATATTTATCTGCTGGGATGCATTCCACAAGTTTAGCAAGTGGCAAATATGGCCACTTAATGCCACTTTATAAAAAACCTTCTATTAGCTGGCAGCCAACTTAACTCAGGGTGGGGTGACCGCAGCCATTGGGCAAACAGTTTAACTGCTGCTCACATAAATTATATAACATATTAAATCCCTAAGAGTCGTGAGCAGCCTTTTTTCGGCTATAGCTTTAAGCTGATTACTGCGGCTCGTTAAGATGACAGTTGAAGAGGCTAAATGTACCCGCATTTATATGCAATAAAAATACCATTTCTCTACCACAAACTATTTTTTGTTTAGCTGTTATCAATGAGCTTAGTATTAAAAAAATATAGTCGAAATAATTTATATGAATATTTTAAGTTTACATTGATATACTTTAATGTAAACCCGGCGCTCATATTTAAACAACTTAAAGCATTTAAAAATAGAAAAAGCTTTCCGAAAAGAAGTTTTTAATTTTAATTCGGATTTAAATACACCATCATATCATATGATGTTTAAATGTAAACGCATAGCCTATGCCAGATTTTTGGTGGCGCCATCTGTGGGTAAGTGTCGCAACTATAATTTAATTTTCTGCATCCCCAAAGTATGCTACAAAAATGTGTATGCTGTAAGTTGCAATTATAATTTATAATTTTTGCATAAGTATTCTAGATTAAATATAAATAGATACGATAGGTTATTGAAATAATTGTATAACTAATTGAAAATAATAAAAAAAATACACGAAAAAATTGTTTCACTTTCTGTCATTAACAATAAATACTTCAGGATTTAGCCGAGGTAAAATCTATTTTTTGTATACAAAAAAGACCAGGTACTTAAAATCCTTGAAGGTCGGTCAATAATCCTAGTTGCTGTGATTACGAAAAGGTATATCCTTGCGAGATCCTCAAGCATTTGGGCGAGTTATAGCTTGGAAACTAATGTCCTTTTTTGAAAATAAACCATATTTCGGCCATATCCTTGCGCATTTTTAACGGACTCACATCGCTAGGGCTGCAAGGATAGGCTCTACCGACTGACATCAAAAAAGTATGGGGTCGTCTAAGGATCCCGACACTTATAATTTTTGGCTCAGAATCCTACGAAAACAGGCCCAAATCTTGAATTTCCCTATAACTCGATAACCACAAGGACGATTTGAGTCTCCTTTGGCATGGTGATAGTCCTAGCTCAAAAGATTCGTTTGACATAGGATTCGCAAGGATACGTCAGGATATGGCCGAGATATAAGCTATTTTGTGTATACAAAATTGTCCTTGTAAATCGACTGTTTAAAGGATATTCGTCCTTTTTAGTATGCCATTTAGTTAGTCTGGACTATACATATCCTTGTACCAAAGGACATCATGATCGTCCTTCAAATGGCTTAGATTCAACGGATTTTAGCAATTTTTTAAAAATTTTCTATACCAACCAACCCCTTAAAAAAATTTGGTTGATTTTTTGATAAAATCCTTGAAATCCTTGAATGCAAATCGATAGTTTTGGTTGCTGTGATTACGAAAAGGTATATCCTTGCGAGATCCTTAAGGATTTAGTTGAGTTATAGCTAGGAAACTAAAGTCCTTTTTTTGAAAATAGCCCATATCTCGGTCATATCCTTGCGTATTTTCAAAGGACTCACATTGCTACAGCTGGAAGGATCGGCTCTACCGATTGGCATGAAAAAATAATGGGGTCATCTAAGGATCCCAACACTTGTATTTTTTCGCACTGAAAAGCTAAGAAAATAGGTAAAAATCACAAAATCCTTGATAACTAGATAACCATAAGGACGATTTGAATGCCCTTTGGTGTGATGTTAGTTCTAGCTCAAAACATTCATTTGACATAGGACTCGCAAGGATACGTCAGGATATGGCTGAGATATAAGCTATTTTGTTTATACAAAAGAGTCCTTGTAAATCCACCGTTTAAAGGATATATGTCCTTTTTATTATGCCGTTCAGTTAGTCTTGTCCAGGCATATCCTTGTGCCAAAGGACATCACGATTGTCCTCCAAATGGCTGAGATACGGCGGATTTTGGTTGATTTTGGCAAATTTTCTATGCCAAGCCCTTAAAAAAATTGGAGATTAAATTTTTTACAATTTGCATAAAATCCTTGATTGGCAGTCAATAGCAAGCCTTTATTGTACATTAATGGAATATAGACATTAGAACGCTTGAAGTTTAGTTAACAATTATGAAAAGATTTTCTTTATTATGTTAATTTTTTAATACATAACATATTCGAACAAATTGCAAATTGTCAATTCTAGCATAACATTTTTAGGTGTACAAAGGCTTGTTAAATTTTATCAGTACAATAAATTTGGCAGCATTTCGAGCGCAAGTAAAGCCATGAAGATTTATTCGAACACATGCAACTAATGCAGATATTTGAATGCTTATGGCATTAACGGTAATCCAATTGGCATCTTCTCTCTCTCTCTCTGTGCGTAGAAAGCACAAGCTGAACGTGTTTGAAGCCCGGCGATAATTGAATTCCAATAGAAATCTCTTGATTTATTTATGCGTTGTACGTGCGCGCCAATTTACAAAAAAAAAATGTAAATTAAATAACCAAAAATAAATGTTTGTATATTTTGCAGGTCCCAAGATCATAGTACGCACAGAGGAGGTGCTGATTGTGGGACTGGTGCTCATCCTTTGGGTGGGCGCCATTATGCTCTTCTTTAATCGCTGGGGCAAGATACGCATGCTGGAGCCATACCAGCCCAAGTTTCAGCAACAACATCGCAGCTCCTGTCCCCTCGTCGATATGGAAGCCGTATCAGCGCATCAGGTGAGTATCTGTATATAAAATAAAATATGTAATACATATATATGTATATATTTATAAATAAAAATGTATGTGTTTTAAATACTATATATTTAATGCTTTCCGTTTTGGTTTTTCAATGTTATTCTGCTTATAATTCCAAATGAAATGCATACCTTAATTAAATGACATTTCTTTTTCTTTGCTCTCTTTCAGCGCGCCTCCGTCTCTCGCATGTCGATGGGCATGGTGCACAACCACAATTTGAATATGCCAACGTGTCAATTTGCGGCCTATAATCCCAGCCTCTATGCGAAGGGTAATCGTATTTCAATTTGCGTTCTCCATCTCTTTCGACTTTCTTTCCTCGCATCGACAGCAATTCGTGTTAAATGCAAATGCAATTAAAATGCGAGCAAAAAAAGAAAGAAGGAAAGATATCGAACAACTACTTCGTATGGCAGCTGCATAAGCATGCATGTGTGTGAGTGCTGCATGTGTATGTGTGTGTGCGCTAATGCAGTCTGCTCTGTAGTTTCTGTAGCATACTTTTGTGCGCCGCCCAAAGCAATGTCAACAATATCAAGCAAGAAATTCGTTTGACTTACGAGAAACGCAATTATTTTGCAATTATTTTCAACTAGAGAAAATGCGTGGATCTTTTTCATCAATCTCTAAGAATTGCATGAGTTGCTTTTCGTAGTTCAAGTTAATTGCGAACAGAAAGTGACAGATCACCTGCATACATGAAACAAGTTTGTTATGCTGCAAAAATAACTGACTATGCGAACTTAATTGGCTCAACATTAATTAAATTGTCGCATTTTCGTTTGACAGACTTTATTCAATATAAATTGTCAAGACCAGTTAATAAGATAAATTGAACAGAATGGATATAAAATATACTCATGTAGTTCCATTTCATATAAATCAATAGTCTTTTTTTATCAACAAGCACAATTAATATACTGCCAATTGATGGTATCAGTAAGAGTGTCTGATGTTTTATTACTTTCACAATGGAAATAGTTGAATTTGATTGTAAATGGATTGGAATTGAAATGAATATAGAAGAACATATTTTTAGAATATGAGTATTTTAGTATTGTTGTAAAAGTACATTATTATTTATTTATTTGTTAAGCAATGCTCCCAAATATCATATCCAGTTTGAAGAGCAGGGTATCTGCTCAGCACATTGAATATGTTCGAGCCCCACATTCGACGATGTCGACATGCCTTCTTAATAGACTGACTATAATCCAGAACAGACTTTTCGCATTAGCACTACATTTGAAGCGCACTGCACATTGCCAAGTTGCACTTCACAAATGAAAGATAGATGGGCTACAGCTGGAGTGGGAGTGGGAGTGGGAGTAGAAATGGAGGCAGAGAACACGTAGACATGTAAAATGCTTATAAATATGTTTAATGGCAACTAGCTGGGGCGTGCCTTGCTTTAAGTGCAGCATTTAGTATGACTTTTAATGAGTTGCCAGACAATTAAACCGCACGACAACCCACGGGGCGGTAATAGCTGATGGTTGCAGGCGTCGCATGTGTTGGTAGCCCTAGGGGCAGAGAGACAAGTGGCAAGTGGCAAGTGGCAAGCGAAGCAAATAACAATACAATTTTAATGCCATTTGTTGGCTCTCTTTGGGAATGTTCGGGTCATGTTTGGTGAGTGCCAGGGGGTGGGGGGGATGCTGCCACGCAGCGACTTTCACTCTGACTTTGACTGTGGTTCTGCAATTAAATCTTGTGGAAACGCGCGTACATCCGCACACACACACACACACACACACGCATTGGCACACGCACACATACTCACTCGAAACAGCTGCAAAAAAAAAATGGAGCTAGCTGCTTGGAGTGAGGGGAAAAGGGGAAAACAAATGGTAATGAAAATGGTAGCTCAGCTTGCCTACAAAAAGAATTAAGAGGCATGTTTCTCAGTTTATGAGTGCACACGTGTGTGTGCGAGTGTGTGTGTGGTATATGCGTGTGTCAACACTTCTTCACATTTGTGCTCTTTGCTTGAGCTGATGTAATGGTATAATGTAAGGTTTGTGCGCACTCACTTATCGTGCACCCATATATTTAATATTTAAATAATACATCAAGCGAAATCAAAACAATAAACATTATCAAAAATTGTAACTTCAGTTTATGTTAAAGATTGCATTTTCACATTATACTTTCTGGACAATTCTCATTTATGTGCAGTCTAATTTGAGATACTTTATGGATCTTATCAATTTAATAGTTCAACTTATTTAACTTTTAATCATAACAAATTTCAGAACAATTACCACGAATATTATAATAAAATAACGTACTTTAAATATTTAAATATATTATTTGCATTCAACGATACAGAAATGTATGCGCTTATTAAAGCCATGATGACATTTAGTATCTCAAATACTATTTAAAGCATATTAAATCAAAAATGACATTCTATTAATTATACACAATTGTTGCTAAAGCATGTCGTGATCTGTGGCATTATCACGTTTAGTGCAACGCATTAACGTTAAAGATATTTCCGCTCATTTGATTACTTGACAGCCCACAACGGAAGGCACAATTTTATCTAGACCCCGAAAGGAAACTCATTCAACTTTTATGTGATTTTCAGGTTACGCCTCGCACGTCTCGAACGCCTCACGGCCCCGACAAAACTCCGTCTTCGTGGGGGCCAGCACGAGTCACTATTTGATGCCGAAGCCGCCGCGGAAGACGCGCTCAGCCATGGATCTGCACTCGATGGTATTGGACGAGAGTGCGGAGCAAGTGTAGATAGCATAAGGTATAAGGTAACGAGTATGAGTGGCTGTGGGTATGAGTATGAGTATGAGTATGGGAATGGGTGTGTGTGTGCGAGTGCGAGTGCGAGTGCGAGTCCGAGTATGGATATTTGGGTGCGTGTGCGAGCATAAAGCATTAAGTAAGTCAGTGAGTAAGTAAATAGAGCTAGCCAAAACAGAGGAATGCAAAATAGTAAATGAAGAGCACTAATACAAGATAATAATGGAAAAAAAAAAAACAAAAAGCAGCGGCGGCAGAAGATTACGAACAATACTGTCCAACAACAAATTTGCAACTATTTACAAAGTGTTTACAAACTCAAAGCCGCGCAATACTTAAAGCGTGGCATCTATAAGCTAACCCCTCTATCTCTCTATCTCACTCTCTCTTTTTCTAGTTATATCTATCTCTTTGTCTGTTCTCTTCTTAGTGGCTTTTAGAAGAAGAATTCTCAACGAGAAAACTGCGATTTGAAAAAAATTGAAATTCTCCTCTGTTTAAACGTTTTGCATTCAAATTTAAGCAAACTTCATGTCTGCTTAACTCGCATATTTTCTGACAAGAGCTGTCAGCTATGACACCAAGTTTTGATTTGGCCTTGAGTTTTGTGGCGTGACAAGCAGCTGTCCGCTATGAAATGCCGTTTAGCTCTTGTCACGCAGCGCCACACACACTTGACATGCGACAACAAATTTTGTTGATAGTCTTATTAATTACTACTTGGCAAAAAGAATCATTCGAACTATTTAAATACAACAAATATATGTATACTCGTAACCGTCTCCCAGTTAACGATACACAAGATAATTGCGTTATAGTGAACAATTTTTAATTAATGTTAAGTAACAATTACATTTCAATGTTTGTAACATATAAGAAAAAAAAGGGAAACGAAATAATTTAGTTGCAAATGCAGTACAGAAGCTCAAATAACCTATACACGAGTTCATACATATATATCCCTTTCAACTCTATATACATACATATATATATATATATAAACACATATATTGAAAACCTTTATCAATACTACTATATGTTACACATATACATATGTACTTATGTTTACCTAGAAGTTTATCCTAGTATCTTTATCTTTAACTTCAACTTTATATATCATCTCAATTGCAAAAACAAAATGTTTGCATTTCTAACGAGTCAATTCAATGGCCCCCTTAGTCCTCATTGGCATGGTAAATATAAAGAATCCTGGATACTTGAACGTTCGCTTAATACAACTGCTGTCCTTTTCTAACCAACTCTATAAAAACTTACTAAGTAACTGTACGGAATTTCGACCAAAGAATGAAGAAACAACTAAATGAACAACTACAACCAAAGTATAACTAACAAAAGCTTTAAATTTTCAAAAAAAAAAAAAAAAACAACCCATCCAAACTGATTAAACTAATATATGTATACATACACAAATATATATAAATATATTTATGTATTTTAAGATTAACTAAAGTCTTATACTAAAACCATGCGGAACAACTAATTAACTAAATCAATTGTTATACTCATCTATGAAATATTTATGATTAATGTGCAGTTGTATATACACACACACACCCACACACCCTTACACCCACACATTCATACATAATTAGGTGCACGTGTACTACTCTAATTGTAAGTAGAATAAGGGTATTCCCCGCGCTGTTTCCTTGATCTGTGTGCTATAGAATATATGTATGTATTTAATTGTCAATTGTCAAAACTTTACTTTATTTACCAACTCTGTATTAGATCTACCAGTGTTGTTAAACACTTAGTTAATCTTTATAAAATAGATGTGACAACGCTTCAAATTAACTTGATGACACTTCAATTACTTTACTTATATCCAGAAATAAATAGTGCAATAATTCGTTGAGCCATGGAATACCCTTCATGAAAATATTGTTTAAAACGTGTTCCAAATTTAAAGGGTACTCAAACACATACACGTACATATGTATGTACATAGATATATGTGTGTGTGTACATTGTATGTTATGTGTACACATAAATTTACTATTTGACAAATTGTATTTTACATATTGTATTTGGTGAGGACTAAGACGAAAGCAACAACTTTTAATTACATATACATACATATGTATAATATTTATTTTGTATTGTATGCTGATGTACTCACAAGTATATGAGGAAAAGAATATTATATACAAATACCAATTATATAGTACTTATATATCTATATACTCGTATACTACAAATATCAAATACCAAAAATTATATAATGAATAACCAAAATGGCAAACAATTATATACAATAAAATTCGACAAATTCAATTGAAACAATTACATTTAAAGCAAAGTATTATTGTGTGTGTTTTTGGGGGACACTGAATTAAACAGGTATTATCGTAAGTATAAAGTAAGTAATGTTTAAAAAAAGGATATTTTCTGAAATAAAAAGAGCTTCAAGTAGTTGTTGTTTTGCTGGATACCGAACCCTTGCAAATGACAGTACTAAATAGAGTTGTCGAATTCTAGTTAAACAGAGTTAGCTCCAATTCTTTTTCCTTTCAATTTGCTCAACTCAAGCATGCCTTGACTTTTTTTTCGTAACATCCAAAACAATCACCAATTTTGGAATTTGGAAAAAGATCGCTTCCATAAAAAAAAAAAAATAATAGAACAATTTTATTACTACATTCGGAATGTCGCAAGGATCCCAGCAGGAATTGCAACGACAGCTGTTCAAGCTGGGCTGGACAATTGGACAACAGAAACGAGACTGCTGCGCTAAGAGTGAAGCAATTCCCTTGCGCCTGCTGTCAAGGAGCAGCGACAAGGAAGAGTTCACCAAGGACGACGCAAGTGAAACTTTGGATAATGACAACCAGGACGTGTGGGTCAAACGCAAACAGCAAAAGACAAAGTTTTAGAATGGATCGACCCCACGAAAGCCTTTTTAATGCTTGGCGTACTTGTATCTAATATCCTGTATCAAAATTCAATAAAAACTATTCGACACACAACTTTGACACTGTTTAAATATAAGTCTCGGCATGAAGAAGTTTTTATCTCGACTAAGCAGAGGGGAGTTTAAAGTTAAATATGATTTTAAATATAAATGCAGTTCAATGTTAAGATCTTAACTTGCATTGAGATGTGATTTAGTAAGAAGATTCTTAACCTCTTTTTCAAAACAACCTTCAATGATTTGAAGTGAATATCCTTGCAAGGAGCCCCATAAAGTAGCTTGACTCGCTTTATTGCTTACTCATTCGCTTATTGTTTACATTTGCAACATTTCCTTTTGAAATTTGAAATAACAGACTCGAAGAGCAGCATAAATGAAAAAAAAATGAATGATAAGCATCAGGTGGATTGAGGAGGCTTAATATCAAGAAAAAGAAAGTCTTAGAACAAACGGGTTGAATTGAAAATTGGCATTGTTGCCACAAAAGCTTTGGCCACTCCACGTGGAAGGGAGCATGGTGAATGGAGAAGGATATAAATCAATGCTTGAGAATTGAAAATGGTATAACAATAATATTGCGCCATAAATGTGGCACAGTTCGATTCAATGACTGCAACTCCCAAGCGCTTTGCAACAGAGTCGTGTCTCAAGCATGCCTATTACTCCTGACTCTTGCCTCTCTGTTGGGGCCATAAACAATCCCAGTAAAATGGCCAAGCGGCGCATAAACTGCTGACAAGGCGAACGAGGGCCCATAAACCAGCCGACCGAGCGAACCCAGCGATGCCATCGGGTTCAAGTGCACTGAATTTATGGCCACATTGCAGCGACATCTAGACGGGAGTCCCCCATCTTGCCACACCCTTTGTGTCAACTCCCCCCCCCCCTTTCTTAGTTACTTTCCCAGCGACAACGACAGTGCGTTGACTGACCTTGAAGATGCCTGCAACACAAATCAAGCGAAGGTCACAAACTGCAGCACGTTTACTGCAACTGATGCTGGCACTGCAGTTAACATGCCACTTGGGCGTGGCAAGTGGCAAGTGGCAAGTGCCGCAGTATTGTTCCAAATTAACTCCATATGTTCATGGGATTAAGTGCTTAAGCATCAAATGCAAAAGATCATAATTGAATGCTTCAGTCCAGCTGCAAAGTCCACTTCCGAGCTAAGCTTTTTCCCCTAATGGTTAAAAGTCCTTGTCAAGGACATTTGTGTTTTCCATATGTCGTCACTTCACTGCGCTTGTTGAGAACATATTGCAAATATCTACTCGAGGGCTTAAGCAGTGTAATTCCTGGCATTTTTATCCAATAAATGCCATAACAAGCAGCTCCTGCTAATCAAACAACAACAACTAGAGACGTCAGAATCCTGCATCCTTTAATGGTCACTTAGTACAACTGTTGTGCCTTTCTAAGCAACTCAATTAAAATTACTAACCAACCGCACGGAATTTCAACTAAAGAATGTACAAAGAACTAACTGAGCAACTGCAAATAAAGCATAACTAACAAAAGCTTTAAATTTACCATAAAATAAGCGAGTCTGCTCAACTGTGTATAAGTTACCCGTTTTTAAGTATGCTGTTTTACGAAAATATACTGATTAATATACCAAAAAATATACCGAAAAAATGTACAAAATATGCCAAAATTTATCATGTTCAAAAAAATGTCATTATTATATCACTAAATGACAAATTACCTAAATAGCTGGAGCTGCTATTGATTAAACTAAATCGATTTGAGGCGGCGAAAAGGGGCGTGTCCAAAATCTGAAACAAACTTGATCTGCGTGCAAATATAAAACATATTCTCACCAAATTTGATCGATCTAGCTCTTATAGTCTCCGAGATCTCAGCGTTTATAGAGACGGACGGACAGACAGACACGTCTATACAATGTTAGCTGTTCGGGAATATATGTATATACGTTTATGGAGACGCAGATTGCCTTCTTCTGCCTATTATAGATATGTATTCGGTTGGCCTATGAGTTTAACCACTTTGCCAAGGAGAAGTAATTACCTTTCGTAAGGCTTAACAGGTTCAACTGTTGGATGCTGCTGGGCTTCAAGTTTGCAGCCCGCCATGACAAATTCATTGAGAGCTTCTCAGTCGGCAGCATGGTTTTATAATGGGGCTGAGTCACTGGGTTTATGGCCAAGTTAAGAGGCGAGCAACGACGACTATGCTAATCTACATGGCTATGCAAATGATAACTATTTAGATACCCAGTGATATTTGGCATCTATGCAAATTGGCGAGCAATGTCGCTAAGTGCGCCAGCTGTTTGATTGACGTGACGTTCAGAGGGAGTTTTATAAGCGAAGGGTAGGGAGGGGAAGGTTGTAGCAAACATGTGTATGTATTTGCATAAAAATGCACAGCAATTGTAGCAGTAGTTTCCCCAATCCCGCTTTACTTGCACTGTCCCTAATCATTATTCTACTCTGACATTGTCCACTGAGAATGGGCAGCCATAAAGAGAGGCAAGCGGGGGAAGAGGGGGGAGGGGTGGTGCGAAAATGCTTAGCCTACTTTTTCGGGCATTTGGACAATTTATGTGCTGCAGCTGGAAAAACTTAATTGCTTTTGGCTTTTGGGCTTCCATCATATTTTTAACAAGCATTGTTGTTCGCTTTACCCCCCCCCCCCCACCATCCACCTACCTCTTCTCACTCTCATGCCATTTACGTGTCATTGTTGTTGCTGTTTCCCCAGTTCGTGTTCGTGTTGCTGCTGATTTTTCAATTTTCCTTGGCGCGCTTTTCTACGCTTCGTTTGCTTTCCCAGTGCCGCTTACTGCTCTGCTCTGCTGCTGCTTCTGTAGCTTCGTTAACTTTGATTTGTCCACTGAGAGACATTCAAATGAAATTTCACAGCATCCCCCACATGCTCACACACACACACACAGACAGACAGACAGACTGGATTGTATACTTACACACCCACACACATAAGCATAAGACAAGCATTTGTTATACCTTGTAGTTGAATGCAACAAAGGCAAGCTTTTCTGAGCTAAAAACGAACTAAAATAAATCGAATAACTGACAACTAAATAAACTCAAAGTAATTGGCTAATGAAATTGAGAAACAAATTAATTGCAACATTCAATGCTAAGCTGATGCTGGTTTTTAAATGTTGTCCAACTGTTGACATTGCTGTAATATAAGACAATATTCTTTATTATCTAAGCAATTCAATAGGAGCTAGGGAATGACAGAAAAGTGGACAATGTGTAATGATATTTAAAGAAGATTGTACACAATTGTATAATAAATATGTTGCCAATAAATAAAGCAGTTTAAGCACTAAAAAAATAGACATGTTTAAAAGATCAGACAAATAGGAAAGAGTAGTAATATTTAGTATATTTGCACTTTAAAAGGCGCAAATAAAATAAGACAATTTCGTGGTAGTTAAACCATTTTGTTACCAATAATAATAACAGATCTAAAGCAACAAAAAAAAACAGGGTATACACAAAGTGCACACACTACACAATTGGCAACGATTGTTGCTTGTTGTGCATGTGCCGGAGGCTACGGGCAATCGCCGGAAACATTCGCTTGTCATCGCGTTGTCCCTGTGCAAGGACACACTCATAACTGCGCAATTGTAGGTGGCAAGCGGAGTGTGTGAATGCCATGTCTATTTATATGTGCGGTATCTTGGGTGCCACATACAACAACAGCAACAAAAAAGAAGAGCGCAAAAGTTTCAATGTTGCAACTGTCGATGTGAACCAAGAACGATCACTTTAATTGCTGCATTTTGTTTTGACAATAAACGTAAATTTGAAATGTTATGCGAGCTGCGATTTGTTATTTATGTATGCAGATAAATGTGTGTATGTTTGGAATACTATATGGTATGTTTTAATAAATTGCACACACTGGCACATCTATCAAATTAATGCAGTACTCGTATTCCATTACACAGCTGAAGAGGAAACAACTGGAGACGGAAGGGCGGCATTTGACTTTTGTTTTAATAGTTTGTCCAGCTGATGGATTGCCTCCCTTTTGCTGGACTCTCTGCTGCAGTTGCTCTTCCTGTTTTGCATCTATGAATAATGGCAGACTGAACGTCTGTCTGTCTGTCTGTCTGTTCTTTGTGTGTTTATGTGTGTGTGTGTGTGTGGCATGTGGCATGCACTGAGGCAACGCTTATAGATTTCAAGTGCAAACAAACTGGAAGCTAGAAACGAATTTGATAAGCAGCCAACAGCTTCACAATGTTTGCCCACTGATTAATCACTCACGTCTCACGGCCAAACATGAAAGTGCCTTGCCACTATACCACTCCCCTCCCGCACACCCCCTTCTGCTTTGCCCTACACTTGCGCTAAGTCTTTAGCCAAAATTGGCAGTTAAAAAAGCTATTTACATATTGTAAATTAATTAATCCTCGATTAGTGTCTAGTTATAGTTGATGAGTTAAATCTTTAGGCGACTTCTAGGTATTGGCTAAAGATTATCGATCGCTGGCGTTGGGGCAAAAGCAATGTATTTTATTTTATTTATTTTACGCCCGTAAAATACTGATCTTTTCGCTTCTAATAAATTCTGAGAGTTTAATCAGCTTAGTTGACTTCACAGGAAGATTAACTGGATTTATGTTTATCGTAATAAAATTGATAAATAACCAAATTAAATCAAATACAATATTTTCGTTAATAAATCAAACACCTGACAACTGAAGCTTAGTATGCAACTTTGCTTATCTTCTTAAAGACTCGACATATTATCGATAAATAGAAAGCAGAAGAACCGAAGAAATGTTGTATATCAAGTACTCGCAATAAGTAGCGTTATCACCAGAGTTGCCACCTATGCTAACAAATCGCTACAATAACAAAGCAAATTTGCCACTTTTAAAGACGATGTAAAGCAAGTGAATTGTCGCAATGGAGAACATAAATCAGTTGACATACCTACTCATAGAGGGCGCTAAACGGCAACAGGAAGAACGATGGTAGAGAGAGAGAGGCACACAGGTTTAACAGTTAGAGCGGGTTGAGAGGCAGCAGCAACAATGCGAAACTGAGCAATAATTATGCTGTAAGCGAGCTAAATATGCCAGAAGATAGCAGATAGCAGACAGACCACAGCAGACGGTAGTCCATTGGCAGGGTGGGGAGAGGAGGAGCGGCGACAGGCAGCCGATGTCCTGCAACTGTCGTTTTTCCCAAGTGACCTAACATCTCTCTCTCTCTCACACTCCCGTGGACAGATTGAATGCGGATCTTCAGTGTTTTGGTGACAAATGCAATAAAAACCCAAATGCGACGCGTATCATTCCCATTGTCAGTTGTTATGGCCAGCCAAGGAGTGTGGCTAGGGCGAAGGGCAAGGGGTGGTCAGACTGCTGTCGTGCTGTTGGGCTGCTGGGCGGGTGTGAGAGCTAGTGGGCGAGTGTTTTGGCGCAGTTTGATTAATGACGGCCATTGCGGCACTGAGTGATGAGCGGCTTTGACAGTGGAGCACGGCACAAGGGACCAGAGACCTGGGACCTGGGGCCTGGGACCAGCATACATAAGCCGAGACCCGAGTACAAGTCCAGGGCCACTTTCATGCTCATGGTTGCCACTTATTATAGTGCAGACGGCAAAACTAAGCTGCCGCTTTTATGGCCATCAAATGAAGCCATTTTAAACCAAGTGTTGTGTCAGGGGTTAGTGCGACTATCGCATACCCTGTTTGCTGTGAATTAATCAAAATAAAGCTGTTTGACTTTGTACAACAGAAACACGGTTGGCTCAAAACAAAATGCCGCTTAATTAGTAGACAAATTCATGCCCATTGTATGACATATTTGAAACACATGTATAACAGTTTTCAGACACATTTTCAACATTCAGTTGAAACGGATGACGAAGTTCAGATATTCCTAACGGCTGTATAACAGTTGCATATATAACACTTACTACCGACTCTACTACCCTATTAAGAGTAAGTAGTTGGCTCAATAGCAGATCTGCTTTTCTTGCTGATTCCATTTAAGGTTCAGGAATGTCAAATAAGAAATTTGGGTTCATTATTTAAGGGCTTTTCGGCGAAAGCAACGAGATTACTTTTAAGGGCAGCATAAGTAACACTCTTGCAGTTTATGATGCCAATGCCAGCCAGCTGTGGTCCGTCAAAGGATCCAGGGTATTGAAGCGAATGAAACGAAACAGACGCCGCAGCTGTAAGAGCTTGAAATCAATCAATGTATGGGAATGAGCTGGCAACAAAAGCAAGGCAAGGCAAGGCGTTGGAGCGCTAGGCGTGGCAGTATCGCCCCAAACTGTCATCAATGTTTACGAGGGCTCATAATGACAACATTGCTCAGAGATGAGCGGCGCTGCAAGTGAGCTATGGCATAATCAAAAGACACGCAGCCTCATCAAGTTTTTTGTTCACATACATATATAGAGGCAATACACAACAAAGGAGTGGAAATGGTGGAGAAGCCATGAACAGTCGAACAATGCGTGAAAATAAAACGGGCGATAATGAGTGCGTGCTGAACGCTGACCCGCCAGCTGGCCCATCCATAACATCATCAGGCCGCATCAACAGCAACAGCAACAACAATGGCCATGTGCGTCTAAAGCAACTCCAAAAAGGCAACAAGCCGCAGTAGACGTCGCCATCGTCGTTGTTGGACCATCCATAAAGCGAACGGACCGAAAATTGAGCTGTCAAGGACAGCATCAGCATCAGCGGCGGTTCACAGTCGCGACCATGAAAACCACGAGCATAACATAAAGCTGCCCCCAAAGTCGGAGGGATTCAAGTTGCATTTGCCCCATAAGCTCGACCACTTCAAATTGAGTTTTTATAAATGTGGAAAACGTTTCTTTTCTTCTCCTGCCTTTTATCTTTTTTTTGTTTTTGCCTCACTGATGACAATAGAAAGCAGAAATAAACAATACGAAATTAAGTCGACCTTGTTGGGCGTTAATGGGAGTACTTAATTGGCCAAATGAGATACTGAAATTTTATATTTTGAAGTTAGCGAAAGGTCAACAATTAAATGTTTTCATTGCGCCAACTCAGCAAGCGCATAGTTTTGAAATGCATAATTTAAAATAAATTAATTCAATTTGTAATTAATATAAATGCATTGCCATTTGGTACATGCAAGTGTTTGATCTACTTGTATCCTTTTCATATGTACACCCAAAAAATTATCTACAAAAATTGGAAAAAAAAAATTTAAGTTGGTTCGCACTAACCTGCAATATTACATTAGTTTAGCATTTCAAAATCCACGCGCGCCTTGTATATCTCTCACACAGCGTTGCCAGATATTTTGCGTTCAGGAAAGTTAACAGAACTGCTCCACACTTAAAAAAAAATCACTCCACCACTTTAGATTGAAAGCTTTTCCTGATCCACTATAAATGACGACTTTTTGCAATTGTTTTTACACGTTTTAATAAAAAAAAAATGATTGTATATATGTTTAAGCAGCTAATGATGAAATGCAAAAAAAAGCCCGTAGATAAACGGACTGAGCGATTCCATCACTACATAAAGTCATCAGATTCGTTGCCGGCATCGTAGTTGGTGCGCATGTTCTCTGTTTTTTGCAGTGATGCATAGCTGCGCAGCTCTGCCTCCAGTTCGCGCTGTTTGGCGTCCTCTTTCTCCTTTTCACGCTTCTCGCGCTGCAAACGCTTCTGATCCTGACGTTCGGCAGCGTCGCGAGTCTCGCGCATTCCGCGAAAATCGGGATGCTCCTCTTCGGTTTTTGTCTTGTTCAAACGATTGACAATTTCATTGACCCGCTTCTCTAGGCGTATCTTTCGCACAGCCTTGTCATCATGATAGGCCACCTGACCGGCTTCCATGTCGGCCGTCTTCTTCAGATTCTCCCACATCGTATAAACAACTTCCAAATTGTTTACTTTATTGCCTTGAATGCTGTTCGCCTTGCAAAGCTGAGCCGCATCCACCAGCACGTCACTGGGTATATCGTCGATGGTTTGTCCCTTGCGAAGGCGCAAATAAACGTGAGCCGATGATAAATTGTGTACATGGAACCACACATCCTCCGGCCAGCCCCAGCGGATCAGCTCCTCGTTCTCGAGTTTGTCGCGGCCCATATACAGCATGGCCGCCGGCTGTACCACATTACTTTTAAAATAGAAAACCATTTTTTGGCACAATTTGTGACAGCTTGTAAACGAAACTTATTTTTGGCAAAATTAAATATTTAATTTGTGAGCAATCACAATAATTTCTTACTATAAAGCAAACATATGACACGCTGTTAAAACACTGTTAATGCCGGCAAGCGCTTCTTCTTTTTTTTAAAGCTTTCCTCAGTGTGACCGCAAGCTAAATTTTAAATTATACTTTTTACATAAAAAAATAAACAATTCAATAATTACTTGTTTAAGTACACTTACCAGTAAACAGGCAATATAACAAAAATGCATACAAAAATACCCGCAAGTTTTTAAGAAGATTTTTGATCATTTTTGACAATAAACATCAAGTTTTGAAAATTGAGAAAATGAAAAACGGTATATTTTTCATACGAGTGCATATGAAATTGAAATTCAAAAAGTACTAATATACCATTCATGGTCACACTGTTCTAGGATTCGCTAACACGTTGTTCCATCGGAATGCTTCTTCTTCCACCCATGGGGGTGACCGCAAATTGAATTTCATATAAAATTTGATGTCAAAAAAATACTAATATACTAACTACCATGCCACATTTGAAAAATTTTTGTCTTTTTTAACACTTTTGGCGCGACTTTTTGAACAATTGAATGTACAAATGCATGACATACATATAATATATTCCAATACAAATAATGTCATTGTTAACAGATACAGTTTGAAAATTTATGTACAACAGAATTAGTTTCAAATTGCAACGTTGTTTAAATTGTTAAGTTACGTTTTAAACAGCAATTTCATTGCAAAATGTATCTTTTTCGTCAAAGTTATTTATATAAATATATGTAAATGCATTCGCATTCGCTTGTATCTGAGTGCGAGTGTTTTTGTTTATTTGCATGTGTGCCAAAAAAAGGCCTTAGGCACATACTTTGATAAATGCGAAAGTGATTGAGTTTAAATTGATGGATTGCTTTGTATTTCATAATTGTTGAAATAGCGTAGAAATAATTAGAAAGGCGAACAAATTAGTGCATATATAATAAATGACCAGCCAATGAACTGTGTATTTGTTTTCACGAATGTCAAATCTCATGTGGTTTCCTTAATGAGCCAAAAAATGTTAATTTCAAATCAAGTCTGGCCCGGTATCTACCAGACACCTCCCCGACAGCCCGTCTCTTCGTTGGTGTGGGATTTTTTCAAACAAATTGTCACAAATCACTTAAGAGAAGTGTGTGCTTGTCACGAATAAATCAAATTCACGATGACGCTATTATTATCGGGAACTTTGGCCCAGACACTCGTCATGAGTGCTTATCGTTCCGCAACATTTTTTTGTTGTTCAATTAATTTGATGTTTGTCGTGTTATAATTTAATAATTTGCCACCCCAAAAGGGGGAGAACATTATTGAAGCTATTTATATACAACACATGTTTATATGTATATATTTTGATTTGCCGCTAATTTGGCTGTACCAATTGAGTTCTTGCACCCGCTAATTGCTTAAATTAAGCTCAAATTAATAACACGCGTCAAACATGAATTAAATATTAAAACATATGTATATACTCTCCACATGAATGTGCCATGACTTTGTTTATATCGCCGCATGGCCTAAACCTGATAACCAGTCCGCCAGTCCGCCAGTCCGCCTGTCTGTCCGTCAATACGTCAGTTTCAGCTGGCTAGGAGGTATCGTTTTCTATTGAAATTCCAACCGATATCGCTCGAACATTTAACATAATTTATGCCACTCTTCCGCAGGTGGAAAAATAATCCGCTAGACAGCGATACAATAGAGTGAGAGAAAGAGACAGCGAAAGAGTGTAGTCAACGCAAGAGCTAGAGAGCGACAAAACAAATATTCTTGGACTTTTGGCATCGAGCCACTTGAAAAAATTAATCCACAAGACATAGCAAATATGTTACTCTATTATAGTTTGGCCATTGTGTATAATTAGCTTAAAGTATTCCGAATTATAATCAATAGTCTTTAAATATAGAGTATACAGTAGTACAGCAATTTTGTAAATGTAGCAGATAATTGCAGTTATTTAACAAATAGTCGAGAGTAGCATTTAAAATGAATTTTTTAAAATAATTTATATTTCATACTTATGCAACTTTTAATTGAGTTTGTTGCGTGAACTTTTATAGCAAAAACTACAATGAAAAGTCAAGAAATTAATACAATACTTAGGGGCATAATTGCAATTACAATCAAATACTAAATATTCTGTCTATAGCATTTATATAAATGTTACAGCCAATCAATGTAATAGCCAAGCTAGAATAGTGTTTCTTTCATTAAATATTTAATAGGTTAGAATTCCCTATAGACACGTTCGACTCTCTAAAGGTGTACCTATGTATATAATTTCTACATTGTTTTCGATAAAGGCAATAGTCGTAAACAAACTGACAAATTGGTAATAGCCCAATGGCAGAGCATGAAATGAACACGAAAAGAGACAAGTTCGTTGTCAATGTCGTTCGTTCGTCGACGCCAGCAGCGGACGGGGACAAGTTGTGGTTTTGTGAGAGAGACAGACAGAGAGAGAGAGAGTGGGAGAGTGAGAGTCAAATAATGGGGTAGACAGGGAATGCAGTTGATGGTCGCGTGGCAACGCAATCAACAAACATGTCAGCAAATAATATTAGTACAATGCTAGGTGCAACTTCCGAGCAAACACGCAGAAAGTAATGCATAACACGGCGCGTATACGTAATGCTTGTAATGTCAGCAAACGTGAAATCCATTTTTGATGAATTAAATTGCAATTGAAAAGAATCGGCTGCTGTTGCTGCTACTACTGGTAGCAACTGTTGCTGCTGCCGTTGCTGCCTCAGTGGGAGCAGACAGCAGCTGTTTCAGTCGCCTTGTAAACGTTGCGAAAAACGGACGCGTTTTAAGAACTCAACTGGGCCAAAGAAATGTATAAAAATAGAAATAAACGATAATAATAACAATTGTAATTAACATATGTAATGTGAAGTGTCTGTGTGTGTTGTGTGTGCGTAAAGAGGCTCGACGGGCTCGCGAATAGTATAATAATCGATAGCCAAATCAATAGCACGCCTCAAGCAGATGTTATGTTATGTACAAAAGAACAACAAGCGGCAAATAAACATTTCGAGACCTTTGCCAACTGATAACAAACATTGAAAACCCCTCTCTCGCACTCTTTCTCTCTGCTGTGTCTATACCGCTTGCTCTCCAGGGAGTTACGTTTCGCAAAGTTTTAGCCAAGGCGTCATTGAGAGGCGTCCAAATGCTGGTTATGAAATTGATACCGAGCGCCATTTGATTGAAATGCGCGGAAGTTTCCACTTGTCTTTCTTTTTTCAATTAGACAAGTGTATATAGAACAACGTGCTCGAAGGGCACTACAAAGCCCGTTGCCAACACGCAACATAGCCACAGTCGTGCCACAGACAACGGCAACTTCAAACCTATTCTTACCAATCCATAATTAATACAACTACAACTGTAACTAATAAAAGGACCACAGCACAAATATGACGCAGGAACAGGAGCAGCTTATGACGCCACCGCAAGCCTATCAGCCTGGCATGGCCATCATTTGCAATGACCTGGATAAGACACAGCTGCAGCAGCAGGAGAAAAACAACAACAACAACAACAGCAGCAGCAACAATAAAAAAGCCAAAGACAAATCACATCGCAAAGATAGCTTGCTGCCTTTAGGCGAACGACATACTGCGGTACTGCGCCAGGAACTGATGGTACTGCTGGGCAATATCGGAGTCCTAGGCTCCGGCATGGTGGTCAGCATGCCCGCGGTAACGTTAAACCAATTGACCGATCCCACGCAACCCTTCTGCATGAGCAAGGATGAGTCCAGCTGGTTCGGTGAGTAGTCCCAAAACATACTTAGCGGGCTTAAATGTTAACGCTAGACCTAGAGTAGCTTTCGAAGGGTTGTTTTCCTAAGGAAGAAAACCACCCTGCACACCACCCACCACAAGTCAAGTTTGACCTTGTCCGCTCGACCCTTTGATGGTGGGGTATTCCTTTTTGTTAGATAAATGCTGATCCAACAGCTGACACACTACTTAAGGCACAATTGATAAGGGGCTGTGACATAGGTAGAGCTCGTATTAAACGCTAAACAATAGATGCCTATTGACGCACTCATAGAGATTAGAGCAATAACATTACGCCATTGATAACATCTGGCAATTTGGTGTGAACAAGGCTAGACTTCTATCAGCAAACAGTAGCATGCGAGTAATAAAATCTTCCTATAGATAGAGTACAAAAGGAAGTTGGTATACATTCCTAATTGATTATCTTTCTTCCCTCTACCCGACAGCTTCGTTCCAGAATATTGCCTGCCCAGTGGGTGGACTAATCGTTGGCTTCTTTCTGGATCGCATTGGACGCAAGCATACAATATTGTTGACAAATCTGATAGGCCTAATTGGCTGGATTTTGCTTGCCACCAGTTTCATGCATGAGGATCACTATCATATCTATGCTCAAATGCTAGTGGGACGTGCCTTTGGTGGCACCATGATTGGCATGTTTGTCTCACCAGTTGGCGTCTACTCGGCCGAGATTAGTTTACCGAGCATCAGAGGACGTCTAATATTGGGCACCTCAATTGGCTTGGCCTCGGGCATTCTGTTCATGTATATGCTGGGCTTCTTTATACGTCACAATTTCGTGCTCATCTCGTCCATCAGTTGTGCCTATCAACTGGCTGCCATGTTGCTGGTGCTGCCCATGCCAGAGTCACCCAGTTGGCTGCTACAGAAGGGCAAGAACGAAAGGGCGCGACAATCCCTACGATATTTCCGTGGACTGAAGCGCAAAGGTGAGTAAGATTGCTTTTCCATTCCTTAGTTTCCTTTCCTTTCTTTTCCATTCCATTTCTTTCCTTTCTTTTCCTGTGCTCTCCTTTTTTTTTCTTTCCATTGTTTACTTTTCCCTTAATTTCATGTCCCTTCCTGTCCTTTCCTTTGCTTTCCATTCCTTTACTTTTAAAAGGAAAAAGAAAAATACTCACAGTTCCTAAATTTCTGTACGCTCCCTTCCTTTTCACAGTTTATTTCCCATACTTACTTAATCCATTTATTCCCTTTCATCTCCAGGTGATGACTATGTGCCAGAATTCGAGGAGGAGCTGACGCAGATGAAGATGACGGCGGACAACAGTCGTGACACGGCGGCCAGTGAGTCCATTGGCCAGGCCATACGACGCCCGGAGGTCTACAAGCCGCTCTTCATGATGATCGGCTTCTTTGCCTTCCAGCAGGCCTGCGGCGTTGTTGTCATCATTGTGTATGCGGTGCAAATAGCTCAGCGAGCTGGCGTAACCATCGATCCGGTGCTTGTAGCTGTCATGCTGGGCGTGGCACGCATCATAACCACCTTCTTTATGGGCAAGATCTTTGAGAAGTGGGGCCGCCGTCCCTCGGGCATCTTCTCGACCAGCGGCATGACCGCCTGCATGTTACTACTGGCTTGTGGCGGTTGGTTTCCCACCACAGTGGGCACCTTAAGTTGGCTGCCGGTGGTGTGCATTGTGGCGCACATAGTGTTCTCTACGATGGGCATGCTGACGCTGCCGTTCATCATGATATCGGAGGTGTTTCCGCAGAGTGTGCGAGGCAGTGCATCCGGCATTTCTGTCTTCTTTGGCATGATACTGGCCTTTGTAATGCTCAAAATCTATCCGAATATGGAGGCTTTTCTCGGCGTCGCCAATCTCTTTGCCTTCTATGCGTTCGTCTCGTTCCTGGCCGCCGTCTTCATCTATTGCTTTGTGCCGGAGACAAAAGGACGCACCCTCGTCGAGATTGAGGAGCATTGGCGCATGGGCAGGCGGGGCAGACGGGAGGCACGCGCCTCGGCGGCAGCGCTCAGCAATCTGAAGGATGTTGAGCTAAAAGAGATCTTCCTCAAGAAGTGAGCGTAGCGCGCAGCTTTTGAGTGAATGCTATCTGTGATGTGTGTTAAGTACTTAGCCTTAGCCAAAGAGCATGCGGCATTTTGAATGGCAAATAATCAAGTTAACAACTAAATAAATACAATATTTACTTTAAACAAACATACAATTTAACTGCAACTTGATTGGGATAGGGAAGCAATTGAAGTGAACTTATGATAAGCTGGAGGAGGCAACATCAAGGCTAAACTTAGAAAGCTTGAGGGAGGCAAGGTGAACAAAGAATCAAGGGACTGTGTTGTAATGCAGAAGATCGATGAAAGATGGATTGTAAGAGAGTCCAGTGTCAGAAGAATAAATGTCTGGAGTAGCCGGCAATTAGAGGATTGGAAGAAATTTAGCTAACGCTTAGAAGGGTTATCCCCAATGAATTAACCCAGTTAAGTAGTCAAGTTAACTACTTATCGTTTGGCACAAATAAAAATAATGAAATCCAATCGTTAGGAAAGTCATTTGAAGTGCAGTTGTGGACACTCTATGACCATCTGCCATTGGACCCTTGAGTCAGCAGATCTAGCGGAGACAGTGAGTCAGCATCGGCCCACTTACGGCTCGAATGCAACTGCGCATCAGTGAATGTCGACGATAAGAGGCGAAAAATAATGCAATAATCGAAGGCACCCCACTCTCAAAAGCCCTCTCTTGCTGTCATTCTGCGTAACGATAGAGATTGCAGGCTAAGCGAGTGGCATTGTTCATCAGCAGAGATCAGACAGCTAGACTTGAACGATTTCCACTGATTGGAATTGTCGGTGTACAACATACATGCACGCACAAGTCTGTGCATGAACTACAATGTATGGCGATAAAGACCGGATTTAACCGCATCGGTTACCATTCCATCAGTTTCACAAATTTGAGCGGCTTTCACAAGTTGTCAGAGACATTAGCTACATATATGAGCATTCACTCTGCGATTAACCAGTAATTAATATTATGAATTGTGAATACCTTTCTTAATCGGAGAAATAACCCCAAATAGCCAAGCACCAAATTTGTTAAGTTTAATCAATGTTAACTAACTGTTAATATACTTAACAGTCACCCTCTGGCGATGCCATTGTTATTTAACATTCAACTAACAGAGAAGTCAAAAGCTGTTCAAACAACTCGATTGGCCTGCTAATCTATTGATCTTCTATTTGTAACTTATTTAAACAGATATACAATTACAGGTTTAGTTATAGTCAATAAACAAACATCGTAAATTAGTTATAACAAGCAGTTTAATACTATTGTTTGTTCGCACAGATAAGTGCCGTTTATTGGTTAGAAGGGCAAACGAGCCCACCACACAAATTCTCAACGATTTCCAGTTGATTTGACGCCATAGAACTGGAACATGTAATAAACCTTTAATAACGACACTACCAATATGGAAAAAGAAAACAGCGCTAATTGAATTTGATTGAAAAACGTGCGGCATTTCATATCTGTTATCAGTTAATCAATTGGCTATCAAGCAAAATGTGAAATGATGACATGAAAGCGGGCAGCGTCGCGTCGTCACTTGAGCGCTTTGTTTACCACTCAACTACACTAACACACTGATAATCACACATATGCATGTACATACAGTTACCCCACTAGGGATTAGATTGGAGAAGAGACTAGCACAGCACTCAGGAGTGTATTGCACTTACCGTTACAACTGCATAACTACTTGTCGATCGTGATGTAATGCCAAAATGGCTCTTTCATGAGCAAGTTGCACTCTTATTATCTAAGCGATAGAGCCACATGACAAATCCTTACACTTTATTTAGGAAACCACGTTAAAAGTACACTCACAAAACTATTTTCGCATTTTGCTTGCATTTGCATACCTGAAATATTATGCGCGTGTTATAGCAACCAGCAATTTGCAGGTAATAATAAATTCGAAGGCGTTGCCATCATGTTTTTGAATTTTAAATATTTTTGTTTATTTGTTCTTATCTCGGTTTAATGTGACGTCTTAGTACAACAATTAGCTGCTAGTAATACATATATTTTTGTATATATATATATAGATACATACACATATGTATTTATATATATATTTGTATAAACGAATTAAAATTCAAGTTGTTCTTTCCACTTTCCACTTTCATATATACATATGTATGTATATATGCATGTACGTTTTATACGCGTAATGTAAACTACAAACTTACAAGTTGTTGTGGTATATGTTTGTTTGTGTGTGTGTAGATTAGTTTATCGTTTTATTCATGCATTGTAATTTGGATTTCATTTAAAAAAATTCGGCGCGCGTTTATTTACTTAACATTGTGTTTTTGTATACGTATGTTATATAGTTACATATATAATTTGTTTTGTTTTCTATCGGATTTTGTTGAATACAGTTCCTTAAATTGTTGCTTTTTTACGTAATTAGTTTTGTTCCTTTATTTAATGTAATTATGTATGTAGTATATTGCTTATGTAGTTGTCTTTCGATTTCTAGGCGTTCATTATGAGTAATTTGCATAATTTCTTCTTCTTGCTGTCATTAATTAATTATTTGTTTTTTGTTCATCTACATCTTGTTGCTGTTGTTCTTGTTGTTATTTGGTGTTTTCATTATTTTAAAAATCTCTCAAAGGGCAGTTCACGTTCCGCACTCAAACTCTGTGACATCAGTTTGACGGGTTTTGTTTTATTTATTTATTTTTTCTTTCTCATAATTTTTAAATATCGTATGTAGTACTGTTACAATTTCTAAGCAAAAAAAAGATCTTTTAGTATATGTATGTATATATAGTTTCATTATACGTATGTATTCTATGTGTATATATGTATATGCAGTATATATAAAATTTCTGTCTATACTTGAGTCGTATATATACATATATATATCTATGTATATATTGTATATATTTTGTATATATATATAAGATGAACGCATGGAATATGCTTATATAAGTTTTGAAGAAGAAGAGATGAGCTTCAAAGAATGTTTTCGAAAATACGAATATAAGTAATATGTTTGTACATAAATACATACATATATGAACTGATTAAAAAGAGTTATCGCTTTGTTCTTGACAGATTATCGACTCTAACTGTTATCGATTTATACTACATTTTCTCAACTAGTTAATTATTGTTTCCTTTATATTTTTATATTCATTCAATTTGCTATGCATTTTGATCAAAAAAAAATGGGTAATATATTGTTTACCTGGTTTCGATTATAAATACACACGTAAGAAACTATTTTCACTAATCAGTTTTGAGGTTCAATTCGTTAATATATTTGGTTTTTACTTTTTCTTATTGTGTTTATTTTTTTCTCAGTTTTTTTATTCTTTTCTTCTCATTATAAAAAAAATGTTGGTTGTTTTCATTTTCTTATGCTAAACACAAAAAAAAAATTTTATGCGTAGTCGATTTGTTATGCATTATAAAAAGATTCTGTTATCGCTAAACATTTATCGATATATTCATAAAAAAAATGTATGTATATATATATTTATATTTTTAAGTATATATTCCTTGAACAACATTTCAAATGTATGTAAGTAGTTTTCGTGAGGTTCCCTTTAAATATTATTATTTTTTTATATTAATGATTTTTTTTGCTAATTGCGCTTCTTCTGTTGCTGTTCGTTTTCCACGATAAAAAAAGATTTCTCAAAAAAATTATACAACAAAATTAGCTTGGCTGCTTATGATTAACAACAAAAAGTTCTTCTTCTTTGTATCTAGATTAAAATATAAAAAAAAAAACATGTTTATGTATATGTATGTTTTCGCACTACAAAAAAATATAGGGTTTTCCACATGCTCAAAAAATATTGATTAAAAAAAATACGAAAAAAATACTCCTTATCGTTATGAAAAAAATTATTTATTTCACTTTGTTTTTTTTTTTTTTTTGCCTTTTTTCCTTTTTTTATATTTTTTTTTTTTTATTATTTCTTTTTATGATTTTCTTAACTTGAACAAGTTGATGAGACCCTTTAAGCTATGTTATGTTTATCGATTATTGGACAAGAAAAAAAATTTGCATTCGCTTAACTAGAACTATTTACGAGACGAGACTCTAAGTGCTATTGGATTAATCCGATATTTCGTTACAAGCTAAGGCTACGATTGGTTGAGTATTTCTCCATGTTCTGTATGCTGTTGTTATCTGTCGTTATCAACTGGGAACTGTGATTGTAACTATGATTGCGACTTGCTAACAAATGTCAATGTCGTCAACGTTATGTGTGCTGTATACTTGTGTATGTATGTATGTATGTGTGGGAGGACACCGGAGTGGAGGGAGAAACGCTTGCTAGTTATACTTCTTATTTCTCTTCCTCTTCTCTCTTTTACCATAGCTACATTTTGCTAATGCTATTAATTCTTTCATTTCTCTTTCTCTTTGCCTACACTAACATAGTTTCCAATTTTAGTATATTTTTTTAATACTAGCTTCTCATTTGCGACTGATGCTCTCTTTCATTTTCAACTCTACACCATCCTGTTTTAATTCTCCTCACTTCCCCTATTACTTCTCCCTCCGTTGGTGTCAACTCCCTCAGCTCTAAACTGTTTTATTTGTGTATTATTATTTATTATTAGAAAAAAATTACTTTCGTATATATCGTTTACTTGATCTTCTTGACTTTTGCTTTTGTTTTGTTCTTTAGAATGTTTCGTACTCAGCACAACCAAGCTGTATGTATGTATGCAAAAAAAAAATATATTTAAATGCTATTTAACAATATTTGTTTCAATTTTTTTTGCTTTTCTTTTATGTTTTTCTGCTTAACTCCTTAATGTTAGTTGTACCCCTAAATGGGGTATGGATTCTTCTCGCATTATATAATTAGCAATTCGTTGTTGCACTTGCAAACAAATTTGGCTCTTCCCTTCCCATTGTCGACAATTGACGCCCTTGCAGAAGGTTGCCAACGAGCTTAACTAGTTTATAAATACATATTCCTGATCTGGCTCATGCCTTTCGTTAATGTCCAATTACCACTACTAATATAATTGGAAGAATTCTAAAATGTATCAGCTGCAAGGGCATTCAATCTTCGGCCGAAGCCGAAGCTTATTTATTTTTACTTAAAACATACATACTTAATTATAGTTTCTCAATATCTTAGTTTGCAAAATAATAAAACCAATCGAAATAAAGTTGTTTTGGGAAATGTTTATTTATATTATGTATGTTCGATTCAAAAATTTGTGTGTTCCTCAATCAAATTGTTAAATCATTATTAAAAATAAAGTAAAATTTTGATATATGTTATGTGTGTGTGTGTAAGTGTGAGTGTAGGGGAGAATTTACACAATAAAAGACCTATACATTTTGTTGCTTTTTTATTCGTTATGCATATCAAAATTAAGAAATTATAAATTTAAAAAATCAAAATTGTTTCAAATAAATTTGAAGATCATCAATCCTTATCAATTGTTCTCAAAAATATTTTAATGATTCAATTAATTGAATTTACGTAATGTTTTGGGCATTTATTGGGCGTCCCAGTTTGATTAGCTTAAAATCAAGACAAAATTAAAATGTGACAATCGAAAATAAAATACCATTTGGAGCCACGTCAATTTCTCCAATAAGATTTGGGCTCTGAACAAATTGAAAATAAAAATGTTAATTTTAAAATATAATGTTGCATTTCGTTCTGTGTTTGTTTTTTTTTTCTATTCTCTTTCCATTTTATCACGTGCTTTTTTACTTTTTCTTAATAGTTTTTTTACGTTTCCTTTCTTATATTTTTTTGTATTTAATGTAATGTTGTGTGTATGTCTAACATGCTCAAGTTGTTTTTTCTTTGTATTTTTTGTTTATAATTATGAAAAAAATTCTTTTACAAACTATGCAAAAAAAAATTAGATATTTTGTTGTAATTTTGTCTGGTTGAACAGGTTACGGGGGGGAAGGGCTGCACCCCCCAAATAAGCTGCACATTTAAGCTGCCCCCAGAGGGCTGCTACGGGCAGTGCTACCCACGCCCTTCTCTTACAAAACTCTTCTACATTCTTCTTCTTCTTCATCATCTTCGTTTTCACTTTCATCTCATGTCTCTATATAGTTGGTAAGAACAGCCTGAACTTGAGCATGCTAACGATTGTTATTATAATGTTTATATATACGAAAAAAAATTCATTTATAAATTATGAAAAAAAAACAGATCTTCAGCTATAAATACACATACATACATATACATATATATATAGATAGTTGGGTAGATATACATATGCATAGTTCAGTAAGTCGGTTTAGACACAAATACAGAATCAATCGATATAATCATAATAATAATATAATAATAAAAAAAAAACAGATCTTATGCCTTATATATCTATATATTAGTTATAGATGTAATGTACGTATATATATTTTTTATATATATCGATTATAAATATTTTATGTGAAAAAAAAGTTGTTTGCCTAAAGTTAAGCAAAAAAAATATATATATTAATGTATATACCTCACATTTCCATATCAGTATTGTATTTTCTATATATGTATATATCTGTTCACTTCAATTTCATATAGCCAATACGTGTCTGCCAGTGTGTGTGTGTTTTGGGACTAATGCTAATGTGTTTATTAACTATTACATAAAGAAAATTCCTTCCAAAAAAAAAGCACAAAAATAAAAAAAAAATACAAACATAAAATAAATGAGGAACATTTAAAGTTAAACGAAAAAAAAAGTGATCCAAAAAAAAGCTTATATTTGATTGGTATTCGTTGAGAACATAAAGATAAATGTCGCTAAAAAAAAAATTGATTCACATGTGTGAACGTGTGTATGTAAGTTGCGTGTGTGTTTGTATACATCTGTTTATGTATATGTGGGTAGTCTATTGACAGTTTTAAGGTTATGTCGGCCACAAAAAGGAGCCATTTGCATTGGCAGCAGCAGCTGCTGCTGCTGATGTTGTTGGCGCATCTGTTGCTGTCGTGACAGTTGCTGTTGCTTGATGAAAACTGTTGCCGTTGCCGAGCAGCTTGTGCAGCTTCTGCTGTTGTTGTTGTTGTTGCTGATCCATGCTATAGTTGCCAAAGTCATGCAACTGTTGTTGCGTTGGCATGCCAAGGCAATTGCTGAGATTGTTGATGTTGCTGCTGCTGGCGTGCGGGGATAGATTTAGACTCTGGAAACTGTTGATCAACTGATTGTGTTGCTGCTGCTGATGTTGTTGTTGTTGTTGCTGCTGGCGTGATTGCAATTGTTGCGGTTGTTGATTGTAGTTGTTGCCGAGCGGCTGATTGTGTTTCTGCTGGCGTTCTTGTTGTTGTTGTGCGTTGCAGTTGCTGTTGTTGTACTCGGCAATGCTGTTGTTGATGTTGATGTTGCTGTTGTTATGATAATGATTGTTGCTACTGTGCGCAGCGGCAGCATTGCTCAGGCGTGGCAGCTGACCATTGTTGTTCAAGTTGAAATTGTTGTGTGGCGATTCGTGTTGTTGTTGTTGATGTTGCTGTTGGAATTGTGAATGATATTGTAACATATTGTTGCTGCTGCTGCTGCTTAGGTTGATGTTGCCGCTGCTGCTGCTTAGGTTATTGTTGAAGTTGTGGTTGTTGTTGTGGTTCAGGTTGTTGCTGCTGTTGTTGATGATGCTGTTGATGTTGGAATTGAAGCCGCACGCCTGCTGATAGAGTTGCAGTTGCTGCTGCTGCTGCGGCGTCAATTATAAGTAGGGATAATGGTACTTCCTGCGGTACAGTCCATCAAGCAAATCGGCAAAGTTATCACCTAAAATACGTTTTTTTGTTTTTTTTTTTTTAAAGAAATTAAAAAATAAAATAAAAATAGAAGAAAAATATATTAGTATACAGTGGTGTGGCAAGAGGCAATGTTGGCGTCTATTTGAAAAAGTTGATTGCATTCGTACAAAATATTTAAATTTAAGCTACATTTAAATCTTAATTTAGTTCATTTCTATATCATGTTGCAGTGCTTCGACAAAAACCCTAACCTCACTTATGTTAACTTAATATAATTAACAGACTAACAGACATACATATACAGAAAGTAGTTTGGTGTATATAGATTTGAGTTGAGTTTGAGTTTAGGGTGTGGTTAGTGTGTTTATTGCTGTAGTTTATAGTTTTCTTTTTTGGCTTTTTACGTTTTGCGTTTTTTCTTTGATGCGAGTTTTGTTTTAGCAGCTTGTTTTACGTGTTCTTTGTTCTTTGTTTTGTGGTACAATTTTCCTTTACGCCTCCCGTGTGTTTCGTCGGTTTCGATACACGACCGTACAACAAAAAAATCTCGGAAGATTAACGCTCTTTTTTTTTTCTTTTTTTTTTGCTTTATTCGTTCATTAACGGTGCCATGTTTTGTTTTATTTATATGGGTGGAAAAAAAAGGAGGAAAATCGAAGGAAAAAGTCGGGCTGAGGAAGGGAAGAGTTGCAAACAACATAAAGGCGCTGATATGAGGCTATGTTCACTATGAAAATGGCATTCTATACACATACACATACACTCATACATAAATATATATACTTGTGTGTATGTGTGTGTGTGTGTGTAAAAGGGCCATTTGCAAAAATGTGGCAAACAAAAGAAATTAGTGACAAACGATCCATCTAAAAAGTACAAATTTGAACACATACGTGGACACGAACTAAGTTATGAGATATATCAATAATCTTATAATGAATACAATTATAATGCTTGTTATTGTTGTTATTGGTATGCTGATGAATGGCAAGGCGGGGCAAAGAGTGAGGTGTATGTTAACTAGCTGTGTGTCGATTATTTGGTGAGTGATCGGACAACGTAACGGACCAATAATTTCATTGTTTTGTGAGGGGAATGGTCGAAGATTCGCTATATATGTATATATTTATGTTATATGCAATGTATTGAGAAAGTTATACAAAACGTCAAAAAACACACAAAAACCAAAGTCAACTTCTAGCTGAAGTCGTTATTTTTTATATTTTTTTTTAGCGCAAGCAAAACTAATCAATAGAAAATAGATTCGAGTTTGATCGAGGATGATCTTGGAAAGCAGTTCGTTTAGGGTTTTTGCGCAGAATGTTTGTCATCTTACAATTTAATTGAAATTTAAACAATATTATTCTTTATATTAGCAATTGGAACTTTTTCAAATACCGCTCGACATAATTTAGAATTTTGTTTCACTTGTTTTTTTTTTTTTTTTTTGAGAGAGAGAGTCAAATAAATACGAATTACTTTTGAAGTCTGTTTCGTTTTCAAATTTTGATTTCGATTTCTGTATGAAAGATGAGCAAATAAAAATATAGAGTAAAAAACATGGCACGTTCTAAAGAGTTTCAATTTTTTTTTTTTTTTTTTTTTTTTTTTTAATTTTGCAACATGAAGCTTGAAGAATTTAAAGCTCGCATTGATAGTAAAAGAACAAAAATATTGTATATAGATTGAGCTGTGTCGAGTATGTTATGTATTTGGTGTAGATAAAGGCATGTAATTGCTTAATTATGTGTATGTATGTGTGTATGTTCGTCATGTAATATTCCAATGCAAGTAGGGCTGACAATGAAGAGGGCGCAAAAAGCGCAGCGAGAAGAACAAACTAGAGACTGTACTTCGTACTTTAAAGCGAAACTAGTGTTGGTAGGCAATGGAGGCTTCTCTTAGAACTTCTCAAGACACTTTCTTCGCCCACATAGCATATGTCAGCCCACGAACGTGTTTGCATGTAGTCTGTCTGTCTTTAAACTACTTAAATTATATATTTATATATATATATTAAGACTCTGATTTGCTTATGTGCTCTCAAAAAAAAAAAAAAAAAAAAAAACAAGAATTATGATTATGATTATCATTAGGCATAGTAGAGAATATAAAAGGAATAATTACTATCGAGACCAAAGATAGCATCGCAAATAGCATCGAATAATGAGCGTATTTTTTCCATTGCTCCGTCTATAAAAAAAAATGAAAAAAATAAACAATTTGTACAACTTATTAGTTGTCGGCGCCAACTGAGTCTTCGTTTTTTTTTTTTTTTTTTTTGGTTGCTTGTATACTTTTATATATATCATTTGGTTTTTCTTTTCATATTTTTTTTTCATGTCGTCAAGAAAAATCAAAGTCAGAAGAATCGAAAAAGATATATGATAAATGAGTTTTGGGAAGGTTAGTTGGCTAAAATGGGCGTGGCAAAAGAAGTTATGCCAATACCCGGTTAGTGCTTCAACTACGGCAACAAATGGGACATACATAAACGTTTATATAAAACACAAACTACTCGAATACTAAAGGTAGATAATTACTAGATCTTTTGTTCGTTTATTATGTTAAAATAAACTAACCTCAACTAATAAACTGTATGTATAAATTAACTAAAAAATTATAAGACATAAGATCAGACTTAAATAATCAAACAAACAACAAAAAAAAAAAAAAACAAACAACTAAGTGAAGAAGCAAAATCACAAAAAAAAATCGTAGAATGAGAAATATAAAAAAAAAAACTTATATTTAAAAAAAAAATGTTTGCCTGTTGCGGAAGTGATCAAAGGGGGGGTAAGCTGTACAGTTAGTATGAGTTATGAATCTTTTAATTGATTTAATTGATTTTCCTCTAGTTTTAGAAAGTCAGTTTTTTTTTTCGTATATAAACTTTTAGCTTAACACTGAAACTGCAGGCACATATAAAACATGAAATTCAAATATGTAAAAAAAAAACAGAATATATATATTTTAATAGATTTATATGGCTGATATAGGGTATATAATGCTGAGAGGCGTAAGCTTAGACGCTAGCACCAAAAAAAAAAAAAAAAAAAAATTATATAGTATGTATAGAATATATTTTAAACATTTATAAGAAAGGAGCCATGGCTCAACACTTGTCACTTGTTTCGGGCATGTTGTAAAAAAAAGGAAGAGAACAGAACCAGTCGTACAATGATTTGTATGATTGTTTATGCATGATACACTTGCAAAAAAATATGAAAAAAAAACATATGTATATAAATCATTTCAACAAGTAGATAGATTTCATTATTTTTTTTTTTTTTTTTTTTTTTTTTTAGTTAAGTTTAGGTTTCATACTCGTTGTGGCACTGGAACCGATAAAGGGGTGTGCGGCTGTCTTTTTGCATTCAGTTTTACTTTAGCTTTCATTGCATTTTCGCAATATTTTCTCCGATAAAAAAAATTTGTAACACTTTTATCAAATTTTTTTATGGCGGCCAAAAAAAAAATGAGAAAAAAAAAGGTTGCAGAGCAGCACTTCGAAAATTTGCACATATAAAAAAAAAACAAAATATGTTTGTGGGTATTAAATTCAAATGTGATCGGGATCGGTTGTTTTGTCGATCGATAACACTTTGAAATTCACCCCGTTATCGGCTACGTAAGTGCGCGCATACTTACCATGCGCCACGTCAGCATTTCATAACAGTCAATAGTCCCTGTCCCTGTCAGTCTCTCTCTCTCTTTGTGTAACTCTCTCTCTCTCTCTTTCTCTCATGTCTTTTAATATTCTTTGTGAGCTGTGAACAGAAACCTGCTGCATGCGCGCGCGCCACCTGTCGTCGATATGGCGGCAACATCATTGTGTTAAATGTGGAACAACAAAAAAAAGAAGAAAAAAATACGGCAACACTCCTCACACACGCACACAGCCACACGCACACACACATGAACATGCACACAGGCTTACACACACACACACATAGAACACGCTTCAGGCTTGTCCCGATCTCTATTGGCGGCCCACACACAATTTTCAGTGGTTCCTTGTTTCTCTTCGTTTTGCATTTTTTTTGTTATTATAAACAAAAAAAAAAATAAAAAAAATTTGTTTTTAGTTTTCTTTTGCGTTTTGGCTTTTTATTTTTTTTTGTTTTTAAATATATACATTAGAGTATATACTATGTATATATATTTATATATAGATATAAATATATATTTATATGTGTGTGTTTAGATCATTATTTGCTGTTGTTGCTGTTGATGTCGCTGCTTGTCTCTCGGCGTGGTTGTTGCTTTTGATAACGCACTACAAACTAAATAATTTAAAATTTAACGCTATAGAGTTTCGTTATATAGTCAATTTATGGTATAAGCTATATATATATAACTATCTATGTTCTTTGCTTTTTTTTTTTGTTTCATTCAATTTTTACTTTATGAGAATAATTTTCTTATTATTGTTGTTGTTGTCGCATGGGGGAATATTGTAAATCATAAATGTGAACGATTGTGTGTTATTGCTTATAGGTCAGAAAGGGATGGATATACAGTTGTGTAACAAACAGGGCAACGTTTCATTTATTATTTTATGTTTAAGGTTATGTTCATTTTTAGTTCAGTTGGGTTCAATTTGATTTCGTTTTCTTTACCATTCCAAGTACTTGCTCTTTGCACACTATAAAAAAATTTGTCAAAAAAATTTGCACGTTCCTCGTTTTCTTTTTTTTTTTTACTTTATAAATGTGTTATAATTCTTATTTATTTTCTTGATTCGCTTTTGCATTTTTTTTTTTGTTTCCTTTTTTTATAATACATGAGATATTTAAGTTGCTTTCAGTACGTTGTTGCACACACACTTCACTTTGTTGTCTATGTATGTATATGTAAAAAAAATAGATATATATTCTATACAGAAATTATTTTTCCGCTTCTTTTACTTTATCTAGGTGTCTCTTATAGCTCATCAGTGAACTAAGCTTATGCAGGAAAAAAAAACAATGCTGAAATCAACTAATATCGAATGTTATCGATAGCTGCTGCGACGATTGTTGCTGCTGCTGTTGTTGTTGTTGTTGTTATTGTTGTTGTTGTGGATGTAACACGCTCGTTGTTTTAGGTTCTACGGCACTTAGGCTTGGTTTATTCTCTTCTCTTTTTTTTTTTTTGCTCTCTTCGCATTATTTACTTTAACGTTCATTCTATAAATCTCTTTTTATTGTTGTATGTGTATGTGTTTATTTGTTGTTGTTTTGTTGGTGGATATGGGGGACTTTCTAAACTAGAATTGGGGCTTAGGAGGGTTTAAAAAAAAAAAAACAAAAACCAATGCTTTTTGTTTTCAGTTCAATTTTGTTTCTTCAGTTTTTTTTTTTTTTTTTTTTTTTTGGCGGGTATTTGTTAGTATTTTCTAAAGTTAATTTTAATTTAAAAATACGCAATTAGTTTATATTTTTTTTGTGGCTTTTTTGTTTATAGTTTTTTGTTAAAAAATCAGTTTACACTAAAGGGGAAAATATACAATTCAATTTGTTGTCATTATATTTTGATTATGCATATATTATTATAATATATACATGCACATTATCTCTTCATTAGAAATTAAGAAATACAAACGAAAACAAATAAAAATTACAACAAATTGTTTTCATTTACTTATTTTTGCTTTTGCATTTTAAGTAGAGATAGTTGTTCGTAAGTGAGAAATAACTAAAGAGAACTAAAAAGTTGTGTATAGTATTATTAATATTAATTCTTAAGTTTTTCTTGTGATTGGTGATTGGTTTTGTTTGTTGTTATTAGAGTTGTGATTTTGCATCTACATGTTGTTGTTTCTTTTTTTTTTTTTTTTGTCAAAAAAATAGTTATATATTATATTATATAATTATAGGTATATACATAATATGGTTATGTATAACTGGTCTGTTGTTTTTTTATGTTTGTTTGTTATTGTTACGTTGATTTGTTTTTTTGATTTGTTTTATGTTTTTAATGGGATTATTATTTTTTTTTTTTTTTTTTTTTTGTTTAGATAAACTTTTGTGCATCAAAGTACGGATGCGTTTTTTGGAAGCGCTGTTGTGATTTTAATGATCTACCTCTGTGAACCATATTATTGAAGCCAGCCGCCATGTGCGCTGGTGGGGGTGGTGGTGGTGGTGGCGCCTGTGGTGGTCCCATGCCCATTTGCGACATGAAATGCGCCGCCTTTGCCTTGCCATGCTCTTCGGCCAGGCGCACCGACAGTGGCTGTGATCCTCCCTCGGGTATGACGTTGTTCAGCGCCGAAATTGCTTCCTGTGCCTCCTCACGTTTGTTGTAGCTGTTTTTGTTTGCGTATTTAAATTGTTTTTTTGTTTGTAGATGAAGAATGCAAGATGTAAAAAAAAGACAAAAAAAAAAAAAAAGAAATGGGACGGAGAATGAAAGAGAGAATGATTAGCATGTGAGAAAAATGAGAGATGCAAGTGGGGGCAAGTGTTTAATTATTGATTAAAAAGTTATTCTCTTTTGTTGCTTGAGTGTGCAACATCAAAAGACAAAACTTTGCAATAGATTTTGAACCGTTGCAACTTACCGTACAAATGCCACGCCCCGTGGACGACCGGTGAGCTTATCACGCAATATATTCTTCTGAACAATGGAACCGTATTTGCCAAAAATTGTGTCCAGCTGATCATCGGTTATAGTGCGCGGCAGATTGGTCACATACAGATTGGTATCCTTGATCGATTCACCGCCAGGACGCGCATAAGAAACCTAAACGAACGTAGAGCAAAATGTTTATAGAGTGTTTGGTTAGCACATAAGCGAGAAAGCTTACCTTTAGGCGCTTGTTACGCACTGTTATGCCGTTGAGCACTTTGATAGCACGCTGCGAGTCCATTTCCGATGTGAAATCCACGAAAGCATAACCAAAACTGTAGCCAGTCTACAAGATGAGATGCAAAATATTAGTATGGCTATTTAGAAGATAACAATGAGATTGTTTTATCGACCCACCTTATAGTCTCTCATGATTCTGCACGTGTTGATGGGTCCAATGGCTCTAAATAGCGCATACAGCTCGCGATCAGTCATATCTTGCGGCAAATAGTTCACTATCAAGTTGGTGTTGCTATTGGAGCGTGGATCGTTCATCATCATGTCATCGCTGCCACCGCTGCCTATCGATAGACCGCATAGATTGTTCAGCGAATTGTTGCTGGCCATGGGCATATTGCAGATGTTGCCGCCAAGCGAATTGGCGCTACCGCCATTGCCGCCCGGAAAATCGGCATAGCCGCGACGGGACGAGGAACTTGGAAATGTAAATTCTGTGTCCTGTGGTGAGAACGCATAACGTGACTGTAATCAAATTAACCATACAAAGATACTCTAATGTTGAGAGAAGGCCTCATAAAACGCTGTACTGTTGGGGGGTGTTAGTGAGCGGGACGACGACGACGACTCGACTCTGGATGGCTCTGATTAATATTGTTATTATTTGTTATCGATATACACTTGTAGCAGCATCAACAACAACAATCACTCTCTCTCTCTCGCTCTCGTTCTATTGCATTCATACACACATTAGTAAGCTGTTAAATCGCTACAAATGGTTTAAATGCATTAAATTATTTGAAGTAAATTGAAAATTGCAAAGAGAAAATGTTTTAACATTTTGTTTTGAAATTGTAAAACGTGCGTACTTTT
The DNA here is from genome assembly GCA_018150935.1 of Drosophila pruinosa. Classification (NCBI taxonomy): domain Eukaryota; kingdom Metazoa; phylum Arthropoda; class Insecta; order Diptera; family Drosophilidae; genus Drosophila; species Drosophila pruinosa. The sequence continues at coordinate 14,848,230 of JAECWR010000194.1, read as the reverse complement.
AACAGTTGCTACTCGAACTTAACAGTCGCCTATTAACAGCATGTTAACATCGTTCACAGCGCCTAGTGCAATAACATACTGTGGAGCCATGTTATGCGTTAAATGTTACGTGCTTCGTTACTTTAACAGTCGCATGTTAAGGCATTTTAACAGCGCTCAACGGCGCTAGTGCAAAAATGTTAAGAGCAATGGAAGTTAAGCTTTGATAAGTGAATTTTGGTTTGTGTGAGTGGGAGTGTATATGTGAAAGTATATGTGTGGGAGTGTATGAATAACTGCAAACAGTTAACGGCATTCAGCGTTGCATTTGAAAGGCAAAAAAGGAATTGCAAATGTGAGAATAAAGAAGCCAAAAAGAAAACCCAAACGAAACGAAACGTTTGCTGTAAGCCGCTTAAGGGCACAATTGTGTGGGTATGTGTGTGTTTGGCTGTGTGCTAGAATGTCTACTTGTATGCGTGTGTGTGTGTATGAGCATGACTTGCCATTAATTGGAGAGGGAGGTGGTGGGGCGTATGGGTTGTTGAATAACAGAGGAAACGGAAGAGCTTGGACAGCAGCGCAAGGCTGTTGCTGCTGCCATCGCAAAGTATGCAATGACTTTTATTATTTTCTATTTCTTTTTGTCTGTTATTGTTTTTGTTTTTGTGTTGTTGCTGTTGATGTTGTTGCCTGTTTTGTATTTTATTGTGACTTTTTGTTTAGTTTTCTTTTGTTTAGTTTGTCTTTACAAAAATGCAAAATTTAAGGTTAAGTATTATTATTATTGGTATTGGTATTGGTTTTTGTTTTCATATTTTGTATTCTGTTTGGTATTTTATTTAATTGTTTGTTTTTAATCAAGTGTTGAGCATCCACAAAAAACGATTTTGAGATTAAAGATTAAGCGTGTGCCCCAGAGCGTTCAATGAGACAAACTCAATAACATTCAACTAGAATAAATTTAAGTATATTGAATAAACATACAAAACCGAAAACAAAAAATTCAATTATCAATTGCAAATTGCTTTCTGTACATTCTTTTAAATTTACTTTATTTATATCAGTATTTTTTTTTGTTCTCTTTTTTTTTTTGGCACATGCAATGAAATTTGATTTTGATTGATTTCGAACTTTATGTTCAAATAAAGTACAAAAATTTATTATATATATTTTCTTTTGTTTAACTTCTAACTGCAATACGTACCATTCCTGAAGGCAGTGAATGCGACATGCCAAATACACGCCCACCGCTGTTGATTGATTGATTGAAGAGAAGAAAATACAATATTAGCATATCTCGCATTGATGTGATTTTAGAGTAATGGTGAAATAAACATGATGAAAGAATAAATAAACAATAATAACAATTGATTGTTATAAAGCGCATTTTACTTTTGGTTCTTTGAAATGAGTTTGATGTAGAAATGGAATAATCTTACTGCACTAACTTAATAGAAATGATATCAAAGAGACTTATAGCAGGTACAAATAATGCATGTCCATCACCTGACACTGTTAGCCCTCTGTTAAAAGGTTAACAGTGCACAGTGAGTACTCAACGTCCATCATTTGACTCGCCATCATACCTAGTTGTAATCTTATAGAGCTTACGAACTAATATCAGAAGTGCATAATCTCCGAGGAGACATTTTATCAAATTTATAGCCGCCTTTTGGGCGCTGAGCATAGAAGACAGATAAAAAAAAAGTGCAACTTTAACAAACGTTTTCCCAATATACCGAAACATATGATATATGTTTGAGTATAAGAGTAAACGATCCTGGATAAATTTTGTAAATTGCTTTTGCTGCAAACACTTAAAAGACTTAAATTTTTGTTGTAAGCACCAAAAAAATATTCACACTTAATTATTTTGTATGACACGTGAAAAAAAATCACATTAATCACTTGAAAAAAATATGGACACATTTTAATTTCTTTTTTTTTTGGCACTTGAAAAAAATTTAAAAAAAAAAGTGGCAAACTCTTTCTCCGTAAAAAGAATTATTTTTTTAATTTCACTTTTGCAATATACTTTACAATATACCAAAATACTTTGACAATATACCAAAAAAAAAAAAAAATGAAATGAAACAAAAAATTGTAAATAATTTGGACATTTTGTTTAGCACTTAAAAAAATATTTAAAAAAAAGAATGCAATTTATTTGTATTTCCCGCGTGGTCAGTTGAAAAACTGTTGTTGTTGATTGTTGATTGAAGGTGTGTTTTAGTCTCTAGTTTAACTTAGGGGATGCATGACATTATTAACTTTTTGTATTTATGTTTTTTTTTTTTGTTTTGTTAATGTTTACATTATGGTAAAATGTCAAGAAGTCTTTTACTTACAGGCGTTGCCGGCGTCTTCGTTTAAGGAACATTTTGTTGTTGCGTCACAGAGTGAGTTATCACACCAGTTTTACTCTTGTTTCGAAACAAAACTAAAAACTTAACTCAAAAATAATATAACCTCACTACATACTAACTAAACGTTTCTGTCTCTCGATTTCGCTGTTGAGATCGCTTGATAATGCTGCTTGGCTGTGGGAAGAAATGATGTCTACACAATTAAATTAACTGACATTATCGGTGGGGGAATAATCATTTCGGGATTGTGTGTGTTAATGTTTGTGTGCGGGTTTTGTAGGTGTGTGTGTGTGTTTATGTATGTGTGTAGTGTCCAGCTGTGTGTGGTTGAGAGAATTTATGTAATTCATTTTAATCTCGATTTTCTTTTTTCCATTTAAACAGACAAAAATATGTTTGGTAGAGCACATGAAAAAAAACAACAAAAAATTGCCAGTTGATGGGTCACACTGGCTATGACTGCTACTGCTTTGTAGCTGTTGCTGCTGTTATCGGTTATCGATTTAGCTGTGGCTGCTGTTGTTGATTGTTGACATTGTTGATTGTTGATATTCTTTGCTGCTGCTGCTGCTGCTGTAGTTGTTGTTTGTTGTTGTCGTTGCTGCTGCTGCTGATTGATGTGTTGTTGTTGCATTTGCAATTATTTAAATCGCTTTTAAATGATGCTGGCTACTGCTGCTGTGGTCGCTGCAGTGCGTGCGAGTGAGACAAGTATACGCACACAAGTGTGCACTCATAGCTAATAGGCAAATTTCGACAGGTATGCATTGATAGATAGATTCATGTATGGACACGTCTGTATGTGTTTGTGTATGTGTGGATTTGTGTTCGTACGACTACAACAACAACTGTTGCTGCTGCGCTGCTTAACAACTAAGTAACAATACATACAGACATAACAGAGACATATACATAACTTAAAGCTAACAGTGCTGCTGCTGCGCTGCGACTGCACTGCCCTGCACTGCTCTCTCCCTCTGCTGTTGCTTACAGCATATGTCAAGGTCCTGACACAATTTATGAGTACAGCGCACGTGACATGCTCGCTCTTGCTCTCACTCTCGCTCTGCAACCGTCTCTTTCTTGTTTACATTTTAGGGGCCGCTCACGCATATACAATAAATTAAAAGGCTTTTGCTTTTGCATTGCGTTGCAGTCAGCAATAAAAACAAAGGCATGGCAGCTGGATGACGATAACTTGCCAAAATAAAAAACAATAAACCAGAGAACGGAGTTTGTGAAGTAAGGCAACAGCGCAGTCAAGCTGCAAGCAGGGAGTTGCACAGTTGCAGAGTTGCAGGCAGTCGCATCGTGAACACTGGCGCCACAAAGACTTGGCCCAGTTGGCACTAGAGCCAAGGATGTGAAGAGAGAGTTCTTGTTGTTGGCTTGGCTTGGCTTGGTAATATAGGTCGGGTCAGCTGAGTGCATGAGAACTCGGTGCTCTTCCTTGTGCTCGTGTATTTATTGAGTTGTTGGTTTGTTGGGTACAGCAAAAAACAGTCTTATGCATATAAGAAACATAGAGCTTAGGCTTACTGAGAGCTATGGGGCGATTTGATAGTGTGTGAAAACGACCATGAATGATTCATCGTGTGGTTTTGTTGAGTGACAAAACGTAAAGCAAAACGCGAAAGCATAATAATTATAAAAGAAATAAAGTAAGACATAAATATTTTAAAGTTATGTATATGTAGTGATATAATCATTCCTCTTTTTTTTCTTATTTTGGTTTTGCTTTTGTTTTTGTATTTCAACATTTACCGGTACATTGTGAGACAGTTTAGGTTGCAGAGGCCGCACGAAAACGTTGTAAGGCCGTTGATAGAGCCCTGGGTTGAAGATCAAATCAGGATCGTGATCGTAATGGCTACAGCAGCGCGTTTTTTCATCTTGATTTCAGTTTCAGTTTCAGTTTTAGTTTGTTGTTGTTTGTTTGTTTGTTTTGAATTAAATGCAGTGTTAACGTGAAAGTGGAAGAGCTTGCGTTACGTTGAGATTTTTGCTTACGTTACGTTAATGTAATGTTATTGAACTTAAACATTCGTTATCACAAGACACACTTGGCGAATAACAAAACGACGCGACGCGACGGCGTTCCGTTACGTTACGCTATCTTATTATGTTATTTTACATTTTACATGGCGCCCTCTGTTAACTATGGAGATAAAGAGTAAGAAGGTTTTATGGTGAGTTTACGAACATGTGTGCGCTTGTGGCGTATGCAATGATTAACGTAACGAAACTACAGCAAAAAACAAAACCAAAAAAAAAAAAATGACAGAGTGTGGCAACTCCAATTCACTGAGCGATCGAAGTTATGTGTGTATGTGTGTTTGTTTGGTTTTCGTTGTGTTTGAAGTGTGTGAGTAAGAGAGCTTAAATTAAAATACAGGGATCTTACAGAGTTGCCTGACTGCTTTTTGCTGTATGTGTATGAGAGAGAGTATTTAGATAAGTCTTTGTGTCTATGTGCACGCTTTTGATTAGTTTTGAGCCTTGCGCTAAATTTAGTTAATTAGTTGCTGTACAATCTAGTACATATATTAGATAAATATTACTTATTCATGTAGTTGGCTTTTAATTCTTGTTCTTGTTCTTCTCAATAGTTGTTGCAGCTCTCGTTGTAGCTCAGTTGTTGTTGTCGTTGCTCAAGTGTCCATTGTTTTTACTTTTTCTGCTGTTTTCGCAATATTTCATAACGAAAAAAAGAGAATGTGTGTGTGTGTGTGTGTGCGATTGTATCATGGGGGGAGAACGAGGGGTGAGTGGGTATTTCTTTGTTGTAAGCTGATGAACGGATAGATATTGTTGAGGCCTTTCGATACTGGCAAGTGTGTGTGGTGGGGAGGGTGGCTGGGGGTCTCGCAAATCGATAACAGGAAATGCCTTGCGACACACGTCTTAATCATCATTGCTGCCAGCCTCCATGTGCCTGCCACCCCCTCCCTCTTCACGCACACACACACAGGCCATACTCATATAGTATCAATGCATACACTGCGAAGGTTGCAAGATCAACCTAGCAAAAAAAATGGTGTCTAACATAAAAAAAAATGCTGCTATTTGTTGCAGCGAAATTTATACTAAGAACAAAAAATACATTTCCTATTTTATTTGATTTTTGTTTTTGGAACTTGGGAATCATAAAAAATGCATGTGTAGAGTAATTGTAGTACGTTATGTGCGTGTGTTGTTGTCTGGAAGAGGGAATAGGGAATAGGAAAAAAATAGGGGTTTTTGGTGGAAGAGAGTAATTCTCTCATTTGCTAATGGCTTTGGGGGGGAAGGATGAAGAAACTGAAGTTAAAATTTACCTCGACTTGTTGTAACCGTATGGAGGATAACCACCGTTATTATTGTTACTACCCGGATTATTGTTGCCGTACATATCCTGAGAGTGTGTGTGCACGAGTATTTTTTTTGCTGTTTACCCAAAAAAATACTCTCAAGTGCACCTTGTATTGCGTTTGAAGGTAACGGAAGATATTTATCGATATATGTATAGTCTATCGAAGGCGTAGTCTGCTCTCTCTCTCTCTCTCGCACTTGCTTTCGCTGTCTCTCGTGCAAGTGCAAGTGGATCGATGCTCTTGCACGTTCGCTTGCTCTCTCGCTCTGTTTATGGTTGGCGCTCAGCGCTCTCAGCTGCCAGCTGCTGTTCAAAATTTAACTGCTTTTTCGGCGAGAGAGTTTGCTGTGTCTGTGTGTATTTAAGTGTACGTGTATGTATACGCTCTATGTGTTCTTTTTGTCGGTGTGTCTGGCGAGAGCAAAGACGCTCTCGTAGACAATTGGCGCTCTCGCAACTTGAAAGCCTTATTTATGTATAGTTCCTTTAGTATCTGCTTCTCCTTCTTGTACTTCCTTCTTTTTGTTACAGCCAGACAGTTTTGTTTATTTTCTCCCCTTCTTTTTGTGTCTTATTCGTTAGTATCAAATAGTTCGTTATATGTATTTTTGTTATTTATTTTTTTGGGGGGAGGAGGGCGGCTTTTGTAGTAGTAGTTGTTGCAGTTGTTGTTACGTTTCTCTTCTTTGTGGCTGTTGTTGTTGTTGCTGCTGCTACTGTTGTTGTTGTTGTTGTCGTTTGGCGCGCTCAGCTGTGTTGTTGTTGTTGTTACTAAGGTTGTTGTAGTTGTTGTTGTTGGGGGTGAAAGGTGAGAAATCGGTAAGGAAATTAACATATGATAAAAGAGACGTGCTTTTCATTTACGTGCGTGACATGAGTGTGTATGTGTGTGTGTGTGTGTGTGTGTGCATGCGTTTTTTGTTTGTGTGAGTTGAGCGAAGTTGACTTTGATACCAAATTAACTACTAAGAAAATATATTTTTATATATGCATATACGTATGTGTGTGTGCGAGCAGTCTTTTCTTGATAGAGCAGACAGGGTTGTCAACTGTTCTCAAAAAAACACCTACTTAAACTTGGCAAGCAAGGTAAATCATTTAAAACAATTATAACCTATAGCACTTTTGTAATTAGCAAAAGGCACCACCAGAGTTGTCACCCCACATTATGAACGCAAACAAAGAAATGATCTTAGAGCGAAACCATACAATATATAATGGTAAAATACGTAAAAGTAACCTTAGGGCTGTCAACCTAGCCACATTTCGAACCAAAGCATTTGAAATTGCGTTTAAAACAAATACAACTGTAAATGTAGATGCCAAAAAGCCACTATCGGCACATACCTTGCCAGTTTAAAATCGTAGAATGACGACATAGTCGACGATGGTGTCACAGAATCGAAATTGAAATCCATTTCTCTTTAGAAAGCAGGATATATTTATCACAACACTAAGGAATGCAGGAATCACAAATTGTTGATCACAAGTTAAACTTGACACGAGTAAAACTCAACTGAACTCACAACTCGCAAGGCTCTGGCTATTTAAACGTCCCACGGTGGGCGGAGTGGGTGACCCTGCCGATTACCCTACTACCTGATCCTGCCACAAGGTGCACGCGTGCCAGAAGCGTGCGCTACCTGTAAGCCGGCACAAGTCAGCCACCCACCCGATCCGCTAAAGGATCTACCAGGAAGCGTGCCGTCGATTTGGGCGGACTTTTCTCAGTTTTATTGGGCCGCGAAGCCGGCTGCAAACATAGAGTGAGTGAGAGGGAGAGGGAGAGGGAGGAGAGGGAGTTCTACGGCAGGCAGGCAGATGTTTTGGCTTCTAAGAAGCTTGGCATCTTTGGCCAGCTGGAAATTATGGAAAAGGTGTCGTTGTCACATTGGCACATTGCAAGCTGCAAACTGATTTTACGTGGAAGCAAGCTGCAATTTGGCCCAAACCATGGAAACCCAAAAAGCAGACGTTTTGCTACATTTTCAAAGGAAGCAATCAGTCAATCGATTAGCAGCTAATTAAGCATGGAATTCATAATTGAATATATGAAACATTAAATATATATTTAAGACATTAATTCATTTAAAGTTGCATTTAATATTGAATACATAAACCCAGCAATCGATGCTGCAATTGAAAAACAATTTAAAATGTAATAAAAAATAAATTATATGACACTAAAAGTACTTCACATTTCAGAGCCTCTAGTACTCAAAGTCGTTGAGATTAAACAGTTTAATTTAATTGCGCTAATTGAATTCAATTTGGTCATCTATTCCATGTGAATCAATCAAATCATTTTTTCTGCTTTTCAAATACTTTACAAAGTCTATTTTCTCCATCTTTCATTTAAAGTACAACAATTTTTGATCATTTTAATTATCATCCAAACAATCACAAAAATAAGCGCTCAATCTTCACAAAGGCCAGACAGTCCGACTTCCCTATGTGCATAATTAAATCAATAAATTTTTTAAAAATAACCCTACATAATTAAATTAAATGTAATTACATGAAATTAAAATCTTAACTACTTTAACGCCATAAATGATGTCCAGCTGCATTCAAATGGATTAGAAATGCAGCTATTAAGGCCACTTAGGAAGGGTCAACAAAGAATGCAGCTGCCTGCGAGGAGTCGCGAAAAAGCAGGTGATAATTGAGCTAATTGAGCTGTCGGGCGGAATCAGCAGCTGGAAAATGCGCAGCCTAGAGACGAGTACCTAGAAAGGGAATCTGGGAAGGAAATCTCAGCAGAAATTACAAAGAAACTATTGCAGCTGCAAATATGGAAAAGCTGTAAAAACACAATGATTTCAGATCATACTCAATTAAGACCAAGTCAGTTTTGAGTCAAACGCAGATAGTTTAAGCTGCTTGCAAATATAAATATATGCATCATTTAGGAGAAGCCATTTTAGCTTAGATTATTTGTAGCTTCATAAATCGTTCAACATCTTCATCTCCATAACTAAACGCATTTCGAGTCCTTTGGCCAAGTTCCAATCCACTGTAAAAGCGCTTTCAAGGGCCTCTCAAACTGTCCGCACTGCAATTGTAGCGCAAGGCTGTGGAGCATCAGCGAGCATGCTGCTCCTCGGCCTCGTCCTCGGCACATGCTCCATTCCAAAAAAAAAAAAAAGGAAATAGAGTAGAGCAAAAAGTTGGACGCGAAAATGAGGACATGGCAACCCCACAGCGAGAGCGGCGACCAACTCCGCTGCAACCCCACTTCCCCCGCCGTCCAATGTCATAGAACTCAGTCGCAGAGGGCTGGACAATAAATGCGTAGTTGCTGCGTGACCAGCACGGGGAGAGAGGAGGGGAGGGTGACTGCTCGCTGCGAGGTGGTTGAAAACGACTCTAAAGCATGCTCGAGAATAACCAAATGGCACAGTAACTGTCTGTGTGTGTTTATAAGAGCATTACGTAGCTGCTGCACACTCACACATACACAAACTCTCTATGTAACGGCAAAATGTGTCCAAAAAAGAACGCACACTTATACATAAGAGCTCAGCTGCGAGTATATAACGAAACAGTCGGAAATGCAAAACAAATGAGAGGAAAAGAGATGGAGCGAATCGTTTGTGAGTACTGTTATTGGACACAGCACACAGGTGGGGGCAAGAGGGCGCAATTGCTGCGGGCTGCTGCGAAAAATGGGCAGAACACTTAAGAGTTCCCTAACTCACAACAGCAACAACAAAGGCAACGAGAACAAGTAGAACGGCACGAAGTACTGGCAAAACAGTGGATAAAGCAGATATGTAAAACAAGATGTATTATATGGTGAAAGCAAATGGCAAAAAACATGCCATACACAACACAAGACAAAAAAAAAAAGAAAAGAAAATAGCAAAAAGAAAGTCACACGGTAACAACACGTAGCAGAAGAGAGCAGGTGCCATACCAAATGTTGGATAGAGCGAGCAGAGGCTAGTGCACGATCTAAACGCAGCTCAAGGCAAAAACAAAAACAAAACACACGAGCAAAAGCAATGACAAAAAAATGTTGAGCTTTGACCATAAATTCGGTAAACATATGCAAATTCCTGCTCGTACAAGTGTGTGTGCGTGTGTGTGTGTGTGTTTGAATTGCAATTGCTGATAACATACAAAAACATGAATACCGTCGAGTCAAAGCACTGACGTACACACCAACAATTAAGGGAGCTGCTCAGCTGTGAATGAAGTCTGGCGTTGCCAGACACGGGCGACAATTAGACCTCGATCAGCAATGTAGAAGAGTGAAAGAGAACGAAGATACCGGTGTATGGCAGGGCCGGCATTCCAGCTGATTGCTGTTAGTCATTGTTTGTGTTGTTTGCACAAACAACATACATATATATTTACATTACGTGAAAGGCTGAATGTTATTGCACTTTTTAAACTGGTATATCGCAATGCTGCTGCTGCTGCTGCTGCCCCCGCTGTTTGTAAGCATCAAGTGAAATGGTAGCGCCAACAATAAAGACAGGTACAATTATACGAGCATTGATCGCTGCACTTGCAAGGGGAATGGCCGTCGAAGGAAGTGGAGTCATAGAGTGGGAAACAAGAAAGCAAGCGAGCAAAGAAATGAAAAAAAAAACGGATCACCGAAAGAAAAAAAAACACGAAGCAGCTGCTGTCAAAAATGCCATACGATGCTGTCAGACTTCCTCTCTCTCTCTCTCTCCCCTGAATATTTCTCTCCCACCAGCTCTGCGGCAGCTGGATGACGACATGACAGAGTGCAGCTTGCAATTCGCACAAGACGAACTGACTACCTGTCTAGCATGTGTTGGAGCGAAAGAGAAAGAGAGCTTACACACGCATACACTCTCTATTTAATGGAAATGTGGCAATAAAACTCAGTTAAGTCCCAGTTATTAAGACAGGCGCGCGTGTGTCAGTTAATATCTGTTTATATTGCCGCAGCGTGCCGAAATATTTATGATCGATCAGTATCTGAATCGGAGGCAGTCAGACTACTTACACTGACGTGACTGTTAGGCGCACAATGTGTGCCAGTATGCCAGTATGCCATTGCAATTAATATAATTGCTATAGTTGATATGCATGCCAAACAACAAATAAATACACATACGTGCAAGTTGACAGAATGACTTGTTATCTTATCGCGCTTGGGATAAAAACAAATTCAAAACAACAAATTGAGCGATGATAACAGCTGGCCCTACAGTCGCATGACGAAATAGTGTTACCAGCTGAGCATGTTAATTACGAGTTGACAGATTTCACGAGTTCACATTGGAAAAGAACAAAACTAATTACGAAGCTCAACATTTTGAAAAGAACATTAAATATAATCAGTCAGTTTTCCATTGTAAAGTATCTATACAGGCATACAATTAGCACATTAACAATGTACATCAGAAATTGCGATTGTTTAAGCAATTTTCTAATTTGAAAGTTTTCAATTGTTTAATAACTATTGATTGACACTATATATATGCTACAGTGGAAAATTACAGACAAATAAGCAAAGTCTATGGATTACTGTAAAACCGGAAACGACCAAGCAGGACATGTAAAAAAAAAGGTTCAGTGGGATAGGTAGACGACAACCGAGCTCAAATGCGACATACACATACAAATGCAGATTTCGTTTTTGCTATGTGAAGGAAGCATCCGCTGAGAAAAGAAGTTTTTGCTTCTCAGGTACGCGGCGACGCAAGTACATGGGAACCTTTTGCTGGACGCAACTGTATGCACGCGCATTATTGTTGTTGGGCTGTCGCCGCTGTTCCTGCTGCTGCAGCTTGCAATTGTTCCCCTTTTTCCTCAATCTCCTTGGCAACGACTGTTGCGGTATCGTACCAAAAGCAAAATGGTAGTTTATGTATAACATAAAAGCGCAGCCCAAAAAAGAACAAGAAAAGCAGACGACAAACTGACTGAGAAATTACCCACGTTGCGAACAGAATGAATTTTTCGTGCGTATACGCACACAAATACATACAAATTTGTGTTTGCGTATGTACATAAGTATATGTTTTGTTATTATTGCAGGTTTGCTTGTTTCTACATCATTTGTTTAGTACTCAAAAGGAAATATATAAATTTAAATATGAGAATTAGAAAGAGCAAAAATATATAAATAATTCTGCAAAGTCTAGTCTATGGTTTGAAGGTTTGACAACGAGAATTGGGGCGGCAACGGCGCGGCAAAGAGTCAGTAGAACACATACATACACTCATATATATGTACATACATACTCACAAAAACAAACACTGACGCACAAACACGCTTCGCTCACTCACACGCATTCGTCATCGACGCTAACAGCGAGTGACTGCGGCCTCAGTGAACGAGGACGTTGTAAATGTGTGTGTGTGTATGTACACACATGTGTGAGTGCGCGCGTACGTTTTCAGCGGCTCGTTGCCATTTTTGCTTTGGTACTGCTCTTCTGCGGCTGCTGCTGCCGTTGTTGTTGTTAGCTATACTACAGTGCATACGAAAAATATGCCAACCTATATATATAATGCGCACAAAATGTTTTAACATACATACGCATTCAATTTAAATGTTTTAAGAAAATTAGACGTTGAAATCGAAAATTTGCACATTTATAGGCACAAAACTTATCGTACGCACTGTTCAATGTTGGTTTCTTTTATGTATGTATGTAAACACATACAAACACAAGCATATGCTGCTCCATTGTAAACACCACCGTCAGCGTTGCCGAAGCCGTTGCACTCATAATGCACTTTATTTTTGTACGTTATATATTTGTTAAACTCGCATTTCAAGCCCGTTTTTTACACTAACAAACAACGGAGAAAAAAAAGACAAAACAATACAGCGAGTAACTAACTGCTACAGTTACTTTGAAATGCTGCCCTGCTACTCGTTGCCTGCTCGCCGCACACACATACATACATTCATATGCACGTAGTAAATGATGGGAACAAAAAAAGAAAATAAATAAAAATAATTTTAAGCATTTTTCTTGTACTATGGATTGATAGATGATAGATTTTCGAGAAAACATATTTTATGAGCAATATTTGTTTGCGTATTTCACAATGTCTGCGTGTTTTCTTTTTTCCATTTTCTCTTTTCGTCGATTCATTTTTTCGTTTTCTTTTCGCTTCTTTATATACACTTCACGTCACGCTAAAACCCATTGTGGGCCCTAGTACATGCATACATACAATATGAATGTACATGCACACGCATGTGTCTGCATACGTGTGTGTATGTATATTATATTGTTTTTAAGTAGGCTTTCATCCTCGATTGCACGTCAATGTCTTTTAATTGCTATTTGGTTTGACGATTAAACGCATACGAAATATTGCATTGTGTTTTTGGTTGCAAAAAAAAAAGAAAAACAGTACAAAGTGGAGAAAAAAAAGGTTACCAGAAAAAAATGCACTGCGCGCGGCGCTACAAATTTCCTTCACAGCCGACAAAATGATACTGACTGGAAAAAGCGTGACCGACTTGAACATGGATAGGAATCAGCGTGACCGACTGCAAGATTCACTTCAAAATATACTATTTTATTTCTCAAAATATGGAAGATACCACTTTCTCAATCAAAAGCTTGGTTACACTTTGGCGCATCGGCGTTTGGTTTCCTTGTTTAAAACAATATAGGAAGCATCTAAAAATATTTGATACTTTAAAGGCTTCTTTAAATTGTCCAGTTGGGCTTCTATAAGCTAAATTTACAAATAAATTTGAAATCAAAACTAATACTGGAGTTGAGGTATAGATAAAATGACGCCAAATTGGATACCAAAACTAAGCATTTTGTTATTTTCAGTATTTTTATACCAAAAAGCTTAAATTGCCACATGGTGGTGTGTGCCATGGCGTATTCAATATATGTATTTGGCAGTAAATAATCGATTGCAACGATTAAAATAAGTATCACTAAAAAAGCAGTTTTACAATAAATAAATAATACATTGTAATCTCTGTTTGGTGTACTTAAAATTAATAAATATTATGAAATAGTTATAAGTTGCGATGTGTTTGAAATAATATTTTGTAAAATAATTTATAGATATCGATTTATTAAATAGAATTTGAGACTCTTATTATTGTAATCGAAATGCTGCCATATGGTTGTTATTAGCACAGCTGGCAATCCATTGATAACATGAAATAGTCGATGGCGCGTGTAGTTTAAAAAATGGTTTGTCGAGGTTGTGTAAAATGTGAAATCTTATAATACTTAACACAATCCGTTTATTTTGTAGGTCTACAAATTCCTGCTTAGCTACACTTACAAACAGTATGAAATCAAAATTGAGTTTCGACTACGAATACAAATTGTTATCAGTACGTAGGCGTGACATCCGAGCTTAGTTCTTATCCATATTAAAAAAAAAGTGTCTGTATATATATTATATTATACACATATCTATAGATATAATAATAATAATAATAATAATCATATATATATATGTGTATATATATATAAAAAAAAACAATTAAATTTATAGAATAGGAATAATATTATACAAATACATAGCAGTCCAAATCCGATTTTTTAAGTAGCTCAAATAGCAAAAACCGATAAAGCTATTCTTTAATATGTAACACGGGTTCTCTTGTTTCCTTATAGTAGTTAGCTTAATTGTGTGTGCTTGTGTGTGTATGTGTGTGTGTGTGTGTGGGGGAAGGGATTTGCTGCTGTTGCTGCTTGGGGCTAGGTGCTGTGGGTCATAATGCTACAAGTCTCTTGATTGAAAAAAGGGGCATAGTTCGAGGGGTGGGGCTTGGAGGGTTGAGGGGAGGGAGTGAGCATCATTTTAGTTGTTGTTGCGGTTCCGATTACCGTTACCGCGATTTCGATTGTTTCCGCCGCCGCCGCCAAAGTGCCGGCCCTGGTTGCCGCCAACACCACCGCCGCCGCCGCCATTGTTATTGCCAGGGCCGCCAAAGTTTTTAAATGGAACATTGGGTCCGCCGCCATTGTTGAAGGGCATGCCCATATTATTCATGTTCATGTTGTTCATATTCATATTGTTCATGTTATTCATTGCCATGTTATTCATGTTCATATTCATGTTATTCATATTGTTCATATTATTCATGTTGTTGCCGGCAAACGGATTAAATGGATTGTTGCCCATCACGCCGCCCAAAACATTCACATTCGGCACATTATTCACATTGACATTGGGCGGCATGCCGAGTATGCTGTTGTTGCGTGTCGCCGCCGGCGGCGGCTGATTGAATGGTGGCATGCCACCCATGCCACCCCCCATGCCGGCCATGCCACCGCCCCCCATGCGTCCTACCTGTGGCGGTGGCTGACGCAACATTTGCACCAGATTCGGCGGCGGCTGCGACATATTTGGCAAGATGGGCGGCAGATTGGCCACGCCCACACCCACACCCACTCCGACACCGACAGGACCCACATTCTGGGGCGGATCCTCGGGCAGTTGCACCACCAAGCCATTGTCATCGATGTACAGATGCAATTTGCCAAAGATCTGTTGCAGCGTCTGATTGTTCACAATAAAGTTGACATCGAAGATCTTGTTGGGCGTGTCCTGTTGATGGAACTTCTTGAGCTCGGTGAAGACAAGCGCCAGCTGCTGATTAACCATGATCTTGTTGTTGCTGCCCAGATTCTTGTACCAGTTGGAGCTCTGCAGCAGGTTACGTATCTCCAGGATCTGGCGAGTGCTGTCCACAGCGGCTGATCCAAAGCTGCCGCTGCCGCTGCCACTTGCATTGGCATTGGCATTTGTGGCATTTAAATGCGCGCGACGCGGATCACGACGCGGATCGCTGCGTCCACTGGCTGCTGCAGACGTGGCAGCTGCATCGGCAAGGGGTGGCGGCACGCTCATGGCGCTAGATGACGGCGGCGGCGGTGAGCTGGGCGTGGACTCGTGCAACTGATGGGCATCTGGCGATGAGATGCAATTGCTCAACTTGCGTTCGCGACGCTCCGTTGTGAATGCCACCGTGTGGGAGCTGGTGCTGCTGCCCTGACTGCTGCTCAGACCGCTGCCCGTCTCATCGCTTAGCTCGGGCATGCCCAGGATGCGACGTAGTCGGGGATCACGCAATTCACGCTGCTCCTTGTGGCTGCTGGCCTGACGCAATTGGCTATAGTTGGGCGGATCGACGAGCACCTCTTGCATGTGCCAGCGTATGGGTATATGCGAGAAGATCGCTGCATCAATCTCAATGGCGGGCAGATAATGCTTCATGGGCTCAAAGGGCAATCGCATATCAATATCCCGATCCCGTTCCCGCTTCACGTCCGTCACACGTGCTGCATCCTCGAGCGCCGCGCGCGCCGGATCAAAGTCGTACATGGAGAGACGCGTATAGATCGATGTGGAACCCACTTGGGAAGTGACGCCACTACTTGTGGCTGCATCCATCAGCAGCTGCTCCTCAGACTCTAGTTTGGGTGATTGTGAGCCCGGCTCAGGGGTTGGCGTCGGCGTCACCGAGCGGGAATTTGAATTGGAATTCGACGGATCGGCATATTTAAAGTTGTAGATATCGATGGCATCGTCGGGATCGGCGTCGCCGCTGTGCGTCTTGAAGGGATTGCGTATGATGTCGCGATAGAACGCTGAACGCTCGTCCTTCTTCTCATGCTCCAAGTTAAATGATTTGCCTAACAGGGCGGCTCCTCCCAAAGGCGATGTGCTAGCTGCCATTGATGATGTTGTTGTTGTTGTTGTTGTCGCCTCCGGTTCCGTTGGCGAGTGTATGGTAGCTGCTGGACGTTTTGTAGTTGCTGCTGACTGGCCGAGCATATTGCTCATGAAGGTGGGCAAATCGAAAACTGATGGCATTGGCGGCATCTCCTCCTCTTTCTCCTTATCCTTATCCTTTTTCTCGTCCTTCTCCTCACTGACACGTTTCAATTTCTTTGCCTCGGACTCGGACTCATCCGTCTCCTCGGTGCCATCGTCGATGACCAGCTGCTCATCATCTTCCTCCCGATCATCGTCCACTATGAGGATAGAGATAAAGCGTTTACATATTAATGGTGACTTTAACAGCGCACTTTAAAGCCCACTGTTAGTTAACAGCGCGCTTTGAAGCTTAATGAGCGTGTAATGTTACTTTACAGTGCGCTGTTAAGATTTGTTAAGTTAACATGAAAATTGGCATGCGTCTTATAAAATGCTTTTAAAACAAAAATTATAAATGTATTGAAAAGTTCTTTCCATTAAACGTACAATTTGAAAAAGTTTGTTGTACTAGAGAATTTAAATCAATGGACAACTAATTCTACTAATAATGTAATAATAAGAATATTAAAATCTTTTAAATTACAATAGATTAACAAAACAAAATGTCTCAACACATTTTAGTTGCCACAGCTATGTTAACGCTAGCTAACAGCATGCAGCGACTAACAGCTACTGTAATGTTAACAGTGAGGCAGAATTGAAAGCAAAACAAACAATTTGTACATTAATTTAGATTGGAGACTTACGCGGATCGTTGCCGGGGAAGCTAACGTGTGCATCCTTCAGATACTGCGTGTAGTCGACCATGATAAAGCCGTTGTTGCTGTTGCTATTGCTATTCGAGCTAGCCAGAGCGTTGACATCCTGTTCCGACTTGGAAGCGCTTCTGTTGTAAAATGAAATCGATTATTATTTTGAATGCTAACAGATCAATTGGCGAAAGCACAACTTACTTGATGGCAGAGGAATCGGCTGTTGAGGTCGCAGCATTGCCACCAGCTTCCTGGGGTTTGGCCTCCTCGGCCTTGCGCTGAATCTCGCCAATCTCGGGCAACGTAAGACCCGCCTCGGTCAGCTGGCCAAAGGGCACCTGCAGCATCTGTTCGAGATTGCTGATGCCCAGCTTGTTGAGCTTTGCCATATGCTCAGCGCTGAGCACCTGGGTTAGATTCACCAGATCCAGATGGGCGGGCAAGACTTTGGCAGCAGCTGCCGTGGCACTTGGCGTTGCAGTTGCAGTTGCAGCTGTGGCAGCTGCTGCTGAGGCAGCGGCTGCGGCAGATTTGGCCGCTGACTTTTCGGCCCAGCGAGATTTGCGCTTCTTCTCCGGCTTTGAGTCGCCGTGATGCAGATTCGTTGGCGGATTGATGACCATATCGAGCAGTGATGGAATAGCATTGCCTGCAGCATTAGCACCAGCAACAGCAGCAGCACCAGCACCAGCTGCTGCTCCCACTGCAGCTCCGCCGGCAGTGCCGGCAGCTGCTGCTGCATTGGCAGCGGCCACCGCTTGTTGCACCGCATTGACGGCGGCTATGGCGGCTGCTTGGGTGGCAGCCGCTTTGGCGGCGGCATGCTGCTGCTCCTGCAGGCGACTGATGCCGGCACTGGCCAGCGTGGTCCAGCTGTTGTCCATGTGGAATTGCTCGCACAGCTGCTCATGGCGGCGCGTCATCTGGCCGAGCGCCACATCTCGCGAGATGCGCTTAAAGTCGCCAAGTATCTCCTTGGGTGCGGTCTCCATGTGCTTCAGCAAGATGTTGCGCAGCTGCTCGGTGAGCGGCTCGCCATGATGGAAGAGGCAATCGTCGCCAGCATAGCAATCCATGCCCAGATAATAGTATTTGCAGGGGAACTCCTTGTGCATGTAGCTGCACTTGTCGCGCTTGGCACAGCAATCCTTCAGATAGAACTTGCACAGCTCCAGTTTGCGCGGCTCTCTCGATTTCTCATCGCCAGAGTCGCGACGATTCCGCTTGCCACCCTCGTGTCGACGATCCCCATCCCTGTCCCGATCCCGATCGCGTTCTCTGTCACGATCACGTCGCTTGCGTCCACCACGTGAGTCCTTGTCGCGTTCACGTCGCTGGCGACGACGTTGCCCCATCATGCCACCACTGCCGGCTCCGCCTGCCACACCCAAATTGTTTGGTTCCTCATCGGAGTAGGAATCGTAGCTGCTGTAGTTGTCCAGTGGTGAATCGTAGCCACCAGTTTCGCCCAATTCGGGCCAATCTCCCGAGTAGCGATTGCTTGCATTGACTGGGGCTGTGGCGCCACCTGGCGGCGGGCTGCCGCCACGCACATTCATCATCTCGTACTCGTCCATGTCCATTTCATCGCTGACGGCGGCGACACCGGCTTCGTCCATTGAGTCGCGGCGTGCGCGCTTCTGCAAGAAAACAAATAAAAGAGCGTTCAAAAATACTATCGATAAATATCGATAACACAGGAGGTAAGCTACTGGTTGAGAAGAGTCGATTTGCAGCGAACATTATGAGTGCATCTCTTAAAAATAGCTCAGACTTGCAGAATATATCGATAACATTGAATGATCGATAACAAGGTAAGGTGAAAAAACGAGAACTTTTACTTGGAAATAGACTCGCATTGGTATTATGTGTAATGAAAGTCTATCGATAAAGGCGTAAATACAAAAAGGTACATGATTAATTGTGAGACTATCATATCGATAACTGTCGATAGTAGTCAAATTGTGGGGGAAGGAACTGTTAACAATGGCCATAGCCTAAGCTTATGGATAGTAGGAAAACTGCTAAATACACTCTAGTTGTCTATGCTTGTCGATAACTATCGATAGTGTGGAGTAAACAAGTACCAGGACATGACCATGGCACTGAATGGGGCATCTCGGGCGGCATACCTGATACTCTTTGTCCTTTTTCTGCTCACGCTCGCGTTCCTTTTTGCGCTTGCGCCGACGGCTGCTGCGACTTGGCGTCGACTGCTGTTGCGCTACATTCGGGCCGCCTTCGATGGAGGCGCCAGAGTTGCCCAGGGCATCGCCTGGGACATTGGCCGAGCCGTCGGCATCACTGTTGCTGATGCTGTTGTTGTTGTTGTTGCCGCTGCTGTTGTTGCCAAGGGCAGCAATGTTGTTGTTGATTTTGGGCATGGGCGGCTCAATGCCGCTCTTCTTGAGCGCCTTGGCAATGGCATTCTCAATGCTCACGGCATGATCATCTGTCCAATGAAAGATGGGAAGGTGATTAATGAGATCGCAGAGCATGAAGAGGGGGGGAGGGGCGTGGGGGCACAACCACTTGACGTACCTTCGAGTGGGCGTGGTTTTTTGGATTTGGGGCCGCCAAGGCCGGCCACATTTGAGCCGACAGACGGAGGCAGCGAGGATTCGGTGGCCAAGCCGATGAATACAACATCATCGTCATGGTTGGGCGCCAGTTTATCGGATAAACGTTCAACGCCCACAAATTGTATGTCATCGTTGGAGCTGTCAGCCCTGTTTGGCTTGTGCTGTTGTAGTTGTTGTTGTTGTTGTGGTTTCTGTGGCTCTTCCTCTTCATCGTCGTCATCGATCTCACCATCCTCGAGATCATCAGCTAGATTTATAATCGGGGGTTCGCTGGCCACAACCGAAGACATTTTCCGTTGCTTTAAACCACGTTTAGTTAAATACTGCAAAAATGAGTTTTTGTTGTTGTCTTTTGGGGTCAAATCATTGATTTCTACTACATATTATATGTATATGCATAAAGATTCACTCGATTGTGTACCACAGAACGCGCATAGCTACATGTTGCTAATACGTTGCACGCAGCATGTTGCCAACAGCGATGTCATATCAACAAAGCCTAAGCAAAAGCAAAACAAACGACGACCCCTATTTTCTTTCTCTCTCTCGCTTGCTCAGCTTAAATCGCCTGGCCAGCTTTGTCGATTCAACAAACATACATATAAAGAATTACATATTACACATGGTATATAACAAGTACATTAAATTATACAATATGTAGAGACGCGAATTGTTCAATTATTTTCATTCACTTGCACTTAACATAGCGCTGTTAACTGGCAACCAAAAACCATATGCTAAAAACTTGTTGCTGACCTTTTCCAATAATCAACAATAACAATAACCAATACATAGTGTATGTCAATATTAATAATTGTTGTCAAACAAATGAACAAACATTTGGCGTTGAACTCAGATTGCTTTGTTAGAAAAGTGAAGCGCAGCTTAACAGCGCACTGTTAACGTCCCTCTCTCTCTGACCCGCTGCCATAGCTATCAAAGTGGTTGTACAAAATGCGTATTTGTATGTGTGTATGTGTATGTGTATGTACAAGCACACTGCACGTTTAGCACAAATTGTTTGCCGAGGCAGCAAAAAAACAAAAAAAATATAATTTACATAAATTTGCTTAATTCTTTTGGCCTTTCTGACACATACGTACGTTCACTCACACGCATGGACGCAAAAGTATAATAGAATGCGACGCTCTCGCGTGCTCTCATTGGGTCGACCTGTAATGTTGTCTCGCTTGCGCGCATGGGCAAAGCATATGCGTGACATACATACATGTACATACTTGTGTTCAGACCTGTATGAGTGCGTACGCGCGCGCTTGTGCATTTATTTATGTACGTGTTTGTGTGAGTTTTTATCTGTATGTGTATGTGAGAGTGTGATATACATACATAGCTAAGATAATGTACATTGATGTAAAATGCATATTTTTGATACGTTCATACATACATTATGAATTATGTTATGTTACAATATTACACTTTGTAGTTATAGTATTTGTTGTTGTTGTTTGTCAGCTTTTACATAAAATCTTTCAACTTGCCACAATTGTCAGGGCCACGCTGGGCGAAAGTTTCGTATTGTTGTGCTCGCAAATGTGTGAGTTTGATATTTATATGTACGTGTGTGTGTAATGTGACGCCCCACATGACACACGAATGGAAAAAATAATGCTATGGCAATTGCAGCAGCTCAGCAGCTTTTGCTTTTGCTATGCATATGCCGAAGCACGCTTTTTGGATGTATGTATGTATGTACATACTATGTACACACGTACAATTATGTGCACAGCGTGGGGCCGTTTATGACTTCTTTGTTATTGTAGAAAACAATTTTTTGCTTTTTGTTTGCTTTGTATACGTGTGTCTATGTGTGCGAGTGTTGCCATTGCTGTTTTAAAATTTTGAATGGGAAGTGGGCGTGGTTGCTTTGTACGAGCGTCTCGTCGTGCGACTCTAACAAATAACTGGCAACAACAAGACTGGAAGTTTTCGAAGAAAATTTGGAAAAGTTTTGTGCTAGCATTTTGGAACAATTTCTCTTACGTTTCAGCGTGGGCGTGGTTTGTGGTTACGGAACATTACAATTACAATTATTAATGATTTATAACATTTCTGTTTAATTTCGTTGTTTCTTGGTTATTATTATTTTGTTTGTCGTTTTTCTTTTTGCTTGCGTTTTTTTTTTGTTTGTTTGGCGTCGTAGAGATCCCGCTGCTTACATAATGAAGTGGTACAGTAGGTGAATAGATATGCATATACATATGTATGCATATAGAGTATGTGAAGGTATATACATATACAGGCATACACATATACATATGGCTATAGCGCAATATGTGCACACACACATATACATATAACATGCATATGTATGCATATATATATGTGGCCCATATGTATGTATGAGAAATATAATTTCTTGGTATTTTTAAATTTTTTTATACAATATATGCAAGCTGTCGCTCTCTTTCTCTCTGACTGTGGCCCTGGCCTCTGTATATGTCTGTCCCTTTCTCTCTGTTTCGCTCATAGACAGAATAACAAATACATTAAATAATTAAAAACTCGTCAACATGAGCGTTGTTAACAATTCAACAATATCTACTTGAATGAGTTGAGAAAATTGCAACCTTATACCTCGCCCATAGCCAGGGATGTTTGCGGTCTGGTGAATTTCTGTGTGAAGCAGAACAGCTCAATTTGAGCGCGATATTTGTATGCCAATGAATCAGCTGCTAATTCTTAAAAATCATTTTATATGTCCGCCCTTTTGTTTTGCATTGTATATGTGCCATTTTATGAATTTTTTTTATGTTCATATTCACCATAGAATATCACATTTCAGTCAATTAACGAATTGTTGGGTAACGCTCAGCATTGCTGAACGCTTCCAACACAACTCTGCTTCTGGCAGCACTGCTTTTGAGTGGTGACTATAGTCGAAAATCAACATAATTTTGCAACAAATCAAATATTATATATAATTTTAGTACCAAAATATTTGTTATTTAATTGGTTTTAGGGGTAGAGGTGGTCAGCATTGGCTATTAAGTATCTTACCTTCAGCATACTCTTCTAAACGTCTTGTTATACGTATTTTTGTAAATAAGCAAATTAGAATTATTTTCTTTTACCAGCTGGGTTGCATGAAATATAATTCTGAACATAAAATGATAGCCAACTTAAAAAGTTATGAAATGTGTGCTATGAATTATTAGTCAAGGCAAACGTAAAAAAAATGAAGTAACAAAAAATGTATCGATAAGCAGCATAATAATTTTTTCGATTGGTCACACTCCGATCGCGTTCTGCCTTCGAATGTGACCCAGAAAGTTGTCATCGGTCTGTTTGTTACTTTGTGGTCTTCCCCGGGTAGACGCGAAAAAGCAGAATGCAAGAGCACTTGGACAACATGCAAATAGATGACTTACCCTTTATGGAATTTGATCTTAACTTTGAACAGAAAGTAAAACCGTCATAAAACATTTGATTTAATTTCAATAATACATTGATTTAATTTCTTATTAGGTTTCACTGTCGTTCCTGCTTTTTGGTGAACAACACTTCCACGCTTCATACATACTGCAAAAGCTTCTGGCCTTGGTGCGATGTTCGGCTGAGGAACAGCAGAACAGCGATCTGCTGCGTTTATACGCTCAAGCCAATCCTACCAGTTGGCGTGTCTATCTCGTGGAGGCGCTTTGTATTATAAATGCCCGGCAAGTTTTACGCAAACTGGGCTTCAGGTGGGAGCAACTGAGATTGCATTACCTGCCCCACGTATCGGAGATCTCACTACATGTGCATCCAATGCTAAAGGCTCTGTACCTAATCTGTGAACGGCTGACAATAGCGCAATGCGGACGCCTTGTTCTGGATGTCAATGAGAAGCTGGCTCGTCGTCCAAACGCAGAAGCCATTGGCGAGCCAATGCGTTTCTATGAGTCTGGCTATTTGGAAATCTTTTTGTTGGACTGGCTCACGCGCCGGCACCTAAGATTAGGTGACATTCAGACTATTGGCAGCGATATGCAGCTGTTGATCGAGTACTTCAAATTAAATGATATGCATTCGTTTGCCTCACTGCTCATCCAAACATACAACAGCAATGCCATAACCACAGATCCAGCTCCAGCCTCAGCCACAGATCCAGCTCCAGCCTCAGCCAGAGATCCAGCTCCAGCTCTAGCCTCAGGCACAGCTAACAAATATGAATTAGATGCCCCAAAAGAGCAATTTGTTGAAACTCCTGTTTCAGGGACTAGCAATGGCATCTCTCAACTGCAGCGTACTAATGC
Organism: Drosophila pruinosa; assembly: GCA_018150935.1. NCBI lineage: Eukaryota > Metazoa > Arthropoda > Insecta > Diptera > Drosophilidae > Drosophila > Drosophila pruinosa. Next base: position 14,824,230 of record JAECWR010000194.1, on the reverse strand, counting down.
ATATCAGGTGCGAGCCGAGAATGCAGGCATTTTGCTCATTATCAACCAACGTAGCTTTCATCAGGATGTCAGCGAGGATCTGCTCGTAAGTTGTTGCTGTAAACTTATCGTTCATCGATACTTGGCTCCCTGTGGCAACAAAGTGATGATTGTAATTGCCGCTGGCATTTTTAGCACCAAATAATTGCATTAACTGGCAACTCTGCAAGCAGCGGCAATTTAAATAATCAATGTAATTTGTTAATTTGCAGCCACTTCTGCCGGTTGTTAAATTAGGGAAACGCGGGGGCACTGATGTGGACAAGCAGCGGCTTTCCGACGTCTTCTCGGCGCTTGGCTATACCGTTGAGACCTACGACAATGTGGACCATTTGCAAATGCTAGAGCTCATACGAAGTGCTTGTGCGCGTTCCATGCTGCGGGATTCACTTATTGTATGCATATTATCGCATGGCTTCGAGGGCGCTATCTATGGCTGTGACAGCATACCACTGAGCATCCACGACATAAGGAATGTGCTATGTGACGATGAGCATCTGCACAACAAACCCAAATTGCTCATCATACAGGCGTGCCAGCAGAACGAGAAGAATCAAAAAATTGTGGGTGATTTCAAACAGTTTTACGCAATGCAGCTCATTTGTTATTGTCTTTTGCAGCGCAATGTGAATGCTTCCACAAAGTCAGTCAGTCATCATGCCAATATGGTGCTGGCCATGTCCACGGTGCCTGGCTATGCGGCGCTGCGGCACAGCATCAACGGGAGCTGGTTTATACAGACACTCTGCGATTCGGTTAGCCAGCATGCACATGAGTAAGCGAATTGTGCTGTATCTAAAATAATGCTTCAATTTTTATTATGTTTGCTTGCAGCGAACATGTACTGGACATTTTGACGAAGACCATTGAACAGGTTACTAAGAAGCGAGGCGACAAAAACCAAATGATGGTGCCGCTAGTCATCAATACGCTGTGTCAGAAAGTCTACTTCCCAACTCCAAACCCAACCACATAGTTAAGGCAGATGAAATTGTTGTTTATTTTTGTACTTTGTTTTAATATTGATGCTTATTTGCTTGCACCGAAAATAGTAAGATAAAGTAGAAGACACACTTTGTATATAGATAATATATTCTGCAACTGTTTCAACTTAAATATACAAACAGCAAATGAGCGTTGATGTGTTAGAAGAGTTTGCATATACATGTATGTTGTCTCTGTCGGAATTATACATAATTTATGTATAGTTTTAATGGATTTGCCTGCTCCTCCTACTGCTTCCCTTACTAATAGCTAACAATCCCTCCCCTTAAGACTAGGCACTATTTGGGCTTCAGCTGGTTGAGCAGCTTGGTGCATAGATTGCCATCCTTGGTCCCCACTGCATTGTAGTCTGTTAAGCTCTTGATCAGCTCCTTGCTGGCCTGTGGATTGTTGGCCAACGCATTGGCAATGCGTTTACTGTGCTTCACCAGCAATTCAAGTATCTGTTGGCGACGGAAATTGCGCAATTTGTCGGTGAGCAAAGCAGCCAAGCTGGCGGCCAACTGAGGTACTCCCTTCCATTGGGATTGGAGTATGGCATCGAAGCTGGCCAGTGTGTGTGGACTGTTGCGACGATTGGCCCAATCCTTCAGATAGTTCTGCAGCAGTGGCCAGACAGCGCTCTTGCTCACATTGGGCTCATCGAATTGACTGACCAAATAGGCGACACATTTGTTGCGCCACTCGGCCAAGTCTCCCTTCTTCTTGACGTTGTTTGGTTGCTGTTGTTGCGGCTTCTTAGGATCTGGCAGCTGCTCTGGTGAAATAAAGTGCTCGATGCAGTCCACAATGGGCTCCTTGTCGGGCTTCTCTGAACTGTAGCTGATCTTCTGATTGAGTAGTTTGCGTAGCAGCTTTTTGCTGGCCTCGCCGAGTGCCTGTTGACTCTTGTCGCTGGCATTGCTGCAGAACTGATACACATAGTAGACGCTGGTGAGCGCGTCCAGCACGAACTCCATTTGGGGCTGTGCCTGCACAAAGTGCTCGACAAGATCAAGTACACGCACACGGAAGTGCAGCAGTGTGGTGGCGTCGATGCGCTCCGATTTGGTTTGGGTTTTGTTTTGCGCCTTTTTGCCTTGACCACCTTTGGGTTTGAAAGATTGGAAGGCTTGTTCGAGGGCCAGATTAAGACGTTCACCTTCGGCTTCATCCACATCGTTCCAGTCCACGCTGCTGGCATCGTCTTGCTCTTCGGCGATCAGAGCTTGGCGCACATTCTCACGAATTTGTTCCAAATCGGTGACGCCATCTTCATTCTCTTCATCCATCTCTTCAGCGCTTTCCTCTTCGTCTTCGTCATCATCTTCTTCATCACTAGATTGCTCCTCCTCGCCTTCGAGCTCCTCATCATCGTCACTATCTTGCTCGGCTTGATCTTTGTCAGCAAGCGGATTCTTGCTCATGTCCAAAACGACCAGCAACTGCTCCAGATTCTCTCTACCCAAATGCGGCATCAAGGCGCCGCCAACGGCATTGACAATGTCACGCCAAAAGTGTCCCTTTTGCACCAGCAGCTGAAGCAGCAGATCTGTCACCACATCCTGCCAATTCACCTCCTCCTTCGCCTATTGGTATGACAACCTTAGCAATTGCAATTGAAGTTAAAAAACTTTACAAACTCACCTTCTTTTTGCCCGTCTTGAGGGCGTTCTCCTTGCAGAGAAACAGATCCGTCAGCAGCTCAATAGGCGTGGCACAGCTGGGCGTATAGATGGTCAGACCGAGGAAGAGAATTAGAGCATCAAAAGCCAGCGAGAGCGTTGACTGTTTCTTGGGCTGCTCCTTCACCAACTGTTTGATCTTTAGCCAGGCCTGCTTTAGCTCTGGCGTCAGCTGGGCGCGTAGTGCCGTCTCCTGCTGTGACTCCAGTGCCTGGGTCAGCGCCCGCAGTGTAGCCCGCAGTTTGTTTACCAACGTACTCAGTTGCTCCTCGCTTTTGCCAATCTTGCGCAGCAGACAACTGTATAGTATCTCCTCGCAGCGTGCGGCGCTGTGGCGACTGAAGGCAGCCGCCTGTTGAGCAGCACATGGAGCCCGTTGCTCGTTCACATGAAACACCGAAGTGGTCAGTAGAAACTGCAAGTGTTTTTCGTTATTGGTCACCTTGGGATTGCCCAACAGCTGCTGCAACTGCTTGAGACAATGTTCGCCATGCATTTTGATAAACTCCTCCTTGGCATTGGTGAGTTTGCCACAATAAAATCCAAACATTTTGTCTACTGCCGATTCGCCGAGTTGGGCAAGCAGCTGACTGGTGAAACGGGGCGTCTGCATTACGCTATCCAGCTGCATTTCCACATCCAACAGTGTCAACAGTAGTTCCACTTTGATCTCGTCCTGCTTCAAATGATGCTCGAAACTCAGCAACAGCATTTGCTCAAATTCCATGCAAATCTCGCGCAGCTGCAGCTGTGAGGGCTTCACCTTATCGTTGACTTTCAATTGCTTGGCTGCCGACATCTCCTGCAGCAGCATTTCAATCAATGGACGCGCCGCCAACTTGTCCTTCTCGGACGGCTTGTTGTTACCATCAAGGTGGGCGAGCACATAGGACAGCGTTTTAATGACGCAACCCTTGGCTGTATTGTGATTGAGTGGCAGCTGCGCCACCAAATGCGACACATAGACCTTGAGCAGATGATGTCCTGACGGTGTGCCCAGCAATTTGCCTAGACAAGCACACACGCGATCACTGGGAATGCTGCCACTGTTCAAATACAAATCAAAGAGTTGTGGGTATTGCGGCTCTTTGCGCCAGAGACTCGACTCCAGTTGCTGGAGTGACAAGAGCTTTGGATACTGCATGTGCACGGCCAGCAGCAGATGCACGCTGTGCAGCTTCAATGCGCTCAATGGCTTGTTCACCTCCAGCTGCAGCAGCGGCCAGACATGTGCCTCAAAATGTTCCAAACTCAGCTGCAAAAATGCAATTATTATTTAATTGCACAACCATTCGATTATATTGCTAACTAACCTTCTCAAAGGACTCCGTCATAATGTCCACACACATGTTAACCAGATACTCGCGTCCCTTTAGATTGGCCACAAGTAGCGGATAAATTGCTGCTATCAATTTCTTCTTGGGCTTCTCGAAGTGTTGGCTTTGCATAATGGCCATAACTGTAATTAACTGGCCAACACCGGCTAGCGCTTCCTCTTTGGCCTTTGCCTGGCTGCTCACGTGCAATTCACGCTTTAATGTGTTAAGCAACTCAACGGGATCAATGTGCGGCACCTGGCGCACTATACGATTTATATAGCTGGCGCTCAATGCCACCGATGCCATGTCATCCGCGCCAGTGCAGCGGACCAAGCGCTTCAGAGCATATGCGCAGGTTGCCACACGCTGCAACATATTGAGGTATTAGATATTTATACATGTATGATAGAGAAATGAAATAAAAGAATTTACCTTATCTTCTTCAGTTTCATTGGTGAGTAGAGCAATCAATTCCTCCACTTGCTTCCCCGTGTTCTCCTTGTTCGTCTCCTGCAGCTTAGTGAAAATCTTAAAGATGGCTTTATTTATGTTGCTTGGATCAATTTTTAGGACATCAGCAGCAGGCGCATCCTCAGGGGTTTCCTCCTTGATGGCACGTTTAGCTTTCTTGGCCGGTAACTCAGCTGCGGCTGTTTCATTTTGTTGTGGTTTTTGATTTTCCTTTTCCGCATGCTTGCGTTTTGGAGCCTTCATTTTCGCGACGCCATTGGCAACCTTTCCTTTTTTGTTTGCCATGATTTTACAATTCAATTAATTTGTTTTACAACGCACCACCAGTTCATATCGCGGAGCACGTTTCAGAAAGAGTTTTGTTGCTTGATTTGACACAACGTGACAGTTACGCACAGATGTTTTTTTCGATTAATCGATAATAGCAACAAGTATGTGATCAGTAAGCCAGTATTTTAATACTAAAAATTACTTAGTTTTTCGAATTTTCTTGAAATTTTTTATATTTTTGTTAAAAATCAGCTTGATGAGGACATTCAAATGAATAAAAAAATATTCTGGAAGGTTTATGGTTATTGAATAAATTAAGAAAAGCGAAACGAAAATCTATTCAAAAACTAGCGCCAATTTATATGAATTTTATAATAAATAAAGTGTTGCCAAGCAATTCTAAAATTTAATATTCCGGTATATTTTTGGAAGTATAAAAGTATATTTTAAAAGTAAACATGCGGTCACGTTGCGTACCAGTTGTTGCACCAGCTGTTGATGAGAAACTAGCACGTGTTGGCAGAGCTGCAAGGGTAAATACCCTTATTTGGTTGTTGTTTTCGAGTTGCGCGGCGTCGTCCATTCATTAACCGGTAATTCGTAGACACATTTAATTGTGGCCAACTTTTCACAATGGGCAAAAACAAACGCAACAATAAGCATCAACAGCACAAAAACACTCAGCCAAATGCTTCGGCGGAGCAGGCGGCCAAGAGCACCGGCGCCAATAACAACAACATACGCATACCCAAAATTGCTGATAAGGATCGCCGGCAATTGAATCAGCTGGCGCAAAGTGCGTTGGACATATTGCAAAAAATGCCAACCAATGCGAATGAAGAGTGGAAAAACTATGTGGAAGTGCAACGTCTGCTCGAGGCCATGATACAGCTCGAACGGCCATTGCAACGCGTCGCCTTCCCGCCAGATAGCAGCAATGTTAACGATAAGGCACGTCTGGCCAAAATGAATGTCTTCAACGAGTGGGCTCTTGCCGGCGGCGTGCAGAGCGATGCTGTCGAAATTGCCATATTTCCCGGCTACGGTCTTGGATTGCGTGCGACACGTGACATTGAGGCTGGCGAACAGGTGCTGAGTGTGCCCCGCCAATTGATGTTCTCCGAGGAGCAATTGACTGAATCGGAGCGCAATATCTACAGCAGCCTACCGCAGTTGAGCAATTTGAATTTATCATATGCGCTAGTCATTGAGAAGATGCGCGGTGCTGCCAGCTCCTGGTATCCCTACATCAATACGCTGCCCTCGCTTTATGATACTGTGCTCTACTTCACCGTGGAGCAGATGGAACGGCTACGTGGCACATCCGTTTGTTCAGCTGCGCTGCGACAATGCCGTGTTGTTGCCCGACAATATATTTCCATGTACAAGTGCGCCTACATTCAGCCCAAAGGCAGCGTCGATCCCTCCGTGGCTTCCATGGCCAGTCTCTTTAGCCAGTTCGGCCTCTGCTACGATCTCTATAGGTAAGTATACAATATATATATATATTATTGTGTTTGACCCCCAAATGACAACCCGTTTAGCAGCAGCTGTTGATATCTGTTTTAATTCACATTATGATTTCGCTTTCTGTTGATTATTCCAATTAGCTGCGCACTGTAGATCATTGCACACAAATTGTTTAGTCTGGCGGCTCTGTAATATTTACGACTGCTTTGTCTCCTTGGTGTGTCTAGTATGGTTTTTTTTAAACCAACAGTTCAAAAAAATTTATAGACTGCTAGTTTGACTGATGGATAAACATATGATACCAAAAGTATTACACAAATATCAATGAATGCTAAACAAGCAGAGATGTTATCATTGATATGTAGGCCGATATATATATATATTTGTACATAGTTTAGATTATGCAAAAGGTACTCAGATCTTCTGAATAAAATTTAGACAGAACTTTGTGTCGAATCAGTAGAACAATCGAATCAAAAATAAATTCGATTTTGGTTGCTAAATCAAGGGCTTTAAAATGGTTGATAAAATTATACGTGACCGAGACTTCAGAATAAATAAAAATACTATACGTATAAAAATCATTAGGACAAATATAGAGTAAATAAATGATATATAATTGAATTAGACTTGTGTGCCATAGTCAAGTATCAGATTGGAATCTTTCTATAGATAAGTAAAGTTAAAAAAAAAATAATTTCCAAAATTACAGAGAAACGATATCAAATATCTTTTAGATTTAATAGTAAGGTATGTATATGTTAGGTGAATTGATAAGAACTATAAACATTGCTAAATTCTAGCACAACACGCCTCCAATTTCAACTAAATATGCACAATTTTATTAAATATTATTTGAACATTGTTGATTGAGAAGCAAATATCAGATGGCAATGCAAACAACTAAGACTAATTGAAATATAAAATATTTTCGATATTCTGCAAAACTTTTGTTTGGCAAGATTCTGTAGAGAGCTTCGGTGTGCGGTTTCTTCATTCTGCATTCTTCTGGTGCGGCTGGGTTTTATTTTTAAACACACGCTCGCCGTGTGTTCGTTTTATTTTTTTTTATATTTTTTTTTTTGTAATTCAATTGAAAATTCTGTCGGAAATGTCTTGCACAATTCTTCGAATCATTTTCCATTAATTCCACGTTTTGTATGTTTTTATTTTTTGCTACACTTTATTCTCAAAAAGGAAAACAATAGAACAGATACGAAAACATAATGAACTTATTTACATGCTTAATCATAGTATGTTTATATGCATATTATATCTTCATAATATTGTGTTATTTATATAATACTATAATTATACACACATATTAAATTTTTTTAAAAAGTATTTTTGGGCACAAAAAAGATGATGGAAATGATCTGCGGCTAGGGAGAAGTAACAGTTAATTAATAAATAATTATAGTACGAGTATTTTTAGCATTTTTAGTATTTTTTCCGTGTAGTATTCTAGTGTTGAGCAATTTTCATTTTTGCAGTGCACTTTATTAACGTTACCCTCTAAGGTGTTTGAAAAAAACAAAAAAAAAAAATACATGAAATACATTTTGTTCTTCATTGTTTTTGACTTTGTTTTTCCTCAAAATTTATTGTCCTCGAAAAATGTTGAAAATTCCAGACGAAATTAGCGCAAACATGATCTAAACTCGAAACTGAAATTAGCACAACTGTACTTTTGACATACGCAATTGTTCTTGCTTTCCTTGTCTCTCTTTTTATGTCTATCTCTGTCTTTCGTGCGTGTTTTCGTGCATTTCTTGTGGTGCTCTTCGAAACCCATTTCCCCAATACATATTTGTGCCCCTGAAACGCAGTTTTCATCTTTCTTTAACTTGGCTTTTCGATTATATTTTGTTATATTTGTGATTTGTAACATTAAGTTGCTTTTTTGTTTTTCTTTTTGTTTTTGTTTTTGCATTTCCATTTCACATTTCTAATTCTATAATTACGTGTCACACATTGAATTGAGCTTAAGATGTAAACATATTCATGTCAAACTGCCAGTCCGTTTCCAACTGGCCTGCAAATTGCACTTAAGACTGACGTCTATCAAGAACTATCTGTTGTGTTTTCCAATTGAAAAGTGTGTGCAAAATTACTCACAATTATGGCTGTCTTTAATTTATTATATTTTTCTCGCTTTTTATAGCAGTTAAGTTGCTTTTCGCTTGCCCATTTAAGTTTCTTAGTTTCTCTCTTATTTAGTTTTTGAACTCATTGTTGATGTGATTTCTTTTTGACTTGCTTCACTTTTCTTCTCTGCTCGCCTTATTTTTTAAATATCTCTCCATCTCTGCTGCCTTTTCTTCGTTCTTCTTTATTTTCCTTTTTAACTTTGCAGTTTTCCTTTCCGCTTTTCACTTGACAACTTTCCCAACTTCTCTACTCGCTAATATTAATTGTTTTCTTAGCTTGTAGAATTGCGTCTTTCAATTTTTATTCGCTTCTTTGTTCTTGTTTGCTTAAAACTCTTTTCTTCTATGCTGTATGTATGTGTAATCTGTTTAAAGTGCATTTCGTAGACCAGTCTTCAAGTCAAACTTTAGCTAGTTGCCATTGCCATAGTTAATAGTTAATGTTGCTTAGCTTCTTTGTTCTCTCGAGCAAAAAAAAGCACATTCCCAAAAAAAATTGTCGTTGTCTTAGACTAATTAATGCACTAACATTGCGCTTTAATGTTAATACGTACTCGTATGCAGATTGCTTCTGTCTTCTCATCGATTCTTCTCTCTGTGCTGCACTGTCTTCTATATATATATAGTATATTTATAATAGTTATGTTAAGTTATAAAACTTGGCCTAGACTTGGATCGATAGCACTACAGAGTTTGTGTGTGTGAAGTGTTTGTGTGATAGCGGGCGGATGGCGAGGGGGGGGAAGAGGGGTTGTTGCTAATATGCAGCTTAATTATCGAATGATTTACGCAGTGTATCGAATAGATATTCCTGCACCTCGGGGGAATTGGGATCCATGGTGTTGAGCTTCTGATGGGCGCTGCGCAAAGTCAATGCCAATGAGCCCATGCCACGCCCACCCGCATACGCCGCCCCCGCTGTTGCAGTTGTTGTTGTGGATGCTGCTGGTGCTGTTGTTGTTGCCGTCGGCGTTGCCAACGAGCTGCAGGTGCTAAGCGTGGTAAGCAACGAGCTCGGACGTTGCAACTGATGAATGGGCGTGTTGCACGACACGGTGGCAATGCCCAAAGTGGCGCCACCTTTGTGGCAACTGTTGTTGTTGCTGTTGTTGCAACTATTGTTGCTGCTGCTGTAATTGCTGCTGCTGTTGCTGTTGTTGTTGCTGTTGCTGGTCACCACCAACTCCTCCATGTGCTGCCGCAAAGAGGAACGCCGCGACATGCCACCGGGCTGCGCCAGCTGCGGCAACTTGCTCTTCATGGCATTGTAGGTCTTCAGGTAGCTGGACTTGCGACGACGATGCTGCTTCCAGCGGCACACCACAAAGATGACCATCAGTGTGCCCAGCGATGTCAGCACTATGGCTGCACTTGCCACAATCGCTGAACGTATGCCAGACGGCATGCTCGCATAGAGGCTGCCCAAATGTTGTTGCGACATCGAGGTGGCCGCCGCTGCCGCTGGACTGCGATGGAAGCCATGACCAGATAGCTCCAAGTCAAGCAGATCATGTGCCCGTGCCACCTCATTCTCAATGGTATCGATAACATCGTTGTTATCGTCATCGCTGCCCGGCAACAGTTTCGTAATGTTGCCATTGCTGCTCAGATCAATGTCCATGGTGTTGACAATGCTGTCCTGTTGCTCCTGCGAGTTGCCGCCGCTGCCACCGTTGTTGTCCAGCAGCAGACGTGGCGGTGGCAAATAGTAGGCATTGCGTTTATCCTCTGTGCTGCCGGCTGCTCCGTTGCTGCCAGCAACTGTTGCTGTGGCCAGTGAGGCGAGCGCCAGACTCTTCCATGATGGAAAGAAACCCAGTGATTTTTCACCTCGCTGCTGCTGTTGTTGTTGTTGTTGCTGGGATGTTAGGGTTGAGGCCAAGTTGGATGTTTGGGCATAGGCGGGTCCTGTGTGTGAGAAAGCGAAATTGGTTTTGCGCTTGAGCCATTTATCGATAACTGTGTGTTGTGTCTTGTGTGTGTGTGTGTGTGTGTGTGTGTTTGTAGTTGTGTCGGTGCGGCGGTTGCAGCGAGCTGTGGCATGTGTGCGTCGGTACCGGCAGTGATGGCATATTCGCTTGCTAGGCTTACTTGCCAATCAATATGTTATCGATAATGTGTTATCGGTTTCAACTTGGACCTCATCAAACATATGTATTTATTGGCGTTACTATTGTTATCGAAATTGAAAATTGATCGAAATATCATCGATAAGTGTAATCGATAACTCTCAATTTAGTAGTTAATTAGTTGTTAATTGCTTAACTCACGATATACTTTTTTATGGAACATCTAGCGATATGTTATCGATAAGTGTAATCGCTAAATCGCAATTGTATTTTTAATTATAGATAACAGCGATTATTAAGTTGATTGATTGTTTTACACGTAAGATGCCATAATTTATCGATAAATTATCGATTTATGATAAACTAACGTCAACTCGTTGCTTTGTTTCTGTAATTTTCGTATAAGTTGCACTTATCGATAAATAGTCGACTTTTAATTAATCTAAAGCTCAACCCGTTTGATAACACGTTATCGATAACTGACCAAACTTGCAATATATGCGCAACATTGCCAGCGTTTACTTACGTGTGCATTTGGCGTGCCGAGCTGCTGCCGCATTTGTTGTACAACAAACAAAACAACAAAGACAACGACGACAACAACAACAAAAGAAAAAACAAAACACAATCGATAAACGATCGAGGCATCGAACTAACTAAAGATAACCAACAAAAAACGAAAACAAAAAACAAAAGGCAAATGGCAACAGCTCGTCACGCCCCTCTGCAACCGCAATCGCAACCGCAATCGCTCACTGCTGTTGCAACTGCAACTGTCGCTGGCGCTGCTCGCGCTGACGTTGCCGCTGGCGTCGCAGACGTAATGCGGTAATACCTCGGTTTCGTGCACGATCGTCGTGGCCAGCGTTATCGTTATCGTTATCGCCGCTATCATTCGGTTCGATATCAATGATGGATGTGAAATAACTGGAACCCTGCGAATCCGTTTTAATCTCATCCGGTTTAACGCTCTTCAAATCAATCAAATTGAAATGCGGAAAATTCTCAAATGCCGTCACAATATCCATATTATCCTGCACGACAACCTTTTGGCCAGGATACAAACGTGAATGCTCATCGCCAGTGAGTATGGTCGATAAATGCAACTGACTGGAGCCACGTTTACGATGCTCAATCAGCTCCTCCAGCGTCATGTTGCGCTGCTCGAGCACCTTGAACAAACGATTGCCCGAGCGACGATCCTCGATGAGCTCGAGCAGATCGGTGCGATCATCCACATCGTCCAGCAGCACTAGCGGTGGCAGCGATTGATCTGCCAATTGTAGATGTTGCTGTTGGTGCGGCCGAACGACGCTCAAACGAGCGGTGGGGTATGCTGATGGCAATGGCAGTGAAGATGGCGATGGCGATGGCGAGGGGGCGGGCGGCAATGGTGGCGGTAGGCGTGTCTGATGCGTATTGCTTTCGACCTCATCGAAAAAGTTCTCGAGCTCATCGTTGCCATCATTGTAGCCAAGCAGTTGCTCCTCGCTGCTATTGCTGTTGCTGTTGCCGCTGCTGCTGCTGCTGCTGGCGTGTGTTGCTGCCGTGCTGGGCACAGCGGCTGCCTCGGAGCTGACCACATTCTCGGCCAGCTCCAGTTCCACATCCTCAATGCTCTCCACAGAGTTGCGATCATACGACTGGGCTATAAAATTGTCACGCAAACGCTTTGTGTTGTCTCTGTTGTTGCTGTTGTTGCTAGGGTTGCTGTTGCTGCTAGTGTTGCTATTGTGTGTGTTGTCTTGCTCCTGCTCTGACTCATGTTCGTGCTCCTCTAGCTGTTGCTGCTCAGCATCGTCTGCAGCTGTTGCCGTCAATGTTGTTGTCTCTAATTCAATTGCTGCTGTTGTCGTGGGTGCTGCTGCTGTTGTTGTTGTTGTTGTCGTCGTCGTTGTCGTTGTGCTCGCCTTGAACAGCGTTGGCGGCTTGAGTGTTGAACGCAATTGCTGTCGCTTTTTGTAGAGCGGCAAGCGTGTTGTTGTTGTCGTTGTCGTGCTTGTTGTTGTTGTCGCTGTGGCAGCAACTATTGCTGGCGTGCGTCGTGTGGTGCTGCCCTCGCGCGAAGAGCTGCCAAATAGCTTAAAGCGCTGCAGCGCTGGCAACTTGCTGGGCTTGGGCTTCAACTGTGACCCCTCGGCATGTTGCTGAGGCAACAGCAACTGTTGCTGCTGCTGCTGCTGTTGCTGCTGTTCCTCGTCGTGTTCATTGCTTAAGAAGGCAGCTGGTATGCGTCGCACGCCATGCTTGTTGTTGTTGTTGTTGCTGTTGCTGCTTTGCGCTGTTGCTTTGGGCTCGTAGCTTGTCATGGCTACTGGTGGCGCCACCGCTGTCGTTTGCAACGCCAGCAATGCATTCTGCTTACCCTTGAGCAGATCATCGAGCGACAGATTCTTCTGCTGCAATATTTCGCTAAGGCTCAGGCCACCTGCATTCTTTAAAATGTTCTTGAGATCAACCGGAGATTTGTTGTTGCTGCTGCTGCTGCTGCTGCTGGTGGCAACTGTTGCTGCCGGCTCTTGTGTGTCCTGCTTCTTTGCCTGGCCATAGGGTCGTCGATAGGCCTTGCTGCCATTGCCGCCAGTTGCCGCCTGTTGTCGCTGTCGGTCACGGTCACGTTCACGTTCACGCTCCAGCGCCGCCATTGGCTCCCGGATGGGCAACTGCTTGCGTCTGTTGGCCAGTCCACTGTGATCGTCCTCGACATGACCGCGCCAATAGCTGCCTGCTGTTGGTTCCGCCTCAATGCCCTCCTCGGTGGCGCCCATTGTGGCCAAGGGTAGTTGTGGACGTCGCTTGCGTTTGCCAGCACCAGCACCAGCACCAATGGCAGTGCTAGTGACAGTGCCAGGACGACGTCGTCCTGCAGCTCCTGCCGCTGCTGCTGCTGCAGTTTCCGGCATCGATTTACCATCATCGACAATGAGAGAGACGCCCGTTTGTAGCAGCTGCTGTAACGGAAAGGAACAAAAGCGAAAACCAAACTTGCATGAGCATGTGTGTAATCAAGAACAACATAAGAAATCAACAGTCGCAGCTTGAGATACCCTATCAAATGAAATGCCAAACAATTCCAGGCGATACAACTCTAAGGAGTATAAGATACTTGGAAAATTGTCTAGCTCTTGTAGGGTCTGAGCTCTAGGTGTTTACACGCACGAACAGACAGACAGACAGACGGACAGACAATCAGACAGACAGACGGACAGACAGACGGACAGACGGACAGCAATGACGAACAATGCTGTATCATCTGTAATTGCTACTAAAGCGTTTACATTCTTTATGGGATTGCCGAGGCCTCTTTCTGTCTGTTGCTTACAGATACGATTGGCACTCATTTATAATAAATACCCTTGCACCCCATGTGCAGCGGGTATACAAAAAGGGGGAGGCAGTAGGCTGAGATTTATGAAGCGCGGACAACGCTTGACTTCATTGATGGATGGAGTCCATTGATTGATGGCATCTGCCAGACAGGCAGCTAGCAATCGCAATGCCCTGCATGTGCCTCATATCAATTGGACATTACGTGTGTGGCGAACTGTTGTCAAGCGAGGGTTGCTCCAAAAGCTCTGCAAACAATCGCATATTGCAACACGTAGTTTTGCCATCAATTGCCAGCATATGTTGCCATCTTTTGTTATAAATAAACTAATAATATGTTTTCCAATTTTGTATTCAATTATTTTTGTGCTTAAAGTCTAGCCGTCCATTTGTCTTGTATTCGCCCTCGCCGCCTGTGCGAGCAGTCAGTCAAGTTTATAAATTATTAAGTAAAGTCCATAACAGAATAAGTGGTCAGTTTGGTCGAAGAGACTGTTCTGATTTATGTACAACGAAACGCCCATCTGAATTGCTGAACTTTCAATGGCGCAAACTTATGAAATATAGCACATAAAATATCCGAAAAGTTTCCACAGCACACTGAATGCAACATTAATGTTTTTGAACAAAGTTCACTTTGATCAAATCAAGTGTTTAAAGTTGTATAAAAAAAAAGAAGACTTGAAAGTCATTTCGATATCATATGAATTAATCATTTCACACATTTTATTAATCAAATTCATGATGTATTTATTGAAAATGTAATCCATTAGAGCGCTGCTCACTTTACTTAAGCAATAGATTAAATTATTAACAGCTAATTAAATGTGAAGCAATCGATAAGCAGACAATGCTCTTAAAGTGCTGTGTTTTTGCTTTAAGAATTGATTACAATTTGATACATTAATATTTTGAAAGACTTCAAACACACTTAGCTCAGTTAATCAATTCTGCCACAGCTCAAAGTTGCCACAGTTGCCACCCTCTAGCCCTCGCACTCCTTTCCCTAATTAACTACTACGTCTTGGATGTGGAGCCCGGTAATAATTGTTAACCAGCAGCCAGGCAATTGAAGCGCCTTAGGCACAACAAGTAACGAGCCAAGAAAGTGTGCAAGAGAGAGTGAGTGAGAAAGAGAGAGGGAGAGAGAGAGAGAGATAGATAGATAGAAGTTGCGATGGGCTGTCAAAATGTGACTGCAGGCGCTTTTGTGTTCACGTAATTAATTTTCAATTTAGCGCCGGACTAGCTACCCTTTTACAGAGAGAACCTCCCCCCTCCCTTCCTCTCTTCCTTCTTGTGCCCCTAGCACCCATCAGTGCAAAAAGGCAGCTGATTATTATTATGACTGCGATGTTGATGATGATGATGATGATGTGATGGCATCGAATGTGCTCAAATCCCTCGAGCTGACTGAGTAATTGACTCCAAGCATTCAAATCCAGCATAGAACTTAACTCCTTTTCTACCCCACAGCTGGACGAACTCTTGACTCTCTAATCAGTCTAATGCAAATGTCGATTTATGCATTTATGAATCAGATTTATACATGTGTGTGCATGTTTGTGTGCGATATACTTGTCTGCGGTTTGGCATTTGCAATTCGCATTAATGAAATTGATAGGTGGCTTCTTCTTTTTATACCCTCTAGCCTGTTGTCGCATGTGTCGCATTGGGTATCTCGAATGTCTTTAAAACATTACTCAATTATTCCTAGCACTAGTACACATTTTAAGTAACTGTTTGAATTGTTTTTGTTACGTCATTCAATTTTATTTGAGCTTATTGTTAAACTCATTCTTTTCTATCACAGAACTCATTCTTTGATTTCACAGTGTTTTGAACCTAATTTAATTTAAAACAAAAATACAAATACAAATATAGCAAATTTAAATGGCAAACAATAACAAATTTACATTTTATTTAACAACAACAATTACTACAACTATCGCTAAAAGAGCTTTAAAATGTTCTAAATTTAATATAACTTCACAAGCTGGCAAACTAATAAAAATTGCTATTATGTTATTTACTAGATACACTAGGTTTGCAGGGTATCTGGCAGTCGCTGCATTTATTTGTTACCTCACATCAACTTCATCGTTAGATGATCACATTGACAAACATGAATTACCTTAGCGAATTTTCAATGCACAGTGAAAAATAATTAAGCCAAAGGCTAATGACAAAACTAAATTGTTGACGAAAAAGTTAAGCAAACAAAGCGCGCAAAAAACATTAGCAAAAAAAAAAAAGAAAAATAAACGAAACAACTCTCAACTCATTGCTGCTCTCTCTCTCTCACTGCTATGCTGTCTCTTTCTCACGCTTTGCTTTGGGCCCTTTTTTGACTGAAACTCATTACACAATATGCCAAATGAAACAAGGCTGTTAGCCAAAGGGGTGGGGGGGGAGTGGTTGAAGGGGGGAAACTGTAGGCAGCCAGTTGAAAAGTTTTTGCGACAACTGCAAACAATGCAAAAATAATGTTAAATTGAAAACAAACTGCGACTCCGCCCCAAAGCTCAGCGCCCCTGGCCGTGGCCCTTGCCAGCCAGCGTACTCATCTTCTGCGCCCTTATCCCCCGCGTCCTCAACCTGCGCTTTGCACCTGCCATCGCAGCAACAACGGAACCCACTACAAAGTAGTCTAGAACAATGCGAATTACGGTATAGAAACAGGTCCAAATATTGTTGCATAAGCATAGCACGTGGAAACATGTTGAAGGTGCACGGCCACATACCCTGTACAATAATTTATCATATATGTATATAAAGTGAAGCTGCTCCTTCGTCTCATATCTTTCTATTTTCTATTTTCTAATAATGTTTCATATTCAATTTGCTCTTGTCTGTTTATAATTCTGTTATTTTGAATGCTTTTTTAATTTGCTGTACATCTATCTGTATCTATTGCTAAAACGAATCTCAACTTTCGTTTACCATAATAAATAGTATATGCAATGCATTAAAGACAACATAGCTAGGCTGTTGCACTTTGTCAGCTTTTGCAGGGTATTTGAGAAGTAGAATTTGTGAGTAGAATTTCTAGGGCAGTGTAGGTAAACGCATTAAACGCATTTCCCTCGAAATCATTTGACTATGGCGACATGTTTTGTTGTCGTTGTCGTCATCGTCGTCCTCATCGTCTACCTTTACAAATGGATGACTAGCTGCCTGACATAGGCAGCTCAGTGCAGTCAAAGCAGTGCGCCCCCCATCCCTTTGTCGGTGTCCCAGTGTCGTCGCTGTCAGGCAGCGGGCCTTTGAGCCTGGTTTTTCAATTTGGCCAAGTTTGGTGTTCGGAAATTGCATGCATAATGAAGATGGACGTCAATGGCAATCGAATTGTTTCATTCAACGAAAGCTTTGAACAAAGATCCCAATGACAGAAGCCACGCAAATCTCAATCTCAAATTGAGGACGATAGCTGTATGAAGGAGAAGAAGAAGCAGAAGAAACCGTTGGAGTAAAAGAGAATGAGAAAGAGAGCAAGAGAGAGCTTTACAATGCAACTCAGCGTGTTTGCAGTACATTAAATCAAGCACACACACTCACACACACACACAACATCCTATGTGTCTATGTATGCTGTGTGTGTGTGTTTGTGTTGACATCTATAACAACACTCTAGAACTTGGCCTGTCAGCAGCAGCGAAAACAAAAAAAAATGGTCTTTGGAGAAGTTTTCTGCATGCAGCACATAACCTCACTTTTTTTGTTGTTGTTCTTGCTCTCTCTTTTCTTCGTTACCCTTTCGCACTTCTTGTGTTCTTTCGTTGTTTGTTTTTGTTGACCCGGCCCCAATGATTTAGCGAGTGGACAGTTTATTGTCAAACTGTTTGTTGTCCCTTGTGGTGTATGTGTGTGTGTGTGTAGTCAATAAACGTCAATTTGGCGCTGAGCTTGTCATCAATTAGCTATCGATAACGGAGATGACAGCATCTGGACACCAAGTTGCGGTGTGCTGATAACAAAAACTAATTAAAAATAATCTGTAGACAAAGAAATGTTCAAGTATGGGAAAAAATCGAGGGAGAGAAAGAGTTGCAAATTGAAGAATAAATAGCTGGGTCTGATTAATCGATAACATAGGATAGGCTTTTTTTAGTCCTTTTTCAGCAGAATTACCACAATTATTAAATGTGATCGTTTGTGGTATTTTATTTTCGGCTTGACACTTTCCAACACTAGTTTACAGCTCTACACTTGCACTTAATGACTATTGGCAAACATTTTGGTGCCTTTTGTAAAGTGCAGCCAAAGCTACTCGATGAAGAGTTGTAAGAATCAAGAAGCATTCTATGTAGATTTCAAAGGCAAGTCAAAGTAGCGTCAGTGCAGCAGTGCTTGGAACTTTTTTGGTGAGCTGCCATTTTAACGCTTAACTGGCTTCAACTGGCACTTTTGATAACTTTTTTGATAAGTTTTATGCTTTTCTATGGAAATGAAAATATATACTCGCATTTGGCCAACAAACAAAAGTAAGAAAAAAAATTCAAAACGAATAAGCGAAAAAAGACTTTGGCTTGGCGTGGCAACTCTGCAAATGCGGTCCGAAAGACATAATGGCCAATACAAAGGGGCGAGTGCAGCAAGGGGAGTAAAGTGGGTGTTCGGGCCAGGGGATAGGGATGGGGGGTAGGTAGTCCAGCAACCACAAAAAGTTGCTTAGCTGCTTGTCATGATTGTTTTTTGTTGTTTGTACTCGTTGCTGTTGTTGTTGTTGTTGCTGACGTTGATTTCTAACGGTATACAGTGCTCTGCGATTCCCCTCCCCCTTTTCGCTCTCGCTGCCGCTGCTGTCCACACGGTCGGTGCACGAAACCTTTTTTAACCACTTCAAACAAGTTGCTGCTTTTCATAATTAAATTGAAAAATTTATGCGCAATTAAATGGAAAACTTTGCTTTGTGGTTCAAAGCCAAGCAAAAACCGTTGAGAGAAAAAGCGAACAACAAGAAGACGAGACCGAGAATGAAAATGAAAATGAGAATGAAAGAGAATATATATATATATACATATATATATGTACGTACATACAGGTTAACTTTGACCTGACCTCTCACCTAATGCTCACCGCAATGCCCTTTATTCCTGCACGCAATTCCACAAGAGAATACAAATGTTCTTAATAAACCTCAACTTTAATTCGCGACTGCAATAAAATTTTGAATAATGCATATTTTTAAATACTAGAAATTTTGTAGGTAACCAGATAATATCTGCCAGGCTACATCTATTGGCTATTGTATTTACTTGCATCTTGAATGTCTTCTGTATTAATATTTTATGGCTTTTGTTTTATTTAATTATGTGATTGCATTATCAATCGTATTTGTAGCTAAAACATTTACATCGATATCAATTATGGTTAAATGTATCCAAGTTTATCAATATAATCTTCAATCTGTTTTTATGTATAACATTTGCATATATTTTTGTCTATCTATCTCTAGTCTGCTTCTATTTGTAAAGTAATATTTCTATCTGTATTTGTAGATGAATCTATTCCAGTTGTAGCAATATCAATAGTTACTGTATTATCTATCTATAATCTGTATTTTCTACTCTTGATTATACTCCATTTAAAGCACCTCAATATACAGTATATATTGCAATTCTGCCTACTGTCAATGCATAGTACTCCAAGTTAGTGTATTCGCAAATAAATGAACAACAAATTGTTAGCAGAGGGTAGAAGGCAACAAAGTTTTGTTTACGATCGAATGTTGCGTGCTTAGTAACTCTTTGACTAGTTGAAATTAATTTGCTAATGCTAAATTGATGGTCTTTTCGATTGTGGGTGTGTGTGTCTATTGCAGATGGGCGGTGTCGACGGTGATGACGCGTCAGAATCTAGTGCCAAAGGAGCTGCAGCCGTCTGAGGATATATCGGCATTGATACCATACTGGGAAATGGCTAACAATCGGCATGGCAAGATAACGTCATACTATGACAGCGTAACGCGAGGCATGGCCTGTACAGCGCAAGAGGCGTGTCGAGCTGGCGAACAGTTCTTCATCTATTATGGCGATCGATCCAATGCGGATGCACTGGTTCACAGTGGGTGAGTTTTCATTGAAAACTTGATTGTCAGTTATCTAGATTAACATTTCACACTCCCATTTTTAGCTTTGTGGATACAAACAATCCAAAGAACTATGTGGAACTGCGTTTGGGTCTCAGTTTGTCGGACAAGTTGAGCAGCCAACGGTCGCGTCTACTCGTCCAACTTAATATACATAGTATGCGGGTGCTGCCAGGGCCAGAATACATATCCGGTGAGCTTTTGGCATTTGTGAGAGTCTTCAATATGAGTGGCGATCAACTGGACCATTGGTGCAGCAATCTAGAGCGTGCGGTCGACTTGTTGCACATTGATTGTGCACTGGAAACGGATCTGGAGACACGCACCTGGCAGTACTTGTATCAACGGCTTAAGCTGCTCATTGGCGTACTGGAGTCTACGCTGAAGGAAACGGATGAAGTCCAGCAGTTGGCAGCGTTGCAGTTGCAAGACGACGAAGTGCAAGAGGCGGATGCCAAGCGGGAAATTGATATGATGTTGCTGCAGTATCGCAAACTTGAGCGACACATTCTAACCGACGCTTTGCTGTATGTGCAAGAGCGATTGAAGTTTTAATTAGGTGCTCAAAATGAAACAGCATAACTCTTAACTCCCAGTGGCCATGGCGTACACAATTATTATTATTTTTTTTTTTGAGAGAGAATTTGTTATAAGCAAAGACGCCCATTGAAATCAAAAAACATAATCCTCATTTACTTACGGATATATATATTTTGAATATATATATACACATTATTTGTAACTAATTTAATTTATTTTCATTTTCATTATTATTAATTTTTAATTTTTTTTATATGTAAACAGTGAAATTATGAAATTTTAATAGAATTTGCTTCAGTTCCTTTTAATTTTTTTTTTAATTAGTCACTAAAATTTGTCATCTAATAATTGTTGTATGTTTGTTTTCAACTATGAAATAAAATGCAATAACAACCATTTATTGCAAAATAATAAAGAATGAAAGGAGTTTGTCTTGAAAGGAAAAATATAAATGGGAACATCAAAGGATTTAATATGAGGCTAGCGCCATCTGTGAGTAGTTTGTTTCAACTACAATTTGATTTTTTGCACCCTCAAAGTATGCTACAAAAATTGTATTGATATTAATGGTATAGAAAAATGATCATATCTCAGCCATATCCTGGCGTATTTCGACAGGACTCGATGCATTCGATTCATAAGGATGCCTGCTATCGATTTACAGCATAAATTCATTAGGTCATCTAAGAATCACACACTTGTAAATTTTCGGTCTGAGGGCCTTAGAAATCAGGCAAAAATCACAAATTTCAGGATAACTCGGAAACCACAAGGACGATTTGAATGTCCTTTGGTGCTATGATAGACCTCATTCATAGCCTTCGTTTGGCATAGGAATTGCAAGGATACTTCAGGATATGGCCGAAATATAAGCTATTTTTTGTATACAAAAAAGTCCTAGTAACTCGGCTGTTTACAGGATATTCGTCCTTTTTAGTATGCCGTTTAGTTAGTCTTGACCAGATATATTCTTGTGCCAAAGGACATTACGATCGCTTTTCAAATGGCCGAGATACGCCGGATTTTGGCCAATTTTCAACATTTTTCTATACCTTCCCCTTGAAAAAATTTGAGGCGAATTTTTTGCCAAATTCCTTAAGATCCATGAACGACAGTTGATAGTCCTAGTTGATTTGATTACAAAAAGGTATATCCTTGCAAGATCCTTAAGGATTTGCCCGAGTTAGAGCTAAAAAAACAAGTGTCCTTTTTAGAAAATACGTTATATTTTGGCCATATCCTTGCACATTTGGAAAAGGCCCACATTGCTGGAATCGTAGAGACCGACTCTATTGATTGGCATCCAAAAACTATGGGGTCATCTAAGAATCACGACCATTGTTAAATTAAGTGCTATTTTGGTATTCTTTTTTGAAAATAAGCTATGGTTCAGCCATAGCCTCTTAAGGCTGAAGGTAATACTTCATAAAAACTAATTAATTAGACATGCAATTTTGCCATTTAAAAATTGTTTTGTACTTGTTTTTTATTTTTATTAAAAACAGCTCTTAAGTATTTTTGGGCATTAGAAGTGCAGATGAATAATTTGATTTGTAAGGACCTCTGCTATCGTATGCCACCAAATAATAACGCAGTCATCTAAGGATTATTGATGTGGAAAATTGCACGGCAATGTCGCTTGGCAACTGGCCAAAAATTTGATATTCAGCAAGCAAGGGAACTTCTATGTCCTTTGGCCAGTTAATGTTGTATAAGGGCACATCCTTTCAGGCCTTCAAAGGTCCAGTCGAATAGCTATAACTCGACCATATACCGTGGCATTTTGACAGGATATGCCTTGTTTGAGTGACCAGGAGGCATCAAAAGAAAACGAGATTCTGTAAGGATTTTCGCAGTCAGAAGAGATATTAAAAATAAATATTTTATAACTCGTAAACGGCTAGCTCGATGTCCATCAATCAGTTAATAGATCTTGCAGAGGAGTCTGTTTATTTGTCACAGGACACGAAAATGTTATAAAAAGGTTATTATTAATAAAATGTGTTTTTACGAACACATCCTTGCTTTTAGAGATATATGGATAATAGAATTGGCATTTCACTGAGTGCTAGAAACGCATAGAAATCTCAGATTGATGAATAAGGAGAACAGCTACTTGTTTATTATATTGTACTTATAATTTGGCCATTGGCGTTGAAACTCGGCTGAATGATTGCTCCAGATGGACGTTGGCAAAACGTGTGCAAAATGTGGCGCATAGAATATTAGTTTGAAATTGAATGCTAAAGAAAATTAATGCCATTTTCCGCCTAGAGTTTAACAAATGCGAATAGAATATCAATTTCATGTCGATTGACTACAAAATTTGACTTGCATTTCAATTGAGTCAAATGAAAATTTTCGTATTGAATTTATACAAAAAAAAAAAAACAAAAATGGTGAAAAGAAATCAAAAGGAAATTGGCGGAAATTTGCTTTGAAGTTTTCGCAGGAGATTTGCACAATTGGAGCAAATAAAAAAAGGAAAGCGAGAAAAACGTGAATAATATTAGAATAATGGCCACAGCAAACAACAACAACAACATTGAAAAGGAAGCAACAGAAATGAGCAACAAATGCAAATGAGCGTTTGAAACGAAATCGCCTTAAAATGTATGAAAATGCGCTTAAGCGCTTAAGTAGCACACATACACACACACACACATTCACACACATATGAACACACACATACGTCAACTTATATAGCTGTATATATGTAAAGTTACATAGCATGGATTAAAACAAGCAAAGGCTCCAACCACGTGTCCATGTGGGTGTCATTGTTAACGTGTGTGTGTGTGTGTGTGAGTGTGAGTGTGTGTGGTGAATCTATGGTGTGGCATGTGGCAACATGCGTAGATTTATGAGAGATGTAACTGTTGTCCGCATAAACGATGTTGATGAAATCCCCACACTGTATACGCCTGGGACAACAAAAGCGAGAAAGAGAAGAATAAATGGTTAAAGACAGAGATGGCGTATCAAAAGGATAGAGATTGAGAGCACGTGGTGAGTGATGTGGAGCAAGAATTGTGCATATTGTTAACCCAATTAATTAATTTGTTTATGCCCCATTGTTTCCAACTGTACCAAACGAGACAAATTAGCAAATCTCGTAATGATAACTGAGGCAGATTATTTTCTATTAAGACTAAACATTTAAATGCCAGAGAATTTTGTATTTTATACGCAAGTATTTTATACAATGTGGACAACATTAAAGTAGACTTTTAGTACACAATTAAAGTAAGCAGTTTTCGAAAATGTAAAGAATGAGCGAAGAATGTGAAGAGACTAACAGTAAAATAAAATGTATGCATATTTATAACTTATCATTAATCAGTTGAGGTGTAGTTCGAGGGATATGTTTAATTACAACTATTAAATTAGTATAGTTTTTAATAAATTAGTCATCAGAGTACGAATTAGCCACCTCATCATAGGCGTCCAAAAAGATCCTAGATTTATGAGAGAGATGAGTTTAGTTGGTTAGTGTCAAAGGGATGCAAATTCAGCATACTTTCCGATACGTTCCAGATGTATCTTAAGAAGATTAGCATTCATACTCGTATGTACATACACACACACACTTACACACCCAAATACAGTCTTACTGGTGGCTTCATTTGGAAAGGTATTCTTTCGTTTTGGTTCAGTTTTATGAGGCAAATATTGCATAAACCTTAAGCCGCTTAGTTTGGAAATGGCCATGGCCTGTTGACCGATTGTGGGCGTGGCCAATTGGCTAATTGCCTGTCAGCAACCAAATTGGTCAGTGCAATTAGTTAACGGCCAAGCCAAGGGGTTGGGGGGATTTGCGATTGCAAATCAAAATCCCTAACAAAACAAAAAGAACAGAAAGAAAGTAAGAGAAATGTAAAAACTTTGACCACATCGGCAACCCCAGCAGCACATGCATACCCTATATAACTATATATATATATATATAGTATATACATGTACATGTTACACACATATGCACATCGACACAAAGTGACTTGCATATATTTCAATCAACTGCCTAAACACTTTACAATTTTCAATTGAATTGCAAGCGCAAAAATTGACTGCCAGCTGCTGCTGCTGCTGCTGCTGCTGTTATTGGAGTAGGCGTTGTGTGCAGCTCCAAAGGGAGAGGAAGAGGGATGGTGGTGGTGCAGGAGGAGGGCGCGATAGCATACCAAAAATAGCTATTCAAGTGTCAAATCAAATGTCGTGCCAACAGGCTGCCATGTGGGCGTGGGCGTGGGCGTGGCAAGTGCAGCTCTCTGAGCTCACTGGCATTACCAATGACTTTGCCCGATGTATTTTAATGACATTTTCCAAAGTGTTTGCATTGCAATTTTAGCCACTAAAAGTGGGAAGCGGGTGGCGGGTTGCGGGTTGCGGGTGGTCTTAGTTACCGCAAATCAAATATGCATATCGCTTTTGAGCTTAGGTAACAAACAACAACAGAACAACAGATAGGACAACAACATGTTGTTGTGCTTTGTTAACATCATAATTAAGCGCACTTCAAACTGCAATTTGCAGCACGTTGTTGTTATTGGTATTATCATCAATATCGCAGAGCGTGTTATTATCGACAAGCATCGGTAAACTTATTAATAAACCAACAGCACATCCTGTGGTTATCTATTGACGGTTTCGCAGCTTCCTCTTCCCTTTCTGTTTGCTCTTCAAGTTTTGTGTGCATTTGCATTCGCATAGATAGCTTTTCAAAACCAATTGATTGGAATGCAACAGCTGCTGTTAACTAACAGTAGCTTCAGTTAATAAGCTGTTATTTACATTCACTTTAAAGAGGCGAATATGGTAATATATATTATTACAATTATTATTATATTTGTTAATATTGTTATTATTATTATTATTAGATTTATTATTAATATTATTTGTATTATTATTATTATTATTTTTAGTATTATTATTATTATTATTATTATTATTATTATTATTATTATTATTATTATTATTATTATTATTATTAGTATTATTATTAGTATTATTATTAGAATTATTATTATTAGCGTTATTATCATTATTATCTTCATTACTAATTTCATTAATCTTATTATTCCTTTTTGTATTTATTTATTTACTATATTATTGTATTTACTATATGTTAACAAATATTTAGTTCATACACATTTAAGCCTGTTTAAATCCAAGTCTCTGATTGCAAATAAACTCATCGCTCTGCTGGACACTTTCAGCCAATTATCGTTGAGATTATTGCTTTAAAGCATCGTTAGCTGTTAAGTGCAATTAAGTCAAGTTATTTAATATAGAAACAGCAATTGCTTAACATTTTTGCTTAACAAGCTTAATGCGCTCATCAATAGTTGGGACATAATTCGGTCACGGTGCGTATACGCGATGCCAGCATGTCGCTCACACGCCCATATAACGTATACGCGGCGTTGACTCACCAGGGTCATTAAAAGGAATAAATAATGAGCAAGGCAGACGCACGCACACACATGCGAATGCAATATATGGGCCCATTCGAATATATGTAAGTGTACGTGTGTGTGTGTGTGCACAATATGATTAAACATATTTTTCAGCTGCCCAAAAGCTGCCTGCTGCACTTAAGGGCAGTTCCTGTTGCTGTAGCATAAGCGTTACGAGTGGACAGAGGGGCACTTAAAGGAGCCAGTGGTGTGAGTTAAGTGACTATTTGTGTGTGTGTGTGTATGTGTGTATGTGAAAGGTGCATACGGCAGGTATGCCATAAAAACAGATTGTAATCTGCGTAAGTGGAAGTGGCCACATTTGGCTGCAAGACTGCCCGTGTCAGTGGCGCATGCAACAATACGAGCTCGGCATGAAACAAGTAACAACTGAGATGGAGAATAAGCGGGAATGCACGACTTGCAAATACCCTATCTGGAGTCAAAAAGTTGCGCTATTTAATCAATGAATATATTGAACTATCAACTCATGCATAGCCAGTTAAAGACCATATATAATATTTAACTTAATAATCAAGGAGACTGTCATTCACTTTTGTACTAAACCCTGCGATTCTTTTGTAAGCATTGCACATTGCTTGCTGGGATAATAATAGTCCGAGCACTGGACGAGCTCTTACATTTACTTGTAACTATTTTGAGACCCGCAACCACTCCAAGTGGAACTCAATTCGACTTGCCTGGAATGTTTGTGTCCTTTTGCCTGAATAGCCCCAAAAATGGATTGGTTTACTCTAATATTTCCATGTGGGCTTTTCAATTGTCAGTTACAGTTGCAGTTTCAGTTTCGGTTTCGGTTTGTGCCGTTGCATGCACCAGCAGCTTGAGCAAATTTTTGAAAAAACCATACAATCCAAAATGGGAATTATTGTGTAAATTTGCAAAGACCATGACTAATAGAGGCAATGCCCAATGCCCAGACCAGAGCAACCAGAGCCCCTTTTCAAAGTCACAATATTAACAAATTTGCAGCAATTTCGACAGCTTTACTGCAAAAGTAAAGCACAAAAAATATGCAGCTTTAAATTGAAGTGCTTGCTCTGCTTGTTATTCTAGTTGTAATTGAGAGAAGCATACAAAATAACAGAATACCATAATCCTGTTGCATTTAATGTACACATCCTAGCAGCAGCAACAGAAGCTGTCTCTCTCTCTCTCTTAGTCTGTATATGATTTAATTCCTGTGTAATGCCTTGTGGTTGCCAAAGGAATACACTTGCACAGCACTCTTTAAAGCTTCCCACTTTCATTTGAGTCACTTCTTACCCAGCTTTTTATTATTCAGCTATTTTACTTTTGCTTGTCTTCTTTTGCTGGCTGTCCTTGTTTATTACAGCATTTTCTTGAATTCATTAATTTGTTTTCACTTTCGCTTTCTTCCACTTTGTCTACACTTATTTCATTCCTTAACTTCTTTATGTGTCTTCTTTCTTTCTTTTTTTTTTGTTTTTTGCTTATAATTATTTCTACATTTGTTTTTCTTTCTACTCTGCTAGCCACATTTTCCATTTACTTTTTATTCGGTATGTCGCTTAGAGCTTCTGCAAACACAAGTCCCACTTTTCTTGCTTAGCATTTATACATGTGTGTGTTTATACATGTGTGTGCATGTGGTAGTATTTTTGCAACATTGTAGCCATGTCCTTCGTTGTCTTACTTGGCTTTTCTTTGTATTTTCGACTCGATTTCTCTAATCTTACTTAGCTCCCAAATGTTATCCGATATTATTTATTTTTGCCTTTGATTTCCTCTTGCAACAATTCTTACTTTCCTAGTCATTTTGCTTTTTTGTGTTTTAGTGCATTTTTATATCAAGGGTCAGCATCAGTAAGGTTGCATTTATGTGTGTGCAGGAAACACACAAAGTTCGTGACGTTTTCTTGCTTTGCACTTAACGAAAATTGTTTTATTTTTGTGTTATTTGGTCAAGAAAAAAGTGCACCTTATAAATATAAATACCAGACATTTTTCTCTTAGTGTAAATTGAATAAGTTGAGCAGCGTTTGATTGCTTGGGCTTTGACGTTGCTTTGTCACAGCGGGCAGTAGTATTGTCAACAGCAGTGTTGATTAGATTGCAAAATTCTAGTAAATTTGGTGTACAAATAAATATAGATAAATATTAACTTTAATATAGCTGAAACTCTCGTCATCTGCTATGTGAATGTCGGATCTGACGGCAGTTAGAGAAATTGTCCAAGGAGAATTTACTTTCCATTTGCATTACACTATGTTTTTGCTTTACTTCTCGCATTACTTCGCTTACTTTTTGCTTTGTTTATCGCTTAATGTAATGCTTGTCTTTTAGCTTTAACTCGCTTGCTTCTCACTTTACTTCTTACTTTGCTTCTGAATTTACTTCTCGCTCTTCCTCTTGCTTTACTTTCTCCATAGTGTTTACTTACTTTGTTTCCCCCTTTGCTTCTCACTTATGCTTCTTTCTTCCTGCTTTCTGCATTGCTTTACCTCTTCCTTCCATCAATTCCTACTTGCTTTTTTGTTTACTTCTTATCCGTTCTTCTTTTCTTTTCTTTTCTTCTCTCATAGTTCCTTCATTACTTCACACTTTGCTTCTTGCTTTGCTGCTCGTTTTACTTCTCGCTTTACTTCCTGCCTAACTTCTCCCTTTGTTTCATTTACTCACTTGTTATCCTACTATCCCATTATGGTATTGTATAATCAAAAAATCACTTGGCATTCCATTTATACTTCAATATTAAATTGTGCCGCCTTCAATTTTGTCATTTGTTTGTTCATTGTTCATTGGTTTTGCTTCTCACTTAACCTTAGTTCGTAATGCTGCAGTTGGCTCAATATGCAAAGATGACAGATTGAAGTTGTGCCTTTTTCCTGTGTTCCTTGATGATTCGACCTAAATCTGCACACGCTGCAATTTATTTTGAATTTGCCTCTTCTTGTTCTCAATTCGTTTCTGTTTTCTTATCGGATGTCTGACAGATTGTTATTTAAATCGAATTCAATGTTTGTTGTTGTTATCGGAAGCAACTTTCGCTTTCGCTTTTGCTACAGTTTCAGCTTCAGCTTCAGCTTCAGCTATAGCTCGACTTGATTCCATTTAGGCTTTTCTCTTGCTCCATCTCACTCTCTCACACACTGTTTCTATTTGTTCTTAAGGCCTCTCTAGACATTGATAGCAGACACTTGCATATATGAGTAGCTGAGCAACTAAGCCGGGTGGCAGGCAGCAGATGTTGCAACTGTTCTTGCTGCTTCTTCTTGAGTCGCTAACAAGGTTACCTGGCCAACTAATTTGCATGGGACGTGACTGTACTCGTTTGCGAGGCTCTTGTGCTGTTTGTTAGCAATTAACTGGGCCATTGTTGTTGTCAGCAACAGCAGCAGCAACAACAGCAGCGGCAGCAGAGCATTGTTGCTGTTCCTGCTGCATGAATTCTTGCACTTTGCATTGGCAATGGCCACGCAACGGCAACGGCAACAGCAACGGCAGCTGCTTATTTTATTTGCTAATTGCAACACTCAACGGCAGGATGGCAAGACAAGAAGAAGATGATGGCGAAAAAGAGGCAGAAGAAGACGCATAAGAAAAGAACGAGCCCTCGACAAGTGCTCGACAAGTTTTCCAGCAGCAGCAGCAGCAGCAGAGGCAGCAGCAACAACGCTCTTGTCGCCAGAGGGCACCGGCATCCTTGCCATCTATCCCTTTGCCGCTCTGTCGCTCCCTTGCTCCTTTGCTTCTCTATTTCAGTCTCTTGCTAGCTCGGCAAACAAATTAAAAGTGACGCATCTTCTTTCTGTACCACGTCTTCATCTTCTTTTTTCGTTTTCCCTTTTTTTTCCATTTCATTTTATTTTTTTTTTCATTTTTTTGCAAATTTAACCAACTCTTTCACTTACAGTCAAGCTGCATACCTCCTGGGTGCAGTTGAACGAGGGGGAGAGGGGCAGTTGAGCACCTTGCTGCAGAGGTAAACATAACACGCACTTGACTGCACATTCCTCGACTCGACATTAAACCCATAAATATTAAAAGCCACAAGCACACTTGATGTAAAACAATTTGATACTTTTGCTTTCGATATATTAAGTTGCCATTTGTCTGTTAAACCATTAACAGCGGAGCTGTTACGGCTAATTAGCCCTCATTAGTGACTTAACATAATTCTGTTAAGCTGCTGGTTAAGTGCTGTTATTATTAATCAGCTGTTAATATTCAAAATATTAAGTGTACACAACTTTTACATCATATTTCTTAACATCTGACGACTGTTAAAATATGCTATTCCATTCTGTTGAACATAGGCAAGTATTGTAGAAGCCTAAAGCTATTTTTTCAGTTGAATATTATAGTATATTATATATAATATTATATATAATATTATATATAATATTAAAGTCACTTAACAGTTAGCAATTTAAGTATTTGTAACGAATGCCCTTGATATGAATCAGATAACAGCTAGTCTATTAATTAGATAACAGCAATTGTGGAATAGCTCTGTTAATGAGCTAACAGCAGTGAGTAAGCTAGCAGCCTGTTGTTAGTATACTCTGTTAAGATAATGATCGATTGCTGTTATTGCATAACAATAATAATTCTACTTTCGCATTCACTTCGCTCACTTGTCAAGCTAAATAGTTTAAAAGCTAAGCAGTCTGTTTTAAGTTGAATGGAAATAGTGCTGTCAAAATGCCATCAACTGCTTAAGTGCAAATTGAATCTATAGAGATTTTCAACTATACGTATTGACAATGCTGAGATGGCGATAACATGTCAAAGGCAATTTGGCAATTGCAATTGCATACAAATGCAATGTGTGCGAGCTTTGTGCCAATCGTATTGAGAAATATCAATAACGTACTCGCATACTAGCAAATTGGCAAATGCCAGAGAAAGAGAGGGTGTGAGAGAGAGAGAGAGAGAGAGAAAACCAAAGACACTCGAGATGCTTATGAGAATTGCTAAAGAAAATGTCAAACAAGCTAATAACAAGACTGGAGACTGAAGACGAGCTAGAGATGCGATGCACGAAAGGGACAGGCGAAGACACATTTAGCAGACAGTTAAAGTCAACACGCATACGCCATGGTGTACACTGTACAGAGATTGCTATACAGAGACTAGAGACTGGAGATGGAGATGGAGATAGAGATGGAGATGGAAGGTAATCCGTACAAAATACTTGTACATGTGATGCATATTTCATTGCCAACTTTTGGGTGCAAGTATGTGCATGTCTCTGCCATGTCTATGCATGTCCTAGCGCATTATATATTCATGTTTTGCAGTTTCCCAACTGATGTCATTTTCATATGCATCGATAGAAGCACCAAATTGAATATGAGCATAGAGAGAGCGAGAGAGACAGGGAGACAGGGAGAGAGACAGAGATGGCATCTGGCTATTTAAGTATGAATAATATGTAATAAACGCTTGGGTCTTACAGCAACAATGACATTGCTGATGGCTTCATGATGACTTCATAATGTTGCTGGTGCTTACAACTAATGTGATTTCATCTGGCAAAACTCCAGAGCAGAGAGAGTCTTAAATGTTTCATAAATTGTTCATTTATGCACACACACATACACATGCACATTTATTGGCTCCCCTCAGGACACACACACATACACTAAGACCCATGTGTGCGTGTGTGTGTACATTACGCAATCGGCTGGCAGCGGCAAAGTGTCCATGGGGATTGGCAGCGGCAACAAATTGACAGACAACAGCCCAAAAGCGTCCAATAAAGCCAAGCAGCGTCCCCCACTGAGGGTCAGGGCTTTGCTTAGAGGGGTAAGCCTAGCAGGGGGAGGAGGGAGTGCTGAGGTGCAAGCAAGAGAGACAGAGCAGAGCGAGTGTGGTGCTAAGAGAGTTGTTGCTGACTCCCAAAGGTGTTAAGAGTTTCAGCTTCATCTGTCAACTGCCATGAGTAGCAAAATATATGTGTGCCTATGTGTGTGTGTGTGGGTGTGTGTGTGTGTTGGGTGCAACTACCACCCACTCACTGATAAATTAACATAATTGCAACATTTTTCACAATATGACAGCTTCATAAATATTAAATTTTAATTAATTGAATGCCGTTAAGAGTTGCATTTGCAAACAAGCAAGTGCCACTTGCCAAACATAGTAAGCAGTAAATACACAATACGCAAACACCAACACACATGAGTTCTTTCTCTGTGTGTGTGTGTGTGTGTTTAATGATGGCAATTAGCGGGTGGTCAACAGTTTCATAAATAACAAACAATTAATCAAAGTGCGGCGCCAAAAGACGCACAACGCCAACAACTGCCAAACTGCCATATACAAAATGGCGGCTGACATTTCCGTTTCCGTGCAAGCAGCAACAACAATAACAACAACAGCAACTACAAATCACACAGCACAAAAAAAATGCTTACTCCAATTTGACGTAACTGACATACCCTTTTTGCTTGGCAAATGCAATTGCATTTTGCTGCCAAGGGAAACTCTGCATTCGTTTTCTTAGCTTATCAAAATTGCAACATGATTACAAAACTCCAGCACTTTATAAAGCAACTCCTGAGCAACATTTTTAAGCACAGTATTTCTATAAGTAAATATGAAACAGTACTTGCAATAAGTTGGCTTTTTTTTTTAAATAGCTTGTGTTTCAAATAAATATTTTAGTTAAAGCTCATTTTGCAAAGACATCAAAGCTGCCTGCAGCTCTCAACCTCTCTAGGGAGAAAAATGTATTATTACTTGCTCTACTAAATTATAAACAAGTATTTAATTTAGGCAAGTAAAGTTAGACATTAAGTTTAGCTATATATATATATTTATATAGTGCAAAATAAGCAGCAGAAAGTTACAACTATTTAAAGTGGCACAACATTTAAATCAGGCGCAATAAAAGCTCAATTTAAAAATGAAAATTATAGACTTACATTGAAGTCATGTGTACAATGATTAATGCGAGATTTATGCAAGAAGAAAAGGCGACAGCTCAACAAACAAATTGATGGCGCCTCAATCCTATCGTAATCAATACACCCGCTTTGTGAAGAGCAACGGCACAATAATAATTAACAATTTGGTGTCGCTGGCAACGCTTTGATTAAGAGAACGCATTGCTGGCGAAAGCCGCAGGCGTTCATCACAACATGTGACAGAAAGGGGACCTGCTGGGATATGCGTCCTGCAAATATATCCATGTCCAAGTGGATGGATTTAAAATGTAATCATGAGTGCATGTGTGTGTGTGTGTGTGTGTGTGAGAGAGGTATTATTGCGTTATTTTAATTTGTTTTATGGCATTAAATCAATTAATTTATGCGCATAACTTTGCCCATTGTGTGCGATTGCGTGCTGCTTTCAATGCCACGATATAATGCATTATTAATGCATTAAATATATTATATGTATGTATATCTTTCATTTCATAACTGTACACAGGCTCAGCGGGGGAATTGTGCATATGTGATTTATGCCCGCTGCTACCCTGTAAACACAAAAGAGAGTGTGGCAGGCAAAAGGATTAACATGAGACCTAAGCACATTTTAGTTGTTTGGAGTACCCAGTAAATTGTTGATTTTGGAATGGGGTGGCATGTGCTGAGCGTTTAAATATACATGACATTATTATACTTGTCATAATATTATTATTTATATTATTTATTTATGCAAATCAAATTTATTAAATCAGGCATGCAATCAAATTAATGACCATTGAATTACTCAAGTAAAATAAATAAATGAAAAATATTTACGAATGCTCAACAAGTAAGCTAAAATGTTGCTAAAATGTCTGCAATTAATATGCAACATTAGTACAGTTATGTGCCTTGATTAGAAGTGTCCGAGGGGGGGAGCAAAGCAATTGTAATATCAACATTTGCTCAACTACAATACATACATAATTAAGCAAGTGAGTAAATAAAGGCAGTATACAGTTACGAGCAATAACCGTTAGAATTAGTAATCAGTTGCCCCATCTGCATATTAATGTAGCCTTGCCATTGTTGCCATTGTTGCACTTGTAATTCTTGTATTATTTAAATATTTAATATTTCAATTATTCAACCGCAAATGACAAATTTTGAAACACACACAACACACGACACATGCAATGCATTGCAAGAGGCGTTAAATGTGCGGGTCATTGTGTTAAATGTGGCACACAACAACAACAACAATAACACACATGGCCTACTTTTTAGCCAGCGGGGGGAAGAGAAAGAGAGGTAAATGGGGTGAAGGAAACTTCCACAATTGTCTCAAGCAGGCGCTGAATAATTTAAAAACATTTGCAAAATAAGGCAACATAAAAACCGCAGGCAAATTACTGAAAATTGACCGCACTTAAAGCAGGCACAAACACACACACACACACGACTGTCACAAACACACACTCACACACACACACTCGCATGCACACACACACACTCATACGTGCGCATGGAAAACAATTTAAATATTTAATTGCGCACACAATTTAAAATTGTGTTAAAAATCCAAGCCAAAAGTGTTATGAAAAAAATTTCAAATTGTTGTTGCCCCAAAAAACACACAAAAAAAAAAAAAAATAACATAAATAAAAAACGACAAGAAAGTGGGCTGCATATTGCCGTTAAATGCTGTGGCGACGCCATTTTGTTTATATTGCGGCAACGTTGACCTTTCTGCTGGCACTTTTGCGAGTGTCGCTCGACAAGTATGCTCAACAAATATGTCGAAATTCCTATGCAATCGCTTTTTAATTACACACGTAATTAAGCAAAAATAATTACACGACTTGTCGTTCGCAATTATTCAGCTAAATGAGTAATTGTTTTTCTTCCTTCTTTTTTTTACACAATTGTGTTTGCCAGCAGCAAAAATTAGTTAATTAATATTAATTATTTTAGTCTAACTACACTATGCAATTAAAGTCAAACTACTTGACATATCAATTATGTTTTGTGGACTAGAAATTGAATCAAATTTAATGTTAAAACTACTTAAGTAAACGAGTTCAGAGAAAACATTACAACAGCTCAAATTACTCAAGTTACAACTATAAAATTGCATAGCTATAATTTGCAATCCAATATTAATAAAAGTTGTAATATTAAGTTGCAATTAAAGTCAAACTACTTGACGTATCAATTATGTTTTGTGGACTAGAAATTGAATCAAATTTAATGTTAAAATTACCTAAGTAAACGAGTTCAGAGAAAACATTACAACAGCTCAAATTACTCAAGTTAAAACTACAAAATTGCATAGCCATAATTTGTAAGTCGATAATTATAAAAGTCGTAATATTAGGTTGCAATTAAAGTCAGAACTTTTGACGTATCAAGTACGCTTTGTTTTGTGGAATACAAATTGCTTAAGATTATTATATTGGCAACTTATATTTAATGCTCAAAACACCTTAATAGTTAACCATAAATGAGATTAAATTATTTAAAGTCAAGTTAGTTGCCATATCTTGAATAATTCACGCACTGCCATTAATGTGGCATAAATGTATAATTTATAGACATTTGATTGCAGTACTAATTTTGGTCGTAATATTTGAAATTACGGAACGTACTTAATTGTGTGTAAAAAAATGAGTGCCAATATTAAAATTGATGAATGCTGGAGAATCGATATATGTACATATGTGCTTAAATAAAAGCACAGGGCACAGTGCGTGTAGTCGACAAATTGGGCAATGGCGCTTGACAATTGCAATTACTAGAGTAATTAAAGCTGAAAATGGTTGTAATTTGGCAGCAAATACGAGCATTGGAGTCCAATGTGGTGTAGCTATGCCATGCTGGCAAATTGAATCCATCGAGTGCATACAGCACATACAACATGTATGGGGGATCGTGCAATGTGTGCGACAGTTGAGTGACGTTTCAGTGCTCAGGTTAACAAATGCAACGCTGCAACGCTGCAACACTGCAAACCATAGCAATGGTGCAACGCAGCTGCAGCTGCAGCTGCAACTGCAACTGCTGTTGTGAGCATTGTAAGCCTGGGGCTGTATGCGGCACAAAGGCAAGAAGGTGACCTGATTGGCTGAAAAGGATAAAAGACAGAGAGCGAGAGAGGGAGGGAGAGGGGCGGGCGGGCAGGCACACACAACTTGTCTTACTTAATGGCTTGCCCGCGCTGTAAAGTAGGCAACAAAATGATGTAAGCAAAATGCGAGAAAAAAGTAAGCGTAAATGCCAAGCTTAAACCTGATGACATTGCTCCCCAGTGTGTGCGTGTGTGTGTGTGTGTGTGTGTGTGTGTGTGTGTGTGTGTTTGTGCTTTGTTTGCTGCAACTTTTGTCGCAATTGCAGCACACGAAATTTTTATGATCCCCACCTCACGTGTCGCAAATTCATTTCAATTTCAATTTAAATCCAAGCAAAGTAGCCGCAACAGTTGCCCCCCAAAAAAACACATTTGTATATAACTTTTTTGAATCATAATGAGCAACTCGTTACTCGCTACTCGTTACTCGCTACTCGTTACGCGTGACTCGCTACTCGCTCACTCATTATGCAGTACTTGTCGTCATAATAATGTTTACACACCGTTTCTCCTGCACTCGACAAAACACTCATTTCACACATTGCAGCCACAGCTAGCGGCAACTAATTGGTTGAGCATGCTGATGATATGATGCCAAGTACAAAGTGCGAGTTGTCTTTAAATTTAAATAAATGGACTCAACCGATAACTTGTTGTCAGTAATTTATGCTTAAGTTATCAAATATAGCAGTACAATAAATACTTTGCTTAAGAAGAGTATTTTCCTATCAATTACTTAGCTGCAAGTGTATAGCTTATTTATTTATGCAACAACTCAGTACTAGTAGCCAACAATAAACAAAAGGATGAAAATCTTAAATGCAAACTAAATTGCAAAAAGCGATATTTTTGCTATTTTAAATAAAATGTATAATTTTAAATACATTAATATAAAAGCAATAACATAAAATAGCAGTCTAATGAAGCTAAGTTAAGGAAGCGTATTTTTTGTATCAATTACTTAGCTGTAAGTAAATAATTTATTTATTGAAGCCGATGGTAAAAATAAAAAAAAATAAAATTGAAAACTTAAATGCAAACTAAATTTTAATACGTTGAATTTAATTAATAAAAATTAAACTATTTTTAATAAAATTTATAATCTGAAGTGCATTAATTTAAAACCAATAATATAAACTAGTAGTGTAATGAAGCTAAGTTAAAGAAGAAGAGTATTTTTCCATCAATTACCTTACAGTAATTAAATAATTTATTCAATGAAAGCTTGAATGAAAACTAAATTGTAATACGTTGAATTCAACTACACTTAATAGAATTTACCATGTTAAATGTATAAATATTAAAGCAAAACTCTGCCTATTTTGTCAATGTTTTTTGTGAACTTCTTGTTAAGAAATAATGTGAAAAACTTGTCAATTTTCAATTAAATTTGCCTTCTTGACGCGGCCAGCATTAGCTTATTATAAAAACATAATAATGGAAATTATTATTTTACATTTGCATATTATTAGCACGCAAATTTTGGCAAATGGAAAACCAATCAGTAAAGTTGCCAGCTCTAGAAGACTCTCCACTGACAGTTGAGAGATGCTTCCAGCTCCAGTTTCTAATTGCCAGCATACCTAAGCATTGAACTTTTATTTAGGCCCTCAAAGTTTGAATATCTTTTGGCTGTCTGCCTTGCCTTAGCATCCATGTTCATCAAAGCGAGTAGGAAAATTGTTTGGTATCTGGTCTCTGGTATCCGGTATCTAGAATACAGGCAACAACAAGCTGTAACCTGTTTTTGGCCTTTAATAACCACAAGAATTTGAATAGAACATTTTGCAAAAGGACAGCTAATCAATATGTTGTTGTTTGGTTGCGCTCCCCCCTCCCCTTTGTCCTCATCGGCATATTTCTTAATGGTCGTGCCGTGTGCACAACACACACACACTGCACACACACACGCACACAATTGAAGCTGAAATAACAATTTTGCGTAATAAAAACTAATATTGCTTTGACATTTATGCCAAAAAAGGGGCGAAGGCAAATAAGAATGCTAATCAATGGTGTGTTTGGAAATGTGACTTGGTAGTTACCCTGCAATAATATTGATAAAATATATATTATACAAAGTGAAGTACATTTTACAGGGTATACAAAGCATAGACTGCACTTGCTAAAGTTATGAAGTTTTTTGAATTATTTTGGCCATTCAAAGCAGCAGCAGCAGCAGCAGCAACCAACAGACCGAAAATACTAAAAACCAGAAAACCAAAAACCAATCAGAGCACGGAAACAATACAATTTCATATGCCACATATACACAAACACGCACACACACACACACATATACACGTTGCGAAGGCAGTGGCAAAGCCGTATAACTAATTATTTGCCAGTTGAGGCAGCCAGCATACAGTGCGTATGAGCGACGCCCGCTGGCATTGCACTCTTGCCAGCCAGCCAGCCAGTCAGGCAGCCCTTTTGTTGCACTCTTCGTTTCAATTAAAGTCTTGTAAAAATATTGTCGAAAAACGTTCGAAATGTGCAAAAATGTGCTCCCCTCTGTTGTTTGCACTTTGCAGGGCGCGATTGGGTGGCAGTTGCAGTGGCAACAACAACAATTGACAGCGACACACATAAAAGCTTTTAAATCTTAATAAATCTTGCATACAATTTACGAAAAAAGTAAAAACAACAACAAAAAGTACATAAGCAACAGTTTGAGGAGAAAAGTTGCTCGTTGCGTCGCGGGGCGTGACCGAGTGACAATGATGTGGCATAGATTGTGTGGCAGTGGCAACATTGTGGGCTTGGGTGCTGTCTGCTGGGTTAAGCTGCTTCTTCGGCTGGCTACAGCTGCCAGCTGCCAGCTGACAGTTTCCAGTTGCCAGTTGCCAGTTGCCAGTTGCCAAAAATGTAAAAGCTGTAGCTGACACGCACATCGAAGCTCAAGCTGCGGCATGTGGTATGTGGCATGTGTGCGACGGGCGAGGGGCAAGAGACTGCGGCTCTGCCACAAGTCAAAGACAGCAAACGACAACGGCAGGCAGGCCATTGCTTGCAATGTGCTGAGGTGAATGCAACTTTGCAACAGCAGGTGGTGGCGTCTTCTTGGCACCAACATCCTCTTCTACCAACTCATTCTTCTTCTTAGCATACATGCACATGTACCGTTACAATATATGTACATATATATTTTGTATTATATATTTTGATGTCATGCCGGGATTCTCCTTTTACTTATTCGCATCTTTTCTGCTTTCTGCAGATAAGCATCTCAATTTTTTATCCACTTTTATTCCAGTTTTTCATATTTTATGCTTATTTATGCTGTCGCCTTTGCTTGATGCTCAACGCTCAACGCTCAACGCTCAGCGGGAATGGAATTCGTTGCACGACTTGAATCCAACTCTCATGACTCTTGCGATGCGAATAGATTGGTTTATGGATTTATGAGTTTCAGTTTTATGCTCACTTTATGGACTAAGGGGCTGCAATACGTTGAACGTTTACGAATGTGCAGATATAGCGGCAGCTCGATATAATTAAAAGAGCACATGAAATGGTGGCTTCAAAAAGAATGCGAGTTCTTGAGCGAACGAGAACTTAACAAATGCAAATTTGAGAGCATTAAGAAAAGTAATAAATCAAAAGAAAACATACAGAAAGCCATTGCAAAATAGAGATATAACTATAGAGAAAGAGAGCGAGAGAGAGAGAGAGAGAGCAAGCAACATTTGCGGTTTTCAATTACGCAACAAACAGCCATATTTTTAATCGCATGATATAAATCGCATGCAACTTTTGCCCATCAGCAAGCGTGCGAAATCTGTTATCGATAGTTGTGATCAAAGGCATGATTCGATAGATTTGCATTTAAATCGATTGCACAGGCAAAACAGGAGGTTGAGGCCGCCTTTCAAGCTGCTGTTTGCGAGGCAAAGGCAAAGTTGCTGAGTGCAAAAAAGTGTTGCCTACTTTGTAGCGCTTGCCATAAAAAAATTGCCATCAAGTTGAAGTTTCAGTTTCAGTTTCAGTTGGGAGTTTTAATGTTGGAGTTTGAGTTTTGGTTTCAGCTTCAGCCTCAGCTTTTTCCCTCATTTGGTTGTGCTGTGTGTATTCAAATCTGACTTTGTTATACAGTTGCTGCTTGATGGGCTATTGTTGTTGTTGTTGTTGTTGTTACTTTGCTTTGCTTTCACAATCAAAATGGTCTATACAATGCGTCTTATTCCCTCACCCTTTGCTCAATCTGCTATGCTCTCTGTGTGTAGGTGAGTAGGAGTGTATGTGTGTGTGTGTTTGCTTTTACGTGTATAAATTTTGCACAACTAACTGCGTCACATTTTGCATAAGTGATGAGATCGATTTCCGGTGATGGTGCGTGATGTAAAAGTAGAAGAAGCAGTACCCAAATATGTATGGCAGCCACAACAACAACAGCAAGTTGAACAACAATAACAATAATAACAATAAAGGGGGCATTGGCAAGGAGTAGAAATCTTTTGGGCCAACACAAGTTGCCAAAGATTGTCAACAGTTATTGCTGTATATGCTGTGCATATGTATGTGTATGTGTGTGTGCATTCAACCACGCAGCAACTTGCAACTTGAAGCGGCACCAACCGAAGCAGCAGCAGCAACAGCAACAGCAGCTGAACAAAATAAACCAAAAGTGCCATAAAATGTTTGCACAGAGTTTTCAGCAGTTTTTGGCGCTTGGCTTTTGCTACCTAACCCTACCCTTACCTCACCCTCTGCCACCCTCTGTCCCCCTCACTCCACCTTCCCCACCTGCCCCTGTTGCCCATTTCATCCATTGCCAGAAATTCGCATCGCACCTTTGCTGCATGTTTTGTTGCTTATTTACGCTCATTTTGCCCGTTTTTATACACGCCATTTATTTCCGTTTTTTTCGGGTTTTCTTCTTTTTGAATTTTTTTTGTATTTTCTTTCCGCTTCTTCTTCATGTTTTCTTTTCATTTTTTCAATGCTGTTTTTTTTTTTTTTAATATTTATGTTGAGCTACCGAAGCTGCAGCAGTTTTTCTTCATTATACTCTTGGCTTTTGTGGACATTGTGATTTTCTCACACAAGCTGTTATATATTGAAAAGAGTTGCGTTCAAAAAGTCGGAGTTTGGGGCTGAAACAAGTCTGTCGAATATTTGATTTTGTTTTCATAATTATGCTCATGATTATGCTAATGGTAATGTTAATGAAAGTGCCAATGCTAATGGTAATGCTAATACTAATGCCAATGCTAATTTGATAAAGCTAATGTTGATGCCTATGCTAATACCAGCCTAATGTTAAAACTAATACTAATGCTAATGCTAATGCTTATGTCAATGCCATTGCTAATATTGATGCCAATTTTAATGCAAATACTAATACTTATGGTAATGCTAATGCGAATATTAATGCTTATGCTAATGCTCATGTCAATGCTCATATTGATGCCAATGCTAATGCAGTTACTAATACTAATGCTAATGCTAATGTGAATATTAATGGTAATGCTAATGCTAATGCTCATGTCAATGCTATTGCTAATGCTAATTCTAATACTAATGCAAGTGCTAAACGTAATTCTACTGTTAATGCTAATGTTAGTAAGGCTAATGCCGCTATCCATAATAAAGTTATTATAATTCTTGCCATTATTAATGCTTATAGTAATGATGTTTCTAATAAAAATACCATATTAATACTAACTCTAATATTAATTTATTTCTATAATGTAAACTAATGTCAATCAAAATAAAATTGTATTAAATTCAAAAATGAAAGTAGAATAGCATAGAATGAATATTCGATGAGTAATGATAATGTTAATGCTAAAGCCAATAATAAAACTGAATGCTTTAATAGTGTGTATGCTGAAGCTAATGCAAATAATAATGTCGTAGTATATTCGATTAGTAATCATAATGTTAATGCTAAAAATGATAATAAAACTGATTGTTCTAATAGTGTGTATGCTGAAGCTAATGCAAATAATAATGTCCTGCCTAATGAAAAAGGTTTAGAGCATTTCAGCGGTCGCCAGACTACAAAGTCTCGTCCGCTTCTTGTGAGCTTACAAACTGTTAGCCGCAAGCAGTGGCCCCAACTGGCTACAATGCTGTGTGGGTAGCAGCGGTTGCTGCGTCGGGGGAGGGGAGGGGAGGGAGGGAGAGGTCTGTATATACATATATATGTACATGGCTATAGTAGTAGAACTTATGCGTATTCATATAAATACTGATTTAATAATTTGCTTAGTTTATGTCTTGACGTAAGATCTTAAGGACTTGCGTTCAAACTATTAAAAAGTTCAAGTTGCATGCCGCATGCTACGAGTACCTACCCTCAAAATGCCACATGCCAGATGCCACATGGAGCATTGAGCTTTTCTTCTTTTTTTTCTTCGTTATTTTGTGAGTGTTTAAATTAAAGGCCAAGTTAGAGTTTTTGGCAAATGTTTAGGCATTTTATGATGAGCATTGTGAATTTTGCATGACAAAAACAACAACAACAATGGGACTAGTTGCTGTTGTTGTTGTTGCTGCTGTTGCAAATGATGTAAAGGACGTGGCAGGAGACGACCCCATGACACATAAAAACTGACATGAAACTGCCCTTA
The DNA here is from genome assembly GCA_018150935.1 of Drosophila pruinosa. Taxonomy (NCBI): domain Eukaryota; kingdom Metazoa; phylum Arthropoda; class Insecta; order Diptera; family Drosophilidae; genus Drosophila; species Drosophila pruinosa. The sequence goes on along the minus strand of JAECWR010000194.1, from coordinate 14,781,752 downwards.
ACGAGCGCATAAATCTTTAACTGGCCTGCAAAATACAAAGAGAGGGCGAGTGCGAGAAGGAGAGGGACATAGTGTGAGGTTAGGGGCAAGGAAAGGGGGAGGGGAGCCTTGTTATGCTGCCAGTTGAAGGGCGGCTTTAATTTTGATTGTGCACACATTGCAATTGCCTCTGTCCCTGTGTAAGAGAGAGCGAGAGAGGGGGAGAGTGTCAGCGTGTGTGCTGTTGTTTTGTCTATGTCTGCACGTGTTTGTATATGCATGTGTGTGTGTGTGTGTGTGCTGCTTTTGCTTTGTAGCAGTCAGCACTTTTTGGGCTCGTCGCTTATTTTGTAGCATACTTTTTGGCATGCCATTAATTTAATATGCAGCAGCACAAGAAAAAGGGATAGGAGTGTGGGGGGGGGGGGGGGCAAGGCGACAAAGGCAGACAGCAGTAACTCACTGCGTATATGTATATGAGTAAGTGTGTGTGTGTGTGTGTGTAATTGCGCGCACAGCACTTAAGTCATTTCGCATGCAACTGTGCTTGGTGTGTGTGTGGAACTTTAAATGCTTATTTAATTGTGTTAAGTGTCATTTACACTGCAGCCTGTAGTCTCTTACACACACACATATGTACACACACACACACTCATACATGTAGAACACAAACTCCAACTGCTTGTGATTTGCTTTGCACCATTTTAGCGGCAAAACTTTTAGCTAACATTTTAATTTATGTTGTACCGCTCACAGGCAAAGTCCCCACCCTCGACCCCCCTGCTGACACACGCATGCCACTCCACACATACACACACATAGAGAGACTTATACATATGCAATAAGCGACGTTGCTGTTCAGTTTTCGAAATTAGTTTCAGTGCAAAAGTTGCAACGTCTTCATTACGCGCAGATAAACGCCAAGACATGTGTATGCTGTGAGTGTGTGCGGGAGTGTGTGTGTGTGTGTCTGATTGTGTATGTGTGTGTGAGCTTCAGACAGCTTGTCAGCCAGTCAGTTGAGCAGTCAGTCCGTCACTCACTCATTCGTTAACTGCACTCGCATATTGCATTTCTTTGGGCTTCATTTGCGCTTGTTAAGTGCCAGCAAAATACCCTGTAAAATGCAGCAGCACCACAGGGCATGCCGTTTTCGCAATGCTGCTTTAATTAATGGCGCTTGATTTACCACTTTCTCTTTAACTTTTAGTGCCACAAACTTTTATTGAAATGCAAATTTGTGTTGCATTATTTAACTTTTATTCTTGGAACTAAAATTACAGCATATCTTAGAGTCGTGTTCACAGCATTGTCTTAGGCTGGCTTATACAGCAGCTCATTTGCTCCACGAGTACCCACACTTATTCATTATTTTCTTCTACTTTTTGTTGCCACTAACTTATCTGCTAATTTTCTTCTTCTTTTTTTTTGTTAACTACTTTTTGCAGCTACTTAGGCTAATTTGCATATTTTTCGACTGCTTTTGTCGTTTAAATTTGCTGTGCTTCACTGACAAATGCAAATTGGCGTTATTTAACACTGAAAAATAGTAGACCAGAGACTGTTAATTGCCAGCAGAGTGTACAAATTGAAATTGTTATCAAAATGTCAACCATTTGATATAAAAAGAATAAAGTTGAATATTATTTATTATTTATTAAAATTGAAGAATATTTGCTTGATATTTAAAGACAGAAATTTGTGATAGTTTTAGTCTTGCAAATTGGCGTTATTTAACACTGAAAAATAGTAGACCAGAGACTGTTAATTGCCAGCAGAGTGTACAAATTGAAATTGTTATCAAAATGTCAACCATTTTATATAAAAAGTATAAAGTTCAATATTATTTATTATTTATTAAAATTGAAGAATATTTGCTTGATATTTAAAGACAGAAATTTTTGATAGTTTTAGTCGTGCAAATTGGCATTAATTAACACTGAAAAGTACTAAAGAAGCTATAGTTTATAGAAAATAATGTAGAAATTGAATTGTTATCTAAATGGTCGAATATTATTTGTTATTTGTTTAACTTTAAGAATGCTCACTTGTTATTTAAAGACATACATTTGTGATAGTTTTTTAGGCTGTCTATAATTAAATACCAAAATAAGTATGTTCACTATATTTTACAACATTTTGTTGCTATATTGTTGCTCTCTCGCTCCTTTCTGACGTTGAGACCAAAAAGCAAATTTATTTTGATAATAAATTTCACTTAACCACTGAACCAAACTGAGCCACACACACAAATACACAGACAGGCGTAGACATGGTTTGTCCCATACTCCCACACACACACACACACACATACACACGCACATAGAGTCATAAGCAGACGCATACTAGCTGTGCATTGAGACTCTTGGCAAATGTTTAATTATTAGCAACAGCAAATTGTTGTTGTTGTTTGTTGTTGGCCTGAGGTGTGGGATGGCGGGTGGTTGGGGAGAGTGGTCAGAGGGGAGAGGGGGCTGGCCTTGGGCGGTGGTTGACTGAGTCTGGTAACGCTTTCAATTTAAAATAACAAATAGTTTAAGCGCTTTCAGACTGGGCCTTCTAATTTGTTGCACACATAAATTAAAACGGCAAGCTAATAAATAACGGCTCATTAAGCTCACACACACACACACACACACACACACACACACTCACAGTAGCACAAGGAAGCGGCAACAAATTCTCTGCTTTGTTGCGGCAAATCTGAGTGAGACAGAGAGAGAGAGAGAGAGAGATAGAGAGAGAGGGGGGAAGGAGTGCAGAGACCCTTTGTGCTAGTCCCATTAAAATTAACTGCTCTTTGTGAGACCGCTTCCCCTCTCCGGAACCCCCTCCCCCGCCCTTGGCTACTGCCTACTGGTCATTACGTATTTGCTTATGCAAATTGCATGGGCATGGGTGTGGGTGTGGGGTTGTGGCAGTGGGCGTGGCTGGGCTGCCTTTAAAGGGCAGTCGGTGTTGACAAACGCGTAAAAACCGTAAATTTGACCGCTAATTATAAATCCAGTGTGCCCTTTGTGAGTATGTGTGGGTGTATGTGTACGTGCGTATGTCTTGTGTAAATGTTGCATTAATTAGCAATTAAAATGCATAAATTAGTAACGCAATCAATTTAAAATGCAATGCTAATAAATTTTAGAGTTGCCTTTCGCTTTTGTGGCCAACTTGTGTAAACACTCATACACTCAAAGCACTCATACACTCATGCACTCATGCACCCATGCACTCATGCACTCATAGACTCATTCACTTATATACTCATAGACTCATTCACCTATACACCTCTTGCTGCCATGTCTGATTATAATAAATTTACCAACACTTAAACGTCATTTAAGCATTGCATGTGTGTGTGTGTGTGTGTGTGTGTGTCCAGCAAGAACAACAAATAAGAAACATTTGCTTTGCTTAATGCAAACAAACAAATTAAATTCATTTCGATAAAACGTTTGTTAAACGTTGTTTGCATTTAATTTTCCATTAACGCTTTATTATTGATTGCCATAACACAAAGCGAGTTGTTCAACACTACAAAAAAAAAACTGAGCGCTCAAGAATTTTGCATGGATTTAAACAATAACAAATAAGAAATATTTGCATTAAATTCATATTTTCTAAGCTTCACCCGTTTGTAATTTAACCCACAAAATATAACACAGTAATTGTTGATAAAACTGTTGCCAACAATCATAATAAAATCACTTTAATAAAACAAAGAAAATTTCAATAGTAAAGTCTTAATCATAGTACGAACTTTAAATGGTATCAAAAAAACTTTAGCAAATAAATTGTCTATAAAGTTTGTAGATGAGATTATGGTTTTATTAAATTTCAATGCTTTTTACTATGTATATAAAAATGCAATCAATTGATTATGCAGCTGAAGTTGCAGCAATAAAATTGATTTACTTATTAAATAAATCAAATGCAATTGAAGTCTAATGAAAAAGCCAGAGCAGCATTTAAGCCTTATACAAAATGCAGTCAGCTAAGAGATTTGCCTCAAACTGTACGAGTATGTGTGTGCTTGTTGACATGGCAACTTGAGCTAGTACATTATTTATAATTAATTGAACGTATATGAACAACTCACGACTCTGGCTAAACATTGGCAAATGGTGTGATATAATTTGTGGTGCGCACATATAGTCAACAATAGCCAAACAATGTGTGACACAATTACACTTTGGCTTTGGTTATCGCATCAAATTATTGCGTATACGCCACGTTGGGTCAAGTCAAAGAGCGAGAGAGCGTAAAAGACCCTCGGCGACCTCGGCAATAGCAACAGCAAAAGCAAAAGCAAAAGACGACTACGACTTTTTGTCACGTTCATAATTGCATAATGTATTATGCAGATTTTGCATAACAAGTTGCCACACAGCAGGGAGCACAAATCTGGCTAGCGATAGTCGTCGTCGTCGTTGTCGTCGCCCTTGCTGTCATAAGAGAGGGCGCCAGGCAAACAGCTCGCTGCTAAAACAAAGGCCAAAAGTGTAAAAGAACTATGCTAATAGCTCGGCTCGACTCGCCTTGGCTTGCTTTGGTCTGGCTTGGTCTGGCTTGGCTTGGCTTGGCTTGGCTTGCCAGGACTCGCAGCGAACTGTGACTGCGACTGAGATTGAGTCAGCTTCTGGCTCTATTTTGTTGTTGTTTTGCTTTACAATTTTATGCTCTTCAGTTCAGTACAGCTTATTGTACAGTATATATGTGCATACATATAACGTATAGTAATTGGATCTTTGCAGCGGTTTAACTTGAGCTTACTTCTGGCTTAACTTTGGCCAGCACAACTTTTGTGTTCTCTTCATGGCAATGCAATTAGTTAACATTGAGTGCGAATATAACTGCCGTGTCTTTGGTTCATATTTCACTATCAAGCCTTGATTAAAACCCTTTTCTACCAACTACATTTTAGTTGCTTTGTATAGTTTTTTAATTGCTAGTCCTTCAAGGAATTACTGTGTTGTCTATCTGGTAATAATAATGAACGAAAAATACTTCAAACAATAACTCTAAATTGCTTTAAGATATATGAATATATGTTTACACTATGTTATAAACATCATTACAGTATGCCAGTTTATCCACTACTAGTATTACATTTAAAATGTCAGTCTTATGTATGTATACTAAGTAGGTGTCTAGTTAATAATAAAATACCATAGCGAGTGAGAGTCGTAAGGCTACATAATTAAAGGGAGTACATAACAAAGTGCAAGTTTACGTTGCGTTACGTAACGCTGCGTTACGTTACGTAATTTGCAGTTCTCGTTATGCCAAAAGCTTGTGACTTATTCAATTGACATCACGACTAACATGCGCTGGCAGCCAAACAAAGTAGCGTGGGGTAAGATGAAAAGATAGGTATAGCGAGAGAGTGAGATGGCAAGAGAGTGAGAGGGAGCAAGGTATGTGAAGTAGAAGGGCGGGCTGTAACAGAAGCAGAAGAACAAGAACGCGAACGTGGAAAACAGCAGAAACAGATTCATGCAATTTGCATATTTGCAACGCGGCTGCGGTTCGTTGTTGGCACTTTGTCGTTTGCCAACACTGAATAGGCAAGAAGAAGCAGCTGCAGCAGCAACCGAAATAGATGGCGATAAAGTCTTTTGCATAGCTAAGACTATTGTTGAAGTTGAAGGCGGCGGTCTTTGTTTTATTAAGTACTTCTGTTATTTCTACTATTATCATTATTATTATTATTATTATTTTGCTTTACTTTTTTCTTCTCAACGTTGCCAAGATGTAAACTCTGGATTTTGTTGAAATATTTTCGTAGGCAGCAGCTTCTTTTTAGCTTTGGCTTTATTTTCCGTTTCATTTTTTTTTTATATCTACTTTGTTGCACGGCTTTTGTTGCCGAGCAGCAGCCCAAAAGTGAACATACAAAAGACAAAGTGGCACAAATTTTCCGACAGTCTCCCGGCTGCAGTCAGCTGGGGCAGTGGAGTATGGCGGGCCATGCCGTGTCTTAGAGACGTGCATGCCAGCAGGCAGTAAAGCAAAAGGCGCCAAAATGAAAGCCTTTTATCTCCCCTCGCTGCTGCTGCCCAGTTTTTGGCCCGGCCAAAGGACTCAAGTCGAGGAGCCGCCGAGCTACAGCAGAGGAAATGCCAAGAACAAAAGAATCAACGCTTAACACAATTCTCAATACCCTGCAATTACATAATTGTACATAATAGACCTGCTGGAAGCGTACCAAAAAATATGCAGGTATTTCAATCAATTTAAACTTTAAACTGCAAACTATTTTTAAAAAATTGAATCAATTTTATAAATAAAATTGTTATAGACAGGAATGGGCATTTCAGAAGAATATAGTTATCAAAATATATGCCATTAGTTATTAAAAAAAAAACATATATTCTTGAGGAAATAGTCAAGTTATAGTAAAGAATTGGCATTTTACTACATGTATATGTAGTATATTTATCAAAATAAGAAATGTAAAACTAAGAATAGTTATATTAGTAGAGTATAGTTATCAAAATAAATAACTACTTATGTATTTTTAGAATAAATCATCCTTCAGAATATAGTCAGGTAATTTGGTAAAAATATATTGTTATATTAAACAATAGGCATTTTAGTAGAGTATAGTTACGAGTATTAAAATATAAAATGGTGCTTCATTAATGTTATCTAAATTAAGAGTCTTGACTACTGTGGCTTTAAAGCAACTTAAATAATTAAAAAATATATGCCTTTGTAAATAAATGAATACACAATAGTATAATAAAATTGGCACTTGAGCAAAGTTTTTTATTTGATAACAAACAGCAATTTGTTTATGAATTTATAAGAGTAATTTATCTGTCACAACTTACAGCAAACCCAACAGTGCTTTATGCAGGGTATCCAGATAGCTGTTCAAGTAGTAGCCTGTGCAAGCATACTTAGGAGTCTGTTTTGTTTTTTTTTCTTTTTGTATATTTTTTTTTTGTCGGTACAAGTAGATTGCGGCACACACACACACACATTTACACACGCCCCTAAAACAGCGCCAAGTTCTTTAGGTTCTCTCAACAGAAGTAGAAGCAGCAGCAGCAGCAGCAGCAGCAGGAGTCGCTAGGACTAGGGGGATTGACAAGGATGTCTGGTTGGAACGAGTCCGACATCGTCTGCTTCAGATGTAGGACAACGCTGAAGTCGCCAAATGCTGTTGCTCCTCGCTCCTTGCAAAGCTGCCTCTGCCGCTCCCTCTGCTGTTGCTGCTGCTGTTGTTGATAGAATTTATTTAGTTATGCACACCTTCATTTTAAGGCCTTTTACGTGCTACACGAATTCAGTTTTAAGTGTCCACGTGTGTGTCACTCTGTATGTGTGTGTGTGTGTGTGTGTGGCACAAAGTTTTTGGTGTCACGATGCCACATGAAATTATTACAGCTCGTGGCGCAAAACCAGCAGGCGAGTGGGCGCTGAAGCGTGGGCGTGGCAGCGGCAACGACCTAAGCGGTTTATTGACATCTGCCTGACAAATCGAGGTTATTATTATTACACCTCCTTCTCCCCCCCCAACCCCTCGTTTGCCACACGTATTATTGACCGAACCGCGGCACATGCTTCGACTGGCAATTTTATATTGCATACTTTTCGGCTGAGGTCAATAAGTCGCTAGCAGACAAGGTCGCCCAGGCAGAGAGAGAGACAGACAGTCCGAGTCTCTGGCTCAGCTGTGTGGCAAAGGTCTCGACAAAGTTGCAAGCATTTCAAATACCCATTGTAATAATCGAGTCATAATCCGCCACAAATAGCAAATGGCAAATGGCAAATGGCAATGGCAAATGGGCACTCTCAAGTCAGTCGTGAATTATAATGCGAATGGACTCGGTTGCCAACATCATCGTCAATTATAATGCGAGTACACTCACTGCAGATATACTGCCTGCCTGCCTGCCTGCCTGCCTGCTGTTTTCTATGGCCATTGTTGAGCTTTATTGGCTTTGTTCAAAATGCTGCAATTAATGTGGATCGATTTGAGGAAAATATGATAGCAAATATACAATTTACTGCAAACATATATATCCTAAAACGTAACAAGGCCAAGTAAGGACAAGGAATAAGCATTTCATGTTCTAATATTACATAAACTCTATTAATAATAATAGAGTAGCGTAATATTAAACCACATGGCCGCCCTAAGCAAACAACAGTTACTTGCATGTTCCGCACATACACTCGTAATAACATAGCCCTACTTAACATCGCATAACCCATTTTGCAAAACCCAAGCAAACTTAATACAACTAAACATGCCACATATATTCGTATGTGTGTTTACTAACATTATTATTATTATTTGACAAGGAGCTAATATAAGCACATATAACAAGTTAACATTACTGCAAACAAGCATATAGCAGATAACAGCAGATAGCTTAAACATAGCAGCTAACATAATTTATTTATGTTAGGTTTTACATAAGACAAGCAAAGTTAACAGCACTTTAACATAGCAGCTAACATAATTTATTTGTATTAGGTTTTACATAGGGCAAGTTAACAGCACTTTAACATAGCAGCTAAAATAATTTAATTATGTTAGGTTTTACATAAGATACTTTAACATAGCAGCTAACATAATTTATTTATATTAGGTTTTCTTTGTGCTTCAAAGGAATTAATTGCAACCATTGAAACTCAAATACAGCAGTTGGCGTTAATTGGCTGTACTCTTCTTCTCATAGAGCAATATAATTTCATTTCATTTGCAGCTCAACTTGTGTCTGATTTTTGTCATTCATTTCACTTCAACTTAACATAAATAATGCCATCATAATCAGCTTACATAACTTGACTTAACTAAGCTCATTTTCACTCTTTTGTTTTCACTTCCAACGCTTGCTCGTAATGTACAATTGTCATGGAAATGTTGGGCAAAATCGCGATACCGCAAACAAATTGAGAATTGCAGCACTCGGAATTGGAATTTGGTATTTGAATTAAAGTGTCAGCTGAGATCTGTTGGGAATTCAAATCGTGTCTCATTATCGACAGCCGCAATGCGCTGAGGTCGAGGCTGACATTGACTTATGGCGCCAGCGGAAAGAAGCGGTTGAAACGGGGGAAGCACTTAAAATTTACGCGGCAGACGGCCACAAAGATGTGGCAAACAGCAGCAGTAGCAGCAGCTGCTACACCACGCAGTTGCTACAATTAGAGAGAGACAGAGAGAGAGAGAGAGGAAAGATGGCCACAATGCGCACTCAATTATGGCCCAAGATGAATGCATTCTCGCATTGCACTCAATTTTGCTGAGGTCGACGTGTTGGTGGGGTCGACATGTAAGAGGGGGTGGGAGAGAGAGAGAGAGAGAGAAAACTTAAGCTCAAGCTTCAAGGTCAGCCATCACTAGAGAAGTGTGCTTTGTTTCAATTATATTTATGCAACACATTTCAGTTCTATCTTTCACTCTTACTTTATTTAGCTCGCTATCCTTTTCAAATTCCTTCTCTCTCACTCTGTCTCTGTAGCCATCTCTTTTCTTTGTGCTGGCTAGCACTTTGCATTTTCGTAATTGCTAAAAATAGATGTGTTGTGTTTGCGGTGTCGGTCAAAGACACTGAGCAAAAGGTAAATGGGTTATGTAGGTATGCAAAGGGGTGTTAGCATCTAGTGTAGTCTGTGGCCTTTGCGGTTGACACTTCCCTCCCCCCCAACCCCCACTCTCTCTCCGTCTCAACCATAGCTCTCTCATCCTCTTGGCGACACTTTAGTGTGGCTCGTAAAAGTTGTAAAGCTAAAATTATAGAGTCATTAGGCACATCATTTTGGGCCATTCCTCATAATGTGAGTTGGGATAGATAGGGGATGTGAATGGGGTTGGGGGCAACTCTCATTTGGCTGAAAGGTTGCCATATCTTCATAATTTGCGGCAACAGCTCTTGTGAACTTTTGTTGGCACTGTTGGGGAATAAGCAAATTGCATTTAAGATTTATAACCTCAAAAGTTTTGTTCGCCTCTCTTTAGGCATAAAACAAGAAAAATACAAATCAAACAATTCCCCCTTACCCCCTCCCGGCCCCTATAACACAAGTTTAAATCACTCAACAACAACAACAACAACAACAAGAAGAAGAAATGCAAAACTTTTGCCGCTGCACGAAACTTTTGCAGCAACCCTCTTTCCTCTTTTTTTTTGTTTTCTGCTTCAAATGAATAAATAAACAGTCTGTCAAGGCATCACGATGATGTCACGCCCATGCCCCCAAAAATGTTTACAGTCTTGGCTTTCTCAGTTTTCACTTTTCACTTTTCACAAGGAAAATGTCAATTAGAGCACACTTGCCTGTCTACAAATTTCTATTTCTATTTCCATTTCCATTTCCATTTGGCTGCTGCTCTACAATAATCGAAGGATTTGAATTTATGTCAAGCAAATGACTCTCTCTATCTCTCTCTCTATGCAATTTATGTTATTCGATATGAATTCAATTTGTAGATTGCATAATTACATATTGAATGGAACAGTATCTCAATATAAATGCATATTTCTTTGGCTCGGCCAAATATAATAAATATCAATTTTATATTTTTGTATTTTGCTTATGTCCATTGTTAGAGTGTGCAATTAAAATTGCATTTGTAATCGCAAGTTTGGGCAATAAACAAAAATATATATTGAGTAAAGTTCTAAATAGATAATAAATAAAATACTTTAGATCTCTAAATAATTGTTTAGAAAATGCTGTACTTCATTTTAAGCAACATAACAACAATAACAGTTTGATATCAATATATCCTTTTCTTTTAGCAATTATGGCATAAACAGTACTTTGATTTATTGTCTATATGTATAACAATCTATGTACTCGAATTTAGTTAAGTTGAAATGCCATAGAGTATCTAGAATTCGGCATAACACTTGCTAGTTAGTTTGGCAAACGCTGTGGCTGTGGCCGGCAAAAGGAAAGTGTGGCAAAGTGGATTCAAGTCCATAATGAATTCTATTTGTGGGCCTTTGTGCTTGTACATTATGCACAGAGGGAGCTAGTGATGAAATGAGGTTTGATCGAGTGGTCACATTTTAAAGTTGATGTCTTTGATTAATCCCAAGTGAATGCTGCCATTTGCAATAATCCATTTTGCCCAATTGCTTGTCGAAAGAAAAAAAAACAGCCGGAAGTCTTAAGAGATGGATATCAAAATGAGGTAAAAAGTGAGGGAGAGAGATAGAGATATGTATAAAGAGAGGGAGCGCATCTATCATAAATATGCTGTGGCAGTTGCGATTTATAGCACAACTTAAAACCACTAAACTAAAATCCAAATGTTTTGAAACGTAGCTTCAACTGAAACCTAGCAAGGAGTTAAATGTTTGCTCTCCAAGGGGGCGATAGTGGAAGTGAGAAGGTAGAGAGAGAGAGAGAGAGACGCCTGCAGACGAATGCAAAAACTATGCCGGAAATACGTGCTTAGCATGCAAACGCACAAAACAACAACAAATAGATAGGCGGACAGACGGACGTCAGGCGGAGGCTGTGCATCTGAAACACACCCACACACACACGCACACACGCACACTCACACACTCACACACACACATGTAAACCGCTTAACAATGCCACTTCCGTTTTTGGCATGCGGTTTACCCGCTCGGTCGCCGGCTTCATGGTTAGACATCAGTCCTTGGCCATTGTCGTTGTTGCTGCCGTTGTTTCTGTACTTGCTACTCTTGTTTACGGTTTTTCCAAATACACACACACTCACACACACACATTCACACACGTACAATTGTAGGCAACATTTTCACTAGTTGTGCACGCCGTCAAAGTCTGGCAAAATGTCAGCTAGAGTTAGTTCAACTCTCAACATCTATACCCTTTAGAAATGAAGCCTAAAACTAGCATTGTCTCCTGAGAATATTGCTTGAAATTTATGTCGAGCTTACTTATGAAAAGCTTAATAGATTTAGACATTTATTTCGAAAATTATTGCCGACTTATCATCAGCTATCATCGACTTTAAGAAAATGTCGCCCATATATATATTTTTGAATTAGTATTACAACTGTTTTATTAATATAAAGCAGACTGGCTTGTAATTGAATAATAAAGAAAATAAATACAATAAATATAATATAAATTTAAATTTATAAATATAATATACTTAATGTTAATGGCTAAGTAAATTGTTTAAAAACTCTGCGTTTATAACTCTATAAATCTACCGAAATTAATTTCATATTATTCCTCATTATGCCTGTAAATCTTTCGAAATTAATTCCCTATCATTCCCTGACTTTCGTTAAGTAAGACATTGTGCAATTGCCGTTAATTTGTTTACATTTTTAATGATTTGCCAGACTGTTGTTTAAACTATTGCTTAACTAGCTTGTTACTTCTTATAAAGCAGTTTTTAAAATGAAAGAGGTTAAACTATTGGTCAACTACCTCTTTAAGGCATTAATCAATTATTAAGTTGTTTATCTGGCTTTCTTGGAATTACTTTTTAAAAATACTTAAAACAAAGGGTATGCTGACTTTGAGCATTGTCATCAGGAGAGCATTTCTCATTGGGTGCTGACTGCATTTGTAGCATTTGTTGTTGTTGTTGTTGTTGTTGAGATGCTGTCTCATCTCATAAATAAACGTAGCTCGTTTGGCCGCTTGATGTCAAAACGAAATTATTTCAATTACATTAGTAACTGAGCTAAAATAAACAAGCTGTCTGTCCCTCAAAAGGATCTTCCCCTTTTTGCCTTTTCAGCTTAATCTAACAGTTACATTCTTTGGCCACATTCTCTTGGCCATTGCGATACTTAATTTGAACATTTTACCATTTGTCTCTCACTTGTGCTTCCCACACTTAGCCCTCTTCTCAGCAACCCTCCTCTTTCTGTCATTCTCTCAACTCATGGCCCTTTTTCATGTTGATTAGACACTGAGCTCCTTTAAATGTTGCATAGTTGAAATGACTTTCTAAATGTAAGCCGCTTAAGCAGCAAGCAATTGGCCATTACATATTTCAATTACTTAAAGCTGATATATATTTATGATAATAGACCATGTGTAATAAATAGTATTTGCCACATGAATCACCAAACATAAATACCATAAATGCGTCAAAGATTTATGCAAGTATGGCGATTTCAAACACATTTCATTTGCATGCCTTAACATGCTCATTTTAATTACAATTTCTGGAAATTTAATGCAGCAGGAAGGCGCATTGAAGCGGCAGAATACTATACGATAATTATTATCCAATAAAGAGAGAGAGAGAAAGATATTTAATTGACTAATACACAGAGCAGGTGACCAACTTGAAATGCTATATACTTATTATTTATATATTTAAAGAATCTAAAGCAGAAATTTAATATATTCGAGTGCAAAGTAATAAAAAATGTTATTTTATGATGCAAATTGAACTTGAATGTAACTCAATAAAAAATGCTATAGAAAAGGACTCAAAAGGCTACTACAAAACAGCAAGTTGCTGGCCTCCTTGTTGCCCCTGCAGCTGCAGCTCTTTGTAGACCAGAGTGTTGACTAGTGCTAGTTGCCATGCTCTTCAAGCACTTTGAGCTCAACCTAATCAATTGGTTAGGCTTAATTAAGAGGATTTGCGAGTCATGAGTCAGTTGCAGTGACAATGACAGTTGCAATGGCAATGGCTGTGGCAGTGGCAGTGGCACTGGCAATGGCAGTGGCTGTGGCAGTTGCATGTTGGGCGACTGCAATTGCTGTTGCAATGACCAGCAGTAAGTTGTTGAAAAGCTTTGGCTATTTGGAGGTGGGTGACCTGTCAATAACTGTCTCGTTAAGAGCAAATGCCATTAGAGTCAATCGTAGCCGAACTCGACACAGATAAAGAGCGAAAGACGGGGCGGGACAGATAGACCGAAAGACCAATAGGACGATAGAGAAAGAGAATGGCCAAAATCTGTAGCTAACTGAATTTCACACACTTAACGCCTCTAGCACTGCAGAGCGCTTTCGACTCAATAAAGCGCTTCAAAAGTCGGGGAGAAGCTGAAGGGGAATGGGAATGGAAATGGGAATGGGAATGGTAGACAATCCGACGTATGGTTTATATACATATATCGTCTATCAGTTGTGATGTGGCGCTGAAATGCTTTGGCAGCTTTTTGGCAAGTGGCAAAAGGCCCCCAAAAATCCACTCAATGCTCGCCAGCTGCTGCCACCCCTTGCCCCAACCCCTCCCCTTAAACCCCAAGGAAAAAAATGCAGTAGTAGAAGAACGACAGCAGAAATTTACAGTCAGCCAAAAAGCCAAAACAAAATGCCAGAGCAACAACAAACGAACAAAAAAAAATCAGCTGGGGAATGTGCAAAGGTCAGCATGGAGCAGCTCGAAAGGATACTCTGTAAAACAAAAAATGGCACAAAGATAATTGATATTTAAATATATGAAAAACATGCTTGGCATTGCAGCTTGAAAAAAGTGCTCTTTTGTCTAGCCAATAAAATAAGTCTGATAAAATTTCTATAGAAGAGAAGTGATGGCATATCTAAAGAAGTGATGGCATATCTTAATGAAATGTGGCATTGAAATAATAAATAAAAATTGAATTTCTCTAGCTTTAAAAACTGACGTTTAAATCTGGAGACAATCTAAATATAATTGGTTGATAAAACAAAATAATAGTTGCCTTTTCTAGTGTGAAGAAGATGTTGTTGTAAGCCTGATCAAAAGATCTCGTCTGTTCTCCCTCTGTTTTATACTTCGAATTTAATATACCCTTTCAAGTACAGTAGACTTACAGGATATACAAAGAGTGTTCGTCCTACGGATTGAATTTCGAGTTGAGTTTTGGTTTTCATCGTTTTACTCACTTCCTTTTCTGTTCCAAATGCTGCGCATTCGATTTTCAGTTTTCAGCTTTCAGTTTTCAGTTTTCGTTTCCATTTCCCACTCTTTCAATTCCGTTGTCTTTCAGCTGCTCTTTCTGCTGTTTCCGCTTCCCTTTCTGTGTGTTTATGTGTTGTGCGATAGAGGAGGCTCTTTAAATGTGTCAGGGCAAGACAATTTCGTTGACTGGGCCATTGTGGAACGAGGGCGAAAGTATTTTCACGTGCTTGTCAAGCCCTGTCACTCGGCCAGTCAATTAGCCAACGCTTTTCAATTACAAACAAATCAAAGCAATGCATACTCAATGCCCCCACAGGAAGCACCAGCAAATGGGCGAAGCTGTAAGCGGTGAAACTTTTGGTTTTTCCCAACCACACTCTCATTCATCCTCCCTCTCCCTCTCTCTCTCTCTCTGTCTCTGTCAAAAACCCGAAAATTTACATTTGTCACCTCTCCCCAAAAAGTGGGTCACAAATGGACAATCGAACGGAAACTCCCCATTCGCAATTCCATCTACCTCTCTCTCTCTTTCTCTTTCTCTCTTCACTTCCCGCACAAATGATGGGAATTGAAATGAGCTGAAAGTGGAGAAGGTGTGTGTTCTAGCAAAAGGGATATGGCCTGGCACATGCCACATGCCACATGGCACATGGCACATGGCGCATGGCACATGGCAGGCAGCTCTTCATTGTGTTGTTTCAACTAATGCAAGTGTGCATTATGAATTACATGCGGCTGCAGCATATCCTTGCTATCCCAGTGTCCTGGTCCTCTGTTTAATCAATAGTCTGTTGATTAGCTCACAATCCCTTGTACTACTTCGACACTTATTCATTTCGATTAAGTTCCAGCTACACTAGCACTTTATTTCTTCAACTATTCTCATTATGCATTCGCTTTCTCATTAAATGCAGCACTTTTTCTTCACTTCTTTATTTGTATATATTAATTTCGTTTTTCTAATAATATTGACATTTCATTGCAAGTTGAATAATACCCAACAATAAGCTGCGGTAATTTGATTCTCTTCGACTATCACAAATTTAGCTAGCCCCATTTTTATATTCTATTTGACTTCTGTTTCAATAACAATTTATTTACTTACTTGACACTTGCTTAGATCTCAAGGTTATTGCATTTTTACTGTCTCTGCACACTGTTTTTATTGCTCATTCCCTTTTTTGTTTTTGCAGTTCATGCAGATTCAATTGAGATAAAAAGTGCTCACTTTATGTGTAAAGCTGTAATACGATCTATGTAATTGAATTTGCTATACTTTCGAGGGGCACGTACGAGATGGCAGGACAGAGAGAGAGAGAGAGAGAGGGAGAGGGGAGAGAGCAGAGAAGTGGGACGAGAAGCGCATTTAAATAATTCAATTACAATGTAAATCCCTTAATCATATGAATATTCATTATAGTTGGCCAAGCACACATCGAAACGCATCAGCAAAGAGTGTGGGGGGAGTGGGAGAGAGAGAGAGAGAGAGAGAGAGAGGGGGGTATTGTGAGGAGATAGGCATATAAATGCATTTACCACAGCATTTTCACCACAATACGCGGCGCAGTGACAAAAGCGGAAGTGCACATTTCTGACAGTCAAAAGTGGGCGACAACTCCGAGTGTGTGTGAGTGTGTGTGTGTGTGTGTGGTGGTGTGCGCGTGTGTTAGTGCCCGGATGTCAGGCGACAACGACACTGCGTCTTTTGACTGTTCGCATCGCCTGTTTGTGTCATTTCGAGATAATTTTCTTTTATTTTCAGCTGCTGATTCTGCCCTCTTTTTCTTTTTGTTCGCATGTTTTTTAATTGAAAATTGTTCAACGAGTGTGCCTCGCTATGTACATATGTATGTGTGTGGGCGCACATTTAAAATTGCCAGCACATATATTGGCCACATTAATGCATGTTTCGCATTCGAACATGCCGCAGAATTACGGCCATTTTAACTCAAATTTATATAAAAAAAAAGGGGGAAAAAAAAGAAAAAACTGCCACCCATGTGTCTTCTACTTGCTGGCTACCCACTTTAGAGGTTGCATGTGGCAACTGTACTTAATGCCACATGCCTTAATGCATTTAAAGCACACGTAATTTGATGGCAATCAATGCGAAAGGATGAAGGATGCACAGATACGTTGTCGTTATTTGTACTTCGAAATGCGAGGGTTGCACCAGCAGTTGTTAATAATAATATATATAAAATATATGGACACTTTATAACTATTTCACATTGCCAAATTACTTTGTTATATAATTTTTATTTATCTAATGCCATAACTCATCAAATTACAGCTCACTTTTATATATTGCATTTTGATCTAGTCTAAGCCTAAGTACGTATAATAACATAGTAAGCTGTCTGTTAAATAACAGTCTCATTATCAAAGTCATAACAGATCTTCACCACGCTGTCATGTATCAGATTCAACACTCAGTTTCATCAAAGACTCAAACCGTATGCTAAATGTTAATTAACAGAAGGTGCAAATGTTAACTAAATAGATCTTAACAGGTCTGTTAAGTCAACTGAAAGAATTGTGAAGTTAGTTTTGACGAATAATGCGCATTTATAAAATAAAAATTGTATTTTTTTATTTCATGTAAATGTCAAACATTAAAAAACATTTATGAAATACATGCAATATATACACACAGATGCTTGTACTTAATTTGTATTCTTTTACATTTTGCAATCACATTTCTTTAGCGCTTAGTTAGCATTTATAGCTAAAAGATTTGCAAATTTTATATTTTATGTAAGCACTCTCAAAGGCCTCAAGCAGCCCTCGTTATGCTGCACAGCAAAACCAAATTTGCATTGGCAACTGCAACGAGTCGTAGCATTGAAGTAGCAGACAAAAACAAACAACAAAAAAAATATGTATGTATGTATTAAGAAAAACTGGCAAGCAGAGAATAGACTGGAAACTGAATCCCAAAAGCGGAACACAAAACTGAAACTGAAGCTGAAACAGAAACTTAAACTCAATTCTCAAAGAGTACTCGAGCGCGTCTCTCGTTATGGCACTTGCCAAAGTTTGCTTGGCACACTTCGAGCATTGCATTTAATGTGTCATTTAAATATCTACGCGAAATTCTTTACGTTATTTCACTTGTTATTTGTCCCAATTGTTATTGTTATTGCAGTTGTTGTTATTGCTGTTGTTGTTGCTGCTGTTGTTGTTATTATTGTTGAGCAGATCGTTTGCATAGGCAATGAAAAAGTTTGCATTGCGACATCGTCGACCATTAAAAAGTTCGCAAAACATTGGGCATAATATGCTTATGATGTGCCATCAAATGCTGAAGGACTGTCTGAAGGACTATGGCAAATCCCTTGCCCACAAACCAAGTTCCCACTGTCTACCTGTCTGTCTGTTTAGCACGTGCCAATACTCTGCAAGAGAGGGGCAATCAAGATGGGAGGGGGCATAGCATAGCATTGCTGCAATTGAATTTAAATGCGAAAATCATTTAATTGCTTTAATTAATGGCCCTGACGTGGCTCGGTCTGTGGCTCACACTGCTCGATTCAATGCAAAAGCGTGGACTTAAATTTCATATACCCTAGTAAGAGTGCCGAGCAATGCACAGGGCATGCACGACTAGCATGTCTTCAAAAAAAAAAAAATATAGCATAAAATACAAGCATGAGCAAATAAATTAGAAACAATAGTCCACAGTATATTTTATTAAGCCCAGCTAAAAGTTGCGTCTTTTCTATATTGTAGAATAAATAAAATATTACGAAAATTTGAGTTTATTTAATTCCAAAAATATTTGGCTGCCCTTAATGCAAGTAGTATTTGCCTTACACATTCTTATATACAGCCCTGTCAAGCCAAATGCCTTTACAGGGTATCTCTTAAGCAGCAAGAGCACTTTAGCATTGCCTCCCCTTGACAGCTTGTTTAATATATTCGCTATATGGGCCATCTATCCCATAAATTTCTGCATAATTGCATAATAAATAGCACAGTATTTTTAGCGGGCAAAAATAAAAGAAGGGCGCAGTATTTGAAGACAAGTCTGCGTGTTTGGCGAATGTAAACTATTAATTAAAGTGGCATTTTGTTTTTGTTGCAGTAATAATTATAGCGTAACCGCTAGTCGTGTATATGAGGCATTTTTAATTCAATTTTGAAGCGTTCTCCATGTTGCCCAAAAAACGGCGGCGACCAAACGAAACCTGCAGCTGAGTTCTACATAAAAGAAACCACTGAATTTCAATTGAAAATCGATCAGTCAGCCAGACATATGTGTGTGTGTGTGTGTGTGTGTTGTGGTTGCTTGACTGCAACTTTCGCATGACGCTGGAAAGTGTGCTATGAACTATGCATTGCCATTGCCTGCTTCCCTCCTCGTTGGCCAATAAATCTCCTCTTTTCATTATCATTTTGATTTTTTAGTTTTCCTTTTCTCTTGCTCCACATAAACAAATGAATATTCATATGTGTGTGTATGTGTGTGTGCCAAATATGTCGATACTAGAAAGTGTCACGTTTATTCTTCGTACGATTCGCTTTGGTCTTTGCATTTTAGGGCAATGAATTCCCCTATATTTGAGAGCTGAGTGCAAAACAATGTTAAATGCAGATATCAATTGCCCCCCAAAATCAGAAGTCTGTTGCTTTCAGCTAGACAAGTGAAGAACTCGACTTGCCAGAGATGGAGTTGCCAGGCTGAAGAGAGATACAATTTCATAGCCTATCTCAAATCGCAAACTTGCACTCGGCCTGCAGCGAGATGCAGAGACAGTTGCAGATGGTTTTGCATTTCAAGGCATAAATTGATGTGGCCAAAAACATCAAGAGTTGGGGCCAAATTTGTGTCTGACGGCCAGGCATAGTTCTGAATTGAAAATTTGCCGACTATGCAGAGGTGAAAAAGATCTCAGTTGAATTAAAGAAGACGCCTAAAGGTGGAACACAAACTGCAGGCGGCAGAAAGAGGCAGATGCAAGGGAAAGGGACAAAAGCAATAGAAGCCAAAGGGGAAATAAGTGATGGAGCAGTACTGAAAAGAGTTAGAAAGAGGCAGAGCAAAAAACAAAAATAATATTAAAACTGAATCGAAAAGTTCTATTAATAAAAATACTGTGGATAATTGTGCCATTTACATAATTTTATTTAACATTATCCAAAGTTGTTGTTAACTTATAATTAGCATAGTCTACTTTACTAATTACACATACTATGTACGTATACGTAATATTTGTGGCTTTAGAGTGCCTTAATGCAGACCACAAATTGTCAACATGAAATTATTTTTACATCTAGTTCGAATACTCGGAAATTGAATTGTACTCTGAACATTGTTGGCTAATGATATTTGTTATGGAATATGCGCTTTTGTTGTTGCTTGTCAATCATAATTAGTCGCAATAATTGGCATAATTATGAGGGTCATCATAACAGGCGCATTATGGACAACACTGTGTTGAGCAGGAATAAAGCAAAGTTTGCTCTGCACAATTGCAAGAGTGCATATTGAACTTACTTGCATACTTACAGTTTGCGGCACTTTATTGATGACCCACATATCCATATCCTTTCAGGAGTCAGTGCTCCTTGCTTATCGTCGTTGTCACTCAATAATTCAGCTGTTTCTTCAGTTGGCACTTGACTATGAGACGACTCAACCTCAAATAGCCCAGGCACTCGAAACTTGCTGCCGCTGCTGTATAAATCTTTGCTTAACCTCGTCTCAACTTTGCAACACTAACACATCGATACGCTGTCACACACACATATACACATATACACATATACATATTTATATATAGTAGCACATATGGACAGTTTCCGAGCCAACACCTTGCAGGTGAAATCAACTGTCATGCAGTTTTAAACAGTTTACGAGGCGTATGAGCGATATTTGCACAGGCATTGCTTTATTTTTATGAGTGCTTGTCTGTGTGTATGTTTTCCTGCCTCTATGTGTGTGTGTGTGTGTGTGGTGTGTAAGTTTGCTTTTCCTTGTGTAGCACTTTTTTTTCGCCGTATTTTACCCAACGAACTTTTTTACCCAACTGCCAGTTTGAAGCACTTAATTCAGCGTAACGTTTTCAACGATTGATTCAATACACCTAAGTGAGTGCGAGTGTGCGTATGAGTGTGAGTGTGCGTATGAGTGTGAGTGCGAGTGCGAGTACGAGTGTGTGTGCGTGAATAAGTGTTCAAGTGCGTGTGTTTGATTCGCTGTTCAACTATGTGTTTCTTCTGCTTCTTGTTGCAAATTTAATTACAAGACAAAATGTCGACATATCACGTTATAAATACAAATGCAAACCGTTGCCATCGCACACACATACATACATACATACGCGATTGCGTGTGTGTGTGTGTGTGTGTGGGAATGAGAGCACATTAACAGGTGGCCTGCCGTGTTGATGAGGGAAGAGTTCTCAACAATACTATCAATTTTTACCTGCAACCCGTTTGAAGGAAAACAACAGTTGAGCGGATCTGCTCGACGGGCAGATATCCTACACTTTTATTAGTAGTAGTATATGGCAATATACTACTATACAACACTGTCAGTATATTAATATATAAGTAGTATATTAGTATATATTGTAGTAATACCAATATACTAAACTAACTACGTTTAATTACTACTAAGAATGTTCGACTAGCAAATACACTTTACTTGCGAGTCGGGCATATTAAGCAAATATTATCCACAAATCATGTCTATGACAACTGATAGACTGGCACATACCCTGTAATTGCATACAAATATTTAAAATCACCAAACAAACTCATTTAGTAATATTTTTACAATACAAGCTGGGTATAATTGGCGCTCGTTGCACTATAACCGAAAGGGGTCGACTAGCAGATACCCTGTCTAAGAAAAGCACATATTAACAGGGCATATACATATCTATATACATTTATAAATAAATGATAAATATGCAACGTTGGCAACCCTGATGTATGTGGTGTTGGCGTGAAGTTATCGACTAGCTTTGCACAGTTTGTTAATTGCAATTAGTGTGGCATTTTGTGCGAAATGTCGAGTTTTCAGTTTAACAAGGCAGCTTAAATGCTTCGACAGCCACACGTCGGAATCTGTCACTCAGGAATGGGTAATTGCGTTAATTGCATGTCGAAAATAGGCACACATTCAGATAGCTAGCAATTGTTATCGAAAAGTGATAAATGTGAAGTTTTTCGTAAAAGTATTTTGAATTTGCAATAAGTAATACTGACTTATCGTTTATCGATTAAACATTGTTATCGAGCTATCGATTAACGATGATTTTGATATAAGTCTTCAAATGTCAAACGAATATCAATATCAAGTAATACGCCCGCTTTAGTTTGACAAGAATTAATCGATTGTCATAAATACACAATAGTTAGGAAGTCCTAATCGTTGCATTAAATTAAGCATAACACTAATCGATACCACTACCGACTTCATGCTGTAAATAATAATATTTGTGCCATAAGCTGTAAATGCAACTGATTTCAACTGCTGCTGGCAAACAACAAAGTCGATAAGAACAAAGTCATGGAAAGAGCAAATAGCGAGGGCCGATAGGCGCTTCGATAGCCGATTCGATAAACAGGGCAACTACATACAAAGGGTGGCTCTCAATCCAGGTCGCTTTTCATATTTGTTAATATTTGCATTTGGTGCTCGGCAAGCAGTCGAGCGAACAATCGCATTCTGACACATACATTCATCGATAAACACACACACACGGACACGCACACCCACACTCTCGCTTACACACACATGCGCCGCCATCATTTAATTGCATGGGGCATGCAATAAACAACAACAACAACAACACCGACAACAATGGCAAGTACAATGTGCATGCAACATTTTAAACATTTATCTGAGTTCTTAACTCAACAAGGGCCCGGGGCCGAGTGAATCATATTCCCTCGATTACCGCCCGTCATTCAGCTCCCCCTTCCCCCTTCCCCCTGACCACCTTCTCTGCCTTACTCGTTGTGGCATAAAAGTGCATGCACCACAAAATGCAGCACACAAAAGTGGTAAATGGGCATTTATTAGTCAGCCGCTGGGAGCATCAAACGCAAATGCAAATTTTATTTAGCTAATTATTTAAATAGGCCAATGTTATACCCTCTAATTTGGCAAGACGTTGTGGTGCTGCTTGTTCACTTAAATGCACATTAATTTATCTAAATTGATGTCAAATTTATTTGTTTCTAAAAGCATTACCATTTTCATAAAATAAATAGAAAACTTTTACATTTAATTGAAGCCACTTAATTGGTTTTAATACAGGGTATTTCTTAATATTCAGTTATGGTTATTATATTATTATTATCTTGCATTATTGCTACCTTGAGCGCCAATTTTAAACAATTTGATAATCGAAATTTATGGCCCAATATAGAAATGACACATTTGCTATTCTGCTCTCTCGGGTATATGCAACTAGAGTGCATACTACTGTTTAATCGATAAGTTAATATTGTCCTGAATTGATAAAGAGTTTTTAACAATGAAAATACATAAAGCTATCAACAAATGATAAATGCTTGTTTAAATGATTTAAAAATTAATTTGCATATCATAATAATATCTACAAAATAATCTGATTTCCCTTTTTTTTACTACTCGTATTTAATTACTTTCAATAGCAAGGGTATGTAATGAACGACATTGGCAATACAAGCATTACGAGTATTTCGGTTTAATTTCCCTTTTGCAATTTTCGAATTTAATCAATTTGCAACTCGTATGTATGTGTGTGTGTGTGTGTGTTTTGGTATACATTTATTTAGTCAAATATTTGCATTTGCACTTTAATTAGTTGCAATTATTTTGGTGTTGTTTTTTTTTCTTATTTTTTTCTTTTCATTTGCTAAACAAATATTTTATTTGACAGCCCAAAAATTGCTGGCAACATTTATACATGTGGGTGTCGTTTTCGCTCTCCCTCTTACTCTTGCTTTCTCTTTCATTACAAGCTCACACTCTCTGTGTCATTGTGTGTGTAGTGTAGTGTTACACATTTTGTGCTAATGAAGCTGTTCCTCAATGGCATATTTACTCATGCCATTGGCGAGAGTCTGATGGGATTGGGTTTGTTGGGGTTTGAGGTTAACTCTTTGTCGGGGGTAAAGAGGGATTGCGGATAGTGTGTGTGTTCCACATATGCCACAATTGTAAATTACTGAAATTGTTGAAATGTGCAAATACACAAATATATATATATACATATATAAATATAATCTAAGATATTGTTGATTCAAATACAAAGCAAAGCTATACGGCAAATCTTTAGAGAGTTTTGGGCTTTTATTTAGTTTAAGCCTTACGCTCGGGGAATTTTCGTTTACGCATCGGATATTGGATTTAATGCAAATCTTTGCTTGGCCTCAAGTTTGACAATGCTGACCACAACAACGTAGTACAACATTTGCAATTTATGCCAATTTCCTTTAAGAATTTCATCTTAATTAATGGCAAACGCAATGTTGTAAATCCTGTTAAAGAATTGAAGTAGAAGCAATACGAGTATTTATTTCCTCTAGTTAACTATTAGCTTTAGTTAGCAGCTGATTGCTATGGAAACGACGAGCTGCGGCAGACGGACAAAAGTTCATTGCTATAAAGGCGCCTTTGTTATATTATTGTGAAAAGTGTTGTCAACTGCAATCTGCTTATTATCAATTGATTTAAATATGGACAATTTTGAGTTCCATAACAATTTCAATGGCACTTTAGAGCAGCTTCATTTTGTCCAGCAAAAGTTTGCATATAATGAAGTGATTTTCTGCTTCGCTATTGGGCAAAGTTTGAGAAATCTTAATGACAGAAATCGTAGTCTTTCATTTTCTTTGCATTGGCGAAGTTTTTTCAAGTTTTCTTTTTTGCAAGTTATGCATTCAATTTGCGTGAATAAAACTTTCCATTGAAGTGAAATAATTAGATTGTTTCTTTATGTTTGCCCTTTAGTATTCAGCTTCTTGTATCTTGTGCCAGCTTCCTTGTGTCTTGTGTCTACTGTATTCTGTTGTGCCTGGTGCGTTGTTGCAAGCCAAGAGTTGTGCCATTTGCTTGATGTTTCCTTTCTTTATAGTCTGGTCTCTTGTCTCTGTGTGTGGGTGTGTGTGTGTGCATTCATATGTGCATTATATGTATGAAGACATAATACTCTTATAGGGCATCTTAAATGTTTGGCTACCTTGCTCTCTCTTTCCTCTTTCATCTTGTCATCTTTCAATACTTGATTGCTGTGCTCCTTTTAAGTGTTTCTTTATGTTTGTATACCCTTGAAAATGATGCGCAAAAATGGTATGCTATTTTTATGCAAATGTAAGTGAGAGACGGCAGACGGCAGAGTTGATTTAAGACGGTTCTTTTTATCCGTCACCCGTTGGGACTGTGTGAATCTCTGAGGCATTAAGAGTTAGACTATAAATTTTGCATGCGAATTACGAAAAGGCAGTTTAAGTTTATTGGTAATTTCAGTCATCCGTCCGTCCGTCCGTCCCTTCGCCCGTCTGCCCATTTGAGTGCGTCAATTTCAATGACTATAAAAGCTAGAGACCATAAATTTCATATGTATGCTTATTAGAAACTATTCAAGTTGATTTCAAATGCTAGCGTTCTGTCCGGCTGGTACAGGTTGTTGTTTATTATAAACAAATCTAGCTTATATTAAATTGCCTTTTCTGTATCCTCAGTGCATGCAAATCGAATAAATATACAAATTCCAAAGTACATTCGAAGCTGATCATTCTCGTTTTAACATGTTCCATATATTTTGCATTCAAATTAAGCTCTGCCATGCTACAGTTACACACACACAGACACTCATCACTTGAGCGTGCTTCCACACACACACACACACACACTCGGTTAAATTGCAGCTGGACAAAAAACGTTAGTTTGTTTTTTCCTTTTTACAATTGCGCCCGAAAGCATGCAACAACATTTGGTCATGTCGCTGTTGCCGAATCGCCGACAGAGCGAAAGAGATGGATATATGCATGTATATTGAGTGGAGAGATGGAGAGTAGAAAATGTCAAAAATGGCAAACAAAGCCATCCAATCGTCTCGTTATGGGCAACCCAAAAGCACAATAAAAGCTGCTCAATTGCTGCCCGGCTCCAGCTTTGTCCCAATATCAACCAACGTCAACATCAACGATGGCGTCAACTTGAAAGCCACTTGCAATGGACTCTCCTCTTCTTCTCCCTCAGGGGCATTCACTGCAGCACAAACCAGGCGGTATGGGGCGGTTGCTGGGGCTAGTTGACAACTTGGAGTGCTCACTGTAGCGGACACTGCATCAGGCCATGCTACGCCTTCTTCATCGCATGCAACGGAATTGCGCTAATTATGCGGCGCGCATTACAAAAGCAAACCATTCATAGCAGCAGCAGCAACCAGACGCTTGATAAAAAACCGTAAATATGCACTGAGATAAGCGGTCCCTTGGGCGAATACCAAATACCCTGTATGTCAAGTCGCTGGGGACCCAAGTGTGAGTTGAAAGTTGTATAAAGTTTTGCACTTTATATATGACGAAATTATATATTTTAAGCCATAATTTATGCAACTTAATTACAGGGTATTTAGTCAACTGTATATACTAATTTATAGTAGCATACAACTATACTAAAATAAACTAAAATTAATTTGATTAAAGTAAAAAAAAACCTTTTAAACATCTTCTATTGGTTGTCTCAGACACCCAATACTCGGCTGTCTTTTACAGAGTATTTGCATAGTCAAATTCTTATTAAATTTTGGAAAGGCAACAACAACAACAACAACGACGACGACGACATTGCTCTTATAACAATGCTGAGCGCAAGCTCTGAATAGTGCGCCTTGTAAGCAGCGTGGATTAGCTGTTTGGTTCGCGAGGCGAAGCAGAGGGGAAGGTAGTCGAGGTAATGTTCAAGCATTGTTGCTGGCTTTTGTTGTTGGTATTCAGAGGCCTTGATTTTGGTGCACAGCAAAAGAAAAAAAAGAAAAACGGTAAATAAATGAAATGAAATGAAATGACATGAAGTACGCGTAGATGACGAAGACGAAAAAAAAGCACACACACTCACGCACACACAGGCACAAAAACTGATAAGACTAAAAGTGGCGAGAGAAGGAGCAAAGAAACAGGTAGTGAGCAAAGGGAAGAGAAATTAAAGCGAAGTTAGCAGGGCTTGGGAATGAAAGATGAGTGAGCTGAAAACGAAGAAGAACAAGAGGAAGAAGACAGTGAGAGGTCGCAGAGCGAGATGACAAATGAGAGCAGAAGTGTGAGCAGCGAAATGTGGGAGACAGAGGACAATGAAGAGAACAGAAAAATTGTTGCGCCAAAAATGACACAATTTTATCATACAAAGCAATTGTTTTTGTTGTAGTTGCTGTTATTGTTTTTGCGTTCTGGCTACCGCTTGTTGCCCTTCTTCTTCTTCTGTCTTATCTTCTACTCGTCTTCTGCTTGCTGTTTTTGCCTGCTTAATGTTGCCTGCACATGACAGACATATATATGTATGTATGTATTTTTGCTTTAGTGTGCAGTTCCTGCACTACACCACTTCCTATCCCTTGTTCTCTCTTTCTCTCTCTCTCTCTCTCTCTCTGTCCTACATTCAGCCATTCCTTTACACTATTTGTGTCACTTAATCCGCTGCTGTCGTTGAAGTTGTTGTAATGCCGCAAGCTTAAAGAGCTTCGCTGACGATCATACAGCCACAGCATTTGATGTCGCGCTCGCAGTCAGCGTCGACGTCAACGTCAACATTGCTTGTTTTCACATGTAAAAAATACAAAAAAAAAGTTTGCATTGCTGTTGCTTTTGCTGCTGCTGCTGTTTTTATTTTTGGTAAACCGCACAAAAAATTGGCTCAGCCGAGCGAATGAGTCGCCTTTGCCCTACGACAGGGGCGGGTGGGTTTTGCCAGCCAGCCAAAGGCAGTTGGCGTAACATTTTATGCAACTATTTTGTGGCAAGTTTATAACGAAATGCTGCAAATTGGTTTGGTTTGGTTTGGTTTAGGTTCGGCTCCGTTTGCTTTTCGGCACTGGATTGACTTTTTCGGGCGTCCTCTTCTTTATGTTATTGTTGTTGTTGTTGTTGTGTCAAAAGTCGACAACAACATTTTGTTTTAGAATAAATTGAGAGAAATAGGAAAAGAAAACAACGATCGAAAAGGGCCATAAAACATGCTCACCATTTGGTTGCTTGCCAAAGCCCAACAGCCAACGCCAATTGCAAGTCCTTGTTGTGTTTGAAATCCTATTTAAGAACCACACACACACACACAAACAGCTCATAGCTCAGCGGCTAAAGCACATTTGTGGCAACTTAGAAGCAGCCAGCTCTTATCAAACTTGCAGCAGCTGAACTTGAGCTGCAACTTTTCAAGGAGTAGTGGGGTGTGGGTGGGGGGGGGTCGGGTTTTAGAGAGGGCAGAGCGAATTACGATTACCTTAAGCTTCGTTTAGAAGAAGTTGCCAAGTTCAAGTCAAAACTGAGGGAACTCCTTGATTTCGCCTTCGCAAGATTTATGAAATTTAATATGATAACTGCATAAACTTGCCTTGCTATTCAGTTGCACTGAGCCGCAGCCAACTTAGCAAGCTTAGCGTTGCCACACAGCTCAAAGTAAAACAACAACCCTAGACTTGCCAGACTGCTAAGCCAAGCAATTTCTCAAAATATAAATATAAATATTAAAAAAAAACTGCATAATATTTAACAATATGATTTTGTCAAACTAATATGTTAAAAGAAAGCATTGTATACTAATTAAATGTGCATAGCGCTCAAAGCACAGTTATTGTATCAAAAACCAACATTTTGCATACAAAATTGTGCTTGTTTAAACAAAACTGCAAACTTGTATGCAAAACTGCTAAACAAACAATTTAATACTCGTTGTTAATTATTAATCTGCAGCATAATAAACTTGGCCGTCTGAATAGGCAAATTAAACTTTTAAAACCGTGCAATAATTGTGAACTAATTAAGTTCATATGGCAAAAACTGCAATTTAAAATAGAAAATTATTTGCACATCATTTTCGGAGTGACACACAAATGTTTAATAGAAACTGTTTAAAATTGCCAATTATTGTTGTGATAATATAAAAAGCAAGCCACAGCAATGGGGCAGGCATCTTCAGTTAGAGGTTGAAGGAAATTTATTGCTTAGAAATTTGGCAATTTGAAAGCAATTTAGCATGATTTCGACTGCAAGTTTTAACCAAAAATGCAGCTCTTAAAAAACAGGAAAAACTCGTAAATGGCAAATGGACGGGGAGAAATGCATAGGGTGCGACAGAGAGAGAGAGAGAGAGAGAGATTGAAAAAAATAAATAAAGTTTTATCCGCACGCATGCAAATTGAAATAGTTCAGTAAACTTTGCTGTAGCACCAACCTATGGCGAAAGAGAGAGAGATAGAGAGAGAGAGAGGGTTGAGGGGGGAAGGGGGAAGGGGGAAGGGAAAAAGTCCAAAGCTTTTTGGCAATTATGAGCAGCAATGGGAATTTAAGCGCCAAGTTCTACTTACGTCTAACCGTCTCACTTACACGCATACACCTCTTTCGGCAGGCAACCCGTGAACCGTTACATAGTTCATTAATATATCAGGCTTTAATCTCCGTCTGGCAGCCGCCATCATCCGATGCTAAACAAGCGTAAAACGCTTTTTACCGGAAACTTATAAACGCAACGCGCTAATTATTTTTCGCCTTCGCTCTGCCTCTGTCGCTGCGTCTGCTGCCTCTGCTGCCGACGCAGCTGACGTTGCCATTGGCTTTGGCTTTCAGCTTCCTTGCGCTGGCAACTGCCAGCATCCAGTTGCTTGCTTTTAGCCATAGCACAGTGGTGCCAAATCGCGAATAAGCGCATAAGCCTCAAAATGATTTAATGAGTCAACTCGTTAAGCTGCATTTTTATTAACTAGCTGCTGGCATCAGACTTGTGCTCCACTTTGAAGTGTCAATAGTTGAATATCACATTACAACTAAGCAAATACGCACATGAAAGCTGCACAAATAATACATACAACATACATTATATCAAGTATACGCACAAATCGAAGTATGCTACGAAAAGTATGCTACGATTTTAAGCCAGCTGAAATTTTATGCTGAAACATCAAGTGTTTGCAATCTTATGAATACATTTGGCCAACATCAATAACAAAATGTCAATGTTTAAACAAACAGGGATTTGTTAAATACATATGTAAATTATTTAAAGCAAAATACATAAACAGTGTACAATAAATAACATTTCTTTTTGTAAATGTACACAAAAAGTATAAAGATAAGCGAGTGATAAATGAAAAGAATGGCAATGGTAATTTATCTAAATTAATCAGCGTATTTAAAAAGAGAAGCATTAAATATGTATCAATAAGTTTCGATATACAATATAATAAAGTACAACTAATTTAACGTATATAAAAATATATAAATTATATAAATAAATAAGTAAATACTATAGATGCACAAACTGTAATTTAATGCAAAGGTAAGGAACAAATTTAGACAAATTAGTGAACATATTTAGCAAACGAAAAATTAAATTGTATCCATAATTTTCGAAAAATATAACAAATAAATACTTAATGTAATTATAATATATATATATATATATATAATAAAACTAATTGGAATTATATTATTGGAATTATATTGGAATTATTTGAAATAATTTGAAATTTTAATATGTAAAAAATAGAAGTAGATAAATGAATAAACAAATTAATGGAATTATTGCATATATAATATGTATAAAAAAATATTAAAATGAATAGATAAATTAATGGAATTAATATATTTAATATGTATACAAATATTGATAAATAAATGAATAAACAGTAATTTCATATCGGTATAAGAAGCTGTAGAAAATGAAGACAGTATAATTGGCATATTTAAAAAAAAAAGCCAAGAAAAGGTGGCTAAAAAGTATTGTATAAAATACATGTACTTGATCAAATACAAATGTAATAAATAAAAGTAAATAAATGTGTAAATTGGAATTTAATATAGCAAGACAATCGCCATCATCAAAGTACTTTAGGAGCAGCCAACTGGCGTCCACTGTGCCAGTTAAGTGAATAACATTTTGTGCGGGTCGCAAGCTGTGAGGCAAATGCAAAGTTTTTGTGGGCGCGGCAAAAAAGGGGCGTAGTGCGGTGCAGAACGAGGTGGGGGGCTGTATTGGCGGGTCGGCAAAAGTGTCGCGTATTAGCGCAAAGGACATACATTTCATTTTGGCTTAGCGTGGAGCTAAGCGTTTCTTTTTAATTTCTGTGGGCAAACACAAGTTGCAACTTTGAAGAAAATGCCTGAAGAGAGGCAGCGGCAACAGCAGTGGCAGTGGCAACAGTAATGGCGATGACTACGACTAGTCGATGCGATGTAGGCGTACGAGTTGACGTTGGCGTTACGGCTGCCATTTCCGTTTCCGTTTCCGCCAGCACGTACGTGCAGCACTTTGGCCTAACTACTTGCCACATGTTGTCTATATGCACACATATACGTGTATGTATTTGTATATTTAGGTACATAGATAGAGGAAGGTTACACAAATGTACAGAGATACCACAGCAGCTGTTGTTATTGTTGTTGTTGCTGTTGTTGTTGTTGTCGTCTAGTTGTTGCCAGCTCGTTTTTGGCTTGCAGCTTATTGTAGTTAAGTTTTATGCCGCCATTTTCTTCCGCTTTGCGTGCTGCACGTACTGTCCCCCGTCTCCCCTTCAAGCCCTCTTACATTCTACGCTTCCTTAGAGCGTCTTTGCACCTAATTCCATTTTCACTTTCTTTGATGATGCTCAATTTTTTGCATCATTAATCTTAAGCGATTTTCAGCTTTGACGCTGACAGACTCAAACAGTAACTCAACTAGCTATCGCTCTCTCTCTCTCTCTCTCTGTCTTTCTGGCCATCTTGCATTTTACACTGCGTGCAGCGCATTAAAATGTCTTGAAATATGAGTTGGTAAGCATGAAATATGATGAAATTATGCATAAAAATCATTTCATCAACTCGACGGATCTTAATGAATTCTTTGAATAACAGCAAATAGTCACGAACATCATTAACATCTCTCTGTTAGTGCGCTGAATTGTGCCTCAAATGGTTGCAAATAATTTGCATGCTTGATATTGTGGAAATTGATATGTTTTAATGCCATAACAGCATGCTTAGAGATAAGCAAACATATGTAAATTAACAGTGCCAGTTTAACAGCGAACCGTTTAACTGCTGTTAAGCATTTTGCAATTAGAATTAATTGTCTAATAAGAAAAGGCA
Source organism: Drosophila pruinosa (assembly GCA_018150935.1). Taxonomy (NCBI): domain Eukaryota; kingdom Metazoa; phylum Arthropoda; class Insecta; order Diptera; family Drosophilidae; genus Drosophila; species Drosophila pruinosa. The sequence continues at coordinate 14,749,666 of JAECWR010000194.1, read as the reverse complement.
TTCACACCTTGCTGTTAATTGTTAACAGCAATACTTTAATGGCAGCTTAGCAGACTGTTATTAACAGTAACATTTAAGTTCACTGTTAAGTGACATTGAATAAATATGATGCATTTAATATTAAATTGTTTAGCTGAATTGTCTCTCTAATGTTGTTTGTCTAACATATAAAATATTTATAAATATTGTTTTGATATTATTTTATATTTGCATTTGTTGTAATGTTAAAAAAGACAACAGATTTCATTCTCTTAAAATGATGCATACAATTTTGTTAAAAATACTGCTATTAAATACCCAAGAAACTCTGTCCATTTCTAAAATACCCTACTTAACGGTAACGGTAACCTATAATTAATGACAATTGTTCAACTCACATATTTAGCTGCAATCAAAGCAGTTTAATGCCTATTAACACTTGAAGCAACTTGCAATGCAGCGTGCATGTTTTGCTTTGCCATTTGCGCACTCGCATGGTGGCAACCCTATGAAATTTCACGCTCGATTAGCTGCTCAGTTTTGTCAGCTTAACAGTGCTTCTGGCTCCTGCTCCCAGCACCATATATGCTGTCCTCTGTCCTCTCCTGTCGCTGACTTTTCATAGTTTCGCACAACAAAACAATTTCTATTTCACATTCTTCTCTTGAGTGTGGTAGAGTGAGGGACAGGGGTAGGGGGGGGGCCCTTGAGAGGACTAGAGGATTGAGCTTAGTCCGCAGACCGCTTCTCCCTCGCTTTGTAGATTTTAAGTCCCATAAATTTTAAGTGTCAATATATAAAAACCGCATATGTGCGGCCAGCGATGGCAACGAGAGTCGAAATTCATAAATTTTGCCATGTAACCAAATGGTAAAATAAAATGCAGCAGCTTTTGCTGTGGCACACACACACACACACACACACACACATTCGAGTTTTGGTTTATGGCTGTGCGTGTGTGTACGTGTGTATGTGTGTGTGTATTCACATTCACATTCGTTTCGATGTCCATGTCCGTTGCATGTGGCCGAAGGGCACTGGCACTGAGGCCAAGCCAATGCTGCCACATGACGCCCCGGGTTCTGTGTGGATTTTATTTTATTACAAACGTAAAGTAAAACCAGCAAGACGCTACCCCTCAACACTGCATGACTTTCGCATACCCTGTAAGCTGGCCAAACTCTTTCTCATTTTTTAGGCAAACTTAAACAACACCCAAGCAGGTTCAATGACGAAAAGATACCCAGCAGATTAGCACTCAGTATTTCATGTATTGAAATAAAAGTTAAAGTATATTTTCACAACTTTCAAAATACCCTGTAAACCGTTTGCAGTGTTGCATTAATAATTCAAATTTTACACATGGAAAACGAATAATTTGCAGCATTGCTCGGAACAGACTAAAACATATCCTGTAAAGCTGAAAATGTTTCTCCTTAACTTTCGCTATTGAATTCATCTACTAGATACTCTATTATTATATCAAAATTAACCCACCAATCTATATGTAGGTAGCTCATGTCGTTCTTAAGACATTTTGTATTAAAACTTGGCACTTTGAAATGAGCAAACTGTAACAATTTATTTAATAAAACATTTGTAATGTGGTCAACTACCCCTATGACGCATTGTCATCTGTACAGGGTATAGGAACAGCAGTCAAGTTGTAAAAAAAAGAAGAAAACAATATTAAATGAAATAAAACAGGAGTCGCAAGGACAACGGCATGAAGAAAACGGCACATTGCACTTAACTTCACGGGCAATGCAATGCGAATGATTCCCCCAAAAAAAAGAAGCCACTTGAAGGTGGTCAACTGGGGTGGTGGTCAGTGGTTCAATGGTGGTTGCTCCGACTGGTGGCTCACTGTCCAGACGGCAGGCAATCAAAGTGAATGCAGTCGCAACGATATGTTGAGCTATGTATGTGATCTATGTATGTATGTGTATGTATAGTACGTCTGGCTGTCAAATAGTGGCCAAATATCAGTTGGCTTCAACAATTTGGGGTGCAATAAAATGCTGAGCGAGTCGATAGTTGCTTTTGTCTCGATAGACGATTGGCGATTGTCGAAGCAATCCCTTTGATTGCCTTGCCCAGCTTCAAGTGGCTTCTTGTTGCTTCTTATGTTTTTTCCTTTGCTTTTTTTTGGGTGCAGCATTAAATGCAATGGTCGTTTGCAGGTTTTATTTCATTTGATATCGATATCTCGACTCTACAATCAAAAACGAGCAATTTCCTGCCAAAAAGTGGTTCGAAAATGGATGAGTTTTTCGGTCTATCGGATTGTGTGGTATGTGGTGAGTGGTTGATTGACGAGTGGCCAGTGGCGAGTGGCGAGTGGCGAGTCGGTTACCGCAGCCAACAGCAATTTACCAGATATTTGCAATATATTTCTTTAATTATCGCAGCGCCGGCTGCAATCACAGCACATGGCTCTATTGTTTTGTATTTGTGGCATTAATTAAAGCCAACATCTGGGCAATAAGTTGTCGAAAAGAGAAAAGCACATACGACTAAAAGTTAATTAAAATTCTATACTTTTTAATTAAAAAAAAAAAACTTTGCAAGGCAAACCGAATGCTTTAACATGCTAAATCTCCTGTTCAAAAGCGCTGTAAAAATGTGCCAAAATAAACATGATGCACATTGAGTATGCTTTAAATGTATTAGCAGCATTTAATTGAACAATAACAAAATAAGACTCAGTTCACAGTCGACTTCTTCATTAATGTAAACTTGCTTAAAGATTTCTGCTTATTTTTGTTTGCTGAGCAAATGAAATGCTGCTAAAAAGTTGCTCGTTAATTAAATATAACTTAAAGTCTATCAAAAACAAATTAATCACTAAGCACCACAAATTAGGACAGCTAAAGCGGCTGGTGGAAGCCAAAAAAAAAAAAAAAATGGGGAAAAAACGAAACCTTAGTCAAAGTTTTATCTGGTTCTCTCTCTCTGTTTTTTTTTTACGTCTTTCTTAGATTATTTCGCCAGCTGATTTCATTTAGCTAATCAGCTTATTGAACTTAAGGCCGAGGTGAGTTTTAGCCTCGGAAGTAAAAGCAAGCGCAAAGCAAAAGAAAAATGAAGTTGAAGTCAAGTTGAAGTTGGCACTGGGGGATTTTGGCTGCTTCAAGCAGTTGCAGCTGCACAATCGCAATCTCAAATTCAATTTGTCGGTCGCCCAAGGTAAAGGTACGAGAGAGAGAGGAAGTAAGACAGAGAGAGAGAGAGAGAGAGAGAGGGAGGTCAGGCAAGTGCTTGGCAGATTGCAGCTGTGTCACCAAATTAATTAATTACACAATGAGTTTATTAAAAGCCAAAGCAAAACTTTTGCACAAAACTCTCGTTCGACTAAAGCACGTAAATCAATCAGCACTTCAATCAATTGTTGCCCTCGGTTTGCCATCTGCTTCGATCTGCCCAATTTGTTCATATATATGTATAATGAAATGCCCAAATATATAGAGTGTAAATGAAAGTTGCCACAAAGTAACTTGCACTTCACTCGCCAGACTAATTAGCACTTCAATCAGCACGTCAACCAGTTGTTGAATAGAACTGTTTGTTTGTTTGTTTGTTTTGACTCTACTCAGTTTATCAATCAATTGGATATCTGTTTAATCAAAAACTAATCTATCGAAAATGTAAAAGTTTACATCAATCAAACTAATTAAAACTATAGTTTCTTTTCATTCAATCAGCAAATTATTTGAGCTTTCAGTCAATTGTAATTGCTCAATTTACTCAAAGTAATTCAGCACAAACAACTACAATTCTAGCTGGCGCAATAAATGTAAATCAATCAGTTTCAATCACATTGCGAATGTCACATAAATTGTCACAAATGCCGTTGTAAACTATGCTGCATGATAGCGGAATATAAGACAATCAGGCACTTCAATCAGTGCATCAATCAATTTGCTAGGTTATTCAATCAATTCAAATGGCAGCAGCAATAATGATGTCAAATGCACTCACCTGACTTGGTTGTGTCGAGAACAAATCGTTGGGTTGCTGCTGTGCTGCAGTTGGCAATGCTAGTTGTTGTTGTTGTTGTTGCTGATGTTGTTGTTGTTGTTGTTGCTGCTGGAACTGTTGTTGGTAGTGTTGTTGCTGTTGATATTCATATTGCTGTTGCATTTGATATTGCAATTGCTGATATTTCAATTGCTGTTGCTGCTGCTGCTGGCCGCCAGAGGGCGCCTGCTGCTGCTGTTGTTGTTGCCCCTGGACGTGCAATAGTTCAAATTGACAGCAGCAATAGATGGCAATTGCCAGCAATTGAAAAGTGTTGGCAACTCGGCGGGTTCTGCATCTTCTTCTTCGTCTCGCTGTTGTTGTTGCTGTTGTTGTTGGTGTCGACAACAACGACATGTTGCCGCCTTTAAAATCTGGCGTTGTCCCTCGATGTGTCTCTTATTTTGTTGCAAAAGTCTCTTGCAACTATACTATAACAATATCTCCCGTCTCTCTCTCTCTCTCACTCTCGCTCTGACAAGTTGCAAGTCTGTCTCGACTGGCTGTGTTTGTTATTCTTGGGCCGGTTGCGCTTCAGTTGCCACTCTGTTGCAACTTTACTCGCAAATTGTCAGACACTGCAAGAAGAAGAACATAAGTTGAAGACCCAAGTAAGAACTAAAGTCAGTTCAAGTTGCCAGTCAGTTGCAAGTACAACATGGCATATACTAAAGTTGGATTGCCACAAACAAAACAAAAACACACACGCACATAGAACTTTCTCTGCCATGCACTATAAACTTATTAAATAAATTGTCAATAATATATGTCATGTTCAACTTACTTCAACGAATGTGTTATGCCAACAGTTTCGCTAATGTTCAGCAATAATTCCACAAATACTCTGAAAACAAAATTGAACGAAATTTACATGAATTACTTACTGTCAAAAGCAGTAGTTTAATAGGGCATCAAGCAGAAGTCAAGAACTTAAGTACAAGCAATCGATTGTTTTGCTCCAAAACTAAATTAAAACATTCCATAATATATTGAAAATATTTATAAACAAAAAACAGCCTTCAAACTTGACAAACACTTTTTCTTTTAGCAAATTTATTTACACAAAGAATGGCAAATATTTACATGCCAAAGGATTTGTCAGAAATGTTTAAAGGTAATGCTTGATAGATTTTAAAACTAAGCAATCAATTGCATAATTTGTTAGCTAATAAACAATTGCATTCTATAGATAAATTGTTATGGAAGAATTTTAAAAACTAAACAAATGTTTTTATACCAACCAATCTTGCTTTTCTCTATCTCACTTAGATATGCTTAATATAATAATATTAATAAGCCAAATTGGCTGCTGTTTTGCATAGCAAAATAACGGCATTAACTTTCAAAGCAAACCCGCTCTAAGCTCACTCATCTTCGCCACATGATATATGTTTCATAATTGGCAGCTTTCAGGTCTGTGTGAAAAATACAGAAAAATTCGTTAATTTCAATGTTTCATTTTGTGCAATTATCGCACAATTAAAGCGGCAATTGAAAAGACGAACCCAACACAACAATTAAATACAGGGGCAGAAGAAAAAGCGGAAAAACTTTTCAAATGGTAAATGGATAAGTCAAAAAGAAAAGAAAAAAGAAAAAAGAGTGCACAAAATGATGAGGCAGTCGTAAAAGATTTTCGCTGGCAAATCAAGAGAGAAGCAAAAGATGAAATGTAATTTCAATAATTAATGCAAAATGAAGAAGACAAAACAAAATAAAAGAATGAAGACGAAGACGAAGACGAAGATGAAGATGGAGCAACAGTTGAAGATGAAGATGAAGCCAAAGATTGATGGATAAACAACAAAAGGCGAAAACAACAATTCAACAATTTTCACTTGCAATCAAAAGCAGTTGGAAAATCAATTTCACTTTCCAATTAAACTGCTGTCGAGGAAAACCCAATAACAAAACTAAAGCTGACCAAAAAAAAAAAAAAATAATAATAATAATAATGATGATAATATGCCTGACAGTAATGATGATAATAATGATGTTTGATGTGGAGAGATGATGATTTTTTTATTTTGTATGTCTTCTGTTGCTAACCAAAGCCAAAGTGCTGGGCTATGTGTTGTTTTTGGGGGCGTGGCACAGCTACAGCAAATGAAAATAATATGCAATAAAAAAAATGTGTGGAAAATTGCGCTTTGATGTTGCAGCCAGCAGACTTAAATAGCGAATCACTGGAACGTGCAACACGAGGAGGCACAACAGCGACAGCAACAGCAACAACAACAATAACAACATGAGGCCTGCAATTATAATAGCACGGCAACAACCAAAAGTTGCCGGCAATTACAGTTACAGTGCATCCAAAGCGCCAACAACAACAACTGCAACAAAATCACAAAATTTTCCTTGCGATCTTTTTCAATGCGCACAGCTCAACTACTCCCCCCAGCCCCCCTCCCCCCCTGCCATATTTAACGCGTTGGAAATTTGCAGCACCATACAAAAATTTGTAAACTGCCACAAGCCAAAGCGAGTGCTGGACTACCGCATACCCTGTAGCATAAAAGTGAAACAACTTTTGCTGTACTCAAAGAAATATATATTTTATAGGGTATTTTAAAGACAACCTAAATAAATGTGCCTGCCATATAGAGGAGTAAATTATTTAATATGGTATAAAAATATAAATTTAGCATATTTTATATAACTATATTTAATAAATTCTATAAACATTGTTGCTTGCAAAAAAGAAATATTTGACAATCAAGCTGCTCTGCGCTTCAGTTGCACAGGGTATATATAATATGTATATACTTAACATATATATTAATGCACTGGTAATACAAGAACACACATACACACACACACACTCACATTTGTGCTTTATGCAGACATTTATAGAATTTATTTGCACAACGCAATGCAATAGGAAAAAATGAGAGGCAATAAATACCCTACACTTAAAGGACAATTAAAAAATGACATAGAATTGTAATATTGGTATTAAGCTGCTGACTGTCTGTCCCATAATACCCGCTAGATGTAGGGTATTCAAATGATATGAAAATCTCGACAACAATTTGTTCAACTTTCGAACTCTGTTAACAACATTTTCAACTGATGTTGCGACCGTTGTTGTCGTTGTCGTTGTCGTTGTTGGTGATGGTGTTGATAAGGATGCTCTGGTGCTCTGGTTCTGGCTCTGGCTCTGGTTCTGGTTGTGGCTGCGTTCGTGTTTGGTGTCAATGATAGCGTGAACGATACTTTGTGTACACACACACACACACACACACACACACACATTGAAACACACCAAAAACTGTGAGAGAACGAGAAGGCTTTTGGCTTCGTTTGCATAAGTGGGGCGCCAACTTCCGGCATACGCTGCGTATACACAATCTGCAATATACAAATACAGGGCAAGAAAAAAGCCACACTCACACACTCACACACACACACATAAGTAGCATATAAATATATACAATGTATGTGAGGAGGCAGCTTTAAAGTTTATGAGCACTGAATAGCCTTTCAGCGGTCAACAAAAAGTGGCAAGAGGTAGCCCAAATGAGACAGACATAAAATGGGCGGGGGGGTAAAAAGGTGTGGCAAATTTGAGTGGAGGGAAGCAGAAGGGAAGCGCTTGAGTGGAGTGTGAAGTATCTCACAATCTGTGCCACCTGAGACGCCATCAATGGCAATGCGCAATAAAGGGTAATTCATAGTCTGGCATATTGTACAATACACACACACATACATACATACATATAGCCGCATTGCGTTGCATTCATCAAGGGACTCGTAACGCAATCATATGCAAGTAAACTCATCAATTGACTGCCAGCTTTATCATCAACTAGATGAGCCAGCCAAACGTCGAACGCACTGAATAAAAAGTCTATTTAAATTTTCAATTAACAAACGCAAAATATGAAACTTTAATACTCGACTTTAATGCGCTGAAATTCCATTAAAACGGCATTTCTCAATTATGTTTAAATATTGCATACAAATGTCATTTATTAAATAATTATTTCATTCATTTCAACAGCTACATGTTGCGAATCGGTTTCAAAGCATGATTCGACTTGTTCCTTATTTGTTTATTCTGTTTTTACTTGTGCATTTTTCAAGACTATTTCCAATCGATAGCAAACATCGATATCAAATATTGACACAATTAATTTATCGATATTCGCCAAAGTTGCAGCGCTACTGTTGCAATTCTTTTCTCTCAATTGATTTAAAGAAGCAACGATCATTGTAAACTAAAGTTCTTTCTATTTAAAGAGACTATAGAGCAGTCAAAAAATGTCGAAGCCGGCGATTAAACTAAATGTTGTGATTAAGCAAAATGTAAGCGACTTTGTTTTGCAGGAATTTTGCTAATTTTGTTGCATTCTTTTTGCAGAAAATTGTTAAGCAGCCAGCAGTTGGACAACATGCTGCAAGTATTTGCATTAATGGCAATTCAAACGCTGTTCGCATTACAAATACAACTCGCACTTCGAATGCACCTTCGGCTGCCCATAGAAAGATCATAAAAGTCGCCTTGCTTAGAAAGCCCTCAAAATGTGTGCAGAGCAAGCAGGTATTTTAATTGCTACATATTTTATATATCGTTACCTAACTAAATTAATCTTCTCAGTCGGTTTGCAATTTGGCACGTCTCAGGCAGACAACAGGCAGGATAACCAAGTTGAGCTTGACGATCAAGTTGCCAAGAATTGAGGCAAATGCTGATGCCACTACTAGATGCCATTGTGTAGCTTTGTTCAGTTGCTCGTACAAAGGACTTAAAATACTCTTTAAAGGCGATGGTCAGCCGCCAATAATTACTAAATCTAATTAATAAAGCCTATATATATATCATCATGTATTCGTATGTATGAAATAAACATACATATTGCAACCATTTTGAATTGAAATAAAGCCAATGTTCATCTATGTAAATCATATGCACAATTTCTGCTACATTTGCTTGCAAATTATCCAATTGGTTTTGCTTGCAACAGAGAGCATAACAAATTGGCATATATTGAATAATAAAATTAGTTTTTTAAACAGTAAACAACAAGAAGAGTTGAAATTGGCCTGCAAGTGATCATGTACATTTATAACCGGAAAGACTGGCATAATTTAGTTTACAAATAAACTACAAATTTTGTACCTATTAATCTAACTATAATCAACTTAGGTAAGCAAAGTTGTTAAAATAAGAAATCTGCATTCGCAATTGGACGCTTTGCTCTACAAGAGTTGCCACCTTTTTACAATTTTGTTTCGCATATTGTGCATTCATTTTCTTAAAGTAGGGCTAGATTTGATTAATCGATTTATTGCGATATATTTCCAAGAAGATTTGAAATTTTTAATTGCATAATTGTAATTTTAGTAATTTGTCTATTACTTTCATTTTTTATATTTTACAATATTGCGAAAATATTACCAGACAATCAAAGTTGAAATATAAAATCGATTCTGGCTGTGTTAAAATAATCGTCAATCAAGTCGATTTAAAATCGCATCGTCTGCACTAACTAAACATCAATATTGCCAAAAATGTGTCTTTATAAAATAGTTAGTATTATTACACATTCATAAACTAAATAAGCTAAATAATTTAATATCAGAAGTGTGAAAAATATTTGTTAAATGCCAGAGTGCTTTTCTGTCTTAAATGCCATTTGGTAAGTAAACATTTTTATCAACATAGTTTCGATATCATTTGCCACCATCATCGTCTTTTATTCTCAGCTACTTGGCGGGCCTGCCTTCTTGTTGTCGAGTCGAGTCGAGCGAGTAATGTTTTTATGATCGCCTTTTGATACGCCCCCTAAGATGGTTGTAGTAATTTATGGCGGCAACCCATAAAATTGATAAACAATAAGGAAATAAGGAGTTGATGGTAGTAGCATAAGCCAATTACCAATACCAATGCGAATACATACATATACACAGACAGGGTTTGAAATGCTGTTTTATAATGCATTTTAATGGTCCATTGGCATTTGCCCAGTCAGAAGAACTTTACTTTTTATGTACCAAGTTTCATAGTATTCAATATACATACATATGTATGTATGTATGTGTGTATAAGTATATGTATATTTGTGCCTTGGCCACAAAAATGAGCGAAAAATTGCAAGCGGAGTGTAAAATTTATGATAAAAACGTGCGACGCTGATAAGAGAAACCGGATGAGGGCCGGGACAGGTTTGTGGGCTTCATAAAAACTGCAAGGCGGATGTAGTGATGGTGTGGGGTGGCTTGGAAGGCGGAAGAGGACATGGCATGGTCAGACAACTTCGCGACCGCCTCCACATGCTCTCGCACGGTGTTGTCGGGTGGGAGGGAGGGGGCGTGGTATCTTGTTGCTCGTTAGGCTAATAACGAGGAGCGCTCGTGGCGCCACAAGGCCCCGGCATCTCCCGCCGCATGCAGATTTACGGCGATGATACAGAGACCAGAACCAAAAATTGCAGTGCACGGCAAAAGTGTTGATAGCCACTGAGAGCAGCAGCAATAAACGCCAGCAGCACGAACAAAACGACCAACAAATACCACGCACTCAGGTGAGCAAAATGTGACTCGCATTCAATTTTGATTTGTGACAAATTCTTATTTTTATTTACAGCTTATGCAATTTTAAAAAGTAAATGCTTTGAGTACGATACACCCGCTGCAGCACAATTTATTTGCAGGGTATGCAAAGAGATGGCATGAGCGCCTTTGAAGCGGTGGAGCCAGGTTTAAAAGAGCAGGTGGCAAGGCGGATGGCAGGTGGCAATTGGCCTCATCACTTCAGCACCGTGGGCGATGCAATCATGCCGATACTTTGAGGCAATGCCAGCCCTGATGTTAACTCCCTCCCTCCCAACATGTGTGCGTGTGTGTGTCCGTGTGAGGTACTACAGGTTTCTCTTTATACTATACCCTGTTCAATGGCCAGGTGACTAGCAAGTGTGTAGCGAGTTGTATTTAGCATTATATTTCTTCTCTAAAAGCCTAAAAGCTGCCACAATTGCAGAGTCGTTTGCTAAGAAACTATTTTTTTTTATTTTCATAAGTTAGTCTTAAAATCAAATTACAAATTTCGAATAAAATACAGTTGATTTAATAAGTTTGTTATCCTATTTACTAAACAAATTTGAAACCAATCAAATTGATTGTTAATTTTAAAAACCGTCTCATTACTCTATTCTATGTTAGCTGTAAATTCATTAATTGATCAAATTTAAAAAACATGTTAATAATTTAATGACTCAAAAAAAAAAAAGAATAAATTACTCAATTAATTTAAAAACATAAATGATAATCATCAAATTACAAGCTGTGCAATCAGCTAAAGCGCCATCTACCGCTAGTGGGGAACAAGCTATTCCATTGTATAAGCAAGTTAAGCTTTAAAATGATAATGCTATAAACCTTTCATTATATTATTATGTGCTAGCTGTAGATTCATTGATTAAATTAAAAAAGCAAGTAATTAAATAAATGCCTTAACAAAAATGAATAATTAATTTAAATTATCTAAATGACAGTTGTCAAATAATAAGCTGAGCAGTCGACTAAAGCGCCATCTAGCGCTCGGGTACAACAGGTATTCTATTGTGTAAGCAAGTTCAATTTAAAAATGTGTACTTCTAGCTAGCTTGCTGAGTGTTTTACAGTCGAGCACACTTAATTAGCAACCTTCTATAAATTTTTTCTGTTTTTTCATTGGAAGTGGGCGGGGTAGAATGGTGGGCTGGGCTGCTAGTTGGTATGCAGGCCTCGTTGGCATCTTCTGTTAGTGCCCGGCGGACGTGTGCATTGCTGTTTTGATTAAAAGCATTGGCCACTTTGAGCCTGGGCTGAACTGGGGCCGCGGCTAGTTGTCCTAACTGTTACTATTCCTGCCGAACTGCATCTAATTTGATTTGCATTTCACGGGGCACAAATTCGATCAGTTATCGATGGCTGCACCGCTAACAAAACAGAAAACGGCAAACAAAAAAAAAACATAAAAGCCAAGTTGAGCAGCCCGTAAACAGTATGGACTTGATAAAGGACTTTGCGGCCAAGGACACACCCCAAGGCAGAGTCGAGTCGATGAACATTTGTCGGCAATTAACCTTTTGGCCAGCATTGGGCGTGGCTTGGCCCCTCTCCTTTTTTTCCCTTTATTCTTTATTTCTTTTTTGACAAGTGGCCATGGGAAAAGTTAAGAACAAATACGAGTAAGTATCCATTTCAATATGTCGACACATGAGCGAGGCCAAGTTGAGGACACGAGCCAGCGACTAACTGAATTGGAGTCAGAGGCAGAGGCAGAAAGAAGGCCGAGTCAGAGGCAGCTGAAATTCCCAAAACTAATCAGCACGAAAAACGTGGCGCACCCAACGACATGTGCTAAATGAATCAAGCAGACATTGATATGGATGTTGGCCAGAGTATGAGAGTGTGGGCAAGACAGAGACCCATGCACAGACACATACACATGCAGATAGATATATCAAATGATATGGCATACATGTTGAGGCCTCATGTCAGTTTGGTTATAGTAACAGTTACAGTTACAGTCCAGACGCTGCTGCTGCTCCCAGTTCCAAGTCATAACACGCATTTTCAATGGATCCTCTTGCTGTTGCAAACTTGTCTCATAAACGAAAACGAAACGAAATGAAAGCAAACTGAAGAGCCACCTCGACTTACAACCGAATGGGGGAAGGAGTTGGGGGGGGTGGTGGGGGGGAATTTCTGGAGTCGCTGCACAAAAAGCCATTAATCAAATGTCTGACTGTCTCAATGTCTGTTGCTTTAAGCCTTCATGTTGGCGTTTTGCAACAGCCAGGCAGGAAACGGAAGTGTTACACACTAAGCCATTTTGTCTCAACCGTTTGTCATGTCAGGGGCAGCATCAAAAAATATATATATATATAAAAATTATATATATACATATATTTGTATGTTATGAAAACATGTTCTAGGCCCCAAACGAGTGTGGTCGACTACGAGAGACTGTCAAACTTGATTATTGCAAATGATCAGCAATTAAACTGCTGCACATCAAAAGCACATTGCTATGCAGAGTGACATAGCAGTCAGCATCTTAGGCACATTAAATTTGAACTCGCATAATGTTTGAAAAGTTAGGCAAGTGTATTTAAAAGTCGGTTAACTGCCGGTTCTCAAGTTTTTTTTCAAAATATTTCTGCATCACATTTCAAATAGTTGAGCGAGCATTTTGTCTAGTTGTTGTTGTTGTTGTTGTTGCTGGCAAATAGAAAAATTACACACGCACATTTATAAATATTTATTTGTCAGGCGTGTGCACAACAACTGTGTGTGACCAGTCGTCTGTCTGTGTGTGTGTGTGTGTGAGTGCAGCTGTTGACCAGCCTTAACTTTTGTCTGCCTTCTCGCATATCCTTTTGCTTTAGGCCAAAACTTTTTGTATAGTTTTAGCTCGGCCTCAACTCCAATTCCAACTTCAACTCAACATGTTCTAGTCGTCGTCGTCTGGCATGTTTTACACGCACACTAATAGATGCAAATACATACATTAAGTACACACATACACAAGTTTATTGAGAGAACATGTGTTTGCGCATTTAGTTGCCAATGGGCTAAGGCTAAATGTGGCCCAGGACTTAGCCCAAGTCAATTTGATGAAGTGCGAAGAAAAAAAAAAAAAAAAAAATAACCAAAGCAAAGTGCATAAAGTTGAGTCCAAGCAGCCTCAAGCAAAACCAGGTTCGACTATACTACAACATGGGCAGTTCGACTTTGGTCATTCAGTGTCGAGGGGCGCAGCGGCAAATCAAAAGACCTGACAGGCGTGGCAATCTGTTTTGTTTTTACCTTAAGTGCTACAGCCCAGGTGGCTTTGCCCACTTTGACTTTGGCCAGTTTGCCACTCAGACAAACTCATAGAGTCCACCTACAAGTGTCCAAGTCAATCGCCCTACGGCTTAACTTGTTGTATGCCGCCGCCGCCGCCGCCCCGCCCTCCCATTTGACTTTGCCAGTCAAAATATAAGCAGCATAAACAAAAAAGCAAAAAGAAAAACAAAAACGAACAGCAAAAGCCCCTAAAGAAAATTGCCAAAGAATGTGGTAAGGGGGCAAAATGTGTGAGGCTCAGTATAACTTATCTATGCTTTTACTAATTGCAAATTACAAGCTACAACTTGTCATCCTGTTGGGATTTGGTTTTGAGCATATGCAAGCTACCAATTTTGAATTGGCTCAATGGGTAAACAACTTGAGAAACTAGTTGGCAAATAAAGACAAGGCTAAAACGGCTCAATGTAAGCTGATAAAATAGATTGTAAATAAAATTGTGCAAAAAGACAAAAATATAAGATTAAGAGCAATCAAATTTGTAACTTATTAATTTCTAAAATCAGATTTAAATTAGTAAAAGAAAAATATTATTTTTTTTAGCTTATGAAATAAACACTTTAAATAAAATGCACTGATAAAAGCTGATAAATAAAATTGTATAAACAGACCAGAATATACGATTATGAGCAATCAAATTTGTAACTAATTAATTTCTAAATTCAGATTTAAATTAGTAAGAGAAATATTCTTTTTTTTTAGCTTACGAAATAAACACTTTAAATAAGAAGCTATGATTACATCTTATGCTTAATTATATGCAGAATTTTAACTTGAATAATTTTTCAAAAATATACTACTATATAAATAAATAATAGACTGAAATAAATAGTAGATAGATATATGTTATATACAAATATATTCTAATCGAAATTACACATAATAGTCAATAAAAAAAAGCGATTTATGCCCTTTTAAATTTGCATTGAAACTGCAATAATAACTCTTTGGAGCTTAGGGCATGTTGGATATTAAATCAACAGGAGTTATTAATGGAATTTTGAAATGATTTGCCACAGGTTTTTTGGCCATTTGGCCAAAACAAATACTATGATAAGGTAAATGAAGTTATTGGAAAAATACGATTTCGATTGCAATTGGAATTTTGTGCATTTGTCTATTGTAAATTGTAGAGTTTTGGCAGTATGCATTTCATTATTTTAATTATGAGCTATGTTCAATCTTTTCACGCTTTGCTGATTTATGCATTTATTTATATATTTATGCATTTATAATACTATGTGTGTGTGTGTATGTGTGTGTCTATTTATATTTTTCAGCTACTTTTCTAGCTGACGCGTGATAATTGAAAGGCATTTCGAACGCTTCGCTGATTTTGTTGGCATGCTTTATGTTTAGAGGGGGGCAGACAGTGGCCCAGAGTGGGCGTGGCCGCTTAGAGAGTGTGTAAAAGCTGAGACTTTTAATGAAACTAAGCTTTCGATTTCTAATCGGCTTTAGCATTACAATATCCATTATTTATTTCACTCGAAGGCCCTAGATATTAGCATGCCTCATCTTAATTAGATAATGTATTGTATACTGTATCTAATATATTAAATAAATAATATTGCACTTTTAATACAAATTTATAGGATATTTAATCAAGAGTATATTGTGGACTTTTGGTTTTTTGTTACATCTCTCTAAATGTAATTTGCAATTTAGCTGTCAATTTGCTGATGTGCAAATAAGTTTGTTGCTGTTGTGGCAGTTATTGCATTTCATGCAAAGTATTTGGCCAAATGTTATTCAATTAAACAAATTATTTAGCTTGGCATTTTAATTAGCAATTGCATTTGCCTGTTGAAGGTTTTGCAATTTGATTTCGTTATGGTTTTGTATCTCTCTATCTGACTCGCTCTCTCGCTCTCTCTCTCTGTCAATAGTCTAAAACATTTCGCCCCATTTAATTCAATTTTCATTACGAATGTCACACACACACACACACACACACACACTGGAGTTAAGGGTGTGTGGCATCAGGAAGCAGTGGGATTGATCCAAATATAATACCCTAAGAGGAAATGCCCACGGCATATGTAGCACAGCTGGTTGTGTTCCGCAATTGCTTTTCGCTCGCAATTCGCTAAATCAAAATGCTGCAAAGTAGTGAAAAATTATGGGACTTTGTAATAAATAAATATAGAAATTAACATAAACAAACAGCAGCAAAAAAAAGAGAAAGGTTTTGATTCAAAAAACAAAATTGCAAATTTGCTTAAATAAAATACAATACAATAGATTAAAATAAATCGCAACTTAAATAAAATATTGAAATACATGCATTTAGAAAAGCATATTAAATTCAAAAATTGTTATTCTAAATATTTATATAAATATAACCTAACTTTCCATTGGCATTAGGAAATGCATTTATAAATAAACAAAATGGTATTTACAAATTTAATTTAAATAGAGCATAACTTTATTTTGACATATAGAAAAGCATATTGAATTCAAATATGGGATTTTTAATAAAGCACAACTTTCAATTGCCTTCAAAAAGCTTGCTATAAGCCAACTTCTGTTATAGACTAATCCTTAGTTTAACAGCTAGTACTAAGTGCGATAGGTCAGTGCTAGTTGACTTTCTTTTAGTAGATACAAATGTATGGCATTAAATGGCATTAGGTATTCAGTCACGAAATTGATATACCCTTTTTTAAGCTGACATGCAATACAACAATCATTTTAGGCTTACAGACAGATAGACAGACAGTGAGGGGAGGGGGGAGGGGGGCGAAATGTCGACGTTATGTCAAGTGTCAATGTTGTCACTCGTTTGACAATTTATGTATTATTTGATTATTGTTATTATAATTGTTGTTAGCGTTGTTATTGTTATTCTTGTTTTTGATTGTCAATTCAATTGTTTTTACAACATTTGCAATTTACACTTTTTAATTTGGCTCTCAAATCTGTGCACAGATTTTAATTATGAAATTAATAACAATTATTGCTAGTCGAGTGTTTGTTTAACATAATTACTTTGTCTCCACTAATGTCTGCATAAAAAACCAGCAAACAAATACAGTTTTTAGTAATAAAGTGAAAAACTTTGATGTTGATAATTAGCCGTTTTAAAGTTAGAAAATGAATTTATTTGCAAAATGTAATTTGTGCAAAGTGAAAACTGTCAAGATCATGGCAAAAGAAAAGCCTAAAAAGTGCAGAAAGTCAGAAAATTTCACTCACCCAACGAGCAATTAACACAAGTTGTTGTTGTTGTTGTTGTTGTTGTTTTTGTTGACGCCTCCGTCATACGCTGCGTATGCGTGATGGCTGTTTTGCTTTGCTGTCGTTCGATTTCAAATTTCAATTGCAATGTTGTTGTTGTTGTTGTTGTTGTTGTTGTTGTTGTTGTCGCTGTTGTGGATAGTTAAACAAAGCGCTTGACGTTGATTTGAAGTTGCGAGTTTGATGATGACACAAATAAAGTCATTGCATATATGCAACTTAATATTTGCACAAATCGTTCACATTTCTCCTCACTCTTTCTCATCGGTCTCTGTCGGACTCTTTCACTCGTGTGTGTCAATAACGTACTCTGGTCATTTGTTCAACTGATTTGCGAGCAGTATTTTCATTTAGACTACTCTTGTTTGGCCAAAAATGCAAATGAAATTAAAATTACAAAAAAATCCCAGCTAAATAAAACATAAAGCACTGTAACACAAAACAAATATATACATATATATGTATATATTGTATATTTCGCAGGGGCGGCCAAAAGGTAAACAGTCGCAGCGAAAATTGTATTAAAGGACACTAACAGCGCTAACTGAGAAGGAGCAGCAGGAGCAGCAACAACAACAACTAAGCAAATGAGCAAACGCGACAAAGCGGTAAAAAAAAAAAAAAAAGAAAAGTAAAAAGCAAAGAAATTGCCGCCAATCGCAAATGCTGTGCCACATTTTCACACACATACACACACACACACACACACACACATTCTGTTGTTGCCTGCGGAGCACGTTAAAATTGCTCTTTGCTTGAGCACTTTTGTTGTCTGTACTTAGTTGACAAATGCTCGCAGGATGCGCATTATGAAATTTTTAATCAAATGAAATGACAATAAGATTTTCAATGAAAACGAAATGTGCCATACATTCAGCCAGTCTGACTGTGGCGGGGCGGTAGCGGGAAGTGGAAGCGGGAAGCACATTCATACCCTTCATGAGGTAAATGAATTTTCTGAGAAATCTGAGACAACAAAAGTTAAAAAGATTATTAAATTGGCAACAGCAGCAGCCACTGCAAAGTGAAGCTAAAGCAAATTGAATGCAGCGTTTAAATAAAGACACATATTTTGCCGATTCTTGAAGGCAATTATCTCAGGCATATGCATAGTACAAATTAAAAGAACAACGAAAAGTCAAGGAACAGACAGATATTGAAGACAGTCTGCTAACACAATTGGTATTGCTATTAATATTACTTATTATTTATTAATATTATTTAAGCCAAGTAATATTAAATTTAGAATTAAGCAGCAATTAAATTACAATAAAATAACTGATTATCTCAGGCATATGTACAAATTGAAAAGACTTATCTAAAGTCAAGATAAAGACAGATATTAAAGACAGTCTGCCAACACAATTTGTATACTAGAAAATGTGAAATATGTGTTGTACAAATACTTTAAATATTGTTCAAGTCAAGTAATATTAAATACAAAATTGAGCAGCAATTAAATTGCAACACATGAACCGATCCCTGAAGCCAATTTTCTCAGGCATAAATACAAATTGAAAAAGCATGTCTGAAATCTAAAGCAAAAGACAGAGATTAAAAAAAGGCCTCTAAAACAATTGGTGTTGTAAAATATAATATATAAATGTTTTTAATAGAAATGCAGATTATGATTTTAAATATACTGAAATATAATTAATTAATTAACCTTCTGATTAACAAGAGAAGAAAGCATTTAAGTTACATGGTAAAAATATTTAAAATTTTATTTCAATAGAAAAGAATTTCAGTAATATTAAACAAATATTTTTAGTAATTTTAAACCTCTAAATTAAATGCAAGCTAATTTGACTAGGGTATACGTGTAGTCGCCTAACAAGCTGTCTAAATAGCAATCCATTACTTGACTAGTTCATAAATCGATTGATACATATGACAAAAAATATTTGCCTTTGCTTTGTGGACACAACCCACCCCTTTGCGGCAATGCAAATGAGTACAGGGTATAAATAATTGATAAGCTTGACACAGGAAAGGCCTCTAGCGGTGAAAGTCGAAACAACAATCACACAGCGAGTTATCCTAAGCCAAAAAACACAAAACAAATACTCGAAACTAAACTCGACAAATCACAGTCACATTCAATATATGCTTATAATTCGCAAATAGTTTAGGCGCTAACAAGGGGGCGTAACCATTGAAATTGACTGCACAGTTGGGGTTTAGTTTCCGGCTTAGTTGCTCTTACTAAGCGCTACTAATTGGTGTGCTGCTGAATTGCGCTAATTGCAATTGGTCAACTAAGGCATAACCTTACAATTATTATACAAAGTTTGTATGCTTAAATAAAGCTTAAGTTTTAATACTAATTCTTACAGCATGAAAAATAACTTTCAATAATAATTATTATAACATGAAACTTTATTTAAATTGATCAAAAATATGTTAAGATATAATAAATGTTAAACATTCTTTATGTAGTTTTATCCGACGGATATTGTCCATAATAAGACCAGTTATCAATTTAAATAATGGAATTTTATTTCAAAATAAAAATCATTCTTTAATTCAATCAATTAAATAATAATTCAAAAAACTATTTTTGCTTAATTTGCACAGTAAAAAATACGAATATATTTAAAATTTGTAAATTATTAAATTAAATTAAATATGTGGGAAATAACATTAAATATTTGCAGCAATAATACACAATTTCAGAATTATTTGAAATTAATCAAAACACATTTTACAATTGTTCTAAATTCAAAATTGTATGTTAGCAATTCGCTACATTTATAAAAATAATTATAAAATGTTTGAATTCAAACATCACAAGCTTATCAATTTTCTCGTCAACTAATGAAATCGAATATATCATTCAAAGTGAACAGAAATATGAAATTCAAATTCAATTCAATGTGTACTCAATTCATTTGGTCCAATATCAACATTTACACACACACACACACACACACACACACACAGCAAACACTTTTGGTAGTTTTAAGTTTCAGTTCTGCACAATATTTCAATTTTTAACCAGACAGTTTATGTTTCTGATTTGCTTTTAGCATTTTGTAAATAACAAAAAAACATTACAAGATTTTTGTAAGATTTTCAGTTTTTTTTTCATAATTTCCACAGCCGCTTTTAGTTGAAAAAAAATATTTAAAAAAATGTGATTATTTCAATAACTTTAGATTTAGATAATGCACTTTAGTTAAATGCAGTTTTAGTTTGTTTTTGTCATAAGCCACAACAATTAGACACAACTCGCACAACGATAAATAAATCAAGTGAGCAGACAACACACAACTTAACACACAGCACAAGAGACAAACAAACAGAAGCAACCAACAAACAAACAACAACAACAACAACAAACAAACAAACAAACAGAGAGCGCAGCACGTGGCACATGGAAAAACGCGCGCGAAAAGCACTTGAAAAAAAAATAGAAGAATGCAATGAAAATGTGAAGCAGAAGAAGCGACAACATACAGAGTGCAAAAAAGTAAGTAAAGTACACGCGACGTTAACTTCAGCAAGTTGTCACTACCGATTTGCCACTTGGCCAAGTTGTGACTGACTGTGACTGTGACTGTGACGGTGACTGTGACTGTGTAACTGTAAACTGTTATTGTGAATGCAACTCTGCTGGCAGACACTCAACGTTCACCCGCTGAGCGCTCGATTGCGACTGAAGTCGCCGCCTCTGCCAGGCACCTGATAATGCTGCCGCCAAACAAACGCTGCCAACGTCGACGTCACTCGCTTAGCCGAAGCCGATGCCGAAGCCGAAGCGTCGTCGTGTGTGTGTTGACTCGTTTAACCGCTTTTCTCCACAGTCTCGCTCGCTCCCACACCGCAACTGTGGTGAAAACTCTTGCTTCTTGCACTTGGCCAATTCCAAGCAGTTGGACAATTTTGTTTGTCTTTTCTTTTTGTTTTTTGTTTTTCCCTTTTTTTCTTTTGCTTACCGTTAAAACCGACTGCAACTGATGAGCCTAAAGGTTGCCAGAGACGGCATCATTGATTAGTTATTGCCACATTCAATGCATCCATTGTGTTGCAATTGCAATTGCAATTCTTGCTGCCCCAAAGAGCCTAATAGATCCGTCTGTCTATGAAAATTAAGCTGATTATGTGGCTTAAATCATATGAACAACATTGTAATAGCTTTTGTTTGATTCTGTGGCCACAGAACGTATGCGTAATATTTCTTATAATAAACCAACTTTGTTTACTATTGAAATTTGCTCATTTCATTTGATGGCCATAAATTAAGTGAATAAGTATTAATGTATATTTAGTATACTTAGTCAAAGATGCTATAAAAATAATTAAGCAATGTATTAAAGAAACAGTTTACAGTGACAATTGTACCATATTTTATTGCATTCTATATTATTGAATTATTTTATTACAACATATAAAGTATTTCTATCTAAAGCAAAGCTACCAACTCATGATAAGTGCATTTCAATAGTTTTGATTCTGGGGAAAAAGTCAGATTTTATTGCAGCTGAAAATAACTTTAGTTGACTGCGACACTAAAACGTTTTAAATAGAAAAAGCTGCTTACACAACTTTTTTGCCGGCTTCGTTGACAACACACCCCCCCCACCATCTCTCTCTCTTCCCGTCTCCCACCAAAAAGTGGCAGCCACAGTTGCTGACGCTGTTGGCCGTTGGAGTTGGAGTTGAAGCTGCATTCGCGGACAGCGGGCACATGAGATTCGGAGTCGAGTGGAGCTCGCTATCAAAACACATAGAATAGCATAAAGGCAATGATAAGAGAAGCCAGCCAGACAGTCCCCCTACCCCCCTGTGCCAGCTGACCATCTGCGACTGTGAATCCAACATCAACTTCAACTGCGACAGTGACTCCAACTCTGACTCCAACTGCAATTGCAACTTCAACTTCAACTCCAACTCAGAGACTCGGACTCTGACTCCGGACAACTCTGGCTGTGTCTATGAGCGACCTTTGGCCAGTAGTGTCATTGCCTGACGGTGCCATGTTACGTGTTGTGTCCACTACCCAGACAATCTGATACCCTTGCCACACCAAATAGAGAGACGTACTCAAGTAGTTGACAACAATAAAATGCTGTAAGCGGAAAATATTAATGAAATAAATAAAAACATGCAAATATTTCAATTAAAAAACGTCCTTCCTAAAAAATTAATTGCATTTCATTTATCATGCTATTCCTTACAATAATAAATAGTACCGCTCTTTTTGCTCCATCCAAATAGAAAAGGCCATAATCTTAAGACATTATTACTTGACTTGCAATCTAAATATGTCATTAAATTGAAGTGAATAAAATATATTATTATTATTTATATTTCTATTGTTAAATTAGTGCAATATAACTCTATATTTTTCTACCTTTTTCTTAGTGTATTTAATAGTTGTCCTGCACTTGATTCTTTTACATTTCTTTTTGTTTTTTTGTTACACACATTTCTTTTAGCATTTTCCCCGCAAATCTTTGACAAATGTAAACAGTTGGTTTTAGTTTTTCTTTTTCTTTTTTTTTTTTTTGCTCTACACTTCTACTTTTTCTGGCTTATTCTTTGAGCTATAGTTTTGTTTTAGCTGCGCTTTTCTCTGTCACTTTCCCACTAACATATCAATACTCCATCTCACTTTTTTGCTGCTTCTTTTAAGCGCCATTTTATATTGTTGTCTTTCTTTTTCGGCGGGGAAGTGAGAAAGGGGAGGGGCAGGTTTCTACTTTAGATTAGAGTTAATCAGCTTAGCGTGTCACTTTGACTATTAAAAACGACGTGTCGCCAAAGGGTTTTTGGGTCGTTATTGGTGGCTTACCCACAACACAAATACACATGCAGACGACACACACACACACACAACAAGTAGAGGTTAAAGTGGACACATGTGAAACGTGGCTGTTAATTATAGTCCAGCATTAGGGTTGACATACTGTCAGAGCAGCGACAGCCTGCGACTATTATTACGTTTTATGCATACGCCAGGAACAGAAGGAGCTGAAGGAAGCGGAAGGAAGCAGAAGGAGCAGAAGGACAGCTGGCTGGGCAGACGCAGTAAATCAAAAGGATAGCGCAATACCATTAAGACTTAAATGGCATTGTAAAGTTCAAACGGTCAATCGCATTTGGTCAAGTTTGAAAATAAAAAACTTCTTTAAGTCATTTCAATTATCAAACATTATTAATCAAGTACAATTTGCACTTAAAAAGGTAAATGAAATCTATATCTCTATAAATAATTAGTTAATTGCAAATGTATTGATTTCAATTGCTCTTATTTTGAATGCTGTCTTAAGTATTTATATATTTGCATATAATTAATTATGTTTTTTTTTATTTGTGTTTTCATTTGGTAAAGTAATTACACTAATTAATAGTTGGAATTTACCAAACACGACATCATTAATTTATTTTCTGTTCTACTGAAGCAAGCAATTATTCATTTCAGCACTAATTACTTTTGGATGTTTGCTTTTTTTGAAGTTTAATTAAATATGCGTAGCATATAATTGAATAGTCAACTAATTAAAGAGTTGCTTTTCATTAATATACTTAAGAAATCTAAAGTTATTATCATTTCAATTACTAGTTGCTATAATATTGTAATCAACTAACTAAAAGGCTTAGAATTTTCAATTTTAAATCATGAAGAACTCGCTTTAAATTGAACTCAAATTATGATATAAATTCTTTCAAAAGAAACTATTGTTTTTAATTTCAATTACTTGAAAAATTCTAATAGAATTTAATATTCAAGTAATTAAAAGGCTTAGACATAATGAGTCAAACAATTTTCAATTTTAAATCATGAAGGACTCGCCTTAAATATAACTCCACTTATGCTATAAATAACACAATAATTGTGTAAGTAATATATAATTAAAAAGAACTTTGTTCGAGCCTTAAATATAACTCGAATTATGCTTTAAGTATCACAATAATTGTGCGAGCAATTACTAGAAATTAAAGACCTTTCGACAATAATTATATATATATTATATTTAATTACTCAAGTAATTGTCAATTTTAAATGAAAAATGACTTTGTCTTGGCCTCAAATAGAACTTAAACGATGCCATAATTATCGCCCAATTTTATGTGAGTAATTGCAAGTAATTAAAAGAGATTTCAACACAAATTATGTTGCGTTTGACATGCATAGCGAATTTGCTAAATAGAGGCAGGAGGCAGGCTTCCGCTATGGTTAGTCCGAGTGTTGATCATGACATCCAGTTTAACTATCGGTTCACCTAATTTTGCAAGCCAGTCTTGGCGTTGGCAGATGAACATAACATAGAGATCGAGATGAAGCTGATGAGACGCACGTTTTCGCTGGTGATGACTTTTGGTGTTGAGAGGAGAGCATAGAAAGTGCTCCACATGGCCAGCTAGCCAGCTAGCCAGTTGCAAGTTGCAAGTTGCATGCTCCACAAAAAGTGGCAAAAGCCATGGCATTTTCACCAATACAAACACTTGACTTTCCCATTGACGCCTTCGTTACAGTCCAAGACCAAGTGCGAGTCCAAGTCCAAGTCAGAGTCGCAGTCAAAGTCAGACTTTGACTTTGGCAAATGAATGGCAAAAGCAAACAGGATTTTCAAGTTGTTTGGGAAAGTAACAGTGACTTTGCTGCTGCTGGTGTTGCCAACATGAACAGCTGTTGTTGCAACAACAATGCTGGTAACAAAAGCATTCATTGATTGCCTTTTGGTATTAGTTTCAATTTATTTCACTTTGAGTGTGATGGATGGCAACAGCGACAGCTTCAAACGTGGCATGCTCCACACACACACATAACAATAGGGTCATCAATTTACAGGCTACCCTTGCGAGTGTTTTGTTATTTCACTCTCTCTCTCCCTCTCCCTCTCTCTCTCTCTCTCTCTGTCTGTCTGGCCTGCTCTCAATCGCTGGCACCAGTTAGTTTTATTGCACACTTTTAATGCCAAAACAATTGTTGGGCCAAATAAATTTTTACAATGAAATGAAATGAAAACAAAATTCAATTGCAGCCAACAAAAACTTGAGCCAAATTGCCAAGCAATCAAAATGTCTGCCTTCCCCTTCCCCTTCCCCTTCCCCACCCACTCTCTCGATTAGTGTGGGCGGCTTTTGGGGGTGCGGCTCTGAACTATAGTTCGCTGATTCTGAGTCAACAATTAATTGATGGCCGCTAGCCGGTTTGGCAACACTTTATAAATGGCCTATCGAATTGCTATTGCAACGTTTTCTAATTGACTTATTGCCACACCAGTTGGTCAACCATTTGTGGCACGCATCAAACCGAGCATGCGGATGAACTGGTTCGCTCGACTCTCTTCGCCCCTCTCCAGGATCAACAGAAAAAAAAAAGGAAAAACACGCACTTTAAATATGCAATTAACGCCGCTTCGTGCCGCAAACTAAAGCCATAGGCTTTTGCAACAATTATTTCCCACACACACTTTTTTTTTTTTTTTTTTTGCACTCCAAAATAGAAATTGATTTGATCACATTTTCCAATGATTTCCCATTTCCCACAAGTGGTGGCTGTTATTTGACTGGCAACTGACATTGCTGCATTATTGATGCCACTTTTAGTTCATACTGTGAAAATTTGTGTCTGAAAGTTAAGTTTGTGTATCAATTTCATTCATTTATTAATTTAACAAAAATTGTAGAGAAGAAAATGCAAATATAAATACTAGATCAATTTAATTTCATTTATAACAAAATCAAATTCAAATTCTATTTGATACAACCTAAAGTCAAATTTGTGTATTAAATAAGTATTTCATTGAAGTTTTCTAGATTTCCAAATTTATAAATTTATCGAAAACTCTAGAAAATATGAATATAAAAAGAGATAAATAGAAAATCATACACATCAAGTTAATTAAAGACTAACATTGATATAAACTAAAGTCAAATTTGTGATGACAAACAAACAAAGTTGTGTGAGAAATTTCATAATATAAATAGATAAATAGAAATCAAACCTGACAAAAAAGCATTAATAAAATTGTGCATTTTATGTTGATAAAAATAATAACATTTTAAAGACTTGCAGTAAAGTTTTCTCTGAAATGGAAATGGTTTTTGTACTTAAAGTTGCAACGTTGTCATAAATAGCACAATTGTGGCTTGTCAATCAGTCAGTCACCTCAATTTTGCCGATTGGCAGGCGACAGCCTGAAACACTTCTTGACACACCTGCTCTCCTCTCTCTCTATTGCTATTTCTAGTTTTGTGCTGCTCTTCATCAGCTACTCGCCTGTTCCCTTTTTTTCTATCAGTTCGCCTCTCCCCGTGCACCTGAAGTGCTGCTAGCCACAAATGCTCAGTTCTTCCTTCTATCTTTTCTGTTTTTTGTTCCACTTATGGCACTGGCATCGAACTCTCAGGCCACACTACTCAAATCTCACAGCTGTCGAAGCTCAGAGGTCAGTCACACTATTTGACAGGTCGGTCAGGGCAATCAAATAAATGGAGCGACAAGAGCAAGAGCCTGAGACACTTATTGAAATACCCTAAGAGCGTTCAATAAATTGGGATATGTTAATGAATGGCACAATAAAATGACAAGTAACTATCACATATCTATCAGCAATTGTACATTCATTTTGAATTTTTCTCTATAAAGAAAACAATTTATTCAAGAGGCTTTCAATTACTATTTCAAACAGAAGCAGCAGAAAAAGAATCACAACTCCATCTCTGAAATAAGAACATAATTATGGCAACAATATTGCAATATAAAACACATCTACGTATACTTAATATTCACAGATATTAAATGCTTTGATCACCACATTTGTTCTCATTGTATTAATTAAAATGCCCATTAATGGTCACATTATTAGCGCTTACACATTTAAGTTCAAAAATTAAAAACAAAACAAACAAACAACAAAATAAAAAACAATCAATCAGATTAAATGTTGTTCTTTGTTTGCCATAAATAAAATGTAAATTTAAATGTTGATATTTTCTTTAATCACGTAATAGTCGCCTGAAATCGCCACAATGTTAAGCCTGTCTGATCCTGGGATTAGTACAGCTAAAGTTTTTGCTTGTGTAAAATGCTTATTGTTGTTCTATGATTTTGCTGTTGTTTTTTTGCCATGATGATAGGCATTAATCTTGAAGCCAAATCAATAGAATATGTACATATATAGTAAAAGTCCGGCCTGGCAAGTTTAAGTGCAGTTATTAGCCTGCTGGAAATCAAAGCTGAAAAGCTTTTCATGTCAATTAAACAGCTAATTAGATGCGCTTGATATAAAGCAAAGCAGTTCATCAATACACTGTGCTTAGGCAGCAGTAGTTCGACTATAAGATACCCTCTGGCAGAACTAAACAAAATATTAAACTAATATGTCAATCAATCGGTTCTGTATGGCATTAAAGAAATGTGCCTAACAAATATAAATGCAGGTTTTCTGGTCCAAACATTACAGGGTATTCAAGCGTTTGAGCTACTGTGTCAAGTTCATAATAACGCGCAGGAAATGCAGCACTTTCGATTTGATCACTTCTCTCAGGCCAACTGTGCATACCCCACTTGGCGATGCACTGCCGTACAGGGTATCAAAGCTGTACGCAAAAAGGGCCGTCGCTGCATAAAATTGAATAAATAAAGTGGAACGAGGTATATTTATTAAATTTGCACAACATCCGATGCTGTTGTTAACCATTTCCGTGTCTGCGCCAACTGCGAATGGCAAACAAAGTGGCCCAGGCACTAGCATATGGGCGTGACAAGGAGCCTATTGGGGTGCTGGGTGGGGTTGGGGTAGCCAAGGGAGGGCACAGCATTGCAGCGGCTAACTGTTGGCGAAAGTACACTTTTTCGATATATTGTAAAAACCGAAATATGCGAGCAATAAATTGATGCGGAAAAAGCAACCGATGCAATAACAACAAATCGCATTGTTAGCTGCACTGAGCGTACACGACTTTGCAATACCTGCAATGCATTTGCATGCCAAATTCATGCTGCACATGTTTGGTAAATTAATGAACAATGATTGCTGGTAATTGGGTTAAAATGCAATACTTGAATTGTATATGAAATAATAAAATACTAAATCAAATAAAGAACTTGTTAAGAGTCACTATTGATAGTTAGAGTAAGCTATGCAAAATGATTAAATATAATAATTAAATCATTAAAAAAAAGTGTTTAATTTGTAAGTTATAAAGCTAAATGAAGTTAAAGTATTTAGTTGTAATTTAGATGCTATGTTATGAACAATAAATATTTAGAACTGCCTTAAATTGCAGCTAGCAATATAGATAGATCTAGATACATTCGCATTTAGATAATGCTTACATAAATAAACAATACACAATAAAATATTTACAAATATATAAGTTGAACTACAAAAAAATATAAATATAAATAAAGTGACCTTTCAAGTAACATAATGTGTTAGCTTTAATAGGAATATTAATATTACTACAACTATAATCTATAAGCAATAATAGTTGTGCTAAGTGCTAAGCATTTATAAATAATAAAAACCGTCAAGAGTTCTTTAAAATTTGAACGATTCTTCGTCTCGAAGTACAAACCTTTACACACCTGGAAGCTACCGCTTTTGCAGCTAGCACAAAACAAGCCAGCAAACAAAACACAAAAAGTTTACAGAAAAAAAAAAAAAAAGAATCCTTGTAGGCGTGGCAAAATAAAGTCAAATAAAATGTACTCGCAAAATATGAATGTGCAGTCGCAATGCGGGGAGAGGAGGGAGGGGGAGGAGATGCGGCATGCAGGCGGCCCAAAAAGTGCAAACAACTGCAAAAACCATATCAATAATGACGATGATGATGTACTGCACATACATAGCTGGCAACGAGTGAGGGGTGAGGGATGAGGGGTGAGGGGGCACAGCAAAGTGAACATGCTCGCCATACATGTGGCAACAAGAACAACTAGTATGCATATTTATAAAGTGTTGTTGTTGCTGTTGCTGTTGCTGCGGCAAACTGAATTATTGCCGGTTAAACAAGTTTGATACCAACATTTTTCAATTAAGTGGCAAAAGTTAAGACATGGGAATTGGCCAAAAACAAATCAGCTGTTAATTAAATTGACCCCAGTCTAAAAACAGCCCTCAACACTATTCCCAAAATGTAAGCATGTTCAGCTGATTGATTGACTGATTGATCATTTCATTATACATCAAAAAGGGTCAGCAGAGTTTGGTTATTGCAGTGTTGCGCTCTTTGATTGATTGATTGATAACTCTGCTGCTGATTGACCAACCGAAAACATGCTGATTACTCTCCATGTTCCTTTTAAATGACATCAAATGTTCTTAACTGAAAAGACTGATTGATTGATGGTTTATAAACAATTACAAATTACTTTCCCACTTCTTTATGCCAACAAACAAATAGTTAATAAACATTTGTTGTTACTTTTAATTGGCATTTAATTTCAATTCTAATTTTTTAATGTTCCCTTTAAATGACATCAAATATACTTAACTGAAAAGACTGATTGATTGATGGTTTATAAACAATTACAAATTACTTTCCCACTTCTTTATGCCAACAAACAAATAGTTAATAAACATTTGTTGTTACTTTTAATTGGCATTTAATTTCGGATTTTTGTTTTTCTTCAACTCTTCTCTTCCCATACAAGCTGATTGACAATCAACACCACTTGCATATATATGTTAACCTCTAATCTACAACATTACAATTGTGCCAAAGTTCTACGCTCAAATCTGTAATAATATGACGGCCCCTCACCCCCCTGCCCATAATGTGAAAAGTTTTAATGAAAGTTTACTTGATATCAACATACATCAAATACCTTATGCTTTCCAAAAATGCTCATGCGCAAGTTGAAAGTGCAGAGATGGTAATGCAAAACTTCTGCAGCGAGTATTTCAAGTTTTAAATTTCACAATTTCAATTTCATTTTCAATTATTTTCGAATGCAATTTGGCCATCTTTTGGATCTTGTCTAAATTTCATTAAAAGCTTTTTTGGGCAGGTGAGGCCAAGTGGGAGATGACCAAGCAAACAGCTGGCGACGAGTTTGGCAAAGACAAAGTCAAACCGTTATTTAAGCGCTAGACCGCAGAAAAGATTCAGATACTGGAGTCGGCTTGGGAGTCGACGCGGCTCGAGAGTCAAACAACAGCAGCAAAAAACAAAAAAAAAGGGAGAACACAAAATAAAAACGAAACTGAACAAATGGGCAATGTCAAGTGTGGACAGCTAACAGGAGGCGGTGGCAACAACTGGAGCAAGGAGCAACTGCAGATGGAGCAGACTCCTGGCACAGTAACAGGACCAAGAGCTATGTTCAACGGCTGGTCGCAGTCAGCGTTCGAGTGTCAAGTGTCGAATGCAGAGCCTCCGGAGGTATCAGCAAAAAAAACAGTGGTGTGTTAAGCTAAAATGGAACAACAAAGTGCGTGATATCGACTGTGACAGACCCTGTAATTAGCCAAGACTAGCAAATTAAATAAAATAGAGTAATCGTCAAATGAGTTTAGATGCATAAAAAATGCCCTTTAAGCAGTGGCCAAACAAGCCAAACTAAAGTAATCAATATATAGCCTAAAAGCAATAAATCAATACAGAATACCCCATAAGTTATAGTCATATATTTTGTTAATTGATTTAAATCGAAAAATTAAAAAATTATGCATCAAAAAAATGCCTTCAAGCAAGCTTTATAAAGTCAGCTCTTATTGCTAAACTAAAGCAATCAAAATATAACCTAAAAACATTAAATCAATTCAGCATACTCTACAAACTGCACTCATATATTTTGTTAATTGTAAGCAATTAAATTGCTTGGTGTAAACAAATCTTAAGTCTCGCTTCGTACACTTTTCCCTACCTCACCTCTTACTCCACTCATTGGCTCAGTTGAACTCTTGCAAATGCATAAATGAGGCGCAATTAAAAGTGAATTATTTAAGCTGTTTATTGCAGCAGTACAACCCTTTCATGCGGCACTTACAGGGCATCGAATCGCAAGCAAACCTGGCATTAATCTTTGAAAATTTGTTTTTATGCCCAGCGCAAGAAAAAACTGAAAAAAGAAATTTATGAGGTGACCCCAAGGTTAATGCTGGTGCATTGGTTAGGTTTGGGTCAGAGTCTAGAGGAAAGTGGCGGTAGACAGAGTGAAAGAGATAGAGAGAGAGAGAGAGAGAGAGAGAGAGAGAGAGAGAGGGGTCACCGCAGTCAACCGCAACTTATGGCCCGCGGCAATTTAACGCTTGCGATTTTCGTTAAGGGATTTGCCAGCGTCGAGGGAATGCGATTGAATGCCAAAATGCACACAAATTGTACAAATGCCGCTGCATACTTGCAGGCACTGTCGACAAAAAGCGCAACCCAAGGGATAGCGAGTGAGGCGAGGGAAGGGATGCAACTTGCATTCGGGCATGCTCGTCACGCTCTAAAGCATCGGTTGCCACTGTGCGAAGGCTCTGCAAGCTTATAAAATTCACACGCTGCACTTTCTTTTTTTTCCCCAGTCCCATTTTTATTTTTTTGCTTCTGTTCTTCAGCCGTCTCAAAACGAACTCGAGCTTGGAGCTCGTCTGGCCTTCCTACCTTTCGCCAAATGCAATTTACTTTTGTGTGTGTTTTATTGCAGCTCCACTAAACGTGCCACGCCTCCCGCCGCCCCCAACTCACGCAGCTGCTGCACAAGCCAAAAGCGCCTTCCATGCTTTTTTTTGTTTTCGGTTTTGGCTAATTAAATTTTATGCTTGGTAATTTTAGAAAAAAGGCCTTGCACATTATTTTCGGCCATGGCATGAGCAGAAGGTGTGTGCGCAATGGGGGAGTGTGGGGGGGAAGTGGGGGAATCGGGGTGTGCAAGCGACTGCTAAGTACGTCTCGTTTTTTCGGGCTCGCCTTGGCTGCAATTTATAAAAATCGCACAAGTTGCGCATAAAAGAGGCGACCGGCAAATTGCAGGCAATAAATAAAACATCCACGAAAAATCGTTGCATACTTTCAGGCACTGCGTGCCATGCAATACTACAACTACCACTACTACTACCACTACAACTACGATTACAAAATGGCCGCATTTCTTTGCTCCAAAATTCGTTAAAAGCCAAGCAGCAATAACAACAATTACATCCACACTACGGTTAACTAATTGTTGTCGTTTTTTTTTGTTTTTATTCGCATAAAAGCAAATCTCAAACAGGCCGAAGCTGAACTTAAAAAAAACTTTACTTAAATGTACAGCTTGAATTGAATTACTTAGTTTGTCTTATTGACAATTTAACCTTTTCTACTATAGTAAAATTCTTGACTATATTAAATCAATCTTTTCAGATAAATATATATATTTAAATATATGGCAACACTTTGTCCAATTATAGCAAAAGTAGTTGCAGTCAACGTACCGTAATAGCTTCATTGAAATAATCAACTAGAAATTGCCATGTCAACAAAAAAAGGCATAAAAATAAAAGCGCTTTTGCAAAATAACAACTGTATTGCATTCTAAATAAAGCAGCGCATTAGACTCGAACGTTTTGACGTCCCAAAATGCATTGGAACATTAGTCAATAGGTCGGGTTATTGATGCCATCATGAGCTGTGCTGCGTTAAGCTTGCCCAAATATCCTGGCCAGGGCCAGCGACTGGGCCAGGACATCATAACAATACATAATAAATAGCAGTTGATGGGACAAGGCAACAATGAAATCGATTTTCAAGCGACAGCAAAATGCAACAAAAGCCTGAATACAACATAAAAAATCGCCTGTGAATTGCAAGCGAAATGCCTGGCCAATTACACTTCAACGAATTCCAAATGCACTGCAAACTGTATTAATATATATTGTACTGTAATTGTAAGCACATTTGCAAGCATTAATTTTAGAACTGTGATGAATGCAAATCAAGACGAATTGTTGAATATTTCTGGCAGGTGAAGAGTTTAGAAGCAGGAAAAAACTATGGAAAATTATTTTAATTAACAACTTACCCAATTTCCGTTATATAATATATTGTAGTTGTTCAAAGAAGAGTATTTGCTGAAATAAAAAAAGGAAAGAAAACTAATTGAATGTAATCTTTCAAAACTAAAACTATAGATTTTAATAATTTTAATTCCTTACATAATTCATAATTCATGCTTAAATAGAAATACATTTATGACCATTGCAAATACAATTTAGCCACTAAAAATGTATAGAAAAAACATTATAATTTACTAAAAATAAATTCCAATGGCGAACGCTTGCTTTCAAGATTAACTGCCCTAAGATTTAAATACTTTAATAGCTTCAGTTTCAGGCAACGATCTGAACGGATTCAATTTCAATAGTTACAAACGAAAATAAAGTAAAATCTGCGGAAACCTTTTAATAACAATCAGGTGCGCTGCGCTCTCAATTGAAAGCATGGCAAATGTCTTGTCAGATTGACATGGCATGGAAAAGAAGAAGGAAAAACCTTAAGTCCACAGCAGGGTATCCATTTATTGGCAGAGACCCCACAGGAGCAGCAGTGCCAGAGGACCGTCAGGACCGTCAGGACCGTCAGGACGCGCTCTGCCGTGGCGCGCATAAAGATTTTTCGATTATGAAGAAAAATGCACAATTGACGGGCGGACATTTATCACTTGGCCCCAGCATGTGGCAGCAACGGCAACAACAACGGCAACAGCAACGGCAACGGAAGCAGCCAAGTCTGTGCGACATCATGATGCATGCAACCAAATGACGCCACCCAGCAATTAAGATTCTCGAAAATAGTTCAGCTTAATTAAAATGTTGATCACTTGATTTTCATTCTGATCACATTACGCTTGGCTCGTCTTAAGACTAAGCTACAAATTCAATTTGCAAGCCATAAAAAAATACATACATATTAAATTCAAAAGAGCACACACATATACATACATATACATGCATATACTATATATATACATATATTCAAGTCTGCAAGCCAGTGCGTGTGTGTGTGTGGATGAGTTTTCGTTAAATTTTGATGCTATTAAATTTAATTGTGCATAAATTTTCAATCAAAATTGCCACAGGGAGGTAGAGAGAAAAATAAAAGGAAATTTTTGAAAATTGCACAGCTTTCAAGTGAGTGCAAAATCAAAGTGTGTAAGCAAGAGAGCGAGAGCACAATGTGAGCGAAAGAGAGAGGTTGGTAACCAGATAAGACTGTTTGCAAGTTCAGCACCTTGGAGCAAAAATCGTGCAATTTGTTGCCATATGATGGACTCCAAAATACCCTATGGTAGAAAAATCGATAAATTTATTAAATTGCTGTAATATTAACTTAATTGATGAGTAGTTGGAGAAAGATATAGCTTGCTTTATAAAGGAAACTATTTTTCTATTTTTTCTATTGATTTATCAATAAAATATTATTAAATTGTTTAAACAAATAAGCTGAAATTTTCAAAATCGAAAGATTTGCATAATCATCAAATCAAACCATAATATATTTATGTTAGTCTAATTGGACAAAGCTTGCATAAAAAATAAATTTGTAGTAGCAATTTAATTTGCATATAATTTGATTCTAAGTAAAAAATATACCGTCTATTAAATTTGGTATAGAGTTTAGTAAGGTTAAAAAAGTCTGGCACAATGACCTTTTGTCTAGCATGTGTTACCTTTGCAATCGATGCAAATATTTGCGGGGTACAAAAAGCAGCGCAAAAATTGTGTGCAGCTTTAGTTTTTAAGTCAAATAATTCCGTGTCGAGGTGTTAAAAGTCAAGCAAAAATATTTGCAATCTACAACAACAATCACAGCAGGAATATATTGTAGTAAGTACAAGATACGTTATCTCACTCTTGAGTGAGTGTATGTGTGTGTGTGTGTGTGTGTGTGCTGACAATATGTGTT
This sequence comes from Drosophila pruinosa, assembly GCA_018150935.1. Taxonomy (NCBI): domain Eukaryota; kingdom Metazoa; phylum Arthropoda; class Insecta; order Diptera; family Drosophilidae; genus Drosophila; species Drosophila pruinosa. The sequence goes on along the minus strand of JAECWR010000194.1, from coordinate 14,714,752 downwards.
CAGGAAGCGGATATTAAAGCACAAAGAAAAGCCAGAAATGAATTTAAAATGAAATGTTGACAACAGCAGCAGCAGCGACTCAACCGAATAGTCAACGGAACTCTTTAGTCTTTTAGCTGCTTCTGGTTTTCTTTTTGATTTATATGCACGAATAACTCATAAGCGTAGAATTTGACTTTTTTTTTGTTTGCTTTGCTTTCTTATGATATAATTTCCCGCATTGTTAGCTGGCGTGTGTAGATTGCGATAAAACAGTTAAGCACCTGTTATGTCGGACTAACTATGAAACTGCCTGCTTGCCCTGCCGCCCTGCCGCCCCGACTCGACTGGACTTTAGCTCATCTCACTCCGCATTAGGCACTTTGGCCTCAGCGTCGTTAAAACTTCAACTCGGCAAACTAATATCTGAACTATCCAATTCCGCAAAAGCAGCTGCACACAGCTAGCCAACAACAGCGCCACCGCCACCGCCACCGCCACAGCCATTGCCACTGCCACTGCCACCTCTTTCTATAGCCAGCCGCCATGTGCCTAGTTCATTTCATGTGGCAAATATGTAAAATTCCTTGCAACACACACTGAACTCTTTCTCTCTCTTGCCTTAGAGATGGGCACGTGATATTAAAAGCTTTTACACGATTCATATAATTGAAATGAGCACAAAGTTTCGCATACCATCGACAAAGGGCGGCAGCCAAGTGGGGTATATTAGTGTTAAAGAGTATTAAAGTGTCACTCTACATGAATATGCTGTTCTTTGCTTGTTCTTTTATTATACAATTGACCTAGAGCCAATCAAATAAAATGAGATAAAATTAAAGTTAATAAAATTGATCATTTCTATCATTTTATTCTCCATCTTCCTAAGAGTCAAAGTTAAAGTACGTCTTAGGGATTTATCCATAAATAGACTATATATATAATTGAAGTTCAGATCTAGCTTGTTAATCTTTGCGTATTTTTATGATATTGGAAATTGACTTTTTGTCACGCACGATAAATTTATGAGCTGTCGCAAATAAGATAAACTCGCCTGAAGTGTGAGAGTTGCAAGAAAGAAATCCATAAAAGCCTTAAATGGCATTGCTGATGACAAAGATTCACACACACACACACACATAGATATATACACAGACTAAGTGGGGAACCAAACCAATTCGATTGGGATGAAATTGTGTGAAATGCAACTGCTATAAACTTGACTTGATAACTAATGCGATGGCTGGATTAAATCGATGAGCACATTGGCACAGAAAAAAGCTCGACTAGAGAGCACCCTGTATAACAGCCCCCATAAAACAGTTTTACTATTAATTATTAAGTTATTATTATAATAAATCTGCTTACATGTCAAACATGTTGTAATATATTTAAGTAAGCTCAATGTTATTCTCCTAGTTTGCAATTATAAATAATTACTTAATGTAATATAATTAAAATCGCTTCAATTGGATACAATGTGCTACCTCCCTTTCTCGCCAGTTCTCACATATTTTCTACAGGGTATAACAATGCGAGCATTGGGTCACTTTTCTGTATTTCGTTTGCCATTTTTAGGCTTGTTGCATAATTGATTCGGCTCATGTGAACTTTGCACTTTCCATTTAATTGGCTGCCAGTCAAATGTCCGAGTTTGTCCGATAGCTATTTCTGACATTGCTATTATCGCGTTGCAGTTCAGTTCAATTCAGTAGAAATAAAATAAATGCAAATTAAAATACACAATTTGATGCAGTGCCGTCTATAGTACATTTGTAAATTGCAATAACAAACAAAGGCTGAAAAAGTTATCCCAACTGAATTGCAGATTGAAAACCAAATGAAATAGAAATAAAGCAAGCTCAAGCGAACCTTTTTGCTTAAATAAAATATTAAATAGCAAATACTTGAGTATTTTAAGCACAAGCAAGCTTCGAGCCTAGCCTCGATTTACATCAATTACAAATTCCTCAAAAAAACAAATCCGTACATTCAACTTTAACTTTTACATATTGCTTTCGATGGCGGCAAATTATTTTATACCCGCCGCATTAACCATATTTTTGCACTATCATAATATACCTTTGATGCCAGCTGCTGAGGCATCTCTGGCCTCAGCCGGATTCATCATTCTGGCCGTGCTCTTCATACACAAACTGAGGACTAACATTGGCATTGAATACAACTCAAAGATATGGCAGCTAGTCGAAGGAATCACCATATGCTTCATTTTGCATCTGTTTCTCATCTACATGTGGTACTATATATCGCAAGGCACACAGCATTTGATTGATATATGCTTGAATATCGATAGCCATAATCGGCAAGTGCATTGGATATTGGAGACGTTGCGTTTGGAATTATGTACAGTTTGTTTGCTGGTCCTCGAATATCTGAGCATGTTAATATTTTTGGAATTAAAAGACCTGAAGGCTGTATTTAATTGTGACCAAGTTGCTATTGATTTATCTTACGATATGTTCAATACATCTGAGTAAATGAATCATAATTCATTTTCAATTTTTGCAATGTGTTTTCACCATAATATGTATAGCAGCAGAAATAACTTGCGTAATCCATCAACTATTATGCTAAGCAACAATTACAATGTGTGTTTTTGTATTTTTTATGGTCAAACATTGTTTTTTTGTAATTAAAATTTAGAGAATCCAAGCTGCATGGCGTATTACAATTTTATTATTTTTTATAATTAAATTTTGCATTTTCCTTTGAGAACTATTTATTTATTGTTTTAAGCAACAAAATTGCAAGTTAAGTGTAGCGAATAGTTGTAACTAGTTGTAACTAACAGTATTCAAATTAAACAAGTAAGAAAGCTACAGTCGAGTTTGCTCCATCAAAATATTATATTTTTCAAAATATACTGAAAAAATACTAAAAAAAATATACTAAAAAATACCAACATAATATGTCAACATTTTCTTTGTTCGAAGTTATTAGCTTGGCGGCACTTTAGTTGGTTTATTGAACACCATTATTATGTCGCGGAGTGTCATAGCAACTAGCCAGGCAGCACTAGCAGTTGCACGTGGTAACGCCTTATAAAAGTAATATCTTAATAACTTCTGTGTTTTTTATCCGATTGTAACCAAATTTGCAGAGATCATTAACATGGTGATTAGTATTGTGCATACCAAAATTGAACGTTCTAGGTTTAAAACGACGCTTGCAATTCGGTTTTATTCGATTTACGAGGGCGGGAGGGGGCGTGGCCAAAATCAAAAACAAACTTTATCTGCGTGCAACAATAAGACATACTGTCGCGAAAAATTTGTTGCTCTATCTCTTATAGTCTCTGAGATCTAGGTGTTCATACGGACAGACGGACAGACGGACAGACGGACATGGCTATATCGTCTCGGCTGTTGACGCTGATCAAGAATATATATACGTTATGGGGTCGGAGATGCTTCCTTCTGCCTGTTACATACATTTTCGGTCGGCACAAAGCCATAATACCCTTCTACCCTTTGGGTAGGCGGGTATAAAAATGCCACTAAAGGTGACTTCTAAAGATGACTTCTTTACACTACTTCTAATAATTTATTTTCCATCTTCATCTTTTTTTGCATAACTTGAACATTCGCAGTAAGTAGCGAGTGCTGCGAATGCCAAGATACTTTATGTGTCTTGAGGATTGAGTATTATGGTAGATATGTATACATACATATCTATGTGATGTGAGACGTGCCAAAGAAAAAGTTGATCTGCTTTGGAATTTTACTCTCTGTGCATTATGCATTATGAATTTCGCAAATATATGTATGCATGTATGTATGTATATATGTTTGTCAAGTAGGCAAACTGGACGTGAATCGGAACCACGTACACAGCACACACACACACACACACATGCAGTTGCATCGGTGATGTTTCACTTCGAATACTGGGTGGGTGGACGATAGCCGGCTGTCAGTTTATTTAATTGAAATGTTCCTGGAAACCTATAAATTACAAACACATGCAATGTGCACAGACACACACACACACACACTTGCAGTCGCGCTCGCACACGCACACACGCACAGTTACGAGTGTATGCACACACACACACACACTTATGTACATTAGCAGCTCAAATTTTATGCATGCCAAGCCACAAAACAAACAAACCAAACAAGTAAAAATACAGAAAGATACTTTGCATGCCTTCTTGATACCCTGTAAACAGCTTAAAACGGTGCTGAATACAAAATATTAATAGCAGTTGTTAGCAACGACTTGACTAGACCCTGTAGTTGACATTTAAATATCTGCTTGGTATCATGTAAACAAACAACTTCAAGAGCAACGAGCTCTATTGCCTGAATGTTTTATAGGGTATAAATACAAACACGTACGTACGTACGTTTGGGACAAGCCAGTGTGTGCACTCACTTAGCCGGCAGAGAGTTGCACACATATATTTTTCAACGCCAGACAGTCAGACAGCAAAGACAGCAAGTGAACAACCAAGTGAAAGTCCTCGCAAGTGACAGGCAACAACAGCAGCAGTTGCATCCTTTCGTCCTTTGCATTGCAGCATGCTCCGCATTAAGTTAAGTGACAAAAATACTATCTGCCAAAAGTGCCAAATATTTATAGCCTAAATGTGACAGGCAAATGGAGGAGGAGGAGGTGGAGTGGGGATCCAGGGGATTTGGGGCAAAACGCGGCCAACTTTTCGACAGTCGCTTCCGTTAAATCCCCTCGACGATAGGCTTCACTTCGAATTATGCCAAACTTTGCCATCAACTTTTAAACACAAAACGTGCAAAGTGCCATTGGCCCACATGCTGGCCAACTTGTGAAATGGACTGAGCACCGCAAAAGTGTGAAATATTTATACTTTTTATATGCACAAAATTAAGCAATCTCAAAAGGATGCATCATTAGGTAAATATGCAGTAGAAAGAGAGACTGATACGACACTTGATGTCGAGTGTAAATATATTTCAAGCACAAGCAATTTCTTTCTTTGACGATTTACAGGAATGGAAGGAAAGCAACTTGAATAATGCTAGTCAACTTGATGGTTCTTGCTCTTCTACTTTTTAACATCTAGCTATTTTGGTGGGCGGACAGACAGAAAGACGGAAGGGAGGAATCAAAGATGCCTATTCTTTTGCGGCTAGCAACATTACCTCTGTCTTTTGAAGCATTGAGAAAGGTTCTTTGAACTGGCAGCTCCATTTCATTCAACTCTAACGAGGCGAGTGTGAGCCCACATTGTCTAGTTCCATGCGAATCAATCAATGGAACACAACGAAAGGCAATTCATTCATAATTGTAGGCCTCTGGCAGCGTATACTTATGCAGTTTTGCCCTGCCAGCTGAATCGATAACAGCAATTTATCGTTTAGTTTGGGTTGTGGGTGGCAGCAGGCAAGCAAGCGAAAAGGTGTAATGGCTCCTTAAGCATACACACACACTCATACACATGCACACACACGCACGTTGAGAAATGCACACACTTTAAGTACACTCAACAAATGGAGGCACAATTTGCATTCAACACAGGCATAGTTACAGTTATTTAATGCCCACACACACACATGCAGCACGAGGCTATACACACTCACGCACACACCTGTTTAAGTATAAGTGGTTGTGCTTGGCCAAGCAAATGAAGCATTGAAGGACGAGCCGAAGAGCAGGTAAACGAGTCCTGGCCAGTATATATAGTCCTGCTGCCCACTAATGTGCATCCGTGCGAGTTGCACTGCATCGCATATGGGAGATGCATGCACGACAAGCCAGCTGGCAAGCTGGAAAGCTGGCAAGCTGGCAAGACTAGCCGGCTGGGAGGCCTACCGCCCACCCCAGTGGAGCTGCTGACTTGTGTGTACTCCCGAAATGGTTGTCGTAAAGTGTAAAGTCAACATTTTGTGCTGCAATTAAAGCCAAATTGTAAAGGCAAATAAATTTGCCAAGTAAATCGCTTGAAAGTCACACAACTGCCAACTGGGAATGGTTGACCACTTGAAGTAACTCTCCAGGCAGATAGTCAGTCCGAGTCTTAGTCGCCCGTTGGGCGCCATCGAGCTTAAGGATTTATCTGCTACGCTTGTTGCCAGGTAGATCATTTGTAGGGTAGATTTTTGGGCACATTGGCATGCATGGCCGGTATTTGCAATCAGATTTTCACATGGTGGCGCCCAACGTGCGGCAATAAATACAATATTTTAACCACGCATATGCAAAACAAAATGCGAGTGCCTCATAATTATTCGTTATATTGGGACTAGTGGTAAACGGCATGTTCAGAATGTCAATTTTGTGCGTAAGGCGCTCAACGTGTGGGTATTATTGTATTAAATGGTTACCCACTTTAAGTAAGTCGTTGTCAGCCCACTTGCTGGCAACAACAACTGCTGATCTGCCACAGTAAGCCATCAAAGTATCCAAGTATTTGCACACTTGGCGCCCAACGTGCGCTGAATAAATTTATCTTAAAATCGGAAAATCAACATGGACATATTTAGAGCATTCTTAACATTTGTGTTGTGTTTACACTGACAACAACAAATGTTTTTAAAACCTGCCTCTCTCGATGTGTGGTAAATTTAGCTCAAATAAAATATTGTCAACAAGCAGTGAATTATTCATAGAGTATCCCAACTTTCGGTGTTTTGTGTGTGTGTGTGTGTGTGTGTGTGCGAGGTAAGCACGTGTAAAAGCTAACACGCCGATGCATTCGTCTTGGGCACGTGTAAGCGCTGAGACGACACCGCACATGGAAATTTACGATTGGCAAAGTAAAACAGTAACAAGAAAGGACACTAACCAGAACACTAGCAATAGTGGCAGTCCTAGTCGCAGCCGCAGTCACAGTCACATAGTCAGACAGTCGCACAGTCGCACGAACTGAAGCAAAAACAGACACACTAATTCAAGCTGACAAGCCGTGGCCAGGCCAAAAGCCTTTAAGCCAATGTTATGAGAGAGTGAGTGACATTGCGACTGAATGTAGGCACAAAAGTTCAGGAATTGCCAAGGCAAAGACAGAAACAGAGACACACAAATTCATACCCACACACACACACAGCCACTCAAACACACACACACACACACACACACACACAAGTTAGCCTTGTCAGTTGACGCCATTTTCGGGGGTGGCAGAAGAAAAGTGAAAAACGCTCTCTTGTTTACCGCAAGTTTTGTCTGAATCTTGGGTTTTGATTGCGGTTGGCATTGCGGTGTATTTGCCAATTGCCAACTGACTGAGACATATACACAGATTGCGTTTTCGTTTTCGATTTCGATTTGGATTTGGATTCAGTTACAGCCACAGCTTCAGATAAAATTAAAGCGAGAGCTTCCGCACTTGAATTGTGTTGTGGAATTGCGTCTGGCAGTTATTAAATAACATTTGCGGTTAGCTTGCAAGTCCGTTTTTCATGTTGTTGTTGTTGTTTTTTGTTGGTCACTTTAAAGATTTATACACGCTATATGTTCGCTCGTTGGGCCAGCATCAATTCAAATTGTTTATGGCATCACATGGCGTATGCGCAATTTGTTATAATAAACATGTTGCTCGACTTTTCAGCAGTTTTCTTCTTTCCACATGCCACTCGCACATCCTGTCAACTTGTCAAACAATTTATTGCACCAACCCCCCACCACCAAGAGCATCATCGGTTCGGCCTACTCTTGTGCGCCTGATGCTGATGCTGATGCTGGGCCTGATGCCAACAACCCATCACATCATGATTTATAGCTGCCCGCCTGGTTTAAGTTGTCGCCTCTGGTTGGGTTCGGTTTCGCTTTTTCTTTTCATTTTTGCATTCCTCTTTCAAAAATTTAATTTTCTACCATTGTTTGTTGACACACACGCACACATACGCATACACACGGACACACACATATACATTTTTTAGCTGGGATTTGGCTGCCTTTTATTTTTTGGCGACACAAACATAATTGATGATGCAAGACAGTGTATGAATTGGCGCTCTTACATGATATAGGAAGTTGTTGTATGTATTGCCGACTCTATGAATAAACATTAGCTGCAAGTGTCGCAGATTACATGCGCTTAAATGCGAAAGCTATGGCGCGATGGCGCCCAACGTGTGTGCGGCGCATATTTGAAATATCTACATATTATACAAACATACGAAATTGATGTGTAAGCATTAAGCACTTTAAATCATTGCAATCGTAAATTTGCCTAATCTTTCAAACACTTACACCACAGCAATGGCGCCCAACGTGCGTAGTACATATATTTAAAGTATTTACAATTTATTTTTGCTTGTTTTTTTTCTGTAAATAATGAACTTGAAGTGGGCAAAGCGGATACTAAATCATTGTAATCTATAATTTGCTTGGCAATCTAATCAAGTCCCCAGCTTTGGGACACGATTCGTTAAATTGGCCAAGTAAACTTTTGGCATTGGTTCTGGTCAATGGCCGGACAACGGTCGCTTCAGTTCCCCCAGATTCTAGTTAAGAGTTAGCTGTCCCCAGCTGCCAGTTGCCAGTTGCCCAACCTGAAGCTGAAGCTGGCGTGCTCATCTATCTGGCAATGCAAAAACCTTTTTGCACCCGCATTTTGATATCTATTACAATCAAATTGCAAATTAAATCAGAAAACGGAATTAAGCGACTTGCAAAGGGAAACGCAGAAAGCCGAATAACAGCAAAGAGACACAGAGAGGGACACAGCAAAGCCAAAAGGAAATAAAAAAAAAAGAAGAATGACAATGGGGAGGGTGCGAAAAAAAAAACAGAGCTTTGGTCACAACGTTGGCTGTGGAAATAAGATGAAAATCGTTTAAATGCGTTAGTTAAACAAGTCAAGTTATAAGTTCATTTTCCGGCAACCGCACATATCCGGTGAAGGTAAACGCAAATCTCCCGCCACCCCCATTGCCCACAATCGTGGCTGTCGCCAACAGGCCAGCGAAGCGTGTGATTCCATAAAATTGGTGGCAGGTGAATAGCCAAGAGGGGCGACAGCTGCTGGGAGGATGCAGGTGGCTGCCAAGGGAATCATTGTCGCTGCAAGCGACTAGCCTGGCCTGGCCTGGCCTGGCCAGCAACCAACTAACCATGCAGCAAAGCCAAGTCAAAACTGTCCCCACGCCTGAAACTGTAGAAGAAAAAAAAACACAGATTTGCAAGGCACAGTCGAGTCTGCTCGACTATATGATACTCGCATGTCTGTAACTATGAACCCTTTTTTAATTTTAAAACATCGAAATGTATAATTACTAATTATTTATAATATTAAAACTATTTTTCAATTTAATGGGTTCATTAACCAAACATAAGCTGCATGCCACACTAAGAAGTATGCTTCCCCAATTTAGTTGCAGTAGCTCTAACAGTCTCTGAGATCTAGATGTGCATGCATACAGACAGACGGACAGACGGACGGATGGACGGATACATGTATAGTTTATGGGCTTGGAGGCTGAAGGAGACAATTCAGCCTGTAACATACACTTTTGGCTTGACATCAAGTTAGAACACCCCACTATGCTAGGGGTAGAGGATAGAAAAATGAAAAGAGTGCTGGACAAGGGAGTTGAAAGAGTTAACGCTCCCAGTAGTACGTTTTGTAAAGGGTTTGGGGGCGTTAGCCAGCTGCAGCTTCGCTCGACTGCTCCGCCACTCAACTGGACTAAACTGACGACAGCACAGCTGGGAATTGGAAGATGGGAACTGGGAGCTGGGAGCTGGGAGCTGGTAGTTGGGCAAGGGAGACGCTTGCAACTAGCAGGCGCACTGTCAACTGAAGCTGCAAATGCATTGCGAAAAATACTGCCAAAAAAAAAAAGTTTTTTGGTCTAAAAGGGTAAAGAATATTCCCAGGCAAATTAAATGCAGCGCCAGGTGTGAGCTGCCGCTGCATTTGCAAAACTGCAGCGATGGCAACTACGACACAACAACTACGACAAATGCGGCTCTTCCCCGCATCTAATGCCGCATATTTGTGTCAAAGTTGTCAAAGTGCCAAAACGACCACAACCAATGGTGGATGGGGAAGTGCAGAAAGGGATGCAGCGTGACAGGGAGAGAAGTCGAGTGTAAAACAGAGCGAAGCGTTTAATTAGCGTAAGTAAGTGACACAGAACTGTCAGCCATTCATTGGGTGACAACAACCCCACCCGGCTCTAAATCACACACATCCCCTCGCTCCTCACCTGCTGCTGCTCGACACGTGTATGTGTGTGTGCCTGTGCGTGTGTATTGTGAAACCAACCGCGTTAACAAACACTTTGGTTACGGCTCTGAGGGCGTAAACCGTTTAAGTGCCATTGCGCAATGGACAGACAGAGAGACAGATTGCTTGTGACAGCTGCCAACTAGCGCCAAACTTGGCCCAAGAAGGACTTTAACAAAAAAAAAAACAAACTTGGCCAGTTTATGGGATTTGTTAAAGCTCTCATGCCAAAGAATATTTATTAAATCATAACGATCTTAATTACTCAGCATTGTCGTGCTGGGTATTATAAATGGAACATCGAAATTAAGTATTCAGTTGCTAGATGTCCAACGAACCCAATTAAGAAATGCGAACAAATGTCACGCTGAATTACAGTGCCACAGCAAATGCTAGACAAAACTGAATCTCAAATTGAAGTCGAGAAGTTGCAGTTGACGTTTCAAGAAATAGTGGCAGTGGAAATGGAAGCAGAAGCTGAAGCTGAAGTTGAAACTGATGCCAGCTGACTAAACTGGGAGAGATGGAGAGCGAGAGAGAGAGAGCGAGAGGGAAAATAGAAAAAGAAACTTGTTGGCAGTTGAGTGACTCTGAAATTGGGCTAGCAAGCAATGCATGTATGTATGTATGTGTGCGTGCGTATACGTAATATATATTACGTATACGTAAACGTTATTTAAAGTGTAATAAATTCTAGCATAGCACAGGCCGCTCTTGGCCACGTCCTCTGACATTGCACTGCTGCCTGACTTTGAGAGTGCATAGTTCTGTGTGCATGTGTGCTTGTGAGTGTGTGTGTGTGTGTGTGTGTGTGTGTGCGTGTGTTTGGGCCATGTTAGCACCCTTGTGGCATGCATATATGCAGCGCACACCATTTGCCATTAACATGGCGCACTGTTGGACTTTTTGCACAGCCCCAAACCCTACCCAAAAGGCTGGTCATCGTGTCAAGATGCACTTCCTTCCTACCCTCTTGGCCATTTGGCTAAATGCAACTGGTAAATGTAGTTGCGAGTCGAGTTCCATTTTTCGGAGGCTCCAACTGTGACCGTCAATGTCGATTAAGAGATTTAACGGCCACAAAACTGAATGACCATTCTAGGGGCATGTCCGGCATTCTCATGCTCATGCACATGCACATGCACATACATGCACATGCACACACATTCATGCACATTCTCATGCTCATGCACATGCTCATGCTGTTGCTTATGCTCGTCCTTTTCCTGCTTCCTTAACGAGTGTTGGCTGCATTAAAATTAAACTTTAATTTCCTTTGCATAAAATGCAAAATCTCCCACCCTCACCCTCCTTCCCCCCCAAAGGACTGCTAAGATCAAATCAAAACAAAACTTTAACTACAGCTCTACAGTTCCCCTCCCCGTTCCCAGCACCTGCCTGATACGTGAGATGCGTATGCTCGGTGTCTATGAGTGTTGACATGACACCAAAGCGACTACACTTTATAGTTTTTGAGTAAGTATACAACAATATGAGCGAGCAAGTGCATAAATGAATGACTCGACACTCAACTGGATGACAGACGGATGTAAGGGAGACATACACTTTGAAGCGAAGAAGCGGTGAAAAGTGACAGGAGATGGCAGAAGGACCAGAAGGACCAAAGGATAACACTGAGTCACTCCAACCAACAGTTCGTTCGCCATGTACATGGCACGTGCCTGGTGGTGTCTCCATGGCCAAAAGGAGAGACAAAGCGCAATGAGACGACAACGACGACGACGACGACGACTTCAAGAGCTCATTCACTTATTCGCTACACAAAAAGTCGAGCACCGCAAACTTCCGTTACAGTTTGTAGCACTTGCACAAGTGTTTTAAACCATTGCCTTGTCAATTTATTAGCGACTCGCTTAACAAGAGTGTTTCGTTCCAATCGTTTCGCATGACAATCACTTAATAAATGTAGTCTGCAAAGTTTTGTTTCAGTTCTTTTATTCCATTGTTTTACATAAGAAATGCATTTCTAGCATGTTTCTTTGCTTTGTTGCACCATTACCGCAGGTATTGTGTATTTTGCATGTTCCATTCCAACGTTCCACTTCGCAAAACCCAATTTGCAGACATAGTGTCTCATTGTTAACATATTCTCAGATCAGTTATAGTTGTAGAACGTGTTTCATTCCAATCGTTCCACATAATAAAAGAACATAAATGTACAAATTTTCATCACCGCTAATCAACACTATTTATTTTCCATGTTCCATTCCATTGTTTCACATGAGAAATTCATGTTTTTGGCCACGTTTCTTTCTATTCCTGCAGCATTACCGTCAGTATTGTGGATAAAGCATGTTCCCCTCCACCGTTCCATATCCAAAAATCGATTACCCGATTTAGTGGTTCATTTCAAATGCATTCTTAGATTAGAAATAGTCGAAAAGCATCGTTTCATCTGGGACAGCTTCACGTTTAAGTCTAAAGAGTAAAGTCAGTGCTGAGAACTGCAAATTCCCAGTGCAAATTATTTTCTTAAATTCCTTACAAGCCATACATCTTTCCCACTTAAGAAGCCCACAATAGATTGTTCTTTTTATTTGTATTATTTTTCTATAGCATCGACCAGAAACGGATGTCTTGAAACGAACTTGGCTAGCTGAAACGCACTTAAGAGCATTTCCGCTTCGCCAAACTAAGAAGCGACGCTATTTTAAGAGACTTTTTTTTTATTTTTATTTGCACAGACAGTTTTGGTTTTTGTTTTTTTGTTGTTTGTTTGGGTTTTGTGTCTGCTCAGTTTAGTTCGTGTAGCATCGTTACTTGGCTTTAGCAGTGTTTTAGTGCACGCTTGATGCTCATATGCTTTATTATACTTGTACTTAACTACATATGCGATGCTTTTTACGGTTTCTACGTGTGTTTTAACGGTAACTACGGCAACGGCAACGGCAACGGCATGTAAACTACGTATGCCACTACGACTACAACTACTAATACTACTGCAATTCCTACACGCCCCCACATTGCAAAGGCGTCGTCTAAGCAGGGATCCCTAAAGGAGAAAAATAATAAAAAAAAAAAAAAAAAAAAATAAATAAACTCTTCGACAGCGACACGTTTTATTTGATAGGATTTTCGTCCGGTAAAATCAGTTTAGGGGCGACAATAAATGAGGTTAAGTTGGGTTAAGTCTTGGTTAATAAGTTGGGTTATGTGGGCAAACATTGCCTCATTTGGTGGCATTGAGTGCATAAATAGCTTAGATATTGCCCCTTAAGCCGACCATGCCACTGCCAAGCCAGACACAGACACAGGCAGTCTACACAAACACGTAGACAATTATACATGCAAACTGGCATATGAGAGAGAGCATAATAACAACATTACATTAAAAAAAAAATTCTTATTCTTGACGTGATTTCAGCTTGGACTAGCAGATGGGTGAAAGAGTGAGTGTGATGAGAGTGAGAGCGAGACAGCTGCAGTGACAGTTACACGCATACTTCAATTAGCACATAATTTACTTTGGGCTCATCAGAGTTCATCAGAGCGCTAATTGAAGCGCTTTTAGTTGAAGCCATAAAACCCAACGCAAGCTGAGTGTGTCTGTCTGAGTATGTCGGTATGTCGGTGTGTGTGTGTGTGTGAGTGTGTGAGTGTCTGTGTGTGTGTGCGTGCGGACGTAACATAAAAGTGCTTAGTTGCCTGTTGAAAGAATTGAGCTCATCTCTTGGCACCTTCAGGGGCTTAGTTGCAGAACTAGCTTTACACTTTGCCTTTGCCTCTTTGCCTCTTCAAACGCGAGTTAGTTAATAATATTTCTCCCTCTCACTCTATCTCTCTTTGTATGTTGCCGCCTCGCTCTGCCAACTAAGTGAATTATTTTTGCAGTTTTTGTGGTCTCTGTGAGCTAATTAAAAGCAAAACAAATGCAATTGTCACCGCATGGCCAGCAAATGCACAAACTGTCAACGCCATGCACAATGTGCATGTGTTGCGACTGAGGTGGGGTGTGTGTCATTGCTTAGCCATGGCAGCAACCGCAAACACAATAAGCACAAGGACAATGAAAATGATGTGGGCAGCAAAGTGCGAGTTGTGAGTTTTGTGACTGCAACTTTAAGGCAAAAAAAAACAAATGCTAGTATATATATTTAAAGCAGAAAGCAGACAACCAGAGCTACTACTGCAAACAGACAATGAATGTCACCAGGGAGAGAGAGAGAGAAGAGAGAGCGAGAAAGGGAGACTTTTCTTTGACACTGCTGAGCTGAAACTATGCTCGTTCTTTGTCTCCTTTGCCTGCTCTGCACACATTCTGTTGACCCTATACCTGCCATCTACCCTACATTCACTTACTGTAGCTGTGTTTGTTCCGTCTGCTTTGTTGCTTTGTTTATTTTGTAACATATTCCCGCTGCGTGATGTGGTTTTTACTTGTAACCCATTGTTGCCACTGTTGCTGTTGTTGTTGTTGTTGTTGTTGCACTTATATCACAGCCAAACAAAAAGCCCTGCTACGACCCGAGCACAGATAGATAGTTCTAATTGTTCGCGGGTAGCCCAATAAGTTAGAAAACCCAAAGTCAAAAAGCCAAAAGCGGATTTCACTCTTTAAGTTGCTTTTCAATTCAAGTCTGCAAATATTTCAAACTGTGCATAAATTTAATATGCTTCGACCCATAACTTGAACACATCTATATGCATATATATTGTTGCTATTAGTTTAATGCTCTTTGCATGCATTATTTAATATTCCAAAGTGTGCATAAATAAAAAATAGATAACATGTCTCGACCATTATACTATTTTAAATTCCATTTGTATAATATTATTATATATGCGATTCGATAAACTAACTGAACTGCCCGTTGAAGAGAGAGCTTTGAGCCAAGGCAAACATTGAGTTGGCATATGAAACCAACACTTGGCAATGGCTATTGTGCAACTATTGTTTGTATACAAGTGTTGTCTGTCGCACCCGCAAGACCCCGCCCCCTACTCCCCCTACTCCCACTTCAAAGCCTGTCCTCATCAGGCAACAAAACAAACCATGTGTGTGCGGGTGCATGGAAAACTAATGTCATAGTCACGCCGCATGACGTTGACAGCAATAATGTTGATGATGTTCCTGGACAAGGAGCAGAAAGGAGAGGAGGTGAAAGTGCTCGGATTTAAGGCTGCCAGGCGAGGCTTTCACATTTGCTGAGCCGCATTGCGAGCTGCCACGGACGGACACACGCGACGTATGTATGTGCCTCATATTTGGCGACCTTTAAAAAGCCTTACGGCATTTGCATTTTGTTTGTGGCACCATCCGTTTTTCCCCTTCATTTTTTTGTTCACTGGGCATCGGGGCAAAAGGTTAACGAATCAGACGGCATGGCACATAATTGAAAGAGAGTTGCTAAATCAAATTAGGGCCGTCTAGCCGCGTCTCAATTGTGCAACGCTTGCAACAAGGCCGAGCCATGTGTAGACAAATGCAGCGGAAATCGACCTGGCCCAAAGCCTGCAATTATGGCAATGAGAGCGCATGAGAACTGCACATTGCATTATCCGTTACTGTCACTGCCTAATGGCAGCAAATTTTCAATGCACATCCAACGCTATCTCTTTCGCACAGTCGCTATCTTGCTCCCTCTCTCCCTCTCTCTCTCTCTTGGTGTCTGTCGACAGTGTACATTTTTATTTCCCTGCACAGCTGACATCGCCTTTTGTGTATGACAAATGGTAAAAAGGCTCGCTGGGTCGCTCTGCCTTTTATTCTTTCAACCTCTTCCCCTCTTCCCCTCTTTCCCCCCTCATTCGCTTCGCGTCTGTCTGTTTCACTCTTTCTGTAGGTCGGCATGTGGTGTAAATGTAATAAGTAATGCATGCATAATAAAAATACTCGCTGTGTGTGTGGCATACTTTTGGGCTGCATAGAAAATTGTGTGCTTGGAATGTTATAAATCACAGTTTGGGGTCTGCGTGTGCATGTGTGTGTGTGTGTGTGTACATATGTGTATGCGAGTGTGGCAAATTGAAAAGCTAGACACACATATCAGCTCCCTCATGCACACAAATAGTAGATAGACAAATTTATGCATATAATCAAAAGGCAGCGTATTTCATCTACATGTCAAAGTTAACATGAACCTAAATAAATTGATCAATTTGCGCAAAGAAAGAATATATGTACTTATATACTTATGATATAAAACAAAAGTGCTAAGAAATAAGTCTCAAAAAGTTGTCATTTCAATTTACATTTAAAATACATTTTTCAATTTAAAAATTTATTTATTATTTATTTATTTACTTGCTCATTTTTACTGCACAAATTGAAAATACAATTTTACTTAACTGTCAAATATTTTTGTCAAAGTTAACACCATGTTTGAAGTATCCTTTTGTGGCAGGGTAAACATTATGCCCTATTTATATTAATATTTCATTTTTTTTTATTACATTTAATGGACGCTTTAATTGAAATAATAAGCAGACAAATAAACGTATAAGAAATATAAATCAAGTAAATGTATTTATCGATTAGTTCATAAAACAGACTATGGCCGACCTTGGAATTTAGTATATATAGCAAGTTATTAAAGACAACAGCGATTTATGGTTAGCGAATAAGTCTAAGCTAGCTGGCTTCATATGGGGCAGTTTGTTTGGCTTGTGCTGTTGTTGGCATTCAATTCCCAAAAGGGTTTGGCAAAGACTGCAATTTGTTGAAAGGGAATTTGCTGAATAGTCGTTGCAAAACTAAAGTCAAACAGTGCAAATAGCACATGAGGCAAAGTAATAACTTTTGTTATTGTTTCCCATAGCAATTCCCAAAGATGATGTGCGGAATGGCGAACAGTTTGACTGGCTGCTTGTCTGACTCGACTACAGACAAACAAATTGAAGTCATTAACGGAGAAGAAGAACAAACAACATTTGCAGTTGCAGTTGCAGTTGCAGTTGTTGTTCCTGTTCTTGTTGTTGTCGTAGGCAATTCAAGTCAATCTGCCACAATGAACTGCGATACAAATGAAGTGCACACAAAGTGTGGCAGTTGCAACAACCATTGCCATTGCCATTGCCATTGCAGTAACTACTGCTACTGCAGCAACTTTAGCAACTGACAGCGCTGCTCGTCCATTCTGCCTTAACTCCACTGACAAACAGACGACGACATAAAAAAGCCAACAAAACGACTGCAGACAATTGATTAACTGCTGGCAACAACAAGAGGCTAAGAGCCGCCCAGAATACGGCACATGCGGCGTATGGGTAACTTGAGCGGCAGCCATACAAAATCATAAATAGCTCAACATAACTCCTATCATGGCCTGTGCATAATTATGTAATAAATATAATTTCCATAGGAGCACACACACATAGTGCAGATGGCGGCAGACAGGAGAAGGCGTCGGAGAGAGCAGGGAGGGAGCAGGGGGCGTATGAGCAACATTGCCGCAGTTTTATTGCCAAAAATGTTTCTACTACAAACTTCCCCCTCTCCCTCTCCCTCTCTCTCTCTCTCTTTCTCTGTCGCTCCCTCTTAATGTGTGTGCTTCGGGTCAACACACTTATACATCCGTGTGCTTGTGTTAATGCGACAGCGTGCATTATACGCGCTGCTACTATATCATTTCATTTATTATTAAAACGGCTTAATGACAAAACTTTTTAGCATTTTATATACGAAAATTACAAAATTCGTACAATATTTTGTGGATTCTGTGGCAACGTTAGTCTTGGGGCTTGTTTTATTTTGGGGTAGCCCAGACATCGAGCCGACGAAACGTGCTGAAAGTGACAGTTTATTTCAAAGTTGTTGCCTTTAATTAAAACATTAATTATACAACAAATAACAGTTTGCAGTAAAAATAACAAAAAAAAACCATTCGCATACGATTCATTACAAAAATCTTTTGCACTCAAATGCAACCGTTAGCAGTCCTTGAATAACTTTATAAGCAAGTAAATATTATTATTGCCTACGCAAAAATAGTTTATAGTGCATTAGTTTGTTTCGCTTCAAGTTTTCAATTAAAAACTATTTTCAAGAAACATAAAATGCAATTAAAAAAAACTATTGCACAATTCTTCATTTAATTTAATTTAATTTAGAAGTAGCTCATGCTATTTATATAATAAGAAAATATAAATTAAATTTCAATAGAACATTTATTTGAGTTAGAAATTTGAAATAATAATTAAACAAAACGTGGCAATAATTGAAGATAATTTAATAGAGAAGTTGTATAAAATATATGTATGTTGTCAGTATTAAATACTAAAGAGCATTTCAACTGCTTCAAGCTTGGAATTTCATGCCTTAGAATTATAAATAATGTACATCATTTCATTTAATTTTGAAGAAGCTCATGCTATTTATACAATAAGAAAATATAAATTAAATTTCAATAGAACATTTATTTGAGTTAGAAATTTGAAATAATAATTAAACAAAACGTGGCAATAATTGAAGATAATTTAATAGAGAAGTTGTATAAAATATATGTATGTTGTCAGTATTAAATACTAAAGAGCATTTCAACTGCTTCAAGCTTGGAATTTCATGCCTTAGAATGTACTTGAATTTGAGGCAACATGGTTTGCTGTCGCCTTTTGTGTTTGCTTAAAGACATTGATACATTATCTGGTTGGTTTAATGCTTGGCACGCTGTGATATGAATGGATGGAATGGGAATGGGAATGGGAATAAGAAGGGGAGCGGGAAATGTGTGTGCGTTCTAAAGCTAATTAACTGCTTAAATTGAAATGCAAGTCGTTTAGATAGCCGCCTCAAATAATGCAAACAAATGTGAGCATTTTCAGCGCTTCGTTGCCCCAAAAGCAGCAGGCAACACAATTTGAGCTCAACGCATGCAATTAGCAACACAAGCGTCTGCCACAGATAGCACAGATAGCAGCAGCAAATGCGAGCTGCAAAATGGAAATGAAGCTTAGCTGCCAGTTGGATGCCAGACATAGCAGCTAGTGATGGTCACAGTGGCGATTAATGCTCAAGGCACAAAGCGATAGATGGCGGTACAGTCGATGATCAATTCTCAATCGATAACACTGAAGAAATCGATGCATTAAATAAATGTAAATATTTTGACAATTAATAAGACTTTTTTGTACGAGTATATTTAATAATTGCTAGTTATTTAATTGTTAAAATTATGTCAACTGACTAATGATCGATTATAAATCAATAACATTACAAATATCAATGCATTATATAAATGTAAATATTTTGTCAAATAATTAGACTTTTTTGTACGAGTATCTAATAATTACTTGTCATTTAATTGTTAAAATTATGTCAACTGACTAAAGATCAATTATAAATCAATAACATTACAGAAATCGATGCATTAAATAGAATGTAAATATTTTGTCAAATAATTATACTTTTTGCATATCTAAAAATTGCTTGTCATTTAATTGCTAAAACTATGTCAACTGACTAATGATCAATTATAAATCAATAACATTACAGAAATCGATGCATTAAATAAAATGTAAATATTTTGTCAAAGATTTACACGCACTTGTATATCTAATAATTGCTAGTTATTTAATTGTTCAAGTCTCATTTTTAACGACATAAATCGATCAATTTATAAATGTTGGGATAATAATAATTGCGAAATAAGACATTTTAAAGCTATCGACAAAAAAAACTATGGATATAGTAAGTTGATTAACATATTGAGTCTTTTTATTGTTTAACATTTAATTACATAATTCACACTTTGTAGTGTTTTGTAAACCACATATAAACTTATCGAAATCGATAGCAAATAATATCAGGCGTCGTAATTGTTATAAGTTAGCTAATAAGAAATTGTATGCTTTTGAATATACTTTGATTTTACATGTTTATTGTTCAATTTTAATTAACTTGAAGAGCAATGTGTTTTATTTTCAAAAATAATAATTATTAGTAGTATTTATCTAGTTTATTCAAAGCAAAACTCAATTATATTATTGCAAGTCCATATTCTCGAACTTGGAAACTATCGTAATCATAAAGTCAAATATTTAGGAGCTCATTTTGTCTCCAGCTTCTCTCGCGAAAAACAAAACTGCTTTCACTAGCAAATGGAAGAATGTAAGGGTGAAAGAGAGTGAGAAAATAGAAAGAAAAGCGGGTGGGCAAAGGCTGCTGTGTGATAGTGTGTGGGGGGGTGGTGTGACAATTATGTCGACATATCGTTGGCCATTGTGTGCCGCCATTTTGTCACGTTTATTATTACGATTATTACTTGCAGCGCCTTATCGCCGTTGATTGTTCAAGCCAAAGATAGACGCCATGACAGTAGCAGCAGCTACAGCAGACCCCGCCCCACCCCCCACCCCCCCTCATTCGTTAAGTCGAGTTGAGCGGAAACGGAAATTGCGTTAATAAAGTGCACACTGCACTGCTGAGGCTCACTGCACGCTGAAGTGCTCTCCAATGCTGTCCAATTCTGTTTAGTTGCGTCCAGTTGTCAAGTTGATTCTACCATTCCCACAACGTGCTCCTCCCCCCCCATCTTCCCCTCCCCCACCCGATGCCTCTGTGCTCAGCAGCTTCGCTTGATTGGCTTCATTCAACCAACATCAATAGGCAACTGTCTCACTCTATCTCTCTGGCTGTCTCGCTTTATCACTCCCACTGACTCGCTCTATCTTTCTGACTGTCTCCCTCTCTCTCTCTCTCTGCCTTTTGTCTTTCTCTTTCTCCCTCACATCATCGCTGACAAAATTGTCGCAAGTAAATGAATTATTTCTTATTATTGACCGCAATCGTAACGGAAATGCAATGTCACTCGACCTCTCCCTCTCCCTCCCCCGAGGTCACTCTTTCTCTCATTCTCTTAGCCAGCTCAATTTGTAAGCCAATTGGGTATTGATGTTGTTGTTGTTGTTGTTGTCATTGCAATTGTTGTTGATATGTTCGCAGCTTGTTATTTGGGGGAAATTGCGTGGAATTAGCCGCCACATGACGCGTAACAGTTAATTACTTAATCGACATGCCCTGCAAGTGTATGTATGTGTGTGTGTGTGTGTGTGTGTGTGTGTGTGTGCGAGGCACTTGCATTTGTACGATTTCAAGTTTGTTTTAACATGAGAAACTTTTGTTTTGCACATGGTTTTGCTAATTTTTAATTCATTTAAAATAAAACTTAGTTCAGCATTGTAGTCGTCAATTTGTTACATTGTTAATATTAATATAAAGCTCTTAAACAACTATTAACAAAACAGTATTTATTCCAGCTAATATCATGCGACAAAAGGCACAGAAATTAATGAATAATATTCTACCAGACTTAACAATTCCTAATGAAAAATGTATATAAGTAGATGCTGTTATTTGCAACTTGCCACTCAAGACAATATTTTGTTCTTTTCACAACTGAAATAATTCATTGCGAATTTGAATTTCTACTGCACAAAATACTTAACCAAATATTTCGACAACCTTTTGCCAAGCCATTGAGCACAACTGCATAAATATTGAATAGTTTTGGCTTCGGCTGGCAAACTGGACTTGGTAATTGCAACTGTTAAGAACGGCAGTAGCTTAAGACAAACTTTCAACACAATTTACATTAGTTTTTGTGGCACTTTTTGGCAAAGTTTTTCTTCTTTTTTTTCTTGGTGGAATATTATGGCGATAATGTCACAAGGCAGCCGCATATTAAGTTGGCAACAGCACAGTTAGTAGCTAACTAATTACCAAAAACTCCCAAGCACCTCAAGAGACAAAAAGCAACAACAGCAACTGCAACAGCAACTGAGGAGGCATTGAGGAAAGTCGACAGTGCCGCACTTAAGAGACTATCGAAAAGTGGCAAAAAGAACACGAACGAAAAGAATGGCAAGCAAAACTAATGGCAAAGAGTCGACTTTAAAATACCCTACAAATTTCAAGAACGCTTTTCAATACAATACAATTTACCCATTGTTTAGCTAACAGTTTAAATATTTAATAGTACTTGAAATAAATTAAAATAATATGACTAAAAAGCATGGCATATTCATTGACAAATTATTAAAGTACAGGGTATAAAATTTGTGGCAAGCAGACACAAGAATGGCGACAACAATAACTGGCAATGAACTGAGAGAGCCAGGCAAGTTGCAAGTTGCAAGTTGCAACTGCAGCAACTTTTCTGCTTTTTTATTTTTGTCCAACGCAAAGTGCAAACGTTTTGGCCATTTTGGGTAGACCTAAAGACATGAAAAGTTTGTGCCAAGTCAACGGCAACAACAACAACAACAACAACAGAGCGAAAGTTGCCACAATGCACACACACACACACATACAACCACACATTCGCCCACACGCATGCAATTGTAAAATGTTTTTTAATTTGACCAAAATACTTTTGCAATAGTCACGAGACGGCTAACAAAATGCAGCAACAACTATGAAAAGGGAACAAAAAGTTGGCAGCCAAACATTTTGACGTTCATATAGCGCACGATGAGTAGGGAGGTGGGCGTGTCAATTGGGGCGTGGCAGAGTAGCAGCAGCAGCAGCAGCAGCAGCAGCAACAGTGGGTGCGACATTACATTGAAATTGTGAACAAAAAAATAAATAAAACTTTTGTTGGACAATTCGGGATGTGTGTGTATTTTTAAGAGGGGCGCTGCACGGCAGGGGGCGTGGCGCAAAGGGTAGTGTGGCGGCCACAAAAAGCAAGCAAAAGTTAACAACACGGTGTCTAGGCAGCATGACATGTACCAAGTTCTGCCATAACAATAAAAATTGCACGTTACGCTCGGAAGCAGGTGGCCAGGCAACTGGCAAGTAGGATAAAGGGGAGATGGCCACACACAGCTGGACATGGCATATCAAAAAATATGTATCCTTGCAGCAGCAGCAGCAGCAGCAGAAACCAGCAGCTAATGTTTATGTATAGAGCGGACGTCGAGCTGCTGCTACAAATGAAACTTTCCGTTGTTATTTCAAGTTAATGAAAATGTAAGACACAAAACCAGCACACAGTATATGAAACAATACAAGTGCAACAAAAGGGCGCCAAAGTGGGGTAACTAAAGTGGTTAGTAGCTGTCGTCAAACAGATAGGGCAATAGTTATGACCATCATGCTAAAGATACAAAGGCTACTTAATTAATAGTTGAATAACTTCAAATAAATGCAAAGCGTTCAACAAAGCTTGTTGAGGTCAAAAGGGTTTCAAATTGAGACTGCAAACAATAAAGAATATAATTGTCAATTGTCTGCAATTACTTTAAATATTTATAGTCCTTTAAAACATAGCACATATGGTAGCAGCAGCTTGCTTTGTTAAAGTTCTATACAATGTGTAATTATTATATTCATATTGGACTAAAACTTAAGCTAGTCTTGTCAGTTTTAATAAAAGCAATTCATTTAATATTATAAGTGAATTATGAAAGAATATAGCTTACTTCTATGCCATTGTTGTTTCAATTATCAACAATTATGCAATACTATATTTCTCAAAGAACTCCAATTTTAATTCAATTTCAATACTGTGTATTGTTAAAGCTTTTAGACATAATTCATTTGTCAATTTACTTTTAGTCAAACCCTTCAAACAGCTTAAACTAAAAAAAAAACTAAACGTTTTTAGCAATTGTTTTAAAATATACTTAATTTGAATTGCATTTAAAGTTATTTTTAAGCCTGGCTTAATGTCCCAAAACTGTGCATTTTAAATTAAATTTACATGGCATAGAAATCAACTTTTGTGCTGCATTTGATAAACTGATAAACCTGTGAAAAAGCGATTTTTATACAGTTCAATGAAATATTAAAGCCTTTTGAATGAATGCGAATACGAATCAATAATCGAATGGAATACGACAAATGTTAGGCTAAACAATAACCGCACAATACGTGAGGACTTTAAATAAATACACAAAAATAAAATAATAAAAATGCACAACAAAAAAATCGAGAAATTTGTAATAAATTGCCCGACTTGCCGTATAAATTGTTAAATAAATAAATCTAAAAGTTATCTAAGCGTGTCTAAATTCGATTTACAGCTGCAATGAACGCGACGTCTGCTGGAAAAACAAAATCGACAAAAACCCAATTGAAACACAAGCAATGGCATAAAAAAATATACAACAAATAGAACCCGTTGTTGGCCGCACAATGAAAGCAAAGGTATACCAATATTTTGAAGCAGACAATGGCGACTTGCAGATGCTCTAAGAAGTCAATTAATTAGAGTAAGTTCTATATATATAGAGAATATATTTAATATTAAATTCAAGCATCAATAATTATCAACTAAATAAATGAATTTGAGTACTGCAAATAATTTGAGAAAATTTCAATTGAATTGCACTTTTAAATAAAGAGCATTTATATGCTGATTTAAACGTCAATTATGGAATTTTCGAAAGCAAACAGCTCTCATTTTTGACCCTCAAAAGTATCCCACATTACGCTAGTAGCAAAAAAAAAAGGACTCAATAATTCTACATTTATGAAAACTCCTCTCGCATCAATTTACATATTTTATCATAATTTTTTTGAACGTTAACCCTTGTTAGGGTATTCCACAAACATACACACACACACACACACACAGATACATTTGCAATTTCAGGACCATTTCGATATGAACAAATACACTATACATATAGTATATACTATCTGCGTCTATCTGCGGCTTTGTGTATTTTAATTGCTATTGTCTACCATTTTGTAGTTGAGTTCACTGCACCATTTTTTTTTTTTTTTTATTTTTTTTTTTTTTGCAACTGTCATCTGTTTTATGGTTTTTATTTTTGTTGCTTAAATGCTCAGCAAATAAACATCAAAGATTTATTTAACGCGTGTATTTTTTATGAATTATTCATCATCAGAAAAATATTCACAACTCATAAATGCTGTACGATATTTTACAATATTACGATTACCTGCTGATATATATATGGAGTTATCCGATATCACAAATATTCCAAATTTTATTGTGTATGCAACTGATAGTTGCTATTTTACACCTAGTGTGAATTGAATATTTATTGTCTGCATTTAACGTGATTTCAAATAAACAACAGTAGAAATACGAAACAGTTTCAAAATGCTGCTGAAAATTGAAACTATAATTCTATTTATTTTCGCTTAAATTGTTTTATGTCATTTAGTGCTATGCATATGTATAGTTTGATTTGGATAAATCAAATAGGGAACTTGGTTTAAGTAAGATTTAAATTTAAATTTACTTATAAGTGTCTCTTACTTAATTTACAATATACAATACATATAAATATTTTTGATAAAAAGCCATTTGCTTTATTTTAAGATATTAAATGTATAAAATATTTGTTATTTATTGTTTCCAATCAATTTAAATATACTTGTGATTTGTCCTAATTTATTTCATAATATGTATATGAATATTTTGGATATTTTTAAGATATTTAAGTAATGTAGTATTTATTATATATTTTATCGAATTCATTTAAATTTACTTAAGAATCTTCCTTATTTATTTTATAATATGTACTGGAATATTTTTGATAAGAAGCCGTTTGCTTAATTTAAAGATATTTAAGTAATGTAGTATTTATTAAATATATTTACCTATTGATTTAAATTTGATAATAAATCGCCCTAGTTTATTTTATAATATATATAGTTTCTTGAATCAAATATCGCAATAAAGCATGTCTATGTATTATATATGATTCTTCCCCTTGTGTAGTTTCTCAAATCAAATATCGTACATTCTGGATTTAGCATACTAGATCGATAGATGTGCCAGCAAGTTGGCAGGACTCGATGTGCATGTGAGCAGCGCTGCCTGCGAACTGAAAGGAAGCTACCGAAGCGTCGGCGAATTGTGCAGGCATCGAACTCAACTCGACTCGTGTCGGCTGCATGTGGTGAGTTGGCAGCCGTCTGCGAAGGATTGGGATGGGGGGGTTGAGAGTGGGCAAGGATGTAAAAGTAGGAGCTGAAGGCGCCTCGGGTAAACCGGCTGATGCTACAGCTATCGCTGTGGGCTGCTGTCTGGACGCTTTTGTCGCGTTGTAGTAGCTGTAGCCCTGTTTGCCGGTGATTGTTTGTCTATTTATATGCTCATTATGTTTTCGCGCTTGTTTTACCAGGCGAGGCAACGCCACCAGCAATACCAACAGAAGCAACAACAGCAACAACAATAATGTTACCACTCTGAATAATGTGCGGCCATACATTGTGGCAAGAAAAGCTGGGCAAGCATACTATAAGATAGGGTGCTGCTTGCCACGCTTTGGCAGTTTGCCCAACAAAAAAATAAAAAAAAAAACAAAACCAACAACATTAACAACGGCAACAATAGCAATAACAACAACAATAACAGCAACAACATCAACATCGTCATCAGCAAACAACAAAACAGAGCAATTTGCCAACAATCCTTTTTGGCCATGGGTCAACCAATTTTTTTAGACTCAATGTCGCTTACAATCAAACCGCTTGTCAATCACAATTCCTCCACCGCTCCTCTCCCACCTTTTTGTCTTTTTTCCTTTGCTGGTTACAACCAGCACACTCATCAATTAGGCAAGGACTAATTACACAGTTAGTTGGGGAGCTGGTAGAGATAACAACAACAAGCGCCGAGATAACAACAAACAAAACAGCAAGTAAAAACAAACTAATTTTTTTCTCTTCATTTTTTTTTTGTATTTTGTTATTTGATTTCCGCAACTAGCAAAGGCTTAAAGCATTTAATTTCAACAACAAATTTGCACAGTTAATTTGCGACAAAAGTAAAACCATATTACGAGTATAACTCTGTTAGTCTTTGTCAAAAAAGAGACGATTTAATTAAGATAGAACCGCAATGAATTTTTCATATGAAATATTTTAAAAAGAATTTACAGGTTTTTCTCTTGTTTGCCTAATAAACTTTCTCATTCAAGTTTATTTTCCTGCTTAAAAAACGTAGTAACATTCTGCATTCTAGCTTAGTTTTATTATTTTTCATTAAATGAATTTTATTTCTTTAGAAAATAAAAAATCTCACTTATATTACAAGAGAAGCTAGACTCTTGAAGTCTCTTAAAGGGACATGCATGAATATTAAATGGACAAAAAAAATATACTTTAACTAACATAGCTTCTTACTTCGTTTAATTAACCTCATTTTGCCATAAGCCTCTTCATTTGCTGTATGTAAAATAATTAATAAAAAAGAACAATTCCAAGTCCAAAATCGTCTAACATTTAAATCAAAGCTTGCTTAAAAAAAAAATGTATTATATACTAAAATATACACACTAAATACTACTACTACATTTAAGGGGTGCCCGAAGAAAAACATTAGTTTTAACTTTGTTTATTTTGCAGTATTTATCAACTGTTCATTTGATTAACATCTCCTACTGATATTAATTAAAAGCACACAGCTGAAACCTCACTCTTTTATTCAATCACCTACTGAATCTGTTCATTCGCACATACTACATGCATTTAATAATTTAATGTATAATAATATTTTAATAATCATTTATGATTGCACCTTCTACTGATTTTAGTTGAAACCCTACAACCCCATGCAGGATTCTCCCACTCAATTTGTTCCTTGGCACATACTACATGCATTTAATATTTCTAAGAAAATAAAGCGTACCAAAAACAATATTTAGTTCCAATTTGATAGCAACTTATTTGGTAATAGCTATCAACTCTATATTTGATTAAGCCTCCAACTGGTATTACTTACAAATACAACTAAAGCCTAGGCTTACAACACACTCTTTTATTCAATCACCTACTCAATTTGTTCCTTCGCACATACTACACTTTGTATATTTCTCAGAATTTAAAGGGTACCCAGAAACAATATGAAAATATTGGAATGCAATTGAAAGCAGTTCTTTGGCAAAAAATATTGGCAATCTAACAAAAATGAAAAAAAAATAAAAATCCGTTTTCTACTGGGAAAAATTCGTGCGAATATGAAAATGTTCGGTTGACGCTTTTACCGACTCTGCCAGTTGGCAGTTCCTGTTGGGATTCGGATTGGGATTGGGATTGGGATTGGGATTCGGATAGGGATCGGACATGGACTGGCAAGAGTTTTAACGTAGCAAAATGTTTGCGGTTTTACTTCATAAACAATTTGTGTGTATATTTCATAAATATTTTTTATAATTTTTTCGCCTTCATCTTTCATCATGCTGCTGCTGCTGCTGCTGTTGGGCTTTTGTTTGCATTGTTGTTGTTCTTGCTGGCGTTTTATTTGCTGGAATTACAGTTTTGTGATGGGACATACATTCATATGACGCCACGAGAGTTGCCCGAAACCAGGCGGAGCGGACAATGTGGCTGTCAAAGCGCCAACCGAGGATACGTACACGTGGGGTTAGAGCCTTGACGAAGGGATGCAGTGCGGAGCAGGGTGATAGGAACAGGGACACGAGGATGGACATGAGCGTAGGGTTTGCAAAGGATCAACTTTTGCTGTGAATATGGCGGAAAGTCAGCGTGTCTCTTGCTCTCTCTGTCTATCTATCTTTCTTTCATTCCACATGTGGCTGTGCGAGTGTGTGTGTGTGACAAAACGCGGGGCGTGAATGGAATGTGGGCAGGCAAGGCTTCCGTACTTCCATTGCTTTTATACATGGCCAGCGGCTGGCTGTGCGTTTTTGTGTGTGTGTGTGTGTGTGTGTGTGTGTGTGTGTGTGTGTGTGTATGTATGTGCGTCTGTATTTGCCATATGCGTTTGTTTATTTACACAGACACACAAACACACACTCACATACAGACAATCACAATCAGACACACACATACAACACCACGTAGTTGACACTGGCAACGCAAAAGTTGCATTCAAAGCTCCCTAGGGTCGTGTTTATCTTGCGCTTACACTGAATATTCCCTTAAACTTAGCTTTTACCCTACACTGAGCAAAATTGTTGAGACAATTAGACAAAGAAACCATAAAAAATCAACAGATTGCTAATAAAAAAAATATAATAATTAAAAAAGATATATTTAATGAAATTAAATTAAAAAAATGCTTCATCAAAAACCAAAGTTTCTCACACATTTAGTTAATTAACATAAACGTCGCATATGAAAAGATTTGCTCTACTAAACTAAATAATATCCAACATAGTAAAAAAATAAATAACTTCTTGGACTTTTAAATTTTATTGCACATAACGTGATCAGATTTGATTTCTAAAAATATAAAACACAGCACATAACTGCCAACTTAAGTTTCCCTAATAAAACAATATATTATTCAAAGAGTTCGCCCTTCACGTCACTAATAATTGCAGATTTGACAACTCAAATCACAACTGAAAGTTTAACTTTGAAAGTTGGTGTAAAGTTTTGCAAAGTTTAGAAAAGAAAATGCATGCGTGTGAAATATATCGAACTTTAGTATTATATAGTATGATGTCAGTGTCACTGAGACTGCTTTTACATTAAATCTGGCTTAAATCAACATTTACAAACATTCAGAGAATTTGGAACACAACTGTTTGGCGTTCACAAAAGACATTTCGCAACTTTGTTCACAATTATTACGACAAATTTGTGCACTTGTGCTAATTGCATTGTTTTAGCTGCATTTTTCTCACTGTGTCTCTTTCTGGTAGCATACAAGCATACACTACAATTGAAAGAGTACATCGACTAATATGGTCTTTAAATATGGTTGATGCAATTCGTAAAGAGTAAATATTTGAAATATAAAGCTTACCTTTGCACTTTGCACTTTGTTAAGAGCATACAAATTTCGTACGGCTTTTGTGACTTTTGGTTGGCTGGGATTTCATTTTCATTTTGCTTTTGTTTTTTTGCTGTCATTGTTTGTCGCTGTTGCAGTTTTTCCGCACAGTTTGGCTCCAAAGCATTTTATTGCCCCTGCACGCGTGCACAGTTTTCATTTTCATGCAATTTGTCTCGGAGTCTGGGTTTGCGCTATGGGGCAGTCCGTGGGCACAGTCCCGTTACCCGTTACCCGCATCCCGTCCCCTGTGACCAGCTCCAATGATAATAATAATATCGTGACAGCGCCAACGCGAAATCATGGCCCTTATTTGGTCCCAACAGCATTAATAACTCGTTTATCATATTCGCGTAAATGCACTCGTATATTACATACATACATACATATGTAATGCATATGGCAATGCATGTTTGAAAATAGACTTTCTCGCGTGACAGTGCATTTACATAGTGCAAATCCCAAAAGCAATCAACTTTCCACTCTGCTTTAAGATAATTTCGTCAAATTGTCCAATTGCTTCCAATGTTTGCAAATAGTAGTAAGTTAAGCAGGTGCAGAGCGTGTGTGCAAGCGAGACAAAAGTTTCGTTCACTTGATACGCACAGACAAATACATACATATACATATACATATGTACATATTACTCCTGCTTTCTTGTTTTGTTGTATCCATTTTAGTGCAATTATAATTCGATTTGAAAATAGTTGGAATGCACCAATTGAAAATAATTTCGAAATGAACAAATCCTTTTCCTTATTACCGACACTTTTCATATAAGCAATTAACTTTCCACTTCGCTTTGAGATCATTTCGTCCAATTTTACAATTGCTTCCAATGGATACAAAGCGCTAGCCAGAGGTGTGAGAGCGAGCTTAAAGTTCCGTTTGTCTTCCCGTTTTCTAATTCCACTTGTTACACCCACACATACATAAGCTTGTTATTATATGTATATGTGTATATATGTAAGCAAGAACCTGTTCACTAGTTTTATAGCGTTCCATTTATTGCATTCATAATTAGTTTGATTTGAAACAAGTAGGGAAGACCAATACTGATATACATATCTATTGAAAATAACTCCGAATATATCAAATCCTTTTCGTAATTACCGGCACTTTTCGGAGTACGCGCGCGCACGCTCCTTTTAACTACATATCGATACTAATTGACTGGAATTGCTTATCGATTTATGATGGATTGCCGATAAAAAAAAGGTATGCTAATTACAGGCAGTGCTGCACCATATTAAGCTCAGGCAAAAAATAGCATTTATTTTGTAATATATTTTTATGCAGCAGAAATAAAATACTTTTAATGCCATAACACTTGCCAGCCCTGGTCAGCAATGCTTCCAATGGCAATTGGGAAGAAGACAAGGGGCAGCCGCAGTGGAAGCAGCAGATAACGATCAGGGCGTGAAGAGAATTGGCCAAGGCAACAAACGAAACAAATGTGTAAATTTCAATTGCTTCAACTAACAAACAACAAATCACAATGTGTGGAACTGTGTGCCCACTGCGCAGACGTAAAGTGAATTCAATTGAGCTCTGCTCAGCTGTTGTTGTGCACTCTCTCACTGTTCATTTGCGCGTTGTCATGTTTATGTTTTACGTTTACCTGTTGCCCACTCACAAACACACACACACACACACGCTCACGGCACATGCAGAGACAAGCAGACAGACAACGGCAAAAGAGAAAACGTGAGGCAAAAGAGGCAAAAGCCAAAGCGAAACGAACCAAAACAAGATTGTTGTTATTGTTGCCCAGCGACAAAGAATGCCGCATATGTTTATGTGTATCTGTGTGGAAATGGACATATGTATGTGCATAAGTGTGCATGCATGTGAATCTGTGTGTGCGAGTTTGTATGTGAGATGGCCCGCAACGGGTTTGTTGGCCCGTACATCGCCTCTTTGGCTCTTGGCATTTTCACAACGTCAGAAGCCAAGAAGCTGCGCAGTCGCAATTTGGATTTGTCTCGCAAGCAAAACTAAATAACAAGTGCGTCCAATTAAAAAGGCGGCTCAAAAAGTGACAGTAAAAGACATAACAAAGTGAACAACAACAACAACAACAGCAAACCAAATTGGGGAACAGTGGAGCAGCGCCCCTTTCATGGTCACCAATGTCAGCCGTGGAGCAAGTGCGACAGATATGTGGCACAGTCTACACCTGGAACTGTGCGGGCGAACTCTATGGCATCGAGTGTGAACTCTGCGAGGAGCGTCCCCTCTGCGCCCTCGATGAGTTCGCCGAGCATATGGAACTCTGGCACTTCGACAGGCAGCAAACACCCGAAGATGAGCTAATGCAGGAGGTGCTCGCCGAGCAGTCCAGCGGCGGCGAGGTCAATGAACTCAAGCAGCAACTTGTCCAAGAATTGAATGCCCTTGACACGCAGCAACCAACGTCGCTGCCTCTCCACCAACAGCAACACCAGCAGCAGCAACAACAACAACAACAGTTGCTGCTGCTCGTCGACACGCTTGCTCCCAGCGAGCGAGCTCAGCTTGGCAACGATGGCAATGTAAGTGCAAATATCCAACTACAATTATATTAGCAACAACTTTAACAATTAGTAACTATTGAAAGAAAGTTTAGCAGACACCTCAATCAATTGTTGTTATGCCAACCAGACATGTTATGTTTAATAACATACAACATATGTAACAAAATGAAGAAAATTGCACATAAATTTATAATCTGTTTGTTCAAATAACAATTGAAAGAGCATAGCAAATTAAATGATAAATTAAAATGACAATTTAAAGTAAACCCAAAATTAAATTAGTTATTTTTTTGGCATTTATTTCCTTATTAAAATTAAATATTTCTTTTCAAATAACAATTAATAATAAAAAAAACAAATAAAAAATTTGTTTGTCAATAACTTTAACGAAATAATATAATAGTTATGAAGTATGAAAATTAAAAGATAAACAATTTATAATTTAATATTATTTCTTTATTTAAATGACACATTTTGATTCAGAACACAATTTGTTATAAAATGAAATAACAATTAATCATTTCAATCAAATAATATAATAGTTTTTAACAGCCAAAATAAATACAAATTAATATTTTAAAATTTGATAAAGTCAAAAAACGAAATATTTTATTTATGAAAAGAAACTTGATTTTATTGAATCAATTTGAAAAACAATAAAATAATTATTGAGAAATAAAGCCAAATTAATTAACTAATACCAAAATGATTCTTTATTATCATTATGTTATTATATAAATGGTTTGTTTGTTATTGTTCATTAGTTACTACTTTATATTTATTTATTCAATTCAAAGAACAATAAAATGATATTTATTGTCAAATGGCACATAAATAATGCTATTATATTATTCGATGTTATTTCATAATGGTTTTATTAGTGTTTTTGTTGTTTATTAACCGCATTTTTGTGAAAACAAACATGTTTAATTAATTGAATTAATTTAAAGAATAATAACAGAAAAATTCTTGAACAAGAACTGACATTTACCAATTTACTTAATTGAATTAATTTGAAGAACAAAAATAAACTTTGCTTGAACAAGAAAGCTTAAGAATTTAGCTGGCACATAAATAATTTCATAACTATTATTATCATTTAAATAATTATACTTATATTCATAATAATTAATTAATTAATAAATTTCATAATATTTTACCATGTTATTTCATCTAGTGTTTATTTATTTATCATAACAACCAATTAATAATGGCATGATTTAATTGTGTAATTAAATAATATCTTGCAGTAGTATTGGTGTTCATATATATATATTTATTTTAGTTTTATTATTTATTTTCATTTATTAATTTCCAACTCTTTGCAGGCCACGCCACCTGCTGTGGACAACCAGAAGCTGTCGTCGGAGCATGTGCAGCATCTGATCGAGCTTTATAAGGCCGAGACACGCCTGTGGAACCAGACGCATCCGGAGTTCCGCAACATGGAGCTGGGCCGCGAATCCTGGCGCCAAATCACCGATGCCTGGAGCGCCCATTGTGGCCGCACCTTTACCGTGACCGATGTGCGCATACGAATCTCAACGCTGTGCCAGCGTTTCCTAAAGCAACGGGAGCGACTGATAGCCGAGGGTGAATTGGAGGATAGCACCAAATTTGTGCACTACGATCAGTTGAAGTTTCTATGCGAACAGCAGGCGCTATTGAGGCGTCAGGAGCACTTGGCGCGCGAGAATTGCAAGCTGCTGGAGATCTATGAACACTATCCCATATTGTGGCACAATGCACACAAGCGTTTGCGTTGCGTGGAGACAATGCGGAAGCGTCATGAGGCGCATCGTGGCCTGCAGTTGGCCCTAAGGATGTGCGACATTAAATTGTCGGGGCTGGCAATGCAACGAAGGCTGCAATCGTTGCGCAAACGCTACAGGCTGGAGAAGATTAGGTATTTGCAAAGCGTGGTCGATGGCAAGCAGGCGGAATTTGTATCCAGTTTCGAGCACTATGCCGAAATGGAATTTCTGCACAAGCACATTGATCCCTATGTGTGTGCCGTGTGCGGCAAAATCTTTGAGCAGCTGCTCAGCCATCAGGCGCATGTGCAGGGCAGCTGTGAGGCGCAGTCCCAGCAGCAGCAGCAGCAGCCACAGTTGGTTGGCGCCGAGACGGAGGCAACGGTGGGTGAGCTAATGGTGCAGCTGGAGCAACAAGAGTTGAATCAGTCGGAGCTGGAGACGGTGCCAGAGCAAAAGCCAGCGACAGCAGAGCAGCAGCCAGCGCCAGCAGAGGCCGAGCTGGAAGAGGAGCTGGAGCCAGAACAGGAGCAACTGGAGATGACAAGCTCACTGCACAATCTTGCCGAGGCATGTGCCGTTAGCAAAGCATGTGAGCTGCCACCAGAGGAAGGCCACGACAAGCAGCGCATGCGTCTCAGTCTGCAGCAGACGCACAAACTGATTGAGCTATATCAGGCACAGCCCAATCTCTGGGATCCCAATCATCTGGACTATCATGCGCGCAAGCAACGTCGCCAGACCTGGCATCACATTGCCGCCCAACTCAATGAGTACCTGGGCTGTCGCTTGCAACGCTACAGCTGGCAGATGTTGCATCGCAAGCTTACAGACTACACCAAGTACTATCGTCGGGAGCGTCAGCGTGAATCCTTGGCCGAGGTGGGCGAGGGCGAGGGCACACGCTGGAGCTTCTATGAGGCATTCAGTTTCCTGGACGATGTGGTGCCCATTAGTTGTGTGCTGCAAAAATCGTTGCAGCAACGTGATAGCAATTTAAAGATCATACAAGTGTATCAAAGCTATGAGCAGCTGTGGTCCACCAATCATCCGGATTACACCAAGCGGAAGCAACGTCAACGTCAGTTGGAATCACTATGCACCCGACTGCAGGAGGAATGCAATCTGCAGATAACTGTGGAGCGTCTAAAGAATCGTTTAATCGAGTTTCGTTGCCAGTATCGTCAGTGCAAGGAGTCGCGTCAAGCGGCCCAGCAGCGTGGCGAACTCTGGACACCCAGCTACGAGTACTATCAGCAGCTGCAGTTTCTGGAGCTGCATGTGTCGCCCTTTCATTGCGCCTATTGTTCGTCGAGTTTTAAGCGTCGCACCGATTATTTGCGCCATCAGCGCAATGTGCATTTGGAGCAACGACGTGGCAGCAGCAACTCATCGAATCCCCTTGAGCATATCTGTCACATTTGTGCGATGAAATTCTCGCTGCGCACCAGCTTGCTTGCCCATCTGCGTCGCCATCTGGGACAGCGCACCCATGTCTGTAATGAGTGCCCCAAAAAGTTCTTCAATTCAACTGCATTGCGTGTCCATCAGCGCAGCCATACCAAGGAGCTGCCCTATGTGTGTGAGCATTGTGCTCGGGGCTTTGTCAATGCCAGCAAACTCAATCAGCATGTGAAACGTCATGCCGAGCAACGGGATTATCCCTGCAATCGTTGCGACAAGGCCTTCTATACGGCCCATGAACGGGACCGACATACACGTGCCCATTTGAACATACGTGACAAGGTGTGTCCGTATTGCAATCGTGCCTTTGTTGTGGGCAGCGCCTACTATGCCCATCTCAATTTGCATCGCGGCGAGAAGCGCTACAGTTGCTCCAACTGCTCCAAGAGATTTGCCCAGTACGCTGGTCTCTACAAGCATCGCAAGCGCTGCAATCCCAATGGCAATGGCAATAATAATGACAATGCCAATGCCAAGTGAAGCCTTTTGCTTTTGCTAATATACATACTAAATTACTTTATGAGGCAACTATAAAATCTCTATATTAATAGTGTACTAGATGTTCCAAAAATTGGCATTTAGACGACGACTACTGCCAGTAGCATCAAAGAGGAAAGACAACAAGCGCAGTCGGCATATTGTGATTCATTTTCAATTGCATAAAATATTGTAGTATATTAAAAAAAACTAGCTAAAATGTAGCTGCCGTTCGCTTTGAATCGGACATGTGAAATAAAGAGACACATCCTGTGACAGTGATATGCATATTTGCTTGCCTTTAATTCATTTATCTGCACAACATTAGCGAATCAGGAGACGCCACCAAACCACAAATAATTGTAAGTAAAGAATACAAAGTGATGGTAAATTCTAATCCAGCCAATTCCGCTTGACTTGATGAAATTTCTAGTTGTGATTTCCTGATCTACTTTATCCTGTATTCTAGCTTCATTTTGCAATTAACTTGTACAAAGCATTCATTCATTCTCTTAGACTAAGCCAAAATATGATTTATGTATTAATATGTATATGTCAATAACATATACACTCTTCCACTTCATTCGTATTTAAATACTTAATATTCTTTCATTTCTTAACTTGGCCCATATTCGTCAACCTGTTCACTGTCAAACTCTATCTCGCTCTAAATAGTGCAAAAAGCATTTCTTGCCATTTATAAACATTTCTTCTTCTAACTTTTATGTTGTCCTTGGAATAAGCTGCATTCGTAAATATTTAGCAGACTACAAAAACGCTTATTAAATATATTTAAAAAAAAAAAAAAAGTATTATTTTTGTACAATTTCTTCGCTTGTCTTATTTGTAAAAGGTTTCAGAGAACAACATTAGACAATTAAAACCACTGCTTATGATTGATTTGTACTCCTTTTGGAGAACAACATTAATGTGTACGATATTATTTAAATGTATATTTGTTTTTGTGTGTATATCGACTATTGTTACTGCTATTGGTACTTACAATGTTACAAATGGAGGAAAGTAGTTAGTAAAAAACAAGAAAATCTATTTGCGGAATACACAAAAATGAAAAAATGCTATAAAATCATTAATTGGACTTTGCGAATCGCTTAAGTTGACGCAGGCGATAGATATCATTGGTTGGCGGCACCGAATTCTGCAACTCATCATCGCTATCATCGCCACCAGGCAGCAGACGACGTCGTCGTGGCGGCAACGCCGTAACGCTATGTTGCACGCCCGTATACGTGCTGGTGTCCACAATCCAGTGTACTGATTTGGCCAAATCAAAGATCTTTGGCGTCAGATCGTTGTCACCATTCGGCTGTGGTGCAGCTGCAATATCAAAACAAAAATAAATCAAACCATCTTGCTAGCTGGCTTACACTCGCTGCACTTACACTCGGGCAGATTTAAACGCATAAAGATGTCAAAGAGCAGCTCAACGCTAACGAATGGACCGCGGAAGCTGTTGGGCGGTGGCAATGCGGCACATAGTGCAGCCAACGCTGGCGGCTGAGGAAAGACGCCGCCGGCTAGGGGATGAGCACCAGGATGGGCACACGAGCGCGGCTTGAATGGTATCATCTGTGTAAAGTCGGGACGTGGCAAAGGTTGCGTTGCCTCACCATCTGCTTCAGTATCGTTATTGTGACTATTTGCGCCACCGCTGCCGCCTCCGCCACCAGCCACCTTGTTCAGTATGATGCCCACATTCTGCAATAAAATACATCCATTAATAACAATCATTGTTAGTTTAACGCAGTGTACGCACCTCTGCATAACCAATGGACTTGAGCTCGGTGCTCGTGCAGGGATACAGATCCAGGAACTTGTAGCGATCCACTAGCTGTGCTGTCTCCTTACCCTCGTATTCTTTCAGCTGCAATAGATATGTTAAATAGTTGCCGTATGTTTGGTATCTATTAAGTATAACTTCTGTTTCAGTTTCTTGTTATTAATTGAATGTCAAAATAACAATAATAATAATTAAAATAAAGTTTGTACTTACATTTTCGAAGACCGCACTGCGACGGCTCTCGACTTTGACAATGCTGGACAAATCACCGATATTGGACTCGAATTCAAGAAAGCGATTCCAAACTTCCACGCTTTTGTGTGGCGATAAACCGCCCGAGCTCAACACACGCTCGAAGAGCACCCGAGTGTTGTTATCCTCGTTGAGATGCGATAGATAATCAATGTAGCACATGACGTATTCGGGACTGCCGCCGAAACGCTTTAAGCCGAGCTCAAAGATGCGGAATGCAATCTCCTTGTCCTTGGAACAATAGTACTCCATCAAGGCAGCCGCCACAAAGATGTGATAACGCGAACGCACATCCTCGCGTGCTTTCTTGAAGATGCCACGCGCCGACTTGATGCCCTCAGCGCGTCGAGCAAACTTCATGTACTGCACATAGACCTGGCGAAAAATGTAATCCGTGTTAAGAAACGACCAGGCAAGCAAATCAAAGCGTTTCAAGGACTTACCAGTGTGGGATCAATGTCGGGCAGTGTGAGTAGCTTGTTGTACATGCTGTGCACCTTCTCGTATTTAAGGCGTCCCTCCTCAAAGTCAGCGTAGGCAAAGTAGAGCAGGGCATTGCGATTCAGGACACCGTTGATGGAACGCTCCAATATGTTGGCGCATTCGTCCGCAAATATTTTGGCTGCTTGCACATCCTGTGAAAGCATACAAATTGAAATCAGTTTTACGATTGACAAAACAAAAACTTTAAGCTAAAATTATTATTATTTAATACAAGGAAGTTTGGGATTGTTGGGTCAAGTAAAATGCGTGCGGCCTGATGCCAAGGGCAACGTAGCAAATGGTACACTGAGACTTGCCACATGTGACACGTTACCCAAGGGGCGACACTTCACAAAAAGAGCAACAAAGAACGTTTTTTGTTTGGTTTTGCTGGCATTGAAGATGCTGTTTTCTATTTGCGAAACTCTTTCGACTGTGTTACGACTACGCACGCCTTTCTCGGTGAGAACGCGTGCACTGGTGTCCAGAAACTGGGATGCCTGATGCCACACGGCCGGATGATGGGTCAACACCAGCAGACACTGCTCTGTGGCAAACATCACGCGACGCGTCACCAACGCTGTGTCCTCGGTTCGCAACGGATTTGATTTCTCGTAGGTAATGAAACGTTTCCACAACTCCACTTGCTTCATCTCCTCTTTGGTCAATGTGGGCGGCACAGCGGGTAAATTACGATTCAATCCTTTCGTATGATACTCCAGCTCTTTGGCCACACGACGCGCATTCATATAATCCCTGTAGAAATATATTTAGCAAATGTAAATTTGCAATATGTCACTACTCACTTGGAACGCTCTAAACTCATTTTCTCCGATATAATGGGATTAATGTTGTGCTCAAACGCAATGTAATCCTTCCACAACTGTTCGATGCCCACAATGGGCGTTACGACCGCCTTTTGGTAGACGCGACGTACGGCGGTTATTTTTTGATTCTCTGCATAGTTGCCCACTGCCTCGACACCGCGCAAAAAGTAAATGTAGTCCTGCCAAATGCTAAACGAATGCAAGTCCATGCCAATCTTCTCCAGTGCAAAATCATACGCCTGTGCCATCTTCTCTCTGCAAGGTAGTGTTACTAGCATTAGGAATGGCAACTGTTTGACCCAGTGGTAACTTACTTGTGCGTGCTGAGGCCGGCCTTGGTCTCCTTAACATAGGTCAAGTACAGCTTCCACAAATCAATATTGAGGATTTTGACCAAACAACGCTGGAATAGCTTTTCGACGCGTTCGTAGTAGCGGCTACGCATCTCCATTTCAATGTAGAGCTTCCAATAGCGTGCTGTTGTGGGAAACACATTCACCAGCGACTCGTACAGGCTGCGCACCTCATGGATGGGACGTGTCTGCGCCTCGCGCAACATTACCGACCACGACTCAATGTCATAGGGCCGCAGCTCAACGACCTGTTGGGCGCGCACCAAGCGTTCCATGCCCCATTCCTGCACAGTTAAATTGTTTGCATTATTCGCCAGGCTACGTTAGTCACAGTAAATACTTACTATGTCAATTTTAATGAGATCCCGTGCTGAAGTCATTGCGTTTATTGTTGCCGGCAAGTTCGCGTTGATATTAATGAAAAGATTGTTTCAACTCCTGCGGGGTTTGGCCAATACACACTGAAGCACTTTGTTTGTTTAAGGTAAGGACGTAATTTACTGTATCATTATTTTGTTTAGAGAAATATGATAATCACGACTGCAAATAAAATAAAACGCGGCCTCCGAAACAACAAGGCTGTGTGACCGTACGTTAAATCCTAAAATATAGTAATACCTTTCATAAATATACTAAGTCACACCCTAGCATATTAAACAATTATATGAAAATATACTAACTTGTTACAGATTACGTATATAATTTCCCTCAAGATTAAATATTATTTGCGCTCTGCACTGTTTCAAATTGAAAACAATTAATAATTAAATTACAAATGCATTAAAAATGTATTTTTACAGCCATTACAGCTAAATTCTTCATTGACTTTCAGTTTTTTTTTTGTTTAACTAGTTACTCGTATCGATGTCTAGCTAAAATTAAAACTCTACTCACTAAGTGACTGTTGACAAAACTTTAAAATATTAAAAAAGGAAAATAATAATTTGCTTCTTTTAAATGGTAATTATTTCGTATATATGAGAATATTTGAAAGAAAAGTAGTGGTATTTTTATTGAATATAACTTGAAGTCCACCTGCGGTTGTTAATCTAATTGTCATCATATTTAATTCTACTAAATACCTGAAGTAAAAATTAATTTTACTTCCATTGTGTTAAAAAATCGCATCACATGTACTTTGTACTTTTTTAAACATATGTAAACTTAGTGAAGCGATAAACACGGCGCCGTATAGCAACAGCTTGTTGCTTTCGGTGCGTAACCGAAAATTTATTTATTTACCGTGATTTCACCCATCGGTTGCAGTATATCGATATACAAAAAAAAAAACCCAAGTACATATCGATTTACTGCGATACATGAAGAACTAACAAACCCAAAATGTGGTATAATATAAGCTTTTTGGTATTGATATACTGAAAGAACAGAAAGTGCTTATTTGAATGGAAAATAGTATATTTTGAAATTCAACTTGAGGTCACGCTGATACCAAACGAAACAATCAAACGAAACGAAACGCATTTAAAAAATAAATAGCAGACATGCAGCAATAAAAAAATTTAATACAAATATAAAATAATAATGTTGAAAAAATTATAAATAGTGAATTGAGCGAATTTATGTATGAAAGATTATTATGAGCTCTCCGTGATAAAAATTTGTGTGCTAATTGGAAGTGACAGTTTTAACTGCCAAAAGGAGAGAGTGAAAAAGTAGTCACACACACATCAGGGTACTCACGTACGCTGACACACCGACAGGACCAG
This sequence comes from Drosophila pruinosa, assembly GCA_018150935.1. NCBI lineage: Eukaryota > Metazoa > Arthropoda > Insecta > Diptera > Drosophilidae > Drosophila > Drosophila pruinosa. Next base: position 14,673,260 of record JAECWR010000194.1, on the reverse strand, counting down.
CTGTTGTGTTGAACAACGACAAAAAAAAGAGGCTAGCATTAAACATTGCTTGGTAAGCAGTCAATACGATTTATTTGCGCTTATTTGTTTTGCCATTGTTTTTATTGTGCTGACACTATATTTCCTGAGTTTTCTGTTGCGCTGGGTGTTCGAAACTAATTTAAATTAATTATTCAATGACAATCAGTGGGGATTGGGGCCAAGTGCAATGCAGCTGCGCCCGTTCCCTGTTTCCTGTTTATGTACTTTGTATTTTGTTGCTGCTGTGTGTTGTTGTTTTCTGTGAGTATTGTTGTTGCTGCTTCCTGTGTAGCTGCAGAGGTTTGTTGACCGACAAGTGAAAAAAAAGTGCGCAATGTAAGCAATCTATGTATGTATATATGTGCATTTGTATGTGAGTATATATAGTACATCATATATACATATTGTGAATTTATTTATGTGTGTGTGATAAGGCATAATAAGTGTGTCACACAGACACGGCGACAACAAGAATTACACGGCGGCTTTTGTGTCAAAGTGGAGCAAAAACTTTTTGCTGATTGTGATAGTATTTGTCCATAGCCTGTATGTGCATGAGTATGTGTGTGAGTATGAAAGGGAAAAACTCATGTATGCATGTCAAATACCGACACACGCACACACACACGGGCAATTGCTGTCAGTGTCATTTGACGAAACTCTCAGGAGCTCATGCTCTCCTGCTTTTACTCAGACGCTTACTCTTTCACTTTGTGCGCTGTTGCTCCTTGCACATCATCATGTCAACTTTTAACGCTTGTTTTTAATTGTGCATAGTTTTAAAGGCATTTAAGTGGCCTTTGACTGCAGGCATGTGGCAACGACGATGGATATGGAAATGGCAGCGGCGCCTGTCCAACAGCTTTGCCTACATTCAGGCGCAAGCACAAGTATAAACACAGACGCACACATACACTCATACGGGCACACGCAACCCCTTTCCCTTGCAGCAGTGTCTTCTATGTTAAGTCTTTGCAAGCAAATAAACACAGCAATTACTTGAAATGGGAACTGCTACGCACACAAATACACACACACACACACACAGAGGCATACCTATTACATGCATGTGCATATACATACATACACATACACAGAGCTACATAGATAGCAAGTGAGGATTTGTGCGAACCGTTCGAATTTCTTATGAAATGTTGTTAAATGTGTAGTATAATATTCCCCATCCGCTTCCACTGGCACCGCGCTGGCCGCAATTTGGTTGAGTTTTTAATGGGTCTGCAGCAATTACTCATATAATTTGTACAAAGTAGAACGTCAAAGGGCGCTATGAAAGAGTTGGGACGTGGGGAGGCAAAAAAGGTTTTGGGGTTTGTCTGTTGATTGATTATCAAATTGCCACCGAAACTCACCGAACGACAGTTCCACAATAATAATAATAATAATAATGACTGACATATATATGTACATATGTGCATATGTATGTAAGTATGTACATATGTATGGATGTAATCATACCACATGCCACACAGTCGGCGCTTCACATCCATTTTGTTGCTCATTTTTCGCTGCTTCTGCTTCTTCTTCGTTTTTGCAAGCGGGTTAACTAGCTGGATGGCAGGGCAGGGGCGGCGTCAGGCTAAGCTGGCGCCTCTTCGTCTAAATCCCATGATGGAGACGAGCATTGCATGTTCGCATACAATCAAATATATCTAAATTAATCATTCAATCGCATTAGTTCCCTACAACAATAGACATGTGTGTCGTATGTGTGTGTGTGTGTGTGTATGTACATGTGTACTAACAATATGAGCGCACATAAGTGCATATGTCGCATATGTGTGTGTGTGTGTGTGTACATGATTGTGTTGTGCTCATCAAGTGCTTGCATATCAATCTCAATAAAAAATACTTTATCAATAACACAACAAAAAGTTCAATTGGCTTATGAAATACGTCAAGAACGCTTTTAACATTTAGGGCACCGCATTAATACACTTCTAAAGTTGGCGCTGTTAATGTGATGCTGTTAATGTGTTACTGTTAAGCGTATAACATTATTATAGGTTACATTTCTGTTATACTTCAGATATTATATTTGTATACTAGTTGCATTATTTGCAGATTTACGTTAAAAGATGTTACTTTTAAGTAGTATAACAGACTTATTATGCGTTTAACTAATAATTGCACAAAGTTTTCTCGTTTGTGTACATATTTAATTATTGCTCAAGTGACGTTTTCTTCTCGAGCCGTCGTATCTGTAGATTTCTAGAAAGTCTCCTTCAAAATGTAATTAGAGCTGTATTGAAATGAACTTATATAGTACGTTTGTTGCTTATCAGCACTTTGTTCAATTAAGTCGAGGCCAATTCACTGAACTCAACGCGTTGAGATCACATCAGCAACATTGAACAGATCTGCATTTGTTTGGTTTTTTTTCTTCTGATCTGAGTTCCGTAATTGCGAAAGAGCATCTGAAGTACCCGGAGAACCGAGCGTGTACAACTAGTGTATGTATTAGTATTGAGTTGACGAATATTTGTTTTGTATTTGAATAACAATGTTTTGGATTATTGTTGCTGACGCGACAGCAACATGCAAATGGGCCCATTGGGTTAGCATTGTATAGTGAGGTAGGGTTAGAGTATGGAGGATGTACCAGTTACAATAGTTAACGACATGAAAACGACTAATTTGACTATTGGTAAAGGCAGGTTATGGGCGTCTAAACAACTCTGGAGGTAGGGAGGGGGTTGAGGAGTCCTTCACTTTATTTCATTTCGATGTCAGACAACAAATCGCTGACTGACGTGATAACAAATAACCGCAAAAATTGTTCCTGATTTCTTGGCACACTGTTGTTGTTCCCAATCAATGTACAAATGTTTGTACATAATTTGAAGCACCCGCTACGCGGAGGGAGCAGAGGGTAGAAGGGAGTGGAGCTGCTCCGGACAAATGGAGAGACCCATCAATGTCAAGTCTGTAGTTTGCTTTGTTGCCTTCGCTCAAACGGTTCACTTTTGCGGATTTTCCTGTGGTTTTTTCTAATACAAACTGAAATGTCCAAGGATCAGCTGTCCATTGTGGGCGTGCCATTGCGTGTGGGCGTCAAATATGAGCCGCGTCTGAGTATGCGACAAATCTACAATAAGAAATACTTTCGGGATGAGCGCTATCGTCACGAGGTGGCCAATCATTATCGTGACTTTAAGATGGAGCAATCGTCCCTGCAAATGCATCGTCAAATGCCAATGGGTCGTCGTCGACGTGTGCGTTGCGTCCGTTTGTTCCGACCATTGGCAGCACCCACATCATTAGCGTCATCCTATGCCCAATTCCGTGGCCAGTTGCCCACCCATGTGCACTATTTTCCCAGGTACATAGTACAATGCTAATTTAAATGACGCTCGCCATATACATATATTATATTATAGTGTACATACATATGTGTATATCGGTTTACGGCTGGGTGTGTGAGACAGTGTGTGTCGGTGTGTCATAAATGAACGGTATGTACACGTATATTGGGGCTGGGCAAAACCCTGCCCCAAACCCATGGGAAAGCACCCTACGTTGTTGTATGCGGTTGACGTGAAATTTCCGCCACATCTTCAGCTCGAGTTTCATGGCCTTTGCGCTCAGCACACTGACTAACGTCACTGCCATGGCTATGATAAGCTCCCTCTATGTGTGTGTGTATGGGTGGGTGGGGTACCTTTGGGTTTACCTACCAGTTTAACCAAATACATATATTATCTATATACGAACAACACAGCACATCAGTTAGTTTGCATGCCTCATCTTCTGACATGTAATCGGGCACCATCTCCTTTTCCTTTCCCTTCTCCGGCTCAGCTTAGCAGCTTACGGCTGTGCAAAATGTCAAAATGTCATCTGGTAAAACTATGCTCAGTTCTCCACTTTATGCACATATGCAGTTTGTGAAAATTTTCATTTATTTAGCACTAGACAAGCTGCAAGCTGCCAAGCTATCGAACTACCTTCTAAAGGTCGGTACTGCACGACCCTCTCAAATCTTTATGGACTAAATTAACTTTTGCATACTTTAAACTGAGAAAAGCAATTTGAAATAAGATTCTTTGTAATATTGCAAAGCTTTTTGCAGTAGAAGTATTTAGTAGCAGTAAAGTTGCCGCGATAAAGTTGTTAAGGTCGGTACTGCAAGACCCTCTCATATCTTTAAGGGCTAAATTAACTTTTCAATACTTTAAACTGAGAAAAGCAATTTGAAATAAGATTCTTTGTAATATTGCAAAGCTTTTTGCAGTAGAAGTATTTAGTAGCAATAAAGTTGCCGCAGATAAAGTTGTTAAGGTCGGTACTGCCCGACCCTCCGGCTGTTACTTTAAAATAGGTTTAATAAGATTTAAATGAATTTCCAATCATTTACTTAGTTCGGTATGACGCGATCCCTTTATTTAATTCTCTTGTTTCTATATTTTTAAAGTAAAAAAAAAAACCATTTACAACTGGTAAATCAATGGCTACCCTTTCTAACTGAAAAAACTGCATGCTACTACCTTTATTACTCTTGTCAATTTGGCAACAGTTGAGAAACCCCAAAAAACTGCTGGCTTTTATTGATTATGCTGTAAAAATCGTCAACGGGGGGCCTAACCTTTTACTTTTTGGGTAATCCCATGGGGAGTCTATTTTGAGTATTGGGTTCATCAAAAGAGCTATTTCCGCGTCGCACTTAACCTCACTTGTTGACACTGCCCATAAACGATAACGATAACGATAAGCAAATAAGAACCTGTCCTGCAGGGTGTGGGCTGGCTTATGCTTCTTTTTGGTAGTAAAGTTGTCGAAATCGCTATTTGATTATTATTAGCCCATTTGCCCGGTATTTTTATATACCCTTTGCTGTTTGGGGCTGGCTATTAAAATGTTGGTCATGCTATGTGTGTAACGCATTCAATGAGTATAAATAATATTTACTTTATCTGAACACGATATGGCTCTGAGACTTTTTATTCGTATCCGTCTGTCCGTCTGTCTGTCTGCCTTATTCAATGCAAACTATTATCACAGCTGTTGAGCTAGCGAGCTGCTATTTATTGTAGGATAGGCATATAACAAAATTGTATAGATCAAAAGCTGAAAACATTTTAAATTGATATTATTTATTTATGCTTTTATATGAAATATATACATATATAAAGCGTATCGTAACTTCGGTGTGCCTCAATAAAAAGCGATTTTCTTGTTTTATTTATTAGTATTTTGTTTGCCTGTTTGCTTGTTTACATTGCGATTGCATTATTGTTGTAATTAATGTTTGCCTTCTTGCTTCCCCCGCCCCTTGTGGCTAATTACAGATTCGGTGATACGTATACGCCCCGTGGACGGCAAACGATTTGCTCGGCGGCACCACCGGACGACACCTACAACGATACGCTGAGGCGGATCAGAAGCGCCCAGAGCTGTGACGAATTGAAGGCGCTCGTGCAGCGCCACCTCGACTGACATTGGGGAAGACGAAGCAATGGCAACTGTAAACAACAAGAACAACGTGACCCTGACAGCAACAGCGGCAGCAACAACAGCAACAATTATGAGCAGCGTGTACTAGATATTAATGCGCTAAAGGTGGAAAACCTACAACAGCAACGCATCGACTTTTATACGTATTTGCAACTGGCCAATAGCTACTACGAACGGGGACTGCAGGCGAACATCAAGTATATGCAATCGATTGGTCAGCGTAATGCAATAAGGCAACAGCAGCAGCAGCAACAACAACGTCAGCGACTTAAGCAGCAGCAGCAGCGACGCTACTCACTGGAGGCCTGGCCGCAACAGCAGCAAACAACAACAGTTGAACAGCCCTCAACAACAACAACAACAGCAACGATCACACATAGATTGCCAGGCAGATTAAGTGCAATATTGAAGAATTTGCGGCATCGCCAGCGTTGCCAGACCGTCTACAACAACGAGTGCACAGCGACCGCCATACGTGTACACATAGCGCCTGTGCAACGTGCTGCCATCGATGCTAGTAGCATGTGTGATTATGCCGAAAACAATAATAATCATATTAACAATAACAATATTCATAAGCATAGTGATAGCAGCAGCAGCAACAACAGCAGCAGCAACATTGCAATAGTCGAAGAAGTTGATCAAAAGCCACAACAAAAGCAGCAGCATCAACAGCAACAGCAACAGCGTAAGCTCTATGAAATAATCGATAACTTGAGCCAGTTGAGTTTGTGCGATAACAAGAGCAGTGGCGATAAACGTTTGCCGCTCATTACGTTCACCGACTACACGCAACAGGTGGCGCTGTATGGCGGCAATTTTGATATTATTGCCGTTGCCGCGGGCAATTGTCAATTGCACATACCCAACGAAGCCAGACCACCAACATAATACTAGTAATAAACAATAACAATAATAACAATAACAATAGTAGTAGTACACAACTGTAATACTCGATAACAACAACAAGTGCAATTAATTGCCAGACACAACAAAGGGAAGCAAAAAAAAAACAAAAAAACGGTAAACGAAAACGCAAACGATAATAAAAGAAAAGCGCAAGCAAAGCAAAGCGCAAGAACAAACAAACAAAAAATTAATCGAAACAAAACGATTTGCGCGCGTCATCGGAAATCGCTTTTATATGCAAACGACAGCCAAACAACAAGAACAACAGCAGCAGCAGCAACAACAATAACTTAAACAACAGCAGCAGCAGCTAATAACGGCTGGAACAAAATATAAAACGGCTTTTGAGCCAACAATTGCGTATTTGGCGTTGCGATCGAACAATGGTTGCGGCTGCTGCCGACGCCCGAATTGCAGCAACAACAAGCGACGCAGCCAGCACAGCGACGTCAGCGCCAGCAGAGACGTCGACAGCAACGGCAACGGCAGCAACGACGACGACGACGACAACGGCATTAGAAAACGCGAATAGCACAAGCGTTGAAATTGCCGCATTAACGGCCGCAAGTGCCAGCGATTCACAAGCTGCGACCTCCAATCTGAATAATAATAATAATAATAATAGCAGCGTCAGCAGCAGCAGCAATCATATTGATAACACCAATATCAACAACAACAACAACAACATCAGCAGCAACATGTCCGATGTAAGCGATGCCGCAAAAACCACAACAGCAGCAACAGCAACAACAACAGCAGCAGCAGGCACAGAGCCAGGAGCAGCAACAGCAACATCAGCAATTGCTGCCGTTGCGGTGCCCAGCAAAAGCGCCGTTAGCCAGCGCAATGTGGATATCAAAATCGAGAAGACAAGCAACATGGAGGCAGCCACACAGCAGCTCACCAAAAAGGTGCTCAAACTCGATCTGGGCAGCAAGAACTTGGACGAATACTCGCTCAAGTCGCCAAAGTCACCAATTGCAGGTAAGCTGAAAGTGTAGACTGTAAGATATTGCCTGGTAGAAATAAAGAAGATTAAGTTGATTTCACGACAGCAACATAATTGAAATTTAGCATTTCCGTTTAGTTATTTTTCACTGTTTTCAATTGACAAAACTGCTATAAACTGCAACAATTGCCGGAAATGCGAATAAAAAAAATGTTGCGAATAAATGGCTAATTAAAATTGCTAACGAACATCGTTAAATATTGGAATGAATTGTGCTTTAATAAAGACACAATTGGATGTTGTTAAGGGCCTAAATGAAAGCGTTAGGCAGCAGACTGAATAATATATAATAATTAATTTAGAAATAATAAACGTGAATAAAAGTTGAGGCTCTTATACCAATGAGCATATTTTCAATTAGTTTTTTTGGCAATTAATTTAAACTAAAGTGGCCACTGTGGTTGTGCTTGGTATCAAAACTGTGAATTAAATTTGCTATAAATATTGATTCGACAGACAGCAGCTGACAATATTTTCCAGAAGGGGAAATGAAACTGTAAAAAAAAGAACATTTTGCAAACAAAACTATTGCTTAGATAGGGTTTCATTTAAAGGCTAGATGGGGAGGCGGGAGGGGGGGATGGTGGGGTAAATGTACTCGGTACAATCGGCACATAGATCGTTTTGTTTGTGATCGCCTTATCGCATGTTTATTTATTTAATTTTTATGTGTCGTATTTTTGTTGTGCTCTTTTATTATTATGAAACGTTAATTAATTGTTGTTTTATTCGCAGCACGATTGCCGCATCAAACATCATTGACGTCATCGGTGGACGTTGAGGATCGGAAAACATTACGAGAGGCCTTATATCAGGGTATATTCCATCGACATCGCCGCACCATATTTGCCGTTGGCAGTTTTCTCCGTATGCTACGAAGCCGTAACTCTCAATATAATACCATACGTAGCTCATCGGAGGGTGAGGATATCGATGAGGTTAGATAAGAATATGTCTATACGCATATATAGTATACTATATTCAGATACTTTGTATGCCAGCGTCTACTAGTTATATACATAGTAGTTGCATTAGTCTTTTGGGCCACATCGACAACAACCAATCACAGCAGCAGCAGCAGCAGCAACAGCAGCAGTAACAATAACAAAAAAAAACAACGACGACAATCTGGGGATTATAATATTCGATGAGGACAGACTGATGATGATGATGAGCTACTATTATTGATGCTGGCTGGCAATGTTGCGTTGTGTTTGTTGTTGTTTTGTGTGTTTATGTCTTTGTTAGGCAGACGATAGTTGATAGCGTATATACGATAGTTTCTACGATAGTCTATAGTGATCATTGCATGTATGTATGTATGTATATGTGTATTATTGTGTCATCAAATCAAATCAAATAATCGCGCTTCAAAACACAACAACAACAAACATTCTTTACGATGTATCTTGTTAAGCAGCCAACAATATACAAATAGACCCCAAACAAAATACAAAAGCAACCATAAGACTAGCCACTATGTTGTGTTTAGCATTTAGTAGTTAAAAACCAAAAAATGTAACAAAATGAAACCAAATCCAAATACCTACATGTTAGTTAGCCTGTGTCCCCATTTTAGTTAATAATAATAATAATATTGACTGCTGCTAAATCGTATGAAACCATTGTCTGCAACACTAATGCATTCCAAGACGAAGCTTTCCCCAATTATATCTTTTTTTTTTTTTTGGAGCTCACTTTTTCCATTTTATCTCCAAAGCTAAACGAATCTGAAAGACGCCTTATCTATAAAAATAAAAACAAAAAAAGAAAACTACAAATGAAATGAGAACAAATAGCAAAATTAGTATTTAAAGCCTTTTTCTTATATATACATACAATATTTATATGCATATATTTAAGCTAATTGTGAATCATTAATAACTATTGTACTACTCTATGTATGTATGTAATACTGTCCAACTGTTATACTGTCATACACTCACTGAACATGTCCGCTTCAGTCTGCTAGCCCTGCAGGTAGTTTTGTTTTGTTTTTTTATTTACATTAGCTTAAGCTTCAAGTTGTTTCGCTCGAAATGCAATAATATTAAATTTCTTAAATATACCCCAAGTTGATCCAGTGAGGTAGAATGATAATAATCGTAATTTTTCAAATTTTCAAATCCATCAACTATAGCTCCTCGAGTAATGATCGTTTTGTAAAAACAACTCTCTTCCAATTTGCAATCCCGCGCTTTCAAATTATCGTTGACAACACTTAAATCACAAATGCACTGTGTATAACAGTTGTATAACACTTTTGTAACACATACCTTTTGTAACACATCATCTAGTTTGTAAGCAAGACCGCTTCAGTTCGTTCTGTCTAATGCTGGTACATATCTAGCTAGCTTTTGTTTATATTATATTTAGATTGGATAATAATATGCCATATCGTATAGCTACTGTACTTTCTTTTTAAACATATCTTCTTCATATATGTATATGTTGAAAATATCGTATCAAATTACTGGACTAGTATAATTTTCACAAATGACAATTTTTTCTAGCACAATAATTCCTCCTACTTAATCTACTTAATGAAAAAGGAAAACAAAACATTCGAACAAGTTTTATTTATATCTAGAAATCTAACAACGTTTCCTTATGCCTTATAAAGTTTTGACCAAAATCTTTGATTCAAAATTGGACCACAATATACCATCATTAATGATATGTTCGCACTATCTGCAAGGGTATAACAGTTACGGCATGCCGTTGATAGCCTTTTCTCAATATATATCGTCATATGTTGTCGGTAGATGCAGAATCCTTGTCAGAAATGACTCCTTCATTCAGTAACCAATTATCCGCTTCCTTGGCTCAGTGATACGATTAATTGCCTGGACTTGAGGTTGCACTCGAGACTCGTTTGCTAAAGGCATGGTTACTTCAAGGATGATGATGATTAGGTGACAGCTCTGTCATTCCTGACAGGTGATGATAGATACTTTCTAATAAAGTAATCCATCGGATAAGAGAACTTCTTAAGGAACTCTGCATGCAGGATCTTGACATCCTTCTTATCTCTGACGGAAGAGACTTTGCTTATCTTGAATTTATAGAAACAATTTAATATAAGTATATTACCCTGCATTATATATATATATATGTATGTATTGCGTTGTTTTTTTTTGTTCTGTTAATGTTTTTGAAATGATATTTGTTGTTATTTGTCGGTTTTCATTGCAACGGGAACAAATCTTAAAAAGGAGCACTTGAAGAAATGAAATGTTTTTTGGCGCATCCTAATAATAATAATAAAATAAATATATATATATAAAGTTCTAGATATATGTATACCAAATGCCTAGTTATAGTTTAAACACGACTATTGTATACCCTTTGATGCGCAGTACACATACACACACACACACACACATGATAATAATATGATATGTATATGTATTTTAGAGCATTTTTGTTTAGAGCTAGATCACTAATTTTTAAAGATTTTGTACAGCGACAAATCGATTTATATTGTGTATTTATATATATATATATATGTCGAAGAGTATCGCTAAAAGAGAATAACAAATTTCATGACAAACCAACAAAAAAGAGAAAAAAATAACAAAAGCAGCATTGTTGGCATTGTTTTCATAGTTAATTTGCTACATACTTAGTATATACTTCATTATTACTACATACATATTGATTATTGATTATTATTAAATATGCATTTTTTTTTGTTTTTTTTTTGTAATAAAAACCAAGTGAAAATCCAGTTAATTTACAAAAGAATAAAACAAAAATCCCAAAAACCTTTATTGCAGTTTCTCAAGATGCGTAAATTTCTCAAGTTTCCACATCTATTCGATCGATGATCGTTTGATATTATTATTATACACTTATATACATGATTATCTATCTATGTTATAACTGAAGCATAATAAATTCCAATTTAGTTGAAAAATAAACGCGGTTGCCACCAACTTGCATTTGGCATCGTTATGGTCGGCATCATGGGCAACGTTGGCAGCGGCATTGGCATTGGGATCTGTCGACTGGCTCCAAGAACTCCACCATAGCCCAGCTGCGAGAGTGCGATGTGGTACTGAAAAGATTGAAGAAAATAGTTAATAAATAGTATAGATTAGTTGGTTTCAACAATATGCAGATAAATATTTTGTAATGACAACCACTGAAAAGTCTAACGAATAGTTCAGCTAAGAATTCAGTAAAGTGAAATGTGAAAAGTGTTAAGGCAGCTCTCAGAGAATAATTACTGAAATTAAACTTATATATAAAGTATATATAGCGTTCGCCACTCACCTGCTTCGGATCAGTGGGCACCACATAGCTGTCCTCTTTGACTGCCTTCTGGATGGAGCTGCGTAAGGCAGCCGCTTCCTTTAGATTCTGTTGTGTCACACGCACTTGAGCTGCCTGGCCGCTGGGCACCTGCACGGGATTCAACAACCAGGTGGGTTGCACCACCTGACGACGCCACAGCTGACGAACAGGCAAGGCAAGACATAGACACATCCAACTGAAGATGCAGATGATGATGCGGCCATTCATGTTGACTGAGCGCACTGTGTTCAACTGTTGGCCAAAGTGCAATTTGTGGCAACTGATAACTGCAATTTGGCATTGCATGGTCAGCAAAATGTAGCACGTTGTTGGTCTGTGCTCTTCAAGTGCATGACAATAAGTAAACTATATATTAACTTTTGTTTTGGGTGGTGAACGGCATTGGTGACCGGTGCAGTGAAAAACGTGCCATGAAAAAACAACGTTCTTTAAGTCGTTAGATTAAAGCAAATGGATATTATATTACAGCTCATAAAATTGATTTGCAGAATTCTGCTATCGATCAACAATTTGCATATACTGAAGAAATATTTCAACGTTGGAATTTCAAATAAAACGTCTTCAAAGTCATTGTGTTTTTGCTTTTCAAAAAATGTATATAATTAACTTAATAAGAGTTTGCAGAATAATTGGAGCAGGCCAATTTGAATTTTGTAAATCTTGATATATTATTAAAATTAATAATAGTCGTATGGTACAAATCCTTTTATATACAAATTGTTCAAATTCGTTATCCATATTGAGTATGGATTTCATTTTTATAACAATTATGCATCAAAATATAGAATAGAATCAGAGGACCTATTGATCACTTTCCAAATGGAGTAAACATTTGAAACTAATCAAAAATGGTTTGGAAAAACATAACGCAACACAATAGTTTTTCATGATTTGCCCCTTTTTTGTAGAGCACACAAAATTCTTCACTACAATTCGTTGTCGTCGTCATGTATTTCAATGTTGGCAGTTGGCACACAAAGCAACTGCATTGTGGCATTATTGTTGAAAGTGTTAATAATGTTGAAAAGAGAATATGTATAAGTACATATTGCAAAACATTATTGTACTTATATTAAAGTTAAGTTAACAACTAGGTGTGTATCTAAACGTGGAAGGGAGGGAGTGGGTGAAAAATGCGCACATTTGCATGTCTTGCATCGCTTTCATTGCTGTGCATTGATCGGTTGGTTTGGTTCGTCAATTGGTTCATCTTTAATATGCACATCATCATCCTCCTGATCCTCCTTGCTGTTCTCATGCAGCAGCACATATTCACGCGAGCTGAAGCCAAACTTGATGACATCCTTCTCCATCAGCTCGTAGTATTTGCGTCCATCGATCTTCTTGTTGTTCAAAAATGTACCATTGGCTGACTCCAGATCAATGAGATATAAACGCACCCGTTTGCCCTGACTGCCGTCATCGCGTTCAAATGGCACCAATCGGTATTGCAGAGCTGCATGCTGTTTGGAGCAGCTGGGATGATCCACAGCTAGATCAACTACTTTGCGATCTCGGCCCACAAGGAAGCAGCTCTGTCGATGTATGTGCAAAGTGGGCAGCGCTGTTTCGCCCTTAAAGGGATATAGACGCCAGCGACGCTTGGGTTTACGTGCCTCTGGTGGCTCCGAATATTTGACCACAATGCCGTTGACTTTGTTGGTGTCTTCGGTGAGGGCACCGCTTAGACCGAAGTTGGGTTTCTCTTTTTCGACTGGCGACTTATCGTCGCCCTCTTTTTGTTTATCCTTATCGTTGCCTGGTTTGCCCCACTCAAAGTGCTCCTCATCCCGATTGCGACGCTGCTCCTGACGACGTTGTCCGCCACCGCCGCCACCTCCTCCCCTATAAGGACGATCTCGTGGACTGCGGCTACGACTACGACTGCGTCTAGATATGAATGTATACTTACGAGTTAGTAAATAATATATATAGTGTTTTCTACACTACTTACCGACGAGCATCTGGAGAACGTCGTGGTCTGTCGCGACGGTCGTTACTGCGAGGGCGCTGCTGTTGCTGCCTACGATCCCTGCTGCGTTCGCGTTCCCTATCCCGTTCGCGCCCACGCCGCATTTGATTCTCACGATCACGCTCGCGATCCCGTTCTCTATCTCTGTCCCGCTCACGTTCACGTTCTCGCTCCCTCTCACGCTCACGACTACGGGAGCGGCTGCGGCTTCGTTTACGCGGTTGTTTTGTGTTTTTGTTGGCTCCGCCACGTTCGGGACTATCCCATTTGGAGCGCTGTTCTTGCACCTTGCTGTCCAGCGTGTTAACATCACGTTGTTGCTTCTCACGCTGTTGTAGTTTCGGGGATTCGTCTTTGATTGCTTTCAGTTTCTTGTTTTGTTTCTTATCGCTGGATTTGGATGCAGAGGCACTAGTATTGCTGCTGCTACTGCTACTGCGGCTATTACTACTACTACTATTGTTGCTACTGCTGCTTGAAGAGGAGCTGGATGTTGAGCTAGCTCGCTCTGATTTACGTTTGCGAGTTTGACTTTTATGGCGATTTTCGGCATTAGCATGCTTCTTGATCTGCTTCGTTGTGGTAGGCTTTGCTTTTATATCGTCATCACTGCCTTTGACAGGTGCGTCGTCGTCACTGCGATTGACACGCTCCCTGCTGCGTGCTTTGGTGAATTTCACCATAGTTTTTAAGCAATTATTAAACAAATTATTGAAAAATAAAAAATGGACAACACTATGCCTTTGAAATTATGCTAGTGATGGTAACACGCCGGCTTTGATTTTAACAGCTGTTTAAGCATCGATACTTCAAGTTGTTATCGAATTGGTGCAGCTCTGAATACAATATTTAAATTACACACTTTCACAAATACTCCCTTATATACGTACCAATTGCCTTTTACAAAATTCTATTATATTGTATATAGATATATTAATTTTTTCAAATGCGAAATATATAAAAAAAAACCTCAACTATCAAATTTCAGTATTTTTGTAAGATGCACGATATACAAAAATATGTATTTTATCGTGATAATCAACAACAAAACACAATTCCAATCACCTGCAGTCAAACGATAACAAAAAAATTAAAATTATTTGACAGCTTTTTAGATTACAAAAACTCGAATTTTAACACTCTTCTGAGTAAAGTGTAATTGAAAGCAAGAGCTTTAAATATTACATTTTATTATCAACGGATCGAAAAGGTACAAATGTTTTTTTTTTGTTTAAACTAAGTACTCAGATCAAAAAACAGTTTTGTGTGAATACAGATTCGAACGAAAGTTCAAAACACGTTTACTTGGTCTCACAGTCCCTGCAGTGCGCGCCAAACAAAATATTTGTGAGATTACACCATATAAACATTATATTCCTCTATTATTATAGTAAAAGTTGTGAGTTTATCTCAAAGTTTAATATAAATTAATAAAATTAATATTGATTTAGCATCTTCGATTTTCTTTACAACGATTCCATCTAAATAATTTGTGCACCCTAAAGCAGGACCATGAAAAAGATAAAAAAAAAAAAAGAAAACATCTTTCTTACACTTTCCATTTTGAAATCATTCAGTATTTTCCGTATTTTCGTTGGTTCGCTTAGTATGGTCATATGTAAGTGTAGTCGGTTATTTGCTTCTAGTGCTTTCTTATAACTTAAAATCACTTTTCGACCATCTGAGTACTTCGGAAGATTCCAATCTATTAATTGGTCGGGACCTTTACCAATATTTTTTTCATCTTAACTGCTTAAAATAAAAACAAAGTAACAAAAAGCCGTTATCATATTTGCTTTTTTTTATATGCATTTTTAACTAATTAAGTGTAACCATGGTGTGGAAGTAGTATGTCCCAGAAATTCGGTGGACGTAAAATAGTATATTTTTAAATTGAATATGCCGTCACGCTGTCTAGAACCTACAGTGTTTGTGTTGTTCTTCTAAAAAGTGTGCAAGTGCGTGCTGAGAAAATTTTACAAACTGAAAATACAAATTGTGAAACCAAATAAGAACGTTTTTCATCCAAAATAAGATAACGAAAATAGCAGCAATATGCTGCAATATAATGTAAATGTAAGTAGTTTCTCAATTTTTATGAAAATGCAGGCACCCATGCACGCTGCATTGTGTGGTCTGTGGCAATCTCTTTTTTTCTTTTTGTTACTTTTTTTTTTGCGACTGAACGACTATTTTGATATTTCTACGGTACCTTTTGGGTTTTTTCGCAGTTCATTCTACACGATTGTGTGTGTGAGTGTTTGTTTTTGAGTGTATGTGTGTTGAAAAGAAAAGCATAGGCACAATTAATTTTATTATAAATTAAAGTAATAAAAAGCCATTATGCTCTTTTCCCCTTAATATCAAATTGTGAAATTGATACATATCATACACATTTAAACGTATATGGAAATACATACATATATAGATGATAATATATCGGACCAAAGGCATTTGTTGCCGTTGCCGTTAAAATGCAACAACAAAATTTTAGTGGTCATACTCTCTTTACGTGCAGTGAGTTTCGTGCAATACATATACATTTGTTGCTACTTTTTTTCGGCGAATTTCTTTTTCTGTTGTGGTTGCATCTGCTGCGGCGAAGATAACACCTAAGTTTCGTTGTTTATTTTTAAGTGTGTAGTAAGCGGAAGCGCATATTAATATATAAAATAAACAAGTTGCGGTTTACATAGTTACGACATGACCATCATCACCATCGTTTTCCAATCCTTTTTAACCTTCGATGTCTGACTCCTTTTCCTATAACTGCATTGCCCCGACGCTCATTTATTAATTGACTCTTATTATTGTAATTGTTCGTGGTATTCCCGCAAAAGAATGGTGCCAAATTAATTTGCAACCAGCTGTTGATAATCAATGCATAGTCCATACGAGTAATCTTTAAAAAAATTGCCAAAAACATATTTCGGAAATGAAATATTGTACATACACACAATATGTATGTATGTATGAATATACAAAAACCAAATAAACTTAAAATGGACGTTTTGGCATTTTCGATTGATGGCCGCAGACACTTGTGTGTGTGTGTGTTTTTGTCAGTGTGTGTCAAACAGCTGATGTTTATCGATAACATTTAGAGTCATTTGCAATTGGCTGTGCATTTTTCCTGTGCTTATACATTAACTACAAAATATGCTTAACCAATTTGCAAAGGGGAGCTGCAGGTGCAGTGTCCATTTATATTAAACTTTAAACACTCTCAATTTAATTCGATTTTACCAGAAGCAGTGCGCGCGCGCTATTTTCTAATTTCTTTTGTGTGTGGAGTCGTCTTCGCCATTTCGTTTCTGGTTGCAATTCGCTTTCAATTGTCTACTGTGTTTGTTATTGTTGCAAATTGAAGCGAATTCAAGATAATCGACGGCGGCGACGACGTTGTTGTCTTTTTCATCGCTGATGTCGACGTCGCGTCGTTCGCCACAGCTGACGACTTTTCGCATTAATTTCATTTAGTTCGAATTATTGTACTGTCAAAATCGAATTTTATTTGAGTTTTCGTTATGCGTATGCATGTGCATGTGTCTGGCATTTAAGTTAATTATTTCCTATTTTTACGTACGTGATTAATTGTTACTTTTGCAATTGTAGTTTATTGAAGATATCAACGACAAATAAAATTTGAGCAAAAAAACAAATAAAACAGAAAAAAAACAACCGCAAATAAGGCAACTCCATGAAGTGCTATTAAAAAGGGGGATAACTTATCGCATTGGACGAACTGACCCCGAAATACAACACCTACCAACTTGATTGAGCCAACCACATACGCACGGCGGCGTCGGCAGCTGACGCAGCAGCAGCATCAGCCGCAGCAACAGCAGCAGGCGTCAGCCATGAAAGTGGATACCGTCAAACTGAAGAAGGGCTCTTCGGAGCTAACTTCAGAATGTCGCGAATTAATCGATGAATTAACCAAACGACGCACGCGTGCCGAGCTACTGGAATTTTTGGACACGGTGCACGTTTGGATCTATGGCAAATGTGAGCTATATCATTGGATTGAAATACTTGATCGCTTCGACAAAATCCTAGAGGAGGCAGCGCGGCATGTCAATGGCAATGAGTTTGTGCTGCAGTGCGACACAACATTTCTCAATACGGTGAGTACAAGACGTGCACTGGGCACCCACCGACTCCTCCAAATTGATTAATAACATTTGTTTTGTTTAGGATGTTACATTGCTGCTGCACGTGCTCAATTTTACCACACTGCTGATTGAGCATTCATTCTCACGCCATTTGTACAATTCAATTGAACATTTGACGCAGTTGCTCTCATCGCAGAATATGGACATTGTTCTGGCCGTGCTCAATTTGCTATACATGTTTTCCAAGCGCAGCAATTTCATTCCACGCTTACCATTCGAAAAGAAGGAATTGCTAATTGTGAAACTTTTCAATATAGCCGAGGTGAGTTTATCGATAACACAAGTGCATTAAAACAATCGGATTTACATTATATGCCCGTTTTGCAGCGATGGGGCGATCCAAATTATGGTCTATCGCTTAAGGATTGCTGCATTGGTGAACCCAAACTGGAGTTTCTCTATCAGCTGTGCATTGACTATGTGGACGAACATGGCCATGCTGCACAGCTGGAAATACCAGATATGATGGATCTATGTCATACAGCGGCTGCGCCAGAGGTTATCAAAACCATTGCCGGACAGATCTCAAAGCCCAGTGAGGCCATCAAAATGCGTATTGCGCATCGTGTGCGCCTCATCTCTGGCTTCAACAATTACAGGCTGCGTCTGCAGTTTGTTCAAGCTCGCCTGCAGGCAGTCTCCATTTTGATCTACTCAAATGCGCTGCAGGACAATACGGATAAGGTGCTATACGCTGGCTTTGGTGAGGAGCTCTGTGAGCTCATTGATAAGGAGGATGTGCATTTGGTGGAGATACGCGCTGCCGTGCTGCGTACTCTTACATCAATGCTGCACTTTGATCGAAATCCCAGTGTGCCGAGGTGAGTGTTGTAAAGTGTATTGTGGTATCGAACCATAGTGTTCGATGGCATTACGAATTGTGCGCTTATTGTTAATTGCTTTTGTCATTTTTTATTTTTTTTTGCATAGAGCTGGCTCCCGTCTGATGAAGATTGTACACTATACTGGCGCCGAGCGTCAAGGTGGTACATTGCCGCTATTGGTGCGCGATTGCATCGATAATTTAACCACACACGGCCTAACGGAACGCTATCCATTGATCTTGGCCACCTCATTATTTTCACTGCTCTATCATTTGGCCAGCTATGAGTTGGGCGGCTCGGCGCTGGTCAAGAGCGGCATGATGCAGTCACTGCTGCGCGTCATCAGCTGGCCGGGCGTCGATCTGGAGCATATAACATTTGTGACACGCGCTGTGCGCGTTATTGATTTGATAACCAACATAGATATAGCACGATTCCATCAGAACAATGGACTCAATGTGTTTATTGATCGCCTTGAGAAGGAGATCAAGAGTTGTTGTCGTGCATTAGCCGAAATTGGCATAACACTGAAGGAGTCAACGTTGAGGGACGAACAAAGCTTGACAGATAAACTGGACAGTTCGCTGGAGCAGGCTGACGATGATGGTGAGCTGTGGATTGTAATTGGTTTCTTTGCTTAACCTATTATTAATCTCTTTTATGCATTTCAGATGCAGCCACAGAGAATGCTTCGGTGGCCAGCGGCAGCGCCTCACCACGTCGTGACAATTCCAGCAGCGATGGCGGCGGCAGCGCCAGTGAGCATGCCCAGCGTGCCTACCGCGCTTTTATGGAGCATACAGGCGGCGATCGTCAACGTGGCATTAGCATCTTAGAAGGCGGCAGCGGTGGCGCATCTGCAGCCAGTTGGCTGGACATTGGCACACGCAGTTCCGGCATCCATGCGCTCAGCAATTTGGCAGCCGCTGCAGCAGCCAGCAACAGTGTCAACGATGTGAATGAAACGCCACAGGAACGCATTGTGCAATATCCAGCAAATAGCTACTATGCACGTCCATTGGCCGAACGCAAAGCGGAGCTATCCACACAGCTGCCCAGCAGCCTGCAACCGAAGAAGCCATCGTGTGTTACCCAACGTGCTGCGTTGTTAAAATCCATGTTGAATTTCCTCAAAAAGAGCATACAGGATCATGCACATTTCAGCAATATGCGCAACATTATGGAGACCAGTTTGACGCAATCGCTGCGTCACATCATTGCCAATGCCGAGTATTATGGACCGTCATTGTTTTTGCTGGCCACCGATGTGGTCACCGTCTATGTGTTCAATGAGCCCTCGTTGCTATCATCGCTGCAGGACTTGGGCATCACCAGTGTTATGCTGAAGGCGCTGCTGCAAAAGGATGTGCCTGCCACAAGGGAAGTGCTCGGCTCGCTGCCCAATGTCTTCTCGGCTCTGTGCTTAAATGAGCGTGGACTTTTCGAGTTCTTGTCCTATGATCCATTTGATAAGGTTCTAAAGGTGCTGCTCTCACCCGACTATTTGGTGGCCATGCGACGACGTCGCAGCTCGGATCCCTTGGGCGATACAGCCACCAATTTGGGCAATGCCATGGATGATCTGATCAAACATCATCCATATTTACGTGCCGATGCCACCGAAGCTATTGTGCGTCTGCTCAATGAGCTGGTGCGTCTGGGCTCGGATCCCAGCTTCATTTGCTGGCGCGCCAACAAGGAGAGCAGCTCCACAAATGCCGCCCATAGCGCAGCACCATCCACACCATCGCCCTCGGCCATGGTCATGGTTGCCGCTGGGCCTGTGCTCCAAAGCGCCGCCGATAACAATGACAGCAGTGGTGATGACGATGATGATGACGATGAGATGAGCTCCGCATCCCAGCAGCAACAACAGCAGCAACAGCAAAGGATTGCGGCACCCAAACAACAACAACAGTTGCCAGCAGCACCACAGCCAGCTGCTCCGCCGGCAGCTGCTCCACAACCAGAGCGTGAGGCAATACCATTGATTGACTACATACTGAATGTGATGAAGTTCATCGAGGCGATCTTTAGCAATAGTCCCAATGGCGATCATTGCCGTGAGTTTGTGCAAAAGGATGGCCTTACACCCATACTCCAGCTGCTATCGCTGCCCAATCTGCCCGTGGATTCACCCGTCTCCACCACTTCCCAGGCGGTGGCCAATGTCTGCAAGGCCATACTGAGTCAGGCGCAGGAGACCAAAGTGCTAGACGTTGCGTTGCGTCAATTGGCCAACATTGTGGCCCAATTGAAGCCACTAATCAAGCACTTTACCTTTCCCGGTGGCAGCGTGCTGCTTGCCGAGCTCGTGTGCTGTCAACGTCTGGAGGATGGCTTCTCCAATGCCAACTATACGCCAATTTTGCATAACATGAGCTTTGTGCATGGCTATGTGGTAATGTTGGTGCATCTATGTCGCAACGCCTCCACCGAGATGCGCACTGTGCTGCTCAAGCGTTGGGGCGCCAATCGGGACACTGGTGTACAGCTGCTCCAGCAGTTGGTTCAACTCTACATATCGCTGGTGTGGGAAAGCACCATATTATTGAATCTATGCTCGGATGAGCCCACCCAACATCCAGATCTCATTTGGGATGAGATTGCTGCCCAAATGTCGGCAGCCGCTGGCACCGCTGATCCATTGACCGAAGCGGAATTGTCTAGGAAATTGGAACGTGCTGCCGACTTTCGTACCAAATATACGCCCGAGGAGCAATTTCGTTATATCAAATCACTGTTGGCCGCCAGCTCGAGATTGGGACGCGCCTTGGCCGAACTGCTGGGCACACTAGTGAAGCTATCGGTGGGTTCACCACAAACCCGACAGCGTCGCCTCAACGATCTGATCAGTAACATTAATAAAGTTCCTAGTCCTGAGGCACGTGAAATCGCCCGCATACTCAGCTCCATACTGGTGAATGGCTTCAGTCATGAGAGCATATTGCCCAAACCGGTGCCCAAGTTGAAGCTAACGTTTCTCATCTGCTCGGTGGGCTTCACCGGTCCCATGCTGTTCGATGACAAACGCAGCGCCTTCCATCTGATGATCTCACAGTTTTGTGCCGAGAACGGACTGAAAGCCTTCTTTGAGATGTTCTATTGGGCCCTCTCGCTGGACAATGTCTCGCAGAAGTTTGCCTTTGATCAGTGGGCATCCATGGAGGATTTGATGCAATCCCATGAGGATGACAAGCGTGATTGTCCCGAGGGCACTGGTGAATTCCTAGATGCTTGGCTGCAATTACTCGAAAAGATGGTCAATCCACGTGCCATGCTCGACTCACCATACACGATGAGTCCGCGTGTCAATTATGTGCCCTTCGAGCCAGTCTTTTATCTCATACACATCCATCAGCTGGCCATGCAAGCGCTGCGTCGCATCTGGTGCCGTCGTCCCATACCCAACTATGGTGCGAGCATGTTTGAAACGATTATACTAATACTGAAGCATCTGATCAAGTCGCATCAGATGCTGCTGGATCGCTATCACACTCGAATGAAGGAGATTAAATTTGAGAATCTCTACATACGCAATACGGATGAGGGATTGAATGCCGAGCACATACGCACCCTGACGGACATGGGCTTTAGTCACTATCACATCATTGAAGCGTTGCGCAACAATGCCTCTCTGGAGGAGGCCACCGATTATTTGCTTAACAATCCCGAAGCGGGCGCCATTTACAATTCCAATCATTCAATGCAATTGCCCATGGGTGGCGGAGCAGCTGCTGTGGCAACTGGTTCCACACAAAGTCTTTCGCAGGGCAGCTTTGCCTCGAATGTCGCTGTCGCCGGTGATATGGACATTGATGTGGAATCCACAGCGGGTGCTGTTGGCGCCAGCTCTTCGGATAATCTGGCAGACGGTTCGCTGCAGGGCGCCAACAAGTCGGGGGCATCCAGCTCCAATGCCTATGATTACAGACAGCTCAAGTTGATGCCACCGCTAATCTTTGATCGCTTCTGCGATGAGGCCGTGTCCCGAGCCTTTGAGTTCATGGAGGCCATACCGGATACGGTGAACAGTGCTGCCGATCTCATAGCGGTGCTCTATCGCCGTCTCAATCTGCTCAATCGTCAGGTGTTTGTCACCAACTTTGTGCGCAACATCATTCAATGGGTGGACTTTACACTGCAGCTATTTGAGCCCACAACGGTGGCAGGAACTGGAGGAGCTGCGTCAACGGGTGCCACACCCAAAGCGGGACGTTTGGATGAATGCTTGACGGGGATGACGGCGACACGTCTATTTGTGCGCCTCAAGACCTCAACGTTGCTGCTCGAAGAGAACTACAGTGATTTGCATCGTCCGCTGGTCGAGGCAATTACCGCACAGGATGCAATGGTTTCGCTGGTCAAGCTGCTGGACTGCATGAGCCAATGGATGCTGGAGCAGGCACAAGTGGACAGTCAACAGCGTGGCACTGTGCCGCGTTGGGTGCAAAATCTGGTCGATCTCATCGATGCCATCGATAGCATCAGTCACATACTGCAACGCAAGGCCAATATGCGTGCCGTGAGCAGTGATCTATGGCGCTGGTATGATGCATCCACCGGCAAATGGAATGCCTATTCCGATGCCAACAATGAGCTCATACGCAATGCCTATGCCGCCGGCGAACGTTGGCTGCACATCAACATTGGGCGGCAACGTTGCACGGTTAGCTTCAATTGCATGACCCAGGTGAGCGAGGCCAGTGGCAGTCATCGTCCCGTCTATCCGGCTTTGAAGATATGCGAGGCCATCAGTCAACTGCAGAATCCCATGCCCATACATAAGGTGGACAATCTATTGAATCGTGTGGTGCGCACCTCACCAGATGGCACTGGCACTGTGCAAACGGATGAGCTGGTGCCGTTGCGGCAGCTCATCAATTTCAATGAACCCACAGCAGCAGCAACAGCAGCAGCAGCCATGTCGACGTCAACAGCGACAACGTTGACGACCACAACAACAACAACAAACACAGCAGCCACAACATCAACATTGCCATCGGCAACGACAACAACTCCAACAGCAGCAACGGAATCAACCGGCGAGACGGGCAATGAGGAGATTAGCAGCAGCAATGTGCGACAATCGCCGCCACCGGCGATGACCACACGCAGTAAGTCCCGTCAAAAGAATGCAGCTGCTGCCGCTGCCGCCAAAGCGGCCAAGGCAACCAACAATTCATCCTCATCCGCCTCGGCCTCCTCGTCGTCTACGGCCATACCGAAGCGCACGCAAAAGATCATACTGAATGAGGAGCAAGTGGGTTTGAGCAAGTTCGATTGTGGTCGCATCATTGGCAGCATTGTGGCCCTGCTGCAGCCTGCCCAGCTGTTGCATCACGAGACCAAGCTATCGCTGTTGCGTCTCTGCGCTCGCCTCACTCGCAACTATGAGAATGCCCAGATCTTTATACGCTGTGGTGGCGTACGCATGCTGCTCCAATTGCAGCAATCCTGCAGTTTCATGGGCTTTCCCACCTATGCCATTATCATACTGCGACATGTGCTGGAGGCGCCACCTGTGCTGCAGGAGGCCATGGAACGTGTGCTGGGCATGAGGGCGGCAGGCATTGTGCCCATTGGTCATCGGGATCTCATCTATGTGCTCACACAGGTGTCGACAGCGGTGTCGAGGGATCCGCAAATCTTTGTGGCCGCCGCCAAGGAGATGCTCAAGGGCGAGTACATGTTCAATGCGAACAGCAACAATTTGGTCGACGATGGACGTGTGATGGTCAAGTCCAAGTTTGGACAGCAGCCGACAACAGCAAGCAAGGACACAACAACAACGACGACGACGACGACATCGTCGTCGTCAACGGCAGCAACGACGCCACCAAAGGAGGAGCTCAAAGATGATCCATTGGTGCAGTCATCGGTGTCGGTGCTCAAGGAGCTGCTGCTGGCTTTGGTGCAGCCATGTTGTCACTATGGCGGCGCCTCCACAACGGAGCAAGCGACGCCGCTGGCAGCCGCCGAGCTGCTGCAACCGGATCAGCCAACAATTGGTGGCGCCGCAGCCAGCATAGCCGACGATGAGGTAAGTGTGTGTTGCCAGCAATTAATAAACTATACTAATTTAATCTCTCCCCCCCCCATCAGGACGCCACAACATCTGCCAAGAAAGCGCCACTGGGCGCCACAGCTGCGCCAGACAAATACGAACCATGCTGCTGCACCTGGCACATCCCCACCAGCACACACAGTCATGCCAAGCCCACACTCTCGCGGGCCACGCTGCTCAAACTGCTGGCGGACGCAACACGCGCCTATCAATCGCTCGTGCCGCGCGTGCTGCTCTCCCATATCTACACGGCTGCGGATAGTCCATTGATTGGACAGCAGCAAACCTTTCTCGCCGTGCTACTCGATCGCTTTCTGCCGCTCACTCAGCGCCAGCATGTGCCCGAGGTAAGCACCATGGCCAGAGTGCTGCTGTGCTCCCTCTCCGATTGCTATCAACAGGCGGGTGTGCAGCAACAGGTGGCCGAGGAGTTGCATGCTGCTGTGGCACGTGCACTGGCCCAACCGGACTCAGCGGAGAAGCATACACGTCTGCAGGTGTTGATGAGCCTGTTTCCCAATCTGATTGAATCACCAATGCTCTACGACAAGGTGCACATGCATCGCAATGCCATGTATCGTGTGCTGTTGCGTCAGGGTGTCATGACATATCTGACCAAAGTGGCACAGTATAAGGATCTGTCCAATCACAACACATTGAGCACACTTGGCGCCATCTTGCGACCGATGGAGATACTATTGCGCTTCAATGTGTCGAGCACCACGTTGGGCTCCAAACGCATACTCTTTGGCGGCGCCAATGGCAGCAATGCCAATGGCAATGGCAATTCAGGCAGCTCTGGCAATGCCAATGCTGGCGGCGGACTGGGCGGCGGCGGTGGCTCCAATACTGTCAGTGCCATCATCAATCGACGCCTCTATCCGCGTCTGGCGGCACGCAGTGCCGTCAATGCCGCCGTGGATCGCTCCAATGCCATGGGCGGCGAACATGTGTTGCGTGACATTATACGCAATGTGCTGTCGGATCGCCGGCATACCTTTGAGTTCATCTTCAATGATGAGATGGCTGTGGACTCGGAGGATTCGGTGGCGGCCACAGCTGGTGCAGGCTCAGCGGCTGCGGCGGCTGCAGCTGCAGCGGCGGCCGCAGCAGCGGTAACAGGTGTTGGCAACAACTCGTCAGCGGCGGCAGCGGCTGGCAATGCGGCGGCTGCTGGCATCGATGCGGCAGATGAGCGCAGCAATGGCCCAGATGCAGTGGAGCCGCCAGGTGCGGCGGCGGCAAGCGGCGCTGGCACAACGGCCAGCGGCATGGGACCAGTGCGACGTGTGCTCAACTTTGATCAGCTCTGGGATGATTTTCTGCAATGTGAAGGATTGTTCCTGGCCTCGCGCAGCAACAGCAACGGCGGTGGCGCCAGCGGTGGTGCTGGCGGTGGCGTCGGCAGTGCTGGTGCCGGCGGAGCGGGCAGCTCTAGTGGCCTGGCAGCCGTTGGTCAGCAGAATGGTGGCAACAATGCCAGCGGCGGCACCACAGCTAGTAGTGGCAATAGTGGCGTTGGCATTTCCTCAAGTGCCGGCAACATTGGTGATCCTCGACTGCGTAGCAGCAACTCGGATGTGGATGTTGTGGGTGGCATTGCGGGCAACAGCAGCTCGGTCAGCAATGTGGCAGCCAATGCGGTAAATGATGGCACCAGCGGTGGTGGCGGTGGCAGTGATGGCGCCTCCACCTCATCGGATACGGCAGCTGGACCGGCTGTTGTGGTGCGCAGCACAAGGGAGATGAATGCATCGCTATTGGGTGATGTCAGCACCAGTGATTCGGATTCGGAGGCATCCACGGAGAACGATGAGCGCAATGCAGGCGAGGAGGATGACGATGATGATGATGATGCGGCCGATGAGGATGTGGATGAGCATAGCGAAACGGATGTGGATGAGGAGCGACCACGTCAATTTATCGAAGTCTTTGATCACATCTATGAGCCGGAATCATCGGAGACGGCTTCGAATGATGCCGACGTGGATGCCGAAGATGATGAGGAAGAGGATGACGATGATGACGATGAGGATGATGACGATGATGATGATGACGATGACGATGATGGCGATGTGGATGATGCCGGCGATGTGGATGATGTGGGCGCCAGCGCACAGACTGCATCCGCCTTAATTGATCAAGTGCTGGCCCAAGTGAATGGCGGCTCCAATTCCACATCGTTGCCCTCGGCTGCGGCCAGCTCCAACAATCGGCCACGTCGCAGTGCCGCCATTGAGCCAAATGGCGGTCTCGGCGCCAATCATGGCGACAATCGCAGCAGTCTCGATGATGCCACACGTGAGGCCAACAATTATCTGTATGAGCGACTTGGAGGTGATGCCCATCATCACCATGTGATGCCACAATCCTCGTCCGGTTTTCGTGTGCGCATGAACAGCTCCATTGCGCTGCCCCTGGACATTGATGTCAATGGCGGCGCCTCGTCCTCATCATCGACAGCTGGCGCTGGCGGCGGGCCTGGACGTGGTGGTGGCGGCAACTCCAGCGCCAATTCGGTGGCTGCCGCATTGCGTTCCTCATCCGACTCCTGGATGGCACCGGACTTTAATTTCATTGGCAGCGGCACTGGCGGCTCCTCAGCCGATGTCAATGTCAATGCCTTTATGCCACCGGCCATCATTCAAATGGAACGCAATGCTGGCGGCGGCGGAGTCGGTTCCGTCAGCGGTGGCAACAACAACAGTCAGAACATGAGCAATTTGCTCGACGATCAGCCACAAGCGTCGTCAGCAGCTGCCGTTGCGGCCGCTGCTCTAGCTGTCAATCGCGCCATTGCCACCTCAAATATTGGGGATGGCGGCGGCGGTGGCGCTGGCGGGCCGGGCAACTCGACTGGCAGCCATTCCAACAATGGCAACACACTCTGCACGAACGGCGTGCGTCGACGTCTGCTCTATCTGGATCAGCAGTACTGCGTCTGCATGCCCACGCACCAGAATCCCACGGAGGAGACACAAATGGAGATATTCACACAGGACGGTAAGTGCAGCAATTGTCATGGTCAAGGAAAATCTGTCTGTCCGCTAGAAGAATCAATCAGAGTGTAAGAACTCGGGGCGTAGAACTTACTAGTAGGCTAGCTATCAAGTCTGTGCCTCTGCAGTGAGTTTATATACCCTGCTAGAATACAGCGATAGCCGGGTATATACAAATCTGTCTGTCCGCTAGAAGAATCAATTAGAACTGCCAGACTTTAAGAGCTAGAGCCGTAGAATTTAGTACACAGCTAGCTATCAAGTCTGTGCCTCTTCAGTTAGTTTATATACCCTGCTAGAATACAGCGATAGTCGGGTATATACAAATCTGTCTGCCCGCTGGAACAATCAATTAGAACTGCCAGACTTTAAGAGCTGAGCCGTAGAATTTAGTACACAGCTAGCAATAAAGTCTATGCCACTTCAGTAAGTTTATATACCCTGCTAGAATACAGCGATTGTCGGGTATATACAGATCTGTCTGTCCGCTAGAAGAATCAATTAGAACTGCCAGACTTTAAGAGCTAGAACCATAGAATTTACCATACAATCAATGCCAAACACTCGTCTACTTTGCAGCACTTCACTGGTGGCTGGAGGAAGCCAAGGCGCTGGACATGGAGAGTCAGACAGATGCCTGCCTCTATGCCGCACACTTTCTGCTGCCGCATCTGATCAAGGAGCTGAAGGCTGCCCATCAGCAGCGCAAGCAGGAGGAAGCGAATCGCCAGGCGGCAGCTGCAGCAGCCGTTGCTGCCACCGCAGCAGCTGCAAGTGCAACGGCAATTGGTGCTGCAACTGCTACCACAAGCAGTGGTGGCGTCATTGCACCGGTGCCTGCAAGTGCGTTGGGCATCAATACCATCTCGTCGGCGTCAGGGGCAACGACCACCACGAGCAGTGTGCAAGCATCGACGCCGGCCACATCCCCGTCCGCAACTGTATCAGCGATTCCAGCAGCAGCAGCAACAACAACAACGCCGCCTCCACCGCCACCGGCAAGCAATCATTTCCGCAGTTCCATACCCAGACTGATACCCTCAATGCAGTTTGTGAATGCTGCCAGCTTGGCCACAGGCGGCGGTGCAGAGGCAACGCCAACAACGCCGCCACCGCCGCCGCCACCTCCTCCAACAGCAGTAGCTGGAGGAGCAGCCAGCGACAGCATCATGCATCCCACGCTATTGAGCAGCAGCAGCAACATATATCCCCTACCAGCCACAGCCTGTAAGTTACCAGTTGATTGTATGCTACTTTACAATTGTTAACACTCTTTGTTTTTGCAGCTGGCGATTTGGTAGAGCAACTGCGTCCTCGTCGTCTCAATGCAGCACGTCAATATCAATACAATATCTATGCCGAAATCGATTTGACCAATGAACAAGAGGCGCCAGCTGGCGGAGCGGCAGCAGGACAACCAGTTGCCACTGCTGCTCCGTTATTTGGCAACGTGCAGCCGCCGACGCCATCGAGCGCCACCTCGCGACTGCCGCCTGTGCCGCATCTGCCCGCCGCTGGACGGTCACGTGCGCCGCCTGATATGTCGGGCATACGGGGACTGCAGGTGGGTTAATGGCTGATGACAAAAACTAAGTTTAATTTATTATCAATTTAGATAAAGTAACTCAGGTTTATAACACCCATTTTGTCCATTAAAAATGGGTATTATAGCGTGGGTTGACACTTTATTTATTATTCAACAACAACTGTTGAGTGTGTCAGTGTAAAAGAGACTAGAAGAGCTGTCATCATCCCCCACAGTTTAAAGCTTTCTTGCAGTTTCGGCAATTCTCTCTTTCGTTAGCTTTCTCTCAACTCCTTAGTGTTGCCAATTTAGCTGATTACCCGCCAAAACTGCAATTCAGACAGCAGCTGACGGGCATAGCTATAATCAAGCGGATAATTTCTTTGGTTCTGGCTTTTCCCAGCTGACATTATACTTCAAGAATTGACAACACTTTGGCCGTTACTTCAAAGCACTGTCAAAGCAAAGACCAATCACATTTCGTTTAATGCACACTGCAAGAAATATGCTTGCGACATGTTTATGTGACGCTTTTAGTTGCCCTTAGCAGATGATTTGTTCGTTCAGTGTAAAGCAAGATAACGTCACGAGCTTCGTGTTTTTTTGCACGCATACAAGTGCAAGCTGATTTAAGTGCGATGATCTCAGCTATGTATTTTAAGAGCTAGACATTCCAAATTTTACATATAATTGATGCATTCAATCTAGTGTATTTGAAAACTAGTATTTAACTGTTTTATTTTGCATTTAAAATTTGCAGCATGCCGCCGCACGTCTCACGAACAATGCCATTGCGAATATGCCGCGGAATATGCCGCTGAGCGGACGCGGCAATCGCAATGATTTGCCCGCTCGTCTGCAGCGTCTCTCCCAAGCGATGACTGTGCGGCACAGCAGTGGCAGCAATGCCGCCACCGCCGCCGAGATGGGCGATGAAGCTTGGCGCGAGTCGCCAGTGCGTTTGACGAGCGCCAGTGATTTGAATTTCCCTTTGCCGCCGCCGGCGCTTGAAATGAATCTAAATTTCCCAGAGCAACAACAACAACAACAACTGGATGCATTGACCGGGGAGCCGCATGAGGAGCTACCAGAGGAGCCAAGAACAGAGTCACCCATTGGCATGCAACAGGTGCCGATCATCTCAGAGCTAATGACCAGCGATGAGCAGCTTTCGGAGACGGAGACAGCGACAGAGGAAACGGAAACGGCGACTGAGACAGAGATGGAGAACAATGGCAACGAGACAGAAGCAGCTGCAGTAGTAGAGGAGGAACAGGCAGCTGCAACGACAACTGAAGTTGGAGCGCAGGTGGAGCCAACACTGGAGCTGGAGTCGACAACAGCGCAGGTCATTGATGCAGCTGCCAATGCAGCGACTGTGAATGTGGCTGACACAGAAGCAGATGCCGGACAAGCAGCTGCCATTGATGAGGCAACAGCTGGTGCTGTTGGTGGCACCGCAGCAGCAGCAGCAGGAGCAGGAGCTGCTGTTGCTCCAACAACAACAACAACCGCTGCCATTGTCACCGACATGAGTCCCGAGGTGCGTGCCGCTTTGGGTGATCTGGAGGTGCCCGAGGGTGTGGATCCATCGTTCCTGGCAGCGCTGCCCAGCGAGATGCGTGAGGAGGTCATCCAAGAGCATTTGCGCATGCAGCGCATTCGTCAAAGGGCCCAACAGAATGCCATACAGATTGCACACGATTCGTTGGTCGAAGTGAATCCCGAATTTTTGGCCGCATTGCCGCCCAACATACAGAGCGAAGTGCTGATGCAGCAGCGCATTGAGCAACAACGTCAGGCAGCCCAGAGTGCCAATCCAGAGGATCCCGTCGATACGGCGGCCTTCTTTCAGAATCTGCCCGAGAATTTGCGACAAGCGGTAAGCATTCAATTGGAAGATAGCAATTTGCAATCTGTCGATATGTAAATTAATGAATGCCAAATGTTTTTGCAGATATTGACGGACATGGAGGACTCACAGATAGCCAGCCTGCCGCCGGAGCTGGCTGCAGAGGCACAGTTCCTGCGTCGTGACTGGGAGTCACGTAATGGCACACGGATCGATGCGCATCCGCCAAGTAATGCACTCTGTAAGTTCTGCAATTTAATTAACAATATAAATGCCGCATAAATTAATATTGTTCTCAACACATTCACAGCTCGCTTCCAGACCACGCTGCAAAACTTTGACGAGGCACGCTGGCATAGCGCCATCTGGTATGATGCCAGCGGCAATGCACAGCCACAGCAGCATCATCAGCACACGACCATTGTGCATCATCATCACATAGCGCCCACCACGGGTAAATCGCTGGCACTGCTCATGATGGAGGATGAGAACATATTGTTAGATCCCGATTCATTGGCCACACTATTGCTCTTCCTGTTCGTTGAGGATCAGAAGGTGAACAGCGTGCGTTTGCATCGTGTCATACGCAATCTGTGCCATCATGAGCCGACCCGTGACTGGATTGTCAAGGCACTGATTAGCATTATACAAAAGACAAATGAGGATAATTCAAATTTCGGTGCCACCGGCAATAAGCCCGAATGGTTGAAATTGCGGGTGGATGCCGCATTTGGTTACAAGAGCAACATCTTTTTGATTAATCGCCAATATGATGGCAGCGCACGTAGCATTAGCATTAATCCGCAAGCGGCACAGATGATAGTGCGCAATTGTTTGGATCTGTTGTTTGTGCTGGCCAAGCATTATCCGTTTAGCTTCTTGCCGTACAATCGGGAGGCCAAGTCACGTAATCGTATGTTGAATGCCGTCTTCAATTTGCAGCAGGCGGCCACAGCAGTGGCTGCTGAATCTGCATCGGCGGCACCAGCTGGTGATTTGCGTTCACGCTATCATCGCTATCAGATTGCGAATCGCTTACGTGGCTACTTGGACGATCATCATATGCATCAGCAGCAGCAGCAGCAGCAGCAACAACAGCAGCAGCAACAACAACAGCAGCAGCAGCAACAACAACAGCAGGCGACGACTTTCAAGACGCCGCCATTGGATGAGGCACCTTCCACATCAAAAGCAGCTGCTGCCAAGGCAGCGGCCAGCGCCTCCAGTTCCAAAACAACAATTGCCTATCAGACAAATGCCAACAACTTCTGGGACGTTGTGCTCAACATTGATCGACAGACACCGCTGCGTTTGGCCAATGTGGCACAGTTTCCGCTCACCTCGCAGCCCGCCTGGAAATGGCAGACCAACAATAGCGACTTTTTATCGTTTAGCGAATCGCCCTTTGGCCAACTGCTCGAGATGCTGCCGTACAAGGTCATCTGTCGTTCGCCGCATTTAACCGATATGCTGGTCAAATTGTTGGCCTCGTTGAGCGTTGATTTGCCCAAGGAAGAGGAGCAACCGCCGCCGCCACCGCCCCCACCACCGCCGCCGCCACCAGCACAAGCAGCTGTGCCAATGGATGAGCAATTGATGCCGCCACTGATGCCCCTACAACCTTTTGCAATGGCCGAGGATCCCCTGGCCGTGGAGCAGCAACCCACAGCAACAGCTGCAGCAGCAGCAGCCTCAGCGCCACAGCAAATGGAGCAGCAGCCGCATGATGGGGAGGAACACGATGATGAGACTGAAGAGGATGATGAGGAGGATGAGGACGACGAGGATGATGACGATGAGGACGATGAAGATGATGTGGATGAGGAGGAGGAGGCGGCACAACAAGCAAAGCTGCCACTGCCGCTGCCAGCATCAAATATCTCTACAAAACCGCGTCGCAAAATCTATGCCAAGAACTTCTCTCAACTGCAGCTGGTGATCGAGGTGCTGACCCATCAATGTGGCACCACCGAGGGACTCGATAATGTGACCAAATTGATTGTCAATCTCACGCAATGTTCGCAGGCCTCCAATGCCATATTCATACAGTACTTGACCGCCGCCATACTCGGCCTGGCCGAGGAGGTGCGTCAGGCCATCCAAACGCTGCTCAATGAGATTCGCGCCTACAACAATATGCTGGGCCAGCCGCAAACATCAGCAACGACTGCTACACCATCCACTCAATCGTCGGAGAAGCCAAGCACAAGTGGAGCTTCAGCTGGAACTAGTGCTGGAGCTGGTGCAGCCTCATTGCTGTCCAATTTAACCGTCCATGAGGGCACGATGCAGGATCGTTTCACAGCAGAATCGGTGATCATATCGGCACCCAAAAATGCCAAGCCCACCTGTGAACTGCAACTGCCCTCGATGAAGAAACTCATGTCCAATTCCTCGGCTCAGCCATATTTCCTGCGCACCTTGAAGATCTTTATGCAGGTGCGCGACATGTATGAGTTGCAAAACAGTCAGAATAACAATGAGGATATTGTGAGCAGCGAGGATATTGATATAACTGGCAATGCGACACCGCCACCACCACCACCACCGCCGCCGCCACCGCCTCTGCCACCCTCCGCAAACAGCATGGAAACTAACGATGCCTCCAACAGTGGCAGCAGCAGCTCTGGCACCGCCAGCAATACCAGCTGCAGCAGCAGCAGCAATAACAAGACAACCACAAAGCCCACACTTAGTCAAATACTCTGCCTGGATGTGCTATGGCACACGTTGAGCGAGTGCCTTGTCGCCTTAGAGGAGTCCAAGGATGAGTTTGCAGTGCTGGTGCTGCAACCCACTGTTGAGGCATTCTTCCTCATTCATGCCTCGCATCGTGTAACGCCCAAGAAGCCGGGACGTGGTGCCAATGCCAACATTACAGTGCCCGCCACTACCGCGGTGCTTGCCTCTGGACTACGTGTGGTCACCACCCATGCGATGGCCTCGGAGCACAATAGTCCACAGTTGGACGACACCAACAGCAGCAATGGCAGCAGTCAGGCGCACAATTCCTCCAGCTTCGAAGGTGAGCAAATGGCATTTAGGATATGCGTCTATAATAATATTTAATTGCTTCTTTATTCTCGCTGCACAGATGAATCGCGTCTGCAGGATGCGGCGACAAGCACATCGAGTGGCGCTGGCGTCGCGTTGACAGCGCACGAGCGACAACTGAAACAGGATCGCCAGAAGTTCTTGCAGTTTGCCGAAAAGCATCGCACGGTGCTCAATCAAATTCTACGTCAATCGGCCACACATCTATCGGATGGTCCGTTTGCCGTGCTTGTGGATCACACACGCATCCTGGACTTTGATGTGAAGCGCAAGTATTTCCAAACCGAATTGGAGCGACTCGATGAGGGCATACGACGTGAGGAGCATACGGTGAGCGTACGACGTGTCACCGTCTTTGAGGATTCATTCCGTGTGCTCTATCGCCTGGGTCCCGAGGAATGGAAGAATCGCTTCTACATTGTCTTTGAGGGTAAGTGTGTTAATCAACCAAAATGGCAAATGAATTTTAATATTCCCATTTTCTATTTTTTTTGTAGATGAGGAGGGACAAGATGCGGGCGGCCTGCTGCGCGAATGGTATGTGATAATCTCTCGCGAAATCTTCAATCCGATGTATGCCTTGTTCTGCGTATCGCCGGGCGATCGCGTCACCTACATGATCAATCCCTCGAGTCACGCCAATCCCAATCATTTGAGTTACTTTAAGTTTGTCGGTCGTGTCATAGGTGCGTATATCCATCTCTATCTCGTATCTTGCTCTCCCTCTCTAATGCTTTGTCTTACTCTATTATACAGCCAAGGCCGTGCATGATAACAAACTACTCGAATGCTATTTCACACGCTCATTTTATAAGCACATTTTGAGCAAACAAGTGAAGCACACAGACATGGAATCCCAGGACTATGAGTTCTACAAGGGTTTGGATTACCTCATGAAGAACGATATATCGACGCTGGGCTATGAGCTGACCTTCTCCACGGAGGTGCAAGAGTTTGGCGTCACACAAATCCGTGATCTCAAGCCAAATGGTCGTGACACTGCCGTCACCGAGGAGAATAAATTTGAATATGTGCAGCTCGTTTGCCAGCTAAAGATGAGCGGCTCCATACGGCAACAGTGAGTGATCAACAAACGAATCGAAATGAATTAATTATTAACAAATTCTTTGTATATTTTACGCTTTGCCAGATTGGACGCATTCCTTGAGGGCTTCTATGACATTATTCCAAAGCATTTAATCTCGATATTCAACGAGCAGGAACT
Organism: Drosophila pruinosa; assembly: GCA_018150935.1. NCBI lineage: Eukaryota > Metazoa > Arthropoda > Insecta > Diptera > Drosophilidae > Drosophila > Drosophila pruinosa. Next base: position 14,637,836 of record JAECWR010000194.1, on the reverse strand, counting down.
AGAGCTTCTCATATCCGGCCTGCCAGATATTGACATTGAAGATCTAAAGGCCAACACCGAGTACCACAAGTACACATCGAAGTCGGCACAGGTAACCAATAATTAAACTAATCTTAGCTACATTTATACTATATATATATGGGTGTGTATTTTTAGATACAATGGTTCTGGCGCGCCTTACGCAGCTTTGATCAGGCGGATCGTGCCAAGTTTCTGCAATTTGTCACCGGCACATCGAAGGTGCCGCTGCAGGGATTCGGCTCGCTGGAGGGCATGAATGGCATACAAAAGTTCCAAATACATCGCGACGATCGCTCCACGGATCGCTTGCCCTGCGCACACACCTGGTAAACATTTTTTGCATTATGCATTTGTATGTCATTTTTATTGATTATATACTTTTGTTTTAGCTTTAATCAACTGGATCTGCCCATGTACAAGTCGTATGACAAGTTGCGTAGCTGTTTGCTCAAGGCTATACACGAGTGCTCCGAAGGATTTGGCTTTGCCTAAGCAAACAACAAGATGAACAACCGCGCAACATCAACAATAGTTACAATAGCCGCAACATACACACACACATACATACATACACCGCATTCACTCACACTCACACACACACACACATACACAGAAGACTCACACGCAATCAAATTCCTAAAAAGAAGAAATCATAAACTGCGACGAAAATTATTAGAGAACAGCCACTGCAAATGTGCGATAGCAACAACAGCGACAACATATATACAGTACATATTAGTTATATAGTATATATAAAACATGTTGAATTAATTATTAATTTTCGCGCGTATATTATATACAATATATATACATACACACACATATACTTATATATATATATGAATCTATATATATATTTTCTTAAATTTTCAAAAGTGAACCGGGGAGTGAACAACAGAAAACTAAACAAAACAAAAACGAAAAAGAAAAAAAATTTAAAAAAATAATAAGAAACAAACAAAACAACATTCATATTGAACGAAGAAGTATATCAAGTCAACGCTAACGTATTTTGAAGCTGTTTCTGATTTTCTACTTTTAAGTTTTTTGTTTGTTTTGCAAACTCCTATTTTTGAGAAATGAGAAAATACGATAATAATAATAATAATAACACTAAATGAAACATAATTAACATATTTTATTTTCCTAAGTGAAGTAAATGAAAAATGAAAATGAAAAAAAAAAAACGGAAAAAAAAATACTTTGATATGTGTGAAACAAAGCAAATGCATAAAGTGCACATTACGCTTTGATTCTTGTTCATATAAAAAAAAAACAATATGAAATAAAACAAATGCACTAAAAAATATGAGGAAGGGCAACGGTATTTGATGTAACTGTAAGTCTATGTTATGCATTTTATGTTTATCTTTTTAATGAGTAAATGTAACTTTAGTGGAGGAACGTAAAATGTGAGCAGGAACGATTGCGAGAGGAAGAGAAGAGAGATGAGTAAACTCATTGACTATATATATTAATAAAATAAAATTCAAAGAGCATCAAAATACCTTCAATTGTGTTTCATTGCAGTGCATTTAAAGTTTATAAATACCAGTGATGCCCCATCGTAGAATGGCAACTCTATACACGACTATCAAAATAGCAGAGATGCTTGTGTTATCGATAACAGATCTGCTGTGTCAAGCGCAATAATAACAAAAGAGCGCTACACAAAATGCATTTATTTATTTTATAATCAAAAAACGGCAGTGAAACTGCAATCAATTGGCATGTGATGGAGGCGTATATGCGTCAAGAGCTAAGTGTGAGCAGCGAATTGACACTTGATCAAGCGGCCACACATTCCGCCAAATTGCTGGCCTGGCTGCTGGATTGCCAAGAGCAGATGCAAGCACAGCAATTGCAGCAGCAGCTGGAACTTACTTATATGGATGTTGAGTGCATGCTGAAAGCCACATTGTACCTGTACGAATGCCATCAACGCTATGGCGACGAGATTGTGGAAGCCGTGCTGCTGCAGTTCACATACGCGCAACAGTCTGTGCGTCGATTTTACGAGAACTGTGAAAAAGATCGGACGCAGTGCATCAAGGAGTTGTGTGCGAACATCATAAACGGCACACGCAATGGACACACATTTGCACCAATAATTTATCAAATGCACAAAGCCTACGCGGATGTGCAGCCAGAATGGGGCATCATCAAAGAGATCAACTGGTCAGACATTGTGGAGAACAAGAGCAACGAGACACTCGATGTAGCCAGAGCGGCAGCTACCGAACTTAACATAGATGTGCTACAAATGCGTTCGCTAGTCAGACGCATTTTTCAGCTGGCCACCATTGAGGAAATGAAAACAGCATTGGAACGAGCGATGCAGCACATTGGCTGCGAGATGTGGTTGCAATTGTTTCGTGAGCCCAAGGAAAGTATTTTGTACACAAGGTGCTATATATTGCGTCAAATGATCTGTGATATGCTGACTGAGGGCGTTGACACCACCAGTAGTTCCACTGCCACCTTTGTGCACAACATTTACAGTTTTGTAGCCGGCGACTGCAGCTCGAATGTGACGCGTTTGTTACGCTCCCTGATGCATGTACGCTTTGCTGGAGCTTTGGGCAACTATTTGCGTGCCTATTGGACGCAACAATTGCCCCACCTGCAGATGGATGACATGCAATTCTCAGATGCTGCGCCCATTGCTGCACTGCCTCTTGAAGAGATTCTCTACCTCACTCATTTGCTGCTGACACCCAAATCGCCATGTCGCAGCCAATTCTTTGCGGATCTGCGCACACTTCCTCAACTTCTGCTACAACGATTGCTGGAAATACTCAATAAAGTGGCCTATGTTTATAGTTAACAATTGCGTTTAATCACTGGGTAAATATTCATGTTTGTCGCCCACAACTTTTATGACTTTTTCGCCCTTTTCGGCTAGTATTTCCTCAATGTTACGCTTGCCGTTGAGATCTGTGAACCAATTTAAATTGTCAGCAATCAGATGATGATTGCTGCAGCCTTTACAGGTAACAATAACTACGCCTCGATTGTAGGCCACCTTTGAAATAGTCTCCATATTCCGGCTCTGGCACACTTTGCATGTATAGATGAGTTGCATTTTGGTCTGTAGCTCTGCCAAGGGTATGCTTCTGCTAACCAAGCGATTGGATTCATCTTGCTAAAAGAGAAAGGGTTACAAAGTGTTGATCATAATGCTATTATATAGCACTTACAGCCTCTGTATTGGACTTGCTGCTAAAGGTTGCGCACGGTAGGCACGTGTGTCTGTTTCTTGTAATCGCAGTTTTAGTCAGCAGATGGTGTTGACGTTGAACGTTGAATATTGCGCGTGTGGTTGGAGTTATTGCCAGCCTGCTGATTCCAGCGTATAATTTGTACATTTGTTTTAAGGCGCTCATTTTGCCTTTCGTAAAAATAAACAACAGAAACGGAAAGTACGTTATCGATAATGTGTTGTGATATGAATGTGATCGATGATGTTACAGCTGGTGGTCGTGATGAAATGCACTTAACGATTGTTGAACTATCGTATTAATATCTACTAAGCACGATAAGCATGCATGTTATGCAACACTGATTCTCATTTGGCATTAGAATCATTTGTAGCGTTTGGCAACACTTTTCGAAACATAGAAATTGTTGAAATTGTAAGCAAAACAAATTATATAAATCGTGAACATACAATGGCAACACGTGTGGTGGCCACTGCAACGGTGCGCGCTGTTAAGGGACGCAAATTAATTCCCACGAGAGCCGCTTTAACCCTGGTAAGTGCCACATATACTGATGAAATTCGCTCGTGCCGTTCTTCTCACCTGATGAAGTAACAGTCAAACGAGCATCATCCTTGCTTATCAGCATTGTTGTTTACATTTTTGCTATCCTTGCAGACTCCAGCTGCGGTGCAACGGATCAAGTCACTGCTCCAGGACAAACCAAATGTGGTAAGTATGTAATGATGACTTGAAGTCCAATATGAGTGTTTACATTTTCCCACAGATCGGTCTTAAGGTTGGCGTGCGTCAAAGAGGATGCAATGGACTCTCCTACACACTGGATTACGCCAATACCAAAGGTAAGTTAATGTTCTGTGTAAGCTAGATGTTCAATTATTTAAAAACATTTTGTTAAGCAGATAAAATGGATGAGGAAGTGTTGCAGGACGGGGTAAAGGTGTTTATTGATAAGAAAGCGCAACTCTCATTGCTAGGTAAGTGCAGCACCAATTCTGTTAAATTATATAATTTCAACAGCATCAACCAATCGATTTTGCATTTCATGCTACCTGCAGGTACCGAAATGGACTTTGTGGAGTCGAAACTGTCCAGCGAGTTTGTGTTTAACAATCCGAACATTAAAGGCACCTGTGGATGCGGCGAATCGTTCAGCATGTAGAGAGTGAGTGAGATCTCTACAGAACAGCACCCGCCTCGCAAAACCTAAATTTATCTAAGTTTATATAGGAGATTACAGCTTGTTTATTTCAATTAATTGCGAATAGGGTAATTGTTCGATGATCCGTTTAAAATAATCTAATATTTCTGCGTTTTAAGGTGCCTCCTCGACAAACCAATTGTACTAAAAAAAATGGTTAACTATGCTTAAGATTTGTTTTTTTGTAGTTACATTTTAGTTATACAATTAAATAGCAAACGGTCAGCAAATGACTACTCGACTCTGTTCTTAGGTTATTGTTTAAATAACATAAAGCGAATGCATGTATTAGTACGTATGTAGTTAATATATAAACATTAAATATGTTTACATTAATTGTTTTTATGATGGAAATGAATATCGTCAAAGATTTATCCAAATAGCCTTAAAATCTGACTTTACTTGGGATAGTCATGAACACCAATGTTTATATTTAACTGTCTGCACATATTGTCATTTACGGTCATTGTCACTCGATACGAAGATCATCTGAAGTATAGCCAATAAGACAAATACTAGGGCGCAAGCCCAACTTAAGTTTCGCAGCTTAGCGTTACATCTATTATTCAATATAATATAATATTGTTGTCGGCTGCCGGCAATAAAAACATTATAAACTCCAAAAAACAGCACTGTTTGAGTAGCGCAAATTAGAGCTAAAAGTTCAGAGGGAGGAGCACGTTCTGCTATACGATGTTAACATTAGGACAGTATGCACCCAATATTAAATAATAGAGCAGCAAGACATTTGTTTTTAAATTCTCTGTTTGCTAATATAAAATTAATATATTTGACTTTTTAAGTAATTTAATTAATATTATGTTAACATTTTTATTGCACAATCAGAGATCAGCATACTTACATGCAAACAACCGGTTAGCATACTGTTGTAGATAACAGCCAGTTTGCTGTTCTCTTTACAGTCGGCTAACATAACACGGTACGTCGCTGCTAAAAGTGCGAAACGAATGGAGATAAAGAAAAGAACCCCATTTCTTGACGTTACGCGGTGTGCGGCGGCCAGGCGGCGCTTGTTTGCGCTTGATGAATTTTTTTTTGTATATTTCGTAGCATTGGCGTCTTTAAGCGAATAAGAATGCGCAGTGTAGTGCTCGTGTGTGTAAAAATGCGCCAAAAGCAAACATCGGCTTTATTTCGACAACAACAACAGCAACAACAAAATCAAAAGTCAAGTGCGTGCTGCACAGCAACTACTACAACAACAGAACGAAGCTAATGCCAAAATTAGCCGGTATAGTCAGAGCACTTGTTTGAGTTCTCTCCTCGCTTATCGCTAGCGCCAAAAAATACAAAAAAAAAGAAACAAAAAACACAAAAAAAACGAACATAAAATCGAAACGAATCGGAGCAACAGGCGGCATTCAACAAGTCCAGGCGTAAAGAAGAAGAAGAAGCGACAGTGCGTACAATAACAAGATGTACACATGACAACAACAACGTTGAGCATCAGCATCCTATATGTGTATGTGTGCGCGCGTGTGTGTGTATGTGACTTCATTTGCAACACGCCTGAAACATGCGTAAACTGTCCGCGTTGAGTCGCAATCATTATTTTGTGATTGGACTGGGGCTGGGCCTGGTGCTCAGCTGCTGTATACCGCAGGACATTAGGGAGCTGGTGCAGCAAGAGGAATGTCCACAGGAGGTGGCTGAGAATTTGCTCATCGAACGCTTCGGCCAGGATTTCGAGCCGCATTTGAATTTGATCAATAAGCCGCTGGCGGCCAAAAAGCCGGTAAGTCAAAAACGCAACACCTTAAATAACAGTGCCGCCCCTCGTATCGCCAATTGATCTGTTCTCGATTTTTGCACGTGCGCTCCAAATCAAAGAGAAGCAAAAGCAATCGATGAGAGTGCGAGAGCAATTAAGCCCTACATGACACACATATGTATGCATGTATGTACATATGTATGCATGTACGTATACGTACATGCAAATGCAAATGTGTGTGAGTGTTAAATATATGTCTGACTGTAGTGGTGTACATAACTCATTATATGAAGCAATTTATTGACCTTCTGGCTTATCGTATTTCGCCTTTCCTCATTTTGGGTAGGAAACACATTTGTATGTGTGCTTTCGAACGTATGTATGTACTTGTATGCTATGCATTTGTATGTGTGTATATATAGATTGTCAGCTCAGACGTCATTTTCTTTGAATTGCCTGTTATCATAGCCTTAGTTTGTACGTTATGACTTAGCCAGCTGAAGACGTGCAAGCGGTGAGTCCAATAGCCAACGGCAAGAACAACAACGACATCCACCACCACTTGCTAGTCGGTTCTAGACAATTAGCACCCGGCGCGCAGTAATAAATAGCAACAGTAGCCGTTGCCGCCGTAGCATTAACCTCATGCAGTACAGTTTGAGAGTCAGTGTGGAATGTCTGTTAACAGAGTCTGGTCAGTTACATTTAATGCGTTTTAAAATACTAGTATGTGCGAATTTTCGCCTCGTTTGCACTAAAACTTTGAGCATTTTTGCAAAAAAATTTAAAAAAAAAAGTTGCAAAAAAGAAAATCCAAAAAAAAAAACATCTTATAAAACAGACGATGAACAAAAATTCCACTGGCGCGCGCATAAATTACATTTAAATAAATAAACGCATTTCAATTATAAACCAGAGACAAGTAAATAACGTTAGCTGATACATGCATCATGCCACACTTAAATACATAAATACATTTTTATGTATATATGTATGTGTGCATGCATGTATGTGTATACATGTGAACTTCTGCCGCCATAAATCGAACGCAGCACAATTTATTGAATTAAATGCGAGTAAACATGAAAATCGATTAAATGTTGATATACCCTATGAGAGTATATTTTTAAAATATTATGGCATAAGTAACGGCTTTGATTGCAAACTGATTGACTTGGTTAGTTTTAATTGCAAATCAAATAAATAATTTACTTTAATGCTGCAGCATAACGGAACAAAACAATTTCTTTCTTTGCCAACTCCCCAAGTTAACATTAGGGTATTCAACTTATTTGTCAATTATTTTTTATGATTTTTTTTTATGTAGCTCATGTGCGATTTGCTTTCGTTTGCCTTTTGGGTTCTTTTTTTTTATTCTTTCAGTTAACAATGCAAACGTTTGCGTTTTAATTAAATAAAGTAAATGGAATACCATAAGGAAAAGATTATTAACTTGATAAATTTCGTATAGAGCCACAAAGACTAGCGATAATGGATAACGTTCAATTGACTCTGAGTGCTCGTGGCATTTCGGCCAAGAACCTAAAACTAAAAAAGAACTAAAAAAAGCGATCAGCAGTCGAGTTAGGTTGAGCTAATGATGTCTTTGGTCGATCAAATTAATGTGGCATCAATTCAATTAGCGTGACGAATTCGTTAACAACAATGGGTTAAGGTTGCGAAATGATTGATGAAAGATTATGCCAAGGAAGAGTAATTGAAAATGAAACGAAAAATCATTTTCTTAATACATATTTAATAGACATTTATATGGTTGATCAGTGCAAATATTATATTTGTCAACATTTTCTAAGGAATTATACATAGAGAAAGGGGTTTTACCTCGGACCTTTATCTAAACCTAAACCCTTGCGACTTTGTTGTTGTTGTTGGGTCACAGTTCAAAGTGCTGATCCGACGATAGCTGTGATTTCACTTTTGTTTCTTGCTTTTTGTCTTATTTTTCTACTGTGTCGCCGGGCACTTAGTCAGTGTACACACACACACACACACACACACACACACACACACACTTACCCTAACATTGTATGTGTTTACTTAGGCTACAACAACAACAACAACATTAACAATGTTGCGCGTAAAGTAAACTCAGTTATTGTCATTTATTAAGTGAATGGAAAACGACTTTTTGCTCAAGTTGGTTTTTTTTTTGTGTCTACGAACGAGTTTTAAATATACAATTTTATCTCTATCTCCGTTGCTCCCTTTTGAGTAGCCCATCTCGCTCTCTTTTCAAGTAACTAACTTACGCACACACGCACACTTACACACACGGACACACACACACACAGTGTGGCCCATAAAAATGAAATAATAAAGGCATAAAAACATTAATTTTAAGCATCGGTAGTTGCCGCACAAAACGCAAATAATCGTTAAACTGTAAACATTTTCAACATTTGACCAAATGAGTGAAAACCACAGTGCCAGCCCGGTAGCAGTACTTTACGGCTTTTATTACACACAACTGGCTGGTTCCATGCCATTGCACATGGTTATCGGCCATGCCAGCTGTTATCGATAACAGCAAAAGTTTCGAGATGGGTTTTTGTATCAATTGAGTGTTCAATTTTTGTTCAGTTTAAGCAAGTCCTTTTATCGATAACTAACTCAAATGATTCTCAATCCTGTTATCGATAACTAAAGTATTATGCAGAATAGATCCGTTTATAATTGCAACAGCTATTGAAGGGAATCAGTTAATATGAAAGCACTCGAGTGAATTTATGCAATTTTAATACATTTGCTGTAGATAATCAATTGTATTGATAGATAAAAATGCAATCTACTTTATAATATATAATATAAAATGTGTACATATACAATATATTATATATTATTATTTAGCTGTATTATTTCGCTTCAACCGTTGTGATTGATCGATCTAGTTACTATGCCGGCATAAATCAGAGCAGCATTGTTAATAAACCCAAAAAAAAACCCAATTTTTAATGTTTTTTGGTCAACATTTTCCAAATTCCTGTTGAAAATGTCAAACACTTGCCGTCCATTTGCGCGACACATGTGCATGATAATGCGTCAAAATTTTGCCAATTGCTGCGAGGCGAAACTGAACGATCAGATCAATATGGAGCTAAAGGCTTGCCATCAATATCTGGCCATGGTGAGGCGCTCGTTTGGCTCAGATGCCATTTTGTATTACATACATTTCGATTTAGGCCTATCACTTTGATCGTGCCGATGTTAGCTCGCCGGGTGTGCACAGCTTCTTTTTAAAGGCCAGCGTTGAGGAACGTGAGCATGCCGAGAAGATCATGAAGTATATGAACAAACGTGGTGGTCTCATCAAACTCAGTGCGGTGGCGGAGCCATTGCCATGTTTTGCCAACACTCTGGATGCCCTTAAGCATGCGCTGCAGATGGAGCTGGAGGTGAATCAACATCTTTTGGATGTGCATGCGTTGGCGAGCAAACAAAATGATCCCAATCTGTGTGATTTCATTGAGGCAAACTTTTTGCAGGAGCAGGTCGATGGCCAGAAAATATTGGCCGACTATATACGACAATTGGAGCGTGCCAAATCTGAAGTGGGCGATTATCTGTTTGACAAATATATGCACAATGGTGGCATGCATGGTGGGGATGGTGTCAAATAAAGAAGGGAAGTCGCACCAGTTATTACCTCCCCCCTCCCCCACTTGTTGTCACAGTTTCCAATTCATAACTTGTACTTGTACTTTATCAGCGCCCGCTTGTCTAAAAATAAACGCGCTCGTTATCAATTAGTACGTATGGTATATACATATATATGTATGTATACTATATAGTTGGCTTTTGACAGGCGAGAATACCCCGTAAATGGCAGGCTCTTTATGGCGAAAATGCGATTGTCATGCTGTCAGAAGATCGACTGGTCAAATGATCGACTTATCAGCTGACCACTTTCATGAACCCATCAGCGTTGGCAACAAACACAACAGATCAATGACCGAAATTGCGCTATGAAGTTAATAACAAAAGCACAGCTTTATAAAAGCTTTTAAACCAAGTCAAAATTGGCACTCTTGGCTGCTTTTAAACTTAATCTACTTTCAGCTTCTTCTCAAATAGCAGCTTGAGCTTTTATCCAGCCAGCTTGAAAGCTTAGCATATTTTACGACATTTTCACAATATTAAATTCGTCATAGATATGTCAACAATTGCTCTCTATCATAAGTGCACCCTAAAAGCTGTTGAAAGCTCTCATTGTGCACTTGATGCTTTTTACTTAACAAACAATCGACTCGCAATTTTCTCTTTTTCTTTATTAGTTACATATTATATATCATAAGTTGTTTAGCATTGCTTCTTTGCTTCTTCTTTGCACAACCATTAGATGGAAAGGCAGCTTTAAAGCTGTTGTTTCTTGTAAGGTTCTCACAAGTCTTTTGCCCTGTCTCTCTTTCAGACTCAAAGCTTTGATAGACACTTGCCATAAGATGCCATAAGATCTATGATCTTTGTTCATCTAGTGGTGGATGAAAAGGCAGCTTTAAAGCTGCTTATTATTAGATCTATAATCTTTGATCGTCCAGACTTGCAGTTGATATAATTTTGATTTCTAAGTTGCAGCTCGCACCCAGACACAGACACAGACACAGACTAGCATATCTACTTAACATATATGTAGAGCAACTTTTGCTGTGTTGCCTTAATTGAAAAGCGCGTCGCATTTCCGGCTTAAGGCCCACATACTTAGGACTCTAACTGTATACATATATATTATATATGTATGTATGCACATTTATAGGAGAGGCTGCTCTCAATTAATTGTCATACGCGCGAGACTTAGTCGAGCCAGCGATTTGTTCAACTAGGCAGCGATCCACCGGTTACAACCACCACATTTTACACCACACTGCACACAGCACCACCGCACTTGTGCACTTGTTTCAATTAAGATTTGTCAAATCCAATGCAATGCTCCCCCCCCCGCACTGCCTCCGCCGCTCTGCTTGAATAGCTTAGTAGACTTGCACGGCCTTTGTGCCTTCGAGATTGCTCCACACATGCCACATACAATAAATATTATTCTATTTACACGTACTTAACATAACTATCTATATCCAAGTAGATCATTGAAGTAACTATGGGGGGGCAGCTGTTGAAACATTTCCAATTGATTGCACTTGCAAATTATAAATAAATATTTGAGACGCTTTTGCAATTAATAAAGTTAAGCGCACGTCAAGCTAATATAATATATTTAATTTATTAATCTAAAAGACAGACAGCAGATAAAGCTCTTCATATGTTATTTATTAAAGCAAACAAACTCATTGTAAATTAAATGCAATAAGGACATTTGCTTCAGCACTTTGAGTACTCATTGTCATATTCATAATTGCAGCTCAGATTGCTTGACACAGATAAAAGCCAAATCAAATATTGAAATTGCATCTCTTTAAACGTGATGCGTCATGCTTGACGAGTGCAACTGCATATGAATACCAAAACGAATACGAGTATTGGCATTCATTCATTCATTCATTCATTCACTGCTGCCTATTTGTGTACTATGTAAAAAGTTATCTCGAAATTTATTACCCCAAATGGCGAACCCGAACCTGAACCCGAACCCGAACCCATAATCCAAAAACCCCTCATAGCGCAGCTATCGATAACAACAATTATTTGTTGCTTGAGTCATTTTGTAAACGACTTGCTGCCAACTGAATAAATAAACACAATTCAATATCGCATGTGTTTTAATTAAAATTCTCTCAAATGTAAATTGAAAACTCATTTCAAACGTCGTTTGTCATTGGTGACGTTGTCCACACCTTTTGTGATAAGCATATAAATATAATTATCATTATTATTATTATTATTATTATTATTATTATTATTATTTTTATGATTGATAAGGCCATTCGTTGTAAATACTTGCCCATTGCTCAACACATTTTCACTTCCCCTTACGTCACAAGGTTGTCGGTTTAGTGTCTTATCAATTGCCAACGTTTCTTTCTTTCCTACATATCAATTCTAATAAGATTGCCCGGCCACGTGCAATGCCAAAGCTTACGCATCTGCCATTTGTCAATTGAAGTTTTATTAACCAAGCAATTGCTGTTATTGCTGTGCTTCTTTCTGCAAAATGTCATCCGTCTGTCCTGCCGTCTGTCTCTTGCTTGCAAAGCCAATCGTCTAATACTGCACTCAGTTAGCTGAAACTTGGCAGGACACTGTATTATTGAAGTACACAGCTACTATAATAAAACTAGACAAATAGTTCTACTATAACATATAGCTGCCATAGGAAATGTCAACCGTCTGTCCTGCCGTCCGTCTGTTGCTTGCAAAGCCAATCGCCTGATACTGCACTCAGTTAGCTGAAACTTGGCAGGACACTGTATTATTGAAGTACGCAGCTTCTATAAGAAAACTAGACAAATAGTTCTACTATAACATATAGCTGCCATAGGAACGATACATTGTGCTTGCTTTATTGATTGAATGATTAAATAAATTTCCAGGCCACAACATAATCCTTTTGATCTCGTCTAGCATTTCAAATAAATTTCGAATTCAATATGATTTCAACAATAAACAGAATTCGATAATTTGTTTCACATATCAATATATAAGAATACAATAATTATTGATTGAAACTTTGTGTAAATCGCACATCTTACTGCACTTCTATATTTAGTTCTACGGCTAATGGCTATTGAGTTTAGAGTGTGTTTTTTCCGCCCCTTGTGATTGTTGTTGACTCAGCATCGCATAATTTGAATTCATATGAAAGCGCTAAATGCCAAAGTAAATTCATATTGCGCCTCTCCAGCTTAAGGCAGTCAATTCAGTGCTTTCAATATTTGGATATTTTGGCAAATTCAACGAATTTGAATGCATCATTTTTCCCCAGATACAGATACACAACGCATTATTGGAAAAGTATTTTCATTTAGCTTCCTTCCAATAAGCTAAAAAGAAGAATATATTGAATCAAATAGACTCGAGGCGTAGTCAATTTGTGGTCTTTGCCAAAATGTTTACCCATTCTGCGCTGCGTCCAGGTGTGTGTACCGAATGTGTGTGTGTGTGTGTGTGTGTGTTGTGTTTAGATATTTACACAATTAATTGCGTAGATCTATGGCAGCTTTAGCTTTAGCTTTTTGCTTTTGCATTTGCCTGGCATCTTTTTGCCTTTCGCAATTTCAGCACAAGGTCAGCGACGGGTTAATGTGGCAAAGGCAACGGCAGCGGCGGCGGCGAGAGCGGGTTAATGGGGTGCATTGGCCAGCTCATTTGCTTTATTAGCACACTGTTGTGATAATCAACTCAATCACCCCCCCCCCCCCACACCACCCTTTGATGTCATCAGCTGACAATTAAAAAAGATAAGTTAATGTCCAATTGATATCTCAATTATATGCATATTAAGTGCAAGCTGAGACTGACTGAGGTAGAGGCATTGCTCCACATAAAGCCATGCATGTGCACCTCGTTATATATGTATATACCCTGTAAAAGGAGTTAAGCAGGCTGTCTGCACTTTACAAGCACAATGACGATAGTTTTGAATTTTTTTTAACAACAGAATTGGTTTAAAAAGAGCAACAATTAAATATTAAATAACACATTTGAATATGTTTGAATTCTCAGCTAGTGATGACACAATAATACTATCGATAGTTTTAAATTTTCATTAACAATTTACATGCTAAATATGTTTGAATTTCAAGCTGATCATTTAATAATACTATCGAGAGTTTTGTATTTTTGTTAACGACTTGACGCCAAAATATTCCACAGCATTTACTAATAAGTGGGAACAATAAGTTGAAACAATAATATTATCGATAGTTTTAAATTTTCATTGGCAACAGAATTGTGTTAGCCACTAAATATGTTTAATAATACTATTGATAGTTGATTACAACTTGACCATATAATGCACGATAAAAAATGTCTGACAAAGTAGAAAGGCTTTTCATACAATTTATTGAGAAATGAACTTGAATAGAAGAGTGTGATAATCGACAGTATAAAATATTATACCAGTAGTTTTAATTAGCAATTGAATTGCAAATACTTCTCATATTTAGAATTACAAAATGCAATGTTTAAACATTAAATAAAGATGGCATTTATGAATGTTGAAAAACACTTAAAATTGTTGCGAATATGCCAGTTGAAGTGTCTCATTACAGGGTAGCCGTCTGCTGCAGCTTGTTAATCACTGTATGTCTTTATAGTCACTGTAATTAGCGTTAATTGCTGCACTAAGCCTCACTTGAAAGTCGGCCAATTGCCACGCCCACTTGTCAATAGGCATACAAATAGAAGACAGCAGACATTTCAAATGTGTCGAGTTGTGGCAAGTTGGCAATGGGAAGAAAAGCTGACGTCAATAATGTCTATAAGGTGTGCGACCTCGATGGCCAAGGTCAAGAGTTTACGAGGCCCATAAACAGTCGGGCCATTAGGCAGCCTGTGTAATTGGCCACAATTCCGGTAAAGTACAAGAAATATTTGATTATAATAAATATGAGTATTATGGCCGGAGGTGTGAGATCAACGGTATGCACTGTTCCAGTGTTACATGGTGCCGGGTACAACATATTTGCAAGTTTATCAATACGATCCAAGCATCAACATTGTTTCCACGGAACTCATTCGCTTAAATCGTAAACATTTTATGGCGAACATTGAACCTAGATACAAAATACTTGTATGCAGATACAACTTCTCTAGGTATTTCTCTTTTCTATTTGTTTCGTACTTACTTCATTTATGAATAAACATAATCATCTCTAATCATCAGAGAAACAAGCACAATTTGAGTGCCCACTTCAGCTGTCATTTCTCAAGTGGGCAAACGTGCTGGCTGGCCACCATATCGAATCATACTACATGTATTCCCAGTGCCAGGTTGCAGCTGCCCAGATAATTTCAATTATGTCAAAATACTTATATTTAGCCATATAATTGTCGTTGTCTATAGACTTGCCCTTCGCTCATAGCACTCGCACTTGACTTTAATTGTTCTATTAAGCGATCTGCTCTTTTTTTTCCATTTTCTGTTTTGCTTTATTATGTCACTCGACGGGGGGGGCTTTACTTTTTTACTGATCCAAGTGATAGACTGCTTGAGATTGCAGCATATGCCTCGAACTCGAATCTATTTCCAAGTAGGCAATGTTTAATTTTTGATTTCATTAACCAAGTATTTCTTTAAGATCTGTGCTTAGATATAACACATATTAATGAAGTTATTTATGCACTGGTATACCTAGTTCATAATAGTCTGGCCATATAATATAGTATTATATTGTGACTGCCTGAAATTCAAAACAAAGCATTAAAATGATTTAAAAACTATCAACAGGGTCGCTGTCAGTCTAACCTTTATCTTGCTCATTACTTCGTTTTGATTCCCATCTAATATTTGCAAAATTTCTATTCATAAATTGTCTACTGGGTATTTTCCAGGCGAACCTTCTCTCTTATTTTTTCCGAGCAACTGTAAGTAACTAGTCGAAACTTCTTTTTCTCTTCCTTCCTCCTTTCTCTTGTCCGTGCTCTCTCACTCGCTCATTACAATTCATTTTAATTTAAAAACTGTTCACAGGGTCTGTGTCAGTCTCACCTTCTCTCTACCTCTCTTCCTTGCTCTCTCACTCGCTCATTTTAATTTAAAAACTGTTCACAGGGTCTGTGTCAGTCTAACCTTTTCTCTACCTCTTTTCCTTGCGCTCTCACTCGCTCATTTTTATTTAAAAATTGTTCACAGGGTCTGTGTCAGTCTAACCTTCTCTGTACCTCTTTTCCTTGCTCTCTCAGTCGCTCATTTTAATTTAAAAATTGTTCACAGGGTCTGTGTCAGTCTAACCTTCTCTCTACCTCTTTTCCTTGCTCTCTCACTCGCTCATTTTTATTTAAAAATTGTTCACAGGGTCTGTGTCAGTCTAATCTTCTCTCTACCTCTTTTCTTTGCTCTCTCACTCGCTCATTACAAGTCACTTGGATTCTTGGCGAATAACTGCAGATACTTTTATTTAAAAATTGTCGACAGGGTCTCTGGCAGTCGAACCCCCTCCATCTCTTCCCGCCTTCACGTTTCTATTCGATTCTCACTAATCTGCTTACCTTGACAGGTTAAAAATGTGATGCGACCGCGCTATTACTCCTCGGAGCTGGGCATACGGGAGAAGATCTTCATTGGCGTGATGACCTCACAGGAGAACATCAACAGCTATGCCACTGCCTTCAATCGGACCACGGCCCATCTGGTGAACAAGATCAAGTTCTTTATCAATGCGGACAGCGTCAAGACCAATTATCAATTGAAGAATATCGTTGGCTTTACGGACACCCGTGAGAGTCGTCGTCCCTTTCATGTGATCAAATATATAGCGGACAATTATCTGGATGATTATGATTACTTTCTGCTGGTGCCCGACAATGTGTATGTGGATGCCCGTAAGCTTAACTCGCTGCTCTATCACATGAGCATCACCTTTGATCTGTATATGGGCGGCACACGAGTGGGAGCAGGCAGTACAGATGGTGGTGATGTGCCGCCAGCATCGGGTGATAATGACTCGAATGATTCGACAGGAGGTGGAGGTGGAGGTGGAGGTGGGGGAGTCAGTGATCGCAACTATTGTGCCCTCGAGGCGGGCATACTTTTGAGCAGCAGTGTCATCCGCAAGATGCGCAACAATCTGGATCGTTGTGTTCGCATCGGGAGCACCAATGATCATAGTGTCAACATTGGACGTTGCGTCAAGTATGCCAGCCATGTGGCTGGCTGCCAGGAGACGTTTCAGGTGAGTCTCTCTCATTTTTTTTTTTTTTAGCAAAGCAACGGTTAATTAACTGTCAGGCTGGCAGCTTTAGTTAAGTATGCTAAGAGCCATAAACTAGTCAGACCGGCTGAACCATAACCATAACCACAATGGGTTAATTAACTCGCTCGCTCATATTGAAATGGACATTACTGTTAGCCACTTATTAACGTTAAGGTATTGGCAGTTGGCATAGTTGAAGTAGCTGCAAAAACTATAAAAAAAAGGCTTTTCATTTAAAAATGCTAATGAAATAAACAAAAATAGAATAGAGTTTTCAACCAATAAAAATGTAATCTGCATTTAATTTTAATGTCAATTTTAGACAGCCAGTTGAAATTTAAATAAAGTACTTAAAAATGTTGGTAGAGTGCAGCAGACCGAATCGAATCCAGTTGAATGTGCATAGAAACATCCGTTGCAATACAGAGTCCACAGCATTTGCATCTGCTTAGCATCCACAAGTGGATTACAACGTGACAACAACAGTAATTAGCACAAAGCCTATGCAGCAGCAACTGTGGCTGTGTCTGGAGCAGCTGTTAACAGTTTTGAAATCACTGCCGACACAGTGCGATCCATTAGAACAGCATACATATGTACATATAGATACACTTGTATGTGTGTTTGTATGTATGCATGTATGTACATACATGTGTGTGTTGCGAGTTAATTTGCCCGTTTGCTTGTCGTGTGATCTTTGTTGCTTCCTACACGCTGTTTTATTTATTTAAACAATTTGCCGTTGACTAAAAAGACGCAGAGAGACACACGCACGCACATACGTGTATATACACACACATGCACACGACGAAATGAAATGAAATTAAAAAAGGGAAAAAAAAAATCAGTTCATTGATACACAAAAGTGACCCTGAAAAAGAGCATCATCAAACGGGCAAAACGCCCCGGCACGGCTGAGCGAAATGCGATGCGGAAAGCGGAGAAGACACAAAAGAAAGAATAACAGCTTAAAAGAGGCAACAGAAAGTAGCCTTGTTGTTGTTGCTGTAACAGTGGCAGGCAGTGAGGCATATTTGGACATGCTACCAGTCAGTCAGCCGCAAGTCAGGCAAGCATCAGACGAGGCTGGGCAGGGCAGGGCAACCACACTTGATAGACAGACTATTTAATTTTCAAGTCAAGAAAGAGAATAACACAACGTCGTGCGCTGTGACTGCAGAACTACAGTTTGACATGAACTGTTTTCTTGTCCGTCAGTTTGAGATGCATGGCTGTGGCATTTTCTCTTCATTGAACTTGTTGATGGTTTTTTTTTTTTTTTTTTGGAGTGTTTCATTTATTTTTAACAAATGGCAATCGGAATCGCATTTTGCGTAAATACTTTAGCATTTATGTACATTTGTATGTATGATTATACCGTTTATATGCACATACATGCATACACACATATGTATGTATGTGTGAAAACGAAACGCAGGAGGGCCGAAGAACTTGACGCACGTCTTTCACTTGAAATTCGTTTGTTTGGATTTTGGGTTTTATTTATGCAGCAACCAGGCACCGGCAACAACAACACCAACACCCAACAGCCAATCTAAATGATTTATGCTTATGCGGTTGAGCCAATGTGGGTGTGTGTGTTTGTGAATGTGAGGAAGTGATGATATGTGGCTTTTTTTCAATTCAAAAAAACCCAACTACAATTTGCATGCTCCAAAGCCAAAAAAAAAAAAATGTCTCAATTAAGGATATGGTGTAGTCGACAGGAAATTATTTTTATTGGAAAATAAGCTTGGACAATTCTTTACCCCTTTATATGTGAGTTTTATGAAGAATATAGAAATATTAAGCAAGCTGCCAAACTATTTAAATCGCAAATTAGTTTTTCATTGATTACTCAATACTACTATTTATTAAGTAGGTTAATAGTTTGCAAATTCTATGAACCATAAAATATGATAAGCAATGAAAATATACTCTCAAGTATAAACCATGCATACAGGGTGTTTCACAGTCGAAACACTATTTTCCAATGGCAACTTCAAAAGTGCCGTTACTTGTGCTTCCTCTTAAAATATTTTAACATTTGAATTGATTAATGAGCGCCGGCAAATTAACTGCTTGAGTTTTCTGCGAAAGACGGACTCAGTGCAATGCCAAGAGTCGCCACTGTGATCTGTGTGGAGTCGTCGCATCGAGAGTGTTGACTCCTCGCATCCAACGATTGCCGACGGTTTAGCATGGAAATGTTAATTTAATTATGCGCCTGCCTGTGTACCCCAACCCACCCCAAAATGGGAATGCGAATGGGAATAGGAATGGAAATGGGAACTGGATCTGGATCTGGCAAATGTGACTGTTAAAGTTAGAGGGTACTTTAGTTCATTTTTAATGGGATCGTAAAAAGCTGTCGCGTCAATAAAGGCATATTATTGTTTTATGCTATGCAGAACACATGTTTATAAGTGGACAATATGTCTGGACTCAAAATTTCATTTCATGCAACATTTAATGGCGCCAACTAAATTGTTTGTTCTCTAATCTTCTTTGCAGGGTATACGACAATACAGCTATTCGTTAAACACCAAAACGCGCCAGTATAAGGATCTCAGTTTGCTGGCCAAGGAGCCGGCCTTTCTAAATGCCACCACAGTGTATCCGGTGCAGACTCCCGAGGACTTTTATCGCCTGCACGCCTACTACTCCAAGGTAAATGGCCACACAACTGTAATCGAACTAACATGCTGTTAACGTATGCAGATCATTTAGCAGAGTTAGTGCTGTTAAGGCAGTTAACGCAATTTGGCGTTAACATTCGGCTGTTAATTGACAGCTGTAAGGTGCTTTTCTGTAAAAGAGCAAATGTTAGCGGAAGTGAAAGAGCCGTTTAATTGAATTTTGAAAAATCTACATTCTAGTTTTTATTGCATTATTTGCATTTTTTCTTTTAATAAATCCACCAAACTATATGCATTCACATCTGCTAATTGAATTAAATGAATGTGTTTGTTTTCTCTACCTACAGCATCATCTGGAGCTGGTGCAGCAGCGTGGCTACGAACTGGAGCAAAAGTCGTATCGCATTGCGAACGGCAGCATCTCCAACAAGATACTCGAAATATGCTGGCCATTGGGCGTGCCGCCGCCAAGTGCGCCAGAGACACGACACGACATGCTCACCTGGCAAATGCTAAATGAAACGCACAGTTTTTTGCCCAATGCAAATGCAGATCATGCAGTGTCGCCACTCAGTCGGATCGATGCATTGGACTTCGCGAAGGTGCTGGAAATAGGCTTGCAATATGCAGCACAAAAGTATCCCAAGCTGCGCTATCACAGTTTGCACAGTGCGTATCGTAAGTTTGATGCCACACGTGGCATGGACTATCAGTTGCATTTGAATCTGTACGAAGGCGTTACGGCCAAGCGTTTGCTACTCAAAAGCTTTGAGGTGGTTAAGCCGCTGGGACGTGTGGAAGTGGTGCCATCGCCCTATGTCACCGAGAGCACTAGGATAGCGCTGCTGGTGCCATCGTTCGAGCACCAGGTGTCCGATTCCCTGGACTTTGTGGAGCAATACGAACGCATCTGCATGCACAATCAGGACAACACATTTTTGTTGTTGGTGCGTTATTCTTTTAAACATTTTATAATTGATATACAATTGACTTACGGTTTTTGTTTTAACATTTAACAGATCTTCCTTTATCGCTTGGACTCGCCCAGCAAGGGTGACGATGATCCCTTCAAGACATTGAAAAAACTCGCACTAGAGCTGTCCTCCAAATACAAAACAGATGGCTCTCGCATTGCCTGGGTCTCCATACGTCTGCCAGCCGAGCTGAGCACTCCGGCCCAAGATGCCGATGATTGGCTGCTGCATGCCTCCATGTACGGGCCACGACAGCTCCTTAGCCTGGCTGTTGCAGATCTGGCCTTGCCCAAACTGGGTCTAGAGTCACTTGTGCTGCTTGCCACACCCAGCATGTTGTTTCGCACAGATTTCCTGAATCGTGTGCGCATGAATACCATACAGGGATTTCAGGTATATGCTCCCATTGGCTTCCAACTCTATCCCTGCAATTGGGCGCACTTTTGCAAGGAGTGCGACACTTGCGACATTAGCCAGAGCAGCGGTTATTTTGATCGCCATAATCATGACGTCATTGCCTTCTACAGTCGCGACTATGTACAGGGTGAGTCTATCACATATAGCCCAAATGCTTGTACACTCTTTTTAATCCTCATTGATGTCACTTTAATAGCTCGCAAATTGCTGGCACCGTTGGGTCTGCCTATTATGCACACCGATTTGGATATTGAGCAATTGCTGCAGGCACCGCAACGACCAGCGGGCGTGGAGAGCATACTGGACATGTTTGTGGCCGCCCAGCACACGGTACATATATTGCGCGCCGTGGAGCCGCATCTGCGTTTCGGTCTCGACGTTCGCTCGCATTTGGCACGTGGCGGCGAGCTGCCGTTACCAATGCCAGTATCCGGCAGCTGTGGACGGGAACAGTGCATCCATTTGGCCTCGCGCAAACAGATTGGCGACGCCATCATACGCTACGAGGACAAAAGTATTCTGCAAAAGTAGTTGGCTACAGCAGCTGCTGCTAAAGAAACCTAGAAACCTAGATAATATCATCAGTTCCTTTTTAAACTTATATTTCGCTGTGTGTGTGTGTGTGTATGAGACTAAGTGTGTGTGTGTGTTTTCTTAGTTCTAGGCAATTTTTTGTTGTTTCCTGTAACCGGCATTAATGTATAACAGTTGCATTAGGCGCCATCTAGCGGTCGCCACTAGCTCTGTCATAATGTCTGGCTACAGGGTAACTTGTAGTCGTATTTTTGGTGATTGTTAAATAGCTGTTCACGCAATCGATTTTTTTCATTTTTTGCAAACTTTAATTTAAATTAAAAACAAAACTAGAAGCCTCCGAAACATAATTAATTAAATTAATGAAGCATCGTTGGAATGGCCAGCTATTTAACATCGCCGTATTTTTTTTTTCTTACCGTGTGCCTTGCTTTAAAGTGCAACTTGTAATGCTCAAAATGGTAGACAAGAATTGTTATATTAATTAGTGCTCAATGTAGATGATGGGCGGGTGGGAGCGGGAGGGGGGATAACGTGTAGCTGCCAAAATGCTTGCTTAAGTTAAATCGTAACGCATAAATTATACTAAATGTCGAAAATAGTGTGTAAGCGTCATTAAATAGGATTATAACTGTCATATAACAGTTGTATAGCAGTTGTACAACTGTACTATAATAGTTGTAAAACAGTGGTATGCACGTACATATAAAACAGCCATTAGCCAATCGTCAGGGGCCAATCTATTTTATAGCTTGTCATTTAGCCACTCTCAACTCCATTAGCAAATGTAAATAATTTATTGATGGAATTGTGACTTGCCAATTCCTATATATACTATATACATATACATACATACATATGTTAGTACAATAGCTAAGTGTTATACTATGTTATACATTAAACGTTTAAGTCAGACAAAGAGGGCTGTTCAAGAATACCAATCGAAATGTAACTGAAATGTGGATGCCGCCAAAAATGTGGTCTAGCCAAAAAAAAAAAAAACAACAAAAACCGAAAATGGGCCACAAATCTTGCCTCTTATATGCGTTCTTTATTGATTGTATGTATACATAACAAGTCGATTTTTTGCCGTGTGAAACTGTTATATCATTACAATTTGCAGCACTTTAGTTGTAGAGATTGAATAAATATTATTTCATTATTCATTCGTATTTCGTTGTACACCTTGCTATATCCATAGAGGATCCACAGACAATATTACTTTACTATATCCACATGCCCAAGATCCTTTTTTAATTAACGTTCAGATGTGTATGCATATTTATTATTATCAATATTTTTATACATTTGTTATAGCAACAAGGCAATTAATTGTACATACACATTTTATAAAAAACCCTACGATGTACATACATAAGTTCATAAGATTGGTGCAGACCACGCCGACTATAATTGTTATTACAGAATATACTTATATTTGGTATACTCTTTATATTGAATGTATATGATTTTTTTTGCAATAAATGTATGTGAATGTTTTCTAAAAAAAATGTCGCTTAAGATTTCAACAGAAAACTGAGATCCGTCTCAGGCTCATACTCTACAGTGGTACCATCGCTGTAAAAGAGATACGATTAGAATAGTATAACAAGTGATATTTTTAAATAATTCAACTTACGCTTTGAAGAGCTTGGCATTACGGCAACCCAGCAGCTTGGCTTGACCCCCCTGGACGCTTAGACTGGTGCCCTCGCGTAAACCCAACACTGGGAGTTTGTGGTAGGCAACAAACTCATTGAGGCGTTCATCACGTGTCTCGCCCTTGTGCTGGCTATTCGGATCGGTATCCATGTAGTGCGGATTGATGTTGAACGGCACCAGACCGAGCGCCTCAAACGTGGGCGGCTGGGCTACGGGCATGTCGTTGGTGGTGTGTATGGATCGTGTAGCCACATTGGTGCCAGCACTGCTGCCCACATAGGTGACGCCACGCTCCAACACCAGCTCCCTAATTAGATCCACCAGCTTCAATTCATACAGTTGCTTCAGCAGCACAAAAGTATTGCCGCCGCCCACAAAGATAGCCTGCGCCTCGGATAGAGCCTGACTGTGATTGGATTTTGTGTGCAGTCCTTCAACATTGTAGCCCCATGGCTGCAGTGCATCGTGCACCAGTTGCGTGTACTTGTCGTGGTCGGGCAATGCGTACGGTATAAAGAGCACCGTTTTCACATTTTTTCTGCAAGTTATCAAGTGCAATTGAATGCAAATAGATCTGTATGTATGTATATATGTTGTGTGTACACCTACGCACGAAACAGTTCCTCCAGTTGGCCACGGGCATGCTCCAAGTAGCTGGTGCCGTGTAGGCGAGATGAGGATAAAAGCAATATACTACGGGCAGCGCACATTTAATGTTCTTTCGCACTTTGACACGAACCGACAACTGTCCACTTATCGACACTATGGTCTGTTGATAAGCGTTCTTTTGGATTTACAGCTGCAGTCAAAGATAACACGCAAAATCGTTTTCTACCCCGCTCACCATTGCCCGCGTAACATAACACAGCCCATTAACCAATATACTTTTTTGTAAAATGCATCATCAGTGGTCACACTGTCAAATAATTAAACGATTAATGGAAATATCGAAATAAACGATACTTTCGACTGCAACTAAATGCGATACTTTCTTCGTTTACCGTTACAGTTTCTGAAGCATTGAAAAGAATTTGTTTTGCAGTTTCTTAACATTCTTTTGCAATTTATTCTGTTCAATCATATTGCTTAACACATAAATAAATGACATATAAGTATGTTTACGTTTGTTTGTATGTATATTGAATTGACAGCCGTGTCTCAAGTGCCCACTCACAAACATTCTGGGTATCTTTTAAATTTTATTTTCCATTTTTATGTTGTTTGTTTTATGCAACACTTTAGTGTTGTTTGTACATAGTGTACTTAGTAATGCATATGCATGTATGATGTATTTGCTTGTTTGTTTGCTTTCGCATGTATGTATGTATATATTGAATATTATTAATAAAGCATTTCATTTCATTTTCAATATAATCGAATTGAATTCGCGGGGAAACCTATAGCCCACATTTTTTTCACTTCCATCATTATAACTATTAATATACTTAAGTTTTCACATTTCATCATTTTTTCGCTTTGCTTCATATTACAGTGAGTTGTTTTTTTTTTTTTAAGTTAAGGTATATGCGTATAAGTTAATTAATAAACAGCAAGTATAGAAAAAAAAAACGAAAAAAAATGATTAAAAGAATTACAAATCAAAATTAATTATAGAAATTTGTATGTTTTAAACACATTAATAAGCTATTTTGTTAAACAATTTACACTTTTTGCTTGGCTATTTTGGTGTTGCTTGGGGGACTCCATGATCATATTTTGATACTCATCATTATTTTCATTTCAATAATTTTACAGTTTTACACGTTACAGTTTGACGGATACAGAGCGCCTCGCTTGTGTTGCCAGGCCGAGGCACAGTTTGGTTTACATTTTGTTTGCTTTTTGAGTGCTGCAAGTGCGAAAATGTTTTGTTTGTTTTGCAGTACGGCACGTAATTAAAGTACATATATTGCATATAGAGTAGGAATATACGTATACATATATACATATATATATAAATACAAATATATATATATACATATAAAGTATGCTATGTCGTTGTATGTTTGTTTCAATTGCATTTGCATTGTGAATTCTTAAGCTATAGCGATTGATTTCTGCACATAACATACTTACATGTATACATACACACGCATGCAGACGAACACACACACACGCACAGAGAGATACGCATACAGATACAGACAGACAAACAGACACACATACAAATGCATGTAGAAGACGGCGGCAATTTACATTTTGGATAGTACATATGCTGGACTCGATTCAACTCGAACTCGAGGCTCCCCTACTGCGGTGACTGCTCATCCGGCAGATCCAATATTCTGGCCACAAACTCCGAGATGTCTGTGTCGCGCTGTAAATGCTCCACAATAAAGCTATGCTGCAGCAATTGCTCATAGTTGGGTCTCGCCGTGTACTCCTTTTGCAAGCATGTGGCTATAAAGCTCTCAAACTCTGGCGAGAATGAGCCCGCCGGCAATCTCGGTGGATCATCCTCCACAACCTATTTATAGTGGGATCAGTGTAAGTACATCAGTATACTATACTACATTTGTAATGATTGTTTTTCTCTGCTTACCTGACGCAACTGCTCGAAGGGCGTTCGCCATTTGTTGTAAGGATACTGACCAGTGGCCATTTCGATCATACTAATGCCCAGCGACCACACATCAGAGCGTATATCATACTGGGCTGGATTACCTTGCGGATCGATGCGTTCTGGCGCCATATATGGCTTGCAGCCGGCATCTATGGTCTTGGCAACCGAATCGACGAGATAACCTATTTTAAATTCAAAAAGTTATTTAATTCAAGTAGTTGGAAAAAGTGTTAGATAATCGTTCTCAAATAAAAATCGAACAAAGTTAAAGATTTGCAATTGACTTGCAAATAAAAAAACAGTTGGGGAATCTAAAGTCGAAAGACAGTTTAAAACTCAAATAATATCAAGTACTTTATACAGAAATCAATTACTTAAACTTCAAAGTCGATTAGCAATATTTTAAAAATAAACTTTAGCTTTGTTCGATTTTTAGACAGAATGTTAATTAATCAATATACTGCACTTTGCTTACCTGAGATGCCAAAGTCACAAATCTTCACCTGACCACTGCGATTGATCAATATATTGGAAGGCTTAACATCGCGATGTATAACACGCAGCTGGGCGTGCAGATAGTGGAGGGCGCTGACCACACTCATTGCAATCTACAATGAAATAGAAAATGAAATATATATGTAGATTGATATAGATAGTTAAAGCAATGTCAATGGACTGACCTTGCCGAGGACTGGCTCCTCCATGGTTAGCTTGTTTTTGAACACTTTGGGATAGAATTTGTCCAGACTGGTGTTCATCACCTCCATGCAAATCCAGACATCGCCCTCACGATACATGGCGCCATAGAAGTGTACCGTATAGGGGCAATCGCTGGAACGCATCGATATGTCCAGATCCATGATTAGACGTTGTTGTTCCCGAAAATTAACGGTCATCGGTATGCGTTTAACGGCCAGCACTGTGCCGGCTTGCCTGTGGCGCATCTTCTCAACAATGCCATAGGCGCCGCGTCCCAGATCGCAGATCTTCTCCAGGCTATCGGCATCAATGTCAAATGTTTGCTCGCCAATTTGTATGGTGGCCCGCGAGTCAAGATTGCGTGGTGGCACGCTGTTTTAAGAAAATTTGTATGTAAGTATTAATTTGGCGAAAATAACCGTAAGAATCTTTATAAGGTTATGACACTTGTTACTCTTCAATGGCAAATGGCCATGGTGCGAACGAGACAACAACATCACGTTTGCGTCTTCTATTTCTATGAAACTTGATACAGATGAATTCTCACAGATCGTCGCAAAACTGATTATCAATCAAATCGAATCAATTCAAATTAGATCAAATCAGTTCGCCACTTTATCAGTGGAGTCCTGATAACTGATAACATTAAGGGGTTAGCTAAATACACATACATATAATGATGGATGGAGGGCAGCAAAAAATGTACGTGTGTTTCAAATAAACAAGGAAATCATTTTTGGCAAATTTTATTAAATACATATATGTACATGCATACATATGTATACCCGGCACTATTGCGCCACTGCTCTAGCACACGCAAAAACAAAACAAGTGTCATAGTGTCATAACCCCTAATGCACTTACAGTGCCGGTTCCGGATCACGAGTAATTCCAATGGGTGGGGGTCGTGGACGTTGTCGTGACATTGCGGCGCAGCGCTCTGTTAAATCTGTGTATGTGTGTGAGAGCTGTTTAGCTGTGTTTGTGTCTGTTGGTGGGTGTATGTGCGTGTGCGTTTGCGAGTTTGGCGGCCTGCACTTGCACTTTTTTTTGCTTTTCACGCGTGTTCCGCTGCACGTTGTGTTTGGTAACTGAAATTACTTGCTCCACTTTTTGTTAGCGGCCGTTTTTTTTTTTGTTACTTTTACTGCTGCTGGTACGGCTGCTGATGGTGTGTGGGTTTTTATTGAGTCGGCGTCGACAAAAACAACAACGACAACGGCAACGACGACGTCGATGGCGCGGCGGCGGCGACGGTTGCTGCTTTTGCTTCTGCTATTTTTACCACATTTGGTCAAAGCGTGTCGTCGAAATATGCCTGCTGCGCGCGTTTGGCTGTGCGAAATATAAAATGCTGCCCAAATGCCGCGTTCTGTAGACTAAGACCGTTTTTCGCCTTTTTTTCTTGAGGTTTTTTCTTCACCCAACACACTTGCGCACGGCTCGTCCTCGTCGAAAACAATCCAGTGGATAATCGTAGTGTTGCCAACTCAGCCTTTTCCACTAGTTAAATTTACGTTTTTTAATCTCTTCTCATTTTCTAGTATTTTTTTTCCACCCGTACTAATAATATTTGTCCTTGAGACAGTTGAGTTAATTGATTTTATCGTTTAACACTTGTTAATAGTCAGATGATATATCGTCATTTAATTGAATATCATCAAAACGGTTTTTATGTACTAATTGTAGATGAATTAAGTATTTTGCAAAAACAAATATAAAGATGTTAGATAAGTATATCGATATGTTGCATTCAATTAATCGATTTAACTGTTGGTAGTTTTTTGAATATTTATAGTGTTACGATGCATGGTCACACTAGTACACACTATCTTCTTGTTGGTGGTGAACTGTTTCACATTGTTTTATAGATGTACCTGCGAATTAAGCAGCAAATAAAGCAAATTTAAGTGTAATGCAAAAGTGCAAGTGTTCGCGCCAGCCAGTAATAATAATAAGAAAGTGTGTTCGAGTGCAAAGCGAACGCTTCTGAGTGCCTACAAAACTAACGAGTGCTGCATAAAAAAGAATTGCGAGCGCTGTTGTTGTTCTTGCTTGTTGTTGTGTGTGCTGCGTGCGTGCGTTCGTGCGTCTCTGTCGCTCTTCGTTTCTGTTTTTATTTATTTATTTTTTTTTGTTGGGATTTTGTTGTTGTGATTATTGTCAGTGCAAGTGGAAAGTTCAACCGTACGCATACAAGTGCATAAACAATAGTAAAATACACACACACACACACACGTTGTGTGCTGTGCCTGTGTGTGTGTGCATGCGTATGTGTGTGGCGGCAGCAGCAGCGCCAACTGCAGCCATAAATACATAACTAAGGAAAATCGAATTTAAAACAACAATACCATACGCGACACGATTACAACCAAACGAGAAGACGACGAAGGAGAAGAGAAGAAAAATATAACTGCAACAGAATGTCCAGCACAATTGAATTTGAGACAATTGGCAGCCGCCTGCAATCGCTGGAGGTTGCTTTGCAGAAACAAAACGAATCGCATGAACAAATCGTCTTATCGAATACGCGCACCTCAGTCCCGCGTGTCCGGCCCACAACAATAACAGCGCCATCGACTGCAGCGCCAACCGCTACAGCAGTTGCAGCGGCAGCAACAGCAGTCGCCGCAAATACCGCTGCCTCAGTCTCCTCACCAAAAAGACCTGCCGCTATCGGAACACTGCCGGCGCTAACGTCACAAACCTCGTCAGGCATGTTCGGCGGCGGCATCGGTGGTTTTACACCACCTAGGAGTGCGCGCCCAACGCCAAATCTGCCTATATGTAAGTTACACTTAATACAATACATATACATACATACATAAATCCATGTGCAACTGTGCTTTTGCTGATAAGAACTAGTTTCGATAGATACGATAAATGGGCTCTAATGTCCGTAATACACCCTTAGCAAAGGGTACTCGTTATCGATCTCTGCGTTTCGATTGCACAGATAAGCACAGCTTGCGCATAATACAAATCAAAAGCAACAACAAGAACAAACTTGTTTTTGTCAATTGCAGCGCCAGCAGCACAGCATAAGCATTTACACTTGCTGTAGCCGACGCCGCCGTTGCTGCTGGCATTTGTTGCCTCGTTTTGGTTGCTCTGTGTATGTGTGCACTGTGTTTATTTCTTATTTGCATTTGTTCACATGTACATCTATGCATGTATTAGAGACTTTTGTGAACAATATTATTTGTTTTGCTATTCCACATTTTTTGAGGGGGCTGTCTAGCTGAAGTCTGCAAGTTGTTATCGATAAACAGCCATTCATATTAGATGGTTAAAGGCAAGGTTTGTCCAACTGGAATTCATACATACACATAATGCTATTGGAATAATTTAATAGATTACATATTTTGGCAAGCAAAATTTGATTTCGAATTCTTAAATTAAATTGATTGTTATACGACCACTTAGAGTTCAATATGTATTGCCAAATTAGTTGGACGCAAACAATTCGACTTTGTAATAAACTAATTGAAGCTTTCCATGGAAAAGCTCTAATTATCAATGCTCAATTAAGTGTGTTTCAATAATTATTGCTTTTTTACCAAGAATTAGAATGAAGATTGTGAGAGGTCTATCAATTTAGGTAAATACCAGGTTTGATCGGTTCAATTGCCCAAAAAAAGGCTCTTAGCTTTTGCATGCTCGGCACACGTGAGCTTTTGTGAGCGATGTAATCGTAAATGCAGTTAGTAAGTTAACTTATAGCTTGCAGTTCGCTCTTCAAATGAATGCCATTGGCATGGCTTTGTCTTTTCTCATTTAAACGTTTCTAGTTGTGCATGTGTGTGTGAGTGTGTAAGCGTCGGTGTGCATGTGTATGTGTGTCGTTGTCGCCGCTTTCATTTGGCATGTTTGTTGGCATTTTTCGGCATTTCCGGAGTAATGTCTTGATACGCGCACGCCTGCCGTTGTCGGTGTCTCTCTTGCTCGCATTCGCATTGTTGTTTGTTTTTTTATTCGCTTTGGTTTTGCGTTTCTTCACCCACACACACACACACACACACACATTCGACTTCGGTGGTGGTTGGAGGAGGAGACAGCTTGAGGATTGCGACGACAACATTTGTCTTTGACTTGTGTTGCCAATTCGCGCTTTGTTTACAAATATTGTACATGTATAGTAAATGCATATATATATGTACATATATATATAGATATGCGTATATGCTATACAATATATGTATATTTTATGATCTTTTCTTCTTGTTGTAATTTTGCATTTGAATTTGTTGAAAAGCAATAACTTCATTTAATGTTAACAATAACAATAACACCAGCCATAATAATAAAAACAACAGCATTTTTAATGCGCTCTCGCTGTCCCCTGTTCTATAGTTTTCTTCAACGTACAGTGGGGCGAAGTGTAGTCTATTTTGCAACATTTATGTGGCAAGGAATTTCACATATTCGTGTGTAACTTAATAATTAATTTGAATTTTTTTTAATGTTAAATGATTGCGATATTATGGCTGCTAGTATTAGTTGTTTCTTAAATTAACTCTACAAATTAAAATGTATTATATTAAAACAATAATTAAAAATACGTAGATAGAAGTCTAGTTGTGTTTACAAAACGAAAAAAAAAAACTATATTGTTTAATTGATAGTGTGGTTCGAAATCAACAACTTTGACCTTGAGCACGTGAATGTGGTCAGCGCAAATGGGATGTGTCCCACTGTGCGTAGACTTTTAACGTTCATATGCACATACATGCATGCATACATATGTATGTAGATAGTGTCGGACACGCAGACACAGAGACATATGCATATGTATGTGAAAGCTTTTGAATGCCTTGTTTGACTAACGGTCATTAGAATCGAAAACAAATCGTTGAGTGGCAATTTTCATGACTTGTTTATCTGCACATTACTCTAACTGTATTCTTATCCACCTACTCTCTCTGTCTCTCTCGCTTGTAGCTGATTCGGGATCTACACGCCGCCCCATGATGTTGCCACTGCCAACCCAAACTCATCACTCCGAAACGGAAACAGACAAGAAACTAAAGATGATAATGGGCCAGACGGGCAAACTGAACATCAATGGTCGACAATATCCCACGGATATCCATGATCTGCGGCATTTGGGTGATCTGGGCAATGGCACCAGTGGCAATGTCGTTAAAATGAAGCACTTATCCAGCGATACGATAATTGCCGTTAAACAAATGCGTCGCACGGGAAATGCCGAGGAAAATAAACGCATTCTTATGGATTTGGATGTGGTGCTCAAGTCGCATGATTGCAAATATATAGTCAAATGTTTGGGCTGCTTTGTTCGTGATCCGGATGTCTGGATCTGCATGGAACTCATGTCCATGTGCTTCGATAAGCTGCTCAAACTCTCCAAGAATCCAGTGCCAGAGCCCATACTGGGCAAAGTCACTGTGGCGGTAAGTTCCATTTTAATAGAGATCTGTCTTCAAAGTGTTTACTAAAGCAATAAATGTAACTCATAGTGATTGATATTGGGTAACGAAAAGATAATGATTTAGCATTTCATTGGATATTATAAACAAAAATGCATAATTTAATTATGATGCTTCTAATTTCTGAACGTTTTCTTAGTATAAATGTACTCCAAAAACCTGGCTTAAAACTCTTGTTTAATTAATTCTATTAATACTGTATTGGAAAATGTATTGTATGTTTTTTTTTTTGCCATTTCAAAGTTGTCAAACATGTCCTTAACAAGTTACTTTTAATGAGTTAACAATGAAATGTGTGTTTATATTTTAAAAAGAAGTTTATTGCCGCTCGGTGAAAATTTTCTAATGAAAAGATACAAATTAAAAATCACATATACCAAAGAAATAAATCATTGTCATAATAAGTAATAATTTAAATAAGTGCTTAACATAAAGTTGAAAAATGTACTATAAAGTTAATCAACACTTGTTGGGTGTATTAAAAATTAATTAAGATAACATAATTTATTAAATTAGAATTACTTAGAAGGAATCAATTAAAGTACAAACAACTTTATAGTTGTAAATTAAAATCAAAAGTTGCAAATTAAAAAAAAATAAATAAATTGCAATGAGCTGTAAGTTGAACAATATTTCTTTATTTTGTCTTTATAATTCTCGTTCTTGCTCTCTATCTTTACCTACAGACGGTGAATGCATTGTCCTATCTGAAGGACAAACACGGCGTCATCCATAGGGATGTGAAGCCCTCCAACATCTTGATCGATGAGCGCGGCAACATAAAGCTATGCGATTTTGGCATTAGCGGCAGACTGGTCGACTCCAAGGCGAACACACGTTCCGCTGGCTGTGCTGCCTATATGGCGGTAAGTGACCCAACTAACCAATCTATGAACTTGGTCATCTAATCTAAGCATTTATTTGTTTTTGTTTAGCCGGAACGCATTGATCCGAAGAAACCAAAGTACGATATACGCGCCGACGTGTGGTCACTGGGCATAACGCTGGTGGAATTGGCCACAGCGCGTTCACCCTACGAGGGATGCAACACAGACTTTGAGGTGCTCACCAAGGTGCTGGACTCGGAGCCACCGTGTTTGCCCCGCGGCGAGGGCTTCAATTTCAGTCAACAGTTTCATGACTTTGTCATCAAGTGGTAAAACTTTGCCATAATCATTGAAACAATCATTTGGTTTTATAATTTACAAATTTCTTTGCCGCCGACAGCCTCACCAAGAACCATCAGGATCGACCCAAGTATCCGGAGCTGTTGGCGCAGCCTTTCATCAATTACTATGATCAAGCCAAAGTCGATGTGCCCAAATGGTTTCAGAATGTGGTCGATAATGCCACTGGGAAGCGGATACGCGCCAATGGCGATTCAACGCTGACGAGGTGAGGATTCGAATTTGGTCGATGCTTGAAAGATTACAATATGCTCCCACCCGCCCTCAGTTCCAACATAAATGAAAAAGAAAAAATGTCCCATCCACTCCCATGGCCACTGCCTGCTGTCTGCTGTCTGCCGTCTGCTGTGCGAGTGTGCCTGTGTGTGTGTGTGCGTGTGTGTGTGTGTGAATGCCAAACACATTGCTTTGTTTCAATATTTGTTTCCGTTTCCGCTTATGTTTCATTCCGTTCCGTTGCGTATTCTTTTTATTTCCTTAGCTAACTCTGACAACCAAAAAAAGTAAAAAAAAATCTGTTAACAGGTAGGATACAAAAAATTAAAAAAAAACAAGCAAAAATATGCAACTAAAACTGTACCTAATCGTAGGGTGTTTGCTAAAGTATGTAATCATAATGAACAACTATGGAAAAGTCTAGAAAACTATTTCGGCAAAGCTTTTCTATAATAGAATTAGTAAAAAAAAAAAAAAAATTAAACTTGGCATGTCTCTCTTTCTCTCTCTCTCTCGTCTCCTCTCTTCACACACACTTTTTTTGTAATATTAATTTTTAGATTACAATATTTTTCTACTACTATTTGAAAGCTACT
This sequence comes from Drosophila pruinosa, assembly GCA_018150935.1. Lineage (NCBI taxonomy): Eukaryota > Metazoa > Arthropoda > Insecta > Diptera > Drosophilidae > Drosophila > Drosophila pruinosa. The sequence goes on along the minus strand of JAECWR010000194.1, from coordinate 14,603,901 downwards.
ACTTTTTTTCTACCACCTACTACTATTTTTTTGTTGTCTTAGTTTTTGGTATAACATTTTAGTTAGTACACAATGCTCTTGCAGCACTTGTATTGACAGCACTTTCTCTCTTGGTATTGGCAAGCAATGTCCGTTTCATTCCATTGCGTTCCGCGTGGAACGTTGGAATCAAAGATTAATCACAACTTTGTCAGTACTTATGAAGAGTGTGCATGGTTAAGTTGCATATGCATCTCCACCTCTCCCTTTGCCTCTCTCTGTCTCTCTCTCTCTCTCACACACGCTCTTTTCCTCTCTGTCTCTCTTATTCTCTTGTAGCCAAAAGTCATAATGTAGGTGAGCAATATCGTCCATTCCGCCTAGTCTCCCGTACCATCCTCCAGCTCACTAGCTAGTATTGAAAAATATATATAGATATATATATTACCTTAATTATTCCTGCCCAACAACAGCCCCCCCACCCCCTACCCCCACCCCCTGCCATGTCCTCAATATTTTTTGCGTTTTATTGACTATTTAATTTGTGTGTTTTTTGATTTTCTTTTTTCATCTTTTTTATTACCATCTTTTGTAGGTTACTTAATTCCTAATACATATTATAATAATACATGCAAAAGATAAGAATTGAAAGAAACAAAAACAAAGCAGACAAACTGTTAAACCGATTAAAACCAAAACATCAAAACAAAAACGAAAAAGTAAAAAAATACAAAAAAAAAAATACAAAAAGACGAAAACAAAACATTAATAAAAAAATAATCAAATGCAAGCAAACCATAATATATATATATGTATGTATGTATGTATATATATGTATATAACCTGACCATTATATGATGTACAGATATATCATATACACACCTATATATATATATATATATATATGTATATATGTATGTATATATATATATATAAAAGATACAAATACAAAAACAAAACTCAATACCATAAAATACAAATTCCTCCCAATATATCAAAAGTCCAATTCAGTAAGTATGAGCTTAATAATTATTATTATTATTGTTATTATTATGGTCGCATTATCATTATGTTTCTAATCATTTTATTGTTATTTCCACATAATTGGCATACTAATTTCCATTAACCATTGCAATACTCTATAGCCAGTATGCAGTTCATTAAATAATTTATTGGTAAACTTTAACTCTTTAGCTCATATTTAAAATTGATTTATTTACACTGTCAACTTGCTCAATAATTTCAAATTATTTCTGGTTGATTTACAGCTAAAAAGCAAAGAATTTAAATTGCATAGCAAATCGTTAAATAAATTGGAAAATTAATAGAGTTTTCCACATTTAAAATAATTGCATTTTTTTTTTAAATTTGTTAAAGCAGAAAATGTATTTATATAAAAACTTAAAAATAGACACGCAAGTTCGCCTCTTAATTCACTTGAGCTGGTTACAGGGTATTTAGCAGTTGCACAGTTTCGAATAACGCATTTTTATTTATCGTTTATCGTTCATTGTTGGTTGTTGGTTAATTTTCAATTTGTTTACGAAATTGTTGTTTTGTTGCATGCCACCTTTCGCTTGTTGCTTGACATGTTGCACATTTTATTTGCATTTGCCTGATTTCAACAATTTCGATTAAATATGAAAAGAACAGATGATAGAATAAAAAATAAAAACAGTTCACACATCAAAACGAGGTAAATTTCATAAAAAGCTTTTCAATTTTAAATCAAAACATTTATTTGTAATTTAGATTTTTGCTGTTGTCTCTCTCTCTCTTTCTCTCGCTTTTGCAGCGTTTCATTCCATATTGTTTCATACACTCACACACACACACAGCCATACACGCACACGCAGTCCATTAAGCTAGCATACATTGTGGCGCTCTCTCTCTCGCTCCCTCTCACTCTCTATATGCATTTTCATTAGCCTTTTCAGCGCCGCACAGACTACACTCGCAGTAGAGAGCGTGGGAGCGAGAGCAAGCAAGTGCAGTCAGTGCGTGTAATGCCATCTCTTTTTCATTGCTGTTTACTCACACTTTCATATAAAATACACACACACACACCATCTCTCTCTGTCTATGTGTGTCTCTCTCCCTCCCTGCCTCTCTCTCTGTCTCTCTCTATTTGTGTCTTGTTCACTCTTTCGCTGCCAAGCGGCTTGGCATACATTTTGTGTGTTCATTTGCACATAACGGGCTTCTACTGTAGCTGCAACAGTCGATTAACAAACCTGCCATGTTACTTTGCAGAGCAACCACAGCAACAGCAACAGCAGCAGCAATTGCAACGTCGCCAGCAGCAGCAGCAGCAGCCATGGAAGCGGCTTCAAAGTATGGCAGAAATGTGGCTGCTTTAACGGCGCGCAGTCCAACCACAATGACGACGACAAAGACAATAAAACCCACGCAGATTCCCAGCTATCAGCAGCAGCAGCAGCAGCAAGGAGGATCGCAGTATTTCATGCAATCAGCCACACAACTACCTCAACTAGCAGCAACAGCCACAGGAACAGCAACAGGAACAGCAACAGGAACAGGATCAGCAATGGCAACAGGAGCCGCAACAAATAGCACATTGAATTATTTTAGCAGTGGTGGCAGCGGCAGCAGCAGTGCCAGTCCCAGCCCCATATCGCCACCAGGTGGCAATAACATTAATGACATTAACAAACTCTATCGCAAGTCGCCGTTCATGCAACGCAAGCTTAGTAATGGCTCCCACTACAAGTACCACGATGAGAGTCCCAAAAAGGAGTCGGTATTTAGCAGCATAGGTAAGTATACATACATACATACATACATCTGATCTATCGATCGATCCTCTATTCATATCTCGCATCTCTCGCCAGGCCAATCGATCTTACGCAATTTGACCACATCGCCCTTTAGCCAAAAGAAACACAATCCAATTGTGACAGCAACAACGCCAATTTTATCCACAACAGCAATAACAACAACAACAACAGCTGCTGCGACAACAGCAACAACACTGCCGCATATGAAACCCAAAACGCCCACTACAGATGCACTCGCCACGCCCACGTGGCGTCTGCCCCCAACGGCAACAACGATGGCAACGCCCACAGACAACAATCTGTTGCCGTTTGACACCTGTGATAGCATCTGCAATACCAACATCTCATTGGGCTCGCCAACGCTGCAGCGCAAGCAGCAGCTGCTTGTGGAGCCAGCAACAACTATGTTGCAGCTCAATAATCAGCAACAGCAACAACAGCAGCAGCAGCAGCGACTACAGCCTGCCAATCAGAGTCCCATTGGTGAGAGCCATTTAAAGTTATCAAGTTATATATAAAGATTCCATAGTCAGGCAGTGCAAATACTATATAGACAAATAGAGATAGGTGGCATAGAAAAAGATTTAGAATAAGATATACATTTCGTTTGTGTATAAATAGTTAAAAATATTGGTATTAAAAACACACATTGTTACATAAACTGATAGAAATATGGGATCGCTCATATAGTATAAATATTTAAACTTATGTTAGATTCAATGACGTCATAAATAACATCTCTGTTTGCAATGATCTTCTTAGGTTATAAACATTATATTATAGCCATCTTTAATGGACAAAAAAGTGTTATAAAGTGTTGTGCAAAATAATTTGTAAGGCAACAAATGAGACAATTTCGACCCGAGTCGATTTATTTCAATTGCAGCAAACAGTGGAAAAAAAGTTCACAAAAAAAAAAATGCTAACAATAAATAATTGTGAGGTGCTCGCAGTGTACTACCATTATTTTTGATGTATGCATATGTAGTCGATAATTTAACGATTTCATTGGCTGAAGCAATAATAAATTCCACGAGTTGTTAGAGCAGCCAAATTGCATTATTTGTTTTGACATTTAAATGTTATGTTTATCTCAAACGATTTCCTTATTTGTTCTGCTATTAATATTTAATGGCTGAATGCTGCCAGGGTCTTTAGGGTCTGTTTTAATAAATCAATTTAATGAACCAATTGCCATAGGGTATTTTGTAGTCAAAAAGCATTTGTTAACTTGTTTTTATTTTTGTTTGGCAGTGCTGCAGCGTTTCTACCATCAGCAGAATCAGTTGCGCGAAAAGGAGGCGGCTGAGCGGCAACAACATCAGCAGCAACTGCAACTGCAGCAGCAGCAGCAACAGCAGCAGATGCATCACTATCAGCAACACTTTCAATACTATCAGCCACTGCCACAGTCACAGCAGCAGCAGCAACAACAGCAGATGTCTCGTCAAGCGATCGGAACGAGCACAAATCCGTTTCACAGCAATTATGTGGCGCCACCTTCCTCGCACTCCACCTCTAGTCAATCGTCCACACAGTCGACATGCTCACAAATAGCCATTGCAGCTGCAACTGCAACGCCACCGTCGCCAGCGCCATCGCCACAACAAACACAGCAGACATCGGCAGCCGGACACTTTGGCATTGGCAGCGCAGTGCAATTGCAGTATCAACCATTGCCGACAGCAACGGCAGCAGCGGCAACAGCAGCAACAATAACAGCACCAGCACACTGCATAACGGAGGGCAACAACACATTGTATGGCAGTTTGCCCTGCAGATCGCCGGAGCAGCTGCAGCCAGATGGAGGTGGCAGTGGCTCACTGGTGGGCAGCAAGTTGAGCAAATTATATGCACGTCGCCAGCTGTTGGGTCAAAGCAACAATTTGGATGGCCGGGAACAGCAACATGTGTACTCTGGCAGCTCCGGCTCCGGCTCTGGCTCTGGCTCTGGCACAGCAGATGCGGGTGAGTTCCATTCTCGAGCACAGTTCGTCTCATTTGTTTATTTCATGTACAGTATTTTTAATTGTGCTATTTGTCGCTTTGTTCTTGCTATCAACTAATTCTTTGCATCGCTTGTCCTCCTTTTTTTTGTGCGTTTCTTTCTCTCTTTGTTTACTCCACTCACACACACATACACAAATATATATATATAAATATGTATACACTCCCACACAACTGCAACGCACACGCTCAATCATGCTCGCGCACTTCAACCACAATTAATTGCACCACATCAATCAATCGTTCACTCACTCATCATCAATCAATTACATGTGCAATAAATTGATTATTTTCGCTGACTTATTCAATATTCAATGAATCTGTAATAAATCAATCATCCATCAATCCATCACTTATCAATCATAAATGTGAATGAAATACGCTTACTTGAAATGCATAATACATACATTAATAAATCATTAATACTACACCTATCACTTAATCAATCAATTGTAAATCATTCATCAATTAATTTCCTAATCATACAAAAATGCATCCTTTGTCAATCAAAAAACAACAACTAATTACTAAAATGCACAATCAATTTACCATTAATCTAACTCTTGTTCAATGAATTGCAAAATCACGCATCAATCAAACACAATACCAACAAATTATCAATAATTCATTTATCAATCGCACAATCAATCAATTAATCACTTGCAATCACTCATCAATCAACTACCACACCTACAAATTATCAATAATTCATTTATCAATCGCACAATCAATTAATCAATTGCATATTCAATCAATCAATCACTTGCAATCGCTCATCAATCAACTACTACACCAACATATTAATAATTCATTCATCAATCACACAATCAATCACTTGTTATCACTCATCAATCAACTACCACAACCACAAATTATCAATAATTCACCCATCAATCACACAATCAATTAAACAATCGCATATTCAATCAATCAATCACACATTCAATCACTCATCAATCACAACACCAACAAATTATGAATAATTCACTCATCAATCACACCATCAATCACTCATCAATCACAACACCAACAAATTATGAATAATGCACTCATCAATCACACATTCAATCACTCATCAATCACAACACCAACAAATTATGAATAATTCACTAATCAATCACACCATCAATCACTCATCAATCACAACACCAACAAATTATGAATAATGCACTCATCAATCACACCATCAATCGCACAATCAATCACCCAACGTGCAGGCTGGTTCAATACACTCGCTGGCGCCATGAAGCGACAATTTGCGACCTATGTTAAAACCCAATTGAATTCCACAGCCACGTCACCATTGGCCCCCAGCAGCAACAATGCCAATGGCAATGAGTTGATTGGCGGACTGGATCCGGCGCTGGCGCCGCAACCACAACCTCCAGCCTATCGCAGTCTAATCAACAATGGCAGCACTGCAACAGCAACAGGCGGTGGCGGTGGCGGTGGCAAATCCTATTACTATCGCACATTGTCGGCGGCGAGCAGCAGCAGCAGCCACAATACCAGCCAGAGCACCTCACCCACTACAGAGCCACTGAGCAGTGGCGTCGGAGTTGGCGCAACTAGTGGTTTTCTGAGGCGTTATGCCAGCAGCGGTGCTGGTGTTGGCGGTGGCAGCAGTGTCATGGTTGGTGGCAGCATGAGCACACCACCCAGTCCACATCTGTTGGCTGGTCTGGATCGGCGACATCGCAGTCCAGATCCGCCGCCACGCTACAATCGCGGTCAATCGCCGCTGTTGCTGCGTAAAAATCTGCTCGAGCTAAGCGGACAGACGCCCGGTTCGCCATTGCTGCAACGACGGTGAGTCGATGATATAGTATATAGATATATATAGTATTTCTAGTGCAAGTAACTAATGCTAATTCATTTACCAGCTATGTGTCGGCATCACCGCCACTGCCACCGCCGCGTCGTGGGTCTGAGAGCGTGCCAGGATCGCCGCAACACTTTCGCACACGCATTCATTATACGCCTGAGCCACAGCGTCGCATCTATCGGACCATAGACCAATGAGTGGCGCTGCAAATAATGGTCATGTGATGTTGGTATGGCTTTGACGATGTTGCCCACGACATGGATAGTGACAACGTTGACGATCTTGCAACGGCAACAGCAACGGCAACTAGCTCAGCCAGCACAACGGCAGCAGCGTCAAGGACAAAGGCAGCTGCAACTCACAGACACTCGCAGGACCTTTGATGCTAAGCAGCTTAAATAAAAACAACAGCAACAACAACAACAACAGTAACCACAAACAACCACAACAACAGCAAACGAAAGTGTTCAAAAGTCTTATAACGTATAAGTTTAGGCCGTAGCTAAAGCGTTGCGTCTTCTAATGTTAATCGATTAGTTCACACTGTTTTTTGTTTTAATTTATATAATCATATACATATGTATACATATTATTTTTTTTTTTCTTATCAATTACGACGTGTGCATGTGCATGTGCGAGTGTGTGTGTGCGTGTGTGTGTAAATTGTATATATTGCAATCTTTGTTAGGCATAATTGGTTTATGCAAACACCTAGACAACAATCAAGTTAATAGTTGAGTAACTAAAATGTAACTGCAATAGAGCCATACATACATATATAGTATATAGCGAGGGATTGATATATATAGATATAGCCAAAATCATAACAAAACAACAATTAATAATTACAGATATAGAAGAACACTGTGCCCTATACATATATACATACAATATACGCTGTCTTTTACGATGCATATATACATACATATGTATATATATCTCTATATATAGAAACAAACAATAATTGTGCAATAGTTTAAAGAAATTACATCTTTTTCTCTAGTTTTTCGATTTCCTATATACTTTACTATAATCAAAACATAATACCTATATAAAAATAATATATATATATATAAACTGTATCTACATATATCGACGACCTTATAGTACTTGAATCGTAAAAGCAATAACTGAACGCCTTTTTCAAACTATCGCTGTCCGTCTGTTTTCTAATTAGTTTTCCAATAACATATAGCTGCCATAGCATAGCCAAACATCGAACAAGATTTCATACAGATCAACAGTCAGCAACTACAGTCTTTGTCTTTGTATTTTTGATACAGTTTTGTGATAGCAAACAGTTACTGCATACATGCATATGTATTGGACATACAGCTGCTATATGGGAAAGATCTGCAAAAGTAATCGATATTCGGTTATCCGAATAATACAATTGTTCTCTCTCTCGGCTTTAACATTTATATATCGTTATATATGTGTTTTGTTTTGTTTTTCTGTTTTCTGATTGTAATCAAAATATCATTGATTTTTGAGCAAGTTCCTTATCATATGTAATGCCTATGTAAAATTGAAACGACAACTCTATACCACAACAATTTTTCGTATGTATGTGTGTAGGTGTGCAGCTAGCGACCTCAATGTTTTGTTCCTGTGTGTGAGTTAATCATATATAAAAATAATACAAAAATATAATTTTTTTCTTTTTTTTTTTTTGAATTGTAGATTATGTTTACGTACCTAACCTCAAAATGTGTATATATATAGCAGTTAAACAAAAGCATAACAATTGTAAATGTAGAGTAGGGGAGAAGGGCGTTGCATTTGCTGTTTTTAATTTTCTAATTGCCAATTTCATTTTGTGTTTTATATTTATTTGTAGTTTGTGTTTTGTTTAAAAAAAAAAAAAAAAGAAATGAAAAAAAACCAAGGAGAAGAGAGGAAAACCAATTTATTTGTATTTTAATTTATTGCAACACAAGGAAAAAAAAAACAAATTTGTAATGAATGAAGATGTATTTTCGACTGATTTATGTGTTAAAGTTTAAGCTTGAAGTTCGAGTGGAACGTACGAAGTATATACCTACATATGTAAGCATGTGCATAAATAGCTCTATGTATAGCAAATACATCAATACATATGTATGTACATACATATAGTACATGTGCATCAGTCTATACTGTACGTTTAATTTTTAGTTTTATTACCACATATATACATATATGTATGTAATATAAAAACATACATATAATACCTCTATAGGTATATAAAAACATAAAAAAAAAAATAAAACAAATCAAATTGAAAATATATATAAATATTGTAAAAATTATATACAGAAAAATGAATTCTATAATAAAAACAATAGGAAGATGAACCTTGCGAGCATTAAGCAAAGTTAATCAATGAAAATGAATGTAAACTCTTATGAATACCAATAATTATACCATAATTCAAGAAATCCAATTCAATAAAATGAAAATCGATTATAAAAACCCTGAAGAAAAGAAGCGCATGTTTGTTGTCTATTTAAATATTGTAAGGATGAAAATTTTGTATTTGGTTTAATTAGAATATTACTATTATTATTATTATTTTTTCAGAATTTGTTTTTTTTATGTAGGACGGCTGGATATAGGGAGCTATAAACGATTCTTTCAATTTAAACAGTAAGTACTCTTCTATTTATAATCGAATTTCCAGGGGAATTCAATTTAAATTGTTTATTTTTTCATTCGACATTCTACATAAAATACTGAAGTTTCTTCTTCGCTATCGCATCGTCGCGTCTATTTACTGCCAGGTCCGCACCCACCATCAACTGGGAAGCGAAGTGAGGTGGGGGTATCATAGGTGCGCAAAGATCACGTCGTGGTACCGTGGAGCCTAACTAAGGTACGCAATAATACATATAATATATATGTATAAATACAGCATTAGTTAAAGCTTACATATACTTTTCAATTGAGCAAATTTCCCGACGCAATCCAAGCGCCTCTTTTAAAAGCGGCGTGGTACCGTCGAACAGCGCTGGGGGAGGGAGAGAGAGTTAAAAATTTATTAAGAAACAATCTTATGTTTATAATTTCTTACGTTGTGGCTTGTTCTAGTCCAATCAAATCGTTTTGCGGTAGATTTAAATTCTGTGTTAGTCCAGTTTTTTTCTTATTGTTATATTTTAATTCATTCATTGAAATATTAAATGAAGCTAACCACATGCCTTTTGAATAGCATGGTACCGTCTAGTCGATTTGTGGGTAAAGTCGATAGAGAAATGGTTTAAAAATATTGCGCACTCACCAGACTAAGTTGACTCACAAAAAAAAAAAGTGTGTGAAAACTGTTAAACAAACAAAATAACTAATTGGGTATATTTGCAGAAGATCACAGCTTTCTCAACCTTACCTAGCGTCCTTCACGGGCCACATCTCATACAAATACGTATGACATTTGTTTATTTCTTGTTGTGCGTACCTCGCACATAAAGGAAGGAGCCGGTGCACTAATAAATTCTCCCACTTACATATGTATTTAAAATTTGCGAATACAAAACACAAAACTTGCACATTTATTTCTTGATTAATTTTCACAAAAAATTTTGTTTAGCCGAAAGAAAAAAAAACCAAAAAAAAAAATCAAAGATAAAACATTTTTATTTAACAAAAAATTGTTTGAATTTTATGCCGAAATATTTAGATGTTTCCCAATTGAGCACACAACACAAACTAAAGAATAATGTGAGCTCCGGGGGCTCCTCGACCCAAATCTGGCTTCAATGCTAACTAGATGGAAAATAAATGTGTTTGAAAAAAACAAAATAAAAAGCTATGCGAAGACTACAATATTAAAAATTATTAAATAACTATAGTCCAATAAATAACTAACTGAAGTCATTAGCAGCTCGGTACACCATTATACAGATTGATCGCAAATTCTCTATTTCATTGTTGATAGCAGACGATGATGTCGATGTCGAGTTGTTCAGGAGTCCGGGTTGCTTGCTGGCCACATCATTGGATTATTATGCTATCATGTAAGGAAACTTCTTACTTATTTTATTCTCTAGTTGCGACGGCTATAGATGTGTATGACCGAAGAGAAGCTAGATATTCGTCCTTCCTAAAAAGGCTGAGATACTCCGGATTTTGTCCCCTTTCTGCAAAATATTCTATACTACCTATTACAAAATTTGATATAACTAATTTTTTTTTATTGTAGATAACTGTTACTATTTATAATAACTTATACTACAGTGCTTCATAATTTCTAGGGAGTATTTACATATGTACATACTTAAACCTAAATAGGGAGACTAAAAAAAATAATTAATTTAAGCAATTAATTTATATATCTTCTCGGCAGATCTGTAGGATGAATGCGCTGGAGCCTTCTTCTCGCCCTCAGTCCCATTACACGCCTCCTCGTCAGGAGTTTTCGAGCCAATTAGTTTGGGTGGTTTCCCAATTTGTTGAGATACTCGGTTGCTTGCTTGTTTATGACGTCGCCAATCCTTGGTACCTTTAGCTCGCGTTCGATATCTTTGTTGCGGATGTACCAAGCCGCTCCAGAAAGTTTACGCAAGATTTGCGACTGCGCCACACGAATTTTGTTGAGGTGCGACTTTGCGGTGATGCCATACACTTGAATGCCATATTTCCAAATAGGAGCCAAGACAAACTTATGTATTTTGGCCTTAAACTTGTTTCCAGGCCTAAAGAGCCAAGCCAGGCTGTACGCCTTAGTTTTGAGCCGCCGGGCTACATCCGTTACATGGCGTTGAAATGTTAGTCGCTTATCCAGAGTGACACCGAGGTATTTGTGGGCGTCCGACTGTGTGAGGAGCTCTCCATGCAGAAACACACCTGGTGATGTGCCTTTTCTCAGCGTGTACGTCACGGAAACACATTTTTCCGGATTGATTGCGATGTTCCAGCGAAAGGCCCAGTTCTCAAATTTCCTGATATCTCGAAAACCACAAGGACGATTTGAATGTCCTTTGGCATGGTGATAGTCCTTACCAAAACAGCTAGATTGACACAGGACTCGCAAGGATACACTAGGATATAGCCGAAATATAAGCTATTTTTTGCATACAAAAAAGTCCTTGTAACTTTGTTGTTTACAGGACACTCGTCCTTTTTAGTATGCCGTTTAGTTTGTATTGACTAGATATATCTATATGCCAAAGGACATCACGATCATCCTTCAAATGACAGAGATACACAGGATTTTGGGTGAATTTCAAAATTTTCCATACCTACCCCTTAAATAAATTTGAGATGAATTTGAGTGATAAATGCTGGAAATTCTTAAATGCCACTCGATAATTTTGATTGCTGTGATTACAAAATGGTTTATCATTAAGATATCTTTAAGGATTAGGCCAAGCTAGAGCTATAAAGCGAATGTCCTTTTTCGAAAATAAGCTGTAACTCATCCATATGCTTGCGCATTTTCGACTTATATATTTTGCTGAGATTAGGAGGACCTGCTCTATCGATTGGCGTCAAAAAAATATGGGGTCGTCTAAGGATCCCGACACTTTTATTTTGCTAAGCCTATATCGAAGTCTAAATCGTAAATTTTCTAATAACCGCAAGGACGATTTCAATGTCCTTTCGTATGATGATAATCCTAATTAGGCCGCTTTCCTTGACACATGTCTCGCAAAAATCAGACAAGATATGGCCAAGATATGAGCTATTTTAGTATATTTGACTCTTTACAGCTAGCAAACATGTCCCTTTGTTCCGCCATCTGTGGGCAGACGTCTCAAACACTTTTATAAATTATCTGTGGTTGCGCCATCTGTGGGCAGGTATATTTACCACGAATTGAAAAGGTGCAGCCCTAAAAGTATGCTACATCATATTTAAATTAATCCGTGGTGGGGCCATCTATGGGCGGCCGTCCCAACCACTATTTAAATTGATCTGTGGTCGCGCCATATGTGGGCAGGCTTCTCAACTACGATTTGAATACATGCAGCCCCGAAAGTATGCTACAAAATGCAGCACAATGAGGCTTGATATTATTTACAAAAAGGATCATATCTCAGTCATATCCTTGCGCATTTCCTCAGGATTCGGTGCGTTCGATTCCTAAGAACGAATTCTAATAACCGGCATCAAAAAAATATAGGGTCATCTAAGAGCCCAAACACTTGTTTTTTTTGCACTGAGGGCTTAAGGAAATAGGCCAAGTCCGCAAATTTCCTGATATCTCGAGAACGAGATGGATGATTCGAATATCCTTTGGCATGATGATAGTCCTTACCAAAACAACTAGATTGAGACAGGGCTCGCAAGGATACACTAGGATATAGCCGAAATATAAGCTATTTTTTGTATACAAAAAAGTCTTTGTAACTTAGTTGTTTGCAGGACATTCGTCCTTTTTAGTATGCCGTTTAGTATGTATTGACTAGACATATCTATATGCCAAAGGACATCACGATCATCCTTCAAATGACAGAGATACAGAGGATTTTGGGTGAATTTTAAAAATTTTCCATACCTACCCCTTAAATAAATTTGAGATGAATTTTATTGATAAATGGTGGAAATTCTTAAATGCCACTCGATAGTTCTGATTACTGTGATTACAAAATGGCTTATCATTAAGATATCCTTAAGGATTTGGCCAAGCTAGAGCTATAAAGCGAATGTCCTTTTTCGAAAATAAGCTGTAACTCATCCATATGCTTGCGCATTTTCGACTTATATATTTTTCTGAGATTAGGAGGACCTGCTCTATCGATTGGCGTCAAAAAAATATGGGGTCGTCTAAGGATCCCGACACTTTTATTTTGCTAAGCCTTTCGTATGATGATAATCCTAATTAGGCCGCTTTCCTTGACACATGTCTCGCAAAAATCAGACAAGATATGGCCAAGATATGAGCTATTTTAGTATATTTGACTCTTTACAGCAAGCAAACATGTCCCTTTGTTCCGCCATCTGTGGGCAGACGTCTCAAACACTTTTATAAATTATCTGTGGTTGCGCCATCTGTGGGTAGGTATATTTACCACGAATTGAAAAAGTGCAGCCCTAAAAGTATGCTACATCATATTTAAATTAATCCGTGGTGGGGCCATCTATGGGCGGCCGTCCCAACCACTATTTAAATTGATCTGTGGTCGCGCCATATGTGGGCAGGCTTCTCAACTACGATTTGAATACATGCAGCCCCGAAAGTATGCTACAAAATGCAGCACAATGAGGCTTGATATTATTTACAAAAAGGATCATATCTCAGTCATATCCTTGCGCATTTCCTCAGGATTCGGTGCGTTCGATTCCTAAGAACGAATTCTAGTAACCGGCATCAAAAAAATATAGGGTCATCTAAGAGCCCAAACACTTGTTTTTTTTGCACTGAGGGCTTAAGGAAATAGGCCAAGTCCGCAAATTTCCTGATATCTCGAGAACGAGATGGACGATTCGAATATCCTTTGGCATGATGATAGTCCTTACCAAAACAACTAGATTGACACAGGGCTCGCAAGGATACACTAGGATATAGCCGAAATATAAGCTATTTTTTGTATACAAAAAAGTCCTTGTAACTTAGTTGTTTGCAGGACATTCGTCCTTTTTAGTATGCCGTTTAGTATGTATTGACTAGACATATCTATATGCCAAAGGACATCACGATCATCCTTCAAATGACAGAGATACAGAGGATTTTGGGTGAATTTTAAAAATTTTCCATACCTACCCCTTAAATAAATTTGAGATGAATTTGAGTGATAAATGCTGGAAATCCTTAAATGCCACTCGATAGTTGTGATTGCTGTGATTACAAAATGGCTTATCATTAAGATATCCTTAAGGATTTGGCCAAACTAGAGCTATGAAACGAAAGCCCATTTTCGAATAATTCTTCAAGGGTCGCGTAAGGCGAAAGAAAATTGATTTAATTTCTTCATAATTTATAATAAATTGCCTAAATCGTATTTTATTGATGTTACATAGCATCCATCATTAGTCATTATCATGATCAGCATATCATATTATATCATATACAATCTATTTATACACACAATTGCTTGAATCTTTCTTCCATTAATTTACAAATTTCAATAGGCTTGGGTAAACATAATTAATAACCTAAGACTGATTTTGCATTTCCCGCAATCAACTACATAATAATCAAATCAATTTAAACCAAATCAACATAAATAAATGCATAAACAAAAAGCCAAATGGGACTAATGTTGGGATGTTCAAGTGTCAGTGTGAGTGCTTTCGATTCTTTGAAGGTTTATGGTTTATGATTGGTCTTGTCGTTATTGCAGCTATCTATCTCTCGGTATGTGTGTGTGTGTATGCATGAATGAAATTAAAACCCAAAAAGCAAGGTAATTTAAAGCTAGCGCGGCGCATGTCAAAATTGTGTGCCTCCAATATCGTGTTTTGTTATTAACTAGCTGTTGCAGTCGTTGCTTTAGTTGTTGTTGTACAATTACTATATAAAATATTTAATGTCTTTTGGCCTTTATAATGAGCGGCACACTTACCGCCGAGCCGCTCCCCTCTGCACCGCACACGTCTATGACGATTGGGGCAGCGACAACAACAACAACTAGCTCAACAATATCATCATGCAGCCAGCAACTACGACAAAGGCGCCGCTGCTACGCCAATTACATTTAACAACTAACAACTAAGCACACATACATATATACATATGCATATACATACATATACGTATACATATGCAGATATATATTACAAAACCCAGAAGTATAGTATAAACACTAAAAATATGGTGCCCACAGCCGCTGCCTTTACGTACATCGATTTGCGATTCAACAATTTGGCATCCTTTTTATACTTTTGCGACATCATCGAGAGATTTTGCGTCTTTGTATCCAACTCTGTAAAACAGCAACGAATGCAATTATTATATCATATATAAATGTATATATATATAGGTCGATCAGTTAAGTAGACTCACCAGCTAAGACCGTGCCACGTTGCAGCACATCATCAATGTTCTGGACCATGATTCGTTGCACGTCCTGCAGCTGTGTGTTGATGTTGCTAATGTTTCGCCTGCGATCCGTCAATTGCTTTTTCGCCTTCTGTATGTACACATCGAATTCGATGAAGGCATAAGGACGTGTTACCGAATTCACACGCCTCCCGTAGTTTGTATGAAACTCCTGTGCCAGATCCTCCAAATAGTTGAATGCCAAACGTTTGGAATACATTTTATCAACCATCACCAAATAGCAAACATCATTTTCGATTAGATAGCTGTTGGTTGTGGGTGCGAAGTCGATTTGATTAGGTGGCGCGATGAATGAATGAAAACAGACGACATTATTATTATTAATGTTGGAGCTTATATATGTCATTTTCTTTATTGATACTTACTGGAATAGATATGGTCCTGTTTCAATGCTGCTTCGCGCCGGCGAGTGTGTGCCCAGCTTTCTAAATAACATTTTAGCCTGGTTTTGATAGTCCAAGATACTGCGACCGCTCTAAAATGCGTGAAAAGTGAAAGTGCGTGCATATACATGTATACATAAGTATTAATACATTAACTTATATATATGTGTGTGCACCACTCACCTGTTCATCGTCCTGCATGGTTCCAACTAGTGGGAGGCCATCAATGACACGGGCAATCATCGTCAGCAACGCCATGTCTGTGTATCTGACTTGGACAGCTTCAACGTGGACCACAAACACTTAATGTGCGTGCGTGTGTTTGCTGTGTATTACTGTGGCCACGGCTACAGTTTAATGCGGTAGGTGGTCTTTCCACTTCGTTTGTTGTTGCCGTGGCCGCTACTCCCCAATGCTGGCTAACCGCTATCTCCGGTCTCGATTTCGTTGTTGCTTTTGTTGTTGCTGCTGCGATTGCCAGCTCTCATTCAATGCCTGCAATTTCGTTGCATTTTGTAATTACCAAAATATTACACTCTGCACTTGTTTCTCACGTTTATAGCTTAACTTCCGTGTCCAATATTATATATTTGATGGCAGTAGCTCGTTCATTTACATCGGCAGTCAAATATACGAATTATATTGTGTGAGGGAAACTGATTCGTGTTTTGTGTTGCTGGAAACACGTCAGCGGGTAGAGTTGTGTCAATTCCTAGTTACATTTTAAAATATACTATTTTGCTGCAAAAATGCAAAATATACTACAATTGCGTATACTATTTGGCTAGACTTTACCCGTGATACATCGACGAGGCGCGAGTTTTTAAATGAGCTTTTGTTTTTCTGATTATTTAAGTAACTAGCTGTTGTATGGAAGATTTCAATTTTAAAAATTCAAGAAAAATAACGTTTTTTAAGCAAAAAAAATCTACAAAAACGTAGTAAAAATGATTTTGATTATATACCATAAATATATTTTTCATTAAACGTCAGCATACCAAAAATTTGATGATACATTCGAAACGGTCTTACTGGCTATAAGCGACGTGTATTTAGCGCGCTGTAATCGGCTGTTTCGAATGGTTGCAAAACGTCAAGAGATGATGAAATAGTTTCGCCTATTACTTTTTGTTATGAATACAAGTTGATTGTTGCAAGTTACATCAACTACACTTACATTTCTGAAAGACAATGAAATGTGTTTTATAATTAACAATGAAGATTTCCTTTGAAATTATAGAAGTACCACGTAAATAGAGCTAGTTGTCTTATTAGTTATACTCTGCAGCGCTTCCTATCGCTCTTTCCCTCTATGTAGATATCTTGTATCATGTATTGCTCTCTCGCTCTAAAACGCGAGAGGATTGATGTCTCTTTTATACAATGAAATAAACAAACGTATTCAGATTGGGGCGGTTAACTTTATTAAATAAGTATTATAATTGCATGAATAATTGTAATATGTAATAGGCTGTTGTGGTCTGCTTTTTTTTCAAAATCAGGCGGAATGCAGGCCGTGGCTCGGCCACCTCTTAAATATTCATCGATATCTTGTGCTGGCTACTGCAGTTGCTGTATTTTCTGTTGTTGTTGCTGTTGCTGCTGTTGGTCAACTAGGCGACCTGCACCGATTGCTTTTGAGAGGAGCTGATCTTATCGCCCAGGCTGAGTGCCATGCCCTGTACAATATGAACAGCAACACAATAAATAAATGCTCCATGGTGCCAATAGAAATGACTATCAAATTACTAACCTGGCTCTTGGCGCGTATACGTATGTGACCAGTCACCTTTGAGTCTGGATCATCGACGGGCTTCTCAATGCTCAGATTTGCTAATGCATTCTCACCGAAAATGGATCTGCAAAAGAGATGGGCACAATTATGAAATATCCAATCGCAGATATGACAATCAATTTCAACCTACTTGGCATACATGTTGGCGGCCATGAAGCCGCATTGGCCAGAAAGCGCCTTCTCGGGCGTCAGGCACTTCATGTTGGTGCTCTTCAGCAGATGTCTGAGATATTCGTGCAGATCTGTGAAGCTGGTGTTAACTGTGACCTTGTTCTCCCACTCAAAGTCCTGCCACATCTGACGGAATTCGGTGTCTGTGCAGCTGGCCGGGATGATGTAATCCATAATGTCAATGTGTATAGTGTTGAGTACCACAACGTTTGTAGTCAGCGCTGTATCGTAAACTGCAGCCATAGATAAGGTAGGTTAAATTGGATTCATTAGATGCAGCAGCAAATTGATAACTTACCTATGTTGCCAAAGATGATGCCGTTCTCTGTGGATGAGACCTTCACATTGGCCTTAATGTTGCAGAAATCGTGCGCCGCCAGCACAACTGGATGTGGACGCTCCACCAGTTTCAGATCACCCAGCGTGGCCAGCTCGAGGGTACAGTTCTGCAGTGTGTCGTCTAAATAAATGCAAAATTAAATTGGTTATTTTAAGAGGCATTTGAATTGTCTGTGTGCTCTCACTTGTCTGATTGACAATCAGCACGTCCAGCACTATGTCATATTGGTTGACATTGACATAGGCCTCGGCATAGACGGGATCAGAGAATCCGGTCAGCTGGGTGACCTTGTTGAGCCTATTGTTGGATGATGACATGTCGCTGACCTGGGCGCTCTTGGTGCCGGCCAATGCCTGATTCAAACTCGATTCGAACACATTCTCGCCCAGTTGATTGTCACGTCCATTGGAGAGCTGGGCAAAACAGACAGGCGAATCCGGCTGCACCTTGGCCGTGGCACGTTGCTTCTCCTTGAGCATGCGTTGGTCCTCCTCATGCTGTGCATCCAACATCTTGCCCAGAGCATCGCGACAATCGTGCATAAATACGGCCACTGCCTCAGGAGTACGATCGCTAAGTGTGCGCAAGCAAATCATGATGCGATCGGAGTCATCGTAGGTGATGGGTTTGGTGGGGAAACCAGATTTGCCCAGATGCAAGATGGAGCTCATGATGAGCATCACCTGTGTGGTCAGACGATTCTGTGTACGCGCATCCGGCTGCAGTTCCGCATAGCGCAGTGCCAGCTTGGTCAATGTGGCCGAGAGGGCAGCTCCAATAAAGAAATCGCCATCCATCAAATACTGGCGCAATGGCGGACGCTTCTCCTTCTTGGCAACACTGTGAGACAGGGCAGAAGATGATAATAATGTGCAGATAAGAATGCTTTCCATGTATAGCTACTTACGGTGCCAAGCTGTAGGCGCTTTGTGTGGCATAGGTGCCATCCGATGTGACCTTATTGCTGGTGCTGTTGGTGGTGGCATTGGTATCGCTGCCAGTGCCTGTTCCTTGTTGCTGCTGTTGCTGCAGTTGCTCCTCCGTTTGATCGCCGGCGAGGCGACGCTGCTCGGCATCCACCATGGGTATATCGCCCAGCGTTTGCTGTATGGCCGCAATCACCTCAAGAATCTGAGCGCCCTCCACATATTCACCCAGAATCCAGACGGCCGCACGATGAATCTTCGATGACTTGATTTGCGGAAAGGCTTCGATCAGATGCTTGATAATGAGCGCACGCAAAGCTGGGAACTTCTGTATGGCCTCACGTATAAAGATCAGCACATCGACAGCGGCCAGCTCATTTGTATCGGACAAAAATTCAACCAGCACTGGGATCACATTGCCGGCCACATCGGGGAATTTGATAGAACACGTGTGCAGGGTGCGCACCAGAAGCTGGCGATATTTGCCCGTATCCTCGTGCTCCACGTTGTGTGTCTTGGCCACCTCCTTCTGCAGCACTTGCACCATCTCGTTGATGTTGCGCGAATAGACCAAATCCATGGCGAGGGCAAGTGTTTTGCGTCGCACCTCAATGTCTGGGGCGGCCAGGACACGCAGCACATCCATGACCAGATCCTGCATGACCTTCTCCATATTCTCGTTCTCCTTCATGGCAATCAAACGATCGAGCACAATCAGCTTCACATTGTTATCGCTCTCCTTCACAATCAACTCAATGTAACAGCCGGCAGCTGCCTTGATGGCGGTGGGCGCTAGGGAGAGGGTGATGAGTGTACCGGCAGATTCGTAGCGCACGGCATTCGAGGATGAGTTAAGCAGATTGTAAATGCAGCGAATGAAACGCGAACGCTCGGCGGGATTGGCGTGGCACACCTTATAGATAAGCTCCACAATAACCAGCTGCAAAATGTCGCCAAAGCTCTGCACCTGATCGATGCAAGAGGCCAGATAGTTGAGTGCCCGCTCCTGGTCGGCATGCAACAGCATGAGGAAAGCGTTACGCTTGCACGACATATCCTGCTGTGTGTCCAGGAAGGTGGCAATCAACTCGGGACCGTCTGGCACAAGCCAATCAAAGTTCTTGTATATGGTGAAAATGGCGAGGACAGCATTGCGGCGAACATACGAGTGACGATGGTCCAGACATGCGCGTATGGCTGGCATGAGTGGCTCCAGCAGCTCAGGCTCCTTCAGCTTGCATAGGAAACGCAGCGTTGAGCCGCGCAAGAATTCATTGGGATGTTGCAAATCCTAAATAAATGTGGAAGCATTGTGTGTCAGTTGACAGGGATCATATGTAATATGTTGCAACTTACCTTGCGGTAGGCATCGCACACGAGAATCATCTCTTGGAGCAGCTTGCCATCGGATGAGGTCTTTGGTACAATTTCCCAGAAGATGAGCAACAGCTTCTTGATCGTGTGATTTTGCACGGGCAGCACGAAACGTATGATGGTCATAATGAGACCCGGATAACGCTCACCATTCAGCAGCAGCTTGATTACTTTTTTAAGCGTCTCAATTTTTACATTCGTGTCGCCTTTTTCGAGGTCTTGCTTCAGTTGCATCTCGTTCGGCACCTCGAGATCCGGCGAGTTGATGATCGTGTAACACGGCACTTGGCTCATCTTGACTATAAGCTAACCAGCAATGCTGTTCACGAATCACAAGTTAAATTCAATAGTTATTTGTACAATTTCTAGCCGATTTATTTGTATGTTTGCTTGACCAACATGCAATTCACTTGACGTGTCATTTGTTTCGTAGCAAAGAATCTGTGTGACCAAACATGTGTAGCTTGACGTAAGGCATGTGTGGCCAAAGGTTGAATATATAATACCACACACGCGGTCACATTATTGTTCCAGCTGTGACACTGTTGCATGTGAGTATCGGTAATGTCGTCAGATGGCGCTACAGACATAGCGTTGCCACTGTGCATGGCGCTGCCATTTGGCGGTTAAGTTTCACTATTTGAAAATTGCTGAAATTAAATGAATTTAAAAATATATTTTAATTGTAATATAATGTAAGTTATCAAAAATTTAAAATGTAAGAAAACCACAGTTGACTGTACTCAGGTATGAGATGTCCGTCACACTTTTTTAAAATATAATTTTCGTTCAATAAAATTGTTTCTTGAATTCTTTTTAAATTTGATGTGCATCGAACATTGTTACTGTCGAACGAATACCGATATGTATATACAATTTGCAATTTTTTTTAGTATCACCTGATCATTGAAGTACTAATAAAACACTTTGAAATGTTCAAACAAAAATTATCAAGTAAAATCTTTCAATATTTTAAATGGGATTTTCCGTGTGTTATCAATCGGTCAAGCGTTTTCGATTGAGTTTAAATGTCATTAGTCAATTTAATAATTGCTTATTCTAGCTTTCATAATGTAATTTGTTGCAACTTTGAATTGAAAAATTCCCAGCGCATCACTTGGTAAATCTGGTCGCTATGGGCATTAGAATGCACTATGAATTTAAATTGACTGATGATTACGTATGTTTTGCATCTAAACATTTGGTGGGGGCCGCTTAGTGGCACTTAATTGGTTCAAGTCAGAGCTGTGCCCTCCCCATCGGCAGCAGCAGCCATAAATAAAATACATAATTATTGCTGGCGCTCATACGGCACGTACAAACATACGATATAAGTAGTTCACTTTTGTGATCTTGTTTACCAGAATTTTCTAGTGAATTTCATTAAGGTTCGTTTATGAGTCCAACCGCCCACCACAAAAAAACCTGACAATTTGCCCAGTCGCAGTACTCGCCCACGCCTCGACTCAACTCAACTCGACTCGACTCGACTTGCATTTTAAATAGATCGCAAATTTATAGTCGAAGAGGGGGAGAAGATGTCGTGCAGTAAGCAGTGAGTTAGTTATAGTATAGCAGTTAGTTGGGTACTCATAGATGTCTGGGTCGTCGAAACAGGTTCTTACATGCAACTAAATCAATTGCCGACCTATGAAAATAAATAATGATGACATGTTGGACAGGTCCAAGGCGTAGGCAATATGCGGGGGGGCCTGCCGAGAGAGAGAGAGAGAATCTGGAGAGGGTCTGGAGGGTCCCTGGAGTGCCTGAATTGCATTAAGCGAATCAAGCAGACAAATGATAATCAAGGCAGCCAGACTGACTGCTCTGACTACTGCTACGGTCTAAGCGAATCTGCTTAGAGATAACCTGTTTCTAGAAATTATCGAATCTATACTCGATTCTGTATTCTCAGAAGCTGCCTAACATTTGCTTTGAATTATGCATTCAAGAAATTGGATTGATAGTGAAAAATACATATGTATGTATGTACATTTTAATTAAATGGTTATATATGCAATTGGCAGAATCGCACAATAATTAAGTCATTAGCTTGAAATACAAATGCAAAGATTTAAATTTCCATTAATAATTTGGCTATTAAATGCGATCCGTTAGGTCGATTAGAAAACTAGCTTCATTTGCGCTCTAATCGAATTGACCAATAAAAATATCAAAATCAATAAAACTTCCATAGACTTAACAACTGTATTATTATTATATTATTGTATATACCAGCTGTCTGTCTCTTGGATCAATTTTTTGGTATTCACACATTAGGTTCTTTCCCTGACGTGTATTTACTGATAGGCTTGGTTAATTACTTGACTCTGTGACAGCAATATATCATTATAAACAGTACTTTCATATAGTCTATTTATTTATATATGTACTGCATCCACAACCCACAAGCCCAGCTTAGGTTGCGTAGCGCAAGCTACATCTACTCGCCCAGCTGCTGCCGGGAAGAACCCAACGATCGAGGCGAAGTACTCGGAACATATTTATATTCATATCATTTATTGCATACCCTGTGGTCATTAAATGTGACAAGGCGGCTGGTAATTTTATTGAATGTACGCGGCTTAAAATAAATACATTTTAATTTATGATCAGTACAACTCTTTTGAAAATAAATAATTTCAATTTTAAATGAAGGTGTGCATTTGAATATTATTTGATAACTATATCAAAAAATGACTTTTTTTGCAGTTTAAATAAATTTCAGCTTATGATCTTAAAATTGTAAAACTATTTTGGAAAATAACAATTTCAATTTAAATGAAAGTGTGCATTTAAGTATGCCAAAGAATAGTTATTTTTTGCAGGCTTAAAATAAATAAATTTCAATTTATGATTTTTAAAATAATTATTTTAATTAAAAATGAAAGTTTGCATATGAATTTAATATATGAAGCATATCAAAGAATACTAACATTAAAAATAAATACAATAATTTATGGCTTTTTAATGTGTTATTTTATTGATTTATTTTTCCAATTACATTATTAGTAAAACTTACGACTTACTGCATTTTCGTAAAGTCAATTAATTCTCACAGTATGTATGTACGGTATGTTTTAGTTCAGCATACTCCCACAGACTGTTTCTGTTTGCTTTTCTTTGCTGCTGTCGCTTAATGAAAAGATCACCGGCAATCAAAATGTTAGCGGGCGTTGCAAAAAAAAACGAGAAGAAAAAAAGCACAACAGAATAGAAGAGAAGAAAACAAAACAAAACAAGACAAACTAAAAAGAAAATAAAACCAAAACAAATGCACAAAAATAGAGCAAAAAGCAAGACGATGACGATGACGACGACGACCCTTGGGGGCTTGGCTATAAAAAGCGCCGGCCGGCGAGCTGAGCTCCACAGTTGAGTCAAAGCAACGATGGCGTTTGTGACAATGACTTGGATGTTGCCGGCAGCTTTGCTGCTTCTGGTGCTGCACTGCAGCGCCGCCGAGGAGCCCATCTGTAAGCTGAATCTGAAACTGAATTAAAAAAACATATGTACATATATCTCGGTCGTGTCTAACCTAATCCATCCAATCCAGATCGACTGTGTGTGCCTCAAATCTATTACAATGATTGCCAGAAACTGCTCGCCGATCCCTCGGAGGCAGGCATTCGCATGGAGTGCGTGGCTGGACGGGATCGTGTCGATTGCCTCGAACTGATCGAGCAGCGCAAGGCCGATGTGTTGGCCAGCGAACCGGAGGATATGTACATGGCCTATCATCGCAAGAATGAGGATTATCGCGTCATCTCCGAGATACGCACACAGGAGGGCAAGGATGGTGAGTTCATAGTTCGATAACACATCGATAACAAAGTGTCATCACTATTGATCTGTAGTGTACAAGTGAAGTGCCTAATTTCAAAAAAGACAAAAAGTCCAATATGTCTTATCTCATCTAAGCAGACTCTGACATAGATTTGGTTCCAAGAATTCTTATCGCAAGTATTTGGACTTTATAGTACACATTGATAATAGCTGATCACACATTTAATTTATATTCTTTTATTTGAATTTCAAAAGATTTTGAGCAATTAGAAATTAGTTGATTTGATCGTTGATCTTCTAGAACAAATTGGTAATAATCAATTAATCAATTAATTATAATTGTTCTATGCAATTATCGTTTTGCTTATTTATAGCTTTCTTTAGAATCCATATTGGTTGCCACAATTTATTCTTTTTCTTTCGATTTATCGGTCACTTAATTTATTGGTTAAATTAAATTAATTGTTTCATTCTCGCAATTAGATTTGTTCATTTAAAAGTATGAACATCCTTTTTGTCATTGGCTTACTTTACATTAAATTAAATTCGATTTTCTTATTTAACGCCATTAAATACGATTACTTTTCGATATCACAAATAGTTCGACAACTGAACAATTTCTGTTGTTTTTTTAAATGTAATTATTTGCTTCACTTTGGCAGTTCGCATTGCTTCTTTACCGCCATTAAAGAGATCAACAAGCTATCGATCACTTATCGGTTTTATAAACAGGTTTACAAGTGAACTATTTCTGTGCTTCTTTATCGCCTTATCAAACAATCGATTACTTATCGATATCGTAACTAATGTCCTATCCCAACAATCTCTGCTCCTACCAGCCGAGTTCCGCTACGAGGGCATCATTCTGGTGAAGAAGACGTCGCCCATCAAGTCGCTGAAGGAGCTGCGCGGCGCCAAGTCCTGCCACACAGGATTCGGCCGCAACGTGGGCTACAGGATTCCCATAACCAAGCTGAAGAACACACATGTGCTGCAGGTGTCCGCCGATCCACAGATCTCGGCCACTGAACGCGAACTGAAGGCGCTCTCTGAGTTCTTCTCGCAGTCCTGCCTGGTGGGCACCTACTCGGCCCATCCCGATACGGATCGCCTGCTCAAGAAGAAGTATCCGAATCTGTGCGCGCTCTGCGAGAATCCCACACAGTGCAACTATCCGGACAAGTACAGTGGCTACGATGGCGCCATACGCTGCCTGGACAAGGGACAGGGCGAGGTGGCCTTCACCAAGGTGCAGTTCATCAAGAAGTATTTCGGTTTAACTGGCAACGAGTCGGCGCCGCCAGCCGAGGGCAATCCATCGGACTTTGAGTATCTGTGCGAGGATGGCACACGTCGTCCCATCACTGGCGCCGCCTGCTCCTGGGCCCAGCGTCCCTGGATCGGTTACATTTCCAATGAGGAGGCCGTGCATGGCACCGAGAAACTGCATCAGCTGCAATCCCGTCTCGAGAAGTTCTTTGCCAATGGTCTGCATGCCGAGAACAAGGATGCTGCCGCCCACCTGCTCATCCAACCCAATGCGGTGTATCACAGCAAGCCCGAAGCCGTCGATCCCAAGGTCTACCTGGAGCGTGCCGGCTACAAGGATGTGATCGAGCGCGATGGCAGCGCCATACGCAAGATGCGTCTGTGCGTGCAAAACGATGGTGAATTGTCCAAGTGTCAGGCACTGCATCGTGCCGCCTACGCACGCGATGCTCGCCCAGAATTGGAGTGTGTCCAGTCCACCGACTGCATTGAGGCGTTGGCCAACAGCAATGCCGATGTCACCGTTGTGCCGGCTGCCAGCTATGCCGATGCCCGTGCCAGCAAATTGATTCCACTGGTCTACGAGCAGCTGCCAGCGGAGCAGCTGCTGGTCGCTGTTGCGCCGCCATCCCTCAGTCGCGATGCACTGCAGCAGGCGCCACTGTAAGACCACAATCTCTTGCTCTCAATCCTTATCACTCTCTCTCTCTCTCTCTCTCTCTCTCTCTCACAGCAACTTTGATGCCAACTGCGAGCGCGCTCGTCTGAGTGCCGCCTTGTTGAACAAGCGTCGTAATCTGGACTGGTGCAACATTGTGCCCAGCAAGGAGGAGCAGCTGCTGATTGTGCCCGCCAGTCAGCTGGAGCAGCACAAGGATTGGCAGCTCGTCTGTCCCACACTCGAACGTCGTCCGGTCACCGATTTTGCCAGCTGCAACGTGGAGGTGCAGCTGCCCCATGCCATTGTGGCACGTGCCGATGCCACAGCAGTCGAACAGGAGACCATCAAGCATCTGTTCTCGCTGATCTCGGAGCGCTTCGGTGATCATGGCAAGCTGGTCGATGTCTTTGCGCTGTTCAGCGAATACCAGAAGGGCCAAAAGAATGTGATCTTCAGTGTAAGTGGCATCCACATCTCTCTCTTTCTCTTTAATCTTTGCTAATCCTCCTTCATTCTTTTTGTAGGACGATGCCGCCGAGCTGGTCACACAGCTGAAGGGCGAATATCAGAACGAGCACATCTACAATGAGCTCAAGTGCGAAGGCAACAAGATTTCCAAGCAATAAGCAATAAGCGCTGTGTGGGCGTGGCAGCCCGCCCCAAATCCCGCATTATTAACTATAGTTATGGATATGCATACTACTATTTTTTTTTTTTCTTCTGAATATACGTACATGAGAATACTATGAAATATTGCAATTGTTTATCCACCACACCGAGCAGTCAAGTCACCCAATAAAAGATACTTGAAGCAGAGCAAAAGTGATCTGTGATCGGCAGTCCTTTAAATAATGCAACATAAATGATCATCTTCTTAATTTGAAATAATAGAGAAGCCACCAAATTGCTCTAAATACTAAAAACTATCGAGTCGAATGGCTTCAATTAGCAGAATAACATTTAAATGATCCATTCTAGATGGTTGAAGAATATGACGTTGAATGATTTAAATGACTGCCTGTCGAAAAAGCCCATAAATCTGTTCTGGCATAATAGAGTTATGATAAAAGAATGCACGCCTGACAAAAGCCTTAAAAAAAACACAACAAAAACATTTTCAAAGTCGCTATTCGTCATCGGGGGTTACACAACAAAGCTAGCGGTATAAGCAAGTCTGATCTAAATCAATACACCGTCTACGGAAAGAGTTTAAAAGGAATAATAATTTATGTTTACAGGCTATAAGCAATAGCTGAGAGATCTTATTAAGATTTTGTTGAACTAAATGAAATGCTTCATTTGATCAATATTTATTTTAATATTAATAACAAAGAGTTATCGCATACATGTAGCATTCTCAATGTTCCCTATATCTTCTAATTTAAAACTAATAAGAACGTTTGAGATAAGCAACTATTATAATTACTAAATAGTTGCATTACTTTGGTGAAGTCGCCTGAAATGTCAGCTGACAAAGGGAAAGGAATAATTCACGACTTGTTGTAATGTTTTTATTTAAAAAAAAAACACTTTCTATTGATTTGTTGGGCAAATGGAGCCAATTCGCTAATAATTATTTAAATAATAATAAATATCGCGTTCATGTAGCATTTTCAATGAACTTAGTTCCCTATGATGAAACTTACTTAATTGCATTACTTTGGTGAAGTCGCTTGAAATGTCAGCTGACAAAGGGAAAGGAATAATTCACGACTTGTTGCTTTTTATGTAATGTTTTTATTTAAAAAAAAAACACTTTCTATTGATTTGTTGGGCAAATGGAGCCAATTCGCTAGTGTATAAATGTTTACGTAAACAGATATATATTCAGTTGCACGTATATGTATATAATTTGTATGTATATGTATATATATTTCATAGATTTATATTTATGTAAAATCGAAAGAAACAAAAAAAAAATTAATCAAGTCGCATGTTCCTCACTTGTTGCAACACGGCGGTTAGGAAAACGGAGGCTGCAACGATGCTTAAGGTATACCGAGTAGTCCTGGGGCAGAGCATTAGAAACAGCTTTGAAAATTCGTTGATCCAAAGATGGAGAAGGGGCATGAGGATGGTGGTGGAGGTGTTGGGAGTTGCCTTAATCGGAGACATCGGGCTTTTGTGGCTCCGTCGTGGACTCGGCACCGCTGGCGGTCTCCTCCTCCTCGGAATAGTCCTCGTCATGCGTGTGGGTGACCACAGTGGGCGTAGATGGGCGTGTGTGCACAATGGAGCTCTGCAAAGGAGAGAGAAACAAATTTGTAGAGCGACCATCAAGAGAGGCTGGCAAGAAGAGTTTGGGCTTACGGCACGATGCAGATCCTTGGCATCCTTAACGTTTGAGCTGTTGTTCAGCGGCTCCACGGTCGAGTTGGGAGTGACGCCCATGCTTGCCAGCTTGCCGGTGGCATCCTCCAGAGACGGCGGCGGCTGGTGGGCCTGATCGTGGGCCACCGTCGACTCGTGGGGCAGCAGCATGGCTGGTGCCCGGAACATGTACGAGAACGGGTAATAGATGAGATTGAGCAACGTGGCCGCATAGACATCCGCATATCTGACCACCTGGCTGGAGAAGAAGGTCTGGCGTGAGCCCGAACGGAATAGAGAGCCCATCATGCCATAGGACATGTCCATTTTGTGTGTGACATCTCGAATGCACGTTCGGAGATGCGATATATCCGGCTTGACCTTGGCACTCGAGTCCAAGTCACGATACAAATCGCCCAGCTTAATGTCCAGATTCTGCAGCTGGGCAAACAATTGACACTCATCTGTCCACACATGAAGCTCACGCACCAGCTCCGGCACAATGAGGAATGTGCGCCAGCCACGTATCTTCTTCGACTTGAGTATGTCGCCAAAGATGTGATCGCCCACATAGAGCACATCCTTGCCCTTGGCATTGATGAATTTGGTAAAGAGCTCACAGGAGCCACCGGAGTACACCTGACCCGGCTGCAGTGGACCAATGTGTGTGCCAATCTTCAGGCTGCCCGTCTTGGTGTCCACCTGCCGCAGCACGGTGCCCTCGTCAAAGAACAGCGGCTTGCGAGCATCCACAACGATCACATCGAAGTAGCTCTTCCAATCCCGATGCGGCTCATTGACATCGGCGCCATGTGGAAAGTCAAACAGATAGGTCATGATCTCATTGGTGTACGGATAGTCGCTGTTGGTCAGCATGAAGAGCTTGGCGCCCGACTCGCGGATGCGCGACAGGACCGTTGGCAGGCGCGGATCCTTCTTCACATAGTATGCCATATTCTGCAGCAGACAGACAAATATTCAATAAACATCTTTTTTATGCTCGCAATAATATTTATGAACTATTCTTACCTGTGTGGTACGACGCTTCAGATCACCATCGGAATGCACCCAGTCGACGGCGCGACGCACGTCCTGGAAAATCGACTTATAGGTAAAAAGAAAATCACCAGCTTTGATGCCGCGTTCAACGCTGTCGAGAAAGATATCGATCGGTAGAGGATATAGATAAGTAGTGCGATGATAGTGTTAGGCACGATCAGACAGACTGAAAGTTAAGGATCTTTGCTTTGCTCTCAACTTACCGCACAAATTCATTGCTGTTGGTAAAGAAATCCACAAGACAGGCCAGCAAATAGGTCTCGGGCAGATTGAATAGAGTATTTAGGACATAGACTCGCGACTCGTCTAGCTTAAGAAACTTATTCGGATACAGCTCATATACCTGGTGACTAAAAGCGATCGATCGATTGATTATTAAGACATAGACAAATAGTAGAATATAATCATAAATGAAATGAATTACTTACTGCTTAATGAACTCAAAGCCATGCACACAGACCAGTATATTGCCATAGGCATCCACCTTTAGCAGATTGCCGTACAGTGTATCGAACCAGAGGCCGCGGACTGGAAATGTCGGATCGTACTCAAATTGCAGTATCTCCTTGGGATAGCCCATGGACACCAGCCGCTCCTTGACCAAATTGAAGCCCAACTGCTCGTACTGCGGCGACTTGTACTCTATTATAATTGTAAACAATAAATCATTATAGTTGCAGCAGCATAATCATTAGCTTCGCCTCTCACCTGCCAGTGTATAGTCCATGTCGAAGCCATAGTACTTGATGTTTTCCAAATGTAGCGAGCGGTTCACAAAGACTCTGTAAAGACGAGGAATGCAAAGAGGTTAATATTATGTTTGAAATTGTAATTTTTACCATTGCATTTGATTTACTGATCAATACGTTTCGATTAAAAACCTTCATACCTTCAGGCTGCAATATATTTCGAATAAAAATCATTGCATACCTTCAGGCGGGCAACAAAAAGGCTTGGCTTCATTTTTGAACTTTAAAATTATGAAAAATATTTGCTCACTCTGAGACTACTTCAATTAATGAATGACATTTGCAGCACTTTTTAAATTAGATTTCGAAACTGTTTATAGCTTACTACAATTTATAGCCACCAGTCGACAATTATTGATTTGACAATATTATTTATTCATTAACAACTAAGCAAATGCTCTATAAGAGCAACAATAGTCTTGAATAAAATAGCAATTTCCTTTTCATTCTAGTAGCCTTCTAGTAGCAGCATTTAAAACACTGATTCAAATCTGATATTAATACATGCATTTCAATTACGAGCACATGCATTTATTGAAACAGCCATTAACTCGTGTGGCCAGAGTTTTTGTAATCGCCAATTGCAAAAATGGCAAAACTCAATTCCCCTTTGGCTGCTGCTGCTCCAGGACGGGTCAAAAGTTTATCAAAAGTGCAATGCGAGTGCGAATCGAAATGCAGCGGCGAATGAAAATGAAAACTTTACGAAATCAAATCACGAAAAGCAGCGACACTTAATTTAATGGCAGAGCAAGACATGTTTGCAAATAAATAGCTTGGAAAATGATTCAAAATCGAGCACTCTGTGGCCAGCAATTAGTATTGCCCCTTCGGCCTGGCCACTGACAGCTCTGTGGCCAAGGGACACGCCCCTTAGCGCTGTCGCCCTTTTGCGGCCAAAGTCATTAGCAATCGAGTGTAGACTGCTCTGCGGTTGCTCTTGCACACTCTCAGGCCTGTCGACTTAATAAGGCGGCTTGCAAAAGAGCCCATTAATCGCTCTCAAAGTGTGGGCATATCAAGTATACGTATCAAGTATACGTATCAAGTATACGTATTCCAGTTGAGCTGTGTTAGACTTGGCCTAGGATATTTGTAGTTCGGTTTGTAATTTTTGACATTTTATTTTCAGCATATACTATATATTGGCAGAAGGTCCGGCAAGTGTCTCTGTCTGTGTGTGTGTGTGTGTGCGTTTATTTATTTTGTTGTCCCTTTTTGCAATTTGCTTCACTTGAAAATTTGCCAAATAAGCGAAAAGTTGCATCCTTGCTATCGGCTGCTGCTGCTGCTGCTGCTCCTGTTGTTGCAGGACGCTTGTTGTTCAACCCAAATTCGAACAAAGTGCATAAATCTGTGACACACACACACACACACACACACACACTCCCAGTGGGGGTCAAAGAGTGCGAGCGACAACTACAAACTCGAAAAATACCCAAAAATATATGTATAAAAAAAGAACAAAAATTGTATTTATTAATTTTACGCTCTGACAACGTTGCCAATTTTCAGTTTACACACTGTTGCCATTTTCCTTTGCCCACACTCCCCTCACACTCCTTGTTAATCAGACTGCTGCCTGCTGACCCTGCCACTAAAAATAGCTAATAAATTGTCGCTAATCTTGCGATTTGATTTCGCCGATTTGTTGTCTGCGTAATTTGCGCATCAATTAATACAAATAAAGGGGAAATGCTATATGTAGAATATTCACCATAAATTGCAACGCCATAAATTGGCGGATTTATTTTTGTGCCCGCTGCGCGTTTGCAATAATTAATTGAGGCAATAAAAACTATGCTGGCAAAAAATAGGCAGTGTCCCAAGGTGTGTTGCAATCTATCGAGTGTAAATAAAAGTAAATCTCTCTCTTTCTCTCTCTCTCTCTCTGACTTACAGGATAATTGAAATGAAGCGAGAAATTGTTTACTCAAACTTAAAATACAAGCCGCTTGTAACAGATTATGGCCATGATTGATTGACTTGGCTTTAAGGGCCTAGCATATAAATCAGACCACGACTATGACTGATCAGTCGAGCACACAAATACAGATACAAATCATAAGCCACACAGTGCTCTCTATTGACTTTGGCCATAATACTTTTTAATGCTTTTTGTTTTTATTTTTTTTTGGCAATTTTATGGGCCTTGACTTTTTGTCGTATGTGCGAAACGTGGCAGATGTTATATAGTATTTGTATTGCCGGCAACACTGCGTATGAGCAATATTTATGAGTGTGCGAGAGAGAGAGATAGAAATGATGTGTCCAATTGACGCTGCTTTTTTTTTAGCTGCGTCAATCGTAAACTGATCGAGTGATTTGAAATCTTGTTATTGCAATTTTACTTAATATATAGTATAGATATTTATATTTATTTATATGCTGCCTGATAAGATGGCGCTGCAATCTCAACTCATTATTCAATTGCCAGGGCATGCAACTGTCTCATTAATTCTTACAATAGATTAACAAAATGCTTCAACAGTGCATTGGCATCGACTGCGCCCAGATAGTACTCGTAATTCGAGGAAATGTCTGATTTCTGGCACTTTTTATGTATACAATTGTTAGATCAATTTGCACAGCTAATTAGCTTGACTTATTGTGGCTCAACTCTGACACATTTGGGATTGTTTTCATTGCACTTTCACACTTACGAATTCAGCGGTTGTTGCATTGTTGTTCTCCTTGGAGCTGTTGTTGTTGATGGCACTTTGCTATTGCCATTGTAGCAATTCAAGTTATTGTTGCTATTGCGTTGCATTGCTGGCTAAGAAGCAGTTTGTTTGCTAGGCAACGAACACGTCCTAATGCTAAAGTACTTTGGCTTTAATCCTGCTGCATTTGTACGCTTCGAAAAGGGAAACCCACATAAATGTGATGCATTCATAGCGACTACTTCAATGTCAATGGAAAGCTCCCTTACACAGTTGTTGTTTTGGCATTCAATTGATGGCTGAACGCTTAGCAAAATGTGCGGGCAAGGGCAATGCGATTCGATAAGCGACCAGAGAGAGAGAGAGAGAGAGAGAGAGAGAGAGAGAGGGGCAAGGATGTCGAGTGGCTGTTATCCTTGCATCGAACTGCCACCTAAACTGAAACTGAAACTGAAACAGAGATACGAGTTTGTTTCATCCAATTGCTGTCGCTGCTGCCATCCAGATGAGCCAGGATAATGACAATCTACGCCACTGTTGTCAATTACAGCTGCCATGTACCAGGACAATAGCACACTTGGCCACTGGACAACCTTACGATTGTGCAATTGTCTATTTGCCAGGGACATGGCGAGTGCTCGCAATGCATCAAACCCACTGCTTCGTCCTGCCATTTAAGCAGCTCTTTAACATCAGGACACATTTCACATGTCGCACCCAATCAAAAGGGAATTTTCATTGCGTGCCAGCAGCAATTTCAATTGAAATCATTTGCAAATTAGAATGCTGAGTTAAGTTTGTAAATTGAACTAGCCAAGACTTTGAGGCACTTGTATTTATTTAATGCTATGCAATTAATTGATTATACCATCAGAATGTCATTAAATGAATATGGCATTTCATTGCGTATTTTATTAATAGAATATTTGCTCAACTAAACAAAACAAAAAGAGACTAACATTCTGGCTTTTGTCTTTGTTAACTATTTAAGCTTTATATATGTGCATATAGATTAAGAAATTAATTGATTATACCATCAGAATGTCATTAAATGAAATACTATTTTATTAAAAGTATAAGTTTAAAGCTGCATTGCAATTTAAGCTATTTTGTTTCTTCATTTAAAAAGTGGGAAATGTGCAAAGTATTTTGGGTTCTTATTTGAATTATTAACAAAACAATCGACTTATGTTTATATTATAATTGGAGGAGAGTCAAGTAAAGTACTGCAAATTGCTGGCATTCAATTTTGAGTTCCATTTAAAAGTGCATTGCGATTTGAAGTTTAATCAAAAGAAAACCAAATAGGAATGTGCTCAAAGACAGACGATAATAATTAATCTGGCATTCTGCTTTGTGAATTATTCAAATTGCAGCTCTCCATCTCTGTGTGAGTTTGAAGCAAAAGAGACTTGGCCAGAATGATTAGTTGATGCTCAAATGTTAGCAGAGATTTCAACGTTCTACGTTCATAGCTAACGAGTGTCACGTGGGACAACGTTGCGTATGCGTCATGAATCGCATTGTTCTTAAATTGAGTTGAATTTCAGTTTGAAGTTTATATTTCGCTTTTGTGGCAGCCACAGCAACAACATTAACAGCCACACTGACAGTGTCATCAACTGCAGTTCAGACATTCAAAGCTGCCTTTCCCTCTCCCTCTCTCTCTCTCTCTCTCCCTCTCTGTTGTTGTTGTTGGCCACACTGGACACGTGTAAGCTGCATGCATCGAGGCGAGGGTCGGAAGTCTTTCGTTTATCTTTGGCTGCCAGTTGCCAGTTGCACGAGTATAGAAACAAATACAGCCAGCACTCAATTTGAGCCGCAACCTGTCAAAGGAAGCACAAATTGCTAGTTTCCAGTGCCATCAACCTAGCATAAATTCCATTTGAAAACAACTGTATTTCAAGCCAAAAAAGAGCTCTCTATTTAAATAAATAACTTGACAACACACTTTAAGTCCCACATCAGGTAATAAAGCGCTGCTTGCTCTTCGAATCAATTAATAGAGTGCATTGCATGGGAATTCCATTTAGGAGCCAAGGCTCAAGCAAATTGAATTTGCCACCAAGGTCAGCTGCGATGTTTGGGCAACTTTGCGGCTGGAGGGATTTGTGTGCGAACTACAAGTTGTGCTTCCAATTAAAATCCAAATACCAAACAAACACAAGCCGAAGCTGAAGGTCTCTCAGTGTGCATGGCTGAGGAGAGGGAAGAGGGAAAAGGAAGTGGGAACCCAACAGAATGGTGCCCTCACAATTGGGCGATAATTGATTTAATAAGCATAACCACAACACAACCAAATAGTGCCAACAAAAACAGGACAGCAGGATATTTACGCTGGCCAACATGAATTGCAAAGGGCGCAAAACTGCTTCACTTTTGTGAGTGTGTGGACAAAGCAAATAGGATTAAAGGACACAGGGATAAGCGCATAAGGTTGCTGGTCAAACAAAGGGCAGATAATCCAAATGTGATACTAAAAGTGCTGGCCAAACTTAAAGCTGATAAGCAACAAGAAGCAGCCTTTTGGCTGCTATAAAATAGCAATAAAAGCAGACAGGAAATTAAAGTCCAAGCACAAAGGTAGGGTAAGGCAATAATAATAAAAATGGTAGTTGGCAAAATTCTGATAAATATATTAGGTAAATTGAAAGTGAAATAATATTTCTTGCTGACTAGTGTAAATATAATGTGTAAATTGCGGGTCCTAAGAGTTGAATGCCTCAAGCCAGGCGACTATTACAAGCTGTGCGCTCTCCAATCAAAGGCACAACACAATTAAACACACACACACACACACGCACGACAAGTCCTTGCTTGTTATTGTAATTAATGTTATTTTTGCTATTATTCGCGTCGTGTCTCGCCAAAGTCGTCCAAACTGCACTTGGCGCGAAACCGAACTGAGGCCAAATTTGCCACAAAACTAAAAGGCGACTCGACTAACTATCTGCCCTCCCCCTCCCTGCCGTCCGCACCTCCCCCTCCCCTCCTTCAAGCAGAGATCACTCACTATGTTGTAGTTCATGTTTTTTGCTGCGTGTGACATTTTTCTGTTTGTTTGTGCTAAACATGTGAACAAAATAAAACTATAAATACACAAGCGACTCGCACTTTCAATTTTGTTCAAAAACTGGCTGCCCATTGCGTGTGACCTTGGGTCAGTTGTGTCGAGGGGTTGCATTGGGAATAGGAATAGGGGCTGTCAATTGATTGAGGGCGGCATTTGGCATTTGGCATTTCAATTTGAGTTTGAATTTGAATTTTGTATGGATGGTGGGGAGTTAATTAGACAGCAAGGGCTGCCAACCCTCAATGAACGCACAACAACGAGATGAAGCCCCTCTTCAACAGATTTGATTGATCAACTGAATAGAGGTAAATTAAATTGTTGCTCAAAGCCCAACAACTATTCCAAATTTCTATGGCTGCAGCGTGCGAAGCGAATCATCATCCACTAATCCGATTAGCACAGTTTCAGCTACAGCTTCAGCTTCAGCTTCAAAGGAAGCGTCCCGGAAGTGTGCAAGATTTGTAAGATTTGCTCGAATTCTTCAATTCTCCAAACACAAACACAATGCGCACTTTGTTGTCGACTTCAATTATCTTTTTCACTTTTCATTTGTTGTTGAATTTATAGTTCATTTCAGTACATGCCAATTGTTTGTTGCCATTTAAATTAATTAATGTATTATTTAGCATAAATTTTACAGCTCTATTTGAAGTTCCATTTAATTCATTTTAATATATATGTATATAATTATAATTTTGTTTAACTTGCACATTAAATTATGTGTACCATATATTATATAATAGAAAAAGTAAATTAATTGAAGAAGCCACATTTTACTTTGAAAAGTGATTTAAATATTTATGAAATTTAAAGTTGCTTAAGTGTCAAGAATTATCATTAATTTGTTGCCTATAAACAGAAGCAAAAATGGTAAAATAATTTATTTAATTATTATTTTATGGTACGCAAAATCAGTGTCAACTTATTGTTCTTTTGCTTTGACCTTACACTTTTCATTGAGTTGCTAAAATGTTTTAAGTATTTATGAAATTTAAAGTTGCTTAAGCTTTAATATTAATTTTAATTTGTTGCCTTTTCAAATGGTTTGTTTAACTATCATTTTATTATTTGCAAAATCAATGTAAAGTTATGGTTTTTTCAATTCGACTTCGACTTTCCATGTTTGTTGCTTAAATGATTTAATGTTGTTTTCGAAATAAATTACAAAAAAATGAATGTTTAGTTTGCAAACAATTTCCTTTTCAATTTGCTGTACTTGGAATTGGCTAAGCTATTATTATCATTAAATGTTTAACGTTTTCAAGACAGTTGCAAAGTTCGGCCGACTACAAAGTAGGAAAGTATGATATCATGTTGGGGAATCGAATTTCATCAGAGAACTTAGCAAACAGCAGGCAAAATAGATTTGCACTTGCAAACAGTTGAGAAATTGAAGCAATCCGTTTACCTTTTTGTGGGGCCAAATTAAAGTATTTAAACGACAATCTGCAGAGTGTTTAATTATTGTCACGCTTGACATGGCGCTGTCTTCTGTCTGCTCTTGTGCTCTGATGTCGAGTGTCGAGTGTCGAGAGAGAAATTCCCGATGCAAATCGCGACGAGCACGTAAATGCTGGAGGTTTTGAATGCCAAGTGCGCGTCAAGTTTTTCGGCTTTTCCATTTGCCGCTTTCCCGGTTTTACGAGCAGCTTTCCCTGCTCTGCTC
Source organism: Drosophila pruinosa (assembly GCA_018150935.1). Taxonomy (NCBI): domain Eukaryota; kingdom Metazoa; phylum Arthropoda; class Insecta; order Diptera; family Drosophilidae; genus Drosophila; species Drosophila pruinosa. The sequence continues at coordinate 14,566,084 of JAECWR010000194.1, read as the reverse complement.
CGGTAAACGTGACACTCTTGGACAGGCATACAGTGGAGTGGCTTTAGTGGCCACCTCGAAGCTGGAATGCTATTTGCATTTTAATGACACGCACACATAGAACACGAACACAACAAAACCCTATACTTTACATTGTTAAATAATAAATTGGATTTGTCGTCATATTATTGCATTATGCTCTTGTTACGTTGCATTTAATTGCCATTGACGTTTCGCTATTTGCTCATTGCATTCTCCCCAAATTCAAATTCAAATTCAAATTCAAATTCGAATTCGAATTCGAATTCGAAATGAAAATGCAGATCAACATCAATTGCATTTTTCACGTTAATCGCTTGATTTGTTTGTCTGTGCATCGTATAAATTGTCAAGCATAATTTATTTATGCCAACTGCGAATTTAATAAATGCAAATATTAAAAATATCTAATAACTGAATTTACTTAATTAAGTTATAGTTGTTGCAAATTTAAGCTGGCAGAAAAGTGCCTTAATTATGCACAGACAATAATAATATTAATTATTATTTTGCCAGCCAAAATACACATGGAAATAAAACGAATTTCAATAAAATGTAAATTGCTTGCAACTTTTGCCGTTTGCCACAAATGGTTGCAGTTGCCACTGCAGTTGTTGCCGCCATTCGACATTCGCCATTCGCCATTGCAGTTTCCGTTTCCGGCGAGGCGAAAAGTTGCAAAAGTCTCAACTACGTGACGCCCAGGAGCAAAGGAGCTGCTGTCGAGTCCTGTCGGGGACTGCATGTGGAGCCTTTTGATTTAAGACGACCTTTGTTGTTGCTGCTGCTGTTGTTGTTGTTGCACCTGCAACAGTCACGTCTGCAGACTAAACGCCAGCACGTCCTGGGCATGAACAAGGCGTGGGAAAGAGAGGGAGGATGTGTTGAAGAGAAAGAGAGCGCACCAAGTGCAAAGCCAATCCGCAATTGACAACAACACAACATAAATGTCAAGTTCAGTTGATTTGCAACTGGGATTTGGGTCTAATCAACATTGATTAGCAGACCAGATTAGTTGGCTGCGAGCAAAGCAAAATTACATTAATTGAGGCGGGAGACAAGCATCAAACTGAAAACTGAAACAACACAATAAACCCAAAAGCAGAGAATTATCGAAATTGCGCATACGTCGCGTGTGCCCGGCAAACTAAACGACGACAGCAATTAGGCAACCTGCCAGCAAACGCCTCGCTATTAATTAAGACTAAAAACAGGCAAGTGGGTGACAAGTGGGGTGGGGTGGGGGGAGGGGAGGGGAGAGGAGGTGATCAACACGAAAACAAGGCAATGATGCTGCGCTACGCATACTTGTGTTACACGTGTTATGCGATGCAAGGCCAAGGGCACAAAAAAACCCTTAACAGTCTGTGAGAGAGAGAGAGAGAGAGAGAGAGAGAGCGAGACAAAGCGCAAGTGCAGTACACATAGAAGCTACCGCAGAAACTATTAGTAAAGCGCACTTAATAAATGTAGATTAGATAAAGCCAGAAAGTTTAACAGATAACAAGTGATAACCATTTTAATGAATATGCCACGCATCTTGCCAGCAAATCGATAGATGGCCGACTGACAAAGGAAATAGATAACACTTGTTTATCATTTGCAATGGCTTTAATTAAAGCATTTCTCTAATAAGTGGAACAAAAGATCAGGAAGTGTGTACATGTCAAGAACGACAAAGACATTGACAAAAGCTCATTGTTATGAAAGTGCGTTGCATTTGCAGACAGCGCGGCTTGACGAAGCCGTAACTTAACGAAACTTGACATTGATAGACATCAACTGTCTGTTGACTCAGCTGATAAGAGTGAGTGAGTGAGAGTTTTTTGACAGTCCACTCACTGCACTGCTCTGGCTCACCTGTGTCCCTGCTCACGCTTATGGCCGTGATAGTTGCTGCTGCCATCGACGCCCCATTGAAGGCCATTGAGCACCGACTGATCCATGTCCGTTTCGCCAATGGTTTGTGTGCGTGCACGTTCACGTTCACGTTCGCGTGTGCCGGAATTTAAATTGTTGTTGTTTGGGTTGGAATGTGCTGGTTGTTTTTGTTGCTTTGCTTGTGCTAGCGACATTTTCGTCGGTTGGCTGCTGCCTTTGCTGCTGCTGCTGCTGCTGTTGCTGCGACTGGTTAGCCAAAAGTGCCGAAGAGCAATGCGAGCCCAGTTGCTCTGACGACGCGTCGCTGCCGTTGTTGAACAAGAGTTCAGAGCTCTCAGAAAAGCACAGCTCAGCTCAGCTTAGGCTGCGAGAGCGAGCGAGACGCTTACGGCGTACGGCGTGCGAATTGTGAATTGCGAAAAGAAACCAACAAGGCACAGAACAAAACAAAAAAGCAAGCAATGTGGCGGCCGCCTTATCAGCTGCTGGCAGAAACGTCACGAATCTATGCAAAGGCAGCGGCGCAGCAGCAGCAAAGCGTCGGCAGCGGCAGCAGCGGCAGTCACGAAGCGTGTGGAATGATCTTGTGCGTGGAAAAGTTCTGCTGCTGCCTGCGACTGCTTGTATTGTTTTTTGTTTTTTTGTTTTTTTGTTGTAGTGTGTGCTGCTCTTTTTGACAATTTATGCTGAGAGCGTTGACAGCTTATCACAGAGAAACAGTAAGCATGCACGCACACATACAATATACAAAAATATATAGTATTTAGTCACAGAAAATAATATAATGACAAATTGGGTGTTTTTTCTGTTTGCCTTTTGCGGTGTTGAGTTTATGACGAGAGCAACAATTTCGGTCAACGTTCGAATTTCAACTGACTGCGACGTCGGCGGCGACGTTCAACGAATGCAACGTAGTAGAAATGGGAAGGAAGCAGCAGCAGCAGCAGCAACAGCAACAACAATTACAAAACAGCAAATAAGCAAAGCCGAGAGAATGAACGCAGCTGAGCGACGCGCGCATGCTCTCTCTCGCAGTGTCGAAAGCTCTTCGTCTCTGTGTATTTGCGTGTCAAAGAGTAGGCGCACTTACATAGCACAGCTGTGTGCTATTTAATGTTGTTGTTGCTGCTGTTCGTGTCTGTCTGCTGTCCGTTTGAGTAGTTGTTGTTTTTCTTAGTGCCTTTTATGCAATTATAATAAGTATTGTGGGCTTTATTTCTGTTGCCCTCTCTTCATGCCATTATGGTGACAGAAACAGAAACAAAAGCAGAAGCAATTTCAGTTGTTCATACGATCCACTAGATGACGCTTTGCTTAGGGTAAGCATTTGCCGTGGTGTTAGTGTGTGTGTGTGTGTGCTGCTTTTACTCGTTTTATCTTTACGCCATAAAGTGAAGAGACAAGTACACTCGAAAATAGCTGCGACCAATGGAAATTTGAGTGTGTCAGTCGAAAAGACGCGTTTGAAAGCCAAATGAGAAATTATAAATAGCACAGCAACTGCCAATACAACAGCAACAGCAACAGCTACAACAACAACGACAAGTCCAAGTTTATGAATGTCTTTTCAAACATGGATCGTGCTTGGGCGTGTGCAGCATGCGTGGGTTTGTGACTTGGCTAAACCAGACCAACAATCGCTTTTGTTGTATTTGTTTTGATCTCTTCAAAAGCGAAACGTGTAAGATATTTATGAATAGATTTCAATATGAACCTCATTATACAATATCTATTCAGATTACCTCAATATGCAAATCGAATAGTGATGGCTTTGACACCTTTGGCTGTCAAATTGCTTTGATTTTTGGGGCCACATTAATTACAAAACAGTGCCTGCAAACAGTCACAGTACACTTCACACTTTCAGCTTATTTGATGTAAGTTGTACGCATACATGCTGCACTCACTGTACATCCAATTATAATAATGACTTGTTCAGGCGACTCATAAATATTTTATAAGTCTAGTCCACTTCCATTTTAACACACATATGTACATACATATGTATGTATATGTGTGCATGCATGCACATGTGCGTGTGTGTGTCGACATATCGGACTACCATCTGCTTATCGATTATTACTGTGTCGAGAAAGTATTTCACCAGATACTATGTGTGAATCATTGCAGTTGAGATCATAACAGTGTTCTACTCTTTGCTCTCTCCACACCGACTTATCACAAGGTTTACCGTATTTACTTAGCAGAACCAGAACAGGCTGACAACTTAAATGATAAACACACAGCCAAAATTGGATCTCATTATGCATAGTTGCCTCGCTTAGAGATTGCCTTTGTGATTGTATTTGCTCTTTGAAATAAATATAATGATTGGGGACAAATATTGGTGGATGCCACACAGAATGCAGCCAGCTGTGGCAACAGTTAGTATGCTAGACGATATATACTATATCATATATAACACATGCATGTATGTGCATGTGTGTGTGTGGAAAATGCAGTGGAAGTCGCCCAGAGAACGGGTTAATATTATGGAAGTAACAACAAGCTAAGTACACTCTCAAGCACACACACACTTTTGTGTGCTAGACAGAAAATTAAAATATTACGAAAACAATTTGGACAAAGAAGTCGACGCAGAAATACTCTTGATTATATCTTTGACTTCAAAATAAACTTAGTACATATAATATAAATGTGGGGCTATAAGTCATAATCAACAATTAGCAATTATGATTAATAGATCAATTCAATTTTTAGTTAATTGCAATAAAGTTGTCAAACCATATCAGCAATACGTGCTTGTTTGCTTCTACGTATGTAGTAGTAATGTCCCTGGCTCTGCTGTATGAGCCCCGGTGTCATGTACATACATATATATGTACACTCACTCACACACACACACACACACATTGTGTATGCATGTATATATCTGTGTGAGCAATCGCACTCGTACTCGCAAGTAGTTGGAGTTGCTGTTGTTTTTCGCAGCGTCTCTGCTCAGAGATAAGGCGATAAGGTAGCCGCAATGTTTTGCATTCGGCATTGGCCGTGAACAGTGCGAGAGCAGCGTGCTCTTGTGCTCTCTGCACAGTGGTAGAGGTAGGGCGTAAGCAAGTGAAACACTGAGAGAAATTGCAGGTGACAAAAATATGCGAATTTCGATATGAAATGGTAAAGACTTGTCATTAGTATTGCCATTGCCATTAGCATTTGCATTTGCATTAGTATTTGCTTTTGCATTGGGATGAGTGTTAACATTAATATACATTTGCATTATCATTAACATTAGAATATGCGTTAGCACTAGCATTAGTAATTAATAGTATATGCATTAGCATGAGAGTTACATTTTGGATTGGCGTTAACATTAGCATTAACATTACCATTAGCAGTTGCATTAGCATTTGTATTAGCATTATCATTAGCACAAGTATTAGAACTACCATAAGAATTAATATACAATAGCACTAGCATTGGCCTTGCATTAGCATTAGCATTAGCATCAGCATTTGCATTAGGACTAGCATTAATTTGCATTGGCATTAGCATTATCATAGAAGTGAATATGCTTTAACCTCAACACTAGCATTTGTATTAGCCTTAGAATTAGCATTGATATTAACAAAAAAGATAGCATTCGCATTAGCGCTAACATTATCATTAGCATTAGCACTAGCATTAGCCTTTTCATATGTATGTATGTGCATGTATATATGTATGTATATGTCTATGTATGTATGTATCAGCATTTGCATTGAAATGGTTAAGTTTGTACAATTAAATGGTTATGTACATTTGGTTCAACTTGTACGGCGGTCTTCTAAGAGAAAGCTGACCTATGTCACCTCTGGCAAGGTTGAGGAAAATCAGAGCAACAACAACAACACGAACACGAACAAGCAACAAGCACAACAAAAGTGACGCTGATGATAAGAGCTTGCTGGGGTCAGTCTTGACGGCCTAATGAGCAAAGGAGATGGCTCTCAATGTCAACCCCATGTTTAGCTTGTTTACCGCAATCGTGGGTTCATCTCAAATGATGCCCACTCCCCCCATACCGCTTACAACTGCATGCCTAGGTGTTTGTGACGTCACAAAGTTGCTACTACATCAAGTTGAGCAGCATGATGGAAGCTTTCGAGTTGAGAGATACCGATTTAGTTATTGTAAACATCTTCATAGAGTGCTTAGTTTGAAGTAAGTGCAATTATCCCAAAAATATGCCTCTTTTTGGCATGTTTGAAGAGCAAACAGTTCTCTCAGTTGAGCTTAGTATGTCATGTAAATGTTGACAAAAAGCGCACATAAAATACACTCATATGTATTTGTATTTGTATTTGAATGTAATGTACGTATGTGTGTATGTGTTTGTTTTGACTTGCACTCACCTGTGAGCCGCATGGCGATAATACTTTTTGGGTGCCGAACAGGGACCGGGCGTGTTGGGCGCAGAGTCACTCATTTCGCACTGGAAAATGCCGCGTAAGAGGGATAAAGGAATACAAAAAGAGAAGAAGAGAATGTGTAAGTGAAATTAGTGCAGTATTATGAAGCACAAACGTAGATATACAATACATATACGAGTACATACACATACACGAGCACACGTACATATGTATATGTACATACGTACAAAAGGTAATACGCAAAGAAACGAACATCTTCAAATTGGGTCTCGTGAGCGGGTTGCATGCGACAGAATTTGGAAAGGAAGTGGATGTTAAGTAGAAGGCGGTGCAGTAAAAGCAATTAAGTGCATAAAAGAACATCAGCAGAGCAAATCTTTTGCTCTCACACGTGCAACGTGTGTGAGTGTGTGGAATATGCAGATTTGTATGTGTGTGTGTGTGGATGTGAGAGTGACACAATTGGCACAGCAAGCTAATGAGCTTTGCTGTAACTGATTGATGTCTGTCTGTGTCCCGCTTATACTTAGTTTACCACATGTATGGGTGAATGTCTCTCGCTCTTGCCATCTCTTTCGTACTTACGTGATAGGGCATGTCAAAGTACTCTCTGGTGAACTGAGCTTGAGCCTGAGCTTCGGTCACACCGGCCACGGCCGCCTCTTGAGACATTGTTGTCGTTCTGCCTAAGCTCGCATAGGTGCTGCTGCAGCAGCTTTTGCCTTCGCTTTCGCTTATGTTGTTGTTGCTCTTATTCTTATTTCGCTTTCTCTGTCGCTGGCGGCTGTAGTTGCTGCTGATGATGCTGCAGTAGCTTAGTCGACGCAAATGTACGGCGTAACTTGTAACTTCGACTTGGCCTGCTGTTGTTGTTGTAGTAGTAGCTGTTCTTGTGTTTTCTTTGTCTGTTTGAGTTATTCTTGTTCTAGTTGTTTTTGATGCTCTGGTTGTTAATAATGTGGATTTTGTTGTTTGGATGAACTGCAAAGTGTTTGGACCATTGCGTAAGTTCTTAAACATTTGCGACGACAAGGTAACAGAAGCCATCGAGGCGCCCGTCAAAGCAAAAAAAAAACTATTGCAATTCTACATGTATGCGTGTGTGGCTGGCTGTGTGTGTGTGTGTGTTTGAGTGAGAGAGTGTATATGTGTGCAATGTCTGTTTTTCGCTGCGATTACAATTAAAATTTAGCTTATGAGATATTTCAAAACATGACGTTGAAACAAAAGGTAGTGTGTGCGTGAGTAAACTACAAACAAAATCATTTTGTAAACTTTAAAGTGTTTTCACAAGGAAAGTCGCAACAGCGTGTAAACATTGTTAAGTCGCAATTAACTCATCATTTAACACAAAAGGTAGACTTTAAAATAGAACAAAAACGAAAACAAAAACGAAGCAAAAGCAAAAGCAATTTACGGGCACTGCCTAAAAGTATGCTATGAAAATTCACTTGCGGCTTAATAAACACTTAGTCTATCACATGTCCAATGCGGTTTGCTGTTTTTGTCATCCGACTAATTGCAAAATCAAGTTTTTAATCAAAATAACGCACTCTAGTCTAACATGTATATATCGATCTATCATGTGCGCAAAAGTCCGTGTCCCGTTACCGTTGCCGTTCGACCAGCATTTGTACGAGTAATAAGTACTGCTGTTTGATGGGAGTCTAAAAATAAGCCTCCAGAGGCCATGGGCCCCTTGCGTGTGCGGCGGCCAAAACAGCAACAATAACATACAGCAACAACAACTCGGACACTCTATGAGTCATCATTTGTTAGACGCAGTGAATTTTCACACCATTTCGCTTTGTAGGCGTAATATAGTATTTAAATAAATATAATAGATCAACTTTTTGTTTGACCGAGATCATTACACTTTGTTTATTAAGTCTAAACACATTTCAGCTGCATATCTACCTGAGCTACCGTTACAGACGGAAGACCGACGACGAATAATTGTAGGGGGAATTGTAAAATGGAAAGTAATTGCACGACTGTTTCAACAACTTTGATGTATGTTTTATAGTTTTATAGTTTTCTTCACACACGCGCGACTAACTGGATTTCATAACACAAATGCGTTGCGGAGAAATGTATTAGAATTATTTTAAAAACCAAAAAAGAAATGCCAATCACTATGGAAAATTTGTTGAACTTTATGTTAACGCGACAAATGCGAAATGCGTATGTGAAATTCTTTGTGACGTCTGTTGGAAAATTCAATCGACTCTAATTTATCATATGGTCGTGCGCGTTCAGCTTCTTCGCATTATTCGTTTTATTATTTTGTGTCTTTCGCCTTTTTGTGTGTTTGCCTGTTGTTTCTCGTCGCCGTCGCTGTCACCGTTGCTTTTCACAATTTTTCTTTCGTTTACATTCTAGATTGCAATTTTGACATTTGCGGCGCATGCGCTCTTCACGATAAAAGAGAACGTAAGAGAGTCGCATGAACTGAGCGAGCGACAGCAATGCCGGCCAAAGCTTTTTCGCTTTGTTTGTAAACAAAGCGAAAGCTTTTCCCAGCTTCCCTCACAGCTGGCAGTGCTGTGGCTAGAATTGGCGAACTGCCAACATTTTCGCGCCATAAATTCAAAAATCATGCGCATAAAGCTATTTTACAAATATTATAAATATTATTAGTTAATTTATTAAATACTGGAAATATTAACAACTAATAAAATTACAAGTTAGCAATTATAATAGCAGTAGAATAGTTCTAGGGGTATTTGGTCTACATTAAAAGCTTTCCAGCTGCACTTTAATGTGCATACAAATATGAAGTGCCAAACCGAATTATTTATTATAGGCAGCTTTTAATGTGCGGTTTCGTCATGTAACATTCAATTTAAGTTTAAAAACTACAGGAATTCCGTTGTTGTAGACAGTTTGCTTGAAATTTGAGCCGCAATTCATTTAATGCGATTTGAGATGAGCACGTGTCGATGACAACAGGTACAGTTATGTGTGCAAATCGAATAGAGTTTAAAAATGAACTAATTGCGTTAAAAAGTGCAGTTCATAATGTTGCCAGCAACCATTGTGGCCAACTATTGCTGTGCTTCGAGTCCACTGCCAACGCCTAAAAGGCAACTGATAAATATCCGCGTGCTTCAGCTGACGAGGCACTTCCTTGCACTTGCGGTCACTTCCTTTGGCTGTGCTCATAAAAGGAAGCGCCCAGGTTCAAAAGCAGAAGCAAACAAAGACAAAGACAACTCGATGTCGTTGTCGTTGTCGAAGACCGAGGAAGCGCAAGTAGCTTGGCCAATGACCATTTGTCTGCCTGGCTACTTGGCTACTTGGCATTGCCTTACGCAACGTTTAAGTTTTATCACCTGCAACCGCCCCGGTGGCTGGATTTGGATTTGGCTCTGTGGGTTGGCGGGTTGTCGGGTTTTTCAATAAACTGCCCATAAAAAATGAGAGCAGTTCGATGCGCCGTCACCGTTGTTGTTGTTGCTGTTGTTGTTTCCGCTCTTGGCGCTGTCTTCGCACTTAATGCTGAGGCGAACGGTAAATAAAGTGAAGTGGCCTGGAAGCGATCCGGCTAACAACGACCTGCAAGCCACTAACGCCATCAACAACCATCTGCAGCAACAGCAACAGCAGCAACAACAACAACTTTAACAATGGCCAACCACGGTGCTGACCAAAACACTTGCCCTCTTGCCAACATGAACGCTTGCTTAGTTAGCGCAGTTTTTTTTGGGCTGTTGGCAAACAAAAAAACAACAGCTGCAGCACCAGCAGAAAATGCTGCCAACAATTTAATACACTTGCAACAGTGTCAGATCGACAGCACTTTGCGTGTAATTTGACAATTTATGGACTACTTGTAGTCTGCTTGATCTGACTTTAATTTATAATTTAAACTACACTCATTTAAGCAACAAAAGTTATGGCATCTGGCTTATAATATGTAAATCGAACTTCAATTTATAATTACAAAGACATTTATTTAAGAAAAAAATGCATATCTTTACAATTGTAATTAATATTGAAGCAGCTTTTTACTATGTAAATCTAACTTGAATTTATATCTAGCCTGAATTTATATTTAAAAATTACACTGATTAAAGAAGCAATTTAATTGTATAACAATATACTTCAAACATATTGAAAGCTGCTCAATAAATTAGAAATATGCGAAACATTGTAAAAGCAATTTCCATTGGCATTTTCTAAATTGTATTTTAAATCCAAGTTGAGTTCTAATGCAACAATTTTTGAAATGCATTAGTTTGTGCTTTTTCTTTGTTTATAACTAATACACTATTTAATATTTATTTTAGTACTTTTTATATTATGATTAATAAACGATATGTTGAATATGCAAGTCCTATGTTTTCATTAAATTGCAATGCCAGCTTGCAGCCTTGTGCAGCCAATGCAACTTTATGGGCAGAAAGTGTATTGGCCGCACATAAACTAGTTGACCATGTTCATGTGCAAAGTGCAGGCGGGCAGCGTGGATTGTTGGCTTTGTTGTTGCTTTAGGTGTTGCTCGAGTATTTGTTGTAGTTGCAGTTGTTAGCGTTTTTGGCCTCGCGAATTTGGTCAAAATTGTTACGGGTCGTATGCACTTTAATTGCATTTCATGTTGGCCGTGTCTGGGTTGGGTTTTTAATCCATGTGGTTGTTGTTTCGCTCTGCACTCCTTGTCGACTGCCTTTAATGAGTGAGCCACATAGTGCGTATACGTAATTAACAAGCTGGAAATCACAGTTCGCTGGCTTCAGCCGCTGCCAACAATAACAACAATCACCAGCTACAACTTGGCCTCCTGGCAGCCACATATGGAGCACTTTCGACCACGGGGCGCTAAAGCAACAAACATCTTGATTCATCTCGTCTCGTCATGTCTTGTCTTGTTGCAGGTCGTGACCAACACGTCGTATACAACATATCAATGAGTTGAGGTGGCGATGATCCGTAGGGGAATTGGAGCAGGAACAGAACGGAGACATTCAAGTGTTTAGGTGAACTCGTTGAATACATAAGAAGGCTATCTCATTCGCCACGGGTTGTCTGCCACTCCCCCCAGCCACAATCATCTTTGTTGGTTTTGCCAACGAACGGAAATCCAACAACGCAATCGATTCATAAATTATACAACATGATGCTCTATACTCAGTCTATATTTGCGAGTGTCTGTATGTGTGTGTGTGTGAGGGATGTGTGGGTGTGTGTGTAGGTGTAAGTACCTACTCCATACATACTCGTACTCGCACTCGTACTCGTACTAGCCTGCCAGACTGGTTCTTGCTGTCTTTGTGTGTTTTGGCCAAAATTCACAAGCCGATTAGGCGCTTGGGCGTGGCACGTGGTGTGCTCTGGCAATAACTCAGGTGTGGCTCTAAAATATTGACCGAAATTAGTAATGATATGCGCATTAGAATTGCCTACTATATGCTTTGGCCTAATGATGCCACAAGTATCCATAGAAGCCTAGCCAAGTGCTTCTGTATATCGATAGGCTTTGGGTTTAGGTGAAAAGTAATATTTGGTTAGAATACAGTCTAGTTTTTTACAGTAAAGTTTCTCTATAACATTTAGCATTTGTCAGCAACGATAACATATTTATAATTGCTTGCTATCGATCTAAGCGAAAGCTGCAATAAATATTTATCGATATTAGTAGTATATATCGAGTGGTGGTATATATCGAACAGTTTGTAAAAACATGCCTACCTGTATTATTAAATACCATGCTTGTTTTTTTTTTAATATATATATTTTTTATTAAATATTTCGCTTTCAACATTCTTTATAGCGCTGTCCGACTGTGCTCGATGCCAGCTGCAGAGGCTTCCACTGTACAATTCGAGTGCCGCAATCGTAGTGCGTAAGTTGAGGAGTCTTGCCCCGCTTTGCTTTCCCACTCACCAATCACCCCTCACCCCACGCATTGTGGATGCATGTCCTGGGCTTCACCGCAAGCGGCAGCCTCCATGGCCCAGTTTTTGCGGCCAAGTAAAACTAATAAACCAACTCAATTAAGCAGCTGCCGCCGTTGGCCAAAAATATTTCCAATCAGAATCGTTTTTAGGGTTTTCTCGCTCTCTCTTTCTCCTTCTCTTTCTTTCGATTTCATTACTTGCTTCTTTATTTTTTTGCTCTAGGTTTGTATGGCTGCCCGGGCGCAACGAGCCTACTACGTGGGTGGGTCAAAATATTATGCTGGCTATAAATGTGTGTATAAATAAAAACGAAACTAATTTAATTAAAAGGCAGTCGCCACGCGAAAATAGTGAATGGCCTCTCGCACAATACGCCCAAGGCTTAAAACGCGGCTTAGATGCAGCTAGAGAGAGCGAGAGAGAGAGAGAGGGGGTGGCTTAAAGCTTGATCACAAATCAGGCCATGCACAAAAAAGGTGTTTTAGTTTTCTTATTTTATTTATACGACTTGTCACCGGTTTTACGCATATGCTTTCAATTTGCCACTAATTGCCAATCGAGAGTTGAGTGTTGTATTAGGCTAGGCTGTCAAGCTATGATAAGATAAGTACTTGAAATTTAAGTTGATTGCTGTTCTTTAATTTTGTCATAAACCTTAAAAGACCAACAGTTGAAGAGCTCTCAATATTTTGCATAGAAAATAATACAACAAATGTTGAAGAAATATTTTAATTAAGTATATGCATTTTAAGTGTCAGTTATTAGCTGAAATTGGCAAGTGTATTTGGAGTTCGTTGTGCTAAAGCTCAATTGATATTGATTGCTGACGTTGCGTATTCAATCCCATTCAAAGGTGCACTGAGGCAATGGGGCATTGGGGCATCGAGGGTGCGGTCTGCACAATTATTTATGCGTCGTTTGATTTGTCGCTTAATTTGCAACGCACTTTACATAAGCCGCCAACAGCTGTGCTGCAATTTGGGATTTGATTGCTCTGCATCTTATGACACACGGATTAGGCTTAAGTCTGAGGCGGAGTCGATGCCCCAGTAAGTCATAGAGATAAGCATTGACACTTCCTGGGAAACAGGCCTAGTCAAAGCAGCGCCTTTGGCCAAATTGCGTATACGACGCATGGGGCTAAGCTACATGCAAAAAAAAAACACATAATAAAAATGTGTTGAAAACATGAAAAGCGAGCCAATGAAATATGAGTTGGAAATATGAAAAGCATGGATAAACAACAAGAAAATAGTGTGTCTGTTAATTGCTGACTTTAACCGCAGTTTTTTTCTTCTCTTTTGAGTTCAGACTTTGCGGCCAGAGAAAGTAGAACGCCAGAGTCAGAGTCTGAGTCTGAGCCAAGCAAATAAATTGTGCAGCTACATATTGACTTTTATTTCCATTTCGCCTTTGGATGCCTCATCGATTTTAAATTTTCAGAAGCCAAATGGAATTTGAAATCGTCCACTATAGACTTGGCTTACTTATCATGGCTGCAACCAAAAAAAAAAGCACTAATGATTTCTCTAATTTATTTATCAAAAGTAAATTAAAATGCTAAAGTTTCTTGACCCTTTGCACATCCCAGATGGCAGCTTCAATTAAAAAAAGAAAACTGACCAGACGCTCACAAGTAAATTGATTTGCAAATACCGTCTGAACGGGCATAATAATTAATGCGATTATATTTGTCATTGTTAAAGTCTATTTCATATATTTAGAAGCAGAAACAGAGAACAAGATAAAAATAAAAGTGGAAATTGGTCTATGAAATAACTGCAAATGTTGTCAAAAAGTTGACACACAAAGTAAAAAGGAAAGAAAGTTTGAGCTGTGGAGACACTTTGAATGAGCTACGATTGCAAAGTTCAAACTCGAACTAAGACTGAAAAGTTGAGTGGCAAAAGCGATAAGAAGGTCGAGGAAAAGCTCTTGGTAAACCTATCAAATTGACTTTTGCCAACTTTCCATATAAAGATAAGACACACCCCTCTCTTGCTTTGCTCCTTTGTGTATCAATCCATGTGACCAACTGTGTGCTGTACAAGATTTAGCTGGTCACACTGCCAAATCCCATATCGCCCTCATATGCCATTTGATTCCATTTTCGTTTGCATTTTATTGTGTGCTTCTTTTTGGATTTCTTTGCTGCCTGATGGGGAATTGAATTCAGAATGCCTCAACAATAAAGTTATCCATCCATTGTTTGCCTGTTTACCTATACTTAATCTTGTTATCTATAAAAGCGCTGCCTCCTCGTGCAAAATATAAATAGAGAGAACAAAAATCTTGTTTGGAATCAACCTGGGTAGATAGCTTCGTAATACAATAACAATAATAAATGCACAAATTTCACAACAAATTAACACAGAAATGTGGGTGGGTCTCTCTCTCATAAGGGGGAGGGTTGGGGAGGGGCTGGCTCTTTTGCTGCGTTACGATAAGAAGAGTGGGCGTGGCAGACGCCCAAGCGTTTCTATCGCAGCTGTGGCATCGACACGAGCACAAAATTCTTTGCAATAATAAAGAAATAATATAAAGGCACAAATTGCAAGACCAGCACACACGCTGGAAGCATCTAAAAATAAAGTTTTCTGATGAAAAAGTGCCGAACAAAAGGAAACGTATCTGATAATAGTATTTAATATTCAATTAAATTATTTATTATACAAACATCATTCCCTTTAGGCATGCAGCACATGCACAGGGTATGCACAATTGTGGCAAAAAGAAGAGACAAAAAAGCAGTGGGCAAAAAGTCGCAAAGCAGAAAAAATGAATAAAATCAGCCTCCAAAAAAATCTGAACGTTGTCTTTTTGAGGCGTGTTTCCCTGTTGTTGTTGTCACCGTTGATGT
The DNA here is from genome assembly GCA_018150935.1 of Drosophila pruinosa. NCBI lineage: Eukaryota > Metazoa > Arthropoda > Insecta > Diptera > Drosophilidae > Drosophila > Drosophila pruinosa. Next base: position 14,551,055 of record JAECWR010000194.1, on the reverse strand, counting down.
TGTAGTTGTTGTTGCTATTGTTGCTGCTGTCAATGTAATTGTGTTGACTCGGAGGTGCGGACTTTTTTGCTTATTGATTTTGAATTTGAAGGTGAATTTTAATGTGGCCCAAGCTTAGTATCTGGCAGCACTTATCTCTGTCTATATACTATATATGTATATATATTTATATTTGTATATATATACACACTCTAGCTAATGGCAGCAGCACTCGCACAGCAGATTGGGGCACGTCTGGCCATTGAAAGCGCTTATAAAGCGAAATTCAATTGCTCAACTTATAACTATGTTGCACTGAGGCGCCACCTGCCGGCCAGGCGACAACTTATTATCGAATATTGCACAAGCAAAACTTTGAACAAGTAATCAACTTAAGATTGGGTAAATGAAATGCAGGAACGAAGCGAAAACTAAAGAGATAAAAGATTTAAATTTAAGCACAGTTTCGTATTGAATTATCAAAGACAATGTAATCAATAAAGTTCGATTTAACAACGTTCTAAGGGAGATTATCTTCCTCTTTTAATCAGTGTGGTATAAAATGCCTTACTCCTTGTGGCTTCATAAGGTTGTTTGCTATTCCCAGCTCATTAGCCTCCATATCATCTTTTGTTAATTGCTGTTTAAAATGCTCGTAGAACTCCTTTATAGACGTAATAAACCAGCACTGCAATGGCCGTATGAATATAGTAAATAATACGCAATAAATTGATGCTTTAATTGTTTTTACATACCGTTTGATCCCTTGATTCCTCTTTTAGTCGTTCTTCCTCCTTCTGCAACCCATGGTCTGTTTTGATGGGCATCCTCTCTACAATTGTAGTTCCACATCTTAGTTTTTTGTTATTTCCGATTGCTGAAATTGCCTGTCTTATTTCATTTTGTTTTACTGCCACAATGTGCTTCTCCTGCAATTATTGCGAAAGCATTACATATATACATGTATGTATGTAAGTATATCAAAGGACGAGCATCTACCGCTTGAATCTCATCTTTGAATCCTTCATAGAATTGTCGTGCTGAACCGGCGCTTGGCGGCTTCTGTTTGGTCAACTGCCCAATGGATTCATTGCCAGCCTAATGACAAAATTGATTTAGTATTTGATTGGCAAATAAATAGAACTTATCTCTGATGTCGTATCTTATTTGGATAATTATTAAATATATCATTTATCAATAGTCAGACTGCGAAGAGAGCAATTGCAATACACAAGAAAGTTATAATATGTATAAACCAACCGTCGTTGACTTAAATTGTTATTAATTGATTTTTAGATTGGCTTCATAAATTTGCCACACAACTTACATTTCGATTATTTGCAATGGCAAGTCCTTCTATTTGATGTATCCGCTTTATTGGCGCTCTTCGAAAAGCTGAAACATTTTCATTTCGATTAGTCTCCAATTGTCTTTTCAATTTTGGCTGCTGCAAAAGATGTTCGGTTATTATTATTACATATATTTATTTTAAACTCACCACTGTTACATTCTGTTCATTTGGCCTGCACCACCGTTTGCCATTAGACTTTACTTCAATAAAATTAATTTTCTGCCAAACAGATGTAGTAATTTTAATGATGCTGGACTCTCTGCATATTAATTTCACACTTCACATACGATTTGATTATTATAGGGTTTTGGGGCCACATTTTCATCAATTCGACTCCAATTATTATTGTTGCCCTTTAGTGGCCATTGTTGCTTTTCCAATAGCTGCAACTTAGTCCTTGGCCTGTTGTACTCCTTGGGCATCAGGATGCTTTGAGGCTTGCTCTTTATAAATCTAGTAATGCAGTTGCTGTCCACAATGCCTTAATTAATTATTGCTGATGAATTGATTGTTTATTCAAAGAGCAATAAGCTCGGATAGGGATGTTGACATTTATTGCGATATATCGATATTGAAATGTTCGAAAGTGATATTTTTAAACTGATATTGATGATATCCAATATTTTATTTTTGGCACTTGAATACATAGAATTCATTTAACAAATTAAGCAATAGTTATTAAGGCACAAGTGGCAATTCTACAAACTTAAGAAGCCACCTGTGTAATTGCGTGCCTATTGAAGTATTGATGTTGTTGTAAATAAATATCGATATCAATATTGCTTGCTAAAAATATCGAAAGATTATCTCAGTGTAATCCTTAGAAATATCAACCTAAATGACAGACATTGAAAAAATTGCTTAATATCAAATATAAATTCTCGAAATTGATCATTTTTGACAGCTCAATGATGGAAAATAATTGTAAATAGTATGCAAAAATTTTATTTCTATATTTTATTTAAATATGTGCATACTTAACGCAGTTGATTGCAGCGCACAATAAAGTTCATAACAATAGTGTGGAGTGAGGAGAGGCAGAGAGAGAGAAAGAGGGAGAGAGTGGGATAACAACAAAATGGCAAACGCTGGTCATTAATCTCCAATGCCAGGGAAATTCCATGTAAAATAGAAAAGCAGAAAAGAAAAGTCCTTTCTTGAGTAGATGGCGGCGAGGCGTAGTGGCGGGGGCGGAGGACGGAGGGCGTGTGTTAATGGCTGACAGTAGCGAGTATTTAGGCAAATGTGGTGCCGTTCTGGCCAACACAGCCCAGGCAATGGCAACAACAATAACCACAATGACAGACAGAACCAGAACAGATATACCAGAACAATGGGCAGTTACAACAACAACAACAATGACATCAATAGGCGCAATTGAAACAAGTGTTGTCACGCCGCCAACGCTGACTGCGACGCCAACGCCAATGCCGACTGCGACGGCGACGTTGGCGTACTTGCTTAATGGCTGACAAGCAGCGGTCAGTGAAAGGCATTGTCCTTTTAAATACCCTGCACAAGGATATGCACAAAGCAGATGCTTAAATAATTTGAATTTGTTAATGCATATGTGATTATTAAATATTGTACATATCAGTTGTAAATTGTAGATTTATTTGTACTCTAATCTTGAGTCCAATAGTTGTGCTGCAATTACTGGCTGCAGGGTATGCACAAGTCCAGCTTGTCGCACTTCATTTCTGTCCATGGCTTTGTGACCCACATAGACGCGTAAAGTTGCGGCTGACTGGACGCCATTGACAGGATCCTGGATGGGCGGAGGGACACAGACGTCGACTGTTGATATGCTTGCTTGCACATTTGACTGATGTTTGTTGTTGTTGCTGCTGTTGTACAAGTATTGTGTGTGTTAAGCTATTGACGCTGCAATTATACAAATTAATTTCGAAACAAAAACGTGCAGATTGCTTTTCAAGAGCCTGACATACATTTGGCTCAATGGAAGAGAGAGATGGGTCGGGGGGACGACAATGAATATCGCATCGAACATCATGAATGACCATCAAACATCCACAATCGACCATCGATGGCAGCGAGAAAGAAAGCATTTCACAGCAATTGCCATTTGCCTTGGCAACTGTGTTGCAAGCACACACTCGCACTCGTGTTTGCCACTGCAGTTGCAGCTGCAGCTGCTCATCCAGGCGCCACAGGCGATAGCCCTGCCACGCAATATGGCGTCATCCTTCAGCACCATACGGCGGCATCCTTTGCCATCGCCATCGCCATCGCCATCTCCATCGCCATCTCCATCTCGGACTCAGACTCATTGCATGCGCGATGTGTCGAAGGTCAGCACATTCTACTCTCTACTGAAAGCATTGGCCACACTCTCGTGCCACACACACATCATTTTTATTTTTGTATTTTCGCTGGCTTTTCTTTTTGGCTTCAAGCTAAATTAACCTTCAACCCATCATGCCAATCGCCAATGCTTTAACATGCTGCACGCGCTTAAGCTGCAACCTTATTCAAATAAAACAGAAGTGGAGCTATGTACATAATATATATATAAATATATCCTTGCATTCATTATTTATTTGCTGTTATTTAATGTACATACATGTTAAATATTATTTTGTACTTATTGCTTAGTGAATTGATATTTTAATGGTATTTTGTATTTAAATGATATTGATTGTATTAAATACATTGATTAAATATTAAAAGTGCTCTTAACTAATTATTAAGTATTAGTGGTATTTTTTATTTATTGTTTAGTTCATTGATTATATTTATTTTATAGATTGAACTTTCTATTTATTTGCTTTTTAATTAATTAATCATATTAAATTTAAGGATTACATGCTTAAAATGCAATGAGTTAGTGCAAATTTTTATTATTATGTATTGTTTAGTTTATTGATAGTTTAAATATTAAAAATGTAAGAAGTTAAGTTTTATTTATTGCTTGAGTATTAAAAATGCAATGTATTAGTTAGTTATTTCAATGGGAATGGTTAATTGACAATTGCAGAATTTAGTTAGGCAAAACTAAACAAATAAATGTATAATTTCGCGCTTATGTTAACAAGTTTTAGTTAATACCTTTAAATTGAAATGGTAGTCAGTTTTGAATGTAATTTATAATAGACTAAAATTGTATTTATTTGTTATCCAAAAGTATATTGATTGTATAACAGCTTCATGGTTTAATCAAATATATAATATTTAAAAATTAAAGGGGAGCTCTCAAGGTTTATTAATGTTATTAATTATGAAAAGAGTACTGCCTGCCTTGCACTCTTCCTTATAGGGTATAAAGCCTCTTGCGACATCTCCTTCAGACTCTTAAGGGCACTCGTACTGGTATTTCAGCTCGAATTCGAGTTCGAATTCGGATTCGAATTCGCATTCGTATCATTTGCAAGTGCTTTACAAATGAGACTCAGTTTTTGCACTTTGGCTCGTCGAAATTCTGGCAAGAGTGGCAGCCACAGTTTTTGTTGGCCCAGTTGGGAATGTGTCGCTTTGTTTTTTTTGTACTTTTTGTTTTTGTCTTTTTTGGTACTTGTTCTCGTTCTCACGCAGCAGCAGCCGCCAACTGGGCGCGGAAATTGGGCTGCCAACCAGGGCCGTGACGGGCTGTGTGTGTTGGCCCAAAGCATTTGGCCACGCTTTTAGCCCCAAAGACAGCCTTTGCTTTGGCTTGGCTTTTCGCTTTCAAATGTATGTGCAACAATGGATCGAGTGCAGGGAGCAGGGAGTCTTGTCTTTTTTGCAAGTGCTTTGATTTGTGATTTTAGCATTTTTGTATATGTCGCGATCTATGCTGTGAGCTGGTTAAATTGTGGCTGCCTGCCTGCTTGGCTTTCGATTTTGTGGGTCGCACAATTTATGCGCACTTTATGTTATGCGTTGCCCAAGTCGTGACTTGGACTCTAACAGTGTAGCACTGGAGCACTCGAGTTATGCAATGTGCGTGTGTCTTGTGTGTGTTGTGTGTTGTGTGTGGGGGGCTGACTGTGGCAAGTGAGAGTTAAGTTGCACCTAGCTGGTATTGCAGCACACGAGACTCAAGTGGCAGCTGCAACTTCAACTCGTTCAATCATTTCGGGCCAGAACAATTAGCAAACATCGCCTGCATTTTAATTGTATTTAATTATTACTCCAACAATTACGCATATTTTAAATGATTTTATGTTTTTTTTTCTCTTTTTTTCTCTTTAATTCATAGCTGTTTTTTGTCGCACATATTTAAGTAGCCCTCTTAGTTGGAGCTAATAGAGTTATTTTAAGGAGTTTATTATTCTTTGGTTAACTTTGATATATTTGTAAAGGTTTTATTTAGTGTACAGTGGGAACAATTAATGTATTTGTATCATTATTATTTTGTATTTACTAGAGTCATTTTAATGAATTACATTATTTCTTTTTATTATTCAATAGAGTCGTTTTGAAGCATACATTAATTGTTGTTAGTATTTGCATATTTGTATTATATTTATTTTTTAGTAATAAATAAAGTCATTTTGAAGAATACCTAACTTGTTTTTGTATTAAGTATTTAAGCATTATGTCTTTTTATTATACAATAGAATATATTAAGAATTTTTGCATTTAATAAAATTACTAAAAGCAATACATTATGAGCATCAAGCGTATATATTATAAAAGAATTTATATTTTTTTTTAATTGTGCTAATCAAATTTAATAAATTGCATTTAAAAGTAATTTTTTTAGTTTCTGCCAATTGTTTGTTTTTGTTGCTAAAACCGTCAAAGTATTGATTTATATTGGCAATTACACCGATTTCTTAATGCGCAGCTTGTTAGCCATAAGTTGAACTTGGACTGGAATGGCGAAGGCAAGTTGATTTTTCCGGCTGTATGGAATTTCCTCGACTCTCAACTGGATCAACGAATTAGTCAACAAATAATTTCCAATTGAACAATGGCTTTGATGTCATTTCAAATAACTTTTGCATCGAAACCAATCGAAATGGGCAAAGCAACCGCTTTATGGCGTCGACGTCGGCGTCGGCGTCGGCGTCGGCTTCATTGACTGAAGTGCGTCGGCCGCGCCTGCGCACATTCACAATAGACAGGCGGGACAGACAGCGAGACAGCCAGACAGACAGACAGACTGACTGACTGGTGGGTTGGTAGGCTGACAGGCTGCCTGCTTTGCCAAAATGCTGAATGCAAACTCGTTTTCCATGGCGGCTTTGACGCTGCCGGCGCTGGACCATATTTTCCCAGCGCATTTTCCATCACACATTGCGGTATAAATAAGCGCAAAGAACGCGAGATTGAGACAGTTTTCGATACGAAGCCCAGCAGCCAACAAAGCTCTTTTTTTTTCTCGCCCATTCGCCAAACAATCAAATCACAATCCAAATGGCATTCAAGGTGCGTAAAGTGTTAAAGTGTATGTGTGTGTGTGTACAGGATACCATCAGGATAATAATTGTCCTCGGCTAATTGCAAAAGCCAACTGGCTTTTACATTCAGTCTGATATCTTGCTCTCGTCCTTGCTGGCTACTGTTGAGAAGATGATGATGGATAATGTTGAAAGTATTTGACAGTAAGACAGTAAGAACCTCAATACTCGACAGAGTCCTTAGTTATGTTCAGTCGACAATTAAATGAGAATCCTGTTTTACAAATTCCAAGAATATTCATAACACAATGCGGAATTTTTCACAGGAATATCATGAGCTTTGTTAAATTAACTGCAAGTCTTTTGTCCTGACACCTCCATCATTTGAATCGAAATAAACAAATTGAATTAAGCATTGTCCAGGCTGCCTGCTGGCAATGAATAGTTGCACATATATTATGTTAATATATTTCAGTCGAAAAACCAACTAGCTTTTTGCCATTATGTAAATGTGCATTATATTGGGAGCTTCTGTTTTCAATCAAAACAGCATTGCAGCTGACCTCTATTATGAGTGCATTCAAATTGAACGAAATGTTTGATTAAAGGCCATCGAGCTGATAAATGTTTCAATATTAATTAGCTGATACAACGGCATGTGACATTGCAAACAGAATATGCAAATTTGAGCGAGTAATATGATTGCTATTTGGCAATCATTTCAACTTAAAGGCTATCCCATTGAAGCAGCGAATGTTACGTAATTTTTTATTTGTGTACATTCCAACTCGAGCCCCTTCCTGTCCGCCAGTCCGCCAGTCAGTTACGCTTAATTAAAATCAGATAAATACCCAAAGACAAATAAAAGCCGCGCCAAGTCAAGTGCAAGGCAGGTTGGCACAAAACGAAAAATAAAAGAAAACAAAACACAGAATACAGAATACAGAATACAGAACAACAGGACAACAGTCGAGAGAGGCAAAAAAAAAAACAAAGCGAAACAAAATGAAAATGATATAAATTTTAAATAAAAAGGCATTCGTAACTCCCTGAAGTGGCCCTAGCCCTAACCCTTGCAACTTTTCGAATCTTTTTTAAGCATTTTTGCGCGTATAAATCGAAATTCAATGGAATTGGATATAAAATGTAAAATGAAAGTAAATTTCAGTTGCTGAAGACAAAAAAACAAAACGAAAAAAAAAATAAAATAAAATGGAAAGTGAAAGTGAAGAGCCTGAATAAACCCAACTAAAACTCACTTGAAATACCCTTGCCTCGAACTGATTTCAATTGAATACACCCCTTCCATCAGACTCAGTTAAAGGGCAAACAACCAGAGCAGAGCAGAGCAAGGCAAGGCAAAGCAAAGGCGAGCAATGAGCGGTAATTAAACGTAAATTAGCAAACAGGCAAAGTGCTTATAACAGAATTAAAGCGAAATGATTGTAATTAGCGAGTATTAAACGGCGAATGGCTTCTGAAGAGTAACGAGTTAATCGACACACACTTAGAGTGAGTTATGAATAAATCTGTATGATCGTATCAGCGAGTTGTGTAAATAAATAAAATAATGCATCATTTAGAGATGTCTAAGTGAATTATGAATAAATCTTATATTCAAAAGTAGCGAGTAGCGAGTGAAGAGTAACGAGTAACGAATACTGAATATTTTAAAGATGTTTAGAAATAGTTGCTTGACAGAATTAAAGCGAAATGACTGTAATTAGCGAGTATTAATATTAAAACGACACAAACTCTAAGAGAATCAGGAATAAATATAATATTCAAAAGTAGCGAGTAGCGAGTAACGAGTGAGGAGCAAGTATTAGAGAGTTGTGCTAATAAATAAAATAATGAATAACTTAGAGATGACCATAAATAGTTGTTATTCATATTCACACTAGCGAGCAAAAAGGTCAGATATATATAAGCAAAGTAACTAGTGGCCAGTGCAAGTAGCGGGTAAAGTGGCAAATAATATTCAAAGGCAACGAATAGAAGACTGTAAAATACTGTATAAACATCAGGTGGAATAAACTAATTGCTGAATTGCAATTTCCAGCAAGTTGTGAATGAAAAATGAATCCAGATAAATGAACTGATATGTCGTTAAGTCGAAGCACAGCTAAGTTGTGACTTTGGTCGTGTTGCAAGCAAATTCGCCGCATTGCTCTCTCAGTGGAGAATTTGAGTTTGCAACAACTTTGTGAACTTAATTAAAAGTTTATGCGACCGCAATTTCCTAGTCTCTGTGTGTAGTATAATTATGCTTTCCATATATGAAGCAGCTCGTCTTCTGCATTGCCGCAATGGCCATTGCCTGCGCCCAGGCCAAGCCAGGTGGACCAGCTGCCTATTCGATTAGTGCGCCCAGCGTGGACCATGCATCGGTGGGCAACACACAGGAGCACACGGTGAAGGGACACTATGGCCAATCGTCGCAGTCGGACTATGCCAGCCAGGTGCAAACAGCCCACTCGCAGTCGCATGTGCAACGCTCCAGCATCAGCAACGATGGTGGCTTGGCGCCAGCCCACGGCTATGCCGGTGAGTGCAGTGTAGTAATTTTGATCAATTCACATTTACATTCACAATGCACAAAGCACAATCACTATTCACTATTCACTGCTATGCACCGTAGTTGATAACACTTAGATTAAATCTAAATTTAGTCGCACCACAAGCTGCCACCGCTAGCTACGCACTTGGACATACCGCTCCGGCTGCCCAGATCAGTCATGGCGCATTGTTTGGTGGCCATTATGCTGCTGCCGCTGCAGCGCCATCTTTCGCCTATGGTGGACACTATGCTGCCACTGCAGCTGCCGCTGCCCCAGCTCTTTCCTATGGCGGTCATGCCAGCTATGCTGCCGCTGCCCCAGCTCTCTCCTATGGCGGTCATGCCAGCTATGCAGCCACTGCACCCGCTCTCCAGCTATCGGGTGCCTCGCATTTGGGCTATGGCTATGGCATTGCTGCCGCTCCAGCCTTGTCGCATGGCTACTTGGCTGCCGCACCAGCTCCAGTTGTGAAATATGCCGCCGCCGCTGCGCCAGCCTATGGTAGGTGTTTGTAATGATGACCCAGTTAATATACTTACGTCTACTCGTATGCCCTGCTCTAATCTTTAGCACTTTACTGCACCTTTTAACAGCTTTATGTTTGTGGTTTGTTTTTTACTAAATTTCTTAACATTTTGTTTCCTTTTGTTTGCAGCCATTCAATAGTTGATGCTGATCTAAGCTCAACTGACTTTACTTTATTTCTCACGCTCTCTGCAAATTTATTATGTTTTCGCTTTACGGGCCAAGTGCACTTGGCCAAAACAAACTTGCTGTTGTGTAAATACAAAGCACAACTTTCATTCTGGCCACGCTTGACTTCGTAAGCTACGACAGCTGTCACAGCAGTGGGAAGGGGGAGGGGGGGGGAGTGGGGGGCTAAAGGTCATTGCAGTTGCAGTTAGTCGAGGAGCATTAACTGGTTTGGTCCATGCAAAGAGAGAGAGATAGAGGGAGAGAGCAGGCTGCCTGGCGACTGCAAAAAATAATAAGATAAGTTCTATGAAAGCCATAAGTGGCGCCATCTCACGACAGGCAGAGACAAACAAACAACAAGCTATTTAGGCGACAGCTCATAAAGTAAACAAATTGCACTATATTTTTCTATATATTTGCTGGCTAAACAGCCAACGCCTTTGAATACTATTCATGTTTGAAATATACAGTGCAGTTTGTTTATTATATGTAATTTCCTGCCATTTGTTGAGGCAGTACAATAAATACGAATACAATTCGTTATATAAGACACTCTTTAAAGTGCTGCAAAATCAATAGAAATAGAGCCACATGAAGCATTAGAGATAATTATCCTAATATGGCATGCACAGCGCACGGACATTTCAAAAATTACTTATAAATTATCAATAAATAAAGGCGTGTTGCACGTGCTACTCGTACAAGACAAGACGAGTGTGGAGGGGAGTGGGACACTAGCCACTAGCCCATGTCGTTGTCATATGCAACACATTCCTGCGTTGTCGCTGTGTGCTATATCGATTTCTGCTTTGACAAACGGCAACTGCAGGACAGGAGCAGAGCAGAGTGTGTTGGGTTTGGGTTTGGGTGAGTTTTGGGTTCGTTTTTAGGTACTCACTAGGCAGGATGTCGGTCAACGCCTGGCGCATAATCAATCATTCATTCATTGTTGCCAACTAGTTTAAAGCATTGACACATCATGATGATGATGATGATCCTGATGATGACGACGAGTCCTCCTCAAGTGGGGACAGTCAGTTCGTCAGTCATTTCGGACAAGTGGCGTTTGGCATTGCCAGCGTCTCATGCTTCGCTCACTCCATGCGTTGCTCAGCTCCTAGACGTTTGTCCAATGCTTATCAATGCGACGTTGCCGCACTTCACCTTCATGCCTCACTTCGCCACTTGACTGTCAAGACAAGCAAACACTTGTGCAAAGTTTGCGTAGTGCTGGCAACTATTTGTAAGAGGACTATTTACTTCGGCGGCGCTGTGGCCGAACTTCTTATAATATTTTAAATTAGTTGTCGTCTGCAACTGGCAAAGTGATGCAAGTCATGCACGGTTGCCAAACTTCACTGCTTGTGAAATTCTAGAATATTGCAGCAGTATTTAATAATATTAAGTACTTGAATATTTATTATATGCACCACACTTCAGCTCTGCAACACTGTTGCCAAACTTCACTCTTTGGTAAATTCTAGAATATTGCAGCAGAATTTAATGTAATTTGTTTTTTAGCTTTTAGCTACACAGTAATTGTTTCACATTTCAAGTCTGCGACACTGTTGCCAAACTTCTCTTTTTGGTGACATTTTGCCACACTGTGCAGCGCACATATCACATTTCATGTTTGCTTGACAATACAAAACTGCAGACCTTTGCCGTGTCACTTGATTGATGTCGACTTGTCAGTCTCAATGTGCTCAAACCCACTGAGCACACTGAACTGAGAACTGAGAACTGAGACCTGAGATACAGTGTTGTCCGATTTGCAACAATGGGGCATGGGGCATGGTCAGCTTCAATGCGGTCGGGTTGGGTTTTATTTGTTAACTGCAAAACAGCTGGTCAGATTGAAATGCACATGCAGAGACAGGTACTGAATTAGTACTCTCATATTTGGGATTATGCATTGCATAGTTGTTGTTGATGTGGTTGATGCTAATGCGATTTGTACTCTTTGTCTACAGCACCCAGCCTCATTGGACATGGCATTGGACTCGCTGCACCAGCTGCTTATGCCGCCCCAGCTTATGCTGCTCCAGCCTATGCAGCACCCGCCTACACCACGCATCTGGCCGCTGCCCCAGTGCTTAAGTGAGTAATACGTTTGGCTTTATAAATAGAGATGGATCGCCTCATGGCCGCATGGTCTCATCACATCATTATCATCATCGTTCTCTCTACAAACACACACACAGGGCTGCCGTTGCCGCCCCCGCACTGGTGCACACATCCGTCTCTGGTCACGGCATTCATTACGGTTACTAGAGTCTGCGATGACGACAAAGTATGCAGCATCTCCATCCGCCACCTGCCACGCGCCACACGCCACCAACAGCAACAGCAACAGCACTACCACGCATCATTAGCACCACCACAACCAACAGCAGCAGCAGCAGCAGCAATAACAGTTTCCCGTACATGGAGTTAGGGGTCGTCTAAAAATATAAACACGAGTAATATCCTTGGCGTGCCTAACTGTAAATTATGCGACCTTCGGCACTTTAATTATAAAAACAAAACAAAAAGAAATGCAAAAAGATAAGACATTTAAATTCAAATTGGCAAAATGTCAACGTCGCAATTGCAGAATTCAATTCAATTGTATTGTAATATTTGCAACGTTGCCAATTTTCACTGCTCTCCCAAAAGGGACTACTGTCTTCTCTCTCATCCATACACATTTCTCTGTCCAATAATGATTGTGTAATTATGTGTGTATTGTATATTTTTTTTTTTATCGCGGTTGAATTTATGTTTTATTTAAAAGTTACTTTGTACAGAAAATGCATGTGAAATGTTGGAAAGAATAAAAAAATATAAATATATAATGTATACGAAATGCTGTCTAGACAATTGCAGGAGGCGCAACAATCTCCTATCTAACGGGGTGGGGAGCGGTTCCCTATGCTGCAGTTATAGCTATGATATATGGACAGGCCCGAAAAACTATGCTGCGATTTATATGCCACGCTCCAGTTGAGCACTTGCCATATCGTGCATACTGCTGCATACTTTATGGCGCATTGCGTGGAATTTATAACACTCAAAACACACACACACACACGCTCGCTTGCACACATTTAGTTAGACAACTCGTGTTCCTTGCGCCAAATGCGCCAAGCGAAAGCGAACGAAAATATTAAAGTTCAAATGCCCAAAAATCCCTATGCCCTTTTTAGGCCACTGGACCATTGTATATATCACGCATACGCCACGTGAGCACCCGGGTGTCGTAGTCGAAAAATAGCACATGCCGTCTATATTTGGATCACAATGATCTTAATATAGCCTCACAATGAAAATGTCAACGTTTATGTTTATTTTTGACATTTGCCAGACATGAATGCTGCTTAGATTTGACCCGAAACTTTGTGTAAAATGTCGATAAATTTTACTGCAAAATCAATTCGAATGTATTGGGATGTTATGCATTTAATGAATATATTTATGTATGTTAAAAGTAGTCTTGGTTAGAGGAAGCCTGCACTTTTGAATCTACCAATGACTTCTGTCTCAACAGCTTTTGTTATGCCAAAACTTGACTGTGTCTTAGCCAAGAAGTTACACTTCAATTGAATGCGTAAACAAAACAAATTGACTAACTGCAAATGCAATTACGAGCAAGAAATGCCATCTGAGTGCCTCACATAATCAAAATTCCAAATTTGCACACAACTTGTGTGAATTGTATTCAAACGCATATTTGACTGAGCTGAATTTATCATTGCTTGCTGCAGTGTTGTTGCTAATGTTGCTTGCAGCACTTGGTGGCATGGAAAGCATGAATTGAATAGTGTGTATAATAGCTGAAACAACATGTAGATAGTTGATACAACAGCATTGTAATAATGGAACCCTAAGATTGGATGGATTGTGCCCATTGAAAATTGATAAAAAAGGGTATAATAGTTTTGTAACAATTAGAAGAAGACTAGCCTAAGACCCAAGCTGCTATGGCATCCAAAATTGAGCACAATTGGTAATTGTGTTTCAATTATTTCGAGAATATAAATATTATAATAAATAATAAATAAGTTAGAAGAATGCATCTTCGACTCTACAAAGCATATTGATTTTTGATGAGCAAACCTTCAATAAAGAATATATTAAATATTTAATTTTAATAATTTAATAATTATTTAAAATTTAATTCAACTACAAATAAATCAATTGCAATCTATATATGAGAAATTACGCAAGTTATTCAAATGGAATGGAATTGGATAGAGAAATTTCTTAAAACCACAAGGGTCGTAGGAATGGGCAAAGGGTAGCTCGTAGTCGGAGTCACTTGACTACAGCGGTTTTACTTGCTTTCTGCTACACAAAGACAACAAGCTGTGCCCATGTGTACTGGGTGTGTGTAATAATTGTCTAAGTTTATCTACGAATGTGGGTTTTCGCTGGAAAAGCGAGTCGTTAACGTGGCCAAAACAACCACAACATATTGCGGTTATGCGGATATTTGCCATGCTTGTTTCTGTTTTCATGGATGAACACACCACACTCACACACACACACACACACAGACACACACACGCAGAGTCTTGACTGTGTACAAATATTGATGCAGGATGCCCTGGACAAGCAGAGCTGGCAACTTTGCGAAGCAGCTGGATATCAATTAAGATGCAAAGTTATGCTAGGCGAATGCCAGTCCAATCTATAACTGTTGCTGTTTTGTGTGCGTGACTTGGCTTAGCTCATTGGGCTGCTGTCTTTAAGCCACTAAGTAAAACAACAACAACAACAACTACAACAACAGCAACAGTTGCTAGCTGTCCCGAAAAATCCGACTGTCGCTTTCATTTAGCGCATGCAATCCAAATGTAAATTGTATGCAGTGCAAATGTAAATAAAACGAACCGAGCGTCTAGAAAAAGGACACCTGGGCCCAAGGACAAACAGTGTAGCCTTAGCTGTGCAAAGAGAAAAGCTTGTAGAAAGAAAAGGCAATGCCAAAACACGACAATTGCATTAGTCAAACGCTGCAAAGCTGTGCAGCTGAGCGCACGGAGGAGAACAAGGAAACCCAATAGAATTTTAAGTCATGTCATGCAAAAGATGCCGGGAATTTAAGGCGGAATTTGTCCACTATTTTGCTGAAATGTTCACTGCTCTGGTCAGTCGGAAATATTATATTTGTAGCAACCAGTTGAGATCAACAGACATTGCAGCGATAGCAGCGAGTTAGAGATATTTGTATACCAGCCTACCTAAAGGGTAGTGCAGTCAGGTGCAGTTGCACCTGTTTCATTGCTATGTCAGTCAGTCATATAATGGTATTCAATAAGCGTAATAAAAGACAACCAAGGCAATCGCTTTGGTTATGTTATAAGAATATTAGTATATGTATATATTAAATTGCTATAAGTTTTAGGTATATTTTCAGTATAATTTTTGGTATATTTTGGAAAATTTTCTGGTTTCTTTTAGCACAGTTTTCGGTAGATTTTTGTATAATTTTTTGCTAAATTTTGGTATAATTTCTAGTATATTTGTAGTCTTTTTTAAATAGCAGTTTATTTTGGTCGAGTTTGCTCTACCACGCATTTTTGCAAAATGAAACATGCATTTTGTTGTAGTTTTCTTACTTGCTAGATTCACAAATATAGTATGCGAATAATTTTTAACACAACACACATTTCTCACTTTCAGCTCGATTACCTGTAAGCGGCATCTCCTTCCTGGGTTGCACCTTGTGGTTAAGGACTTTTTATTGCACTTGCCAGTGTAAATTCTCTCTTGACTTTGAACTTGTACAAAATTATGTGCATTTTTGTAAATGCCACTGGTCATTTCCTTTATGACTGCGAGTGCGTACAGTTTATTCCCTTGCTCGCAAAATTTGAATATTTGAAAAGGTGAGTGAGATCATGCTTAAATACGAATACAAAACAAAAGGTAATAATAATATACACTAGTACATATCTTATTATGTGTGTATTACATTTTATAAAGCCCACCAAATAGTGAAGTTAATTAATAACATTTTTTTATTGGGTGTCTCATTTAATAGCATTCTCAGATCTGCGAATCTTTAGCAATGCTTAGCTAAGCACTTGCCAAATTGTTTCTTAATTCTTTCATTTAAATTGATGTCTTCGAAATGTTTATTATTTTTCGCACTCAAAATACCAGAGAATTATGGCAAGCAAATATTCCATTGAGGACCATGAATGGTGTCGAGCGATCAAAGAGAAGCTGGATGACTTAAAATCCCGAGTGGACGCAATGGATTGGTATATGAGCCACGGTATAGTTAATGTACTTGCGCTGATGGAGCAGATCCAAAATAGCATTGTTCAGCAGAAACTCATATTCCCGCTGAGAAGCAAGGAAGAGATTGCCCAGCTCGATGAAGATTGCCAGAAAGCCCCTCTTAGTCATGTCAGTATTCGAATATAGTTATCCTGACAAATTGATAATTAACAATTGCAGATCATACAATTCAAGCGATTAATTATGCCAGAGGGCTTGGTACGCAACATTGAGCGCCTCCTGCACATAGATCTAATTATGGCAATGAATTATACGGGATTGTATCACAAGATAGAATTCGCCAAGTACTCGCACCTGATCAGGACACTTTATGGTATAAACAATAGTTGCTATTTTCATTGGATTCCACAAAAACATTACATATTTTCAGAGGCTACCAAGACGGAAGGCAGTAATGTTAGTGACTTTCATCGAATTATTCGGAATGCCTTGGAGAAAGCCAAAAACCGGCGACGCAGAGCAATAATAAGAGCTAGGCGGGGGAATTTAAAAAATACCTACAAATAGATGTTGTTTTTCCTTTCCCAATACTCGTAGTATAGAAGGGTATTAAAACTTAGTGCCCACCGAGCTGGCATACCAAATAAAGTATATTTATGCTTGATCATCTACAACAATCGAAGTGATGAAGCTATGAATGTCTGCTTATTAACATGGGATGTGGTATATTTTCGGTAAAACAATTGATGGTATATTTTTAGTAAAAAAGTATATTTTGGTGCGTCTTTATTTGGTTACGATCGAAAATGCTATAAAATAATAATAATAAAGATATATTACGTTATAAATAATTGTTTGGTTTTTTCATAAGTTACGAACAATACATAATTTGAATCTAATTGCCAACAAAAAATCGTGAATGAATAAAATGTATCAAAAAAGGCAGCCAGAGCGTTGTACACATGGGCTGAATTTTCATTGCAAACATCAGGCAGTATTTTGCAGAAAAACTTAAAGCAGAATTAGGCTTTTGGCAATCTTTTTTCGCAAGCAAGTCGATATGTTCTTCTTCAAACTTAAAACCATTGGGAACTTGGGCGACCTCAACCAAATACTTGAACAAAGAAACTTAAGAAAGCTAAACTCAAGAGACGGCATAAAGAAAAGGCAAATACGAGAGCTCATCTTTCAACTAATTGATGAATTGACCACACAACGAAATCAATAAATGCAAATTCATTGTGCTAAAAGGCTGCAATAGTTAAGTTGTATAAGCGAGATCAGCTGAGTGGCGCCATCTAGCCTTAAAGCTTAAGCGTACAGTGGCGTCCATGTGTACATGTTCATAATTGAAGAAGGCATGACACTTTGAGGTAATTAAATAGTTAATTTAGTTAGTGCACTTCATCAGAACAAATAACTACTAACGACTAACCCTTAAATATAAAATAAATGAGTTTAAAATAATAAAGCACTCTTTCTGCATCAATAAATATGCTCGTTAATTTGTACAAGTTTATTTAATGTTTAACATGACACATATTTAATTATTTATATTTGTGGAAATTGTGCTTGCAAGTTGTTTTAACTGGCACCTGTTAATTAATCTCACATCAAATATTTATTTGTATGCTAGTCCTGCACTCGTTCTCCAACCCGGCCTGCTCGCCTGCTGCCTGCAATTTGTGCAACAGCGAGTTGTGAAGCCCTTTATGGCCATTTATGTAGGTCAGCACGAAGGTTAATATGGTGCTCTCATCATAATAAGCTGCAGAGTTTGTATTATTATTAGCAAACCTGTCCGCTGAGAAGCCACATAGCTGGCTGCCTTGTAATTAAATAAAAGTAATAAATGCTAAGGAAAAATATTTTATTAGCAGCGAAACAAGCAGCTGCGTGAAGGGAATTCTTGCGAAATGGCTGCAGCCCACGCAAGCCAGCTTTCAGCTTGAAGTAGGAGTACCAAGTGGATGCAGTCAGACAATGTGATGGTGAAGCGACAGCTGGGCTTGTGCTGTGACTGTGACTGTAGCTGGGGAGCAGTAGGAGATCGTGAACACATTTACAAGCGAATTTCAATTTAGTGCGTCGGGCAAACAATGAGAGCTAAAGAAAACACAAATAAACAGAAATATGCAGCACAAAGTAAATACGAACAAAAATAAAAGCTGGTCAAAAAATACACAGAGCACAAAGCGGACAGGACAGACAGACGCTGAGATTGGCAGAGCGAGGGACAGCTGTGCACACAGACTGCCACAAATACATTTACATGCTGTCACTGTGTGTGTGTCTATGTGTGTGTGTGTGTGTGTGTGTGAGCTTCCTGTTCATTTCCCCAGCTGACAGAACAAAACAAAACCGAAACGTCTAGCAATGACTACGACACTGTTACGACCATGGCCAAAACTCCACTGCCAACTTGATTTGCCACAGCGGCTGTCAGATGGCTGCCGCAAGCTGCACCATTTTGCTGGGCTAGGTCTATTTGCATTTAAATTTTGGCCAATGGGGGCGTATGCGTAATGCCGCAAATGAAGTGCAGCCAAAGATGCCGCATTGATGATGCCAAGTTACAGCTGCAATCACACGCTAATTAAACTCCAACACTATGTACATACATATGTTATACTCTTACTCTTACTCATGTGTACTTTCTCTCTTCCCCTTTAATGCGGCAAAGTTGCAGCTTTGATGCGCTATTAATTAGCTAATTAGAAAGTTTCGCCGTCATTGGCAAAATATGATAGCAACAATCAATTGTGCAACTCACTCGAACTGAGTGCTTCCTGCGCTGATGGCATATTATTTGTAATCAATTACTTCCTCAATGAATTGACAGCGGTTGCTTTTTCAAGTTCAACTAACTTCAAAAGACGGATATACGAGTACTAATAGCACTTTGATTGAGTGCTTACGAGTCTAGTTGTGACACATGATCGTTATGAGCACAGATTTTTCAAGTAGTCTATCAAGTTGTTGAACTGCATAAAGTTGATGACTTCAGACAAGACTTAAACAGCTAGTGATGAAATAAATAATAAAAATATTTGTGCATTTTTGTTATCATTTTTAATATGCATAAAATACTAGCTATTTTGTGCAAAATTTATAGACCTGTACTTACTTACTGTTTGAGCTGTGGGATGATAGCTCAGTCGGGTAAATTTACTTTTTCGAAAAGATAAGTTTGGTTATCGTTTTATATAAATTTGACTACTGACAATTTATTACTTGCTTTTCAATCTGTTTGCCAATTTGAATTTGTTAACACGAAGATATAGCACTTAAGTTATATGATGATGATTGATATTAAAGCTAATTGCACAAAAAAAATAGTATAAAAAAATGAGAGTTACATATTTGAATGGTTGTGTGGCATTTAAAAGTTGTAGTTGAGGCCGCCGCTGCTGAAACTCACATGGGATACGGCTGACGAAGGTTGGTACGATGGAGAACCCAATACGGCGGATTCGGGTACGGCCATGCCATAGCTTTGTGTTGTGCTTGGTGCATTCTGTCCGGTTGCAAACTGTTGGGCAACATTTTGCTGCTGCTCCCGAAGTATGTCCTGCTGCTGTTGCTGCAGGAATCCCATATGCTGGAGCGTGGAATAGTAGTTTGGCTCTCCAACAGTTGCTGACTGTGACTGCGCTTGCAACTCTGGAAGCTGACTCTGCTGCTGCTGCGGCTGCTGTTGTGGCAGAGGGCGTCTTTGTTGCAACTGCAGTCCATTGTGGCCGCTAAACAATCCGGCGGATTGACGTTGCCCAAAGCTAAGCGGCTGTTGCTGCGGTTGTGACTGTGACTGTGGCTGTGCCTGTGCCTGTTGCTGGGAGAAATCTGGATAGGTGTAGAGCTTCTGGAGCAGCTGCTGTTGCTGCTGCTCAAACTCCAATCGCTGACGCTGGTAATCAAGGAAGGCGGCTTGCATTTGGTCCGCATAGCTGGCCACGTTTCCAGCTCCCTGCAGTTGCTGCTGCTTTTGGGCCAAATATTGTTGCTGCTGTTGTTGCTGCAATAGCAGTTGTTGTTGCTGCTGCTGCAACGTGTTGGCAACTGGCTCCGACTTTGGCTTGCTGGTGTGACCGCCAAAGGGCTGCTGTTGCGGAAACGCACTTGAATATTGCACTCCCGGGCGTCCGGCGAAACGATTTGGAGTTTGCTAAAAAATAGAGGAGGGCAAAACACAAGACAAATTAGAGCGGCGATTGTATTTGGATAGTACTACCAAGTTACCAATCGAGCACCATTCTTGCTGCGCTTTGTGGTTCTCATTGCGATTGGCAAATGCTTTAAATAAAAATTGAACTTTTGGCTGCAGCAAATTTCCCACAAATGGAATAAAAATTAAATTCTGAAATTGAAAAACGAAACTGTTAAAGCGAGAGAACGAAACTGACTGACTGACTGACTAAATAAAAAGAACCTCCCGCCCCTCCTTGACACAGACAAACCGGAATTGTATTTCAATGGCTACTCAGTCAGTCATTTTGCCAAGGCCAAGCACGTGACAAATGTGTGGCAAAGGGCAGCGACTACTAAATTGATCATACGCCACGTGGTGCAGATGCGATGCACGCAAGCGAAATGTGCTGTGACAATGTGACTGACAATAAAACGAATGGCAACCAATCGAATGGCAAACAGTTTGCAACATGCACTTCATGTGCCGCTGGCTAACATTGCTGAGTCTGCTGGCTCCGCTAGCCACAGCATGGGCCTCCAATCCTCTCGAGCAACTCGCGCTGGGCGCCCTCAATGTGGGCGATCAACTAATGAGTACCATGCAGGATGGCAACAAGCTCAGCAAGGAAATAAACATTGATACGCCACTAATGAAATGGCACTCAAAGACGTCTCTTGGTCATGGCAATGCCATGCGAGCTGCAAACGATGATTCCGACTCGGAGTCGGAGTCGGAAGAGCGTAGGAAACGCAGTCTTTCAGAGCACAGTCAGCATTTGTGGCTGCAGCATCGTGGCAAGCGTTCGCCTTGCTTCAACAAGATGATGGCGGCCACCACAGAGCCATCGGATGATGTGGAGGCCAGAAAGAGGGCGGCAGCACGCAAAAGGGCAGCCAACAATGGCTCACGATCTCGTATCATGCGTCGCATGAGCAAGAAGAAAAAGAAGCTGCATCGAGAACGTCGTCAGACGCCACAGTTGCCTCCAGATGGATTGGGCCAGCAGCGTCCCAGTCTGGGGGAACGCTTCAGGGGATTGTGGCTGGCGCTCGTGGACAATCTGGTCGATGCCATGGAACAGATGCGGCAGCAACTTAAAGGCGCCGCAGCTCAGGCTCAGGCTCAGGCCCAGGCAGTTGGCGGCAATTAAATGCAATTAATTTCAATGTTATCACAATAAATGCAATGTTTTTTTTTCTATTTCAATTACTGTGTATTGTGTTAACATAACTGTCGATCTATAGTTGAACATTTCCGATCTGTGCCAGCATTTCCGGGCTGCCGATTGGACAAAAGTCACAATAACTCGATGTGGACTCATCAGTCAGCACAATGGCATCCATTTGTCAATTACTCTATCGTTTAACTCTTGCCCTGGCCATGCTCTGGACATTGGCCAGCTGTCAGGATGATCTCGAGTTGGACTACTCCAATGAGTATGATAATGTGCGGCCCCATTTGATCTATCCCGATGAGCCGCCTCTGGACAAACGCATCAGTGCGGCAGCCCAGCAGTTTGGGGAAGGCATCAAGAATGCTTGGCAATCGATGGTGGATTCGTTTCACGACTACTTCAAGGAGTTGCGAGATGTCTTCTCCGACGGCATCAACGACGATGCCGAAGTGTTTTCAACTACAAATTAAAGCTATGCTTTTCAACACAAATAAATGCATGTAATCAAATAATAAAGAGAGTTCTATCCCCAACCATAAAAGGGGATCGAGGAAATAGTCGACTTGTTTACTTAGCGTTGTAATAATGGTACTAATTAAATAGCAATAATTAAGTAAACAAAAAAAAAAAAAACAGTAAACAAAAAGCTAATCAGCCAATGATGAATGGCTAGTTATTTTAACTTAAAACAAATAATTACGTGCAATTTAAAACATGAACTAAACATACATTTTTAGGGCTGCTAAATTATAATTAATTGACTTAATTTGTCACGATTATTCATCCATATGCATGTATGTATATGTAGACGTTATGAAGAGCAGTTAAGGCACAAAGTGCAAGTCGACAACACTGACTATCGATAATGCTATCAATCGATTCGAATGTTGGTATTTTTAGCACACAATTCTTCTACACAGAATGTCATATGCGACAAAACAAATAAGTCAGAATGCTACTGTCGAGTTTGCTTGATTATGAGATAACCGCCACCCAATTTATCCATCGAAATATTATATTTTAAAAAAATATACTGGAAAACATACTAAAAAAATAAACTGAAAATATACCAAAATAATATACCAAAATTGTCTTTGTTTGAAATTATTAGCTTGACGGCACTTAGGTAGGTTTATTGAACACCATTATTATGTCACGGAGTGACATAGCATCTGAACAGGTGCAGCTGCACCTGATTACGCCTTATAAAAGTAATTGTTTAATAACTTCTGTGTTTTTTATTTGTAACAAAATTTTCAGAGATCATTAAGATGATGATTAGTATTGTGCGTGACAAAAATTGAACGTTCTAGGTTTAAAATTACGCTTGAAATTGTTTTTTTTCGATTAACGGGGGCGTGGCAAAAATCTAAAACAAACTTGATCTGCGTGCAACAATAATACACACTGTCCCAAAAAAATTTGTTGCTCTACATTTTCGGTCGGCACAAAGTTATAATACCCTTCTACCTTTGGGTAGGCGGGTATAAAAATAAGCAAAGATCTTATTTTGTTTCAAAACCTTGTTTAGCTGCTAAATAAATGAGTTACATCAATGGATATAATTAGCAATGGTCCAACACTGGGCGTTCAATTAGAACGCAACATGAGTGTTGTGCAACACTGCAAGCTGCAAGTAGGAAGTTGAGCATTTCCAAAATAATATGTTATAGTTGATAACAATTGCACAAGAAAGAGGCGGCCAATGTGAGCAATTGGCAGATTATCTAAATGTTGTTTAACACTGGCAGCTAGATAAGATAACTATACTAATTATATGGCACACGCGAGTGCAATTCTCCGTTTGATAGATGTTGCCTGAGATTGCGGCAAACACCGGATATGTAAGTGCAACACGAGCTGTTGCAGTTACAAGTGTTTGGTTGTGGGTTGTTCTCTCTGCTAATTAGCCAAATGGTAGTCTGGCTGGGCTGTTAAATAAGCCGCATCGAGTGCACAACGACTCAGAGTGAAACGATAACCATGGAAATGAATTTGGCTTGCATTGCATTGTTGTTGCTTGCTGGTTGCATCAGCGCCCTGCCACAGGTAAGCCCTAGCACCTGCAACAGTGCTGCCACAAGAAGCGAAAAGTCAACTTAAACACCCATGCTTCCTTTAGGATCTGGAAACTGGCATGATGCTGGCTGCCGCACAGCTAAAGGACCTGGTGGAGACCGGAGCTGCCGCCTACCATGAGCAGAGTGTCGAGCTCTTTGAACAGAATCTGCGCAATGGCATGGGACTCGGCTTTGGCGATGCCATGCAGCCGCCCATGGGAATGGGACGCCGTCGTCGCGACTTGCAGCCTGGCAAAATAAATGCATAAACTAAAAACTTACCAGCTGCTGCTGCTGTTGTTGTTGTTGTTGTTGTTGCGCTTCGTCGGCTGCTTGCAGCTGCACCTGTGGCAAGTCCGCTGGCTGCTGTGGCTGCTGCTGCTTGGCAGCCCCATAGTAGCGTGTGAAGCTCTGCTGCAGTCCAGGTGTCTTTAGTGTAAACGAATTGGTGTTGGCATCGGTGTGAAAGGATAATTGCGCCTGGCACACATCCTGCAGGCTGCAGGCTAGCAGCAGGCAGCCGGCCAACGTCAAGCGACTCCACGACCCAAACATGTCTCGTGTCTCTTCTCTGTGATTTATGGCAGAATGCAAATTGCAATTGATTCAGTTTTCCAGACGCGTTGCCCTTAATTAATGCCACGCCCACACAGCAACAACAAAAAAAAAAAAAAACAAACACAACGGAACGACAAACAACGGGACGACGACGACGACGACGACAACAATGTTGCGACTGCAGTTACTCCAAAAGTGCGACTGTCACTTGAACGTTTTATACTTGGCCCTTTTGTCGCAGCTTTTTGGCCATTTACTTGGCATGCAGCAACAATCGGCCAAAGACAGCCCAGCCCAGTCCAGCCATAGTGGCAGCACCAGCTGATGCCAAATGGAAAATTTATTTATTGGCCACTCAAGTGCGTGAGGTGACAGTCCAAGCTAACTTTAATTGCCAAATCGCCATGCAGGCCGGCAGTTGCTCAAAATTAGCAATTACATAAGAGAGAGGGGAGGCGAGGGCAAGGTGACATGGTAGTAGATGATCCAGTTCGATAACCATGCAAATTAATGCCGATTTTGTAGGCCTATTTAGTAGAGCAGATTTTAGTTATTCAGTTGGTTATGTTAACATTTGACTGGCAGCAAAATGTAGCAATTATCCGAGTATGGATTTTGCAGAAAATATTTATACATATACGTGTATAATATGTATAATATAATATATCAACAAATAAATATTAATGGGTAGATCACATGTACATATGTACAGCACTCTCGGTACACTCACCGTAGAAGAGTTATTTAAAATCTAAATTTTTAAATAACTAATATTTGCATTTTTAAAAAATTATTTTATAAATTAGCTCTTATTTTCAATGTTCATGTTAGAAACTAAAAATATAAGATTTAACATAGAAAACTTTAATAATTATTTAACGACCATTTTATTACAGTCAAAAAATAAGCATTGCTTTTAAATTGTAACAACAGCTAACAATGTAAAATGTATATCAAATATTAATGCAGTAATAATTACAATAGATGCACACAGTAAGAAAAACCAAAATAAGTATTTTCCCCAATTAAAACAATAGTTTTTTTGAGCTGCCTAACAAAATATTAATCATACAACATATTTGCTTTATTTTATTTCTTTTGTGGCGATAAGAGAAAAAATTAAATTTTAATATATTAACATATAATTTTGCACAAAAACAATTTAGACTTTAAACTTGTAATATTTAAAAAAGCGATAATTAAATGTGCTCACTTGAACAATACAAATGAGATTTAATTTCATAAATATTTCACTTTCTTTAAAGTGTTGTGGAAATGTGTGCGGAATATGAATATGCGCTGTGCAAGAAGAGCGATATGGAACTGGTAATTTCAATACAAATTGAATATTGTTTTGCCGCTTATATAATACTCGTATGTATATGAAGAGGGACAGAGAGAGAGCATAAATATGTGAGCGCTGGGCACACTAAGCATAAAGACCGGCATAAAATGTTGTTTATAGGAACGTGCGTGGCATACGCAACACTCACAAGAGCGAGTGGCAACAAGTAGTCTGTCCGACTGTCTGCTTGTCTGCCGTCTGGCCTGGCCTGAGAGGGGGGGTGAAGAGGTCAGGCTATGTTAGACAGCTACACATAAGGAAGTGGGGTGAAGGTTAAGTCAGAGCCAACTGTCACAATTGCAATTGCAATTGCAATTAGCCAACTTTTGGCATGTAATGCCGAAACTATTGTGCTGGGCCAAAACGATTATGAAAGACGAGAGTTTTATGAGCCAAACTATGTACTTTTGGTGTGGGGTGGCAAGGGCAAGGGAGGTGGGCTGGTGGGCTGGTGGCGTCCACATTGCGTATACGTGATCGCCATAAATTTATTTGGTCGAGCGTTTCATTTCATTTCATCAACGCTATCGCAATTGAAAGCGCATTTCATATGATTGAAAGTTGTTTATGTGTGTCATTTGTGGCTAACGCACGTATAGCTCGATGTCCATGGCTGTGTATCTGGATATATACATTCAGAAGTTACCATTGTACACGCATTACAGCCATGAGCCGACAATGAAGACACACAGTTAACAGTTAACAGGTAACAGCAAACAGAGCTCAGCCAGCAGTCCATATATCGGCTTATTATTACGGTACTCGAATTATGCTTTTGGCAGCAGATGAAGGGCAAACAAACATTTTAAGTGGCTTGTCAAGCCAGCTTGTATTTCTAATAGCTAGGCTAGCGACCTTTTCAATGGGCAATGCCAGCCCCAAATCTAAGCGAATTTGCCATTTCGAGGAACTCTTACATAAGAACACTTTCACTTCATAATCGCATTGTGTATCAACTTTGTTGTAATTGAATACGAAATTAAAGCTGCAAGTTAATTCGCACAAATAGAAATTGCAAAGTCACCTCACATTTAGGCTTATTGAAAAGACAATGTTTGCAGTGCCCCGTCCTGACCAATCCAATTTGTTAGTCTAATTCGATTTCAGGCCAACAGAGTTTGCCTGCCAAATGGACGACAAGTAAAACTTTTGTCCGACTTCTTTTTTTTTTTAACGACTCGCATAATGACAGCTCCCAATGTCGTCTGTCGTTTGCTGTTGCCAGCCAACAATGGCACATGAAATTCGTGTAATTTTACGATTATGTCATGGACCATAAAATAGGACAACAAAAAAACTAAAATAAAATCAAAACACAAATAAAAGTAAAATGAGACAAACAGAAAAATTAATATACAAAAGCAGGCGAACAAAATGTTTTTGAGAGAAGCTGGAAAATTGTGTAGAGCGAGCTGCTAAATAACGGTACTTAATCATTTTATTCGGTCATTCGAAGCCGAAATGACCTCAACTGTGTTTCTGCCAACTGACCTCTTCAAACTAGAGCGCCAAGCGGGACAGAGATAGACAGAGAGACGGAGAGAGAGAGGGAGGGAGATAGAGCAATTTGAGGCTGTTAATCTCAACTGAACAGTTGAACTTTTGAACTCGCACACTGACCTCAATGCACACAGTTACACACGCACGACACACACACACACACACACACGCATACATTACTTTTAATAATGCATACATATAAATAAATTTATATATAGGATGTATATACGTATAACTATCTCCCTTATCCCTTTTGCTTGCAGCCCCATTCCTGTTCCCATCATGCTGGTTTATTGCGCTGCGAATTATTTTGGCTGCTTTTCCTTTGCCTTTACATTTCCACAGATTAAATTGAGGCGACATGGGCACGTGGCCACATGGCCACATGGCCACCAGTGGCATCAGCTCCTTTTCCTTTTCCATTTCCATTTCCAGCCTCCTGCCATCCAGTCGCAATCTCTGTACTGAACGTAGCTTACCTAGCACAGTTCAGCAAGACAAACAGCAGGAATCAACCTTTTTTATGACGCTGCCCGCTTACAGTGGGCCAATTGTGAGCAAAACTCGACAAAAAATAAAACAATGCAAATTTAAAATTAAATCAAATAGAGGAAGCAGAGAAAGTATTGCTTAATTTGAACTCTCAAAATTTTGAGGAAATAATTGCAAATTATTTCATTATTTTGTACAATTTTCTTAGGCACTTTAAGATTATTTTATTGTAAAATGGTAGAAAAATGGTTACATTATTTATTGTCATTTGAATGTATTGTTTTACTTGAAGAAAAATTGTATAAAAATAATTTGAAAATATAATTTAATTTGAGCTCTCAAAATGTAGGCGAAATAATAACAAAAATAATTTTAAACAATTTTTCCTAAACATCATAGAAGTATTTTATTTAATAATTAAATTTTCAATTAACATTTTAAACAGATAAATTGTATTTATTTCCCCATCATTTTGAGAGCTCAAAGTAAGCCATACTCTCTCTGCTTCCTGAAATTCTATGCAATATGAAATCACTGCTATTTTAATTTTAATATTAAATAAATAAAAAAAAACCCTTTTAAAAAGGAATTTTGCAATTAGTACTAGCTTGTTTCACAGTGCCTTCCCCATTCCCCATTCCCCATTCCGAAAGTTCCTGGCTTTAACACAAATAAGAAAGACAGCGGCAATGCAGCAGATTTTTGTTTTTCTTCTTTGTTTTTTTTTTATATTTAACTCACATAAAATTTTTTTTATTAGTTTCTCTCTTTGTTTCATACACCAAATACAAAAAAAAAAAACAACGTATTCAATATACGCACAAATATGTAAGTATATGTATTTTTATACACATATACATATAATATATTGGTATATATACATATATATATATATATATATATTATGTATACTTATTTATATGGGGTCTTAAATTTTATGGGCCTTTTCCGGTGATTCTGGTTGGATCTCTGGCCATTTTGCCCTCGCCGCTTGGCCTTGATTTTGTTCTTGTTTTTTGTTAATATATATTTATATGCTAAGTGCAACAATTCGGCTTTACATCGAATTGAATTCAATTTCGGCTTGTTGGGGGGCTCAGAATCAATGGGGTGGTTGGAGGGGGGGTGGACCAGTCAAGAGTGTTAAATTTGCCATAGATTTGGAGTTTGCATTAAGTTAAGTACGAGTACAATTAACAAATTGCAATTCCCGGGGCTCACAAGAATTGCAAACAGTTCAACTTGACCATCAACTATTCGATATATGTATATTGTAATATTTTCTGTGTATTGTGTTTTCATTTTAATAAATTGCATTTTCTTAATTCTTGTAATTAAACGTTACGTCTTTCAATTAATGATTTAAAAGCGATTGCACAACATTTCACCATAAATTTATAGTAAGTATATATACGTGTATGTATTTACTTTGCGTATTAATGTGGATTATAATAAAGTTTGACCGTTCGTTTATGGTTGTAGCTACCCTGTACCCATTGCATAACAAAAGAGGGTATAGTACACAACAACAGTTCCTCTCTGTGTGTTTGTTGTTTGTGTTTCCTTTTTTTATTTTCAAGTCCCAGAAAATTGTTATACAACCGCTTGGCGAAAGATAAAGCCTTGAGTTACAGTTAACGCTCATATTTGTCTATATTTTCTGAATATTTCAATCATTTAACAATCATTTATGTAGCACAAAAGTTGCACTTTATTTGGGTACAGGGTACATTTGATTATTTCGGATTATAGCATATTTGACAATAAAACACAATTGTAATTTTGTAACTTTATACTCGTAATGTTATTAACTTGAAATGTGCATGGTATGCACGACTGCAAAATACCCTGGCAACCTGTTAGCAATAATCAAATGTATAGCTTTAATTCTCGTCCAGTTCTAATTCAGTCCAACAGGTTACCAATTTGAATTCCCCACAATTAGCTTACTGGTACACTGCCTCACAGCTGTATGTGTACGCTCTAAGTATGCAAAATACGCTTGGTTTAAAAATTTCAAGTTTTTCTTTTTGTTTTTTGTTTTCGTTTTCGTTTTCATTTTCGTTTTCGTCTTCGTTTTCGTTATCGTTTTGTTGCTTGGCACATTTCGCATGCTCTTTTTTTAGGCTATGCTTTAATATTGATATTTAATTTTTATTACGTTTATTTATGTTTGTTTATGAAGAACTTCTCTTAGCTAAACACAGCAAAAATTCACTTAACCTAAGGGATTTCTTTTACATTTCGTGTTCTTATTTTTTATAACAATTTCGTTAAATATGTAACATGAATTATGCTATAAAATTGAAGTATCTGTTTCGTATCCTTTGTTGACAAAGTTCATAATTAATTTGATTATTTTTGTGATAGTTTTTAAACATTATAACCTAATGCCAATTCATTCTGAGCTGCTTCTTAAAAAATAGTTCATTTCTCTAAACACTTTGGCTGAGCAACTGTTGCCGCTCTTCCTTTCCCTTTCGCTTGCTTTCTCTCTCGCACACTTTCACTCTCTCCCTTTGTGGGTCCTTAAAAATATATGTCTTCTTTTTGTGTTCACTTTTCTCTATCAATTCTTTAGGCACGCTCCCCTCATCCATTCATCTGGCTCGTCGTTAATTAAACGCATCCTTTTATTAGCATTACTTTTTTTTTTTTTAAGCCATTCAGAGAAGCTTACATATACAAATTTGTGCTTTTTGTTTTTATTTATGATTATTTACTTTTCGTAATCAAGAAAAAAAAACATTGTTGCTAAAGCTGCGAAAGTGTTTGCATTTCCCCGGTGGGAAATGGAAAATAGAAAGTAGCAGAAAAAAAAAAATAGAAACGAAAAATTTCAGTTTCTGTTTCACAGCATCCTTGTCCCTCTCCCCGCTCCCTGCTGCCCGCTCCCCTATCCCCTCTTCACCTGCCCTCAGCCCACTCAAACTAATGCTGCTAGTAGAAAAGAATCTTTGATAGAAAAGCTGCAACATTTCGCACAGCTGTGCCACATCAATATATATATATAGTATATATATATGTATGCTGAGGAAACATTCATGTAGTTGCTGGACAGGACAGAGGCAGGGGCCTAAGGGGCGTGGGGGCGTGGTCATTGTGTGGCCAAGAGCTTTACAGCTCGGCAAAGATATTCTCCCTAAAGTCAAGTTCCGGATGCGCCGAATGCGCCGAGCCGTGTCCATAATCCCTGGACTTTAGCGAGCTGCGCGCCGAGCTGGAACTAAAGCTGGCATTCCGCGGACTACTGCGCCTCATGCGTCCCTCCAGTCCGGCCATTTTGTTGAGCGGCTGTGTGGGATCCAGCTCGCAAAAGGCGCCCGCAATCAGATCGGTGCCGTTGAGTGAATTGAAGCTGTCCCGCTTCGAGCCACGCAACGAGCTGCTGCCAACGCCCACATGATGCGAACCGCTGTTGTCTCCCCTTGAGCTCTTGCGGCTCAAGCGACGCGTATATTGATACTGATAGGCGGGCGGTGGCGGTGGCGGTGCGCTTGCCGTTGCGGTGGCAATGGCAATGGCCGAGGCGGAGGCTGAGGCAGTGCCATTGGCTTGTGCCATAATCGTTTGCACACCGGGTGGCAAGTTGTTGCTGCCACCCGGCGTGTAGCTGTCATAAAAATCTGTGGGCACCTCCTCCTCGTCCAACTGCTGCTGGCTGAGACGCAGCTGGGATTGATGTTGCTGCAGTGATTGCAGCTGCTGAGTGGCATGTGCCAAGCTGTGATGCTGATGCTGATGTTGATCCGGCAGCGTGGAGCACATGCTGTACTCTGTGGGCTGACTGCTGCTCGACAGGGACATGGACAGGCTCAAGGGATCGCTGCCAGGCATGACCAGAGCCAGTGCGCTCTTGTCATAGCCATACACGGAGGACTCACGCTTCGGCTTGGGCGAACGTTGTGCATAGATTTTCTCAATATCCGGCAGCTGACGTCCCATGCCGCCGCCAATGGATAGACGCACCTTCTCGCCCTGCTGTTCCCGCTGCATCATCTCCTGTATGTCCATGCTGCGCTCCCGTTCTAGCAGATCGATAATCTCCATGTCGCGCTCCAGTGTGCTGGACGATATGGTGCTGCTGCACTCGCTAAACGAGATGTCCTTGTGCCGCAGCCCCACAGCAGCGCCACCTGTGGGCCAACGTTGCGGCGGATGCATCATGCTGCTAACCACAGAGCTCTCCTCGCCATCGCCATAGTTGCTGGTGCTGCTGTCGTCCAGCAATACATTGCCATTGAGATTGCCATTGCAGTAGGTGGAGGCGGTCAAATTGGATACAGAATTGTTGGACACGGACAGGCAGTCAATGGTGAGATTATGCCTGGCCTGATTGGCCTTGCCGCGACTGTTGTTCTTGTTGCTGCCGCTGGTGCTGCCACTGACACTGGCACTGCCCGTGGTTGGCTGCTTGCGTCCATGTGTCGCATGGCTGCCATCCGAGATGATGTTGATCTTCACATCGTGCTTCTTGCCACGCATATTCTTGCCCAGATTGTTGACCACGCCAGCATCGCCAGCGCCACGTCCCGTGAGTGTGCCTGCGTTGCTGCCGCGTTGTCTGTCCCGCTCGCGCTCTCTATCCCGCTCCCTGTCACGCTCCTTGCCACCCAACTGCGCCTGTCGATAGGGCGCTCCACTGTAGCGATCACCGGCACTCGCGCCATGTCCTCCATGTGCTCGCTCCTGACGCACTGCTGTGGCATTGCCCTTCACTGGCAACTGCTGATGCTTATGTGCCTCACCATGGCCATGTGTATCCTCTCCATTGCCCACATTATTCCTGTGCTCGTCCTTCTCCAGGTAGTCCCCGCGTGGACCCGCATCGCTCCGACGCTGTGCCTTCGACTTGCCTTTGGCAGACAGCCGAAAGTAGCCTCGTAGTCGCTCCTGTTCATCTCTGGCAGAAGGCAAAGAGGAAACGAAACACAAATCGATGATTAATGACTCAAGTGTTATGGCTGAGAAGTGAGTGTGCATTTATTCCAGCTGACAGATCATATCAAAGCGATTACAATTACAATTTCAATCACTTTTAAATGGATATTCATAAATCAACTCTACCACTTTCGTCTGTCCGTCCGTCCGTCCGTCCGTTTGCTTTTCTGCCAGCTAATCTTTCAATTTTAAATACTAAACAATTGAAAATATTTCGCAAAAGTGTGTTAAACTCAGCTCAATCGTGCAACTTTATTCTATACCTTTTAGCGCCATATACTTGTCAATGCATATCTTTTCAACTCATCTGTCTGTCAGTCTGTCAGTTTGCTTCTATGCCAGCTAAGCTCTCATTTTGTAAGCTAACCAATTGAAAATATTTGAAAATTTTTATTAAACTCAGCTTAATCGGGCAACTATATTCTATATCTTTTACAGAACGACTTGGCCTTAATTAGCTTTTGCCATATAGAAAGTGTATTTGACTTTTAGCGCCATCTCTTATTTAATTCATATATTTTTACATCATCTGTCTGTTCGTCTGTCAGTTTGTTTTAATCACAAATAATCTCTCAGCTTGTAAGCTAACTCAACGAACTGATATTGTAAGTATTTGTATAGGAAACATGTTTGATAGAATCGAGTTTTGCCATAAAGAAAATGTATTTAACTTTAAGCTTCTTCAATTAATTTTATTTAAATGGAAAGTCAGATATTAAACAATTCAAATCTGTCCGATTGCTTTCAGGTCAACTAATCCCAGATTTTGTGAGCCTTCTTATTGAACTTTTATACATTCGCATTAATTACAACTATAGTACGAGTATATCGTTAGTATATTTTGCATTAAAGCAAACGGAAGACAATCAAGAAAATTCACTTAATTTGTAGCATTTTTGTCATTTAAATCCTTAGGCAGTTTATTGTGAATAAGTTACACAACTCGATTGTTAGCACAGCTTGCAAATTGATGCAACATAATTAAATGCGTTGAATAACTTCGAGCTCAATTTGATACATCAATGTTATTAGTAAATGCAATTGTAAGCCACTTTGTCAGCACACTCGTAGCATTTGCTTATTGAATATATATGATATCCAGCTTTGGCAATAATTGCGCAAATAAGTGAAAGCAAAAGCAACAAGCAACTTACCTGGGCAATATTTGGGAGGCATAAATACATGGGAATATGACCGTGGGCAGGAATGCGACCCACACAAACATCAAGTAGGTAAAATCGAAATGCTTCTGATTCTCGTAGGTCTCCTCGAGGGAGAGCCTTGCAAATCGTAGTATCATCAATGGACAGAGGCAGACTACTTGGGTGGCAGCCATGCTGCCAAAATTGCGCTGTTTACGCTTCTCCCGATGGACATCCAGTTCGGCACTGTAGAGATCATAGGAACGGGTGCTGGTCCCATGGCCATTGCTTAGTCCGGCCACGCCTCCGCCGCTAAGAGTGCGCGGCTCTACCGAAGATGTGGACGAGTTTCTGCGTTTGGAGAAAAAGCAAGAGAAATGGGTCAAAAAGAAAACAGAAACAAAAAAAAAGAAAGCAAAGAAAGTTGTTGAGGAAATCGAAATCATTAAACTGCCATTGGGTTGAAATTGAGCTCATTAGCAAAAGGACGACAAGAGTCCAGGTGCTCTCTGGTTGCCGTCCTCTCAATCTCCCAATCTCTCAATCTTCCATTCTCCCAATCCCAAATGCAATCCGTTCGCAAAATTAATCAGCGCAATTAGCAGTGTTATAGCTCGCACGACTGAAACCCAAATACGATGCCAAAGACACCCGAATGAATAATGAACTCACTTCACTGCCAATGCCCAAAGAGAGCTTAATATTTCAGTTTAATGACACGGCTGGCCACAGGTATTTCTATCCTATTTCCTCCTCATTTTCATTCGCTTTTCAAACACTCTTTTTACAATTCATATAATTCAAATATCGTGCTTAAGCAATGATGGTCTTTTATAGATGTCATAAATAGGCTTGCCTTTTTATAATTGCCCATTGTGTCAATAAGATAAGTACATTTATTTATCAGCTAATAAGGGCTGACAAAAAAGAAAAACATAAAAATAAATTAAATTAATTTAAATCAAAAGCAACACAATAAAAATATTTAAATATATAATTTAATTATTAATAAATATGAACAAGTCCAAAAAAAAAATATATATATAAATATTTAAATATATTAATTTTAGAATTATAATTGAAAATTCAAATAAAATGATAAAAGTTTTTAAATTTTGATTTCGAAGATTATATTATTTATTAGTTGTCTCAAAGAAAAAGAAACAAGTAAGTACCCGCCACTCAATTTTACTCAATGGAAGAAAAAATAAGAGCAACCATCAAAATATACTGGAAATCTATACTAAAAATACCAACAAATATACCAAAATAAACTTTGTTCGAAATTATTAGCTTGGTGACACTTTTATTAGGTTTATTGAAGACCATTATTATGTCACTGAGCGACATAGCATCTGAACAGGTGCAACTGCACCTGATTACGCCTTACAAAAGTAATTCTTCAATAACTTCTGTATTTTGTAACAACATTTTCAGAGATCATTAAGATGATGATTAGTATTGTGCCTCCCAAAATCGTTCTAGGCTTAAAATTATCATTAATAATTAAAAGTATTACCATTTTAATATCGAATTGTTATTGTTGGCTTAAAAGATTTGTATGTGTTGCATATTCTGCAATCTCATTTATTTTGTTGTGTTGAAAAAGGCAAAATAAATGTGAAATTTAATGAAACAAATTTTGGAATTATATTTAAAATTTAAAGTATGAAAATATGTGTTAAAATATGATGGTGATTTCTGGTTTCAAAGATTTATATTTGATGGTACATATTCCACAATTTCAATCATTTGGAAGTGTCTAAATGCCAGCCTTAAACCTAAATCTCTTTAGTCCCTTGAGCTGATTTCCGTATCTGTTGAATACATTGCTCATAGTTCTTGTACTTAAAATAATAAAATATAATTAATTGGACGTCTACTATATTTTATGCTTGCCCTTTTCGCCCCTTAAGCAGTGCTATAAAGCAGCCGCCTTCACTCACCTTTGTCTCATGCGCACATCGGCGCGATGTTCGTACATCATGACTGCGAATGGGCCATCGGGAGGACGCAGCTCCTGGGAGGTGCGTATATACAAATACGACAATAAAACGGCAGGTCCACAGTACCTGCAAGAGAAGGAATGAAGACAAAGACGAAAATGCAGACATTATAACAAGGGATATGAGTCAATTGTGGTGAGGCGAGTGTAACTTACATGATTAGAAATAAGCCACGTGAGTATTCCTGCATGTCATCCATCAAATTGATAACACAGAGCCCAATGCCAGCCAGCTGAGACATGTAATCCTGTGAATAAGAAAGGCAAAAAAAAGAAAAGCCAATTAACTTTATAATTATAATGGGGTTGACGACAAAGTAGCTGAATAAACTACCTGCTATCGATTAAAGCGATTGGTTTTGTTTTGTTGCGTTGCGTTGCGTTTCGTTTTGAATCGACAAAGGAATATTGAAAGTTCAATTGGAATCGAATGGAATTTCCGTCAAATGATTGAAAAGTTCAACTCGTTTGCCAACGGCCATGGCCATGGCCCTGGATTCGGTTTTGCTTTTAGTCTTTCGCTTTCGCTTTCGCTTTCCCCCTTCCGTTTTCCTTGCCCGCCTGGCCATAGTGCTTTATGTTTGGCTGCCTGCCGATGTCATGCCGTGTTACCAATGCGTACCACCTGCGTTTGTCTCGTTCTCTCACGCAGCCTGTGGCATGCCACCTCGAACGCTTTGTGGTGGCATTTTGCGTAATTGTAATTATACACACACATGCAAGTATTTGCCTGGCACCCAAGGCATGAAACTGAAACCGAAACCGAACTCAAACTCGCAGTGGATCGAGGGAAGTGTGGCAAAGTGTCAAGGAGGAAATTGAATAAGAGGCGGAAATGAATTTATGGATATAAAGTTATTGTCGTAATGGGCCAAACTGATAACGCAGCGCATACGCTGCGTATACGTAACATTAGCAATAGCCATTGCGTATACGCAATGTACGGCAGCAGCACTAATATTACCATTGCTGCCCCTGACATGAATGTTTCTTATCACAAAGTTTTATGGCAAATTCTCAAATTACTCAATTGAATGTCTCGCGGGATTGCCGAGCACATTACGAGTGGAATTATTTGCCTGGCAAGCAGCATGATTGCGGCCACCAGCTTGACAAAAAGCAAATGCACTTAGATAACATGCATTATATTTGGAAAGGTGATTTCATCAGTTAAATAATATATGCTTTATAGGTTTCCAACATTAAATTAAAATATATATTTTCCCTTTTGATGAAATTATACAGAAAAATGTCAAGCTAACAAACTATAAATATAATGTAATTCAATAGCTGAGGACAATTTTATTATAAAGGAAAAATTATTGGGAAAAGTAGATTTATTTTATTTCAATTTATGTATAGAAGTTTCAGTTTCCATTGCCAATATTTTATACAAAATTCCTGTTAAATTCATAAAGAGTATTTTAGATTTGAAGCGCAAAAAATTTGCCGGCATCTAAATAAATAAAGCGACTAGATTTAGAGGCTGCAAAGTGAAGTGCTATTTTAAGCTCAAGTTCATTAATCTGGCTTAGTCTGATTGAAATGGCAAATTGTTAAGTCAGTGCAGTTGCCCACAAGTCGGCACTAAGCTGGAAGACGGTAAACACTTGCAACCTTAGCGGCTTGGCTGCTTTGGATGGAGCTGAGCCCACTTGAGTGGCCAGCCCGTCTCTGAGTTTGCTTCAAACTAATTGAGCTACAGCTGTTTCGAGTGGTTTACGTGATTATTCCGCTTGAGCTGTGAGCCAAGACTGTGTGAGGCTGTAAGTTTGTGGCATGGCTTGAAGAAGAAGGTTTGCTTTTTGTTGAGAAGGATTCTACGCCATTGGCTCGTTAACATTTGATGTACAAATTTTGCGCTTAGCAACTTGGCACTTTGATAAAGTTTTCATGCTCTTTTGCATATGTTAAACACACATACACACACACACACGTGCAGAACTAAAGAGAGCATTAAATGGAGGGCACTCGTAAATGATTTTGTATGAGCAACTATTTAAAAGTTTTTGCAACTCCCTCGACAGCGAACAGCAGCAACAACTAGCATAAATAAGTATATGTTACTCAATCCGCAACAGGCAGGGGGAGCAACAGACTGAGAAGGCAACAGAGAAGGAAGAAGTAAAAGTTTAGGTTCAAAGTTTTTAAGAAAATTGCAGGACGTAAACTATGAGAGTCTGGAAGATGAGCAAAAGTTTTTTGGCTTTGACTCTGGCTCAAAAATTTGAATGAAACCTTTTCAGGCAAATCACTGTAGTGACCGCCCCATCTCGACCCCAATCCCAACCCCGACCCCTATCTCGACCCCAACCCCAACCCCAACCCCAACCTCAGCACCAATCCAAGCTGACGATCCCAATGAAATAAGCTTCAATTCTCAGCACTCAGTCCACAGCAGTCATTTGGGTAATGAACTGTTAGCGCTGTACAATCTGGCCAAGAAATCTGTTTTGAATTCCTTGGTAAAATGCAAATAAAGGACCAAACAGAACGGCAACAACGCCAACGCCAACGACAACTTCAACATCAACATCAACGACAACGACAACGACAACGAGAATGACAATGACTATGTGCTTGATACGGGAACCGAGGCTGCAGATGATGAGCATAACGATGGAGAGCTTGAAGATGGCTCCATAGCATTTAACGAGCCAGCCTGCGATTTTATTAGACGAAGGCGACGACGACGGCGACGGCGTTGGCGGCAACTGTGGCCAACCGCGACGCCTAAGTCGACGCCTACCATGGAGCAGCAGCAGCAGCAGCGGAGGAGGAGACTGCGGGATTCGAATTGGGTAAAGCAA
This sequence comes from Drosophila pruinosa, assembly GCA_018150935.1. NCBI lineage: Eukaryota > Metazoa > Arthropoda > Insecta > Diptera > Drosophilidae > Drosophila > Drosophila pruinosa. Next base: position 14,512,676 of record JAECWR010000194.1, on the reverse strand, counting down.
CTGGAACGGACCCGGGAGTGGTAAAGAGAATGGGAGTGGGAATGGACAGCGGTTGGAGAGCGGAAAACGAAACGGAAGCTGCACGCAATTTAACGAGTCTTGCGGGCATCTTTGCGATACCCTAGAAACAAAGTAAAATGATAACTGCGACAGCAAAGTCATACACGACTAGACAAGGCATACAAAACTCATTCAGATTCTCAGCTTGGGTATTGCATTAATATAAAATAAATAAAGCAGTAAGAGACGGTTTTAAGATGATACTCAATTTTGAAAAACAAATCACATAGTAACAAGTGGCATAAGAATGTGCTGTTGTTAAATTAAAATAGTTTTTAAGTTAAATATATTAAATATATGTCAAAACAGATCAAAGTGAAGCTGAGCTTAAATAATAATGAAATGCAATGTAGCTGTCAATTGCAATGCAATTTGAATTCAACTACGATTATTTATTTATTATTTATATTTATGCCAAACTGTAAGCACATTCAGTCTTCGACTTGTGCATAATTCGCTCAAGCTGTTTTTATGTGCGATTTTCAGCTTTTCTTTTTTCATTGCTGATTTCTTTTGTTGGTATTTTGTTTTTTTTTTTTTTGTTTCTGTTTCCATTTTGTTTTTCATTCTGTTGCTGTTTTCTGTTTCTGTTTGGCATTTGCCGACTTTACGACGCACCGTCTGCGACTGTTTCCGCTTTGCTTTAAGCTTTCTGACGCCCTCAAAGGATGTGCAAGAAGAGTGGCGAGGAAGGAATGGAAGGAGGGGGAGGGAGGAAGGGGAAGAGGGGGGTTTGGCGATCCATTTATGGTTGATGTTGCCTGCTGAATTGAGTCGACGAGTTATGATTACCTTTTGCTCAAGCAGTGCAATTGATTTGGTTCGTGTGCGAGGCACAAATCAATTTGACGACGGCCGTAAACGTTTTATGGTCCTCGCGTTTCGTCAGCTGCAACAAGTGGCTGCCACATTAAATTGCCGCACATTATTTGGGCTTTGGCCACACCCATACACCCACACACTCTGACACACACACACAGCAATTTCGAATTTAGCGCGCGTTTCAAATATTTCATTGACTATAACGCAAAACTGAACGGAATGGAGAAGCCCAGGCTCAGGCTCAGGCTCAGGCTCGGGCCGTAGCCAAAGGCGCACTTTGGACCAAAAGCATTAATAACAATTTATTTTCATCGCGTGGCAGCAAACAAGCGGCAAGAGGCAGCATAGGCGACATTCCGCAGATTCCCGCCGCAATAGCGACAAGGCAAAGTTGGCATGGGCCGTAGGAGATAAGTCAGAAAGTTTGAGGCGTTCGTAACTTGAGCAGGGGCGATGCTGGTGGAAAGGGCGGGGGAGGAGTGGGACTTTCGCTGGCGCTGACAACAAATTGCAACAGCAGGCGCAAAAGTACGCGTAAGTCGAATTGTACCCACTGTCGCAATTTTGACATTGACGAATTGTTGCTAAAGGATATCACAGAGGCAACAAGCAGAGCCTAAGAGCAGCGTGTGTGTGTGTGTGTGTGGGCTGGTAACTTTAAATGAAAAGCACTTAATAATAATTTAGTACAAGTTAAAATGCCTGCCTCTGACAGTGCAACCAGAGGCGTCTACTTTTATAACAACTATAATAAATGTTATTGATAGTAAACTATATATACTCCATATGAACTTAATTGTATTGTTTTTGCAATTTAAACTCAAGTTTTTACCACACTTTTTAGGGGCAACAACCATTGCTTAGCTGCATGCCAAAAATTGTGTTAATTTTCTTGTGTAATTGAATTCCGGGAAATGTGTTTGAAATTTGATACAAAATTTGAAATATTGGAATTCAATTCGCTGTCCAATTAGCGAGCGCTCCCCTTGGGACGCCACTGTCTGCCCAACACCAATACACTCACACTAACAGGCGCACACCTACACACTTGGAAGGCAAAAGGCAAAGGCAAGGCAAAGAGGCATTCAAATGAAGCCAAAGGAATCTGAGATCCAAGTAATGTTGGCATAATAAATATATTAAAGCCATAATTTAATTAAATGCCGTTTCAAGTAAATATGAAAAACAAACAAACACACACACACACACACACACACACACACACACACACAACTGCACTTCGACCAAAGATAACGGCGGGGAGTTGGGACCCAACAAAACAAATGAATCTCAATTTTTACGAAGGAAGAAGTGAGGAGGTCAGGTTTGAAGAGGTGTGCGATCCGTTCGCAAAATGTGCTAGAGTGGCGAGGTCGCCAACAGAGGTGCAGCCGGTGACCAATAAGGTCACCACCGTCCCGACTGTGCAAGTATCGGATACGCCGCACAGTTTGGCGTTATGCGATCTCGGTAAAGAGATCGCATCGCTGGTGGAGATGTTGGGGGATGGAAAGAGGCGCTCAATCCATCAACCAATGAGGGACTCAATAGAGAGCATCCGTGTTCTCTATGAGCTGGTGGCAATTCAATTGCATGATCCGAAGGCGAAAGCGGCGATTCGGACCAACCAGTCCTCTCAAACCTCGCCTCTTTTTAGGCCGCCCATAGAGCCAAAGAAGAGGCAGGGCCTGACGGCAAGGACGCCCAAGACGAAGCGGTGCAAAAGTACCAACCAGGGTACAAGCCCGCAAGTCTTGGAGGCCTCCCCCAGCCCGAGCCCTCAGGAGACCCCAAAGCTGCCCGCTGAGAGCCCAAAATGGAATGTAGTGGCCGGAAGAAAGACAAGGCCAAAGAAGAAGCCAAAGCCTGCTTCTGCAACACCGGCAGGGCCAAAGTCCAAGAAGCAGGCAGTACTCCGCGAAAGGACGCGACCCGATGCTCTCGTCATAACGGCGAGAGGGGAAGCATCCTACGCGGAGATCCTTAGGAAGGTCAAGGCAGATGAGAAGCTGGCCGGCCTTGGTCAGGCGGTCTCAAGAATTAGGAGGACCCAGAAGGGGGAGCTATTGTTCCAGCTTAGCAAGGCAGGGGTGGACACCTCAGCATTCAGGAAGCTGGTCGGTGAAACTCTCGGAGAGGAGGCCGAAGTGCGGTCTCTTTCTCACCGGGTCACCATCGAGTGCAGGGACCTGGACGAGATCACTACCAGTGAAAACGTATGCGAGGCTTTTAAGGAGCAGCTTCAACTGGCGGACCTTTCCACAGGAGACATTAGTGTTCGGAAAGGATATGGCAGGACGCAGATAGCGTTAGTAAGATTGCCAGCAGACAGTGCCAAAAAAGCGCTGAATGTTGGCTTCCTCAAGGTAGGCTGGGTTAGATCCAGGCTTCGGGAGCGCATTCCAATCACTCGGTGCTACCGTTGCCTGGAGTTCGGTCATCTTGCCAACAACTGCAAGAGCGAGGACCGATCCAAGCTGTGTCGACGTTGCGGGGAAGCAGACCATCTAGCGAAGGACTGCCAGAAAGACCCCCAGTGCATGTTTTGCACGAAAGCAGGCACTGAGGCAAATCATAGTGCTGGCAGCGGCAGATGCCCTCTGTTTAGGAGTGCTCTGTCAAGTCGAAAATGAATTGCTTGCAGCTAAATCTAAATCACTGTGAGGCGGCTCAAGCTCTTCTGATGCAGACCGTACGGGATAGACACACAGATGTAGCCATCATCTGTGAGCCGTACAAGTCCATCACAGGTAGCGGGTGGGTCCAGAGCAAGTGTAGGAAGGCCGCAATATGGTCAATTTTCAGTCCTCCAAGCGATGTCGACAGCAGTCAGGATGGCTTTGTTAGGGCAAAAATCAGGGGTGTCACTTTTTATAGTTGTTATGCACCGCCAAGTTGGAGCTTAGGCCAGTTTCAGAAACTGGTAGAGAGGATCTCAGGAGATGCGCGTTATAGAGCTCCTGTGGTTATCGCAGGAGATTTCAACGCGTGGGCTGTAGAGCCTGAAAATGACTCTGTCCTCCACATGTGATGCTTCGATGCCAAAAAGGAAGCCAAGCAGGTTTGGAGCGCCCTGTTATTGGTGGACTGAGGAAATAAGCTCACTGAGGAAGGCCTGCCTTGCGGCAAGAAGACTTTCACAGAGGGCCAGGGGCCGTCCGAACTTCGACAGTAGAGTCGAAGCTTTCCGGAAGGCAAAGCGGGCTCTGAAACAGGCTATCAAAAGCAGCAAACAACGCTGCTTCAGAGAAACCTGCGAGGAAGCCAACTTAAATCCCTGGGGTACTGCTTATAAAGTGGTAATGAAAAAGATCAGGAGCCAAAGCACGTTGAGGGTCACGTGCCCCATCGCTCTCGCGGAAATCGTACAAGTACTGTTCCCGAGACATCCACAGCTGGAGCCAGTAGTTAGCTTGCCACCGCCCGAGGCTCCACACGTCACACTTGAGGAGCTAAAGGCGGCGACAAAACATATAGGCGACAGAAAGGCCCCGGGCCCGGATGGGATCCCAAATAAAGCTCTAAAGTTGGCGATCTCATGCCGGGCACAGGTGTTCGTCGAGACGTTCACCAAGTGCCTCCAAGACGGCATATTTCCAAGAGTATGGAAACTTCAACGCTTGATCCTCCTGCCAAAAGGTGACAAGCCGGTTGAAGGGCCGTCAGGCTACAGGCCAATCTGTCTGTTAGATACGGTGGGAAAAGTCCTGGAGACTATCATATATAACCGGGTGTTAGGGATAGTTGAAGAAAGAGGGACCCTCTCGGAACGCCAGTTTGGTTTCCGGAAGGCAAGGTCCACTGTGGATGCCATAAGCGCAGTCGTCAGCATCGCCGAAAAAGCGATCGCTGGGACTCGCTGGAGATGGGGCGACAAGGAGTATTGCGCAATAATAACGCTAGACATCAGGAATGCCTTCAACTCTGCGAGTTGGGCGAGGATAGTAGGCAGACTGGAGCAGATCGGACTACCGATATATCTCCAGAACATCCTGGGTAGTTATCTATCGGACAGAGTGTTAGAATACGACACAGAGATAGGCTGTAGGCAGTATAGGGTCTCTGCGGGGGTTCCACAAGGGTCGGTCTTGGGACCGCTCCTGTGGAACATTATGTATGATGAGGTGCTAAGGCTCCAACTGCCAGGCGGATGCAAGCTTATTGGCTTTGCAGACGACCTGGCGTTAGTTGTGGTAGCCAAAGAGATAAATGAAATTGTGATGAATGCTAATAGAGCAATTTTGTGCATTAGTGAGTGGCTGATAAGCGCCAGCCTGGAATTGGCAAGCCACAAAACTGAGGCTGTGCTAATTTCAAGCAGGAAAGTCGTGGAGTATATTGACATCCAAGTGGGCGATGTGACTATCAAGTCGAAAACATCGCTCAAGTACTTGGGTGTCATAATAGACAACCGACTGAGCTTTCGCCACCACATAGAGTATGTAAGTAAGAAGGCATCAAAGATGCAGGCAGCACTCTCAAGGATGCTGCCCAACATTGGAGGGCCTAGAGTAGGAACGCGTCTTCTCTTAGGTAGAGTTGTAGCCTCGGTGTTGCTCTACGCAGCACCAATATGGGCAACAGCTCTTCAGGGTAGCAAGGAGCTTAGGAGAAAGATATCTGCGCCATACCGCCTCAGTGCACTAAGGGTGATCTCCGGATTCCGAACCATTTCGGACGAGGCAGCCTTAGTTCTAGCAGGCATGATCCCAGTAGACATTCTAGCAAACGAAATGAAAAATATCTATAGGAGTAGAGCAGAAGAAGGAAGTTTGTCCGATGTGAGAGTTGTCCGTAGAACGGAGCGGGAAGCTTCGTTAGGCGCATGGCAAGAAAGGTGGCGCTCTTCGACGAAGGGAAGATGGACTTTTAGTCTAATCCCCAACGTCGTCGAGTGGCTTAATAGGAGTAGGGGACTGCCTAACTTCCATATCACCCAGTTCTTTACTGGGCATGGAGGTTATAGGCAGTACCTGTATAGGTTCCGTCATGAAGAGGCTCCCCAATGTACAGAGTGCGGTCCCCTAGAGGAAAACCCACTCCACGTAATGTACCAGTGTACCAGGTACATTGCAGACACAAGGGGAGTCCCTCCAGCTGACGGTCTGATAGGGTTCATGTTAGAGTCGGATGCGAACTGGCTACGAGTTAGCCAGCTCATTATAGACATCCAGAAAGATTTGAGAAGACGAGAGAGGGACCGTAGGTTGTAGGAGAGAGCCTAGATGAGGCTCCCTATCCCCTTGAAGTAATGCCTAACGGTGATACCGGGGGGTGTGTGGTGTGAGTTGTGTAAGGGGTGAGTTTAGTTGGTAAGTGCCTAAGTGCGGCAAGTCCAGCATACTTTCTGGTACGGGCCAGATGTATCTTTTGAAGATTATCACCCCCCATGGCGTATCCATGGAAAAAAAAAAAAAAAAAAAACACACACACACACACAGACTGAAGAACAGACAAAATACGTATAGAGACAAATGTAGTCCACACGGCGTATGTGTAATTAATTTGGCCCTCTAATTAAAAGCAAATAACTTGTTTGCAACAACAACAACAACAACATCAACAATCACAAAGCACAGAGCAATTGAGAATACGAATAAAAAAAACATTACAAAATGTAAAACTTAAGGCAATAATCATCGTTCAGGTTTTAATTATTAGCCATTTCCCATTTCTTATACATTTTTTCTTTCGTTCGTTTTTTTTTATTGTTGTTGTTGTTGTTGTTTGTTGTTTTGCTGCTCTGCTTTCATTGTCTATGCGAAAGTTTGTTAATGAAAAAGGAAGCGCCGAAAATGTTTCGATGCATAATTAAAAGCATTGCGCATTTCATAATTTAAATAATAAGAATAACAATGCCTGGAGACTGAGCACAGATTAAATTGTAAGTAAGAGCGACCCCAACGGTAGGACATGCTTTTCACTTTAGTTGAGGTTGAGGGTGAGAGTTCGAAGTTGGCACAGGTCGAGGGGGGAGGGGAATGGGACGTGGCATTAAAACGGCAACGACCCAAAGAGCAATAACAACCGTAAGCGTAACCCCCGAAAAGACACTGCCGGGGCTTAATAGCCGTAAAATGCTTACCAAGCAGACCGGCCAGACAAGGTCAGGCCTGTACGCACAGCACACACAACAGAGGACAACACACACACACACACACACAGACACACACATGACAATGTGCATACGTATAAGAGAGGACAGAGCAGGACCGGGACCTGACCAGAACAAAGTCCGTACGCTTATGATAATAACACAATTATGTACTTACATAATTAAAGTCGTAAAGTGTACAAATACAAGCAAAGCAAACACACACACACACACACACACACACTAGCATGTTGACTGTACATTGTAATGTGTGACTAACTCGACTGTGATTCAAAATGAAAAAGACTAAGGAAAGAATGCCGACTTCCTAGCATGAAAAAGACGATACCCTGCGATGAAACAGAAATATTTGACTGTAGTATTTTGACATTTAATATTATTATTTATTAAGATTCTTTTAGCCGGAACAACTGCGACTGTCAGTTGGACAACTTGGCTTTTTAGAAGAGGGTATAGAATATATAACAAGCCCAAGACTACAATTTATAGAAACGAACCGTATTTAATCATGTTGCCTGGCACAAATGTTTGCTTATGTTATTATCATGTTATTCAAATGGTAAAGTACAATTATTAAATGGCTTATAAATAAATTACAACTTTGCCCATTAAATGCATATTTCAAGATTATCGCTTAAGGCCATGAATTTCGAAAATACAAAATCCAATCAAGTCAATGTTAATTAAAGCCATTATGGTGTTAAGTAACTAGTTTAAAAGGCCTGTCAATAAAATGTAATGAAAGCAAATAAAATGCTGCCTAAAGTTGCCAGCGTATTTGTTTCATCGTTTATTTTTACATGTTTGCTTTTTACTTTCAATTTAAAACAACAAAGTGTTTACATTGCTTATTTTTTCCTTATTATATTCTAGCGTTCTTTTTTTTTGCTTTTGGCCTGAAGTTGATGGTATTAATATTTTATGCTTATGTGCAAAACAGCGAGCAGGAGCGTCAAACAATAACAGAACACAATCAACAACAAGAACAGCAACAGCAACAACAACAACAACAACCAAAGAGGGAGCAGCAACAATGTGTATTAATAACAACAACAAGTGGTTGTTGTCTAAAAGCCGCTGACAATGGCAACAGAAGATGGCTAACAAGAATGTGAGTGTATGTTTGTTCATTCCACTCGACAAGTGTGAGTGTGAGTGCGCGTATGAATATGAGTGTGAGTGTGAGTGTGAGTGAATACAATTGCCCAATACCCGTACATTTGAACTTTTGTTAGAATTGTTTGGCACTCGAAACTGTTTTGTTTTTTGTGCTTCGGTTTCTGTTTCAGCCTCTGCCTCTCTCTCTTTCTCTGTGTCTGTTTCATTCACGAAACTCGTCCTTGTACTTTGTGTCTACTTGAAATTCAGTCCAGACCATCGAATAGACCAACAGACTTCCTCTGCGTAAAATGCAGATGAGATTGGCTTAGGGGAAATTGAGATGGCAGTCGGCATTCGCTGGGATATGCTAAGTGAATGCTACGTGGGCAGCATGTTCACATTCAACACACACCAAATACACTCACACACACGCACACACACACACACACGCACACCCACAAAGTCATAAAAAAGAATCACCTCTCAATGCCTATAAGCTTGTGTTATCGATATGATTTGTTAATGAGTCCATCTTGTTATAGCACAACCTGATCAAATGTCTGATAAACATTTTTGAGTTCACAGACAGGTCATAATCGAACAATAATTGTGCTAGAATCATTGAAATATTCAAAGAGAGATATATTTTTGTATAGATGAAATACTTATTTTTATCAAGAAACTATCCATCTTATTTATCAATTTAAAGTCAAGTATTTGAATTGACAGCAGACTTATTTAGATAGCATTTACAAAGCAAACTTAAGCAGTTGCGCCAAAGGATGCAATGATTGGCAATGGCAAATAAGAAAGGGCAAGTCAAAGCAATCCTCCAGCTCTTTCGCATTTCATTACAAATGCATTGCGCATTGGGTAATGTGTAGCTTATTCCGAATGTGCCCCATTTCTATGGCCAAGCCATTGAACAATAGGGAATGGGAATGCGAGTAAGTGATTTACAACTGTAAGCAGCTTACGATGTTGTTCCCATAAGGAGGACAACAGCAACAACCACTGGGGGCAGCTTGGGTCACAAGAAGCAAACGCATGTCAATTTGCCAGGACGTTACCAAATCGTCAAATCTTGTGAAAGGCCCACAGCGATATTAAGGCAATACACATGCACAATGCCACGCCCACACAAAGAAAGAGAGGGAGCTAAATATATTGGGAGTGCATGAATGTTACAAAGAAATTCGACCTGGCAACTGACAAGCAATCTGCGAGGGTCTATCGACAAGTATGGCCTTAATCAATATATAATTATAATTAATGCAATCAAAGAAGTATTTCATTTACTTAGTCATCTTATTTATATAGTTAATGGGCTCAAACAACTCTTTGTCTTTGGCTTTGTTCCCACTCACATTCCCCAATGCTTTGAAGCTGCCCACGAAGCAGGTTTTGCGTTGAGCCTTTTGCAGCATTGCTATATTGTTATTTTACAATATGTAAAACATTTATTTGGAATTCAGCACTCCACACACACACTCCTCTTTGAGGCTGCTGAAGGTAACCAAAGCAACAACAAGTTTCACCTGAAATGTTTGTGAAATTTGTCAATGTCGTTTGCCGCAGTGGCACTTTTTTTATATTTATTGTTCCTTTTTTTAGCTGCCTGTTTTGATCTTATTATGGCAGTTGCTTACTGTTGGCTGCTCCAGCTGTTGCTTGGGCCATAAAAATTGATTGCCTGACGAGCGTTTGTGATTGCAAGTCGCATAAAATCAATGAAGTTTTTCTCGGCCATTGCCACGCAGTTTACTCGCAACAGCTGAGCCATTAAAATCGCTTCAAATTGCTATGAAATGATGCTTGGCTGCAATTGCAATGTTCACTCCATTTAGTTTGCTACTTACATACCGCCCGCTGATTGACCACAATCGAGACATCAGACTCTGATGCAACTGGCTGCAAACTGGCAAAAGTCACGCACAAAACATAAAAGACCAGAGAAAAAATCAAGCGACTTTCTAATAGCATTCTTATGTAGACGCATGAACTGCAAATCTACAACTATTGCCCAGCATGGCCAAAGACTGCTAAGCAATGGTCTGGGACTGCGAAGTAAATGCAGCTGTTGGCTGCGTTTCTGATCTGCCGTTGAAATATATTTACGTTTGTCCATTAATAACGAGAGCACAAAAATAGCAACAAAATGGCAAGCAGAAAGGAAGAAAAGAAAAATGAATACGCTGCAAAAAGAAACGCAGTCAGCATCTGGCAGAGCAAACTACTCAGCTCCAGCTGATACATGGCCCTCATAAGTATGCTATGAATTCCATTCCCTCATGCCAGATGGCGCCACATATTCATGTCAGAGTGCATAAAAACAAAATGTGGAAGAAATGTTGGCTTGCCGAGCATAACATACATCATAATAACAACTGCGACATAAACATCGTCAGTTAAGTAGGTTAAAAACTGTCATGCAGTATAGTGATGGCATTTGTAAATACTTTTTGATAATTATTATATCAAATTTAATTAGTTAGCCAAATGATGATGCTATAACACAGATGGCATTCACAGAACTTATAATACCACATATATAATGATGGAATGCGTGCGATAGTTGGCGATAGTTGTAAATACTTTTCTATAAATATTATTTAAAAATTAGTCAGTCAAATAATTATATTAAAAGTGTTAAAAAGTGTTGAATGCGCTATAACACAGATGGCATTTAGTATAGCGTAGGAATGCCTGCGATTGTTGTAAATAATTATTATTTAAAATGCAATTAGTCAGTGAGATGAGAGTGCTTATATTGAATTTACAACACAGATGGCATTTATATAACTAATGATTTGATAGTGCTAGCCAGATCTATTGGCCTGCCAATTGAAGCCCATATTTGCAATATAATACAATATATTCTGCCAGACAGATGTGTCTTTCAATTCACTGGAATTTCTATACTTTTTAGTCAGCTGCTGTCTGCGAATTTCATTTGATCTTTGGTGGCTTTTGTGGCCACGAGCAATATCGAGACAGACGATAACAACACGAGTTGTTTACAGCATGAGCAAATGTTTAGAATCGGACAACTTGGACAATTGTTAAGTGGATTTAATAATGTCCATGGCAACAAGTTCTATTGAAAATAGCTGACGCGTGCAAATAGGCAAAGACTGTCAAAGACTAGTAGACAGGAGAGAGTTGAAGAGAGTATGAGGTCGCTGTTCTCATTCAACTTTCATCAATGCAATCAGCACATGGCCTCTGGGCTAGAGAACTCAACTAATTTGCTTTGACAGTCAGCAATTTGCATGGCCCTTCTGTCTGGCCGCCTGTTAAATGGCAATTTAATAAGCCTTAGACATGCCCACACATACACGCACACACACACATATATATGTTGAAAACGGGTGGACTCCTAACAAAGTTACAATCATAATAATAATAATGATGGGTATGATAAAAAAAAGAAGTAAAGAGCTCATGCTATTTGCCAGTGGATATAGGGAAACCCGCCCAAAGGGCACTTACATTTCCGGTTGGAGCGGAAGTCGCATTTACGGTCATGTGTGTGTGTGTGTGTGTGTGTGTGTGTAACATTCGCAAATTGTTATAACAGGCCCAAAGCAAATACCAAGGAAACAGTTGATTGTATTTTCCTACTTTGCCTTTTGCCAGCAGAGCGATCAAGTCAAAAGGCAAAGAAAGTTTGCTCTTATTTAGTGCATATACTCGTATGTACATATGCTTATGTACTATACAACTAACAACTACAGAGCAAGTTTGACAGCAGTTGCAATTTACTGGAATAAACTCATTGCAAAATTGTCGCAACAATTGCATTGATTTCCGTTAACAGCAACACTTGTGATTGATGCCCTTTAATCCAATCGAAATTGCAGACACTGCACCATTCGGTGTATTACATTAACTCTATGGCTTTAAATTGAAATTGAGTTCAAAAGAGAACGCTTTGTTCTACATTCAAATGTATAATTCATAAGCCTTTCATATCTTCTGTAATATTTAATGAATATGTTTCAATGTTATTGAATAAATTGTTTGCTGAATGATTATTTATTAAATTTCTTTGCTGTGTAGCAAGCACAAATGTTAATTCATTGAAATTATTTACTTTCATTTACAAGCGAGCTTAGCACTCAATCTTTAAAACACATTTGCAGCTTTAATTTAACAAGTACATAACAAGTCGACGCATTTTAATTTAGGTTGCTTCTTTTCAAATTGTTAGCAACTTGATGTACAATGCCAAATATCATTCATTGAAGCTTAAAACAATTATTTGCGAAATTTAACATATCCCTAAGACGCCCTCTCTCTTTCTATCTCCCTCTCTGTCGTGCTGGCTTTCTCCCACTCATTGGTGATTGCTTTTGGTATTTCTTTGCGCAGTCACTTGAATGTTCATGGGCCGCAGCCTGCAGCATAATTTCGTTTTCCAGGCACATATCCGGGTTAGTTCGATGGCTGATTGTTGGACTGAGGGGACCCCACAATGTCGATGCGGGCAAGCGGATATTTGTAACAATAAGAAGTTGCTCGACAACAACGATAACAATATGGACATAAATAAATTTGTTTGCTAAAGCAGCATTTGAATTTCACGACGAACCAAACTTTGCCGCTTTTCAGAGTGGGCTTTAAGTCCTTTAGTCCATATACATATTATTTGCAATTAGTTGACTGACTGCGGTCGAAATCCATTGACAGCATCAATATAAAATCGTGGGTCACTTAATATCAAGTATACGACAGATTGCAACTGGATGTTGATGTTTGATGTAGGTAAGAAAAAACGGCATACGAGTAAACTTTCAAACTGCCTGCTGATTGTAGTACATTCAGTTTTTCATCGTTGACATTTCCATTGGCAGCCAAGGCAGTGGCTTCAATAAAAATATAAAAGATTTTCAATTTGTTTTGTGTGGCAAAAGTTTTTGTCACATTTTGACAAAGATAAACAAAAGTTGGCCTCGCCACTGCCAAAATCGAGAACTGAAAACTAAAACGGCGAACTGCGAACCGTAAATGGAAATGAAAATGGATAACTGAAAAATGAAACTGAAACTGAAACCGAAACTTGAACGCAAAGCGGAGCAGAGCAGAGCAGCAGGAAGAAGGCGTCAAAATGCAAAGCAAACTTATTATTTTATCGAACAGCAGGTCAAAGGTTACCCAAATCTTTTGCACACGCAACGCACACAAAGAAGTTCATTCATTGCCCAAAAGCAATGAATGAAATCGAGCAATTTCATTTTAAAATATTGTTAACTGCAAAAAGCAAATTAGTCAGTTGATTTGCTTCAATATTCAATTTAATAACTGTCTTAAATTAGCAGCGATTCCAGGAAAAATTAATGAAATTGTGTTGCATCCCAAAATGAATAGAAATTCATAAATTCATGAATCTTATTGTTAATCACAGGCTCATACACACACAATGGAATGCTAGAGATTTGCTTGCCACACAACAATCAAAGTTCTGAAGGCATTGTGTGTGTGTGTGTGTGTGTGTGTGTGTGGGCGAGTGTCAAAGCAATTTGTTGAACCCAAATACCACATACCGAATGGCGAATGGCGAAAGGCGAAAGGCGAATAGCGAATAGGCAATACTGAATATTGAATACCAAATGGCACATCGTATCCCCTTAGCTCCTCTTGGCGAACAACTCGGCCATAACATATTCCGTAAAATATTCATAAATTGCACAAGCGGCGAACCCAAATGAGATAATAAGCCCTCTGTATGGGCTCGAGCAAAGAGGATCAGAGGAGTCCTAAGCAGATGGTGTCCTCAGTCTCAGTCTTAGTCTGTCTGTCTTTCTTTGGGAGTCCTAGCATTGCCATCAAATTAAGTATACGCATATATTGAACTAATGAAATTATTGACGACTGATTGAGTTTGACTGCCTTATACATAAGCATGTACTCAAACACACACGCACACTCGCAATATGATAATCGACTTTTATGCATAAATATTATAAATCGTCGTAATTATCATTGGCTTTATTATTATTTCCACAGCGAATAGTGGCACGATAATCATCGCAATGATAATCATTCCACATTGATAACATCATAATAGGCATTGTGTGTGCCACTTGTTGCCATCAGGTTGTTCGCTTTATGACGCCAGACATTTATCGAATTGCCATATAAATTATACAAATTGTCGTTAGCCGTCGCACATGACAACATGGAACACACAGGCATTGAGAGAGAGACACGCATAAATAGCACATAACAAATACATATATACTCGTAGTAATTGCCCAAAAGAGTTCAACAAACTAGAGCCAATAATGAAATATGGCCAAAGCAAACCTTTAACCTGTCCACTGACAATGCGCCACACTACTCGTGGTCCCCAGCTATAAAACCAGCCAGTCAGCCAGCCAGTCAAGTTTTTCATGTACTTTGTACCGAAAAGAACTCTTCAGCCAAATGGGCTGCCACTTAACGCACAGTGGCAAGTGGCAAGCGGCAAGTACGCGTAGCAAGTGGTAAGTGGTGAATGTAGCATGCGGCAAGTGGCAGCCAAGTTCAAGCCCCCGCCCCCTCCTCCCCACGCGGCTCTTCATTACTTTATATAGAATGAATATATATGGATTTCTTGTTCTTTGCTCTCCCTTTCCGCTCTTGTCATTAAAGGCTAATAAATTAATTTATGTTATCAACATAAGACATCAACAAATTACGCATAATATAGTACATATTGCCACCTTCTATATTTGTTTAACTTATATTTAAAGTCGCATTCTGTAAACTTTAACTATAAGTCATCTAAATGTGCATTTATTTTTATATATTATACATGTAGTATGCGATTTTGTGAAATACCTTTATTATACTATAATGATAGTTTGATATAGCTTATTTATATTTTTAGCGCAACAGTAATGTCCCTCAGTGCTATTCAAAAATATGCTGGCTTGATAGCAAAAACATTGTATTATAGCAACAAGGCGAGTTTTAATAACAAAACTATAAAAATTGAACAAGTTATTTAAACAATACACTGCCGTACACCCTGTAAATGGCTGCTACTTTACATGCCTGGGATTTATAGCGATAAAATTGGCAGTCAAACTTGTCAAATATATTACAGAACATTGAGAATTGAATTCAAAAATAAATTACACTAAATGTGGGTAGTTCAAACTTTTAAATTTACAATTGTTATCAATGTGTTTACGTGAAAGTTACACAACATTTACAACGAGCATGCATAACTTTGAATATACTCAGTAATATTTGGCACGCCAATTGCATAGAGAAAATATTGGCAAGGCTATATGAGATTAGAATAGTTTATTCAAGCTTATTGGTGTTGCACATTGCCAATTCAATGGTTACAGGGTATGAGAGTGTGGTATTGTTGTGTTGTTGTACTGCTTGTAGAGTGTTGTCGTTTGATGGCAAGCAAATGAAGCCCCACAGCCCCGCACAGCCCACAGCTCACCGCTCACAGCTCACAGCTCAACAAACAAGCAAGTACACACACATACAGAGAGGAGGAGTAAAACACGTTGAGTGTATCAAAAAGTTGCAACACTTTATGGCCCATAAATATTTATGTCTATTGTTGTTGCCTTTGATGTTGTTGCTGGCATTGCTGCGGGCGCACTTAAAGAGACCATGTAAATATTTTGGCAGCAAAATGCAAGCACAGTTGACAGGCCATGTTAACGAGTTTCAAATTGGCCCTTACAGCATCACACATCCTTACACACACACACACACAATGCCAGCCGCCTCGTTCCAGCAGTGAGTGCAGTTTGATACTTTGAATGTAGCTAGTTTGCCAGTTTTGGGCTAATCAGACCATTGGGGTTTCGCCCGACAATGATGCAGACTGTGTAACGAAGCGTCAACCCCATTGTGTTATACGAGTACATTTTCCAATCCAAATGAAAAACAATGCAAAACCAATTCATACATTTCATTTGATGCGATGATAAACTGCAAACTGCTTCTAATTATCACTTCACACAATCATTTGCATGAAATATGACAAATAAAATTGCCTAAATACGGGTAACAACAAAACAATAGCAGTTCCTCTGTACCTTTCAATATACCACAACTAATTGGATGCAATGTCAGCCTGAAAATAATGTTGCATTGTGAAAGGCAATACAATAGCGGAGTCATGTTCCTTTAGCCATTTCCTAAACCACAACTAATTGGAAAAATAATGCATACTTTTAGGCTGCTCTAAAATTTAAATGCAATTGCAATTACAGTGTAAAATGAGACATTTTTGCTGCAATGGCAACAGTAGCCAAAAAATAGCAAACGTATAGAATAGCATAATTATGCTAGAGTGGCAGGTTCCCGTGTGGCACGTGGCAGCAATGTGTGTGTGTGTGTGTGTGCCTCCAACATAACATATGTTAAGTAACAAAGACTGACTGACTGACACTGTCTGCGATTGTCGGCCGTTGAGTGCCTCGGCGAAATGCTTTAACGGTCTGCTGGATTCACTTTGATCTAGTCAGATATTGAGCAACCCCAAACACACTCGCACGCACACACACACACACGTACACCTGTCACATCGCGCGTTATTTTTAATAAAGATACTCACCCCAAGCTCAACGTAAATCGTATAAATGGGATATGGCAGCGCAATCACCATGCCAGTTAGCCAGGTGGCACAGCAGCAGACGAAGCCAGGTATGCGACCCTTGAGCGGATCGTTTAGCCAACGCATGCGATCCCAGGCAATCAGTATGTGCGATATCATGGCAACATGTAGCGGGATGTCCTGCAAGAACACAACACATAAAAAAGTGGATAATATAAACACACAAATACACATCGTACATGTAGATGAGTGGTAGCAGTAGGCTGCCAGGCAAATATGTTACAGTTACAATACATGGTCTGAGATTTGGGGGGGAAAGCTGATTCCTCAGCTTTGTTTACTTAGTCCAATGGCTTAGGCAACCATTTTTCGACCGTGTGCGGTGATTGAAACAAATTTGTTTGTCTCTGATTGTTGTTGTTGTTGTTGTTGTTGCTACTGTATACACAGGTTGCGGTTCAGATTGAGATTCAGGTTGGGTTTGAGTTTGAATTTTGTGTTGGGCTTTGCTTCAATGGGCAACATGCACACATACATGCACGTACTATACACATGTATGTGGGATACTTATGTAGGTTGTTATGCTGAAAACGAAATCCCAAAGATTCACCAGGCTATCATCCATTTTTGGTCTAGGCATTTTCCTTTTCCTTGTTTGTTTATTTGTCTGAGATGCCAGATTGGATATTGTGACAACACCTCAAACCAATCATTTTTAACAGATTGTCTGGCATTAGCCCATGGTCAATGCACAATATGAGTTATGACGAAGACTGCTGCTCACAAAATCATTAATTTGTATCACTTAAAAGACTAGGTAAATCTATCATAGTGTAGTTCAAGTAAGTTTCTATTTATGTTGTATCTAAAAATATGCCAGACACTTTTCCAAAAAGATATATTGATATATGAAAGAAACCAAAACCATTTTGAATGTTGATGATCTATGCTGAATGCCTTTTTGCAAAGCAATTTCCACCGAAATGTGTATTATGATACTATCTTTATTTAAATGCTGATATTCTTTAGCCTTTTCTCAGCTGCAAATCGTAAATTGTGGCGATTGCAGTTCTCATTTAACTTGAAGTAATGAAATTGAACGCATCGCCCAAGTGAATTGGGAATTTTTGTGGGTTGTCTGCCAGTGGATGCCAGTGGCATCAATCAATTTGAAAAAGGAAGGGAAAGCCACACACATACATACCCACATGATAAATGTGTGCGTAAGTGCCGCAAGAATCTGGGACGAGTGCGAGTCTGTGTCTGTGTCTGCTGTCTATGTGTGTGTGTGCTCTATTTGTCGCCTTTTGTGATAGAAATGAAATCGAATCATATCCGTTGCCAGGCATTTTGTTTCGTGTCTTTGTTTGGCAATGGCTTGGTAATGCAATCTTTAAGAGCGTCTAGCTCAAACTTCAATATGCGCTGCCAAGTACACGGACAATGTTAAAGAGTTTGTCGCATAGTTTATAAATCAATATATATGTATGTATATTGTGCAACTTCTTCTTCATATGTATATTATGTATATGCCTGAGGCAGCAGCAAAAATTATATATAGTATTGTTTAGACCAGCAATGATGACTGAGCCAAGACCACAAATACTTAGAGCATTTGCTGCTTCGATTTGGCCAACAAATTTGGGCTTTCTGTTTGTGGCAGTTGGTGGCCAACAGCGAGGAGAACAAGAGAACAAGAGAGTAGCTGACGACATTAAATAAAGGTAGCAAAACAAAATTGAATAAGAGTAAATTATTTTATATCCTGTTGTTTGCGATACACACACACACACGAGCGCACAGATGTGTGCTGTGTGTATTGTTGCCAGCACCCGTGAAAAGTGTCAATCATTGCAGCTTTTGGCAACAAGACGTGGCAAAAGCTATTGCGTGGAAATGCCCCATATCGCAAGGTGACAAAGCGGAAAGATGTGGATTTGAGTGGGGACTGGCAAATCGGTTAGGACAGAGCGATACACACACACAGTCCGTCAGGCAGACAGGCAGAGAGACAGACAGACAGACAGACAGGCAGACCATGTTACGGACTTCTGATTCCAAAGCCAACATTATATGTGGGCTTGACATGCCAATTAGGTACAGTTAACAGCCCTTTAGCAACTGTCACAAGCACTCTTGGCCAAAGCCGAAGCACTCATCGCACTATATAGTAAGTAACAAACTGAATAAAAATAAATGTATTAATTTTGAAATATATACACACTTATACAACATATATTAAAGTGTAGTAGTTGCTCTTCTTATTAAAATTGTTTTCTTTTTTTTTCAATAAAGATTGTTTTTATTATTTGATATACAACAAATTTCTATAGCCTATTGTTGCTTTCAACAACAACAAATTTAACAGATTATATACATTTTTAATTCCAAATGAACGGCTGAATGAGTAGTGGAAAACTTGATATTCATTAGATGTTTGGCAGTTCAGTTGGGTAAGCCCTCTGGAGCTTCGTTCTCCACAATGGACATTCGTTTTAAATGTCTAACTTGGCCAAATCCTTAAGGATCTCTGCATAGTATATATTTATATCGCAATTTGAACTATCGATTGGCATTCAAGCATTTGCAGCACTGAACTTATTCCAAGGAAAGGGAAATTTTGAAAGATGATCGGGATGTCTCTTGTCACAAAGATATGTGATATATGAATATCCTGTAAGCAGCAGAGTACCAAGGACTTTTTTGTATAACGCAGAAAACTTATATCTCTGCCATATAAAACAAGCTCACCAAGCCCCATCCACATTAAATTAATATATTTATTTATTTATAAATTGGAAATTATACAATACAGCCAGCGTATTCCGATTAATAATACAATAAAATATATATTTATAAGCAGTAATATTTAAATGCAAATTCAAAGCAGATAGCAAAATAAAGGAAGTTGCCACACTTGCAATTTGCATTGCTCCACAAGAAAAAAAATTAAGTTGATAAAGTAAAATAATTCTGGATTAGGAACTTGAAATTGCAATGGCTTTGTAAGTTTTAAGTGCATTTATGCATAAATTTGATTCAAGCTAAAAAGGAATTTAAAATGTATTTAATGCAAAGTCGCAAAGTCAGAAAGTTGAACCAGAGAAATCCCAATGGCCATTTATTGTTTTACTTCTTACTTAATATTTTAGTATCTTATTGGTTGTTATCGTTCTCTCCATTTCTCTACGCTACAGTGGCACAAATTACAAATAAATTAATATTTAAGAAATGATTGAATTTAGTGCCTTGAAATTGCTGATTTCAAACCACTGTGCAGCAGTTTGAACTTTCATTGTGTGAAACGAGCAAAGGAGCAGATAAAGCAGAATGCGTTAAGTTTATTAACTTGTCATAGTGCCATGAGGTTTATCGACTCATCTGGCCCGGGCCACTGGCAGCCTTAGAGTTGCTCCCCGGCCAGCAATTGGCCAGGCGAACCACCAAAAGGAGCTGCAGCAGTACCAATAGATAACGATGCTCGTGAGTGAGTTTAATTAAAATTTGGTTGAGCTACCAAGAGAGATGGCAAAAGGGGCAGAGAGAGTAGTGTGTGACATAAGTAATGGCTGGGCATTGTTGGACTCACCTGCAGCATTGGCAGAAAGAAACAAAGGAACTGGCCAAATATCCAGTTCTGGATGAGCATCACCATCAGCGAGATGGGCAACACGAGAGCACACTGGACAAAATGGCACAGTGCCAAGTTGATGATGAACGCATGCGTAACATCCTTGTACAGGCGATGATACATGATGTAGACGATGATGATGATGTTCATGAGAACACCTAGGAGTGCAAGAGCTGCATACTGAATGAGAAATAACCAATAGACCGATTTGATGCTGCCCTTAAGTATGGGTCCATTGAAGCGTTCCAAATCCTCTGTCTCATTGACTTGTCCGGCCAGATAATTCGCAATCATCATCAGATACTTTTCTGGCACATCCTTCCACTTCTCCTCGCCTCCTGTGCTCGCCGCAATGTGGTAATCCTCTTCGCCAGCCCCATTGGGCGTAGCCACATGATGCTGCTCAGCGGGCGACATTCTTACCACCTGCAACAAGCAATACATATATAGTAGATAGATACGAGTGTATGAAGTAAAAAGTAGCATAAAAACATTGACAACAACAATGAATATTTTACACGCCTCGCAAAATCATAACAAAAGGCATAAAGCCTCTGGCCACCCAAGTGAAGACGTTGTTGCTCGAGACGGAGCTGCAGTGCTAACAATTGCTGGCTTTTCTATTCGCTTTGGCTTATGCGAGCCAAAGCGAAAAAGACAAATAAATAAACTTGCAGTTTTGCCGACAATAAAAAAGGAGTACAACGGAAGTGGGTTGGGGTTTGTTAAGTGTGTGGGGGGGGGGATTGGAAGGAACGACAAAGTCATGACGGTGTGTTCACAGTTCGTTTTGTCAAGTTATGCAAGGCACACAAAGAAGCAAACATCCTTCTGTTTCTCACTCTGTCTCTTTGTATTGCACACCCGACCAAGTCTTCGCATATATAAGAAGAATGTTACGAAAGCCAACTCAATTTCCATCAATCAGACAAACAAAAGGCCACTTAACCATCAAAATAAAGCACACAAACTAACTAAGCTGCCTGTGGGAATAATAATTTAAATCTTTCCAGCTACAAGCGTTATAATACCTAATAAATAAAATGCAATTTATTAAATAAAATGAATTAAATATATATAAAATTTCTTATGCAAATTTTAGCATTTGGAAATTAAAAAAATTAATAAAGAATAGTACAAATATATAAAAACTTGCTTTAATATAAATAATAATATTCGATAGAAATGAAAATAAATTAGTTAACAAATATTTATAAATTAAATGTGTAAAATGTTGATGCTTTAATTACATTTTCTGTATAACAAAGTGTTCTTTGTTTGCCAAATAAATGAAGTATACGCCACATATGCCATTGGTGATTGTTGTTGACAATTTTGTCGGCTGTTTATGTGCAACGGCATTATACAATTTGAGATTCATTCATTTGTTTTATTGTTTGCTCGACAGGTGCAGTCTGTGTTGTTGTAGCCGCATTTAGCTTTCCATTGTTTACCATTTGCTACGGAAATTACCAAAAGGATTTCCAAATGGCACTTGCCGGCCGACTTTTGAAACATAATATGGAAAATGAAAATCTGTATGCAACTTGCAACGTCTAACACTAAAGCACTGTCTCAACTCTGGCCCCCTCTCCAGCTAGTAAAACTTGTATCTTTATAGTCCAGAGTGTGCGCCTAGTTTCGGGCAAGAGCAGCTCAAGAATTTCAATATACATGGTAAATGATAAACAATAGCCAAGAGACATAAACAGTGTCTCACGTATGGTTGTGTGTATGTGTGTATGTGTGTACGTATTAGTGTACTTATGTTGGCCAAATAGCCACAGCAATAACCGCAGACAAACAACCCTAGGACTAGTCCCTGTCCCTATTCAGCAAACAAAGTCGAGTTTCGACATTTACCAGTTGCCGGAGTTTTTGGTATTTTCCAAAGCTTCCGCTATGCCAGTTTTTTATGTTGACTTCCCCACTCCCCACCCTTGCCTTCTCTTGTCTTCTATTCTATTCTCTTTGAGTTGTTTTGTTTTCTTTCTATTTTGTTTTTTTGCTTTTATTTAGCATTTTCCATTTTAAGCAGCAACTTCCGTTCAATTTATTGTGCCTAATTTTTCTTCACTTTCGGCAAAAATATTTGTTTGTAAACGTCGCTGTCAGTCTCCATCTTTTATAGGGTGCCTCGTGTCTTTCAATTTAAATTATAGACAATGCAATTTGCATTACATCAGCTGAACCCCCAAGGCACATTGTTGCCGTCATTCACAGGATGTGGCCACAACAGGTAGGTGGTAGATAGGTTTCTTACAACAGAATGTCACAAGAATGGGCAAAAAAAATTAATTCATTTGAATAACATTCTCCATACGTATTTGACTTTTAAAAACAATATTATTTTAATGCAAATTATGAACCCTGTATTCAGTACGCTTCGCATGGCTCGAAATACAAGACCGAAATGTATGCAAATGTTTTTTGATAAACTTCCAGCTGTATATTATAATTTTGCATGAGTAAATTATGATTTACTCTTTTTATATCATTGACTTTAAAGGCTTGAAAGTATAACTTTTCTTATTTGCATTTCATTATTTATTTTGGTAGCATTTAGTAGCTAATCATTTAAGTCGTATATGCTGAAAGGCTGATTCGATTTTGATTGTTCGAGTAATACAATTAGCATATTAAGTATTTAAAAATAAGAGCTTTAAAGATTGTCTTTCAAGTATAACATTTTATTTGTATATGCAAACTTATTTAATTTTTTAAATCATTAAGATTAAAATAAACTTATTAAGAAGCTTGATTATTTGTTATATTTAAAAAATACTGTCTTTTAATAACTTCATCAGTGTTTGCTTATTTGAATTACTTCCTTTTGATAGCCCAAAGTTGTCTTGGGTGTCAAAATAATAGACACCCTGTATGTAGTGCAGGAACATGGCTTGGACTGGTTTGATGACCCATGCATTGGCAACTGTTGGTGCGCTTTATTTTATTTGAACCTGCACTCGCCTTCCGCCCTTTGCCGCCCCTTCCATTACCTTGCTGAAAATGCAGCATGCATTAGTAGTTTTTTGCCCTCAGACTGGTCTTGCCTGGTGCGCTTATCTGTGCTACGTTTGGTTGCACACACATATGCACTGGCCCCAATTGAAACAACTGCTCCTGTGCCTGCTGCTATCCTGCTATCCTTACCCGTATGAGTCGGTGAGCTCCTGCCATAAGTACGAGTACATCTCAGCGTGCACGTCTGGCACAGTCAGTGTGTCCCGGGACGTTATATGCCTCGACTGCCTGTCGAGTTTATTATGCCTTTCAATGATTTATACGGCACTGACAGGCCGCATTACGGCCACACAGTGTGCTCCTGGGTGCTTCCCAATCCCCCAATTGCAATAACTATGGGACTATTGTCCCACTTTTTGCCTCAGTTAAGTTCGTTTCGTTGCAATTCGATTGATATGCTCATCTGCATTTGCAACTGCACTGCGATTTGCCAGCATTTGCAATAATATGTAATTTTCCACACTTGTTGAGCACTTCATAGTTATTATCAACTTCTTTGTTGATCATTTTATTAGCTGCATGTGTGGCAAAGTCTTTAAGGATACGGCAAAAAACTATCGTATAACTTGTCTTGGCTTTCTCAGTGTTAGTTTCTTAATTGGCTCAACATGTTGATAGATAACTAACACGTTGCGGCCTGTGTGGATGTGGATGTGGTGTGCTCTGCTCTGCTGTGGCATTGCAACGCCTTAAGCCAAAACTTAAGGCAAACTCTGCGGTTTACGTCGCGTATACGCAACGTTTGCCCGGAAATTCATTTGTTATTTAATGTTAAACAACTCTGATTTTAAAAGCAAGTTCAAAAATAGTTGGTTTTAAATAGAAGTTTATTTTCAGTTTAAGTTCTTCAACAATAAAGTTATTTTTTCAGCTCTTTTCATCCAACTGCCTTAATGGTATTTGAAAGTTTTTAAATATTTATTAAACTACAGCACTTGCCTGACTTTTGACTCTTTCGAAATATCGCAAACTAAATGTAGATTTCCATAGAAAATCACAAGAATCCAACACATTGTCGAAATTTGTAAATGTTTAGACTTGGACAGGAGTCAGCATTTATTACCACAAAAACCCTAATCAGAGTAGAAAAAGAGCCAGAGATTTGCAGTTTAGTATGAAAAAGCGTTAGTGCATCAATCACAGGCACTTAGCCCGGCCAAAGGAGCATAGCGATGCGCCATTTAGTTGGCCATTAAATGGCTACGAGACTTTGCTGTCCGTCACAAGGTTGCCATCAAAATAATTTGCCATACTTATGTATGTGTGAGAGGGTGTGTGTGTGTGTGTGTGTGTATGTGTGTGTGCGTGCGACATGTGGCATTGCTGCTGTTTTGGCTGGCTTTGTTGCCAACAAGCAGTCAAGTAATTAATACTGATTTCTCTTCCGCTCATTGGTGCGAAACAGCGCACATTAGATGAAGGTGCTGCCAGCGACAACACCAAGAGCAACAACAACAACAACAGCAACATCAACATGTGACATTAACAACAAAGCGACGGCTAACAACTTTATGTGCGTCTCAAGGTTGTATTATGCTTGACTTTGTCAGTTGCCTTTGCCGTCGTCTCGCTCTCTTTCACTTCCACTTCCACTTCCCCTTCCCCGTCGCCCTTCACCTGTCGGCCAAGTTGTTTGCTCACTTTGCTTTCTCTTCCTTGCCATGACTCTAGTTTTCGCCTTTTGCTTACTCATTGCGGCTTTAATTGTTTAACACCAATTTTATTCTCATTCAAACTTTGCTAATTAAGTAGCTGTAGCCGACAGAGATTTACATGAATCCCGCACACAGCGAAATGCCATGAATTCACTTCTATGTCCTTAAACATAAATAAAAGTGCGCCTAATAAGAAAATAATAGGCAGACAGAGCAAACACTGTGCCTGTGACTTAAGCGTGCTCGACCAACTTATACCCTGACACCCCAGCTAATCAGTTTCATCTTTCACTTTATAAGCGTAATCAACAAGAGTTATTTATTCAGTTGAAGAATGCTGCTCCAATGTTTGGCGAACGTAATCACCAAGAGCCAAAGTATATTTTATTGATTTCAACTAATAAAATAAGCCAAAAGAGATTTTCACTTAATAAAAAGCTTGTTAGAATCTCTGACAAACATTTTACAGGGTATTGCAACGGGTTCTCTTAAGACGCAAAAAATATCTATTTCAACTGAAATTCGTCAATTTGTAATCAATGTCTGCGTGTCGAAGTCTTATGTGTTCATGTAAATTTTACTGCTTCAGTTTTAAGACCATTCATTCACATGAATAGAGAGCCAAATCAAATAAGAATAAAAGTAAAGTGCAAATGATTAAGGTTTGTGTAGCAAATGCTTAGGAGAACTAAATATTTAGTAATCCAATGCAGTAGTAAAACTAAGCCAATAATTTACTTCTACTTTAATACCTAACTGGATACTTTAAAGCAGCTCAACTTTAACTGTATGCAGTATTAATGATATTCTGATTATTCTAATTATGTAATTGAGAAATGCATCATTAAATATGTGCCAATTAAATATGTGCATTGTATGCATTTCAAATGCCTGTAATTTGATATCAAAAGCCAGTAATGCACACAATACTTACACACATATCGAAAAACACACATTGAACAATTCGCAAATTAATTAAAGCGTATAAATAAATTTTGTGCGCATTTGGCATGGTTTTGGTCTTGGCCTTGACATCTCATTATAATATACTCGTATATATATACATATATATGTATATATGAACATATACATACACACATATGTATATATAATGCATAAGCAGCTCTATTTATGTATTTACCGTCCAATTAAATTTGGAAATATGGAAAATAATGCAGTTAATGAAGGCGAGCGTTGATCCGCGAATTGGTTGACTTAAAATGGTTTTAAGTAAATATACATATTGTGATAACATATCCTAATTATTGCAAAATATTTAAATAGAAAAAAAATAATGATAATGATAATGATAATGAGAATGATAATGATAATGATGATGATAATGATAATGATAATGATAATGATAATGATAATGATAATGATAATGATAATGATAATGATAATGATAATGATAATGATAATGATAATGATAATGATAATGATAATGATAATGATAATGATAATGATAATGATAATGATAATGATAATGATAATGATAATGATAATGATAATGATAATGATAATGATAATGATAATGATAATGATAATGATAATGATAATGATAATGATAATGATAATGATAATGATAATGATAATGATAATGATAATGATAATGATAATGATAATGATAATGATAATGATAATGATAATGATAATGATAATGATAATGATAATGATAATGATAATGATAATGATAATGATAATGATAATGATAATGATAATGATAATGATAATGATAATGATAATGATAATGATAATGATAATGATAATGATAATGATAACAATAATGATAACGATAATGATAATGATAATGATAATGATAATGATAATGATAATGATAATGATAATGATAATGATAATGATAATGATAATGATAATGATAATGATAATGATAATGATAATGATAATGATAATGATAATGATAATGATAATGATAATGATAATGATAATGATAATGATAATGATAATGATAATGATAATGATAATAATAATAATAATAATAATGATAATAATAATAATAATAATGATAATAATAATAATAACAATTATAATAATAATCATAACAATAATTATAATGATAATAATAATGGTGACCATGATCATAATAATAATAGTAATATTAGTAGTAATAATTATAATAATATATACATTTCAAGTAAAGTTAAGCATTTATCCTTTAATTTTAAATTGTTGCCTGATCAACGAAATTGTTGCAATAAGTGGACTTGTTTAGCAACTAATTGAACAACCCTCGCAGGTAATTCAGCAACTGCCATACACCGAAAATGATGCATTTTGAGTGATGTGCGAATCCAGGAAAATTATGATGTTCATGATGCGACTGTGACCGATGTGGAGATTTGCCAAAAAGAGAAGACAAACAATGAAGTAAAAAAAACAATGACACTGTAGAACATGTATTTTGGGTTGTATTATGGCTGCAAGCATTTACTGTGATGGGTGCGGTAAATGTGGGCGTTGTGGCAGGCAAAGTGGCATGGCCCCAATTGCGCTGAAAAGTATGCTTCATAAAATGTGAATGCGCCACAGACACAGAATGGCAGCCACATAAATGGGAATTAATTGTTTAGCAACACGCAAAGAGACGGCTGCTTAATGCAGCAGCAAACGGACAACTGAAAAACATATTTAATTAACAAACAAATGATGTTGAAAAGCACAGCTAACATACCTAACCAACCCGCCCGTTTTACCCTGCTTCTCCTCCTGCATTTCAGGCAACCGCATTGCAAACAGAGTCAGTCATAAAATTAAGAGCGAAGCCAAATTATTTGGCCATAAAATTGTCATAAAATATGCGCGTCAAGGCCGATTAGGTACTGCGTTAGCTTAGGTAATTTTCTGTCAGTCTTTCAATAATACACACACACACACACGCACACACACATGCATCACAAAGATGTACACACACACTTTGGCAATTGTTAAATGAAAATCGCAACTGCGTCAAGTTTTTTGCCGGCCATAAATTAGCGCACAGTAAAAGGCATTGAGACGCAAGGCATTTCGTAAAACTTTTATCAGTTCCTTTTATGGCATTGCCTGCTGTCTTCTGCCCTTCTCCATCTCCCTCGCACTCGCACTAGCAGTCGCGCTGTGTTTGTGCTGCTCTTTCCAGCTGCCAAGTGAGCAGCAGCATTGACTGATTATGGCAGGCAAATGAGCGCGTCAAGTGCCAAACCAAACCAAAGCAAAGGAAAGGCAAATAAAGTTGCCTTCAGCTGGCTTATAGTAGGTGACTGCAGGGTGGGGGCGGGGGCGGGTGCTGCAGAAGGGACAGAAGACATTGAAATTGATAAGCCTTAAGTTCGTCTACTCACACACACACACACACACACACTCGCACACGTATTTGTGTATTTTATGTTTATTGTTTTCTCACACACATACACACACACATACGCCGGGCCAAATAAAAACATATATGTGTAGCATACTTAGCAGCGCCTCGGGCCCTGATGCTCTCTTTGCAAAGGGGCCTGACACCTTTGACATTGCCTTGAAATTCATGCCGCACTTTAAAATTTATTGTTGCACTCTCAGGGCAAACAATATTTCAGCCACAGTCGCAAACAAGATGGATTAGTTAGCAACTATACGAGTATATGCTTGTTGACTTGACGTCAACTTGCTTCAATATAATTGCGATAATTGATGATGGCATTATGGCTCAATGTTAAATTACATAATTGTATTTATAATAGCTGCTTATACAGTTTTGCTATTATCAGATAACTCAAATGAATTGTAAATAATATTAAAATATATTTTTGAGTTGGAATTAAATTGGCAAACACTTTGTTTTTTATTTGTTTTCTATTTCTCTCTAAATGCATTAAAGTTCTTTCCATATCTCCACTCAACCGATTGTGTAACAGCATCAAATCTTCGGCTTTTCATTTGAAAATGCTTTTCCAGTTTTCCTGCTGTCGCTTTACCATGCCGTCTGCTTTACCATGTCCTTTTATTTGTCACTGGCTTATGACTATAAAAAAATATTTGCGCTCACTTTGTCTATCCATTTTATATGCGACAGTGTGTGCAAGTCTGCGATTGTGACTCTCTGTGTCCGTGTCTGTGTCCGTTTCTCTGTATGTGTGTGTGTGTGTGTCTGTTTATGTTTTACCAATTGGCTTTTAAGGGCCTGAGACTTTCATTTCCAGTCAACAGCGGCATTTTTTATTATTTTTCAAGCAAGCAACTTTAAAAAAACAATTTGCAGCTCTGCCAGAATTTCTCAGCTGCTCATCCGAGTCTTTAAATCAGTTGCTCGACTATCTTGATCACTTGTAATGGCCATGAAATTTGCCAGTCGATTGGACAGCACAATAAATCGCTTTGCATGATATGCAAAGAGTATTAAAATTTAAATCATTTGTTAACAATTTCCATAACTCACACAATTGCACTTTATTGTCATAAGTCATTTGATTATTAGTTAATGAAATTGATGTGTAAGCGTTATCAATACGAACTCTAAATGGCATTTCTCATAAAAACGACCACTATGTATATTGTGCAGTCGTTGAAGGAAATGCAATTAATGTTTTCGGGTCGATGCAGAGCCACAGGAAATGGCCAATTGTGGATACGAGTACGAGTTTGCTTCACTCGTAACGCAGATAAACTTTACCCTAATTGCGCAATTATATCATTTGAATGTGTGCCGGCGCAATTGGCAATGCGAAACAAGAAATTACACACATTTCAACGGCTTGCAATGAAGATTTAATTCCCTACCCGAGTGAGATTTATAGCACTGAGTGGGTTGTACTAAAAGATTTATAATAATGGAGTTTACTTGGGGAAAAGCAAAAGAATTACGCAGCGTACATTAAGAATATTTAAAGCAAATAATTAATGCATTAACACATTCATTACTCCATCAAGGCATTGTGACATAGTGCACTGCAGTTCATCGGCCTGATTGCCAATAAATATGCCAGCATTTTTACAGAAAGCGGTCAGAGACGCCCTTATAGCATTTTGCACGACTGCACGCCTTGTTGTATAGCATGAATAATAATACCCTTTCGCTGAAGTGTATTTAAAAAGAGGTGTGGAATGCCAGAGGGGAATACCGTAATGTGAATACCAAATACGAGTAGAAATGGAAATGGAAATGGAAATGGGGAAATGAGAAAATGGAAATGCGAAAGCTAATTATTTTAATAGTGCCAATCAAGCCAATTTACACACAGTGGGAGACATGGACATTCAGGACAATTGTCATCAGCGTGTCAGCGCAACAGTTGTGCCCCGTTCCGCTCCCCCTCCCTCGCTCCGCGACTTCTCACAGCGTTGGAGCGTGCGAATAATTGCATACTTTTGTGCATAAGTGTAAGCGTAGACCAAGCGAAGTCTGCTTTGCTTAACCTTTGACAATACTCATATTATGGCGCATAGTTGCGGCACTCAAAGTAATTACACTCTGTCTATCTCTCGCACTCACTCACACTCGCTCTCTCTTACTCTAACTAAGCCCAGTTCCTGCCCACTTCCCCTCATCTTGGCTTCATCCTGTGCTCATTCTTATGCTCAGCCTTGTGCTCCGCTTAACGCCAAAACCTTAAGCGGAAATTGATTTTGCAAGCCGATGGCTGATCAACTTTTCCACAATATTCACAGCAGTTTCGAATACTCTGACAAAACTAAAGTTATAACTGATTGATGACTCTGCGGCTAGATACAATATTTATTTAAATATTATTAATTTAAGCATGTGTTATAAATTACTTAAGTACGCTTGAAAAGTATTTAAAATACTTGTATTTTAATAATTCATACAAGTATTTTAAGCTAGCTTATTTCAAATTAGTTGTGCCTTTTTGTTGACTTTATTTATGGACACAATTTATATTTTAATATATAATATTATATATTAATTCGAAACAAATTTAAATTGACCTGAAAAATATATAAATATTATAATATTTAACACAAGTATTTTAAGCTATTTTATTTTAATGACTTATTGACTTTACTGCTAGACGTAATACTTATTTTTATATTTATTAATTACAATATGTATTACACATTAATTAGAGACAAGCTTAAATGCACTTCAAAAATATTTAAAAAATTATATTATTTAATGCAAGTATTTTAAGCTAATTTATTGCCAGCTTGACTTTAGTTATAGACACAATATATATTTTACTATTGTTCTATTTAATATTATACATTAATTATAAATGATTAAAATTTTAAACTATTATAATATATAATATATTATACATAAAGTATTATATACGTAAAGTATTGTAAGCTAATTTATTTGATAGAACATTTGAAAGTGTGCTTTCGCTTAGCCTTTTGGCGTTGACTTTCTTTTCATTTTATTTGATTTTGCAACTTGGGCTCTGCCTATCTGCTTCTGCTTTCTGCTTCTTTATTGGGTAAGAAGACAACTATAAAAGCGCAAAAGACGATGAGTACGGGCGGTTTTGCACGGCTGGCTTGGCGCCTCTACAAATTGACAAGTTTCAACTCGAGTGTGCAGTCAAAGAGCGTCGAGTCTGTTGGGCCGAGTTTTGTGGGTTCTCTGTGTCGATGTCGATGTCGATGTCGATGTCTATGACTATGTGTGTGTCTATGTCTGTGTCTGTGTCTGTGTCTATGCGGGCAACGGCTGTTAGCAATTGTTGGGCTATGCACTGCAACGCCTTGTGGAACGCCCACTGCTGCAGTGCCGCTCGTTTGCTAAGAGTACATTGCTCAGTTTGTTGGCGTCGGTCATTGACTCACTGGCACGGTGCAATTTTCAACAAATCAGCCCCGGTAGCGCCACCAAACGAACCGAACCAAAGCAAACCAAACCAAACCCAAACAAAGTGAAATGAAGCAACCCAACGGCCCCCGATCAATTGTCAATAGCAACACACAAATTCAAAGCGACATGAATTTTATACGAGATTGCCGCTTGATGACAGTGCAGGGCAGGGTGGGGGCGATGGGCGATGGCTCAAATGATAGCGAAAACAGCTGTTGGCTGTGCCAGGCAACAGCATTGATTTTGGTCAATGGCCTGTGGCCAGGCCAGTAGCCTCACAAACTGAATTGAATTCTTGACTAACTGCGAATGCTCTGCCCCGCTGTTCTACTGGCTGCTTGCGTTAGGCACAAGCTAAGTAATTGAATGCTTTACTTACTGACTAAATGCCCCAAGGGCAAGCTGACTCACTAACTGACTGACTGCCTTACTGACTGACCACCTACCTTACTGATAGACCATATACTTTACTGGCTGACTGTCTTACTAACCAGCTGACTGCTTTTCTGATTGACTGACTTTCTGACTGTCTGACCTTACTGACAGTCAATCTGCCTTACTGACTGATGCCCTACTGCCAGCTGCCTACTTTACTGACTGACTGACTGCCTGATAACCAACTGTACTGTCTGCTTTACAGACTGCAGCCGTTGTGGAATGACTGACTGACAGACTGTTTGAATGATTGAATGACTAACTAACTGCCTTACTGGCTAACTGACTGACTGATTGATAGACTAACTGACAAGATGTGTTACTGACAGACTGACTGATTGATGGACTGCCTGATAACCTGCCTTACTGACTAACTGTCTACTTGCTTAACGAACTAAGTAACTGACTGCTTAAAGTATTGACTGACTTTTCTACTGCCTCCTAAGCTGACTGATTGACGAACTGACTAACTGATTGACTGTCTGACAATCAGCCATACTGACAGCCTGTCTGTCTGCTTGCGCTACGAACTGACTAACCGACTGCCTGTCCTACAGATTAGTTGACTACTTTACCACCTGCCCTTTGCTGCATTCCATATGAACTAGCTAACAGGACTGACTGCCTCACTGACTAAGTAACTCTCTCCCTAGCTCCGTCTAATTCTCTCTCGTTCTCTGATTTGCTCATAATCGAAAGCATAAAGTACAAAACAGACAACTGTACTTAAAAGTTGTAATGTTTAACGGTGCGTATGATTAATCTCAGTGCTGGGCAGCTTTTTAAGTGGCAACGAATGGGCTTAAAGCGCTAAACGTGCCACGCCCCAAAAGGGCCAAATTCATACAGCTCACATTACAGCCAAAATAACTTGCCTAATTGCAAATTAGCACAAAAATTGAAAATGAAATGCCTGACAATCTCATGGGCCCTGCGTACTAATTGCCAACTTGTCTCTAGAGGCAATCACACACACACACACACCATCACAATGCCATATTGATTTTTGCTGTTGAGTTCTCATGTCTCGGAAGAGCTCATTGAAAGACAATGCATAGGAATCCCCCAAACATTATACGAGCCCCGATCCCAATTTGAGTCAGCCATTGCTCAGGCATTGCGACTCACAGGAGTCGCAGTCATTTGCATATATAGCTCTTCACAATCTTCCCCAGTTCTAATTGCGAGTGGGGAGCAACTCAATGCTATGGCAGCTGCAGCTGTTTTCTGTTGTTCCCAGCTTGTCTTACATGGCAGGGGAAGGGGGGTGAGGCCAACAATTCAATGATGATATGTTTCGTCTTTTCAAATTGAAATGACAACTTGCAAAATACCTTGGAATTAAAGGCTAAAGCTAATGAGCTTAGTGAGTCTTAGCAGTGCAGTAATAAACTATTGCTGTTAACAAGAGAAGAGTGTTAACAGTGCAGTCAATAACAGTGGCTGTAAAACATAATAGATATATTTACAGAGTATCGATGCTCATTATGTTAACAGAAGTGCAATTTACAGCAACATTACGACACACTATTAAAGAGTGAAAATAGTGTTAACCGTGCAGTCAATAACAGTGGCTGTAAAACATAATGGATATACATATGTACATATGTGCAGAGACGAGAAACTCATTATGTTAACAGAAGTGCAATTTACAGCAACATTACGACACACTATTAAGATCATGCTAAGTATTAACAGTGTAGTTAAGATCTATTGCTGTTAACAAAAAAGAGTGTTAACAGTGCAGTCAATAACAGTGGCTGTAAAATATAATAGATATACATATGTACAGAGTCAGTCATGCTAACTTAACAGCATGGGAAGATAGCAGCTGCTATTGAAAGCATATTCCACTGTTAAATGCAATTAGCATTTAAAAATAATTGCAAGTGCTAATTACAGAGCATACGACTAAAGTATATGGCAACTTGAAGAAAGAAAGAAATTTGTAAAGTACATATTCTATAAGACCTCAGCGCAGTTGGCAGCCGGCAACTGGCAGGCAGGTCAAAAGGGTATTTGTTGTTTGACATGCTCATTCTTGTATTGTCCTGTATTGTCTTGGGCCAGCAACAAACAAACTCACCAATTGACAGACTGACAGACTGACTGACTGAGTGCGCTGCCAGGGTAAGGTTTAGCAACTAAACTCGACTGTTGACCCGAGACTGGGTTACCTTGACTTGGTTTCCAGCTCGCAGCTCACAGCTCACAGCTCACAGCTTGTTTTCAATGCGCTGACGCTTCGATATCCTTGAACTTTATGGACCGCTGCGGGGCTGAGCTGCGGAGCTGAGCGCAGACGCTTGTTTACACATCGGTGCGACTACATTTTGTATAGGCTGTGAAATGTTTGTTTGTTTTCGCTTTTGTGTTTTGGGGCGTAAAACGACGAGTGTTGAGCACATTTGCATCTTTTTTTTTGGGGTCAGGCGCAACAATAACTAAACGCCAAGCCAGGCCACGCACCAAGCAATAGGCGTGAGACGTGCAATGGGAGTTGTGAGGCACGAGGCATGTATCATGCGGATGAAGAAGCCGGCTGCAATCTCATTTAAATTTTTATCTCTTCCGCGCAAGGATTAGGGCTCCGGATACATGAGTCACCAATTTGTCAGATTAAAAAGACGCGACATAATAAATGTACCGAATTAATTGCCAGGCAAGGGCAAAAGTAAAGCTCGTACCTAATAAATTGCTATTAAAAATGAAGTGCCCCATTTGAAGTATAAAATGGAGAACGCAAAATGTGACTGAAAATTAACGATGGCAACGACAACGACAATGACTCTTCGACGTCGTCGTCGACGTCAACGATGGCAACAACGAACGTGTGAGGTGATAACGTGTTAATTTTACTGTAGATTCCCATTTAAAAGTCAGGGCAGCATACGAGGCGTATGCTTAATGTGTGCGTAAAGGACGCAATCACATTGACATTGACATTGACACACAATAAAGTATAGCAAAATAACTGCAAGAAACTTGAGCCCAAAGTTTCAAATGAATAATGCCTTAAACAACTTGCATCAATCATTTAGCCAACATAATGCCTTAATTGCAACTTTAAATTGCGCATTTTCTAAATGAATAGCCAGAGGCATCTAACACATGTATATGTACTTATGAGTACTCGCTTGCATTTTGTTTAAAGTGCGTGTCATAATCATTGACACGGCAATTACTCGGCACTGTGAAACGACAAGTAATTGCAATTTGCGCCATGCCAGAGGGAGAGCTGCAAGTGTAAGAGAAGTAGTTTGACGGTGCTGAGCAAAAAAATTACGACGAAAATGTGACAATAAAATAAACAAGCGAACGAAGCATAATGGAAGGAAAAATTGTGGGAAATAATAACAAATCTGTAAGCAAAATAGGTTTCTTTTTATTATTGTTATTAAGTAAGTTAGTTTGTGCCAAGCATGGCAAAAGTATTTGCCAACCGAATAGTAAAAGCTTATTTAGAAAAGTAAATGTAAAATGGCAGCTTAGCGACAATGTGAAAGAAGCCAAGAGAGCTGAGAGAAAATTACTTAACTAAGCGAAAGAACTACAGAGAAAATAAAAGCGTGGCAGAGTTGTGTTAAATATTTATGAGAAAAGCATTGGAAAGAATGTAAGCAAGCCGTATTTTAGGTTTAATTCTGACAGCTTGCTTTTGTTGGCGGCAGCAAAATTGAAATTTAAAAGCGTTTTGAAGTTTCATTGAAGTCGATGGCAGGCAACAAATGAAATATTGAGCATTAGGGCCGCAGGGCCGCCGGGCCAGCCTGCCAAACTGTGAACAATCCTACTCGTTCTCGTTCGCGTTGTCGTCTCCAATACCAATACCAATTGCAATATACCCAAACCCAAACACATCCAGACGAACCCATTATTCGTGCCCCGACTATTGATGAAGCTCAAGTCGCGCCTCTCTTTGGCTGTCGAGCAATTGAACACAGGCGGCGCGTGCGGTCCACAAAACCCAATGGCTTCTCGTGTGAGCAACTTGCGGTCGAAATTTACACCTGCGCAGTATTCACGGAATGTGGCAGCAGGTTGAATGACAAAAGCGGCTAAATAGGGTCTGCGCTTTAGTTAAGCAATGGGTTTTAGTTGTTTAAAAGTTAACTGCTGCTTTCGCTACTGTGTTTTTGCCAACAAAACCGTCACAATTTCGCCAAAGAAACAACTTAAAATCTCAACTGATACTTTGTACTTGGCCTGCTTAAGCTGTACTGTTTTATGGAATGCGCTTTTGATTGTATCTAAGCAGGTTGCCTTTGGTGGGTCTTTGGCTTTGGTTTTGGCTTCAGTTTTTAAGTCCATCAAATGCTGCCAGCCTTCATTTTTTAATGCCGCAACGCTGTTATTCATTAAGTTTAATGAGTTCATTTGAATTTGAATGGATGGTGGGCGCTAAGAAAATGGAATTGAGCAGCATGAGAGGCAAGGAAATGGAAGGGAAGCCAAGCCGAGTCGAGCTGATGCCAAACTTTAGCAAAAAGCGGACGATTTGTGGACGGCAATTTTAAAAGGCTTGAAATTGAAGCAAGTCTACAGGCTAATTGACAGCCTGCGAGCCCAATTTTGGGTCCTCCCACTTGGGTCCTCTCCCCAGCCTACCCTCCTTTCATCTCCTTTCATTTTGTCTGTACTCTACTCCTGCCCAGGGCCTTTTTGCAAACTGTTTGCCAGTCAGAGCTCAGAGCTGGGTGCTGCGAGTAGCGAGTTGCCAGTTGCCAGTTTCCAGCTGCCATGCAACTAATTCAATTAGCGTCGCTAATTTCGGCTCTATTAGCTGACAAGCTGCTGTTTGTCGTTGAATGTGCGAAGCTGCTTTTGACGCACTCTCTCTCTCTCTTTCTCTCTTCGCAAATAGTAGCACTTAACACTTTTCCCGCGCGATTTTCCACAAATCTAATAACTCAAACTGCTGTTGAATATCACAATGTGAAGACTAAGTACTCTGAACTCCAAAAGTGGCCAAAACTATGTACAGATTGTTGCTAATGTTCATCAAGAATACCTTTTGTCTTGGCCTAAAGTTGCAGCTTACCTTTTTAGAAGTGACACTACTACTTTTCTTTTCTTATGGCCTTATTCAGTTAGCCCAAACACTTTACAGATAAACAGTATTTATTTGTCAA
This sequence comes from Drosophila pruinosa, assembly GCA_018150935.1. Taxonomy (NCBI): domain Eukaryota; kingdom Metazoa; phylum Arthropoda; class Insecta; order Diptera; family Drosophilidae; genus Drosophila; species Drosophila pruinosa. The sequence continues at coordinate 14,475,333 of JAECWR010000194.1, read as the reverse complement.
AGTGGACTTGATCAATATAAATATAATATTAACTTTTGAAGATGGACTTTTTTTTATAATAACAGCCAATGGATAACCAGACCCAGCCTGATTTTGTAATCTAATAACATACTAATTAAATATAATTAAAATTTTATTTTTATATAAGTAATTTAAGTTTTATTTCAAGTTTATTCACTTAATTTTCTTATATATAATTTGGTATTCTTTATAAATGTCATAGAATGTTCGAACTTTCAAAGTATTGTAAATTTAATTTACAAATAAATACAACAAATTTATATATGAAACTCTATCAGTTAAGGTGACAAATTAATTTGTATATTTCCAATTTTGAAAAATTCCTCTTACAATTGACATTTTTGTACATTTATAAGAAAACAAATTATGTGTGTTTGCCTTTTGAATATGAATCCATTGCAATTACAATTTATTCTTGTGGCAACTTTACAAATGAATATGAAACTCTCTCAGTATTGACTGTAGCTCATATATACTCGTAGTATGTACATATTGTCGGATATACACTCGTATAATATATGGGAGTATGGTGGCAAATAGATTGGTTGTTGACAAAACTTTTTGCGCTGACAATGCTGTGACAACATTTTCAACATTTTTAATTGCCAGCCACAGCAACAGGCATTTAAATTGCAGTACAAGCCACAGCTGAAGCAACCACAGCAACAACAACAACAACAACAACAATTCAAAAATAATTTACCCGTTTTGCGGGCACGCACAGCAGAAAGTTCCATATGCTAAACTTTTGACTCAGTTTATTTGGCTACCCCGTAGTCGAAAAGAGCATCAAAAGGGTATGCTGCACTGAAGAGGCTATGTTATAGAAAATATAGATGCATTAAAGTATCCTCAATGTCAAATAGTTCTCAAATAGATGCCAATAAGAGTAGTCCACTTTATAGTAGTTGAACCAAAATTCTATATATAATAAAGTCGAGTATAGAGTATTTAATAGTCTGCTTAAACTACTTTCAGCTTAACGTTCTGTGTACACTTTTAGCATAAGAAATTCGTTTCAATTTCCTCATTATTATTGCTATTTTCCATTCATGAGCAGTCGAACATTTTGCAAGATAATGAAATAAATTCAAACTCAAATTGAAGTCAAGACAAGACTGCAATATTTCTGGTATACAGCAGCAAACATATTTAATATTCAACGCCTTGTGCCAATAAATCGAGCACACTCTTTCAGCTCAGTTAAAACCACTCTGTTCGTTTAATATCGCACATCAACTACCAATTACCGTGTTTTGCACTTTGCACCCTGGGGAGAAGTGTATTTTTAGTGGCGACTAGCAATATTCAAAGCTAAAAATACCCGTCTTCTTTTTTTTTTTTTGCCTTTCATTAAGAACATTTCATAAGGTAGACGTGCGTGCATATAGGAGAGTTTTATGATGCGTTTCTAAGCCTCACACATACAATGACATACAGCAAGCGTAGGCGCAGGCACGCGCCCATGTTTGCTCCAATGAGGGGGGGAGGGGGGAACAGAAACAGCAGGGCAAAGGTAGGGGTATTAAAGGAAGCGGTAATACACGTGCTGCGGCGAATCGATTAAATTTCCTTAATGCCAAACCATAAATTTTCAGTTGTTTTACCATTGTCAACGACCCTTCAACCCAAAACACACACACAGTCAGAGATAGAGACTGGCACATAGATACAAATACACACTCACACTCACAGTCGCAAAGTAAAATAAAATAAAATTATGTCTAACATCACATAGTCGAGTTCAGTTGACTCTTTGTCAGAGTTAAGTGCCATACTATGAGAGCATTATATGAGCACACAAGAGTGCGTGTGTGTGTGTGTGTGAATAACCGTTATGCATGTTTTTTTTCTGCTTGCTTGCCTTTTCGTTTCTTAAAGCGATTTCCCTGCCTTTTTTTATTATTTTGCCCAGCGAAATGAGAGATTTGTGCTGAGATTTACGCGCCACACAAAAATGAACTTGTGTAAATTTATGTGCATTACAAGCACTCACACACACACACACACACACACACACACACATACAGATGTAAACACATCCACATATATAGTTTGGAATCTTGAGCCTAGTGGCGCTTCAAATGAAACTCCTCCTCTGTTAAGTAACTAACGCCATTAGCTGCTTAGTTTTTGGGACTTTTCCGCATCCTGGACTCCTCCTATATCACTCCCTCCCCCGCTCTCCTCTCTCTTTTCTACATGTAGTTCTCTTTGGATGGCTGGAGCTGGCATTTTTATTGCAGCATTCCTCAAAGCAACATCAAAGTATTTGTGCAAAATCTGCGCTTAAGTCGGCTTTGGCTACTGGCTACACGCCTAGTGAATGATAGGGGCACAACACACACATACACACACCCACATATACACATGTATGCAGTTGTAGTGGCGAACGTAACCTTCATATGTATCCTTGCCATCTGGCTCTTTTAATTTGTCACCATCTACAATGTACAAAGGAGCTGTTGCTTCTGTCCGAAGAAAATTGAAAATGCGCAAATAACTGAGAATTCAACTATCGCAATGGCCACAACACAGTCCTAAGTCGATTAGGCTCTTACATTTATTTATTTTCTTATTTATTTATTTATATCTGCAATCGTTGCTGGCCCACAAAATTCCACACAATAAATGCTCACTTAAAGATTTAATTGGAATCACTCTCGATGGAGTTTGATAGATAATTTAATTTGGAGAATCATGCTCCATTTGTATATACTATTTTTTGAATAGAAAGTCAAAGTCAAAAGTCAATGGGTCTATTAGCTCTAGGCGAACTTTTGGCTGACATCACTTGCAAAAGTTCACAAGACCCCCAATATAGTGTATTAAAACATATTAAAAGTGATTTTACATTGGGGATTTGATGTCAATAAATATTTATAAGGCGTGAAAAGCCATCTGCATATATTTATGCAATGAGAAGACACGTGGTGTTTATGTGGTTTATGGGAGAATCGGCTCATTTGCTCAGCTGAGCTGAGCGCTGGAAAGTATGCTATAATTTTTATACTTTCAAGTTGGCGCTTAACAAAATTGATGCGAGAATGCCCCGTACTTCGATGGGGCGAGCTGAGTGTTTTCCATAAAAATTACCAATAAATTATGAATATTTATATGCAATTTTCCAGCCCAAATACAAGTACTCGTGCAAGTCATTTGTGACTGCTTTCAGCAAAATGTTCTTCTTCAAGCACATGAATATGCAATGAGCAGACGGCTTGTCATTAACTTAAAACAGAACAACAACAACAAGAGCGCCGAAAAGAAAATAATGTAGGAAAAACATAAAACAATTTGCTTGTTGTTGACACCTCAGGAATCAATATAAACACCTGTGACCTGCCTCAACTGCTTTGGGCTGAGAGAGAGAGAGAGAGAGAGAGTAGACGAGTAGCAGTGTGTGGGACAAAATGTTAATTATTTCATTTGCCAGTCCCTTGACTATATGCATATTAAAATTGACAGTGATTGCAAGCGGGTATATAGGACTATGGACTCCTCGACTTGACAACTAAGCAGCATTTTAAAGGGTATTTCGACTTCGCTAACTGCAAGTAAAAGTTTTGACTTTTTGTTTTGTTATCTGCGCTCGCATTTATTAATTAAAAGAGGTCACAACTTGGGTTTGATTGTATTTGTCAGCTCAAATTAGAATAGTATTTAGCACACACACACACAGCACACAGCACACACACACACACACACACACACGCATAGATACTCACGGTGCCGCAAAAGGCAAATAAGCGGCCAATAAAAATATTATTAATATGCCAACGACACACAATCCTCGACTTTTTGGCATCCGCCTTGCTGATGTCCGCTGCGGTGTCGTGACATAGCTGTGCACACACACACACACACACACACACAGGCATGCTTGCTGATAGGCAGACAGGAAAGTTAGCAGCTAGTCGTAGTCGAGCACAGCGCATCAGCTGGGTGTGTTTTGGCCATAAATTTATTAACTTAGTGTCACATTTATAGCCACATTTTCTAACCGCCAGCAACAGCAGTAACATTCGAAGGACATCAACACACACCCACACACCCACACACTCACACACACTCGCTAACGCACATTAACAGCAACAGTTCTCAACCCCCTTCCATTTGGGCCAAATGTAATGCCAACAAATTGCTTTAAAATACACCCCATAATGTCTAATTGATTGACCGGTTGAGCGTGAACATCGTCGCTCTCTGGCAAATTGTCAAGTGGCTCAGACACAAATTATTTTAGCTCATTGACATTATATCGATATTTATTTAAATTTGTTAAGCAAGCAAAACAGTTAATTAACGCTTGTACTTGTAAGATGTTCAAATTCCAATTAATGCATGTATTTTCGAGTCTGCTAATCTAAGCCAACCAAAAGTTGTTTGCTTTCAAAATGTTGCCTTTCATTTGCTGTAATCCTCTAAATTGTTTAAGCCACTTACAAGCTTTAATCAGTCTTATTACCAGAACATTTCTGTATCTCATTTTAAAGGCATTTCCAATTTACACAGTCACTGAATTATAAACAGTCAATTACAAATTACATCAATGTAAATGAAGACCAACAAAACAATGAGTTGACAAATTCAGTTTTTAACTTATGCATTATGCATTAAATTTAAGCATATTAAAAGTCAACTCGAATCGATCTTTGCCATTGCCAAAAAGCTGCACAGAAAGGTGAAATAAAATACAAGTTTTGCAAGTTTTCAAATGGAAATTTGTAAAGTTTTTAGTTTACTATATGCTATAATAGTGGATTCCATATACAAAGCACTCTTTGTACTACACTACTTTAACTTTCTGGCATTTAACTCAATTTAAGACATTGCCTTTTCAACAGTTTATAACGACACGTTTACATTTGATGCTTCAGCTGAATTTTCCAACGAATTTAAAGTTTGGCACCCACAAAATACAAAATACAAAATACACACGATACGAAACCTTTTATTGCCATTTTTTGAAGTTTTCTTTTCCTCGAAATTCATTTTTTATTTTGGGAGGGGCATTTCTAAAGTCTCAGTTGAGTGCAATTTGTTTGGCTTTAATTTCAAATATGCAAGTGATATTTTGAGAACGTCGAGCACCTGTTGTCCAATGGGGTTCGCACTTAGTTCTTATCGCGTACATTGATTGGCCTTTGCACACAACACACAACACACAACACACAACACACACATATTGTCCTGGGGCTACCGAGTAGGCATTTTGTTTGATTGTTTTTATTGTTTATCGAACGTGTGTTGAAACAGATGTACAGTTCAATTCAATTTCCCAGCTGGTGATTAATGCGTCAATAAGATAAGCAACTTTCACGTAACAAAATAACAAAATAACAAAAAGGACAACGACATTCAACAACATTCAACATTCAAACTTACATTGAGCCACAGTAGCAAAATTTGTAACCGTTAAACAAAATTTTTCAAATTGGGCGCTCCAAAAAGCGTTGCATACCGCACGACGCAACTTCGAGCAATCACAACAAATAACAACAATAACAATCTGTATTAGAGTTCACTTGAAAAACAAAACAAAAAAATTTTGACAAATGAATCAGACAACAATAATAACAATAATTGATTTGAATTCTTGTGCTAAACGTTTCCTAGCAGCCTCTGTCGTTTCCTTTTGCTGGGCACGAACTAACGGCAACGCAGTCTCGCGACCAACTGAGGCGCCCCAAACGGCAGCACCAGCATTTAAGAAGCAGCTGAAACAGTTGTTGCTTATCGGTGTTCGGCTAGGGGGCAAGCGGGAGGCATAGGGATGGCTGTCTGGCAGCATAGGCAAACGAGCAGAATGGAAACGCACCTCGCCGGCAGCGGCATTTTGTAACGGTTTAAACAACTGCTATCGCAGTTAATAGCTTCAAAAGCACAGTAAGCAACAGAGCTTTAAGCTCGCCAGCCCGTCCTGCATTTACATCTGGCAGTGCTGTCCAAAGAGCGCGCTGATAAAGAGAACATTGCCTGTGCCACTCTGATTTTGACAGTTGCTCTTTTACTCGCTCTCTGTTTACGTAGGCGAATAGAAGACAGAGAGCGCGTTAATGCCAACTCAGGGAACCAGTCCAATATTCAATTCAATTCCCATCAGCTGTGAACTAAGGAACTGGTTCAGCATTCTTAAGACATTATTAGCTCAACTATTCAAATTGTAAAAGACATTTAATATCAAGTTTAAATTTCATTTGTATAATCGTACATAAGTTCGCTCTCTGCCCACGTACGCAAATGGAAGACAACTCAGTGAACCAGTACAATATTCAATTCAATTCCCATAAGCTGTGAACTGGTTTAGCATTCTCAAGTAATTAACTCAACTATTCAAATTGCAAATGGCATTTAATATTTGATTTAAATGTATAGTGCTTAATCCTACACTAAACAATAAATAGCAAAATCAAGAGAAGAAATGTTAGATAGGAAACAGATAACAATAGATAAAGGAACTTCATGTTAACATTAAAAAAAAAAGTTTAATATTGTATTTAAATTAAAACTAAATTTAACTCTTACCTACCAATTTAATTGAACATTAATAAATTTGAAGTGCACAAATAAAAAAATTGTATTGAAAACGCATAGAGATATTTCTTAAATATATGAGCTATGTATTTTAAATTAAAGGTTTACAATTTACCGCTATAAAATTAAAGTTAGTTACTTAGACTTTATTATTTGGCCACACTACGCTCTCAATAAAGTCCAAGTAAGCTGCGACTCGTGTGTAGAGTCCCGGAGTTTTCGTAGCACAACCGTAACCCGCCGATACGATACCCAGTATGCTGTACTTGTTGTTAGCAACATTACGCTCGAGCATCAACGGACCACCGGAATCCCCCTGGCATGCGTCCGCCTTCTGCACCTCTTCGTCTGCCGCACAGATCTGAGAACTGGTGATGCCATTCTGAAGTAATCGACTGGCAAATGGCAGCTTGGCATAGGAACTGTTGCACAGTTCCAGCGGCACAATATTCAATTTTGTATGTAACAACACATTTGAGCTGGAACGACCTGTTTAATGGAAATGGAATTGTTTAAATTAAGTTGTGGATAAAATATTTGATCAGCGACTATATCGTACTGGTCTGATTCATAACGCCCCAACCGGCTACAAAGAGTTTGGAATCTGCAGGTGGATCCACGGGATTTGTTTCCAGACATGCCGGATATACATAATAATCGAATTTGGCCTCCTCGGCCAGCTCCAGTATGGCAATATCATGGTACTTGCTGCCACTCAAATAATCTGGATGAATTGTGACATTTTTCTGTCAACAAAAAAAAAATGTTCAGAAAAAATTAACCATATCACAACCAATTACAACACTCACCGTTACGGCAATATCCTGATAGTGTTCATTCACTTTCTCAATATTTACCGTGCCCAGACGAACATGTTTGATTTCGTACTCGATATTATTGACACAATGCGCAGCAGTCAGGACGTGTCGACTTGAGATCAATGAACCACCGCAATCATACCTGGCTATACCAAGTCTTTCGATCGAAATGGCCGCCATATGAGGATACATACCATTGTCAACTGGAGCGCCGTCAAGGATATGCGTCGTCAGCTGATTTACAATCTCACGATCTGCAATATTTTTACAAGCTGCAAGATAACAATCAACATGTTAAATTGATTTGCAAAACAAAATAAATTGTTTGAGTTCAAGTCAGATTGTGTATATGAGTATCCACTACAAGAAGATAAGGTGATTTAGATATACATATATATTAAAATAGACGGTCAGACAGACAAGTGAAATTCATGCTGAATTCTTCACATGCTTACCTCGCACAGCAGGTCGTTCAGTACCTGGACTGGTATCCAGACGAGTTGTTGACATGGCTTGAGTGGTTCGAGTCGTTGTTGTTGTTGTTGTTGCTGTTGTTGTTGCTGTTGTTGTTGTTGATGTTGTTGTTGTCTCCGTTGTGTCTCTGCAATTGCATAGATAAGTCAAATGAGTATCGATAGCAATAGCACTTTCTACAACTCGGCCCTTACCCTGCATCATCCGTACAGCATTCGGCACTCGGACAGCAGACAATCTCCTCTAGCGGGCCGAGTGAACAGGTGGGCACATCGTCAATAGTCAGTCGGCCCGACTTGATATACTTGTCAATTTGTGGCTCACATTTCGAGGCTGCTCGACAAATGCCCGGCATATTCTCCTTGACCGTACAAGGATCGCCCTCTGCAACGAATCGAAGGTCACCATCGAAATGTTGGCCATGTATAAAATACTTGCATCATGAGCATACCGTCAAGGGCCTGCAGTTGTGGCAAGCCAGTCAGCACAAGGCTGCACAATAGCAGGCTTAATAATCCACTGCAAGTGACTTTCATTCTTCTGGGCAGCGTCACCTTCACTATTTCCACTGATGACTTCAAATTCAAATTGATTGAAATTTCTCACTTCTTCACTTTCCCTCTCTCTAGCACCCTGCACCCTCACTGCAAATTATTCAAATATTATTTTAAATTAAGTGCTATTATATTTGCTACTATAATTAATGTCACATAAATTAACTTATTAGGTTTTAACTAACACTTGAAAATTCTAATGAAAGATATTGTTTAATTTAACTAATTATACTAACTTTATCAATAATAAATAATGTTCTACTAATTTCAAATAGTTTTGTATTTAAGGATATATCATTATAATTAATATATTTTGTAAAATAAACGAACAAGAAAAATAGAAATTATTGTTAATTTAATTTTAATTTAAATTTAAATATAACTCATATAGCTGTCATATAAAGCTGTCGATTTAATTTATTTGCAAATGAGAAAAATTATACAATAAACTGTTTTTTTTTTAACTGTGTATTTCCCAACAATAAAACATGGATGGATTAAAAATACTTATGCGTAAAACACAACGCTACAACAATAAACAACAACATATCCACTATATTATTAAGAGAATTCAATTCGCATATAATGTGTTGTACTATTTTTAAACAACTTATCTAATGAAATCGACTATAAGGTTCTGACTAAGCCAACGTTCTGTAACAAAATCTATTTATTGTTAGATGCTACTGAATGATGAATTTGATAGGAAGTACTCTTTGTGAATATGACTGACATCAGAATGCTTTCATTCAATTAAAATTGTTGATACTTCTTCAATTATTTTTCGAATCTTGTGACATCTAATTACGTATGCTAATTACTTATGAATTTCACTTGTTTTCCAAATAGCAACAAGACAGTAGCGAATTTTTTGCGCTTGAATGATTTTAAAAGGAAACGCAAATATTTTACTTCAATTCTATCAAATACCAAAACTTAATTTTAAAAAATCCAACAGAGCAGCCAAAACCTACAATTTACAAAGTTTATGGAATTTCCCCCTTACTTAGTATGTAATAAGACTATGATTCACAATATTAATTGCATTGAACCCTTTCTCCAGCTGCTGCCAAAACGAATTGTCAAACTCTGCCAAGTCATGCATTTCATATCGATTGTTTATCAAAAATAACACACGTTTCATTAAGTGGTACAAAACAAGAGTGGAGAAATAATAAGGGAAAACATTTGTACAACACATTTCGACTAATTAACAATTTATCTGCCGTATCAGCTGTGATTCTTGAGCCAAAGACAAGCTACCAAATATCTTCAATCCTTTTAGTATATAGCTTCGAGTGTTATTGGAAGATTATGACAAGTACTGTTGAAATTTAAGTGCAAACTTAAGAAAGTCTAGTAAAATTTGAATAGAAACTTGATCTACTGGATACTTTTAAAGTATTGTCAACAAATTTGACGACTAGTTATTGCAACTGTGAACTTCTTGTGAATCTTGCAGTCGACTGCTGAAGATAATCTTGCTTGAATGATAAGTCTCTATTTAAAATTTAAAAACAATATTAAGCTCTTAAAGCGATTAACAAAGTACTCGTAGTTGTAGTTATTGTTATTAATGTCTGGTATAGACAATTACTTACATTTATGTACAGTTGTTTTAACACATTAAGTAAAAGCATAAATTAAATAAAAATGCAGTAGTTAATTGATTAATATTTAGAAATTTCGAAAAGCTTTACCGACTAAATTGAACACATAAAAAAATAATGAGCTGGAAGCACTTTACTATGTTTATCAAATACCATTTATCACTCAATACACAATTTCACCCATTAATAATTTTCTGACTTCTGTTTTTATATATATCATCCGAACCAAATTTTCACAAGTCAGGCTACAGGGTTTAAAAGAGAAGAATACAAAACTCGTGAAAAATGTACAGTACAACAATTGGAAACCGGTGCCTGGCGATTGCCAAGTGCAATACGCAAACGGGTAGCTCGGAGGCTGCTACAACGACGGAGTTGGAGACGAGGATGAAGACGGTGATGATGCAGTCGGAGGCTGTGGCCTGGAGCCTGGGGCAACGGACTACCTCGCAGCAACGCGTCGCTTTGGCAACTGAAGCTGCGATTAGAACTCAAGCGACTTAGACTCAGGCCTAGACTCTGAGTCGGGCCCGGTCCAAAGACTAAAGCAGAGAATTGCACTAAGCGTGGCCGATAACTGCACTACGTCAAAATGGTCAATGTGGTAATAGTGCAATGTTGTCGTTGTTGTTTGGCGTTGAACCGGTTTGTTCTTTAGCATTTCCCAGAATCAAAATACGCTCAGCTCAGCTCAGCTACAGGTACTCATAATCAATCTCGCGCTCATACTCGAACTCTTACTAGTACTCACAATGTAAACACCAAGAGTAAAAAAGCAATAAGAGTACTATGCCTCGAGAGAAATACTGAAATCTCAGAGAAATTTGTGCATTCTGATTTGAATAAAATATATATTCTTGATCAGTCAGCTAATTATGTTTGTTTTAATTATGACCGGAAAAAAAACTGGAAAGTAATTCGAAAAAGAATCGAATAGGGCAAAGAAAAGGATCAGGTGCAATAGCATCGCCATAAGTTTGACCTTAAATAATATATATGTATATTGGCATATATTTACTAAAAATGTGCAGCCAAGGTACTCCTTTCAATGTGATATATTTCAAAGTATGTATATTTTGTAATCAACTTGCGATTAGGCTAGTTTTTTTATATTGAAAATCCATGGCCTCATCTAGTCAAAACTCGACAGACTATTTTTTCTCTTGGGCGAACGAAATTATAATAGAAATTGCTTAAAATAACTTTAAATTCTATTTAAGACGACTGTCTGAGGTCTGCAATAAGAAGAAATATAATCAAAGCTATTACACAACCACCGCTTTCTCTTAAATATTTAGTATATTTTTGGTATATTTATTTAAATTTTTATTTGTTTTAAAGCTACTAGCTCAACTATAATATCAAAGTAGGTAGTTAATGTTGTGAAAATCAAATGCAGTTGCACCGGTTTAGTATGGTAGCAGTAAGTGCAACTTTAAGTATATTTTCGGTATATTTGTGGACTATTTCTCGTAAAATGAAGAATTTTGAATAAATTACAATAGCTAGAAATGTTATTCCTAAAATGTATGAACTGTGTATTTAAAATTGACTTGCTTACAATTTAATGCTATACAATAGAAGATCAATTATAATAGTCGGTTAAACTTTATTATTTGGCCACACAACGCTCTCAATAAAGTCCAAATAAGCTGCGACACGTGTGTATAGTCCCGGAGTTTTCGTAGCACAACCGAAACCAGATGAAACGATTCCCAGTATGCTGAACTTGTTGTTGACAATATCACGCTCGAGCATCAATGGACCACCAGAATCCCCCTGACATGCGTCCGCCTTCTGCCTCACCTCATCCGCCGCACAGATCTGCGAACTTGTGATGCCATTCTGTAAGAATCGACTGGAATTTGGCTGTTCGGCAAAGGAAACATTGCACCGCTCCAGCGGCACAATATTCAATGGTGCACGTAGTAACAATTTCGAGGAGCGACGATCTGTGGAAAAGTGAAATGATTATATGAAGTTGAGTTAATATGCGATTATATCGTACTGGTCTGATTCATAACGCCCCAGCCGGCGACAAAGAGTTTGGAGTCTGCAGGTGGATCCCCGGGATTTGTTTCCAGACATGCCGGATATACATAATAATCGAATTTGGCCTCCTCGGCCAACTCGAGTATGGCAATGTCATTGTACTTGCTGCTGCTAATATAATCGGGATGAATTCTGACATTATCCTGTCAAGGAAACAAATAAACAAACGATCAGAAAATTAAGTAAAGACGCTGTAGTGAAAAGAAAGCTCGACTATGAAATACCCTATGCCTAGCCCTGCAATACTTAATTTTTCAATTTTTTTTTTAAACAAAATTGCTTACAAATGATAACCTGAGGATATAGCTGTCATATACCTAAGAAAGTCCACTTCCTATTGGTTAGATGCTCCCAAACAATGGCTCATTTATTATATACTTGATATTGATTTAATATAGGGACAATATTTGAAAATTTGTCTTTGCCAATTTAATTTGAGCTGCCAACTAGTATTAGCTATGTTTAATACATATTTATTTTTTAGCAATAATTAAAAAACTATAGAGTTGGTCCATGTTGTGTGTTTCTATACACACAAAAGTCTTTTTATAATTAAGTGTAATAAATATGTTTATTAGTATGAATAATATACTCGAGTGTATGTATTTATATATAGGTCTATTTGGCCTATTTGCAATGGTTGAAAAATAATGACAAGAGAACTGAAATAATTGCATTACTTACCGTTAGAGCAATGTCCTGATGGTGACCATTTACTTTATCAATATTTACCGTGCCCAGGCGAACATGCACGGCTTGATCTTCCAAGCTGTTGACACAATGGGCAGCCGTCAGGATGTGACGACTTGAGATCAATGAGCCACCGCAACGATAGCTGGTGGTTTCTATACTTCTGATCGCAATGGCCGCCATGTGGGGATAAATGCCATCGTCGACAGGAATGCCGTCGAGGATATGTGGCGTCAGTGTGTTCTCACTCAGTCGATCTTCAATTTGTCGACAAGCTGCAAAAGGTAATTAACAACACTAAGAGATTACTTTGCTTCAAATCAGAGTTCTAATATGGCTCCCTTAGATATACTAGTAGATGTTCATACGGACGGACAGACAGACAGACGGACAGACTTGCTCACCTTTCACAGCGGGTCGTTCACTGCCTGGGTTGGTGTCCAGACGAGTTGTGGGCGTGGCTTGAATGGTTCGAGTCGTTGTTGTTGTTGTTGTTGTTGATGTTGTTGTTGTCTCTGTTGTCCCTCTGCAATTGCATAAGAAAGTCAAATGAGTATCGATAGCTGCTCAGGCTGAGTGGGGGCGACAGGGGTGTGGAGCGGCTTGGGGCCAATTGATGTCATGCTGTGCATGTTAACTGTAACCAACCCAAATGTGTCAGCATCGCCATTGCCCAGCTCATTGGTGTTGAGTTCATTGGCAGGACTCGGCCGGAAGCGAAATGGTGCCCAGGGATCCAAATTGATGTCAACTATTGGACGTGCTGTAGTTGTCGATGTTGTTCTTGTTGTTGTTGTTATTGGGCCCTGGGGCATAGCAAATGTGTTGACCTGCCTTGAGGGCATTATGTCCATGCCCTGTTGCCGTAGTCGATCATTGACCAACTGTATCAAATTGCCTGATTTGGGTTCCTCTGGTTGCTGCCAGCCCCTGCCCCTGCCAAACTGTGGTCTGTTTATGATTTTTGGCGTTCTTTGGCTGTCTATTCCGGGTGCTGGCCCCCATTGACCAACACTCTGAAACTGATTCACTGTACGAAAGACGGGCTCTACTTCTGGCTCTAAGCCAATAATATTATTATCATTAAATGGAGCTGGAGCTGGAGCTGGAACAGGAGTTTTGGGCTGCCTTCTGTTGAGAAGCTGCTGGAAATCAAAGTAAGGTGAGTCCCCATCCAAATTCACAGGATTCTTGGTTGTGGGACGGCTTGTTGTTGTAGTTGTTGTGGTTCTCATTGTGGTTGTGGTTGTCGTTCTGCGTGTCGTACTGGTGCTGCTTGTCATGCTTGGCACCTGTCTTGGGCTGCATGTATGTAAATCAGATGCATTGCGTTAGACGCCAATTTGCTTTGCTTGGCTAACAACTAATTAAAAACATGCAACAACAAGAACAACAATTGGCTCGAAGCTCGCGATGAACAACAACAATAAGCAAAGACCACAAAGCAATTGCACTTGCTACAACTCGCTTCTTACCGTGCATCATCCGTACAGCATTCGGCACTCGGACAGCAGACAATCTCCTCTAGCGGGCCGAGTGAACAGGTGGGCACATCGTCAATAGTCAGTCGGCCCGACTTGATGTACTTGTCAATTTGTGGCTCACATTTCGAGGCTGCTCGACAAATGCCCGGCAAATTCTTGACAGTACAAGGCTCGCCCTCTGCAAAGATTCATGCAAATTATGGAAATCATCACAACTTCAATTCTTGCATCACGAGCATACCCTCGAGTGCCTGCAGTTGGGGCAAGCCAGATAGCACAAGGCCACACAGCAACAGGCTAAGTAATCCACTGCGACTGACTTCCATTGTCCTGGCCAGCAGCAAGGTCAACGTCAAGTGCACTTTAAACTGAAAATCCAATATCTCTCTTTCGGTATCTCTTGTGTTTTGGCACTGGTAAAGATAAAAAATATTATTTTTATATATTAAGGGTATTAACTATTTGCAAAAGTATTAACTTCTTTGAACTTTCACTAAGAAGAAAAATCTATTATATTATTATATTTAATTTTTTGGCTTTTAATAGCATTATTAATAATTAGCTATAGTCGTACTAATAGCAAATAGATTTGTGTATAAAAGGAATCATTTTAATTATACAACAGAAATTACATTTTATTTATATCAAATGAATGCCCAAAGCAATTACAAATTGAACAATCGAGTTACTCGACTCTGAGATACCCATAAGCCATTTTGATGAAATGCAACAAAAAGTAAGATATCCTAATTTTACGAGAAAATACTAAAAATATACTAAAAAAAAGTATATACCAAAAATGGTACCGAAATACAGCATTCTCAAAATTATTAACTTGGCTGCATATTATTGGGCTTAATTAATACCATTTTTATACCACTAACTGACTTAGCAACTGAACAGGTGCAGTTGCACCTGTTTTCATCCATTTCCATCTTTTCTTGAATAACTTTTGTGCTTATTGTCCGATCGCATTTAATATTACAGAAATCACTAAAGTTGTAACTATTTTTTAAGTCCAGATCTTAATACAGACAGACAAGACAGACAGACAGAGGAGCAGACAAACATGACTACATCAGCTCGGTTGTTGATGCTAACCAAGAATATATATAATTTATAGAGTCGGAGATGCCTTCTTCTGTCTGTTATTTTCGGCTCGCACAAAGTTATAATACTTTTCTACCGAAAGCTAATTTGTGTTGTAGCTCTGTTTGGAAGCTGTTGATACAATTTATGTTTCTTAGATTAAATTGTAATACGAGTACGCCACCATGTCAATTTTCTAACGAGAAAAACAAAGCTTAATGTGGTTCCCCAGAAGAAGATTAAAATTACCTAAGCCTAAATGAATGCATTAGAACAATAAACAACAACTTATTTTGTATAAATGTGTTAAATAATAGTAATGAAGCAAATTTGAATTGTTCTCTTAAAGTTAATTAGATAAACTCGACTATATGCCGATGACTAAGCTGAAGTTCACTATCAAATTATATACGTACATATGTAAAACTCTATTGAATAGTCTTCGTAATGATGTATGAGATGTAAAAGCTCAGAATGTGGCTGTCAATGCAAATTGTTGACTCTTTTTCATTTGTATTCCTTGTTATCAATCGCTGTATACGTACTTAAAGACTATTTTTATTACTTTTGGTGTGTAAGTAGGTTAATTACTCGTGGATTGCGCTTATTTTGCAGATAGCAACACGACAGCAGCGAGTGCTCTGCGTTTGAGTGTTTTTTATTTGGACTCAACTCAAATCGTAAATGAAAGAAAATAAAAACAAATAAAGAAGTCGAATCTGCTCGACTGTGAGATACCCGCTGCCTATTTTTTGAATATAACAAATATTATGATTGAACGCCAATATATATTATCTAACATATAAAAGATACAACAAAAATAAACTAAAAATATACCAAAATAGTGTATCAAATTAGATTCGAGTAGTCTCTGACATTTAGGTGTTCATATAGACAGAGAGACAGACAAATTAAGATTGAACAACTTACATATCTAACATATGAAAGACACAACAAAAATATACTAAAAATATACCAAAATAGTGTATAAAATTAGATTCTTGTAGTCTCTGACATCTAGGTGTTCATACAGACAGACAAATTAAGATTGCACATCTTACATATCTAACATATAAAAGACACATCGAAAATATACTAAAAATATACCAAAATAGTGTATAAAATTAGATTCTTGTAGTCTCTGACATCTAGGTGTTCATATAGACAGAGAGACAGACAAATTAAGATTGAACCACTTACATATCTAACATATGAAAAACACAACAAAAATATACTATAAATATACCTAAATAGTATGTCAAATTAGAGCTGTATCGAACAGCATATTGTGCAAAATTTGATACCACTTGTAGTCTCTGACAAACTAAGTGTTCACAAAGACAGACAGACGGAATTTCATCTGGCCTGGCGCACTAAGTTATAATACCCTTCTATCCTAAGGCTAGCGGGTATAAACATTGAAAATATTTTTTCAAATTCTAGCAGATTATGAGCCCAAACTGAGAATTAAAGAAATGCTGGACTTAATAAAAAGCCAAAAGAAAAGAAAACCAAAATCAAAAGAACAGGTCTTTGTTGTGCTCCACTTTTCAAATAGAGATAGAGGCAGCGTGAGGGAGAGAGCGATAGAGACAGAAGGCAGTTGTGCTGATAATAATGAACCTGCTATTGACCCATATATCAATAATAAGAAACAACAAAAACTGTCTGTCCCACGTAAGTCGCATAATACAATATAAAATATAATCTGCAAGCAGTGGGAAACCCATGTCAAGGCCAGAACCCATAATTCAAAATATTTGTCTTCTTCTTCTATGGAATTTCCCCACACTTATGTTATACTACTACTACTGTATTATGTATACCGTAAGATTATGATTCATTGAACCCTTTCTCCAAAACAGATTGCCAAAGTTATAAATTTTATATCGATCATTTAATTAAAATAGCATACGTTTCATTAAGTGGTACAACACTGAAATAATAAGGGGAAACATTTGTACAACAAGTTTCGGCTAATTAACAATTTATCTTTTGTCTGGAGACGAAGACAAGCTACCGAAGTCTTCAAATGTTATTGGAAGAAAACGAAGCATTATCAATACAAATTAAGCAAGAATTTGATGCTAGCAAAATTTGAAATTCTTGGCAAAGTTTGAATGTTTAAAAATACAATTGTGTTATGACTTTGCTGACATTTGGCATTATAGATTTCTTGCAGTCGAGTTTTGTTGATAAGCATTTTGTTTTAATTCACACATTTGGGCTTTGATTGAAGCTAATAATGAAGAGCAGACAGATGCCAAGCTGATGCTTTACTATAGTTGGTTTGAGATATTTTGTTGTTATTTACAACATTATTAACACATGCACATATGTTGTTTTTAATCGAATTATCAAACGCACCTTTAACACGCAACTTGATAACAGCAATCGAAGTAGTTGTAAATGTGATAGCTAGTTACATATATTTGTGTGTATGTACAGTTATTCAAACACTTTAATTTAAAAAAAAAAGCACAAAGCACTAAAATAAAAAAAGGAATACAAAAAAAGCCGTGAAAAATGTTTAACACACTGTGAGCAACAACAACATAACAAAAACAAATTGAAACCGGTGCCAGGCGATTGGCAATTGACGATCGACAAAGACGCAGATGGAGATGGAGACGGGGACGGAGGCTGTGGCCTGGGGCCTGGGGCAACTGACTACCTCACAGCAACGCGTCGCTTTGGCAACTGAAGCTGAGATTAGAACTCAAGCGATCGCAAACGAAGCCCAAGCCCCAAGCCCCAAGCCCAAGCCCTGAGTCAGGCCCAGTCCAGAGACGTGCGCTGACCGTCACATTGTTGTTGATAGCGTTGAGAGCGTGGAACCGGTTTGTTTTTTAGCATTTCACATAATAAAAAAAAAAGTAGACTCAGCTCAGCTCAGCTCAGCTACAGGTACTCATAATCATACTCGCACTCACAATGTAAACAACAAACAGCACAACAACAATAAGAATACTACGATTCAAGGGAAATACTGAGCGTTAAATGTTGAATTAATTTTATATTTTTCGGCTGGGTTTGTCCCAGCCAGCCAAAGACTCCTCGCGCCAAGTTCGTTTTAATAGGCCATGGACTTTACAATAATTCATGGACTATTGTATTGGTGGGAATCTGCTTGACAGATCTAAGATCTTAATTGAATTATGACAGTTTAATGAGCACTATTAGGACATGAGCGCTAAAACTTATAACCAAAGTTATACCAAGCTAAAAACTATTGACTTTGTTGTCTTTTACCATTATTCAAGTACAGCTACATCTAATTTCGTCCAATGATAGAATTTCTTGTCTAACCTATTATAAAAAATAAATTTAAAAAAAAAAATAATTTACTATTCAAATAACATTTCAATAAAATAATTATTTTTCAATTTTTTTATTTTAATTAATTATTACAACTAAAAACAAGTTAGAAAGCTACAGTCAATATTGACTCAACTTTAAGTTACCAACAATCAGTAAGAGCGAGCACCGAAATATAATATTTTTCAAGAATATACCACAAAATATACCAAAAAATATACCGCAGTATACCAATCTCAAATTTATTATAATTATTGTTAACCTCTATTGAGTTTATTAATATAACATAATTATATTAGAGAGCTACACAGGAAACTGAATAGGTGCACTTGCATCTGTTTTCACCCATTAAAAATGTTCCTTGATTAACTTATGTGTTTATTGTCCGATTGCATTTAAGTGTATATAAATTATTAAGATGATAGCTTGAAAAATACGCTTGCAATTCTTTTTCCCAATCTTTCCGGATGCGTTTCTAGGCTTTAATTATTTGAACCTCAAAACTATTATTAATTAAGTGCTTACATTTCTTTTCTCTTTTGGCTGATATATATTATATATACAAATTTATTATCGACTTGCTTACATTTTAATACTATACAATTAAAAATCAATTAACATTGTTACTTAGACTACATTATTTGGCCACACAACGCTCTCAATAAAGTCCAAGTAAGCTGCAACACGTGTGTAGAGTCCCGGAACTTTGGAAGCACAACCGATACCCGTCGATACGACGCCCAGGATGCTGTACTTGGTATTGAAAATATCTCGCTCGATTACCAATGGACCACCAGAATCCCCCTGACATGCATCTGCCTTCTGCCTCACCTCATCTGCCGCACAGATCTGAGAATTTGTGACACCATTCTTAAGAAATCGAGTGGACGACTTAATTTCGGCATATGAAACATTGCAACGCTCCAGCGGTACAATATTCAAGGGTGCTCGTAGCAACACCTTAGAGGTGAGGTCATGACCAAGTCTCGTAGAAGTCGTATTCATAACGCCCCAGCCGGCGACAAAGAGTTTGGAGTCTGCAGGTGGATCCACGGGATTCGTTTCCAGACATGCCGGATATACATAATAATCGAATTTGGCCTCCTCGGCCAGCTCCAGTATGGCAATATCATGGTACTTGCTGCCACTCAAATATTCCGGATGAACTATGACGTTATTCTGTCAACAAAGAAAACGTTCACCAAAAAATTTGATCAGAAAAAATTAACCATATCATAACCAATTACAACACTCACCGTTACGGCAATATCCTGATAGTGTTCATTCACTTTCTCAATATTTACCGTGCCCAGACGAACATGTTTGATTTCGTACTCGATATTATTGACACAATGGGCAGCAGTCAGGACGTGTCGACTTGAGATCAATGAACCTCCGCAATCGTAGCTGGCTATGCCAAGTCTTTCGATCGAAATGGCCGCCATGTGGGGATAAATACCATCCTCAACGGGAATGCCGTCAAGGATATGTGGCGTCAGCTGCTTAACTTTGGGGTTGTCTTCAATATTTCGGCAAGCTGTAAAAAGGCAATTAATTGTCAATTAATCAGAATTTTTATATCAGTTGACAACTCTTAAAGTTTCTTAGATATATAAGTTCGTACAGACGGACAAACAGATGACGAAGTCCTTCGCTCACTTCGTCTTACACTTACCTCGTACAGCGGGTCGTTCACTACCTGGATTAGTATCCAGACGAGTTGTGGGCGTGGCTTGAATGGTTCTAGTTGTTGTTGTCTCTGTTGTCTCTCTGCAATTGCATAGAAAAGTCAAATAAGTATCGATAAAATTGATCTGAGTATGCTAAACGAGATAACAAATATAGTATCTAGCTCCTATTGTGTATACATATATGTATATATCTTACTTCTTACAATACCATCCTTACCGTGCATCATCCGTACAGCATTCGGCACTCGGACAGCAGACAATCTCCTCTAGCGGGCCAAGTGAACAGGTGGGTACATCATCAATGGTCAGTCTGCCCGACCTGATGTACTTCTTAATTTGAGGCTCACATTTCGAGGAAGCGCGACAAATGCCCGGCACATTCTCCTTAATCGTACAAGGATCGCCCTCTGCAAAGATGCGGAGATCATCAACAAAATGTTGCCCACTTATTTAAGCATTTAATAAGCATACCATCAAGTGCCTCCAGTTGTGGCAAGTCAGATAGCACAAGGCCACACAACAGCAGGCTTAGTAATCTACTGCAATTGACTCTCATCTTTCTAGACAGCACCAAGTCCAGCGGCATCTGCACATTCCCACTTATGATTACTCACAGTTAAGCCTCTCTCTATGTGTTTCACTTTCCTTTTGGCACTACTATACAAATATTCTTTTAATTAATATGTTTTCTAATCTGTATTCTATCTGTTTCTAATAGCTCCTTTGGCTTTGCTTTGCCTGCCTGCGTGCAATACCGAGCTATAGTATATATATAAATAATATAAGACTACTCGTATTATGCATTCACTGCTAATACCAAACACAATTGGAAATTGCAAACCTCATGACATATAAATTTACATAGGTAACAGCACGGAAAATAAAAAATGTCTTTATGTACTTTGCAGTTAATTCAAGTTGCACTATATATAATATTTCGAAAACAAAGCGAATACGTCAGCGACTCGGCCAAGCCAGTGTATGAATATCAAAAGACTGTTAATATTATATATAAAATACGACAATTTATATTTCACACAACCATTCACCTAACTAGAGTCTAAATGTGTGCCTGATTGTATGTAAGTTCCCCCTTAAGAAACCTTTAGTATCTTGTAATGATGGAAAGCAGAATTGCAATCAAAGTTAATGTGCTAAGATTATGCAATAAATGTCATCTACTTAGAAACGTTAGAGTATTGTATTGTTACCAAACTTGGTAAGTCTAACACTTAAAGATCAAGGTGATCACAAAGAAGGACAGACAGACCGACGGCTATGGCTATAAGGCTGGAGAGTTAGTCATATTAAACAAGAGTAGATTTATTAAGAAATTGAGAAATTTGTTAAAGCTGAAATGCTCTTAATAAATGCAATTATTTTATAACTTTGCGAACATTTGCATTTTGCATATGTATATTGTTATTTAATCACACATTTTAATGTTTATGAAGTCAGTTGTTGTGATAAATCTGATAGTATTTGACCACTATTTAAAGTAGAATTGTTATTGTTACATTTGTTTTTAATAAATTTATTAGATGCACCTTTGACACGCAATTTGATAAGAGCAATCGAAACACGTTGAAGTTGCAGTTGTTAATGTGCAATATATGCACTTAAATACATACATATATATTTCTGTATATGTACAGTTATGCAAGCACTTTGATTAAAAGTAAAACACAAAGCACTAAAAATAAAAAGGAATAAAAACAAGAACAATTTATTGCACACTGCGAAACAACAACAACAACAGCAACAAATTGAAACCGGTGCCTGGCGATTGGCATTCGCAAACGGGTAGCTCGAGGGCTCTGTCTCTCGGTAGCGGGCAGGGGGAGAGGCAGCTGGCTGGAGATGGAGACGGAGCGGAAGGCTCTGGCCTGGGGCCTGGGGCCTAGGGCAACGGACTACCTTACAGCAACGCGTCACTTTGGCAACTGAAGCTGAGCTTAGAACATGGAACGGGTTTGTTTTTTGTTTTATTTTATTTTACAGAATCCAAATACATTACAGCGCAACTACAGGTGCTCATAATCGCACTCGCACTCGCACTCGCAATGTAAACAGCGACAGACAAACAACAACAAGAATAAGAATACTCATTGCATATAGTATGATTCAAGGGAAATCACAGAGAGTTAAATGTTGTACGAGTTTAAATTCAATATTTTGTTTTCAGCTGGGTTTGTCCCTAGCCATTAAAAGACTCCTCAAGCCATGTTTGTTTTTGTTTATGCCATCTTTTCTTTTCGCCCAGCAATTTGACGCAATAATTTGGCTAAATTTAGCAACTTGTATTTCCCATTGTCCCAAGTGTCTTATGGCGTAGCAAATGCTGCGATTCGGCTGAAATTTTATGCAAAAGTTTTGTCAATTTCAGTCTATAGTATATTTATTAATTTTTAGAATAATTTTCACTGCTGACTTATTGACACTGCTTCACTAAAAAAACCAAACTATAAAACTGCAGCAAAAAATTAGGCACATTTTCACACAAAATAAGTTGGCCAAAATAAAAACGTTTAGTCTCAAGATTGTTTGCCAAATTGACCAAATTGTTAACGCAAATGAAGTGGACGAAATATTTGGGAAATTCCCAAAAGAAACAAAGCCAAGCTTGAACTAGTAATAACATAACAAGTTGGCCAAGCAAAAACGTGCCAGTCGCAATTGTTATGGGATGCCAAGAAACCAGTTTGATAGTTTTGTTGATATTGTCAATTAATTAACATAGATAAAGTATATGTATTTGTTCATATACATACATATATAATATATAAATTAGTTTACGTATATAATATTGATAATGGAAGTATTGTAATTAATCACAATTTGGAAATAGTTAAATCTCATTCACTTCAGTCACAGTTTTTCGACAAATTGTATAAGTTGCCGGTCCACCAGGCTTGTAAAGTACATGATTGAGGCAGCACAATTGCTGCCAGTGGGCGTGGCCACGCCCAGCACGCAACGTCTGCCATCGGGACGCCGCAGATGCAGCACGCTGCCCACAGCCGAAGGACATGGCAAGCAGGAACTGGAATTGGAGTTGGCATTGGCATTGGAGTTGCCTTGCAAGGCAGCTGCTTGCAAAGGCTCGGCGCACATGTGACGTGCCGGCAAGTCCTGTATGTCCTTGGCATTGGCAATGCTGCTGCAGGCGGCCGTGGGCAGCAGACGCATGGGCAGCTCATACAAAGGACAATCGCTGCCTGAAAGAGAGAAAACCGAATAGTATAAAGCGACAAATCTAAATGGCATATTTGACCAGCTGCCTTACCATTGCCCATGGCCCAGGCACTGGCTACCAGCTGTCCTGTGCTTTGCAAGCGTGTCTGCTCAAAGTAGGAGCAGATGGTCGCCTGTGGCCCGCTATGCTTTTGCGGCAAGGACAACAGCGCCAGATCCTGACGATACACCGAGATGTTCTGCAGTGGGACAAAGGCAAAAAGTCAATGGAGCAAATGCTTGATAAGCGACTACAACTCACGGCTATGTCCACCAGATCATCCTCGTCCGCATCCACATCGAGCAGATCGGCAACGCCAAACACCGCATGACTGGGACGTCCACAGCCCGCAGAGGCCAACAGCAGCTGTGGCGCCAACAACAAGGCCGTGCAACGATGCACATGACCATCGAAGCGCGCATTTGGATATGCCAAGGCAGCCAAGTAGTTGTTATGCTTTAGCAGCTCCACAGCACTGCTAGAGCCGCTTAACGTCGTGGCATCGCCAATGTCGGAACGCAGCGCAGTCATTGGCTGCTCATTATCCTCATCGGATTCGGACAGTTGTATGCGTGTCTCGGTATCGATTTGAGCACGCGGCTGTAGCGGCAAGCCGGCTGGACAGCAGATGATCTCCTCAATGGTGCCGGCACTACAGGTGTAGACATCCTCGTCCCGCAGACGCTGCTGCTGCAACAGCAGGTTCAGGCTGCGGCACTTGGAGATGGGCAGACAGTCGCCCTCATAGAGCGGCGCTTGGCATTCGCTTTCCGAGCGCAACAAGATGTCTGGGAAGACAACGCTATCGGGACTGGGTGCGACAATCTCAGCCCTAGCACGCGGCGAGTACTCGCGATCAGTGCGAAAGATGTCCAGCCAAGCTGGCCTGGCAGTAGTTGTGGTTGTTGTGGTTGTGGTTGTAGTTGTCGTTGTTGTGGTTGTCGTGGAAGTTGACGTTGTGTTCTTTAATGTGCTGCGCCAATCCACGGGGTCCGTTTCGAGGGGGCAACAAATCTTCTCGCCGCTTATGGTAAAGCCACAAGTGGCAATATCATCCGGCTGCAGTTGTCCACTCTCGATAAAGTGATGCAAGGTGGCACAGTCCTCGGCCGGCTGGCAGCTGCTGCGATACTTTGGCGTCGGACAGGGATCACCCACTGCAAGAGGCGAGCAAGACATGTATTAGTCAGCGATAGACAGTGGCAGAGCGAGTGAGAGTGAGAGAGCGAGAGCGAGAGCGAACGAATGAAACAAAATAGAAAGAGCAAGACGCACCCTCCAGACTGTAGTAGCCTCTAGTGCGGCTCAGGCAGAGCCAATACAGCGTCAATAGCACATTCAACACTCGTCGTGACATGACCGTTCCGACAACGAACTGGACTGGCACCTCGCTCGCGTTCAACTGTCGCTCTGCCTCCGATCGAGCATCGCTTGGAGCTTCCCCTCCGCTGCCAGCGTCATGTCGCTGCGCAGTCGACGTCGACGTCGCAGTCGGCGTAGGCGTCGCCTAGTCCAGCATTGATTTGGTAACAGAGGAAGCGTAGTCCCACCTGCGTCAGCATCGCTTTGTTTATTTACAACTTATTCGGCTATCATTCAAATAGTAGTCGAATACTTCAGGAAATTTAAAAGATTCGTCATACAAAGCTGAATCCGTCTGTCCGTCTGTCTGTCTGCATTAATACCTAGAACTTGGCATCTATAATAGCTGGAGTTTCAAAAAATTCACTACATTACTCATAATTTCTACACTTAGCAAGTGTTCCCCTTTTACCTCACACAAATACCAAAAAAAATATAGAATTAAAAGCGAAACTTTAATTTTTATCTGCATAATTATAATGATTATTATGATCGAAAATGTATTAAAAATTTAACTTGCTCTTAAAAACAATTACATAACATTATAAGTTGCGCTATAAAAGAAATTGCCGAACATAAAATATTTATTAATTTTGTTTGAAACCAGACTTTGTCTAATAATTATCTAGAACAAAACCTGAATAAATGTCAAGGCAAGATATTAATATTTCTAAATACAATAGCTATAATTAGTGCTTGAACATCATTGTTTGAAATGTGCAAAAAGAGTGCGTGGCATTATTTATAACCCCTCGACTGAATCTAAATATAGAATACTAAAAGGTACCTATCTAATTTGGAGTCTCTGGCACATTTGATCTTTGAGACATACTTATTAATTGGGGAGAATAGATTGACGCATTTGAATGAATGAATATGTGAATATTAATACACGTCTATGTTAAGATTAATAAGCACTCGATTGTAAAATATGATTAATGAGAATAAGTAATAATAAAAATAACATCTTTTAGTATGCAAGCTTTTTATGGCATATCGTTTGGGAGTCTTATATCTCTCATACTCGTATAGATAATGCAGGTGATTGCAGTCAATATCTTATATATTACAGTCGCCAATGATCCTTTTAAAGAGGACAACAAATCTTCTCGCCGTACGTGGTAAAGCCACAACTCTCAATATCAAGCGCCCGGAGTTGTCCACTCTCGATGAAGAGCGCCAAAGTGTGACAGTTCTCGGCCAACTGGCAGCTGCTGTGATACTTTGGCGTCGGACAGGGATCTCCCACTGTAAAAGGCAATCACATGCATATATTAAATAAATTAAGAGCAACGTCAAGATCTACCCTCCAGACTGAAATAGGCGCTGCTAGGGCTCAGGCAGAGCCAACAGAGCATCAATAGTATATTCAATACTCGTGGCATGACAACGAACTGAACGGGCACCTCTCTCGCACTCAACTATCATCTCGAGCCTCGATTATGATCGGATTAAAGGCTGACAGGTGAAAACACACTTATATTTTATTTTATAGTCCACAAAAGTAAAACACACTCGACTGTTGCGCTTCTCTCTGTTCCTTTACCACGCTGCATCATAAACTATTGCTAAACTCAACAAATATGTTTACCAATCAACTTAATCTACACTCTATAGTCCCTAGATTTCATAGTCATGTCAACAGATACTCGGCAATATGAGTAAAAGGTCAAAGTCTTATCAATTCTGCTATAGAAACTGATAATGTATATTTATATGTTATTTAAACTCCAATCCAAGCGAAAACACGAATTTCCAAACAAATTACACCGCATAGAAATTTTACTACTGAGCTTAATGAAATGATCACCCCACCTCACATAACGAACTATGACAAAATGCTGTAATGTCCTTACACTTTGAATTTGGCACTGCTGAACTCAATTTGGCACTGTTAATTAGCAATAACGTATTAAAAGTGTTACAGGTATGATAAAAGAAGGGAATAGAAAGAATGCATAATATATAAATAAATAGAAATATTAAATGTTAATTTGATTAAAAATGTGTTTTTAAACTATATTTGGCTATTATTCAAATACATTTTATTACTGAGAAACGCAAATATCTTTTTGCTATTAACATTTTGAATTTGTGAGTTGTTTTGTTTAAGAACAAATAAAATATATAATAATGTATAAAATATATCATAACAGCAACCTGTTAGGACTCTATAAAAGTCCGTTACGTCGAAAATTATTTCGCTCGAAGTGGAAACATAAAAATATAAATATTTTCATTTTCATATTCAACATACATAAAATAAAACAAGTAGGAACATCTATAGTCAAGCTTTGACAGTACGAGATCATGGATTTTTAGTGAAGATGCGCAGCGTTTAATTGGAATGGACGAATAATAAAGAGCGGCCATCGAAATATTATATTTTTCAAAAATATACTGGAACATATACTTAAAATATATATACTAAAAATATACCGAAATTAATTTTATTCTAAATGATTAGCTTGGTAGCACTTCACTATGTTTATTGAACACCATTATTATGTCACTGAGTGACAACTAGGTGAACAGCAATTCGCAATTCGTTAATAACTTCTGTGTTTTCCGAGGCCAACATCTAAAATAAACTTCATCTGCCCACCAAGTTTGTATATGTTGTCTCCAAATTTGGTAGCTCTAGCTCTTATAGTCTTTGAGATCTCGATGTTCCTACAGACAGACGGACAGACAGACAGGGCTATATCGATTCGGCTGTTGATGCTGATCAAGAATATATATACTTTATAGGGTCGGAGATGCTTCCTTCTGCCAGTTACATACATTTTCGGTCGGCACAAAGTTATAATACCCTTCTACCCTTTGGGTAGGCGGGTATAATCAGTATTGGCTTATAAATGTTGCCCGTTATTTGAATATTGTAAACGAACATGTACATATATTATTTATTTACACAATATAAATAAATGAAATTAATCAATTCAAAATGCTGAACTACTTTTTGCTTGCAATCGATAAAATACAACCAAATTTTAATGTCCTATTCATTGCGGTCCACAACGATGCTATTGAAGGAGTCGCTGACTTCATCCGTCAGAATATTGGTGTAATACAACGGTCCATTGCTCTCGACACAGTCGTCAGCAGTGGGCGTGGCAATGCCTGCCACACATTGACTGCCATCGGCACGTTGCACATGCAGCACACTCGATGTGGCGGCTAGACACTTGGTGCAAATGTTCGGCTGGCTGGCAAGGACAGCACTTGGCTTGGGCGTCACACAGAGATGGGACTGACCCAAGGCAATGTGTTGCATTTGACTCTTGTGTTGCACAGATCGACATTGCTCAATGTTCACTTGCTGCAACTGTTGCGTAAAGACGCCACAAGTGTTGCCTGGAATGAATAAAGAAACTAAATACAACAGAGATCTTTATGGGTGGCATAAAGTTTATGGCATTACCATCAGAGTCATTGTACGAATAGCCGGCAGCAAATAGATTTGGTTGTCCCAACAGATCGTTTATGTAGCAGAGCTCGGCTCGTGCCACATTTTGAGACAACTCGACTTTGCTTAGCGGCCGCTCCATCTCGAAGAGCACCAAATCATTTTTAAACACAGTTCTCTGCGAAGCAAATTGTCATTTGAAATGAGCATAATTAAAAAGAAATTTGTTGCTCGCTTACATTAAACTCAATCTGAATTTGCTGGGGATCATAAAGTCGGGCATCCACGGCAGCCAACAACACTTTGCCGGGTATCTCATAGGGTTTTGTGCCAACACAACCACGCGATGCCAGAATGTAACTGGGGGAGAGCACAATGCCCGTGCAACGAAATAGATAATCATCGAGTGTGACTGTAAGATAGCCCAGTGTGACCAGATGTTTGCCTGCAAAACTGTGCAACACACTCAGTAAATTCATTTGCTCTTTAAATATGCATTAACAACATACGGAGCTGGCTTTGGACGAGCTGTGGTGGTTTCCTTTGGATCAGCTATGGCATTGGGGCAGCAGATCAGCTCAGAGCCAAAGGGATCCACAAAGCCACAACTGGGCACCTCAAAGTTCAGCTTTCCCTGCTCATACAGACGCTGCAATAACTCACAGTTGCGTTCGCAGCGGCCAAGGGGAAATCCATTGCTGCCACCACATGTGTCATGCTCTATGTGGCAAACACTATAGATGTAGTTATATTTTTGACGCAGTTTTTTTTTTTTGCCAAACAATTCCAAACAACTCACCGCTGTAAATTTTTTTAGTGATATAGTTGATATCAGCTGCCCATGTTGTGGTCACTGCGATCATCAATGTCATCAATATGCTGATAGCAAGCATTCTGAGAGAATGATTCCAATCTGGTATGTGTGTTGTCGTTGCAAAGTCGCAGAAGACTAAGTCGAGCATCAGCATTAAGCATTAACTTGACTCGGGTATTTCATCTTCTTCTGCTTCTTCTTTTCAACCTTATCTGTAAATTGTTCATTTTAATATATAATATTTTTATTACAAATTCACTCAACAGTCGAACTACGGCAAATGAACTTTGTCGATATGCAATCTCTGCTTCCATGAAAGGGTTTCTTTTTTTAATAAACAGCAATGCAAAATAAATATAAAAAATACTAAATAAAATCATAATTTTAATAACAGCAGCTCTTTGCTATAAACTGACTAAGCATTTCCTTATTCAGCATGACGTCTTAGGAAATTCCAACTGGACTCTTATCTTTTAATTGCACTCTTTTCACCCCACTTGTTATCTGCTGCTTACAACATCAATGTTTCCAAAATAAAATACAGCTTAAAGTTTTCTAAATTTGCATTTATTTTAAAAGGCATATACATTTATTTATCATGAAATGTTAAAATACCATTAATCACTTTACAAAAAATGTGCTTAACAGACAGCTTTAGATATCTGCCACAAAGTAAACATTGCTTGATCAGCATCAACAGTCGAGTCGATGTAGCCATGTCTGTCTGACTGTCTGACCGTCTGTCCGTTCATATGAACGCCTAGATCTCAGAGACTATATGAGCCAGAGTCATCAAATTTTGCGCCAATACTCGTGTGTATCCTAAGTTGATTCAGTTTGTTTCAGACTCTTGCCACAACCCATTTTAATAACCAATTTGTATGTGCATAATATTAAGAACAATGCGATGAGACAAAAAGGATGGTTACAAATTTAGATGTGATATATGTGTTATTTGCAAATGATTTATTGTTATGCTTATATTGTCTTGTACTGTGATTTTGAATTTATTATTTTATTGCAAACAGAGAACTTTCCGTTGTTTGCAACGGCGCCTTAATTTGATTAGAATCACAACAATTGCCAGCGACAAAAGCAGACCAAAAGATTCGAATTATTTTGATTAACTTTTCAGTGCTGTCAACTTGGCTGCGATATGATAAAAAAAAAAACTTCGCAATTGTGGATGCCGAATGGATTAGAGTGTGATGGGCAGCTATTGATGGCTCTTTCTTTACTTGAAAAAAAAAGTACGAATATATTCCTGTAAGCTATTGATTGTTCTTTCAACTAAAACTACGAATAAACTCTGCTATAAATAATAAATTGTGGCAACAAATTATTATCTTTCGTATCAATATCAAATGTTTGGGGGGGTGCTTGGGTTGAGGGGAATCTTTGGACTGCTGTGTATTAATCAGTTTAGTTGTCAACGACTTCTCGCTACCACACGCGCTACCTTATCGATGGTATTAGATCATATGACAGTTGTGCGCTGTAACTGCAAAGACTCTAAGGGGAAATGGAGAAAGAGTTGTACGACTATTTCAATTTGCTTGCAACTGAATGAAAGTAATCGAAACATTGCAAGATAGTGCAGATAGTGTGTGTGTGTGAATGTGTGTATGATAAGCCAGTGCTAAGTACTATGCAATAAATGTGTAGAAAGAAAACTGAATGAACAAATGTCGAGAAATGCCTTGTTTTTTTTCTAGTTTAGTTTCTTTCTAGTTTAGTTTTTTTGTTGTTTTAATTTAAGAAATTTAGCACTATAATACTACTACTTCTAAAGAGGCTAGTGGCGAAAAGAGGGCGAGAAGTGGACGATATGGATATATATGGCGATGACGAGACGATGGCGATCACAGTTCAGTTCCAAAGTTGAAGATGCTGTTTTATTTGCTTCGCATTGCATTAGCCTAGTAACCATAGAAGAAGGCCTCGTATGAGAAGGTGCGTGTCCCATCCGAGGTCAACAATATCGATGCCTTTGTCTTGCCAGTGCCACCATCTGTGAAATAGGCATCGGCATCATTGGCCGATGAGTCCACATAGATCTCAATGCAGGTCAGGGTGCTGCCATCGCCCGACTTGGCCGGATACCACATCTGCACCTCAATGTTCTCCGCTGAGGTGAAACTGTCGTCTGCATAATTATTTACCAGCAGTTTATCGCCTGCAATCAAAATAGCAATAAGTCGAGTGTAAGAAGAGAGAGAGAGTCCATCGCAACACTTACCCGTAATGCGATGTCCGGAACTGAAGACAACGTTGCCTTTGTTGTGCTTCACTTTGGTCAATGGCACCAGATTAATGTCGGGATGCTGTACAGCAAAGCGATCATCATCCTTAACCGGTGTGATGGGTGTAAAGTCTAAGTCACTGGAACGCTGCTGAGCTCCCGACGCCAGCGCCAGCTGCGCAGCCGACTGCGCTGCCGACTGCAAGTGCAGCACAGATGGGGCAGCAATGGAGCTGGCGCTCAGCACCACCAAAGCAAACAGCACATGCAACATGCTCGACAATAACAGTTCAAATATATATGTATATATAAATATTAAGTACACGCACAACAACAAATGCGTGCAATTTGTTTAAAAAAAAAGATCGCAAACGAATCGAGTCCGAGACGAGTGCTAAAAAAGTGCTTAGAGAATCCGCGCGGTGTGCAATCAATTTGGCGACTGTTTTGTGCATCGGCTGCCACCGACGATGGCTTTTATACGCCACGCTCTTATCGGCGGTCAGCGTTAGATAAGAGCAACTCGAGGTAACGACTGAACGATAAGCCGCTATGGCTCTTATAATACTTGCGAGGGTTACCATCTGTAATTGGAGTACTTGGCCAATTAAGATCGCAATGGAACTAAGAAAAACCAAACACATTTTGCCCAAATGTAAACCAAAATTAGAAGCGATCTTCAAAATATTCGATTTTTGATAAATATACTAAAAAAACCAAAAAAATATACTAAAACATATTTCGAAATATACCAAGTTCTATTAGTTTTATTAAATAACATTAATATATCGCTGGAAAAATACTAAACAAATATACCAAACAATATTCCGAAATATACTACGTATTATTAGGTTTATTAAATAACATTAATATATCGCTGGAAAATATACCAAAAAAAATTACCAACAAATATACCAAACATTACATCGAAATATACTACCTTTTTGTAGGTTTTATTAAATAATATTATTATATTACTGAGTGATAAAAAAAACGCAGGGGCGAAATGACAAGACAAACTAAATATGTCCTGTCAAAATTTGGTTGTTCTAGCTCTAGCATATAGGCTCTGAGATCAAAGTGTTAATTCGGAAAGACGCACAGACGTACATGGCTAATAACCATTGGCTATATCGTCGCGGCTAATCAAGAATATATGTCTATTCTATATGGGATCGGAGATACTTCCTGTCTGCCTGTTAAATACATATTCGACAGGCACTTTATAATACTTTATAATACTCTTCTATCCTATAGGTAGGGGGTTATAATTAATTTCAAGATCAACCAAGATATCAAATATCGCAATTTTCATACAGCTGCCTCAAAAAGTAAATATACTAATAGTAAAAAAGTATATATATATTTAATAAAAAATTCTAATTAAATTTAAACAATTTGAAGTAAAAAAAACATTTATAATCAAATAAAAACCTACAAAAATAACTCTAGACTTAAAAAAAAATAATAATTTTTAAGATGTACATATATCAAAAAATGAATGTATTTAATACTTTACATTATTTAAAACTAATAAGACTATTATAGCGATCAATAACAACCAGTTAGACAATAGTTTATGCTGTACAAATAAATACAATAAATTTGCAGTTGCAAAAACTAAATTTTTTTATTAAGCATTACAGTAAATTTAAGAAATAGTATTTGAAATACATTGTTAAGAATTATTGGCCATAGTACAAGTTCCAGAAATATATTAGTCAACTCTCGCACTCGATGATGTTGTTGTTGCTGCTATTTGTACTAACTGTTGTTCTTTACTTGTTCTCCTCCTTTGCTTCTTCTTGTTCAGTTCTTGGATCGCACTAATTGGCAATAATTCGCTAAATTGCTATAAATAAAGCACTCGAGCGAACATTTTTAGACATGGCCTAATGCCAAGCAGGCAATTAATCTGCCTATACGAGCACTGTATTACCAATTACCAACCAATCGATCAAATTGTTCTCGCGTGTGCCCCTGAATAAAAATAAAAAAATAGAAAATAGAAAATACAAAAGACAAATAACAATAGCGGAAGGAATCTTGATTATCGATCATTTCACCTGATCGCTGGCCATGTGATACGGAATGATCACAACAAAGTTTCAGATTCAATTGATTTGTATCAAAACGTAAGATTCGAGCACTTGAAAGGGGCCTTTTACTTCCGCCTCGTCACTCTCGTTGTGCGACATCCACTTCAAATTGTTTGCCCAGCTTTGTGCGTAGTTCATGATGCTATTCCTTATCGATATCAAAATGAAATAAACAGAAAAATAAAACATATACTACGTATACGTAATTTACCTCAAATGGTATCGTACTGCACGAGTCAATGCAATCCCCAATATCATTCTCTATTCACACTACTGTCCACAAAAACATATGTAAGTTCCACATCGATTCGACATGATTTTCGTAATTTGAGAAAAACAATACAGTTTTGTTCTTTCCAGTGATTCATCATCATTTATTGTCGGCCAATTTCACAATAAAGTTTCCCACAAGAAAACAAACCAATTTCATTTTGCCCTTATCTTAACGTACGACTGTTATGCCTTCGATATCGAGTCAAGTTTATCCATTTTGCCAAGATCTTTACAACTTCCGCCAGCTTGATTGTGATTGCGAAAAATCTAAATTAAAAATGTACTATTTTTATATATTTATTTTTATGTATTTAGATAAAACAAAAAGTATTTTTATTTCAAGTTCATGGTGAACTTGAGCTCATAAATACAATTTAAAATACACAAATTTTTTGATTTCAATTAAAATTTCTCATTAAAATAAGATTTAGAAGGAAATGAAGTGAAGAATAAAATTACTGACATTTTACTAATATATTAATTATGACGCTTAAAAGTTTAGGATTTTTTACTTAAGCCACAAGCACTGTCTTCTACAGTCATCAATTTAACTAAAAATTGAAAGCTATAAACTCAGCGCACATTATTGATGATCAATTTTTCCGTTTCCAAGAGAAGTGATTCAACAATACATAATTTATGACTATTCAATTGTTTTGTATTTATTTGCTCACGTATTGCATATGCAATTCAAGTATGTCTAGTAGTTGTAAATTATTTCCGGTGATTAAATGGATTTAATCTGAAATCAAAAAGGATTTTCAATTAAATAGAATATTATACATTATCAATGGAGCTGAAGCGAGATTTGATTTGTTTAAATTGTTTTTAACGCGTGTGTGTAGATTTTGATTTTGCAATCATAACCTTGATATACTTCACTTACTTATATATAGTATTTATATTTATTTATATATTATATATAAAAGTGCGCACAACAGCAATCAATCAAATGAGCATTTTTAGAACAGTAAGAAATGGCGATATCATTTGAAGAGTTTATTTTGTTTCTTTTATACTCTATGTCCATAAAAGTATCAGTTGGGGGTATTTCGGTTCGCTTATGCCTTATCTTGATGAAGTATTTTAAGCATTTTAAATACAAACCGCAAGTGTTCTCGAAGTTCTAATGACATGTTATACCCTTTGAATAAATTAAATTAAATCTAAATTTCATAGTATTAAAAGCTAGAGAGGCAGCTCTAGAATCCAATACATTAAATATTTACTACAGCGTATTGCCAAGTCAGGCACACTCAAAAAAGCAGCAGTCTCTCTTGTTATCGGTAACAGCTTGCAATAATTATAAGCATGCCAGGGCTGCCAAAGTGCAGCACGATTCATAAAATTCCTAAGCTAAAGCGCCATCTAGGGGCATGCTTTGTAATTTAACCAGAACAACTTCACTATAACAATTAGCAATCTCAACTTGAAGCACTTTCGATAGTCGCTGTCGTTTTTTATAGATTAGTTTTAAGAATTATTACATGTGCGTCTAGGACAAAGTGTGTCTGACATCGCACAAATGATATTCATCCCGATCATCTTGTAAACTAATAAAGAAGTTGATGAGTCAATTTCAAGCGGAGTTCCCTTGGCATTGAGTGGTCTAGAAAATAAAACCACCCGCAAGTGAAATTGTAGTGATTCTTGACGTAAGCAGCAGCGGATTGAAAGTCGCGTGAGTGCCGAAAAAGTTCCATTATTAATGGCCGCCGATAATGTCAAATGTCAATTGAACACTATATGCGGAATATCCCGAGAGCTTAGCGCTTATTTATGAGTTCACTGTGGCTTTGTTTTTCAAGTGCGAACCGCGTGAGCAATATCGATTTATATATTTGTCAGCAAGCACAGATTTACGAAGGCTTGTTGCCCGATTAATGAGACCTCACCGCTCATTTATGGATAGTACATAAATCATTTTAATACTTAAGTACGAGAACCACTCGATAGTTTTTTTGTATGATCAATTCATTTAATGGCTATCACAAAAATAAAAAAACAAACTTCAATACGGATCGATTAAGTGTGGGTAGCGCCTATTCGGAGCCATAGACCATTGACCGATAGCTAAAACTATTGGTCTGCTTGGCCTCAACCACAATTTCGAAGTAAGGCTGACCAATGCCGCCGGCAACCACATAGGCATTGCCGTCATTGTTATCCTGTTCGCAGGAGATCTCCACGAAGGTGACAATGGAACCTTTGCCGGTCTCTGGATATTTTATAAGAATACTAACATCATTTTTGGTCGCATAGTTAAAAACATCTGATTTCTGAGCAACCAATCTGTCTCCTGAAAGTAGGCAACAAGAAATGCGTTAAAATTCGAATCACAAAAATATTGCACAATTTTAGGTGCTTTATTGACTTTGTCAACAATCGTACACTTTGACCTACCATTGAGACGTGCTCCAAGTGTGTACCGCACAGAAACACCCGCCGCCCGAGCGGATGCAGGATGCCTCTCCAGAGGCTGCAATTGTAGACCAGGATGCTTGGCTATAAACTCGCTCACATTGTTGACCACAACAATGTCACGATGCTCATAGTTTTCGCGAGTAACTCCAGCCAAACTGCCGGCGATCAGACAGCCAAAGATGGCAATCAATAGACTCAAATTGAATTTGCACATTTTGAATTTAATATTTGTATTTTGTGGTATAAAGGATATTCCAATTAACGATTTCACTTGTCACTTGGTACCAACTGCGTCGAGTAGAAAGCGCTGAATGAGCCCAACAGGTGCCAGCAGTTTATTATATAGTATTTGTTGACATAATGAAACTCATTGATTTGATTTTCGCTTTCGTTTTGCTCCGCACTTCACCCCGGTTCCGGTTCGCGATGAGTCTACACCACAGCCCTTATCATGCCAATTGACAATTTCCATTGACAACGTTTAATCCAACCATCAGAATTATCTGTGAACGATATCTGAATACTCTGCCAATTAATAGCAAAGAGTGCTTAGCGTTGATATAAAGTATATATACACATATAACATCTAAAACCAATGCAATATATAGAATTGTGTATGTTAAGTTTAATGCCATTTTCCGCAAATTAATTTTCAATATGAAAACATTTAAATATCTTCTGATTCTAGAATACAATTCTTAAATATTATATTCGCCTCTGTAAATGTGAAATCTTAACTTCCCAAATAAAGCGTCTTTATTCAATCATGACTTGTGTATTTAAAAAATTAGTTATATATTTGATATTCTAAAACAATTTAAAGTAATTGAATACTTGCATAACATAAACTTTCTCGATAATTCTTAAAAGACTAGGGAATCCCCGTGTTTCAACTAGTTGTTTCGAGACCAAAATTTATAAACAATCTACCTCAGATAATAAGGCTGCCAAGCCCAGTCCATATGACTCAATTAAATTGAACAATTGGCTGGTATTGAGTAGCGAGACGGGACGATCTAATCAGAGGGCACACATAAACATGTAGCAAAGTATCATATTGTTTTGCCTAGTTGAAATGATGGCGCAGAATCATAAAAAACATAAACAGCACCTGGCAATTTGATAGATAGCTTTGCACGGTACGGTAGCATTCGACTAATTTAATGATAGGCCCTGCCACAAATATGCTTCTTCTGTGACATATCTATAATAACAAAACATATATATGTAAGTATATATACTATCCATATTCTATTTTGAGACATTTCGCAGAACTTTATCGGTATTGCTTGAAGCCTTCCCTGGAATTGGACACCTTCGAGTGGCATCATGGCAAATAGTTATTGTGTACAAATTAGTCAATCAAGATAAGACAAGGGTCACTGATAACGACTGCTTTTATTGTTCAATTCATCAATTGTGAGTCAATCGCTGCATTTAATTAACTGCACATCTGACATTAAAGACGATGGTGCAAGAACTTTGCAATGCTCTTTAAAGGAGAAAGACTTCGGTATCAAATAATTCGAATAAGATGAAAAATATTTAAAGAAAATTCAAGCAATATATAAATTAATATTATAAATAAAAATAAATTGAATTTCAAAGCTATAGTCAATTATTTAACTATTTAACTAAAATATTCAGTTATAAAAACCAAATAAACTCTCAGCCTAAGCTAAGATTTTTACTGAATGAAATTATATTAAAAATGTTCTTTAAATGTTGTAATGTTGTAAATTGAAAATATATTAGAAATTAATATAAAAAACATAGGACAATTTACTGTTTTTTGTTTTTTTTTTGTAATTGATCTAGAAACGTCTACAAATGAAATAAAATTAAAAATCTTCCTTCTTCATACCGAAAATCGATTCTTATAGAAATGATTATAAATTTGTATGGTGTTTAGAAAACTTGTTTATTTCTAATTATAATTCAGACTTATAACTCTAGAGTTACACTTGAATGTAAATATTTTATAATGTATATATTTTATACACGCTATATAATATATATTGCATATATTCATACATATGTAGATGTGTACTTGAATGTATATTAGAAGATTTAATACAATTAGGCCGGCCACACGACAATGCCACTGCATTGGCTATCAATTGAATTTTGGAGCAATCAATCGATCAACGATTGCAATTAACACACGATTTGCTTATCAAAGAATCAAAACAATAAACACTAAAGTAATTCATTAATCCAAAACAAAAGTTCACAAATAGTCAGATAAAGTGGAGCTTTATAGTCTAATGGAATGTGGCAGCAGAGTAAAACTTATAGATTAAACAAAGTCATTAAATAATGCATAATATAAATATGTAAATCGAACATTAATTTTGCAAGAGTTACAGTTTGATAGATATAAGTATATAATTAGTTTTTAGTGAGCATAAAATTACAAAATAGTTTACTGATATTCATATGGAAAATAGTACTGGCAAGGCTAAAGCAAAAGGCATACACATTCGTTCGTTTTTTAAGTGGCGCTAGATACATATATATATATATATATATATGCATATATATATATTGCACACGCGATTCGCTGTCTCGCTTTGCCGCACAGTAGCGGCACTGCTCGAAAACATGCGCTATCTGCTACACTCGCGTGCTGTCGTCTCTTTCCACACTCTACAATGGGGTCTGGGCAATCGGTTTAGCCTATTATATATATATATATATATATATATATATTTGTATGTATGTATATACAATAAATCATTATTATTCTAGTACAAAAAAAATAGAGATATATGCATATATATATATATATTTACATATATATATGTATATATCGGAATAACATTTCATTATTAGCTTAGCTTTTATAATTATCATTTCGATCTGGTTTTGTTTTAATAGAATTCCAATTATCACCACAATTTTGCAACTTATCAAACAATGATTTAATGAATTCGAGTTAATAGCGTTCTGGAATATCATATGAAAATCACAATCATCAATCAATTGCCTCAAACTAAACCGATTCCTAGGACCGTCAATGTTTTGGTTAAATAACTCTCGAGTCGTGTGCTTTAAAATAGATGTATGTTATGTTTGTAAGGGTGTGAACGTATGTCTGTATGTCTGTATGTATATGTACGTTATAAAACCAACAACAATTCCATTTGTTTTCATTTTCACTAAATTCCTTTTGTCTAAAAACGGCGCCTCCCCCTCCCAGTCCCCTCACAATTCCCCACCCCTTACAAAGTTGCCAACCCGGTGCACGTTCGTTTCTTGAAACCCTTGTTAGATATTGCTTTAACGCTGGATGCCAAATGCTGATTGCTGGCTGGGATTATATGCATCTCTACCAATGCGGACGTATCTCCTTGAACAGCCACTTCTGATAGCCATCGTTGACATCGCATTGTCCCAGCGACAACTGCTGCGTCGTTGGATGCAGTGCCATGCACTTTTTGTGCACACGATGCAGCAAATGCTTGGTATGCTCATTGTAGCTCCAGGGTCCATCCACAGTGCCCAGCCGGCAGACAGCCAGCTTAATGCCTTGACGATCGGCTTCCACGCAACGTTCACCGACGCCCAGTTGGCCGCCGGCATTGAGACGCACCAGCTGATTGTTGCCACCGCCATGGCAATAGGAGAGACCCATAATTGCGGGGGGCTGATGGCCCATCGAGTCCAGGCAACCATCGGAGGCCACCGAACGCAGTTCACCCCAATGCAGATTGGCCGGCAGAGCTGGGAACTTGTCCACCACATCGTAGGCAATGTTGTCCATAAACCATTGAAAGGATTTACAATTGAGACGCTTCTTTAGCGCCAGCTGCTCGCTAATATCGCCCATGTCCAGATAACGAGCAAGTGGCTCACGGGTATAGAAGAATTCCTTGTGTGTATCATCGAACCAGGTCTCAATGACACGCTTGTAGTTGATTGTAATCAATGGACCCTTCTTTTTGCTCGCCAACTTGCCAAAATTGTAGGGCATAAAGCCGCGATAGACATGGCCCACACGGGAGCAGGGCACCCATTCAATGCTGCCACCACATTGCCAAATCTTGAAGCTCAACTCAAAGTTCTCGCCACCCCAGACCAGCAGGCCAGGATCATAGGCGCCCAGTTCCAAAAAGTATTCGCGATTGATGGCAAACAGGCCGCCAGCATGCGTTGGACTGCGATATGGTTCCGAATTGTGGGCACGACGACGTTGCTCCCGACGCGGCACCTCGTTCTCCTTGTACAGCATGCCCCACTCGAAGATGCCGCGGAAATGATTGTCACTGCCATAAACTGGACGGTATTCAAACGACTTGTGATCAATGCCATCAATAATGGGCACCGTCATCACCGTGCGATCCCGATAAATAGGCGCCAATAGCGGCGGCAGCCAATTGAGATTCACCTCGCAATGGGCATCCAGGAAGACAATTACCTCGCCTGCAATGAGGAAGCACAGAGTCAGTACAAGGTACATACATATATATTTTGTATAAAAGAATATATTGAATTTGACTTCCAATCAGTTTTAAATCTTAAGTAAATTTCTTTTTAAATAATATTGTATATTAATCTCAATGGAATTAACTGTAGCTTATTGGTAATGAATAATTATGTCAATCAAATCGACTTCTTGAATATGTTAGACCAGGTGCCCCAGCGAAGGAGGGCTGTGCATATACCTGTGCTGGTCATTAGCTGTGCCAGTAAGTATTGTAAGAGTCAGTCGTGACTAGTCAGTATCCCTAGCATGAGTCTGTAGTCCTTCATTGGAAGCTACATGCACATCATTCTGGCCATTCTGATTGTGTTCGTAGCGGGCCACCTACTGTCTGAAGTGCTCAACAATTGCACATCAATTGCTCCGTGGTGCTTTGTAAGGGATATCAAAATATTGGCCACTCTGTCTGTGGTCCCAGCGCGCCACCTACTGTTAGAATTAGCCAACGATTGCACACCGATTACTCTTCTCAATTGATGGCTTGGGATCCGCTAGAGTTCTTCGGCTCATCAGGACATTCCTCCAACTGACCACAGTAGACTACGTGGCTCTTAATAAACAGCTTAACAATTTTCGATACAAGCTTTTCCTATTGCGAAAATCTCCAGTGTTGGTCTATTTGTAGGATAGCTTGGTCACCGGTTGACGCTGCATCCCTGTTCAGTTCTATAGTTCTTTAAACAAATTGAAGACACTCATTGTACTTAAACTGATAATGGTAATGATTGGTAATATTATGCCGATAATAAACCGATTCATTTTGAGATTGGAAATTAGATTACGCTCTCTGACTCGAATTGATCATAAGGCATACAAATATCTCTCACCTGTTGCCTCCATGGCGCCGCGAGAGCGTGTGCGTATAAGACCCTCGCGCTCCTTGTTTCTTATGATCTTGACGAGTCCATTGAACTGCAGCACATATTCGTCCAGTTTGGAACGCAGATTCTCCTTGTCAGAGTAATCGTCCACAAGAATGATCTCGTGCAGCACATGCTTGGGCGATCGATCAATAACCGAATGCACAGTACGCATTAACACCGAGAAGCCCTCGTTATGGAACACAATGATGACACTGGTTGTGGGCAAATCATATGGATAATCCCAGTGCTTGCACTCCTCGAGTCGAGTATCGCGCACTGAACGATGCATCGATATCTCATCGGAGCAGGCAATATTCATGCCATACTCCATTTCAGAGGCATCGGCCACATTCTTCTTTTCCGGCGGCAGACTGTGCGCATCGCCATTCTCTCCTGGACCTGTGCGTGGCTTCAAATCTTTTGGCTCAAAGTTTCCCAGTGCTGCAAAAACACACGCAAAGCATTAACAATAATAAATGCACATGCCATTCAAGTCTCGCCAAGTTGCAGCTGTTTAAACAATTGGGGAATGGGCCGAGCAGAGGGAATATCTGCCATCCAAAGCTGCTGCTATCTTGTTAGCCTTTAAGCGACTTGGCAAGCCATGAAACAAACATGTATTTTAATTAAATGCAGCTTATGCAGGTGCCAGTGCGAGAGCATGTGTGTGTGTTTGTCTGTTTTGTTAGATATATATGCACATACCCTCAACCAGCTTGGGCTGTTCACGTGGCCTATTCTCGAGACGCTGATGACTAAACTTGGGTCCGCCGAAGCGCGTGTGGTAGGCCTCCTGGACACGCTTGTGATGATCACTCCAGTTGGCCAGCAGATAGAGCAGCGGCAAGATGACAAGCAGACAGAGCACCAGTCGGCAAATGCGACCGCTCCGTATGTTGCTCACACGCATCTTTCAATAATAATGCTGAT
Organism: Drosophila pruinosa; assembly: GCA_018150935.1. Classification (NCBI taxonomy): domain Eukaryota; kingdom Metazoa; phylum Arthropoda; class Insecta; order Diptera; family Drosophilidae; genus Drosophila; species Drosophila pruinosa. The sequence continues at coordinate 14,432,858 of JAECWR010000194.1, read as the reverse complement.
TTCGATGTTGAAGTTCAACACTGTTGACGTGTCTACGTCGCCGTCGCAGCAAACGCTACGCGACTACAATGTTAAGGTAGTGGCAGGTGACAGCGGCAATAAAATTTATCAATTGATTAATCCAGCAGCAACAGCAGCCGTAGCTGAAGAATATATATTTTTCGGTTTCGGTTGCTCTGGATGTGATGTTGATGTCAATGCACGAATTGCTGTCAATGTGTTTGTAATTTGTGTGTAAATCTGAAAGTAAGTGACTATTAGTATGTGTGCTGTGTATGCGCGCGCTTGTGTGTATGTGTGTGCGTGAGAAGTAGAACCAGGTAAGGTGCCGCTGCCGTTACCGCTGCGAAAGCGACGATCAAAAAGCAATCGTCGATAATGATACATGAACATAGCGGCAAAACAATACCTTTAAATGTTATTGGAGTTCAATGCGAATTTAAAATGAGTTGTCCGCTTACATTAGCACATAACAAGATGCAATGCACACGTCGTTGGCACTTGCAATGCACAAATAAATAATTGCGGTGTAAACGTAAACAAAAAAAAACACAGTATGTGGAACTGCCACGCGTTTGACGTTTTCTAGCACATCAGGTGGCTACGTGTGCACACTAACGCCAACTGTTGGCAACAAAGCGTAGCAAATGCCGGCTGAAATCGATAAGCGAAATGTACTAAAGATGCCCTAACACGCGCACACTGATTTTGCGCATTAAATGTGATTTAGTATTTTTCTCTTACGTTATTCGCTTACGTTCTGCATTTGTGTATTTATGTTAGCTTTACGCCTGCCGTTACGAAAGCCCCATTAGACAACGTGTGTGTTTATTTGAAAAGCGAGCGCAATTTGAGTTTGTTTTAAGTTGATGTGCAAAGACATTGCGAAATTCGAGCAGTAACATTTATTTACATCATTTTACACATTACAAAATTTTTACAATTTACAAATATATACATATGTACACATGTACAGATCCAGCTCAATAATGTATTTACACTTGCTAACAGCATATGTTTAATTATTCTTAAGGTTCAATAAATAAAATGGCAAGTTAATCAAGCCAATTAAGCATTTATCAATGCCCATTCGAAGCCACTAGGCCGTCCAGTGCTTTGCGCCATTTTCTAATGCCGCATTTTGTTACCCGAAAATACGGTGAGAACACTGCCAACACGACGAGGATCATAGAATGGCTCCGGCTCATTGAGCGCACCAATTGCGGTCACAGCCGCAAATCCACCATCACTTGGATTATCAGCCATTTTATGTCCAGCTTTCTTGAGATAATCGACCAGCTCATTTTTCACAGCAACCTCATAATCGACTCGCATGGGTATTAACTGATGATGCAACCGACCATCATTCATAGCCTTACTCATGCTATCCTTGCGTATGAGATACTTCATAATAACCTAAAAAATCAATTTTATAGAGATATCGATTAATATTATGTAAAGTATCGATAAGCATATTTAAGTTGGCTGCGCTATGCATTTGTAAATTACCGTTGCAACGCTCGTTGTGATTTTGGTGCCGCCAGCAGCACCGACTAGTAAGCGAACATCGCCATTTGCATCGAGTACAATGGAAGGATTCATTGAGGACATGGGCCGTTTGTGAGGATATATGTAATTGGCGGGCGATGAAGGTACGCCAAAGCTGTTAATGAGACCCGGCGTGGAGAAGTCATCCATCTCATCATTCAAAATGATGCCAGTTTGCGGCGACGCCACCTTGGCACCAAAACTGCAACAGAAAATCAATAATTAAGTACAAAAAATGTCTCTTGTAAATATTCCAAAGACTTACTAGTTATTTATGGTGCTCGTAATGGCGACGGCATCCCCATTAGAAGCGAGCACATTCATGTGAGCGGTGCCATGATCCGCTTCCACTGTAAAATTGGCGCCATAATACATATAATCCTGCGATGTTTGATCATCCTTTATCAATTGGCGCACGCTCTTCACCAGGTCATCGCTACGTATTTTTTCCAACTGCTCCTTAATGCTCTCCCCATACTCCGGATCGTTTTCATAGTCACCCAGATTGGAGCGCTGACCGTACGCATGCTTAAAGGTCTCCACCACACGCTGCCAATAGACGTTCTCGTCGGACGCATACAATTCGCTCATCACATTCAGTATGAAGGCCAAGATCGGACCGCTCGATGGCAACGGAGTTGTGTAGAGCGTATAGCCGCCAGTTATTTTTGCCGATATATGACCATCGCTCTCCCAGCGCACTCTGCCAAACGATAAAGAGATGATGTGAGCATAGGAGTATGGGAAAAGTAATATGTATGTATATGATATTTGCTTGCTGTCACACTTACTTGAAATTCTTAAGATCCTCCAGGGTTATGATGCCGCCAAGGCTCTGAATGTCCTCGACAAACTTAATGCCAGTCTGGCCGCCATCGTAGAACTCTCCGGCACCATTGTTGGCAATACGCTCGAGCGTATCAGCCAATGCTGTGCGCTTCATGTAATCGTTCTCCACATAGGCTTCGCCCTTCTCATTGAGAAACATTTTGGATAGACCTGGATCTTTTTGGATTTGCGTCAGTTTCGACTTGATGGCAGCGGCCAGATAACGTGACACCACATGACCATCGCGTGCCAATTTGATGGATGGCTGAAACAGATTCTTCCAGGGCAGACGGCCGTACTTCTGATGCATTTCCCAATAGCCAAGTATCTCGCCCGGCACGCCGCCAGACGTCGCACCCGTCACTTCCGCCTGATTAATGAACATATCCTTGTGCGCGGCCTGCGGTGCCGATTCACGTGCAATAATCGTTTCCACTTTGCCGGTGCGTCGCGTATAAATGGTGGCCACAAAGCCACCGCCAATGCCCATCGAATGGGGCAACATGATGCCCTCGCAGAGCAGCGTCGCAATGGCAGCATCGACAGCAGACCCCCCATCCTGTAGCATGTGTCCGCCCACGTCAGCACAGCCAATGCCGTTGGACACGACGGCACCAGTGACGTAGCGAACGTCTCGGGATTTCAAACCGAAGACCAAGCCTAGCGTCAAAGTAGTGACCATTAGAGCGGCAATCACCACCCATATAACGAACTTCTTATTTAGAACAAACCTGCAAATATATTAAGCCAATAACTGTGATTAGCTCATCGATAATCCCAATCCAAATCAGATGGCAATTTCAACGAGAGCTCAAGTGGCTCTCCAAGTGCTTCAGCCGGGATTTTATTGAGTGATTAATACGATGTGCAATAGATTCAGTAATCGTTTTTGATTAGGCGATTTCTGTGTTTGTTTTTATTTTTATTGTAGTTTTTTTTTTTTTTTTTGTTTACCCAAATGGTTCAGAACGGGTGCTACTGCTTAGCAAACGAAACAACTAAACTATATAGTATATACTATTTTTTTGTTTAATATTTTCAGCTTGTCTAATTCCATTTCTATTTGTTTTAAGGCCTGTTCCGATTTTCAAATTCAAACTGACTTGGTAGTTTTGAAATTCCAAGATATCAAAAAATGACAACAATTTTGTTTGGATTTAATTCTATACGACGGAAGAGTATTGGGAGGAGGAAAGAGCATTGTAAATTGTTATAGAAACTGGACACATGCCAGCAAGACAGGTATTTTAATTTATAATGACAATTATAACCGAATAAAATGATTTTTCTTCGATACGAGTACTAAAACCGTAAAAGACTTAGAAGACCTTGACTAATTGAAGATAATGACAATTATAACCGAATAAAATGATTTTTCTTCGATACGGGTACTAAAAGACTTAGAAGACCTTGACTTAATGAAGATAATAACAATTATAACCGAATAAAATGATTTTTCTTCGATACGGGTACTAAAACCGTAAAAGACCTAGAAGACCTTGACTTAATGAAGATAATGACAATTATAACCGAATAAAATGATTTTTCTTCGATACGGGTACTAAAAGACTTAGAAGACCTTGACTTAATGAAGATAATGACAATTATAACCGAATAAAATGATTTTTCTTCGATACGGGTACTAAAGCCATAGAAGACTTAAAAGACCTAGACTAATTGAAGATAATGACAATTATAGCCGAATAAAATGATTTTTCTTCGATACGGATACTAAAACCGTAAAAGACTTAGAAGACCTTGACTAATTGAAGAACTGCAGATAGTTGCAATATATACTATATTACGTAGACTACAATGGGATAATATTGTATATACATACATATATGTTAGAGAATCGTTAATTGAAAAGTCATTTTTAAAGATAACGAACTTCGATGACAATGACAATCCAAAAGTCAGCTGCAATTAGAGACCTCTCTGAAGTACTACAATGACATTGGAAAAACATCTACGCCGTCTAGCAAATTATATAGGGTCTTATGGTCTTCCAAGTTCTCCATCTGAGCAATAAGGCTTATCAGTAGAGTACTACGTTGATATTTTCATACAATTGTTGGTTTTTCTTTCTTTTTATTTCAGATAATGTCGTTCATAAAGCTGCGAATTGTGATCGTAAAACTCGAGAGTTCCATTAACAAGCAATTTTGTATGATTATTAGCGCCGGTTTGTTTATTCTATGCCCAGACGTGAGGAAGGTGCAAAAGTGAAGCACGCGACTCATATGCGATGGCATTTGTTGATGAAAAGGCCCTCCTAATTGGATTAAAGTATTTGCTTTCTAGTGAGTTCTTGCTTCTTTTGATTCGATTAGTGCTAGTCATTTTCTGACCTATTCTTGGCATAGACTTGATCTAGTCTGCAGATTAAATTCAAGATATTTCTGCAAATCATCGTCTAGCGTCACGTACATGTGTCGTAAATGTGAACTAATCCACTAATAACAACGATAATGGCTAATTTATGTGAGATTTGGCTACCTACGATACGATACGATACAGTCTAGCTTACATTAACATGTTACGATATTGCCATAATTTATGATTTATTACACTAAACATTTTGCGGTAGCTTTTGATGTGAGCTTTGACTACCTAGGATATGATAAAGTGTAGCTTACATTAACATGTTACGATATTGCCATAATTAATGACTTATTACACTAAACATTTTGCGCTAGCTTTGACTAACTACGATACGATACACGGCAACTTACGTTACACACGTTACGATATGCCCATTATTTTCATTTTATTACACTTCTTCACATTGTTCGGTAACATCCGCCATTCATAGAATTCTTTGGGTATTTTTACCATTCAAAATACACATAGAGTATATAACTTTATTTAAGCAATTATGATATATGTAGTACAAGAGCTACGATATACTCGTATGTACATAAATTGTACCTTATCTCGGGCGGCTCCTGTGTAGCACCGTCACGTGTTTCAACCCTAACGGAAACTTATGGGATCAAATCGACAAGTTGTAATTAAGTACGTATGTCTGTATGTAGTATTCTATTTTATCGCTGAATTTACCTATAAAGAGTATTCAAATTCGACTACTAATTGAGAAAACACTTCAATTACTTAGTAGCTGCCGGTTTAATCAATCAGACCATTTTAAAGGGCCGTAGGTAGCACCTGCTATCAATTGTTGCTAGTACAACCCTTAAGTACTTTATTTACATACCGCTATTTACAAATAATACTCCAAAAAGGTGCTAGATCATTTGAAAGTAGCATTCATGAAGCTGGTACCGGTTATATATTCGCAAATTATTGTTAAACGTCTGTTTAAATACTTAGCACCCAATTGGCCGCAATTGTTGCTTATATTTTACTTTTATTTATTCATTTTTTTTACTTTGGACATAAATAAGTTAAGAATTTGACGTCACATGCTTACACAATTTGCAAAACAGTCATAACCGGTTAATTGTTAGTGTAAGTTTACATTATTGCTATTTATTCAACCCTTAAGCTGGTAAAGTAGCCGGATCTTTTACGGGAAATACCTGCTAAACAAATCTTCTATCTTCTGTCTGAATTTCAAGCACTTTCAATTAAGCACTTCAACAAATGTGGGCCTGACTTTATATACACTTTTAAATATTCCCACTCAAGATTGTAATTTTGTTAAAGCTCATTTTTAACACCTTAGGCAATAATAGGTTGTAAATTTAATTGATGATTTAAACGCTCAAGCACATTTGGGAAATACATTTGAAAAATTTAAGCTCATTTCGCACAGTGTACGTTCGATAAATCGATATAGTTTCTGGATGTCAAATAACTTTCTAAGAAATAATTATAGACAGACTGGTTTTGAAGATCATTTCGCATTCGTATTTGCATTAATTATTATTTGTTTTGTTGTTTTTAGCTTTTGCATTATTCAATAGTATTTTTTTTATTTTTTGCTTGCAAAGTGCAAAAAATGTGAAGAACGTGCTGCAAGTTCAATGTTTAAAGTTGGGGAGGGAGGGAGGTTAATTGCAAAATAATAATGAAGAATAATAATACAGTATAAGCCATTTGTAAATTATTGAATATTTAATTTGTGTTTTTTTTTGTGCAATTTGACAATTAAATTGCGCTATAATTTTGTGCCGTTACGATTGGCTGATCAACCAAAAATATGCTTGAGGGGATTCATTGAGAGTTCTTGAATTTATCGTAAATATTCCAGATACACTTATTTATGCGACGTTGACAAATATTATGGATCAACTTATCGCATCTGGCCATAGTTTACGATCCTTATAAAGCGATAAATTGTTCTTAACGATAAATAGTGGTGCTGATCTTAATCTTATCGGGGTAATGGGTAATATATAAAGTACAATTTGGGTATATCCATAAATGGTACCCGCTAACCGGCACAATAATCCGCTTTGCAAATATTTGAGGCATATCGTAAATTTCTTTTGTGCCAGCTTGGCGATATGGCCATATCTAACATGTGTATATCTTATAACGACCAATTAACTACAGTTATATGGGTCATAAAATTGCTTAATGACAAAAGCATGCGACAGGTGCAAGGTGATAAGCAAAAAGGGGCGAACCAATACATTTATTTAAAAGTGTAAGAAATCTGTGGGGGCAACTATTGTTATTATTGCTATTTTTGGGGTTCCAACGATAACATGAGAAGCAGGCATTTTAATTACATGTAAGTTATAATTGCTCTGTTCTATAATTGGGGGCAAATGATGTGGTAACTGCCTACCCTATAATAGCAAAAATGACAGCTATTTATACATTTCTCGATCGCTCGATATTCTCGACTTAGTTACAAGAGCTAACCACAAATAAGCAATGACTAATAAGATCACAATTAGATGGATCAACACTCTGAGCTATACATAGGGTATACAATCGCGACATGACTCTTATGATTGGTTATGTTACCCAAGTGCAAGGTCTAACATACTTTTGTACAACATACATACATATTTGCCTGTTTTTCATCTTGCCTTTCCATGTATCGCACAATTCGCCGATAAAGCATTTTAGTTGTACTCGTACAATAGAGTCAACATTCCTTATATCGTATATCGTAACTCAACCATTCACGGAATCAGCAAATAACAAATGCTAGACAAATCATTTTCAGCAATAACGAACGCAATTGAAAACCATAGTAAAATCTGTGAACCGTGGTAAATTCTATTTAAAAAAAAATCATAAATATTGTACATGTACTGATCACTTGAAATTGTCTAATTGTTTACTATTCATTTATTTACTCTCAAGTCTTTTGCTGCACTTGACACGCAAACTTCTGGCGCTCACTGTACATAAAGGCGGCTTGGCGGCACTTGCAAGGTCTTTTATTGACACTGATCAAGAACAGATGAAACACGCTAACACTTACCTCATTTTTACACCTTTTGTACAAACAAATCACAAAATAAAACGGTAATTCAATTAAGAAAACTATCACGTCTGTTCATTGATTGGTTTTTGATTTCACAATAAAAACAACAAGGTAAAAAAAATATTGGACGGTCAAGGCTTTTTTATGCCAAGTACTTTGGTTAATAAATGCAAAATTGTAACAGTTGACGGCTTTAATCAAAATATTAATATTATGATGATCGCGATCGCAAATTGTCAACACTGTTGGAAGACAAGTGGGGCACTCAGTTAACCGAGCACCTGCCGCGTCTGGCTTCGACTGATGCCGTTGTGGAGTGCACGACGCCGCATTACAACTTTGTTTCGATTCCGCTGTGTTTATTTATTTTTCGCTATTCTGCACATACATACATACATACATATGTACGAATCATATACACCTATATGCATTTTATTTAACTAACTGTTCTTTATCGAAAGACTAGCTAACTCTGTTAGCTATTCACGCACTCACATCCACACACATACACGCACGCAAGCCAACTGCGAGAGAGAGCGAATTAGTAATGGTACAAATTAACATCGGTATGAGCGGCAAAATGAAACTAACTAAAAGCTGCATACTATCACTCCATACATAGATATGTACGTATGGATTTGTTTTGTTTGTGTGCAAAAAGAGAAGCTTGCGCTGAGCTTAATAAGCAGTTACTCACAGCTGTAAAATACGAGCCCATAATATGCATATTTAACACCCTAACAGACACCAAAGCACACACATTCATACAGCTGAGCTTAGAACTTTATGGACATCTGTTTTGTTGTGTGATACTAATTACGAGTACACAAGTAAACTTAGCTCACTTAAATTTTGCTTTATTTTGTGTCACATGCGAAAAAAAAAAAATAATTTAAGTGCCTGATAAAATTGTTCACTTTAACGCCAACTAGTAAAAAATTGTTTCAATTACAAAAGGGATTATTCTCATCCTTCCATTTCCGTTTGTCTTTTGACTTTTTCTTGTCGAGGATTTTTTTTTTTTTTATACAGTTTCATTTTTGGTCAATGTCAACGCCAACGGCTCATGGGACCAGCAGCCTTGAGGGTGTATTTCATGGGACGACGCTTGGCCTTCATTTGCTGCTCCTGCTCAATCATTTTCAATGCAGCCGGACCAAGTGCCACATACGGCATATTTGGATCCGGAGTGGTGTGCATTGGCAGCGTGCCCTTAGGCAGGCGCTGGAAGTTTGGCAACGGCGCATTTTTCTTCTCGTGCGCCAGATCTGTGTAGCCCAGCTTGCGTCGCTGCTGCGGCGTTATTTTGTTGCAGTGGCACATCTGATGAATGCGCAAGGCACGCTCCAGATCAAAGTAGCGATCACAGTACTTGCACTGTTTAGCCTCCGACTCCAGGGCCGGGCTGCTCTGTGGACGTCGGGCGCGAAAGCGCACCTTGAAGTCATCGTCATGGGTGCGACGATGTGCGCCCAGCAGCGATTTGATGTGGAAACGTTGGCCACAGGCGCTGCAACTGTAGGTGGGCCTATGTATCTGCTTCATGCTCATTTGGCTGCGAAGATTATCGGCACCGCTCATGTGTTTATCGTACTCATCGTTCAAGGCGCTGCGCATTTTGGCCTCCTGCTCTTCTTCATTCTCAGCATAATAGTTACGCGGCGACAAACCATTGCGGCGTGGAGACTTGAAGAAACCTACAAAATCATTTGAGAATATCAATATCTAATTGCATCGACTATTACTTACTTGAAATGATGGACATCTTTGGTAGTGTCAAGTTGGTTTCCTTGTCTTGGCTCTTTAACTCGGATGAATTCTTGTCCTGCTTGCGTCTGTGACGCAGGCTAACGCTGTCTCCCTCGCTAGTTGGCTGGCTACGTCGCCGTGTGGACCGGTTTGCAGATGAGTCATGATTGGCCTCCGTCAAGTAGTTTAGCTTACGGTCCATTCGCTTGCGCGTATTGGCATCATCATCATTGTCATATGGCTGCAACTTAACGATGCGTTGTTGGATTTTGTTTTGTTTCATTTTGAGTTATCTATATATTGGTGAACTTTGTGGCCAGCAAAGGTCAATTAATGTAGGGTTCTATTTTGTTAAAATTTCTTTTGGTTTGGCACACTCTCACAAATGTAAAGTAAAAAGTGTATATAATCAATTTGAAATAAAATACAAGGCACGTTTAATTTGACATTTAAATACAATTTCCAACTGTTTAGTGTTGAGCAACGCCGCACAAGGCATCAAAGTACTGAATGAATACTGCAGATGGCGCTGCTGCTGGTACTTTGCCACATTTCGTAAATTCAAATAAAACTCCAGCTAAATGCTTAATACATTTCTTTTTATAAGGCATGTAGCAATAATTTATATGTAAGTGTATACTACCTACATAAAATTAACATTTGTTGTGATAGACGCCTACGTTTACGTGGCATAACGTTAGCGTTTTTGCGTTGACGTTGCTCTTGAGTGCGTTTATGCGTTCGGCACTTTTACGTGCTCTTACGATGGCTTATATGTGTTTGTTGCCACTAATAACAGAAACTTTAAATAATTGTGCGGTTTTAAAAGCATTTTTTTATGTTTCTAATAAAGCGTATCTAACCTGCAAATTATAGACGTGGTATATTTTAGTATAACTTTTTACGTAAGATATTAGTATTTTTTTGAAATCGAATTCGGTCACGCTGACATTCAGCTTATTTACGGCTGGCCGCGTGCAATTTTTTGGCAGCCAACAATAAAGTAATTGCAAACCGCGGGAAGTTAACAAAAGCTTGAGATTACATATATCACATCGACGTTGTGCAGTTTTGCAATTAAACAAATTGTAGTGTAGTGGTACTGTTATTATAGTTAGTGTTGTGGCTTTTGGAATATGAGTGATACGCGTGAACAGATTTTGGAACAAATAAAATTACAAGGCGATCTCGTGCGTCAGCTAAAAGCATCGAAGGAGTCTAAAGAGAAGGTCAGTACGAATACACTAACTGAAAGTATATGTATCTATAGCACTGGCATGTTGTACTTACATATACACCCAATAAGTGCAACTATCCATTGTATTTGCATACATACGTATGCATAATATATGTACGTGTTTGTTTGCATATGTTGTACATGGATAACTATCGCTTTCAAATGCTTTTCTTAACCCCAATCCTATTGCACTTTCTATCGCGTATGCTTTAATGTAATTTTAACTATATATTTCATCAGCCTCACTTATGTATGTAGTCCATAGTAAATACAATCCCTCACTCACAGCATTCAAGCACAGCACGCAACATGACATTCGTTTTCGATTCCCGCTCTTGCTGTGTTGGCAGGTTTATTATTGAATTTTACATTAGAGTAATTGAACCCTGTAATTAGATTGCATGCACATAATGGAGAGCTTAATTGACAGTGGCAACAACATAGCAGAACTTTCACATTCGAGCACTGCTGATGCTGTGGTTTGTGTTGTTTGTGCTATTGCTTTTGTAATTTGTGCTCTCTCATACAGACTGTAAATCAAAGTTTGGTCTCTCTGTCAGTCAGTCGAGTCAGTTGGAACTTTAAAGTTTGAACACACATAAATCACAAAGAGCTTTTTTTTGCCACTGTCATTGCCTCATGCTTGCTTGCTCTCCACCTCCATCTGCAACTCCCGTCGCTTCGTCGTTTTTGCCCCTTTTATAATGGTCGTTGTTGTTATTGTGCTTGTGCTTGTGCTCATGACCGACTGACTGGCTAAGCAAGAGGCAAAGGCTTAGCGCTATTGCTGTTAAAACCGGCTTTGCCTACCTATGACGCTATTTCAGGTGTATATCTATGTATGTGTGTGTGTTTGTGTCTAAACAGCTTATAAGCTTATAAGTCAGAGCAATTGTTTAAAATTAATTGGAATATTTAATGCGTTCATTGCATTCATGAGCGCTGAGCTGAAATCAGCTGTTTATCGCCTTGCTTAACAACAGTTGCAAATCGATCGATATATCGATAACCAAGAACTGGTTTTTGACGAAAGCGAAGATTTATAATAAATGAATCATGTGCATAAATATTTAGAGGGAATGTATTTTTGGTAAATTACACTGGTAATGCCAAATGTCAAGAAGTTAGCTTTGATTAACGTAACCGTTGTTAATAAGCGAGAAACTGGTGGGTCAATAGAACTAGTTCGCAGGATTAGGCTAGCCTAGAGACAAGTGTTGAGCTTGTGTGGGATGCCCTTGAACTTGCTGCAAGTGCAAGGTCGTCGCGTCTTTGCTTTTCCAGTGCGTTTCCGTTTCAGTGTTCAAAAAAAGTGTCAAGTGTCATGTTTGAATTCTAAAACGAGCAACAAGTAAACAAATAAAATGAAAAGAAAATAAAATCAGCTTAAACCGGCGGTCAATAGAACGCAATGATTTGTTCTTGTCAGATTGAAGCGTTAAATGTTGTATTATTTTAAAGATTTTGGTTTTTTAAATTGTTTGTATTTTTTTATTTACTTTCTGCATTCATTTACACGCACACTCACACACACATCATTGGTTTTTGAACATTAAACAATTTCACTTCTTTCGTAACTAACGTTAATTAGTTCCAAAATCGCAAAAGTTGCAAACATTTATGAAAGCGTAAATGCAAAAAAAAAACAACTTTAATCGGTTTTTTTAATTGTTGTTGTTGTTTATTAGGTTTGAATAGAGCAAATGCAAAAAAGTTGTTGCACAAGAAAAATTGTTTTAAACGAAATCCAAAATGTTGCGTTCAATTGGCCGCCAGTGGCGCTGTAGTGCTGCGTTTCAGTGCCATTGCTTAAGTTCTGCTCGCCGGCAGCAGCCGCTGGCGCCATCTAGCGTCGAGCGCGCGTTATCAACAACCATTGGACAGCAAGTCAAAGCACAAGAGCAACAACAACTATTACAAGAACAACAACAACAACAAATGCATAAGGTTAGCATATAAGTGCACTATGCAAACATTTAGCAAATTTACCCACAAATCATATTCTTTCTCTGTTTTGCTACATTTGCAGATCGATGAGGAGGTCTCACGATTGTTGGCCCTGAAGGCCAAACTAGGCGACGATGCGGCGCCAACGAATCAAAAGTTTACGCTAAAGACGCCCAAGGGAACGCGCGACTATGCCCCACAGCAGATGACGCTGCGACAAGGTGTGCTCGACAAGATTGTGCAGGTGTTTAAGCGTCACGGTGGCGAGGCCATCGATACGCCCGTCTTTGAGCTGAAGGTATGTGTTACTTTATGTAACATAACATATGTGCATATATATTAAATCAATACTCCATTTGGCAAACAATTGCAGGAGGTGCTAACGGGCAAATATGGCGAGGATTCAAAGCTGATTTACGATCTAAAAGATCAGGGCGGCGAGATTCTGTCGATGCGTTACGATCTAACCGTTCCTTTGGCTCGCTATCTGGCCATGAATAAGATATCCAGCATTAAACGTTACCACATTGCCAAGGTCTATCGACGCGACAATCCGGCCATGACACGTGGTCGCTATCGTGAGTTTTATCAATGTGATTTCGATATTGCCGGCACCTATGATCCCATGTTGGCGGATGCCGAATGCGTAAAGATCGTATCCGAAGTGCTGGACACCCTCGACATTGGCGACTATGTGATCAAGCTGAATCATCGCCAACTATTGGATGGCATGTTCGAGGCATGTGGGGTGCCAGCCAAAGATTTCCGAGCCATCTGCTCAGCGGTAGACAAGTTGGACAAGGTAAATCATCCTGCAGCATTTAATATTTAGACTTTGCATTGTATTAACATTTATTGTTGCTTTGCAGTCACCATGGCTGGAAGTACGTAAGGAAATGGTGGATGAGAAGGGACTGGATGGTGCCACGGCCGACAAGATTGGCGAGTATGTGCGTCTTAGCGGTGGCAAGGAGCTCGTGGAGCAACTACTGGCCGATCCCAAGCTCAAAGCGGTGCCCAATGCGGTCAAGGGACTGGAGGGAATGCAGCTGCTGCTCAACTACTGTGGACTCTTCAATCTCGAGTCACGCATCAGCTTCGATTTAAGTCTGGCGCGTGGGCTCGACTACTACACGGGTGTCATCTATGAGGGAGTACTTAAGGCTGACCCAAGTGCTAGTGGTTCACCCGTAAAGGTATCACCGGTGCTGGAGAACGGCAAACCCGTGACGGATCAGAGCAGCGGCAATACGGTTGGATCTGTGGCTGGTGGCGGACGTTATGACAATTTGGTTGGCATGTTCGATCCACGTGGCAAGGCTGTGCCCTGTGTGGGCGTCTCCATTGGCGTGGAGCGCATCTTTGCGGTGTTGGAAGCTAAATTTGCTGCCAGCAAAGTCAAGTTGCGCACCAATGATGTGGAGGTCTTTGTGGCGTCCGCCCACAAGGGTCTACATGAGCAGCGGCTACGCGTGCTCAATCAGCTCTGGGATGCGGGCATCAAGGTGAGTGGATTCCCCCACCCCCTCCCTCTGTCTCTCTGTATATGAATTAAGCAACTCTTTTTCAATGTGCAGGCGGAGCATTCGTACAAGCTGAATCCTAAACTGTTGGCTCAGTTGCAGCACTGCGAGGAACATCAAATACCGCTGGCCATTGTCTTGGGTGATGCCGAGCTGGCCCAAGGAGTGGTCAAACTGCGCGAGGTGACTACGCGGCAAGAATCCACAGTTCCACTGGCGGAGTTGGCCAACGAGATTCGCAGCCGCCTCAAGTGATAGCTATGCGGATCTAAGATGTCGTCTGGATATTAACTGCTACACAATGATAATGAACTTGCTTTCTTTGATTTCATCAATGCAACGGGTTTTTTTTTTTTTTTTTTGTAATGTTTAATTTTTCCTAATTTGTTTTTATGTACGATTTGTATTTGCTATTGTCTGCTGCGAAGACACCATGTGCTACTATATTATATGAACCTAGGAATAAGTTATAGACAACTTATACCAAAACTGGACACTAAAAATAAATTGCAAACGCAAAACGCATTTAAACAAAACACACAAATATTGTGAATGAGAAGAGATGAATGAAATGCGTTCTCATCATTATGTTAAAAGCATTTTTACTTGGCAAAGGGTTTTCAAATGGACTATCTACTTAAAAGATGGCAATGATTGTGAATGAAATGATTATTAAGGGAAAAGGGGTTGGGTTTAATAGATTACTTTGTTCTCAAGGTTCACAATTCAAGCTGAAGACAAAGCCGGGTTTATTGCATAAATTAATATAATATATGGTATTTCATAACAATAAAATAGACTATAGTTTAGTGCATTGAAGGCACAAGCCAAGCGCATGTGAATAAATAGAATTTGACAAATGTCCTTTTTAATTTATTAAAAATAGAATTATTGCTGAATTCGAACTCTTTGCAGCGCTTGCCGGGCGGCGCTGAGCAGAAGGAGAAGGAGTCACAGCAACAACATCAGGAACAGGACCAACAAGTGCCCATTGAAGGAGCGCAACGCAATGCCGGAAACATTGCCAGCCACGGCAACGGTGACCGCCAGCAGCATCGATTGCACAGTTGCGGTTCTTAAGGTGCCATCGCCCACCATGCAACTGCCGCAGGCGTGCAATCTGCA
Source organism: Drosophila pruinosa (assembly GCA_018150935.1). NCBI lineage: Eukaryota > Metazoa > Arthropoda > Insecta > Diptera > Drosophilidae > Drosophila > Drosophila pruinosa. Next base: position 14,417,491 of record JAECWR010000194.1, on the reverse strand, counting down.
GAGTCTGGGCCTCATCATGGAGTCGAACAACATCAACATTGAGCTAAATCCCGCGGCAACAACCTCCGGCTTCAAGGTAAGTCATCCCAATCATTGTGCCTCTTAATTAAGTCGACTGTGTGAGACCATGTACTAATGCGCCTATGGTATGAAGTATTTATTAAAGAGCATCTAATTTGTTGCATACTATTAACCAAGGTGTATCGAGTATCTTAGTTAGTTGGTAATTGTGTTCTGAGTATATTTTTCGAAAAGGGAGCAATCTACTGTCCATGTCGAGCAATTTTCTCTTTCCATTCTTTGCTCCAATCCTCCAGCTCATCAAGTGTTTGCTTTGCTTGTCAAAGAACTTGATTATGGTACTAAACTTAAATTGGCAATTATTGCTATTTTGATTAAAATTAATGTTGTCAAATGTTCAATGTGATCATTAAATATTGATTATTATTATTATTAAAAATGACCTGTTAGCTAAAAAAAAACTATAGCAAATAAAAATGATATAATTAAAATCATTCATACGAGTATATATTCAAAACTTTGCTTACCGAATTTAAATTAAATAATCTACTAGATGAAAATAATCTGTGATCTTAAATATAATTCAGATCATTCATATTTTAAAAAAAACCTGCACAATGAGATTAATTCTTAAATGATTTCAACATAAAAATATAATTCATTTTCAGGGCATAAAAGATATTAATAAACTATAGTTATTAAAAAAAAAATTATGAATTATATGGAAAATAAACTACCTGACCTGCTTGACTAAAAACCTAAACATAATTCAGATCAATCATATTTTAAAAAACAATGTGCCTGCAAATAATTAAAATGTAACTGAAATTCATTATTTCGGAAATAATTGAATTTTTTAGACAAATATCTAATAATAAACTATGCATATGGGAATCCATTCACATTATTACATTTTTTATATTTTGTTTTTTTTTTTTTTTTTCTCTCGGCCTCTGCTGATAGATCTAAATCTGTCCCCTTTTGCCGCTGCTCATTTGCCTCCGTGTGTTGCGTAATTTAATTATGCACACGAAAATGTCAAGCGGTCGCGGCAGCGGCAGCTCCTTGCATCGTTTTTACACTCGAATTGAGTCCTGCCCCTGCCCCTGGCCCTGGCCCTGGCACGCTCTGCTGGCTCGTCCTGGCAGCCTGATGATGAAGCTGCCGCTCATGTGGTCGCCGCATTTTTCATGCTTCAGTGCGTGCAATTTGATTGTGGAGTGGGGGGATGAAAGGGGGAATGACACACCGTGTGCTGCCTCATTCAAATGACCTAACCCAGGATGCGTTCCTGATTTTGACAGCCAGTCAGCCAACGAGCAGCACACTGGCTAATACAGTTTTAATATAAATTTCATTTAATTTTATTTCGTTTCGTTTGCTTTCGTTGCGACTGTCCAACATTTTGTCGTTGTCGTTGATATTGCTGCTGTTGTTGTTGTTGTTGTTGCTGTTGTTGCTCTTGTGTCATCCTTCGTTGTGCTCGTTGTCTTTGTCGTTGACATGTCGCTGACATTACAGTGCACAGTGGAACGCAAGCAGTTGATAAGTTTTCAAGTTTACCCTTGGTGCATGACCTTGAAATAGTCAGCTTTACTATCAACAAAAAAAATCTTATTTGAATAAATATTAATTATTCAAAGGTATGCAATAAAGTAATTAAATAAGCAATAAATGGTTTATCTATTAGTAATCTTGAATATTTTTGAAGTGCAATTTTTAAATAAATAATAAATATTGCTTTAAAGAATCCATTCATTTCCTATCGAATTCAGTGCTAATTTCAGTACTTCTGTAATGCCATAAACTAAATAGTTTTGTTAATTTAAAATGGATTAAAAATTGAAGCAAATATATTTTATTTTATTAATAACCGGCTCTGGCTCAGTTTTGAACAAAGAATTTTTTTTATTTATTTTTCTTATTTGTCTCTCCAATATATTTCGTTAGCAAGTAGAAGTCGACAAATTTGTCACTGACATTTATTTTAACTTATATATTTAATTTTATACGCATATATTTATTTTTGTAATTATTAATTATTAAATCATTCTTACCACTATCTGCCCACTGTGCTGTGGCTTCATTTGCCATGTGGTGGTGGATCGAGTAGGGGATTGGGCTTGGGATTGCCCTTCATAGTTGACGTGGCCCTGCAGTTAAACTCTAAATGCTTGTGTGCCTGTGAGTGTGTGTGTGTGTGTGTGCAGTGATTTGTTGTAGGGCTGCAGGGTGCACTTCAGAAACGCGGCTTGTTTGTCAGCACCAGCAGTCAGTTAGGTCGGGGTGAAGAACAGAGAGAGCGATAGAGTGTGAGAGAGATAGGGTGACGCGGCGGTGGCAAGGGGAGGGGTTGGGGGTGGCGCAGTCAACCGGCCAGTTGAGCCTGATATCAGTCAATGCTTCTAATTTACGGATTAATGAAGGCGCAATTTTACATATTGAAATTTTCGTTGTGCGTTCGTCGATCGTGGGAAGCGATTAGTGGGCCGTGGCCGTGACAGTGACAGCGACAGTGCCACTGCCACAGTCACTGCTGCATGTTGTTGCAGCATTTCCCTCTTTAAATTTCCCCATGCTTAGTGGCTCTGGCATTGATGGATTGCCACATAAATTTGTGATTTGCTAAGCTTGATTTTCCAAAAAATGCAACAAACTTAATTTGTATGAATATTTATATGCGTGCGAGTGTGTGTGTGTGTATGTGTGTGTGTGTGAGCGTGTGTGAGTGCGTGCGACTCATCAGGTCATTTAGTTGTGGTGTGATTAGGTGGAGTCCGGGGTGCATGTGAATTGGGGTTGTCGCTTGTGTGAAATAATTGTTGTTGCTTCGCTCGTTGTTGTTGTTGTTGTTGTCCTAGGTTGTGGCCGCAACATATTTGCATAATTTCAAGTGTGCCGCCTGGAGAGAGAACAAACGGAATTGTTGGGTTAGATTAAAGACCAACTCTTTATAATCCAAAATACTAGTAAATAAATTAAGCCATGCAATCCTTTTATTATTCTCAGCTTACGTTCTTACTCTTTCATTTTTCGCCCTGATTTTAGCTCCACTCCATAAGCAGTCACTTTTAGATCATTTATTCACCTCAGTAAGCAATCGTTTTTTTAGATCTATTCACCTCAGCAACTTTTTCAGTTTAACACTTCTGGAGAGAATAAATCACAGATGAAAGGAATTGAGCATAATACATAAATAGGGCGAACGGAAGTCAGTTGCTTAGTGCAAACACTAATAATATTAATAATGATAATCGCAATGAATAGAATCTGCCAATCCGATTTCAAGTCATAAATACGTAACGCATTTGCTAACCTTCAACTGTCTCTTTTACTCGCTGTTCTCAATGCCTATTGCCTATTTATCTTTGACGAATGTGTGGAAAAGAGAGAGCTGGATTGAGCCTTCCTATGGCTTGGCACGCGTCGACAGTTGCTTATCTCGGGTGACCAGCGCGCCACGTGCGATTGCCAATGCCAATTCCATTCATGGACTATAGTTTTTAGCACGTATACATACATACAGTACGTATGCATTGTTATATGGTGTGCGTATGTACGCATGTGTGTGTGATAAAGGATGAGAGGGGAACTGGTGCAGGCGCAGCAACAAATTTGCGTGCAATCGTTAGCATCGCGTTTTTAATGACTTTTTCGTTTCAGTTCTGTTGGCAATGCATTTAATTCGATTATGATCCCTGGCCTGCCCTGCCCGGTCCGCCTGGTTCGCTCAGTTCGCCGCGGGGGTAGCTTCAAAAGTAATTGAAACGAAACTGTAAGTGGAGCGCTGCGCATTTCCCAGGCACTGTGCGTGTGTGTGTGTGTGTGTGCGGCCAAGTACAACTAATGTGGGTGTTAACGGTGTGTTAAGTGATTTTGCCATTTGTAAAATCGAACAATTGCAAAAGCCACTGCGATAACTATCGATGCCGCTGTCGATGTCAGCACACGTTTTGCCCATATTTCAAATGCTCAAGTTGAAAAGTTTGATATCCGTTTTAAAATTGATAGAATGGAATCGTAAAAGTATCGGCTTACGTATCTTTCTTACGTTTATTACGCTTCACTTTCCAGGGCTAAGCAACTGACTGCGTGTGAACAGTTGGTAGAGCTAATAAGAAATAATGAATGGATTTTTTTCGTGAATTATGTGTTTTTTTTTAAATACAAGTTTGAGCTTTTAGCAGTCTTAATTTTAAGCATGTCTGTGTGTCAGGTCATTATTTTGTATGCCCATTGCCCCATGTCCTCCCTTGTCGAGCCCTGCGGACCACCGGTCCAGTTCCATGGCTGGTTTTGGCTAATGAAAACTAAAAACTTCAATTACCAGAAAAGCAGAATAATGCGTTTTTAAACCCAAAAATGTAAGAACAGTAGCAAGAAATTGTGATAGATGAGGGTATGGCAATGCTTTTTACGGGCCACTTGTTTGTTTGTTTGTTTGTTGTCCCTCGGCTGCTGCTTATAAACAAAGAGTTAACCAAAAAGCACAACACACAGAGCACCAAAGAAAACGGCAATAAATCAGTGTAAGCAACGCACACACACACACACAAGCATAATAGTGAAGTAATGCAAAGCAAAACTAAGAGAAACGAAAGGGTTTTCGATTGTTGTATTTGTTGGAGTTTCCATGAAATTTCCCAATGGGGTGATTATTTAAAATTGTTCAACGCATAAATAGCAGACCAAAAGTAGACAGCGCGGCAGCAGCTGTTAAAACCCGTTCATCCGTATATGAATGTGTGTGTGCTATAATTGTTCCCAACTTTCTGTTATCAAAGTTTGGGTAAACAAAATTTCGATGCTCGCGAGAGTTAGACAATGATTATTTTGTTCAGCTGGTGTCGAAGCGCAGTGGATTTTAATAGTAGTATAGATATAGAGATCACAATCACAATTAATTAATATGGTTAAAATATAGCAATTAATAATCATAAGTAAACCATTTATTGCATTAACAATAGGCTGTTCTTAATTTCATATTTAACAGAGACCCTTAGCACGCACTTTGATCGTCAGCTGTTAGATTGCTGTTATGCTCTAATGGCTCTGTTATCTACAGTGATTGGCAGTTAAATTTAAGTTTGCTATTTTTCTTTCATACCAATAATCATTTTCAACAATTATTTTTCACAAGTACCCATTTTGTTAACACTTATTACTGAGTATACTATATATATTGATTAGCAAAATGCACAATTATGCCAAATTTCTTATGATGAATAACGGAGCTTTTCCAGAACTCGTTCTGGCTTCTATTAACATTGCATAGATATGTTAACACCAGTTGTTTTTGTTAGCTTGCCATGTGCGTCTGATTTCATATTTGTTAGAAATTTTCTTGTGAGTGGTAAGAATGGCTACCAATACGTCGATCAGCGTTAACCATGATGATACCGATGATACGATGCGTACACTTGTGGATGAAATGGGCTACACAATGGAAGAGGCTCGCAAGTCTGTTTCATATGCCGGTAACAATCTGGAATTGGCCGTACAATATCTGCTGGAAGGTGACGCTGCCTTAGATCAAGCAGATATCTCTGATGCTGTTTTACAGCGACGAAATCGTCGTCGCTTCAAACATCTGCGTCATAGTCTAATGGACAATCCGGCCTTGAACGAATATAATATTGCGACATTGATGAACAATACGCGAACTGCTGAAGCCTTAAGTGATTTGGCTGGAAATCATAGTGTGCAGTTTCTGTCGATGCTACAGGAATCATCTTCCGATGAGGAGGATTCAGAGTCAGAGACGCCGCAACTATCAACTAAGTTGCGCACTCGTGTGTCCAAGTAGAAAAGTAGACATTAAAAAGAATTTAAGCAAAAAGGTAACTGCGTTTTTGTTTCTGCTGGTGCTTGTGCTGTTTGTTGTTCTTGTGGCGCCGGTCAAGCCACCCTTTATGCGCGTTTCTTTTCGTTTGCTTTTTCTGTTAATGTTGTTGTTGCTTTGGTTTCGCTTATTGTTTTTGTTTTTGTATTTCGGGCACTGTCGAGCGTGTCAACCCTTTTGGTTTTTGGCTTGATGATTAATGATCGTTTTTTATTTTACTTGCTGCTGTTTTGTACTGATTTCAATTTACCGCTAACCATACACCCTTGCCATGGGGAAGCTTCCTGATTCTGTTGTCAAGTATGCCATGCTACCTACAGTCGCTATTCACAAATACCTTACAAATGTGAATTTCAATTATATTTGATAAATTTAAGAAAAACAAAATATAAAAATTATTTATTGCTGCACGATTTTATTTCAAAAGGATCAGTGCACTTCTCGTTGAGTTTGTAAGCGTCTGCATACTTCGTTGTGGCAGTGTAGTAATGCAACTTTCTTCTTGGCCTGCTGCTGTTGAAAATTCTAATTAATTTTGACTTGCAACCGTTTGCACTGTCAACCGCAGCCACGTTGCTTGGCAGCACTGTTGCCGGTGTGCTGGTGAGCTGGTGTGCCGGTGTCGTTGTCAACGCTTATCGCGGGCATTTGATCGGCGTTGCGGCGTACCGCAAAATGCGACTACCACGACGACGTCGGCAATGGCGACAACCCTTGACGCGCGTAGGCGTCGCCCTATCATTTATCATGGGTTGCAAATGTGCCGCTTAAAAGTCGCTACCGTAACTGTAACTGAGCTTCGGGCACTGCCAATTTTAAAGTGCATTGTGCACCCATTCGCATTTCACAGTCACAGTTAATAAATTACGTATTGAAATTGGATATCGTTGTTGTCGTTGACGTTCGTGTTGTTGTTGTTGTTGATTGCTTGTGTCTTGCAAATAGACGCACAATGCAACGCAATTAGAAGCGCCTGTGCAGCCCTGGTCTCTGTTCTTTATTTCTTTTTTTTACCCTCGTTAACATATTATGTCCAAAGGCAATCAATATGTTGACAACAAGCAGCTATAATAATTATAATAATAACTGCGTGCGAAAATGAACTACAAAATGAAAAGTGAAAAGTGAATATCAAAATGCATCGCGACGAATTTAATTGCCCTGCAATTACATACATACATACATGCATACATTGAAGACACATACATACATACGTACATATGTATGTATATGCAAATTAAAGACTACGTAAGCGGCAGGCCTTGACGGCCCTTTTGCAACATGCCACAACACACATGCTGTAATTTGAGGAAGACAAAACAAAGTATTAAACTTAATATGCAATTTTAAATTAATCAAGTTGTTCAAATAGATTTTATATTTTCATTTTGTTTTTATAAAACAATTTTGAAGTTTCTTCTATTCGGTTTATTTTGTAATTTTCAACTTCAAAATTTTGTCACTTAAAAGTATGCTGCAGTTATGTTGAATAATTAAATGCCAAATTGAAATTTATTATATTTCCCAAAGATACCATTTTCAACGAGTTAAGTATTATTCAAGGATTTGCATAGTTTTATTTGTAATGGCTTTCATTTATGTCTTCTTGTAAATTCTCCTAGAAAGATCAATAAAAAGATAAATGAATAACAGTTTCTTCCTCTACAGAAATCAATATACATACATACATACATACATATGTCACATAGCTAAATCAAATGTTCGAGTACAAGGCATTTGCATATTTATGTAGAGCGATGAGAACCGCATCCTTGGTTTCATTTTTTATTTGCAGAAACGCTTAAATGTGTTAAGGGGAGCGATGTCCTTGTTCTGGCCAGCAGCTGCTAAGGGCTGCCAATTAATAGATGAGAATGGATTTGTGTAAGAAATATGCGATGCTGCTGCAGCAGTGGCAGTGGCAGTGGCAACAACGATGCGTGCCACTGACAAGGCCAGACCAGAGACAATTAGGCAATTATTTGCGCAAAGGATCAAAACCAAAACAAAAAGCATTCATTGCCAACGTCTATCTGCGTCCCTTCCCCTCACTGGCACACACACACCCTCTCTCTCTATTTCTCTCTCTGTCTCTCTTTTGTTTTGCCCTTGTGTCTTTCTGGCAGTACCAGCTGAACTATCAATATTTAGTGGTAAACTTGGGAGAGGTTTCTTAACAACTCTAAAATATTAACAATTAAATATAGAGAAATACTTTCAGTATTTTTGTAATTGTTTTAGTCTTTTAGAATAAATTATTGAATTCATATTTATTGAAGATCTTGTCTATGAAAAGCTTTTAGCTAAGATAAATTAATAATTAAAAATCTTTGTTAAATACAACTTAAAATAATTCTCATGTTGTTATTATTTGCCCTAGAACATTACAAATGATATGCCACAGTACTATCAATATTATTTATTATTATTATTATTGTTTATTTAGTTTATACTGCCACGCAAGTGGGGTAACACTGTACGTGGGAAGGCACACAGTGTGTCCAAATCATTTTGTTTTATTTTGTTTTGTGTCGTTTGGTTGCGTTGCGTTTCGTTTTGCTTAGTTTTGTTTTGTTTTGCGTTTTGCTCTCATTTGCACATAAGCAATTAGCGTGCAATTTGTTTTGCTCGCAAAAATGCTAACGGTAATCGCAGGCCATCTTTTTTGGCTCTCTCTCTCTCTCCATCTGCGGCTCCCCACTCAGCAGAACGAAGCAGCAGCAGCAGCAGCCGAAGCGTTGCCAGTGTGAGGTTCACGTGTGCCACGTGTTTTGGGCGGCCAAAACGCACTTGAGTAGAATTAATTTTAAATGCTGCGCTGCACGCGGCTAAGTGATTATGCCAACCCATAGGAACCCAGGCCAGGCATACCATACCATATCATACCACACCATGCCAAGCCATGCCATGACATAGCATACCAATCCACCCGAGCAATTGCTCGCTCGCTCGCATGTTTAATTATAATTAAAAAGCCTTGGCTCATCTCTTACTCTTTCTCGCCCTCTCCCGCTCTCGCTCTCGCTCGCACATGCTTCAAAAGCTAACCTGGTCCCATAAACATTAAAATGGTTAATTGAGTGCTTAGTGGCCGGGCCACACAGGCCTCGACTTGCAGCAGTCGTCATCCCAGTCGCAGCCTCAGGATCTTGAACTCATCTGCCTTGGCTATTGTCAGGCTGGAGGCAGCAGGCAGCAAGCAGAGGGCCATGCACTTCATAATATTAATTATTTTAATTGAAATGTTCATTATTTTACATCTAATTTAGCGCTAGATGCGTGTGCGAGCCCCCTCCACTCTCCACACTCCCTGAACTCCCAACCTTGCCAATAGCGAACTACGCTTCAATCCAAATACCAACTCCAACTCCAACTCCATGTGCGGACGCAGGACGCATCGTCCTGTGTACAATTCTCACATGCTTTTAAGCTTTCACTTTGAGGCCGTTTTGGCACAGTGGTATGCGATAGTTGTTAAGAAAATTCGTTTATTTCGAATTGTTGTGCAATTAGAGTAATTTCTATTTTTATATTATTTAAGTTATTAAATTTATTCAAAAATTTGCCTATTATTATTTTCTTTGATATTTTCACGTTTATTTAAATTTAAATTTTTATTTAATTACAATTATTTTAAATTACATTATTTAGATTAATTTGTTATTATTATTTATTTTTTGGATCTATGTATATATTTTTTTCATTAACATTTTATTATTAATTGTTTTTTAAATATTTATTTGCTTTATTGTTATTCTGTTTCCATTTTTATTTGCTTTGCTGTTGATCTTGTTATATTTGTAACTCCACTATTATACATTGCATTATTCAGTTTTTAAATATGCATTTGCTTAATTGTTGCAATCTAAGCATATTTGTAATTAGTATAAAATTAAATATAACATTTCAATATTTTATTTTTAAGCAATATTTTCTTTTGTTGATCTTACGTTTCACAATACTTCTGATAAAATTTTTATTTGCATTCCAATGCTTTATTTTCCCACCATAAGAAACTGCTATTAGTCAATGAACTATCTTTTTAACGATCGAATTAAGCATCAAGTCAATTTGATGACTTCAATTTGATTGCCATCTAAGACAATTGATATATGTGGGTTAAGTGTTTATCACAGTTGGACCCACTGTGCGCACTGCTTGATATGCCTTACATTAATTTTGTTTTTTTGCTGTTGTTGCTGTTGATTTTTTTGGGGGTTGCTGCATTTGGCGCGGGGTTTATTATAAATTTTTAATTGGCTTTTTATGTATGAATAATGCTGCTCTTTGCCAGCAGTCGTCCTGCCAAGGGGGTGCAGCACAGAAGGTTGCGGTGGATGCGCTGCTTCGCAATCCCAAACAGCATGCGTGTGTGTGTGTGTGTGTGTGTGTGTGTGTGTGTCTTGGGTGCGTGTGCTATGCTTATCCTAAGTAGTTTGAGCCTATTATTTATGCAGCCAATTCATTATGTGGTTGCCGTTTCGCTTTTCCATTGTGTGTTATTATTATTATTATGATTCTCTTTTTAGTTTTTTGCAAATTTGTTATGGATTGCGTGAAGAGCGAAGGGGTTGCAGCATTGCGGGGGGTAACGTGAAATGTGGCTGTCAAGTTGCTCGGTTAACCGACAGGAATCAAATCAGTTCGAGGTGCAAAATAATAAATGACCAACAGCGACAACAACAACAACAATACTATAATAGCCAACCCCATGTCAAATGTAAAAAATTACATTTTTGTCAACTCATTAGAAACGTGATGATGGTGAAAGTGCTTTGGTTTGCTTTGAAAAGGGTTTGTCATTTAATTAAACCAAAAAACAAAGAGCAACAAATAAGAAAAAAGAGAAAAACCTGTGGAAAAAGGAAATGCGATTCAGTTTACACAAGATACGACAAGCTCCACCTACACAGCGATAACAATGTCCGTTTGTCGGCTGTGTGTCGCTTAACAGTCTGTTAACAGAGCGCGCCTACACACAGGTGCATCTTAACAGTGCTCTGTTAATGTGCTGTGCTTCTGCTGCTGCTACCCTCGGTTGACCGGCACCTGCGATAGGCGGCTGGCAGGGAAATGCCAAACGCTTGGCATCCAATGGCAGCGCAGCCCCAAAAGCTAAAACCAAAAACAACGACACCAACAAAAAGAACACAACAACTAAAATGTCCCCCCCCTCTATCGTGCTGTAGCAGTTGAATGTATGCGCAAGAGCCAAAACAACCCTCGCAAATGTAGCAGGCACTGGCAACGGCAGCAGCGCCAGCAACAACAAATGCCGGTCTCAGCAGCAATAGCAGCTGATAACGCCAGTGAGAGCGAGAGAGCGCCAGAGCGCAGGCTGTCCCAACCACCTAACACACACAGAGTGTCGTAGTAGCAGCAGCAGCAATAGCAATAGCAGCAGCAGCGGCAGCGCCAGCAGCAACAACAATAATTGCTGCTTTTCGGTTTTCATTCATGCAGCCTCGTCGCATTCGTCAAGTGAACTTCGGCGCTGGCGGTCGTGTTGTGTGCGCAGGCAGCAGAAGCAGCAGCAGCAACAACAACAGTAACAACAACAATAGCAGCAACAGCAACAGCTACAAAAAATTACGTTACGCGAAATTCGAATTTTTTGTGTGCAAAAAATCAAAGTGCGAATCGCATTGTTTATTATTAATTTGTTTTTTTTTTTACATTCACAAAACATACATATTTATGTGATTGTGTATACCTGTGTGTGTGTGTGTGTATTTGTGTGTGTGCATGCCACAACAATAATAACAACAGCAACAGCTACAGCAACAACAGCAATTACAACGAAAAGATCTTGTGTGTTTATATGCCACCCACCTCCCCCCTGGCGTTTTGTGTGAAGCAATAATTTGAAATATGCAAATTTACGAGCTAACTAATTGAGTCGAGTTCAGTTTCGCGTGTGTGTTTTGCTTGTGTGTTGTTGCAGGTGTCGGCTCTCCTCGCTCCTAGCTCCTAGCTCCACACTCCACTCCACACGCTCACTCTCACTCTCAGTCTTGCTCACTCTGGGCTACGTGTGTGTGCTGAGTGATCTTTTATGTACGTTAGCGGCGTCTTCTTCTTGCCATCTGTACTAATTCAATCAACGGTAAATCACGCGCGCATACCGTTCTCCCGCGCTCTCGCAATCGCTCACTCTCTTCGCATACGTATCGTGCATTGCACGTGTATGAGTGTGTGCATGTGTGTGCAGGCACCAGCAACAATTTTCATGCGTTTAGTACGACTATTAAAATTCGCACTCAATTAGCACTGAACAGCAAAAGCAACCAACAACAACAACAGCAGCAGCTACACCAACAAATATCATAACATAAACAAAAGGAAAGAAAACGCAGCAATAACAACAGCAACCACATTCCTGTGTGCAAATTGTACAACAAACAGCGCAAAACAAATACTAGAAAAATAAATACATAAAAAGAAGGCAAAGAAAAGCACAAAAAAGCTAAAGAAAAATAGAACGAACAAGAGAAAAGGCTTTCTGCAAGCAGAGCCCAGGAGAAACGGCACAACCGTCTTCATCATCATCGTCATCGTCATCGTCATCATCATTATTGTCGTCGACTTCTGCAACCCCCCGCTCCACGAAATACGTCGGTCGCAGCAACAAAAGCAACAATTTTCTGCATATGTAAGTCGAAACTTTTGCACTGCGATCCTTTTAATTAGTTTACTTTTAGTTTCTGCTGCCTGTTGTTTATTTTTGCCATTTGTTTTAATTATCGTCGTCGTCGGCGTCGTCACTGCATTTGGCAGACGAGAAGAAAACGAGCAGAGAGAGAGAGAGAGAGAGAAAGAGCGAAAGACTCGAGTCTCGAGTCTCGGGTCTCGAGACACAAGAACAACGAAACGCAAATCTTTTCTGTTAATTGCTTGAGTTTCAAGTTTCGCTGCGTTTACGTTAAAATAGCAGCAGCAACATTAGAGCTGCCACAGCAACAAGAGAGAAGAGACACAACACATGAGTAACTATGAGTTATATAAAATCAATTAGCAACAACAATACCAATATGCCCGATGCATTCCAGAAGAATGACTAGAGATATTAGAGACTTGGAGATATGTAGAAATGCATCTTTGCATCTTGTATGTTTAGTTAAATGTCAATCAAAAGCTGTAACTGCAAAGTCTTCTACTACTCATCAATGTGGCAGATAATTTGCAAAAAAGTTAGTGTCAAGTTGAAATAATAGATTTAATAAGGTAGATTATTCTTATCTTATCGATTTGCACCTGTTTTACTGCAGGATACCAATTATAGTATATAATTGATTAACAGTGCACTTTCTGAATATATTTCAAAGCCATTAAGGCTAACTTGGCGATTTCGTTATCAACAACGTCAAAGTGCTTTAAAGATCTTGTTACCGTTATGCTAATGCACTTTTGCTCATTGTTCGCCACTTCTCATAGTTTTCTAATGCTCATTGCTATGGCACTTGCATGGCAAGCGTGGCAAAAGCTCATTCACATGCTGCGTCTGCACTTTCGTGCCATGCGACGATGCATCATGTGAAGGAGGAGGAGGAGGAGGATGAGGAGATGAAGCTGTAGATAATAGAATAGCATAATTAGTTGCTATTTTATCAGTTTGTGTGGCAACCTCGATGCGATCGCAATGATCATCTAATTGCAAATTTTACGCATTTACATACGCTATTGTGCACTCTCGCCTTCTCTCTTTCTGGCGAGCTTTCAGTCGTAGTGCGTTGGTGGCTGGCTTTTCTCCCACAGCAGCAAGAGCAGAAGTTGTTGTTGTTGTCAGTTAAGCAAGCCATTAATGCCAAATGCGTGTCTGTCAAGTTATAAGCTCAGACTCTGGGCGGCTCAGTTGTTTTTGGAGCGTGCAGAGTGGAGGTGCAAAATGCAAGAAACTGAAATAAAAACAGAATAACAGAAAACGACATAAAGCGAAGCAAGAGCAGAAAGAGAACTGCAGCCAAGTGGAGTGGAAGTGGAATTGGAATTGGAATTGGAATTGGCAGTGGAAGTGGAATTGGAAGTGCATTGGCTCAGTTAACGTCGCCTGGTCGCGTCTCATTTCTTCTCGTCTCGTCTCGTCTCGTCTCGTCTCGTTTCGTCTGCCGTCTCTCGACTCACGTTGCATTAATTAACATTTAAACAATAATTAAATTATTCATACAAATGTGGCAAATGTAAACGAAGGCGGATCGCATAGCGGGCGGCAGGGAGGTAGGTAGGGGCAAAAAGGAGGCACCGTCATCAAGCTTCCATCGCATCGCTGATGCGACCGCCGATTGTGCCCGGCAGCAACAGCCTATTAGTATGGCTTATTGCCTTGCTACCGATCCGATCCGATACGATCCACAGTCCCAGCCCCAGTCCCAGTCGCAGTCTCAGTTCCAGCCGCTTCTCTCTCTTTCTCGCCTTTGCTCTCCTGTTGCTGCGATCTTATCGCTAGAGGGCGCGCACGCGCAACTCGCGGCTTGCGGCTCGCACAGTAGCAGCAGCCAGTTGAGACTCGGACGCACCTACATGCATATACATATGTATAAGAGGCACACACACACACACACACACACACACACACACACTTCCTTCTGCTTGCTTAACAAACACTATGCATTCAACTTTCGACCTGCAAATTGCTTATAGAGCTTGAAGTTGGATTCTTTCTAAATAAATTATACATATTTTGTGCTTTCGACCTACACATGTATAATATAATGTATTGTATAGTTTATTATAATTCTTTATACTTCATAAATAAATGTTATATTTTCTTAATCTAGTCTACTTTTGGCATAACAGAGTGGTTTAAAAATAGCTATAAATAATTAGCTTGCAAATAACAAAAGTAACAAAAAACTAAAAGGCTTCGAGAACATTTCAATATTATATTATACACAAATTATTCAATTTAATTAATTTGACAAACAGTTACAATTTCATCACAAATGTGTCGCATTATTTTATTTATTTAAAACATTTGCTATTTCTATGATATCTGAGAGATAATGAAGCGATTTAAATATCTGAAGACAAGACTGGCTTAAATAAGTTTGAAGAAATATATATTTATTTATAATTATATATATAATTTATAGTATTGAACTAGCATTGCAAGTCCATTAAAGTAAGGTAGATGGTTAAATAATTAGCATGCTTAGGTCACTTGCTTTCCCTCTCTCTCTCTGTCTCTTTCTTCTGAGCAATCGCTGTTGTGTTGCAGAGTGTAATTGCCACACATTGTGCTGCGGCCTTTTAATGCTAACAACTTGCTTAGCTAGAGTCTCAATCTCGCTCTCTCTTTCTTGCTGTCTTTGCCCTCGCTGCATGCAGCTGCCACATGCGTCCTGACTGTGGCAAGTAATCCTTTAATTTATGACACTCGACTAGAACTTGGCAAGCCAGTGAGCGAGAGGGTGGCAGGAGAGAGAGAGGGGGGTGGTAAGGGGTGGCGGCCACATGACAACAATTTGCAAATATTTTATTAATAAATGGGCATTGGCCAACTGGCTGTTAGCCGGGCCAAGAGCTTTGCAACAGGCCAAACTTGTTGAGAGACAGAGAGAGAGTGAGAGAGAGAGAGAGAGAGCATGATCGAGAGCGGGATCTTGGCTTGGTGCAGCGAAGCATGCAACGCGGCTGTTGCAGCTAAATTAAATTAAAAATAAAAGAAAAGTGCGCTAAGGTTGCGCCTGTGGCACGCACATTGTGGCAAGCAGCGCAAGCTGGCCAAAACGGTAACTCGGTAACTGGGCGACGTATCAGGGACTGGCAATGGGACTTGGGACTTGCGACTTGCGACTTGCGACTCGGGACTTGCGACTCGGCAACTGCAACATGCTGCAGGCCAGTTTTGTGGGCAGCAGTTGACGGCTCGAGTGTGTGTTGTGCTGTGCTGTGTTGTGTTGGCTGGCAAATTGAAATCGAAAAAGAAAACTCGTTAATTAAAAAGTTAACATGTTGGTTTTGGCCTGGCCAGAATGAGCGTCTGATTCTGAGTCGAGTTGGGCTTGCAATTGGCTTTATTAATAATTAAGAGGCATCGTGCATTATGATGATCATCATCATCTCAGCGTTGCACGTTGCACGTTGCACTGAGGACTGAGGGCTGGCCAGACCGGCTCTCCTTGTTGTTGTCGCTCTCATTGTTGTTGTTGTTGTTGTTGCTGTTGTTGTCAAAAGGAAGTGCGTCGCGCCAAAATGAAAAATGAAGTGCGCCCGGCCTCTCGCACATAATGTGTTTTTATTATAATTTCATTAAAAACAAACAGAGCCGCCATAAAGGCAGCAAGCGGGGCAAGGGGCGCGAAGAAGCGGCATGACAAGTTGTTGCAAGTTGCTCGCTTCACTTCATAACTATTGAGTGGCAAAGTAGCGGACAGACGGACAGACAGACAGACGGACAGACAGACAGACAGACCGTCAGGATATGGCATTTATGGAGCTGCCATTCTCTCGCACTCTCTACGAAGAATTCGAGCTACAGCTTTCTTTTTTTTGGCAGTTCATCTCTCTTCAATGTTCTTTAGCTAATTTGTGTCTTTGTCTAACACATAAATGTCAACTGTAGTGTTGTAAAATGCTGCATACTCCATAAATCGCTGCTCTCTCTCTCTCTCTTTCCCTTGCTACACTTTAAATAGAAGAGAGCGCTCATTTGCACAGATTTCGATCAGAAGACACGCACCTGAACCCGAGAGAGAGTGAGAGAGAGAGAGGAAGAGGAAGAGGAGAGCAGACGAAGGAGCAGATTCTTTGCTGCCGGTGGAGTCGATAGCTGCACAGTTGGTTTCTTTTGCTTTTTGCTTTTGCTTTTTGCTTTTGTTTTTGTGGTCGTTTTCTTTATAATTGGTTTGAAATTAATTTGCCAATTACACGATCTCACATTTAATTGGCTTACCCCGGCGGCAAGAACGAGAACGAATGGTTGCCTCCGCATGGTGCAAGGGCTTTGATTCTGTTGCCCTTTTTTGTATGTGAGCTTGTTTGAATCTCCCCCTCCCGCTCTCGCTCCCCTTCGAGTTGCTGATGATGATCAGCACATCATCATTAGCAACATTGTCCCTAAACATTGTCGCTTTCGATTTGAGTAAATGAGGCAAACAGTGCGTGCGACATTCGCTTTATGTGCCGACAGTTCTCCCCTCTCTCGCTCTCTCACTCTCTCTGATCAGAGCTTTATCGCTGATCTGTCAGTCGGCTTATCAATTTGCCATATGCATTTTTGCATAATGCGGCCAGCCTCCCTTTCTCGCTCCTCACTCACACTATGTTCAATTGTATGTCATCCGATCCCCCAGAGAAGTTGGCGGCACAAAGCGTTAATTGGGTTGAACGTACCGCGTTGCATCTTTTATTGAATATATCCGCTCTCGAAACCAGTTTGCGTTTTCTTTTTTCAATTCTCAATGCTCAGTGCCGCAGCAATTTTAACTAAAGCCTAAACACTTTTAGTTAAAATGCCAATTAAAATATTCTTTTTATGCTCGACCCGTGATCGATGAGCAGCGACACCGTCCTCGACTTGGACTTGGGGCTGTCGCAAATAAATGCAGATGTCAATTAGAGCCTCATTAAAAAACGCGCAAAAGCGCAAACTTTCAACTTGCAATTTGAGAGCAAAGTCTCAGTTTGCCAATCTCCATCGACTTCACATTCAGATGCTGCCGGTCTAGTGACTGAGTTTTATTTGGCAATGGGAATGGGAATGGGCATTGGGATGGGGATGGGGATGGCATCCATCCTGCTCGTCCTCTTGTGCTGTACATGAGCATCACTTGCACTTTTGTTTGTTTGAAAGATCGCTGCTTGTGGCTCACAAGGCTGCCGCATTCCAGTCCAGTGCGCACAGTGTGCCGAAAGCCGTTTGAAATGCGCCTGAAAATAAACAAGCCATGCACTTGACGAATAATTGAGTATTTAAAAAAAATAAAATACATTTAGAAAAAGCTTCAGCAATTCCAATATAAATAATACAAATAATTAATAAAATATTTTCAATTTAATAAAAATATTTCAAATGCTAAATATTAAAGTAAAGTGAAAGCAAGATAAATTATAAGTATATTTTAAAAATATATATTAAATATTTAATTTATATGTGTATTTAAAATAAAATAAAATATATTGCAAAATAACTATAAAGTTAGCTCAATGTGTGAAATATAATTTAATTTTAGAATGTACAATATTTTAAGCAAAGAAAACTTGCATAAATGTTTTACGAATATATATTTAATATTGGAAATTTAAACTTTACAGTGCAATTTAAACGAACAAACCTTTGGCAAATATAGAAAACTATAGCGTAATAATTGTGTATAGTTTAATGTATGATAAATGTTTGAGAAGCTGTCAAAATACGCAAGTAAAGTAAAGCGCAAAAAAATATGCTTATATTAAATATATATATTTTTAAAAAAATGTATATTCAATTATTAAAGTCGGCAGCTAATTTGGAAGTTGAATGATGTTGAGAATAACTCATTTATATTGCAATTAAAAATGTGTGGATCTTAGAAGCATATGCTGCATTTATTTGAGTGCAGCAATGTTGCAAGTTGCCCCACTGTGCGCTGTGTTGAACCCTTTGCCACACTGTCCAACGAGTCGAGTCGAGTCCAAGAGCAATGTCGTCGTCGTCGCTGAGTGAAGGTGATTTAAAAATTTTGTCACATTTTCAGCACAAAGATTTTGGTATTTTTTAATGAGCTCTCGGGGATTCTGAGGCAGCACCAAGCCAAAAAGGAGCTCCAGAGAGCTGGCAACAACAGGCAGTTCAGTTGCAGGACAGCGGCGGCTTTTGGGTTCGTTTGGGATCGGGAACGGGATCGGGATCGGGTTCTGCTACCTCCAGCTTCCAGTTTCCCCTCTCGCCGCCTCTTTTTTTGAGCTCGAAAGCGAGTTCTTGGTATGCTGCCTGCAAAAGTGCAAATTTTGTTGCATGTCCGCGATTCGAAAGGTTTTTTGTTTTTTGTATTTTGTTTTTTTGTATTTCGCTTTTTGCTTTTGTATATTGTAGTTGTTGTTTTGTTTTCTCTCTCTTCGGGGTCTTGTGTATCTTTGTCATTTATATTTTTGCTGCTTGTTGTATTTAAATTGTTAATGTGCTTGGCTTGGCTGCTGTGCTGCCTTTGGGGAATTAGCACTGCTTTGTTGTTATTGCCAACTTGTTAAAATGCCACAATGCCTCACAATGCGGCATGGCCAATATATAATGTGCATGCTCATAACTTTAACACGCCCGATACACGATATACGATATACGATATACGATAAGCGATATACGATACGCGATATACGATACACGATATACGATAGACGATACCTCAGCAGCACTCGGCTATGCCGTGAATGTCTCGATTTGTTGTGCTCAAAACTTGGGATTTGCCATTTGATTTTTATTTGATCAGAAATACATGTGTCTAATAAATAAATGCTGCACTTTTAGTTGAATTAACTCAATTATATTTGATAGCAAAGGCGGCTTAATGAATGCAATAAGTGTTGGCAACAACTTGCATTTGATGTATGCAATAAATACATTAATAAATAATATAGAGCAGTCTGTTGGAGAACTTTAGAGACTTGGTCAATGAACTTGCTGTATTCTATTAAGAGTGTTGTTAAGAGTGTTGTTGCAATGCTAAGCATAAATTGTTAGCGCAATTGGCAACTGTTCAAATGCAGTTAGGCAACATTGCGACGGCGGCAAACGCTGCGTATGCGCAATGGAGGGGCAAACAATTAAAGCAACAACAGCAACAAGCACAGCGAACGTGCAACGTAATTAATTAACGAATTAAAAGCGTATGCAACAATAATTATAAAGCCAAAAGGCAATTATGCAAAAAAAGAGCGAGAGAGAGAGAAGCAAAGCGAATGCAACAAGAGAAGAGAAGAGAAGAAAAAACAACACAAACGAAGCCACGCAATGCGGATGCAATTGTTGTATGTTGTATGTTGTACATTGTAGTTGTTGCAGCTGTTGTTGTTGTTGTTGTTGTCGCAGTTGTGGCAGTTGCTGCAGTTGCGTTTGTTGCGGTTGCCCTGTCGTTGTTGTTGTTGCTGTTGTTGTTGTTGTTGCTGTTGTTGTTACAACGCATTAAATTAAGTTGCCAAAGCGCGCAAAAAATGGAAATTACATGCAACTCACACACACACACACACACACACACACACACACACTCATTAGAATTAATTGACTTTCCATAATTGAGAAAACAATGCGGTGGCGTCGACAGCGACGTCGACAGCGACGTCGACTGCGGCGTCGACTGCGACGTCGACTGCGACGTCAACTAACTGCCTACCTCTTGCCTACTTGTTGTTGTTGTCGTTGTTGTTGCCTTTATACACTTTCGAACTGCCACAGATGCAAGATCGACAGCCCACATCTTGAGGCACCGCACAAGCGACTATTATAACTCGGCTTTTAGGGCACTTGGCTTTATCAAATTTGCTGGATATCGAGATCTTACTATGAATATCGTATTTATATAAATAAACTATGTTTAATTAACTACTTAATTAAAGAATGCTGCATTTATTGCTTAACATACAATTTATTTAAGCTACAAAAGCGACACTAAGACGCTGCTTATTTATTTAAATGTTTATAAATGTTCCATTGAAAAATGTTTAATATTTTATATTTATTTTCATATTATAATTTGATTTATTAATTGATGAAATAAACAAGGAAATGACTTTGCTTAATTACTTAAATAAATGAATGCAAAATGCAAATAGACTTATAGAATTTATGCAGTACTTGTGCTCAAATATACTAGATAAAATACCATAACAAAGAAGAACATTTCCAATAATAATGAATGGAAAAGATATTAAATTAAATATACTAAACATCAAGATTTCATTAAGAAGATTCTAGAAGAATCTAAAATACTAAATAACTGCTTAAATAAAAGACATTAGATTAAATATATTTAAGCAACATTTTGCTTAGAGCAATACAATTGACTGAATAAATAATAAATAAAAAATGCAATAGGCATTACAAGGTCGTTAAGTGCATTGGGATGAATTGTTAGAGCATCTAAAGTCGTATTACTTTGGGGGACTCGGCAACTTTTTATTAGCTGCATTAATTGCGCTTAAAGTGAACGAAACGAAACGGAATGGAATGGAATGGAGTGGAATGGAATGGAATGAAATGAAATGCAAATAACTTGCATTGCATTTGCACAAGTTGCGAGGCAAAGGAGAAGGGGGCAGGGGAAAGGCGGAGGGGGGGGGAGAGGGAAAAGGGGAACTGCTGCCAGTTAAAAGTCAGCAATTTTAATTGGTTTTTTACACGCATTAGCATAACTTCAACAACAGCAACTGTAACAACAACAACAACAACAACAACAATTGTGGCAGACGCATCGTCACATTGTTGCAGCAAGTCCGTTGCTGCTGATGTTGCTGTGGTTGGCTGCAAGGGCATAGATGTTGCCATTGCATGTTGCTATTGTTGTTGCCATTGTATGTTGCTATTGTTGTTGTTGCTGCTGCTGCTGACGGGTGTATGTCTTGGCTAAGTGCAATATGTAAAATAAAAAAAAACGAAACAATTATTTGTTATGCATGGCCAACAGAAATTTAGTGAAAATGCATTTAGCCAAGCGCGTAATTCAATTTTATTTCATTTTATTTTATGCAACTGCCGCAGCAACAACAACAGCAACACAATAACCATAATAACAATAGCGAAATTAGCTACAATAGCAACAACAACAGTTGGCACAAATTGTTTAACGCGCCGACGGTTGCTCTCAAATTTGATTGCTTTAATTAAGCAACAGCAAGCACAAAAGCAATGATGAACCATTTGCTACCCTGTAGACATTTATTGTAGTTGTATATAAATTTAAGTGCATTTAAATATTTGTTTACACTATAAATATGCTTATTTTAGCATAAATTCAATTTACAATGATATATATGTATTAGTTGAATTGCTCAGTCAATTATACCCGCTTAGCGCTTAGCTGTACAGGGTATGTTTAGTTGCGTTTATCATTAGGTGGCCCCTCGAAGGCGGCGGCCCAACACGTTGGCGATCAGTTTAATTAGACCATTTCTGTTCGCTGACGATACAAAAGCAACAGCAACATTGGCAGCAGCGACAACAACATTTGTTGTTGGCAACTGTTGTTGCCAACAGGCAGGAGTAGCAATAATGTATATGCATTTTAATTAAACCTATGTAGAATGCGCTACAATGTTGCCAGTCATTAAGCAGCACTTTATTTTCAGTCACCATGCGAAATTGTCGCTAACGGTGAATCAAAGCCAACAAATGTTGCAAACTTTTGTTGGCAAGCGAAACAAAGGGAAATCTATTGTTGACATTTTTGGCACATGCCATTTACAGGATACAAGGCGATCAGTCATAATTAATTAGTATTCGTTTTTTTTGTTTGATCATGAGCACTAATTGCAACAAAATGTGTGCAACATTAGACGACTACAAGTTGGCACAAACTTTGCAACACTGCCAGCTTATTAAGTTGGCTGCGTCTGACAGACTATCAAACTGCCATTCAAAGGGTCGTCTATATATATATATATATAATGATAATGGTGACGACGCAGCAGGCTATATATAGAGCTGGCTGTGTAACAGCTGTCGTACTTGCACCCTTGACCCTAATGTGCAACAATTGATGAGCTCAACGTGAAATCGATTTAGATTTTGATTTTGATTTCGTTTTCGATTTCGATTTGTGATTGATTTGTTGTGATTGCCAGCGAGTCGGACAAAATAAACATATGCACAGCTGAGATAGAGATAGAGATAGCGAGATGTGGCAGAAATCTATTAAAATGTAGTTTTGTAATAATATTTAAATTGCAGAGAACCAGAGAGAGAGAGAGGGAGAGAGTGGGGGGCAAACTGAGTCAGCGCTGATTGGCATTGCATGTTTGTTGTTCATGTTGTTTGTTTGTTACATCGATTTACACTTAAGTCCAGTTGGCTAACGATAAAAGCTGCCACTAAATGAAATCAATTCGCTTGCTAATCATTGCAAAATGGAGCAGGTGGGGGGGGAGCTTGAAGTCTTATCAAATGCTTAGCCATAAAATCCACAAATTGCGGCCCATATATAAAACTAAGCTAGCTGATGTATTAAGACCTGCTTTTGGCCCTGTCATCGCCCTTAACTAAAGCCAAAGCTTAGATAAGCCGCAAAACGAGTGCACATTTTAAATTGCCTTCATTAAGATTATGAACTGCTATTAACAAATTGTGTGTGGCACATGACAGAGAGAGAGAGCGAGAGAGAGAGAGAGAGAGTCAAGTTTAATACTCTCATTGAATTGAATTTATATTTTATACACTTTGAGTGCAATTGAGGCAAGCCCCTGCTGCTGGGATCGCTTTATGGATCATCATCAGCAGCAGTGGCAAGATAACTTTGCAGTCTCCCCTCGCACTCGTTCTTTGTCTATCTATCTTGTTTTTTAGTTTGCCAATTATCGATGCAGGCTTTGGACTGGCAACGAGTGGGGCGCCCAGTTGCCAATTAGCCGGGCTAAGTTAGCGACTGTTTTCGCTTTTTTAATTACAACTCGAGCAACTGGCTGCGTTGCAACTGCAACTGCAACTGCAACTGCCACAGCCACAGCCACTAAGCGCTGCCTAAGTGGCAGTCTAAGACTCGATAATTGCAATGCATGAATGCCAAAAGCCAACAAAACAATGCAACACAAATGGGCCATTTAGTGCAGTCATTAGCATTTATTGCAGCCACACGTGCAACAGAGGCAACTGCAACTGCAACTGCAGCAACTACTGAGATAGCACTCTACTCTACATGCATCATTACCACAATTAAGTCAATATTTGCGCACAGCAAACTGAGTTGTTAACCAAACTGATCGTCGCCTTTGAGCTCAACTGCTCGTCCTCGTTGTTGTTGTTGTCGTCGTCGTCTTGGGGCCTGGATAAGAATAAGCTTGCAACGTATTAACACATTTTCATCATTACACTGCACAACATGTGATTGAAGACAGCAGTTGAGGCTGGCAAAACTACACACAAGTTAGCTACAGAAGATAGCGTCAAAGGCTGCCAAGTTATTCTGTATTTAATGTGCACATTTGCATTAACATTAGCTTAACATTGGCTTAACATTAGCCTTAACATTAGCTTAACATTAGCTTAACATTATCGCTGAATTCCTCAAGCGCGCCCACTGTTGAGCACTTGTTCGACAATTGAAGCAAATTCAACATTTTTGTAAACTACGTTTTGCAACACTGGCGTATTCTCTAAGTTCTGCATTAATAACTGTATCTTAAACTTAGCTATATATTGAGTATACTTAATGCAGAGGTGATTAACAGAGCATACAGCTTGATAAATAACGATGCATATAGTGTTATCGATTAATGCGAGCTATCGATCAGTTCAATAATTATTTACAACTTAGATTAGCTGTTGTGCTAAAATAACAACAGTAATTACAAAAAAGCGTGAAATACACACTTATCGATTAATCTGAATTATCGATAACTTTGACTATTAGCTCATGCTAGCAATTGGGAATGCCAAAGAGCTCAAATGACAGCAGTAATTGTAAAATATCGTTAAGTACACACTTATCGATAAATGCGAATTATCGATAATTTTAACTATATGAACACACTAGTCATTTTGAATAGTAAATAAGCTAAGATGACAACAGTATTTACAAAATATGGTGAAATGCACAATTATCGATAAATTTGACTTATCGATAACTAACACACACAATGCAAAGTCGAGCAATAAACAAGCTATATTGGTGTGGCACTAATGCGCTTAATACAAATGATCGATAACAAATGATCGATAACAATCGATCATTATCGATCACTAAAGCAAAGCACGCCAAGTCGCCATTTCTAAACACTGCGCTATGCTGCAGCACAGTGTGCTCAAATGTACGAACATTTCATTCTAGAGGCAAACAGCAGCAAGCAATGCGGAGGGAGATAGCGAGAAGGGGAAGGGGTAGAGCGAGGGGGGGAAATGGTGGGCAGCGGAAAGTGCAATGGAGAGGCGTGTATGTCTAAAAGTAGTCATCATTAAAATTCCTGCAGTGACACACACAGCAACTAGGCAGGCAGCAGTCAGGCAGCGAGGCAGCATGGAAAGGGGCGAGGGGAGAGGGGCGAGGGGGGCAGCTGCGACAATGGCCAACAAATCCCCAACTGGGCGGCAACAATGGAGAGGCAACTGCAGTCAGCGCGCTTGTTTAAATTTTCGTTAATTATGTTATGTTATGAAAAGAAAAAGATGAAATAGCAGAGAAGCAAAGAAAGAGAGAGAACTGTGCTGACTGCTGCTTGCAACACTGCAACACGGCAACGTGCAACGTGCAACGTGCAACGCAACACATCTTAATGAGTGAGCACAACGCGACACCCAAGCAGGCGACTCTTTCGAGATTTATGGCCATGTCAACGACTACACACACACACATACACACACACACACACACACACACACATACTGACACACACACACATACTGACACATTTCTTCGTCGCCCAAAAAGCAGCCCACTAAAGAAAACTACTTTGCGTGGGCGTTTAGACTTCTTCTCCCCCCCTCTCTCTCTCTCCCTCTCTCCCTCTTTTTCGCTCTCTCGCCATGCTAATTAGCATGGCAGGCAGGCCCGATCTTGAGAACAGGCAACAGTTTCTTTTACCATTTCAAGTGACAAGTAATGCTAATTACGGCCCCAACTGCAGATCATTTGACGCACCCAATGCAAAGGCATTTGTTTGGCCATTTGCGGAGAGAAAGAGAGTATTGCCATTAGCCTTGGCAGTAATGTAATAAAATGCAACATTTGAAATCGTAAATAAATTGCAAGCTTTGGCTTAACATCAATATGTTAACGACTGTGCTTAACAGCAGTGGAGCAGGCGTAACAGTGGACGCGCTGTTAAGCCTTGCCATGGCCTAACAGTGCGTTAACAGTGCTGCTGTTAAACTATTAATTAGTCTGCTCAATGCATCTTTGCAGATTACTCATACGCCTCGTATGCCGAACTAATTTGACTTTGCCATTGTTGTAGTCGTTTCGTATATATTTTAATTAAATTGGCGGCAATCGCTGCCTGCCGCTTAATATTATATATATGTATATATATATTTTTTTTAATTAACGCCTTTTTTCTTAGTTGCTCGTTTTGCCTTTTGCTTTTCTTTCCTCTCGTCTCTTTGGCGTTCGTTTAATTTTCTTTTCTCTGTCGTTTTCTTCGCTTCGCTCGCGACTGTGCGAATTGCATTAATTGTTAATTAATAATTGTTGTTGTTGCCAGCAAATGCAATTAAAGCGCAAAGCGCAAAGCGCGCAATTAAATTATTGAATTGCTTTCCATGTTATTGTTTATTACCACTTATTGTGTGTATTTATGATCATTAAATTGCATTTATTTATTTATGCATACAAATATTGTCGATTACTTTCGTTTGCGCTCTCGTAAATTCAACAAACGTCACTAAAGGTCGCCCCCCCACCCCGCTCCCCCTCTCCCAACCCGTGTCTCATTTAAATAGAATAACAAACTAATTAGTGTTGATATTCTTCAACATTTGTTCAATTCCATCCTGCAATCACGATTCTTTTCATTTATTTATTTTAATTGCAATTGAAATCGCTTCGGTTTGTTGCGCTCGCTTCGTAATTGATTTATAACTAATAAAGTTTTGCTATTGCCTTGTTAAATGTAAATGTGCCTCCTCGACTCGACTTGGCTTGCATAAGTAATCAAAATGCTAAGCACAGACAACAACAGTGCACAGCACTCGATTATTAATTACAAATAATTCATTCAGTGCTTCTAATAATCAAAAACTACTTAATGCCGAAACATGCATGCTCTTTTTACATGCATGCAGCACACAACACTGTTCTGTACAATAGTACTTATGTTATTATGCTGCCTGCTGCACAAAACACTGCGCTGTCTGGAGGAAAGCTCGCTGGTCAAAGCTGCTGGCATAGCGGTAATGCCTCTCTTTGTCACTCATGATTGGCTTAGGCAGCGACATTTGAAATAAACGGATAATTTAAATGGCAATGCGCGCAAACGCAAAACGATTACGACAGAGCGAGATGGCCTGAGCGAACAAATCGATCGAGCTTTACATGTGTGTGTGTGTGTACGTGTGCTTGTTTGTGCCAGCAGCATGCCAATTAGCCGACCTGCAGTTGGCGTCAGCGTCAACCGTAGCAGCGCTGCCCGCGACAAGTTACGTTTTATACTAAGAAGCTTACATATGTATGTATGTACATATGTACATACGAGTATATCGGTCAATTGCGTTTATTTTTAATTATATGTTTTTAGTGCGCTTCTTGTTGTAGTTGTCTTGAAATTAAAAACATACATTGTTATTTTTAGCAAACAGAGGGAGAGTGAGAGAGAGAGAGAGAGAGAGCGAGTGAGTGACAGCTGAGCTTCCTTTTGGGCAACATTTTTTTTGATTGATTGGTTGTGGACTGCATTTGTGGATCGCAAGTGTGTGCGACGGCCTGTGAATGAATGGTTCGAAATGAGTGTGAATGAATTGCACGTTGCACTTGGCAGTGGGCCAATCGAACTAAATGATTTCGAAATACATGAATGTACACATACATATACATATATGTATGTATATGTATGTGTAAGGAAATCCACTCAAAGATGATTAGTGCAACTGACATGCAGTTGACAGGCAACAAGCAAGCATGAATGGCACCTTATCTATAGCAAGACTTTGATAATTCTTTTTTTCAATATCAATAATTTCTCTTTTTCTGTCTCTTTTCAGGTAAGTTTCTAAAGTCCAAATGCTATTGCAGCACAAGTCAAGTAAGCAAATTATTAGATCTATTAAGTGCCATTAGCTCAGCACAATGAGAAGCGCATAGAGAGGCGCTGGAAAAGCTTTCTCTAAACACTGAGAATCGCCTAGACCTTGTGACATTCGGCAACGTAGTACGTCGTCATGGTCATTGTTGTTGTTGTTGTTGTCGTTCATTCTCTTGTCTTGTCAGTGGAGCTCTAGCGGTTTATGGTGGCAAAGCGCTGCCATAAAGCCAACGACAAGCACAGCAAATAGAAGTTAACACACACTGTGATACCAGCGGGCACTTTAATCAGCCAACAAATGAAGCTTGTGCATATTTTAAGGCTAATTAAGCCGCAAATGATGACCAAGTTGTCAGCGTGGGTTTCCAACAGGCTTAAGAATTGGCGCAACTAAGTTTTGTATTTTTTTTCGCTTTCTGCTTCTGTATTAAAATGTATAATACTTGAATAATGCTCTGCAACTAGATGTGCGAAATGTTTGGAGCAATCGTCTTTTGAATTGTTTGATACACCTGATGTCTTCTTTTTATTTTGTCGACTATCTTTCTTTGCTCTCTGCTATCAGTTGAGCGATTTCTCTCTCTCTCTCTGATATCGTTTCTTTCTCTCTTCTGTCGAGCTATTTCCGAACTATCAACACATTAGTGGGGGGGCGTTCTTCTGCCAATTGTTGGGCGTTTCAGCTGTTGTTGTTGTTGTTGTTGTTGCTGATAATAAAACCAGGTGCCGGTTCATTTTTCAGTTGAGTTTATGATTTAATGAGACACAGCTTGGGCAATAAATTCGATGATAGCACTTTAGTTGTGTAATTGGGCAGCTTAGTCACTTGGCTCATTGATAATTTCAATTCAAATGAATTAAATATCTTGTTTGGCCCCACTGTGCGCAAGGGGCAACCCTTGAGGTGGGCCCATTAAATGCAACACTGACAAAATTAATTGCCACTTTTTCGCAGTTGGCAGCGCAACAAACGAAAATGTCAAGAATGAGTAGAAGACGCGGACGAAGACAACGACAATAATGATAGAGCCAATGATGATGATGATGATGATGATGATGAGGAAAAGCGAACAAAATCAAACGAAAAGCAGCAGCAGAAATTATGCGCCAAGCATTTGGGTGGCAGGGGAGGGGAGGCATGTGGCATGCGGCATGCGGCAGTGGCAGCGGCAGCGGCAGCGTCGCTTGCATTGCAAATTAGCAATTGCTGTCAGTGGCGGCAACTGCTGAGCGGAAGTTGCCGCAAATTTGTGGAGGAAATGAGTTTGGCCCGCAGCGTGCCACTTGCAACCTCCTCTCGCTGCACCTCCAACTTGGATTAGTTGCAATTGCATTTTCAATTTGTCAATTGCAACAACTGGTTGCAATCAATTATGTTGACATTTGATGCCAGCTAAAGCTGGCAGGCTTGTGGAACTTAAGCTCTGCTTAGCATCCACATTTCACACTGATCGAGTTGGCAGCTCTTCTACATCATTTGCATGTGTGTGTGTGTGTGTGTGTGTATGTGTGTGTGCATGTGTGTATGCATAACACATTACTGAATCTATTAGTGCGACCCTAACTTGCTTCCTTTGCCTCTTTGCTAATGCACAACATGTTGCACGCTTCGCAGCGTTGCATGTTTTTGTTGTTGTCAACTGTTACGTTCTATTGTTGTAAAAACAAGAACAGCCGAAGCAACAGCAAATAAAAACATTATGTCTGAATCATGTTACAAAACAATTTAGCAAACAAACTGTCAAAAACATGACAACTAAAAGCGTTGCCTCAGACGCAGACGCAGACGTTGACGTTGACGTCGGCAGCGACAGCGACAGCGGCTGAGTTGTTCCAGTTGATGCTGCTGATGTTGATGTTGATGTTGACGTTGATGAGTCGAGCAGATTGTAAATGACATTCGAGAGTCCAGACGAAGAGAGTGAGCGCATAGTGTGGAGTGGACGAGTGAAGAGTGTAATGGTATGAGTGAAGCTTAGCTGAGCTTTTGTGCCTGACAAATTGTATTTTTGTTAATTCCTCTTTTTGGCTGTCCCACATATGCACATGGCTTCTCTTTGCCAGTGTAACTGATGCTCCCTTAAATCTGTCACTGCTGTTATCGTTACCGTTGCCGTTACCGTTAGCGCTGCTTTTGCTCACTGCTCACATGGAAAACGTTTGCGTAATTAAATAAAGGCGCAACCCTTGACGCATTAAGAAGTGAAGGTGGAGTTGGGTAGGGTTGGTTTTGATTTTGATTTTGAGTTTCCAGCAGAGCGGTGCACATATTTTCACACACCCCACGTTTTTGGCCATCAATTTTGAGCTGAGCCATATAATTTTTTAATGCCATTTACGACGCTAAGCTGCCAAACGCCCCACAAGATCAACCGCCTCGCAGCGATATGCGGCCGCAAAGAGTTGCGACGTTGGCTGCAATTAAGTGCAGCAAGTTGGCAACCCTTTGCCAACACGCAATGCCATTAAACACAAGCACTCGCTCGCACACACACACTCACACACATGCAAACATATGCACATATGTATGTATATTCATACATACTCTACATACATAACTGCACATGATAATGTCATAAAATTAAATGGCCACACTTATTGTTGTTGTCGTCGTTGCTTTAATTAGAGTTTTTCCAGCCGCTGTCGCTTTTATTGCACACACACATATGCACGCACGCAAAGCACAAACGGCAAAAGAAAATTTCCTTTCCTTGTTCCTCCATGACATGGCTGGCTGGCTGGCTGGCAGGCAGGCAACTGCTATAAATATTATAATTATCAAAAAGTGCAGCCAGCGACAGCGACGTCCACTTCTACGTCTACAACGTCCTCGTCCACCGTCGACTCGACGAGTAATCGTAATTGAGTTAATTAACACGCCACAAAACGCGCCAGGCGACGCGCGACGCTAGAGCGGTATAGGCTCAACAAAGAAAGCAACTCAGCGACAATGCTAGAGCGAGAGATCGAGAGGGAGGTATGAGGAGCAGCAGCAGCGCAGCAGGCATTTAATTGCTTGTACAAAATAATAATAACAGCAACAAGGCGACATGCAATTGTTGTTGCTGTTGCTGCTGCTGCTGCTTCTGCTGCTGCTGCTTGAGGCTTCGCTCTCGCCGCTTAAGCTTTTGGCGCCGAGAGAGCAGCGAGAGCGCCGAGTGAGAGCCGATCCCAAGATGGAGGAATGCGAAGCTTTTGTTTATGGAAATCGGTCTCAATTCTTTGAAATTGATTTATTTGTTGTTTATTGAAATTGTTGCGGCAGCATTAGCCATACATAATTAAGCAGCAGCAGCAATTTTAGTGTCACCCCATGCTTCTCACACAATGCCATATTGTCCGAGCCGAGCCCTGGCAATGACAAGGCTGCAAAACTGATGACTAGCACTTGGCCGGCCTAAAACAACAATAACAAGCGAGACAACAGCAGCAGCAGCGACAATAACAACAACATCGACAACAACGACGACGAGATCATTAAAAGTCCAAAAGCAAAACAATTATGGAACTCATTGAAGCCAATTATTAATAAAAACAGCAGCAGCAGCAGAGACGACGCGTCGACGATGCCGACGCAACGTAACGCAACGCAACAAGTGGCAAGTGGCCAACGAAGTGGCAGTAGCAGTAGCAATAACAAACAACAGCAAAAACTGAAAGGCCTGCAGCAAGAGCGGCCTTCGTCTTCGTCTCGTCTTCTTCCGAGTGTGTGGCACAGTAGCAAAAACACAACAAAAGACATGTGGCAAAAAGGGCAGCAACAGCAACGGCAGCAACAACAACAAACATTGTTAATGAAGCTGCAAAGGAATGCAGACACAAAGAACGATGAACGACGGGCGGCGAGCGACGAGCTGCGAGCTGCGAGCGAGACGCGAGACGCGAGGAACAACGAACGACGAACGACGAACGATGGGCGAGGAACAACGAAGAACGACAAAGAGGAGGAACTGGGCGTGTAGAGCGCACAACTTCACACATAAATGGGAGCAACATGTTGCCAATGATGACGACCGTTCGCTGCTGCTTTTGCTGATGTTGCTGGCACTGCGACAGCGAGGGTGGCCACTAAAGTTATGCCATGCGACGAGTGACTGGTTGCTGATTTATTGATAATCCCTATTCACATTCCTCTTGTAGATAGGCTTAACTAAAGTTCGTATTGCTATCAATTGTAGATTGACAGAGCTTTTATTGTTTGTGCCGCCCCTCGCATATGCAACATGCTGTGCCGTGGTCGACATCGTCGTTGCGACAATTAAGTTTGTAAACTGCACATAAAAGGCAGGGAAGATGTCGCCAGCCGAGCAACTTACGAGTCGAGTATCATGGCCATGAGATGCTGCTGCTGCTTAATAATGTCATAAAAATTAGAACGGCGTATTAATTGGCAAGCCGGCAGGCAGGCAACAGTAGCAGCAACTGCAACAGCAACTGCAATTGGAACTGCGTGTGGGAGCGCAACATGTTGCCTAGTTTTTGTCTGCAGCTGCCGCTATTGTTGTTGTAGTAGTTGTTGTTGTTGTGTTTGCTGTATTTGCTTGCTCGGTTTGCTTTTTGTTTTGTTGCTGCTGTTTGCGGTGCAATTTCGCGCAAATAAAATAAATTGGCAGCCAATTAAGCGAACGTCGCTCAGCCGCATATCAGAACAAAAGCATAAAGACAGCAAATTAAATGCAAGTGCGGGTAAACAGCGGGGGGATACAAATTCAAAAAAAAAAAATATATATATATATATATATATATATATATAATAAAAATAAAGCGAAAAAAGAAATGCAAGCAATAATAGGTAGCACAGCAGACGCTATAGATAGCGGAAGCTGACGAGCCGCCGAGAAAGGCAAATCAAATTTAATTAACGGCATGAATAAGCCTAAATAAGACAATGTGTGTGTGTGTGTGTGACCGCGCACTCCAAAGAGAGGAAGAGAGGAAGAGAGTGAAGCGAACGCCAGAAATGGCGAACAGCAATCAGTAAAGCTTAGAATAATAAATGCCAAATGCATGTTAGCTCACACAGCAATTGGAAATTCAGTCAATTCGTCAGCCAGTCGGCCATTTGGGCAAACAGTCAGTCAATGCGTCAGTTTGTGCTCAGTTAGTTAGCCAATTACACGACAAAATCTTATATGATCGTGCAAATTGTATTTTTATTGCCAATTATTTATTTATTTCGTTTAGCTGACGGCAACACCGACAGTTGAAATGTTATGAGAGGCGACACGTCGTTGGGGGCAACAGCATTCGTCTTTAAGTCGCCGTTTACATACTCTGTAAAGTAGTTCAACCCACGTTCTCTTAATTCCACACATTCCATAATGCAATTAAGCGATCCTTGTTAAGAGATTAACGCCTAAGAGAGCGCCAAAGCTTGACTTTTGCAATGCATTTGCTCGGACGCCTAGACACTTTGCAGCTCTCCTAATGTGTATTCAAAAATGAGGTTTAATTAATTGTTATTTTGCTTTACGGTTGTCGTCGTTTTGTTCAATAATTGTGCAATCTTTATATGTACATGTGTCTGCATTAACTAATAGTTAGTGCTAGCAACAGCAGCAGCAGTATCTGATGTTCATTCATTAATTATCAACAACAATCTATAAGCTTCATTTGTATGCAGTGCAATTAAAAATTGATTTGTTCAACAATTCACATTGCTCAGTTATGTTTAGATTTTATGAAGCTGTTGAAATTTATATCTATCGTTAATGTGAATTATGTTGTTATTATGGATTTCAATTATTGTCATGCCCTTGCATGAAAACTAATTAAAAATGCCAATTAACAGCGCACACTTACTGTTAATTGCTATTGCTGTTAAATGCGAATGTGAAATGTTAAACAGTTGGCGGTCGCATTTAACATTGCGCTCTTGTATTATGCTTAACATATCCTGCCACAATTGTTAATGATGTAATTAATATCTAGTAACTGTATTAGCGATGCATATCTACTACTATCTTTTATGCACAAATAAATACTTAACAAGTTTTGATAAAATGCAGCCGTAAATACATGTGAAATTAAATTAATGAAAATGCTGGGTAATGGCGGAAAACAATTTGCATATATGATAATTGAATAAAAATAAAAAAAAACAAATACAAAAAATTGCCACATGCGACAGCCAAAACAAACCTCGGCGCAAATAACAGTCGGTTGCACTTGAGTAATTTCGCATAAAACATAACCAAGTAGAAAGGATATTAATAAACCGACATAAACCACACATTCACCTACACACACGCACGCACATGTAAACATCAATACATTTACATGCACACACATACGTACATGTAAAACTGCAACTGTGTGCTCACGGACAAGTGTCTGCCATTGCCAGTCGCCAGCTTGCCATTGCAGCAGCAGCGCCATCAAGTAAATCAGTGTCCAATGTGTAAATAATTTCCATTTGAATGAGCAATTGTGCATTTTTCATATACACACACGCACACACACATACAGGCATAACTGCCGATGCTGTCGCTAGTACTGCGCTTTTCATTTGCAGACGGGGCGCGTCGACGTTTAAAATCGCATGAAATTTTATTAAAATGAAGTAAATATGGTGTAAACGTGCTGATAAAACGTTTCATGCTCAGCTATGTAGAAGAAATGAATGGACATCGGCGAAGAGACGCAGCGCCCCGTGAGTAAGAGAGCAGGAGCGAAAGTTTAAGCGCAGCTTTCATCAATGTAAAAGAGTAATGGGGGTGTGCCGCTTAAAAGAGCAAGCGATTATATGTATGTATGTGCATACATGTGCATACTGTGAGCGTAATTATTGATTCGACTAACTAGCGATCAACACGGCCAGTGATTACAGCTACCAATTAGTGGTTAATGCTGAGTTATACATATATCATAATGTGTGTATGTATGTATGTAACTATCATTTACAGAGTTTACCGCATGACTCAGTTTGCTACTGATAACCATCTCTTCTCCATGCGTACTCTCTTCCATTCTTTGAGCTTTTTGCAATATGGCTGCCCGCATTTATGGTAGTGCATACGAAAGTCGCTTGACAGACACTTTCTGAGGCGGCACAGCATAAAATCGCTTATGTAAATAGCCATGCAAATAGCTGCACATCTGTGTGTGTGTGTGTTTGTTTAAATTGCAGTGCAGTGCAGTGTGTGTGTGTGTGTGTGTGCACTGTGGTCAGTGTCGTCCATGCTGGATGTGGCTGCTCTGTTATTAATGACGTCGCAGCATGTTGAGAGAGAAAAGAGCACATTGTCCTCCGCCTTTGCTGTTGTTAATTGTGAGAATGATGCCAGCCAGTTAACCATTATTTAATGTGCCCGACCAACAAGGGCCCACGAACTGGAAATGTGTACGTAATTTTCATACGGCTCTGCAAATGTAATTAACTGTAATGTTGAGCGTTGCTGAGCCTCTGTGTGGCCAGAGTATCAATATGTACACTGTATGTACATACATATGTATGTATGTATGTATGTACATATATGCATATGTGTGTATGTATGCGTGCACGTATGCTTATTTGGTCAAGTGGGCAACCACATGCATTGTTTTTGTTGCTGCTGCCGCTTTCCTCTTTATCTGCTGCGCGTCTTCAAACAAGCAAATTAAAATCATTATTATTATTATCAATGTTGTACGCTGGGAGCAGCACCTAAGTGTTGGCCAAACAACAATTGACACAGTTCAACAAGAACAACAACAACAACAACAACAACAACAGCAGCTACAGCAATAACAATTGCAAGAATGTTCAACTCAAGTGCAATCAGTTTTCCTCTTTCCAGCTCATTCACTATCTTCTCGTCTCTCCCTCTATTGCATACTCATTTCATCTCTATCTACGTCTGCTTGGTTTAATTAATTACCAGCAAATCTTTATTAACAGCATAAAAATACGGTTGAGCTTACACTGTCCAAAACTAGGCGAAAACAAGTAGTTACAGTTACAGTCAAGGTTTGTGTCAATTATAATGTAGTGAATATACTAAAAATATACCGAATATTTCTTGAATAACTTCTTTTTGCGGAATGTTTTTAATAAATGAAAAAAAAATGGGAAATAAAACATTATTACTCTTCCAATTACTGAAATTGCTGTGCGTGCTCAGATTTGCAAATTGATAGTGTTAACACTTAATTTCGGGCTGTGTACATAGTCTAATCTATAATCTGTTCGTAAGCGATTCAAAACCCATTTCGTATCATTAGTAATAATCATATCCATAGACGGGTTGCATTTTATTTCATTTTTTGCTCGCTCTCATCTTTTTTGCCGCTCTTCTTTGCGTATTTATCTTTATTATTTTTTGCTTAGCACATTCGTTACGGTCTTGCCATCCCTGTCACTTGACAGTTTCAATTAGGCTTTAACACTCTGCTAGCTTATGGCTGGAACTTCAGCTAGAGCAGCAGCCACAACTACAGTTGCGGCAGTTGCATTTGTGGCATTGGCTTTAGCTCCATTTGTGTCTTGGGGCGCTGTTGGCTCTCAAGTGGCTGGCAATTACGTTCAATTAAGTTGGCCAAGTTGGTAACGGATGCGAACTGCAGTTGGCCAAATGCGTTACGTCTGTAATTAAATGATGCTGCGCTGCCTTCTCGGCTTCACTTGGTCAGCTCGATCGGACTTGGCTAACTGTCGGCATTCGGCATGCCACCTAATCATAAGTGATACCAAAAGGAAATGCTTTTCAAAGCTCTCTGGCAACAGTGCACCTGCAGCAGCTCCCAGCTGCAAGTAGCCAGTTGCCAGTTGCCAGTTGCAAGTTGCAAGAGTGGAGAGCTGGCATCTCTTCGAGCCACTAATTACATTGATTCTTAGACGATTGCATTGGCAATGGAAATGCCAATGGCAAGCGGTTTGCTGCTACCAACGTCAACTTAATTAATTGTGCGTCCGGCCGCACGCCTGGACTTTGTTTTATTTATTTTTTTTGTTTTCGTTTTATATATTTTTTTTGTTGCCTTCTTTGTTGTTGTTTCTTGCTGTTTTGTTTGGATAATGCGAGTGCAACTGGTTTCTAAGGCAAGCGGCTCATAGCTCGTAGCTGGCAGCGTTCGCTGCAATTTCTATTTGCGCGTAAATTGCTAATTTTGTGGAAAACA
Source organism: Drosophila pruinosa (assembly GCA_018150935.1). Taxonomy (NCBI): domain Eukaryota; kingdom Metazoa; phylum Arthropoda; class Insecta; order Diptera; family Drosophilidae; genus Drosophila; species Drosophila pruinosa. Next base: position 14,380,677 of record JAECWR010000194.1, on the reverse strand, counting down.
CATTAATTAGCGCAAAATAAGCGAGCCAAGTTGCAAGTTGCAAGTTGCAATCCAGTCGGTTGCCTCGTCGTTGCACGCCGCCTGCTCATGATCATCAACACGCTCCATGTGCAATTTGGTGAATGCCCCCTTTGATCATCTCCAGCACGTGCAAATGCAAGCCAGCTATTTATTATTTTTTTGTGATATTACAGCCAATCAAAGCGGCAAGTAATTCGTTGAGATCGAGTGCAGATTAGTTAGAGATGGGCTTGTGAATTGATTGCAAATAAATAATATTATTATTACATTTCGAATTATATTATTATATTTTACAAAATAATACAATTCATTTCTTTTAACATATTATGTTATTTTTCACTTGTTTTTCACTGCGTGTGCGACCACTGTGCCTGTAGTGCTATGGTTATTGAACTTAATGCACGTGCTCATCGCACGTAAAATTTTCGTCTCTTGCACTTGCAGAGAAGAGAGAAGAGAGCGCGCCGTACGCTCTTCATGGATGCTTTCACCCAATTAACGCCGCTTGACGGCAACTGCATTTGGCATTGTGAGGCAATTAAGCTCCGCTTGAAGTTGGCTGCGCCTAAAGTTCGCACCGGCAGTGAGTGCGCGCACGCATCGGCCTCTCTTATTAGCGTAGTGGGCTTTGCACATGACAGTGGTCACGTCGATGTCTTAGTCAACGACATCGTCATACTGTGCGCTTGCCGTCTTTGCCTTCGTCTTCTTCGTCTGCTTTGCTTAGTCCATAAATGCGCAATTTGTCGTAATTGTTTAAGCAGAAAGAAATAACAGCAAATAGCAAACTACACAATACATAAAACAACTTAATAAAAATTCCGCTGCCGTGTTGTACATCAGTTGACATCCGTGGCCGGAGGGAGAGAGTAAGAGTGAGAGCCGCGGGGATAATGGCAATTGTCGCACAAATCAAACTGTTGGCGCAATGTGTAGCTGACGTGACCCAAAATGATACACTGAATCCCATTGGCAAAAGCAAGTGGTGAATGCGTTGGGCGGGGGAGGGGGGTTTGTGGCATAAATCTCACTTAGAATCGCAGGCGGAGAAAAGAAAAATCTGTACAAATAGATTAACAATAACAGCAATAACTACAAGCACAACAAATGCTTGCCCTACCCTGCTGTCCCATATGTTGCCACAATAATAAACACCATATCAGCAACAATAACAACAGCTTCAGCAATAGCAACAACAATGCGCATAAATCAAACAAGCAATGTGGTGGAGAGGCGGTGTCGATTCTGACTGCATGTGGCAGCATTTGTTATTTTTTCCCCGTTTTTTTTACTGCTAGTTATTGAGATTGAGAGAAACAACAACACGTTAAACTTTCGAGGGTACTAGAAACAGGCGTAAACACAAACACGACACTTACACAGTTAAACAAAAGCCCTACACACATATGCACAGTGCTCCTGCAGCCAGCCAGCAGCCAGAGAGTCTACAACAGGCGACAAAGTTGTCGACTACACAATTGCTTAGTCAAAATAGAAACCCAGTAAAATTGTACATTGTATAATATTTAATGTTTAATTTTATGTTGGGAAAATGTATTAGTATATTTTTTTGTCAAATCGATTCCATCTTTTTTGTCGCCCTTCTAAAATGCATATGTAATCGATGGCTGACAGCACAGGCATAAATGTCATGAGTGCAAGAGCAGGAGAGGGAACAACTGCTGCCAGTGACATTACGAAGTGTCAAGTGCAAAAAAAGCTCCTTACCAACGTCCGAGTGCATAAGCGAGAAAGAGCACGCTACAGTCAGAGACTGCCCGTGTGTGTGCATTTGATTTTGATTGCTATTTATGGCAGTTTAAGTACATTGAAAACACGAAGATTGTGAATTGTTATTGGACTACGACGACGACGACGACGACACTGCACCAGATGCCGTTGACAGGACGAAGTTAAAGGCCGGTGCATGCACCGCTTGAGCCATAATTAAAACTACAACAACAACGATGGCATAAAAAATTGTAAACGTTGCCATTTAATTGTTGGACGGGCCACTTAAAAGCTCGTTTTGTGTCGCAAAACTTTATTTGAAGAGCAAAAAACACTGTAAAATGTACTTGAAGGAAAATAAAAATAATATTTTTTTTTACAAACACAAGCACACGTGTGTGTGAGTGTAAATTATATATAACAAAGGACATTAAACATGGACCAGCCGTAGTCGCAGCCGTGACGTGACGCCCGTCCGCAATTGAGGTGGAGAAAGAGGAGGGAGAACAGATTGAAAGAAATAAGTGGTTGGGGTCTTAACTTATTCCTTGTCGCGCAACATGTTTGCCATTTCCCTTCGCCCTCCTCCAGCTCAACTAACAGTTTCGTGCACAGCTTTGGTGACCATTATTCTGGTGCGCTCTCACCTCCACCTCTGTCACTCTCTTACTTGCCCTGCCCACTCTCTTTCTGGGTGCGCTCTCCCGTATTCCCTTTTCATGCTTGTGCAAAGACTTCGTTTGCATTTTTATGGCATAAAAATTAAAAATGAATTTTGATTGTTTTGCTCGTTGTTGTTTCTTCTTCTTCATCTGCTTCTTCTTCTTCGTTGTGCCTTGTTATATATTTTTATTGTGGCATTGTTTTAGTTGTTTTGTTTTTCGTTTTTCATTTTCATATCGCGCACTTGACTTTTTCGTATGCCTCCATTGTTGCTTGTAATTTGTTTTTGTTTTCTCTCTTTGCTCTTTTTTCTCTTGTTACCGTTGCTGTTGTTGTTTTTTCCGTTCTTTTGTTTTGGTCAAGTTTGTTGTACCAATTTTTTAATTTGTGCGCGGAAGCCTTGCATGGTCAAAGGACATTGATATTGGACTTTTTTAGGTGGTTTTTTTATTTTTATTTTTTTGTGTTGGTTGAAGCTTTAAAATTATTACAAGTCGAGTGTATTCTCATAGTAAATGTAATCACATGGCAATAAATGATTAAATGGGCAATAAAATATGACAAATTTCAATTTCATTAGTCGACTTATTATGAAGTTATCAAATAGTAAGATAAGAACTTCAACAGAAACATTTACAAAGTCAAAAGTAAGCTTTGATCTTCGTTCCTAACCTCAAACAAAAGTATGAAATTTGTTTATTTATTGTAGCTCTTTGTAATTTTATCGCTCAGTTGATTATTTTATTTCTGCATCAATTTTCGCGTTGCGTGCGCAAATTTAATTTATGTGATTTTTGTGCGCCAATGCAAATTTACGCAACGCCGCCCGCCGCCCGCCGCCCGCAACCCGCAGACAGACGGATAGACAGGCAGGCAGGTGGGGCGCGGGGGGGGGTGGGGGGGAATGGGGGTCAGGCGACAGTGTGGGCGTGGTCTTTGCACGCTCAGCACGTTTATTCGCACTTAATTCGCACTTTTTGACACCTTTCGGTGTCCGTCAGTTGCACGAAGCGACAGCGACCCGAAAGCCCAAAACCAAATAAACAAATTGCGTTTACACGAGTGCCTGCAACCAACAATCAACCCCCCACCAGCTACCCCCACAACAGCCAATGCAATGCTGTCAGCAACATAATGTGCTCGGGCAAAAGCGAACGGCGCGAAAAATTATGCAAAATAAATTAATTACCAATTAAGGGTGAGCAATGGCTGCCTCAGGGGTTGGGGGGTTGCTGGGTTGATAGGTTGCTGTATCGGAGCATTGGAAGCTGCAGCAGCCACTTCAAAAACACACATGCACATTGTACATAGAGATGCGATGGGTGGCGAGTTGGGGCTCCCGATCTGCAGCTGTTGCAGGCATATGCAGCATTGCACTGATTTTGCCTGTGCAGCAAGGGGTTGTGTACGCTGCATGTTTTGAGTGGTGGGCGGTGGGGGTTGGGGGGTTGGCTTATTACCAAACGAGGGGTGCTTGTCGTAGCCGTAACGCGTTTGTCACATGAGCCTTGGCCACTAATTAGTGTCATTAAATGCGCTCCACATGACGACATGCGACAACATTTGCTGTATTCCCCTCCCCCCCCACCCCTGACGAGCCGCTATTCGTTCTTTGTCGCGCTGGGTCAGCTGCATAAAACATGACACAAAATTGCAGCAGTAGAACCTTGTCGCAAGTCGTAAACCAAATAAATAAACCATAAACATAACTGACCACAAAATCAACTTAATTTCAGACTACGACTACGGACGCTACGACCATTTATAGTTAGTATGGTGGGGGGAGGGGTCGGTGGGTTTGCCAGTTTCTTATAACCAAAGTCACTTCCGTTAACTTGCGTGCAAACCTGTAATTTCCCACACGCCCTCCAGCCCCTCAAGGCGCTGCCCGCAATTGGGGTTAAAAAGGGTTTAAGTTGCGAGCACTCTCTCCCCCCCCCCCGGACGCCCCTTGGCCATCATTCACTTGCATATGCATAATTATAGAGCCGGAACCGAAAAACGTTACGAAACGCAAGGCAAACTGCCTCTTGAGCTCACTTTTGGATGCACAGAGGGCTGGTCGGCATCCGCTTAGCAAACTAAACTGTGAAAATGCCGCAGGAGGCCTCCAAGCAGAGGGGGGAGGAGTTTGAGAGGGGTGGCTCTAACTCTCTATGAAAATTTGAATATTGATTGGCTTTAATGAGTGCGCTGGCCACGTAATTAGTTAGCCCTGCCCCCCCTCTGCACGTGTTGTGGACGCTTCCGTTTCCCCTTTTGGTAAAGTGATACAACGCCAGTGTTGATTAACGCTGAGGAACTAGCATTCAAGTGTGCTAAAAGCGGTGAAAGTTTGGCATGTTTTAATCAACAATAATTTGACAATATTGCAATATTTGTTCAACTTTAGCAAGTACATATTTGACATCATTTGAAAATGGAATTCAAATGAATCGACTTAAATAATTGCACAGCATTTATTTAATCACTTTGATAAGCGATATGTCTTTTGCATATACGGCAAATTGAATGGCAAACTGCAATAGAGGGTATCTAAGAGTCGAGAATTTATTGCACAAATACAAAATCAGTATATTTTGCATAGTTAAAGCGAGATCGTTGGCATGGCATTAGGCAGAACGAAATGGAATGGAACGCAAAATGAAATGGCATGAAACAAAGCAGTCAAAGCGTCAGTTAAATCGCTGGGAAAATCTATTCAAATTGAAAAGCACGGCGTGGAGGTGAAGGGTACCGGCAAATGTAATGCATAAATTAATTGATCGCCTACACACACACACACACACACACACACACACACAAACTATGAATGCTCAATGAATGCGCTGTCTCCGATAAAATGCGGCATGTGGCAATGCCCCATCCCCTCGGGCCCACAACTTGCCACAGCAGACAGCGCCATTGAATTGCATTCTGTGGCATTTCCAAATGCCAATGAAATTCGAATATGAAAACGTTGCCGGCGTTTAGCATTCAATTCATTTTGTCTAAACTAAATAACAATGCACTGCACATGTCGGTGAGGGGGGAGATGGTATGGGGAAGGGGAAGGGGGCATTGGGACAGCAGGAAAAGTTGTTAGCTGACTTGGTCAGTGTCATTGTTTGGTTTGGTCGGCGTTAAATTTACATAAATTGATTTGATTGAATTTTTATGAGGCGTCTCTCCAGTCCCTTCTGCCCCACTTGCCGCACTGTGTGTTGCATGCCGCAGGCCGTCGAGCAGTTGATGAGTTTTTGACACTGGCCAAGCGACTCTCGACGTCTAATTAAAGTCATTGCCAGCAGCTGCATGCTCGTCTCCCCCTCCCCCTCCCCCTCTCCCTCGTCCCGCCCATGCCACAGAGTCTGAGTGTGCCCCCAAGGCCATCGGGTCACAGTTGGCGCTACATGGCGGCGGCTTAATGCGGTGCATTTGCCCATAGACGACGACAATTGACGCTGGGGCACACAGACACATGCCACATGCCGCATGCCATCTCCAGGCCCCTTCCACATCAGTCTTTTAGGGTTTCGCCTCATGCCTCACGTTAGGGGGGGAAAGCGGAAAAACGGAAAATTGTGCGACAAACTAAGTATTTAGCGCTTTGCTTTTGGCCAGAATTGTTTTGGCTTGCTGATTGGGTTGGGTTGCCTCGCTGTGGCATGCCACACTAGGCCATGCCAATGCCAATTTGTCATAAATCTCGTTATTTTAAATCGTTGTTGCCATTTCATTCTCCCTCTCTCTCTTCTCTGTCTCGCATTGCCATCGATTTGTGCTGTTTTTGTTGGCCATTGACATAGGCCTCGTTTTGTTATCGTTATCGAGCTGCTGCAGTCAGCAATTTGCAGCAAACGTCAGTTGTGCTGACTGCGGTTGTCGCTCGCAATACAACAACAACAAAAAAACAAGGGAAAAAAAATGCCTCCTGTGAGGTTTGAACTCACGACCCCTGGTTTACGAGACCAGTGCTCTACCACTGAGCTAAAGAGGCTAATGGTCAGTCGGCCGTCACTTAAGCCGGCCATGTCAAGGACCAAAGCCCAACGCCCACGCACGCAACGATCGAAGCTCGTGTTGCAGATCTAAAAATAGCAGCTTTGCGAAATTCTTATTGTCGATCAAGGTCAAGTGTTGCAACTTAGGTTATGTTTGTGGCGGCCACGGGGGCATCGGCTCGTTGGTCTAGTGGCACGATTCTCGCTTCGGGTGCGAGAGGTCCCGGGTTCGACTCCCGGACGAGCCCTTTTTGCTTCAACTTCAGTTTTTTTTTCCAATTTGAAAATGCATCATTTATAACGAAAATGTTGCTTGCACTTCAAATATGTTGCTATGGATGTATTTACTTGGCGCTCCTAAAAGTATGCCATAGAAATATGCTTGGCAACATATTGCAAAGCGCCGCCGTCTGTTAGCGACATTAGTGAGCACTGCTGTAATATAAATTGCCTAACAGCTGCTAAATGCCGTTATGTTTGATCGTTGAACAGCACTGATTGTGACGCTTAGACAAGCAAACGCTTTTAATTTTCGTTATTTATTTACGATTTTGAGTAATTCGTGTGACAATCGAGCGCATTTGGCCATGTCGTTCTACCCAATTGACTTTGACTACATATTTGCCGGCTATCACAATTATATTGACTTTCAAAGTCCTGACCAATTCACTGCACCCGCCATACCCCAGAATTTGGCATACGGCGAGTTCTACAATGACCACAACAACAATTGCAGCTGCAAGCGTTTTCGCAGCGACGACGACGATTGTCCAATAAGCAATGAAGTCGACAATGCCGGCATCGATGATGAGGAGCAGACGAAGACACTGGGCTCAGCGGCCTATGATTTCTATTGGCTGAGCATAAGCCAACCCAATGTACATTATAACAGAAGACTAAGAAGAAGAAGAAGCAGATGAAGAAATGATGCTCTTGTCTAATCTCTGTTTTGCCTTTTGTATTCCAGATGATGACTATGGATATAACCAAAACTGAACCCGGACTTGTCGGGCTTACATCAAATCAGCAACAGCAGTCGGCACAGCAGCAGCAGCAGCAGCAACAGGCCACCAACATGAACAACAACGGGCAGAGCAACAATGGCAGCAACAACAACAATAACAATGGCTTGAGCAATGGCAATGTGGTTGTCAACAACAACAACAACAACAATAACAACAGCAATGTGCAGAGCATTGCCGCTGCGGCGAACAACAACAATAACAACAACAACGGAAGCCAACTATGCGCCGGCTGTGGCAAGCACATTCAGGATCGTTACTTGCTGCGCGCTCTTGACATGTTGTGGCACGAGGATTGCCTCAAATGCGGCTGCTGTGATTGTCGCCTCGGCGAGGTCGGCTCCACACTCTATACCAAGGGCAATCTAATGCTTTGCAAGCGCGACTACTTGAGGTGCGTCACAAGAGAGAGAGAGAGAGAGAGACAGATTATTATATTTGTAACTGTAATTATAATTGCAGATTGTTTGGCAACACGGGCTACTGTGCCGCCTGCAGCAAAGTCATTCCAGCCTTCGAGATGGTGATGCGTGCCCGCACCAATGTCTATCATCTGGAGTGCTTTGCGTGCCAGCAATGCAATCATAGGTGAGTTGCAAATTGTATTTTTATTAATTGCAAACAAATGGTAATTCGTTAGCTGGCTGTCAATTGGATGCAAGATAATTATCAGCACGTTATTCATTAAGTTGTTTGTGCTGCCAACGATATGAACGATTTGTTAGCTGGCACTTTGGCAGTGCTTGAGTCTTGTGTTAACATCAAATACTTTTGCATTTTTATGGGCCATTTTCGTATCAACATGGCAAGAAATCCCTTTTTAATCTTTGGCCAATAAACATGGCCGAAATGGCACTTAGAATTTTATTATTATGCACAAACATCAGCAATAACAACAACAAATTGCCATCATTTACAAGCATGTTGTCGTCAAAGGGGGTGCTTGCCACAGAGGCGGCTCGGAGGATTGGCAACCCCTTTAGTGCCATTGAATTTCTATGAAAACCGCATAAATTTCCGTGGCATATTTGATTCCATCTCGACTGCTTAACCCTTTGGGGTGCCATCAAGTGGCAACTTGGCGATTGGCAAAGCGTTTGCTTTTTCTTTGCTCATTGTTTGTTCTTCGCATTTGCTAAATTTATTGCATTTGCCCAATTTCGGCAATGTCACTCTGGAGAGTTTTAAAGTCCATGTCCGTGCTCGGACCATATACATATATATATGTATATATATGTTTATAAATGTATGCATAGTATTCTTTTTCTTTCTTTCATTTTGGTGCCCTTTGCATTAATAATGCCGCCCGTCGCCGCACATATGCTTGTGCGTCTCAGTCGTGCCACATGCCACATGCCACATGCCCCGTTGCTTGTGTGCAACGAATCGCATTAAATATTAAAAATGCCGCCACACGGCATTGCCGTACAAAAATATTGAAATAAATGTTAAAACATATTGGCATATTGTTAAAAATCGTTTCGCCCCCTTCCCCTCGGCCTCGGCGCTTTTGTTTCGCATTGTCGAAAATTGGCTTTAAAAATGTAACAGCCGCAGCATTGGCTGGGACCCTACGTGCCACGATCTGTGGCCTGTTGTTGCACCATTGCTCGCATGTGGCATGTGTCCCCGTTGCATTGCCGCTTATGCAACTGCAACATTCGATTTTTAGGCATTAATGTGAATTGATTTTATTTTGGCATTGCTTACAACTTACGTTGCATACTATAAGAAGCTAGTTGCTATGCAACTGTCTGTAAAGTATAAAGTCATAACAGCTTGCTGTTAAGCTGCATGTTAGTGCAATGTAGTTTAACAGCTGGCTGATCCTTTGCTGTTGTTGCACTGTTTTATCACGTTTCATGTGCATATCTCTCTCTTTCCTCTGTCCCGATGCCAGTTGTAGTTAATCAATTTTTTACGTAAATTAATTCAATTGGCGAAAAAGTCACTGAGGCGTGGCCGCATGCCCAGCGGGCAACTTGCAACGGCAATCTCTCTCTTCAAACCTTTCAGATTTTTGCAATTGTTGTTGGTCGCACATTTCACATTAAAAATGCGGGCCTTCACTTGCCACACACACAAAAAGTCATTTTGCATGTGTTTTTTTTTTTTGATGTTTTGTTAAAGCAAAGTGCATCAAATTTGTTGCTGTTGTTGTTGTTTATTTGTATGTGTTGTTGCTGAAAAGTTTGCATAATTTCCTGTCGCCAGCATCGACGACGTTGTCGTCGTCATCAGTTGAGTGGCAGCAGTGTTGTGGCAGGGGGCAAGGGGAGGGACAACGGAGCGCGAAGTTTGCCAGTGAATCTTTGGCTCAAGCAGTGGACTGAGGGGGGGAGGCAACAACAAGAACAAGCGCCATTTTTACAATTTTTGTATTTCCTGTTGACAATTTGTTGTTGGTCTTCGCTGCCCGGATGTGCGAGTCTCACACACACACACACACACACACACATGTCTGATGTGGTGTGCATGTCACAGGTGCGTTCAATGCCATAGCCAAAAAAACCAAAAAAAGAGAAGAAAAGTTGTTTGTTGGCATTGCGAGTTTTTTATGCCCACACTTTGTTGACTCGACTCAATTTTTGTTGTTTTGGTAGATAAACAAAGCGTTTTTCATGTAGACGACAACACACGCCCCTCACACACACACACACACACCCGCAGTCAGTCCGTCAATCGATTTGCTGTTGCAACGTTGCCAGCAGCCAAAAAGAAGAAAATGCGACAAATCAAAAACAAGAACAACAAAAAAAAAAAGATGAAAATGGAAAAGAAAAACGTTGACGTAAATCAAAAGCCAAATTTCATATCCGCTGTAAGTCTGCTGTAAGCTGCTTTACCCCTGCCCCCCCTCGTTGCTGCTAGCTACCCTGGGGCACACTTCCCCCTGCCGCTGTGCAGCTGTGGCATGAATGTACTTGTCAAGCATGAAAATGATGTTGCACTAGAAAATGCGCTAGCCCTGGCCATGGCGACAATGCCAACAAGCTGGACCTCAGCTACCATTTATATGTTGCATTCAAAGGTTGATTCAAAAGTTATTCATATTGTGTCGTCTTTAATAAACAATTTGTTGTTGCCCAAAAAAGTATGCTATGCAAATGTTCAATTGCAATTGAGAAGCTTGAACTGCCGACTATATAAATATATATATATATGTATTTTTTTTTTAAATATATTTTATATTTATATTTATATTTTTCTCTAAATTGCATTTACAAAAAATACAAGCTAGTTTTTTAGTTCAATTCCTAAAGGCAAACAAACTTAGAGTGTTTTAAATTGGCTCAAAAATTAAATAGAATTTCTTGTGAAGCTAATTGTAATTTAATCATTAATTAAACTCAATTATAAAGTCGATTTGAGTGTGTTTGGAAACATTAAAAGCAAGTAATGAAGTCAATGAAAATTTAAACAATTTAATATAGTATTCAAAAATAGTAAAAGAATTCTCAATTTATTTCTTTATAGTCCTCCTTCCGAAAAGCTCGCTTCGCTCGTATTATTTCGCTGGTATTTTTTTTTAGTATATTTCAAAATGATTGCCGGAGGATTTTTTAGTATATTTTAAAATGATTCCCGTAGGAGGAGGAGCAGCAAACTTTTATATATAATAGAGAGATAGTATTTATAGTCTACATTTAATTCGCCTGTTGTTAGTTAGGGTATTCATTTGATCAGCTCGAGCCTTGTCCTGGTGCTGTTTGCTTTGTAATGCGAACTGTTGCGGAGCCTCGATGTGGATGTGGATGTGGATGTGGATGCGATGTTTGCTCGTTCTTGTCATCCTTGTACAGGTGCTAACATAAATATTTTGACAAAGGGCTTCACACACACACACACACACACACACAGTGGGCGACTTCATTTGCAGTCGGCTGAATGCACTGCACTTCAGTGAAGCGGAACTTGCGAGTAAAGCGGCTCCTGTTCCTCTCTCTCCCTCTCCCTCTCTCTCTCTCTCTCTCTGTCTGCTGCTCTGTTCCACCTCTGACTTTGGCAGATCCTGTGCAGCATTTCCTGGCATTGCAAATGCTTATCTGACTTCCTTGCGCAGCGACATCATTTTATGTCATCCTTTTTGGTCCTTTGCCAGCTTGTCTTCAAGCTGGACTGCCTTTGTTTCTGACAACTCGCTTTGGCATCGCTCAAACAGTTGCGCTGTCAATTGTCATCTTTGTTGCTTGGTCTGCCTCCTGCAGGTTTAAGCATGTGGAAAAATCGTTTCCAGTTGCCAGTTCCTGCAACTCTTCTTTGCAATGCGAAGGCGTTGAGGGGGCGTGGCAGGCTTTTGTGAGCGGACAAACTGAATGCATTAGATTGATGCCTTTGCACTTTCAACTATAGCCAAATGCAATTAAAGTAAAGCTAGCATTAAGATTCACTTTTTCTCACTCTAACATTTGCTCTCTCTCTCTCTCTCCCCATCTTTTGCAGATTCTGCGTTGGCGATCGCTTCTATCTGTGCGAGAACAAGATACTCTGCGAATACGATTACGAGGAGCGTCTGGTGTTCGCCTCCATGGCCAATCATCCGATGCTCAAGCGTCATGTCTCGTCCCTGGGCCAGGGCTCGCCAACTGGCGCTGCTGGCGCTGGCAGCGGTGCGGGCGGCCTGCTGGGCGGTGGTCCCGGCGGTGGTGGCAATGTGAATGGTGTTGGCGGCGGCGGCGGCGGCGGTGTCGGTGTCGGTGGCATGGGCAATGGTCCACGCACTCCAGGGGATCACAACAACAACAATGGACCACAGACGCCAACTGGTGGCGGCGGCGGCGGCGGCGTCGGTTCACCATTTGGTGCTGCCGCTGCGGCAGCTGCAGCCGCCGCGCACATGAAGAACCAGCTGGGGGCGTCCAGCTAAAATAAAGCCCTGGGCATGAGCAGCAGCAGCAGCAGCAGTGGCGGTGGCGGTGGCGTTGGCGGTGCTGGTCAGCAATTCTATGGATCAGCTGGCTTTGGGCTGCACCATCAGCAGCAGCAGCAGCAGCAACAGCTTCAGCAACAGCAGCAGCAGCAGCTCATGGGCTTGGGCATGGGTATGGGAATGGGCGTGGGCGTGGGCGTGGGCGGAGTGGGGGTCGGTGGCGGTGGCGTTGGGGGCGGCGGTGTTGGCAGCATGGGCAGCGGCTGCAAGCGCTACCAAAGAAAGTTCTACAATCGCAACTGATCGAGGCGCCGTCAGTCAATATAAGCTGCTCGAGTTATCGATTTATCGACCTATCGATATGTCGATATATATACACACTATGTATGTAATTTTGCCTAGATCTAAACCATAAAATGTTCGTTTCACTTTGACTGAGTTAAAGTTTCATAGTTATAAACAATATGTTCTCATTTCTATCAAATACCACTATATACCATATACTATATACTATATACCACATACTATACTATATGCATATGTGTATGTATGTTTGTACTGCACTCAATTCATTGCATCGATAACTTTAATGGCGGCAAATGTTCATTGAATCCATTTTAACACTTTAAGCGACAATATTCAAGCAACTTTCTTATTTATGCCATTTTTTTTTTGTATATTTCATCACTAAAACATGTAAATATTTTGCGTGCAATGTATGCAACAAAAACAAAAGAAAAATACAAATTAATTTAGTTTTTATGAAAATCCAAACTGTTACATTTTAATCTTAAAAAAAGAAAACAATTTTTTTTTTTTTTTTTTTTTTTGTTAATTTCTTAAGCCACAGCACCGCTTTGTATATCTAAAACGGTATATAAATAATATATATATAACAATTATATATACTTTTTTTAATTTTTATTTTTAACGCTCGAAGCGTGCGGTGCCAAAATAAATTCAAAGCAGTGCCAAAAAAACAAAAAAGAAGCGGCATAAAAATTAAAAGCAACAATGGATAAAATGTAACTATTTCAAATGGTTTTAGTTATTTATTTATGTTTGTTTGTTTATTGCAAAAAGGAAGACAACATGTAATTATTGTTAAACATCCCCACCGACCAACATATACACATATATACATATATATATGTATATTTTTTTTTATTAGTTTCTTTTGCTTTTATTTAACTCCATTTGGAATCGAAGGCCGCCAGCTGTAAATGTGAAATGTGAAATGTGAAATTTGAAATGAAGCATGTAGATTCATTGGCATTTTGTTAATGTGTAAATAAATAATTAAACATTTTCTATATGTGTACAATAAATGATTATTTTTCGCGTTCATTTTGAAATCTGTTAGAGCCACATTGTTGATTATTATTTAAGTTTAGTTAGTGCGAGGCTAAAAGATCATCATCGACAACAAAACAGCAACAACAGCAACTTGAAATCATAAAATCCATTTTTTTTTTTCACTAAATGTAAAAATATATTTAATAATTTACAAAACGCAGCCATGGCTGAAAAGAAAAGGAAATTAAAGAAGTAAACAAAATTAATTGAAAGGCTAGAGCTAGATAAGTGTAAAGAGAGTATAAGATAAACATGCAGAATAAAACAAAATAAATAAATATGTGTATAAAACAAAACAAAAATGCAACTAGTTACAATATGAATGTATTTATTAATATGATGTGAACCCAATTTTTTTTTATCATCATTATTATTATTACTATTCAATATGCATATTTAAATGTCAGCAAACTCATGCGATTCCATTTAATCTAGAAATACAACCAGAACTAAGCGTTAAATAAACAAAACAAACAAAAAACCATAACGACAAAAAAAAAGCAAATAAACTAGCGCAAATATTAATGTGTAAACCCAATAAAAATATTATTGAAATTAAAACATAAATTTTAAATTGTAAGCAGTGAAAAGAAAAAACCAAAGTGTGTATAAGCAAAATAAATAAATGAAAAAAAAATGGACAAAAACAAAACAAAAAATGATAAAAAATGAAACAAAAAAAAAAAAAACACTATTCAAGAAGTATGCATTAATTACATGATACGATTAACGTACACGTATATATGATATATAAACAAATACTACCTATGTACGTCTATAACCATAACTATAACTATGTTAAATCAATGTAAAATGCATAAGCAAAGATTTTTTTTATTGCGCAACGTATAGAATCAAAACAGAAGTAAATATTTAAATATATATATTTAACATTTAAGATATACATACAATGATTTAGTACCGATTAGAGCGGCACTTTCACGAACAAGAAGAAGAAGAGAGGAAAGAGCGAGACGGAAGAGTGCGCGGGCTGCGATCAATTCTAGATAAACGCAAAACAAGAAAAATCAAAAACTGACAAAAACCAAGAGAAGAACAAAAACAAAATTAAACAAGAAAAAAAAAAACACAAAAACAACAAAAAAAAAACATTAAAAACCAAACAAAAATAAAAATTAATGTAATTAACAAACATTTGAAAACATGCGACCTTTTACAATGGGCGGGACAAAAATGCACAACATTGAGGAATGTCTATTACTAAGGAATGGATATGATGGATCAGTAGGAACTCTAAGGGGAAGTTAATAGAGTCAATTGTTCAAGCATATAGCGGCAACATAGGCATTTAACAACAACATTATTTCAGCTCGATTTCAGGCAAGTTGAAGAAGTAATCGAGAGATCCCGACCAATACAAATAATTTCATTATTTTCTCCTATATTCTAAAAAATGTTCAGTTAATAAATTAGGGACACATATTGTCAAAATACTTTTGCCCCTTTTTTAGTTTTTTTTTACGGTTGCCGATGCCACTTGCCACAACTATAATACCCTTTTTTGCTAGTTCATTGACTCAAGATTAAAGCAAACCCTCTGGAGCACGATGGCCTAAGTTGCTATAATCTATGAGCTGTAGATTTGCATACATTGGGTCAGACAGACAGACAGACAGACAGACAGCTGCGTTATATAAAATGAAAAATTGATAGTTTGCATATTAAACATAATAGAATTCAATATATCCTTTATATAGTACAAAGAACAGGCTGAGGGGTATAATCCTTTAAGAGCTGCCTGACAGATGATGCATTTGGCATGCGGCATGCCACTTTCAACATTCAACATTCAACATTCTGCGCCAGCGTGTATGAATCAAACTTAACCTCAATTGTGCTGTTGGCCAGCACTTGAAATGTGCAGCTGTGTTTGTTGCTGTTGTTGTTGTTGTTGCCGCTGCTGTCAATTGGCGTTTTGTCTAAATCGTCGTGCTTGACATTTGTTGACTCTTTCGCTTTGACAGCCATTAATCACGGCATTGTTGTTGCCAATTTCAAATCCACAAGCAGACAGACATTGGGTTGGGCAGCGCCATAAGTCCGAGGGGAGGAGCAGACTGATAAATGATGCTTCATATTTTGGAGCTGCGTGCAATTGAAATAATAAAACGTTATACTCCTGCCGATTGCTTTCCCTTCGCTCTCTCCCATTCTCTCAACTTGCCGTTGATTAATGAAACTTTAAATGCGAACACGCGTCGTTTGCTGCTTTTGAGCTTTTGTTATTGTTATTGCTGTACTTGCTATTGAGCTTTTGTCTGCGGCTGCGGATGCGCGCAAACTAGAACGACCGCAAAACTTTGCAGATAAGCGATCTATACCAGAGTGCGGCAGTGTGAGTGGCAGCGCTAGAGTGTGTATATGTGCGAGAGTGTAAGTGTGTAAGTGTGCGCTTTGAAAAGTTTTGGCGTCTTATTGGTTTCTCTTCGATATTTGAAAGGCAGCCAAAGTAGACGATGACAACGACGCTGCAGGCCATAACAATAAAAGTCATTTATAGATTTCGATTTGCTTCATATGTGTGTGGTGCTCCCCTGCCCTCCCTCTCCCCTAGGGAAGCACAACTTTGACGTTGCATAGTTTTAGGCTGCTTATCAGCACTTTTGTTTTATTGTATGCGGCGGCGGCTGCGGCTGGTGCTTGTGGTCTCTCTGGCCTTAGGGATGAGTTCATACTGCTGGGGAGTGTATGTGTGCGTGTGTGTGTCTGTGTGTCTGTCTTTCTCTTGCTTTTGTTTCAGCCCTGGTGTCATAATCAGTATAATGCTTATGAAAATGTCTTTTGTGCCAGTTTTTGCTTATCAGCAAATGCGAACGTTGTCCCTTCTTTTGTCCTTCTTTTGTTTATGGTCCTGCCGCGTCGCCGCTTCATCAGAATCTATAAAAATAATGTTTCAATTTCGCACGCTTTACTTTGTGTCAATCACAAAATATGCTTTGAAAAAATGTAACAAATCATCAAATAAATACACTGAGAGAAGCGTGAGAGTTGTATATATGTGTATGTATGTATATATGTATATGTATATGTATTTTTTTTTTGCTTATTATCTATGTAGACAACTGTTACTATAATTAATAACCTATACTACTTAAACCTAAATAAGGAGAATAATATTTTCTAATGGAATTTCAAAATACACGTATGTATATATAAAATTAAAATTAAATAATTGTATTGCATTTAATACTTAACTAAATACATAGTTAAACTAGCTGCTGGGGACTTGAATTTAAAACTAAATTGATCATAGTAGAGTACTATATATTTATGGAATAGTTTCTGCTAGGCAATCGTAAGAACTCTGCTAAAGAATTGTTGCCAACTAGAAGAAATGTATTATGAATAAAATAAAGAGAAATGTATGTTTAATCATCTCAGAGCGTACCTCAAATATAATGACCCCGCCCAAGGCAGCTCGAGCTCCTGATGCTGGACAAGATTAAAGTTTTGACTACAGCTGACAAGTCAGTTGACAACAACTACTGCCTTGCTGGGTGACTCACTCAGGGAAGGTGGCAACAACAACAGTGGCAAGAGCAAACCACAACCCACGCCGAGGGAGCAACGGTGTCAAGTGTCCATCGTTTTAATTTAAAACAAACAAAAGCATTGTTCAAGCAATTAAAGCCATAATTATTATGATTATTGCGCTGGCACGCTGCCACGCTGCCATGGCATGCCCCTTCAGTGGCGCAATCGTCAAATGCTTGATACGCAACCCCTCTAACCCTTGCAGGTGGTGGGCAGGCAGGCAGTGCCAGGAGGGAGTGGCAGTGGGACTGGCAGTGGGAGTGGGAGACAGTGGGTAAAAGTACACTTGACAAATTCCGCGCTGCCGCCGCATGCTTAATTAAATGAGTTTGCGCACAACTCTTTTCATGTTTTAATTACACAAATACTCGGCATAACTTAGCTGCCTTGGCTGCTTTGACAACAATAACAACAACAACAACAATTGCAATAAGAAGCTGAAGAGCGACAAAAATATGCATAAGATAGAAATTTTGTCTAAGCTTACGGCATTTGCTTTTGTAATGCGACCAACTTCAAAGCGAGAATGTCCTCAAAATTCAACTCCATCTCTTTCACTCTTTTTCTCTCTCTCTCTCTCTCTCTCTTTGTCTGCTCACATTGCCCTTGACAAACCTTTGTTGTGTAATTAGTTCACCTGCATGGTCGATCAGCAAAGACAACCAACAGAGAGAGAGAGAGAAAGAGAGAGAGCGAGAGAGAGTGAGAGGGGGGGAAATAAACAATTGCTGATCTTCATTTAAAACTATACTTACACACTTCTATACTTCTTATACACTTCTTTCTTTCTGTTGGCAAAAAAATGGAGCAAAATTTTGCTGAATAAATTACTTTAATAATTACATGAGTAACATTGAATAAATAAATGAGTAAATAAATAATTCATCATTGTAATATTTACATGAATAATGCCGAATAAATAAGTGAGTTTGACATGAGTAAAATATAAATTGCATTTTCGAATGAAAAATAAATAAATTAAATAGTTCTTTGTATAATTATCTCAAATTTTACTATTTTTTGTAAAGAAGAAATTTAATTAATAGTCAATTGTAGAATTATCTTAATTTTTTACTGAGAGAAAGAAGTACTTATCTTTTACCAGTTGTTGAGATATATTTTAATATAGCAGGGCTGTCTGTATTAAATTACATAGCAATGTCTTTAGATTGCATTATTTTTGTTTAGTAGAATGTGAATTCTAAAAGCTGTTGTTTTAATTAACATATATTAATTATAACTAGTTGCCTAAAAACATTCAATTAAATATAATATAATAGTATAATATTATTTAAGTAATTAAATAATATATAATAAGAATAACTTGGTTTCCTTAAGCTTCTAAGCATTAAATCGAATAGACAGACATACAAACTGATTGAATAATCTTCGCTATTAAATGCTGATCAGAAATATGCTTTTAAATTGTTGCAGTCTGTTCCTAAATTTATATATTTTTGTAGAATCATAAAGATGTTACAGATGTTGTAAGGCTAAGATTATGCTAGAAATTGATGACACTTTGTGATGAGTATATAATGTAAATGCAAGTGCTCAAACGGTATATAAAATGGGTAATAAATGTGCGCAGCCCACAAATCAGGGAAAGGCCAATCAACTGAAGATACCCCAGCCCTCCCCCCCCAGCAAGCAACCCCTACCGGCAGGCAGCGTCAACCCAAATCTGACCCACATGTCAACTGATGCACATAACTAAAAGACGTTGACGGAGTGGAGCAGAGCAGTGGAGAGGGGTGGTATTTGGAGCCAAAGGCGTAGGAGTGGCCAAATGTCAAAGATATCCGTTGTCGTCTTGATGTCTTGGAGGCGAGTGAGCGCAGGGCGGCAAGCGAGGAGAGCGAGGAGAGCAGCGCGTGCAAAATGTAAACGCCCACTTTTTGTTATTGCTTGTAAGTTGGCTCCAAAATGCCACCACCATCATCGCCACAAAGAGAGAGAGATACAAGCATAAGCAGTCGCAAGAAAAAAGCGTCAAGGGAAATGTTAAAGTTAACAGAGCGCTGTTATGTTAAGTTCATTGCGACTGTTAAATCTATTGTAGGCGTTGCCAACGCCAAAGTCGACAGCTTAACTTGAACTGCAGCTAAACTGATGTGTTTGTAGTTGCGCTTTTGTTGGCTTTTTATGCTGCCATATCTGATGCAGACAAACTAAGGAACTGGGGTTGCATTACCCTCTAGGGGTAGTGATATACTATATAGTTGCTAGTTCTCCTTCTGCTGTTGCACTTTCAGTTTGCAGTTTGCAGTTTGCCGTTTGTGCTGTGGCAATTTTCATGATTTAATTAAAACTTTTGCTACGTTGCATGCAATTTAACCATTTTACCAATCACTAATTTATGATGCCTTCCTCCATCGAAAATAATAGCTGCAATTTAGATAATCAGTTATGCCTAACCATATTGTTATTTGTCCGATACCACACTCTCTCCACCCATCCAACATATGTCCACGTGTATAAACAGCGTATCCTCCTCAATTATGCATATTCATGAAAGAACGCAAAATACTTTACTAAAGGAAACCCGACCCGATTGATATTTATTATTCGATATGCATATTATGTCTTATAATAATGTTTGAATATTTATAAACATTTTATGGATCACGGAACACCACAATTATTCTTATCGATAGGTTAGAGCTATTTGTACATAGAGAATATCTGCCAGCATGAATAGATCTCAGGGGTTTGTGGCTCATTTAATTTTTTTAATCCGTCAAAAGATACATATTTATTTTAATATTTCATAAAACAAACAAAACTGTCTTTATTTACTAAAAGGTTACAAATAGATTTTAAATTAAACAGAGCTGCAGTAAATATAAATTAATACAACAAATTAAATAAATATGGTGAAAAAAAAGAGAGGCAGAGACTACATAGTATAATATAAACGTCATCAAAAACAAGAAAACATAAGAAAAGGGTAAAAAAGAAAAAATGAATTATATTAAATTGAATTATACAAAAAATAAATCTTTCATATGATTCGTTTATTGCCGTATTTACATTAATAATACTTATGTCATAGCTGGCTTGTCAACAGCACGGATTTTATTCTAAATTAATTTAATTGTAAATTCTTGAAATAATATTTTCAGTTCATTCTCAGATTAGATGAATTTGCTTTTGTTTGATAGCAATAATAAATAGTTTTTCAATTGTCCATTATGAAATATTTAATAAACTAATATACCGTATACTTTAAAATATTTTTAATTCAGACAAAGCGATTTCACCGATTTGATTATTGCCAAAACAGTCTAATATCGCAGCCCATTTTAAAGAGTAGTTTTGAACATTAATACATTTCTTTTTAGTTGCTATTGCTATTTCAAGCTTATTTCATTATAGTTTATGTTTGAAGATAAAATCTGTATTTTTGTTGTTGTTGATCTCAATTCTAGTTTAAGTAAGTATTTTTCTTCTTCCGTTTTAATTTAAACATCATTGTAAAATAGTTCAAAACTAAATTTTATATTAATATGATTATGAAAAAGACTCTTTTATAATTTACAAACTTGATTATTAATTAGCTGAAATATAACGTTAATAACTAAAGTGCTTAAATTTGATTTTATTATCATATTTGTATTATTACTGATCACCATTTATTGTTCGAATGTGTTAATCATATTTATTAATAATATTACATTGTCATTGTCTAAAATTGTTTAAAAAAATGAATACTGAATCCAATACAATACATCCAATTTAGTTGCCTAAGGAAGTTGCAGTTCCCTTGACAATTTTATCAGATGATGAGCAAGACTTGAATGAAGAATGAAGCATGAAATCAACTTTCAGAATATGAATATACTTGCAATATATAATAGTAACAAAATTGAACTAAATTTATCGAAAACCTATAATAATGCAGGATGATAGACAGAATGATTAATTAAATAATATAGAACCGCTTCTTCCTAGCCAATTGGGATAATGTAATATCATTATACAATTGTGATCATTTAATACGAAAAATCATAAAAATAATTAGGATATTGGCATCCATAATATGCCGTCATTGTCATTATTAGTTTGATTAAATTTAGTTACTATTATTTTTACAAAAACTTGATCAAAATTTAATCAAATTGATTATTTTCTAATAGAGATGAAATTTAGTAACTAAACAAAGAAGCTATTTAGATATTGCTAACCTTTAGGGGTTACCCATAAGATTGGTAGTCTTAGGTCCAGTAGAACTGCAAGTCTTTGCAGCAGTTCTAGTAGTCTATTGTTAGCTGGTTAGGCCTCGTCCTGCTCCTGGCCAAAAGCAAAGCCAAAGCCAAAGCCAATTTGTATGCAGGCGCCATAAATTAGCTGAGCAAAAACTTGACTTGGGCAAAGCACAAGGTGAGGAGTGGGGCAGAGGGTTTTGGGTTAGGTGCAGGAGATGCCAGGCAGACGCTTCACGTGCGCCACTCATTTGTCTCGCGTCATCCAAGCCAGGACTGTTGTTGTTGTTGGTGTTGTGCGGGCGGCGGATGAAACTTTTTAATCTCCTACGATTATTCTCGCATTTGCCATTTGTTTACACAAACACATGAGTGGGAAGGGAGGGGCGGCAGGCAGTTTGTGTCTATGTTTGAGCTTATCAAATAATGGCAACATTTGCTACGATTCACTTCCCCAGTCCTGAGCTGGCCCACTCGTCGTGTCTCAGAGTCTCTAATCGCGGTTAATCTCAAAACAAACGTTTGCCAATTTATTTTCCACTTTTGTTGGTGGTGGTAGCAGTGGGTGGGGCAGAGGAAAAGTTTCGCCCCCAACCCAGCAAAAGTGGCAGCTCCAACTAATGACTTAATTTATCTGCCACAGGGCTTTCAGCGGGCGGCAAATTAAGTTGATTGTTTCTGTTTCTGTTACAGTTCGGTTTGAGTGAATGCCTGAATGACTGAATGAATGAAGCCCGCATTGGCCAGCTCAGTTGCTCTAGAGTGGAGGAGTTTCCTCCTTTGCCTGATTAGATTTACTTTTCGCTTTCTTCCAGTTCATTTTTCTTTGGCTGTCGGCATTGAGGGGAACGAGGGTTGCTTAATCGTTTTGCAATCTGTCGATGATTGCGTATAAATGTTATATCCAATTATACTCTATATTGTATTACTCTATCTGTATTTGCTCTTGGCCCCCTTTTGTTTTGCTCATAAACATGACAGATATTGGCAAATCTATCATTGTCATTATGCTTCGATTGTTTGCCACACACACACATACACATTTATACAGAGATGTCATTAGCATTGTGCAATTTGCTAAGCCTCTCCCTATGGCCAACTGGGCACGACACCTTCCCCTGCCCCCAGCCCGACTGCCCCTCCTCCACCTCCACATTAAACATGCCGCTGATTGTTGTAATTAATCGAATTAACAAGCAACCCAGCACCATACACTCCCCCTCTTTCTCTCTCTGACGGCATTGTCCAGAGTCGTTGTCTTGAGTCCTTTTGAATTCTCCTACCCCTCCCCTCCATCCCCTTTCTCTTTCTTTGCTCGTAATGGTTGGCCTTTGTCTCGCTTTGAATGCGTAAGCGACGCCTGCATTTGACAGTGATTAGACGGAGTTGCTTGCCACGCTGCCAGCCAGGCAATGAACCGTTATGCATAGCCACACACACTCACACACACACCAGTCTATACAAAAGGATAGAGATACACAGGCGGTCGTCACACTCACACACTCACCCCAAGCAAATTGGCTTTAACCCTAAACGAAGCCACTGCAATCGAGCAATATTAGCTTCATGCTCAACTTGGCTACGACTAAGCAAATTGCCACATGCTGCACTTGGCTATGAACTTGATTTCATAAAAACACAATATCACTTTGATTGCATGTCTCTCCAACAATTGGTAATACTACACGACCCTACTACTAATATTTAATTGGCTCAAGACGGAAACTTTATGCCAAATATAATCGATCAATTTAACAGCCACAATTAAAATGCATAAAAATAGCAAGAAGCTATATTTAAATGTATAACTAAGCAATTTTAAATAAAATAAGTAGCATTAAATATATAGTTAATTCAATTAATGTATTACTTTATTCTTGTTCTGAAAATCACTAAATTTAATCCTTTAAAAATATAAATAAATAAATGATGGACAAAAATATCACAAAATAATGAAATTTACTCTCTTTCAAAAATATAAAAATAATAAAAATATATATATTATAATAGAAACATAACACAATTTATAAATTAACTATTTTTTAAATATAATAAAAATAAATATATAAATGATAAATAATAAATCACAAAATAAATACAAATACTCTTTTAAAAATATATAAATAATAAAAATGAATATATAAATGATAGATATAGACATAAAAAAATAAATAAAATTTCTTTGTTTTAAAAATAGAAAAATAATATAAATTAATACGTAACAATATATAATAATAGACAAAAACATCACAATATAAATAAATGTTGTCTTTTTTAAATATATATAAAAAAAAAGTTAATAAGGTAAAGACATCACAAAATAATTTAATTTACTCTTTTTTAAAAATATAAAAATAATAAAAATAAATATATAATGATAAAGACATAAGAAAATAAATAAATTTACGCTTCTTGAAAAATATAACAATTATAAAAATTAAAACGTAAATAAATGTACTCATTTTTAACAATACTAAAAAGAAATATAATAGATAAAGATGAAACAAAATATATCAATCAAATCTACTCGACAATAATAAGACAAATACAATTGATTAGTTGAAATAATATAGTAGTCTCTACTGATCATTATATTTAACTAATAATACATACTACATTTAGTGATGAACAATTACTATCAGTTGACGACTATGGAATTTAAATTATCAGTAAATCAATCAACATATTTAGGCTCAATATAGAAATGTGATGATGAAAATGAAGAGGAACTAATAAAGGAATTAAATACATAATATTTAATTAGGAATAATACACACCTTGCTTTGCAGAGTATGCAGAGTTCGTGGTGTCTGTGGCACATCTTTTGTTGTTATCTGTTTATCTGTGCTCTTCGCTGACCATTGGCTATTTTGTGGCATGTGAGGCTCTGGCACTTGAGGCATTTGCCTTTGAACTGAATGCAACTGATGTGGGTAAATGCTGGGCTGGGATTTCAACGGGGTGTGTGTGTGTGTGTGTGTGTGTGATAGGGGAAAGGGAAGTACCATTGCTAATTAGTGGCCTGCAACTATTTTTGGACTTGACATTTAACAATTGGCTGTAGTGTCTCGCATCTCGAATATGTTTGCATAAGACTAAAGCTCTTGTTCTACTCTCTGAGGGTGAGGGAAACAGATGCTTGATGGAGAGAGGGGGAGGGGCAAATTCGCATTCAGAATTCGCGCTGTAATCCATTAAAAATGTGCCGGTCTGGCAAAAAAGATACTGAGCATCTCTGACTCTTGGTTATCTGTTAAATGTCTGGCAAGCGATCAAAATGGTAATGAATGTACGTGAGGTTGGTCCTGGGAAGGACCTGGCAAATGTTTCGCCTTTATTGCCTGTGAAATTAGTATTTATGAGTGGAGCGGAAGTCCATAGAAACAGTCAGAGTGAAGTCGTCCTGTCTGATACAATGCAGTCGACAACGCTTCGAATAGGTGTCCTGGGAAGGCGAGGCCAGGATATTAGAAATGATTAAGGCACCTGAAACATTTGCAATAAAATTGAATTATGACTTTTAATATTGGCAAAAAAAAAAAACAAGGCACAAGGCGCAACCCCCTTCTCAATCTTACTCCTCCCCCTTCCTGCCAAGCAGCTAACCAGCCCACCGCAGCAACCCCAGAAATTTGTGAAATTTCGCAGCATTTTTTTCCTTTTCTTTTTACAGGGTTGCAAAAGCAATTATGAAAGGCGCGAGAAACAATATTTATGATATGCTTTGCTAATACATTGCTGGTAAGTCTTTTGCTCCGACAACTGGTTCAATTATTTTAGCATTAATTCTACTTGTACATATTTATTTTATTAGGAGATTATTTAAAAAAAGGCATAATTAATTGGCTTTACAAATTGTTTCACAATCCAATGAAACTTGAATAGTTTTTAAAGAATTACTTTTATGGGGTGGAATCAGGTGCAGCTGCACCTGTTCAGTTGCTATGTCACTAAGTGACATAATAATGGTGTTCAATAAACCTAATAAAGTCCTACCAAGCTATTTTGAACAAAAATAATTTCGTTATATATTTTGGTATATTTTTAGTACATTTTCCAGTTAATTTTTGAAAAGTATAATATAATGGTCGCTCTTATTTCTTCTTCGATTCTATAAAATTGGGTGGCGGGTATCTCACAGTCTCGCAAACTCAGCAAACTCGACAGTAGCTTTCTTACTTGTTCTATGATATTTGCCAAATATATTCCATACTTAAAATAAGTTAGTTCCAATTGGGAACCAGTTGAGATTTCCTAACGGTTCAGCTGGAGTGTCTGGCGAGCAGCCCTGCGAGTATTAGATGCCATATTAAAATGCCAATTACAATTTACTTTAATGACCAAGGCACATAATGCCATAACACTTTCAGACAATCTCCACTTTGTGCCGTTCCATTCCATTCCTTGCCGGGCCATGTGGCAATTAATTTGCATTTTTAAATTGCAAAATGCTCGCAGGCTTTTCGCTGGCCCGGCGAGAGGGGAAGAGAGGGAGAGACGAGCGTCCCAAAATCGAACAGATTGCAATAATTACAAGGAAACGCAATGCGATGCGATGCGATGCGGTTCGATGTGGTGGGATGCGTGAAAAGGAAAAGGGTTAAAATGTTAATGGCAATCAACTTGGCCGTGCCGCCTAATTTTTATGTGGCCCATGCAGAGCGCATTTTTAATGAAGCCAAGCCAAGCCGTCAAGGGGTTAAAGCACAAATTAATGAAAATAAATTGTTATTTGCCAAGTGGTCGACGAGGGGCATAATAATAGCCAAGTGTCCTGCCAGCCACTTGACAGCACAGCGACCTCTCTCTCTCTCTCTTCACTCCGCCCTCAAATATTCTAAAAAAAAAAAAAAATTCGTTAAAAAAATGAAAATGGCAAAAGAAAAATTTGAATAAATCAAACCACAAGCCGCTTACGGCAGCTTCGCTAGACATGCCAAGTAATTTCCATAATTAATTTCTTTGCGCTCTTTTTCCGCCTCTTTAAACGCATTTTCATAATTTGAGTATGTATCTATCTTTTATGCCAAATGTTGAGGATGCCCATCATTAATAATCAATTTCAGCAATGTGCATGTGGAATGCAAAAAAATAAGAAACAAAACATGGAACAAAAAGTTGGCATAAATTTGAAGTGTCAGAACTGCTGAATATGCTACCTTGCACTTAGTTAGAAGAGTGTTTATAAGGTACAAATTATTAACAAATAAATGATGCCGCACATTCTTCTTTTAAATTTTAAAATACTAAGATATGTATCTACTATAATTGCAATTATTTGATCAGAACTGATCGAGCATTAATACTTTGTAGTTGACATAATGAGATTTGTATTTGTATTTAATTATAATTTTTTGTATATGTCACATTTGCCTTATTCTTAAATACTAAGCTTAACAAAATAATGTACATATATAATAAGCAAGTAAATGAACTTAATAAATAAGACGCAAACTTTCTTTAGCTACAAGTCTTGACTGGAAGTATACTTCTGTACCAAACAAATATGCTCTAGCTGTAGGGCATCTCACATTTGTCTTGCACAGTTGCACAACAGAAAAATCAAAATAAAAAATCCGTAAGTCCGGAAAAAATCACGCTTTAATTAACCGCAATTATGTGCGGAGTCGTGGGCGTGCCTCAACCTCCCTCTCCCCCTCCCCATCTCCACCTTCTGTCCAGCCAACAAGCCGTTGCCATTCTTTGCTTGCGGCAGCATCTTGGTGGCAACTTGAGGCCAGAGCGAGAGTCAATAAAGCAAATGGTCGACGGAGTTGGCTAAAAAATCAAGTCAAATTACGTGCTTATGAACGAGAAAATGTCGAAATGATTTACCGTGTATAATCGCTCCCGTTTCGTAATCCCCGCATCCTCCTTCCCCTTGCGCCGCCTATCTCTAACAGACCCGCATCTTTAGGACAAAAAACAACAACAAAAAAATGAAATAGAAAATAGAAAAAAAAGGCAAAAGAAAAATTAAAATTTCATTTTCACGTTGCAAGTGTTTGGGTTCTTGGCTCTAAGCTCTGAGCCATTAGGGTGTTCCCCCCGCCCAGATACTGTTAGTCCTTGCTGGCCGAGACTTTTCTCCCTCTCTCTCCCTCTCTCTCTCTGTGTATCTCTCTGTCTCCCTGCTCTTTAGGCTGCTGCTTGTGTTTATTTTGCTGTCTGTCTGTTTGCTTGGTTTCATTGTTGTTTGTTTGTTTGCTTACTTAATAATCTCCCCTCCCTTGCTCCCTTTTTCGTTTGCTCCCAATTCGAAATGAAAACAATTTCTTGTCATTTGCCTTTTTCGCCGTCATTTTATTTTATTTATCTATTTATATTTTGTTTTTTATATTTTACTTTTGCCGAATTTGATGTACATTTAATTTATTGCCTTTTAGAGCAGCGTATTTACATTTTCTTGACCCCCCTCCTGGTAATTTATTTGCTGTCAAGCTTGCTTAATGTTTGCCAGCCGATTAAATTACCGATTAGAATGATTTGCATGAGAATTTATGAAGCTGCATTTGGTGTAACAAATTTGATAGCGATACAAAGCAAAAGATGCTGCCGAATTGAGGAAAGCATATAATATTTAAAATCAGTTAGATTTACCACCAAATACCATCCAATTTAATATTCATTATTTTCGTAAATGAATTCTTCTTTTCAATATACATCTTGTATCCAATTAACAATTAATATATGTTGGATTAATCATCAAATTTAATGTTAGTTATATTTATAAATTAATCCCTCTTTTCTAAATCCATCTTATATGCAATTAATATTTCATATATATATAGAATTTACTGCCAAATGCCATGCAATTTAATATTCCTTATTTTTATAAATTAATCGCTATTTTCTATATCCAGTTAACATTTGATATATCAAGGGTTAACCATCAAATTGCATGCGATATTTATTTGTATATATTATATATGAATCCCTCTGTTCTATACCCAATTAGCATTTAATATAGCACCTATAAGGACATGCTCAGCTGCCCCTCTTGCTCTTTTTATGGTATTTGCAATGCACAATTATTCATTACTTGAGAGAGCAATTCAATTCAACCCTTAATAGACAGTCGAATGCCATAAACAAATCTATAAAGCTGTTTTGTCTATGTGCATGATTAATGTATGCAAACAGTTCTATGAGTGTGTGTGTGTGTGTGTGTGTGTGTGTGAGTCTCTTCCTTTAGTGTCCTGGCCCTGTCATCAGGTGCATTTAATTGCGCGAATTTCGCGCCAAACTAGAAAACGCCTCCACTAATTGGCCCTTACACATGGCCATAAATTAATATATTTTAAGTTTAATTGTCTAAGCCTTAAGCGGCAGATGGAGGGCAAAGTGAGGGGGGCTCATTAATGCCTGTGGACTCATTACAATAATTAAGGCTAATTTATGATGTCATTAATTTTAAATATATGCACGCCTCGACATGTGCTTACATGTCTCTACATGTTCTGGTCAATCCTCAGTCCTGCTGCGCTTAATGACTGAGCTCCAGTTGTGTGTGTGTGTGTGAGTGTGTGTGTGTGTGTGTGTGAGTGGGTGTTAAATGACCGAATGATTAGATGATACTCAAGGAGATTGTAAGGAAGAGCTTATTGTGTACTGCTATTGTTTATTGAGGCTTAAAAAAGTGAAGCTATTTTGCTGCTGTTTTATTGCTTATCAACAATTAAAACTAAATTGCTTGACAAGCTAAAAATTAGCAACAAAATATCCAAACTTGCTATTCTGATAAGTCATTTATTAATTCGATTTCAAGTTTAAAATGCCAAATTAATATTTGAACCCATTTAATGTTTCTGCTTTTTGTTTAACAACTACAAATAATAACTCAATAAGTATGCAAAAATATCATATTTGATTCTTGACTTAAGTAATTTATTAAAATTGATAATTATCTTACAACTTTCCATTGATGCACAACCAATATGATTTTTATTAAATATTATAATATATTTTTGATTCGAGTTGTTTATAAAAATTTGACAATATTCGATCACAATGAATAATTTTACATTTTTATTAAATGTTGCTAAATTTGTCAATTACTCGTATTTTCCATTAACAAATATGTAGCTTAATATTTATATTATAAAGTATTATTATCAAGTGAGTAGTTTTTTATTTATTATTTATTATTTATAAATGATAAACATTTGCTGCTTCCTCTATAATAATTTGGGGTTATTTTAATGCTTGGCATTTTGTTTTAATAAGCTGCTAAGGAGGCTTTTATAGTGTCGAGCACAATTTGTGTTTGCATAGTAAAATTTAGATTTGTGGCACACAAAGACACGCACACAAAGAAAGCCATAGAATATATAATTATACAGACAGACAGATGCCAACTCCACATATTATTAAGTTAATTTCCGGTTGGCTTAATGAGTTGCTGCCTCAAAATGCTTTTGACTTGGTCTCTTGCCACGCCGGACTGCAGCAGCACATCATAAAATTTATCAAAGTATGAAAATCACACACACACACACACATGCTGTCACACACACACACTCGCACACTTGAAGCACCCTCTTGTGGGTCTCAAGTGCAAGTCGAGCGCTTAATTAGCCCCGTCGTGTGAATTGTTTAACATTTTTGGGACCACACGGCGTATGCACGTTGCTTTTTATGATTTTCACACTTTGCCGGGCTGCTGCCCGCCTGCGAAATTTAATTACCACACTGTGTGGCAGTGGCAGTGGCGTGGACCCGATCTGGGTGCGGGGTGGAGGCAGAGAGGGCAAGGTGTCGACCACTTGGTGTGCAAATTACGCATGTACGAGTAGACCCAACCACTTGATTGGCATTTTCAAGGGTCACACTCGGCACTTGAAATCTTTCTGCTCCACTTTCCCCACTCATTTGCTCGTCTTCCTCGCACCCCCCCCACCCCTTAACTTCCTTTTCGACTTGAAATTTCGACCGTGTGATAAGCGCACTTGTACTTTGAGTTGGGTGCCTCATTGAGAGCCTTCTGCCACTTTTGATTTCCTAATGCCACCGACAAAAGCTGCACTATGGCTGCAACTATCTACAGTTAGTTCACTTTGAAGCTATTTAATAATATTTATACAAGAATAATACGAGTAATAAACTCAATTAAATAAGAAAAATAAATACC
Organism: Drosophila pruinosa; assembly: GCA_018150935.1. Classification (NCBI taxonomy): domain Eukaryota; kingdom Metazoa; phylum Arthropoda; class Insecta; order Diptera; family Drosophilidae; genus Drosophila; species Drosophila pruinosa. The sequence continues at coordinate 14,350,141 of JAECWR010000194.1, read as the reverse complement.
AAATTTTATTAGAGCTATATATTTGCTTGTATTTAAAATTGAATATATGATTATTATCGTACTGCTTGTTAGGTCACTCTAAAGTTAAATAATTTATATTGTACGTATATTTATTCAAAATTCTAGTTCTCTGATAATAATCTTAATCAAAAAGAAAATCATTGAAAATTAAAATACAAAATAAATACCAATTTTATTAGAGAGATGTTGCATTTCAAAATTAACATCTAGTTAAAATGCTTATTTTTATTTTTATATACGTTTTTACATTTTTAATCTAGTTGTAATTTTATATAAATATTATAAAAGTAAAATAATACATCAAATAAAAATTGAATTATATTGAACAATTCTTGTCATTTATTTTACAATTCAATTTACTTAATGTAATGTTTATAAGGGACTAACATACTGCTACTTAAAAGGCAACTTAATCTTAATAAAATGTTTGTTTTTTTCCATACTGCAAATAACGTATCTTATCAGAATTCAAATGATTATTTAAATCTACAACTATTGCAATGTATTGAGAATATGTGCTGAGTCTAGCAGAGGTAAATTTTAAGGTTTATGTGGATTATTTTATGAAATAGAAATGAAGTCAAGGCTCGCTCGCATGTCAAAGAGAAGTGTATACATAATTCGCCTACTTATGTGTGTATACACTCGTATTTAGAAGCCTTACTTGCATTATCAGGCCATATAGTAAGGGTCACATTTGTGGCCGGCAAAATTTACCAAACTCGTTACGGCGTCGGCTTTGGCGAGTGGGTCGAGTGGGTTGTTTCTTTTATTTCTTTTACATATATTTTGTTGGTGCTTGGCGTCTGTCTTGTCGCTCAGCGGGTTTTTACACCTTTTGCCGCCTTTGTCAACATTTTAATGACAGCAATTCACAATATTCCGTGCCGTGGCCGGGGCCGCTGATTGCGCTCATGATACCTGCCATTGTCTGCAGCAGAAGGCGACCCAGTCCCAGTTCAGGAGCCAGACACAGTCGCCATATAACAACCCCATCCCTTGCTGCAACATTTCGAGTCGTCTCTCTGTGGATTGCGTAATGTGTTTGAAGTTTGTGTGTGCCTGATAAGTGTCATATTTAATTTTTTCCTGCTGCCGCATTTTATTGTTGCATATTCATGGCAAACTACCATAGACCAAGAGTCCAAGCAAGTGGGGTGGCTATCAGCTCTTATCTTTTTTATGTTGCAACTTGGCACAGCATACTCGTAAATGAGACATGGCCCTAACGACTACATGTCGTCTCTAGAGTCCTGTCAGCTTCTCAAATGAATATCATTAACTGCAGCGCTTGACTAGATTTTGACTTGACTTTGCTTGGGCATAAAGAGACAGCAGATGCTGTACAATTTACTTATTTCTTTAGGTATGACTTCAAGCTATGTTTCAATATTATAATACATATTATTAGAAGGCAAATATCTCAATTATGTATTCATTTTTGAACCATTATTACTCAATACCTAAGAACTTATTTGGTTCGTCTCCTTGTGCTTCTATCTGCCTAGTCGCACATCAATATATTAATCTCTTTATACATATTAGGATACATTAATTTTGCTGTCGTTTCGTCCTGCGATAAGGTGGCTAAAAAAGTGATCCGTTGAGTTTGTCATTTAATTTAATTTGGTAGTCTGCAACATTATGTAGCTATCTGAGAACTGCAAGCGGCAGTTGTTACATAAGGGCAGGGGGGAAACCCCCCGGCAGTGTCACGCACATGTGAAAGTTCCCTTTTGACCTCACTGTACAGATATGCATGATATGCTTATCCGCTGTGGCTCAGAGAGTCTCGCACATGTGCCTGGAGACAACTTCATAGAGAAGAGGACTTCACGTGCCTTGTCAAAAGGAATTTAAATAATGACAAACGACACACGGGGCATGGGGCAAGAACCAGAGGCAGCGCACATAATAAAAAAAAAGCAAAAGAAAAAGAAACCGCAGCAAAGATAAAAAATTGCGACTGTCTTAAGTTTGGGGCCAAGTTTTGTGGCTGTTGAAAATTCTAATGTTGTCACATTTGCATCTGCCACTGAGAGTGTGTGTGTGTGTGTGTGTGTGTGTGAGATCACGTAGCACGTGGCAGATTGCATTGGGATTGGTTTACTGCGGCAACTCAAATATTCAGTTACTTATATGCTTTGCCTTTTGTTATTTTCATATTATGGCGATTTAGTTTTGTCTTTCATACTCTTACCTAAGTCTTTACCAATTTGTTTATAAATGATGTTAAGCAGTTTTTTATTTCATTTATTTGTTTGTTAAATAATTTCATATAATTAATTAAGTTTATATTTCTTGCTAGAATAAACTTTGCCATAATACTCTAACTAATAACTCTCTAACTAAGGTCGTAATCAATTTGTTTATATATGATGTTAAGCAGTTTTTTATTTCATTTATGTGTTTGCTAAATAATTTCATATAATTAATTAAGTTTACAATTCTTGCTAGAATAAACTTTGCCATAATATTTCTTTACGCTCAATTTAAAGAGCATCAAACTTCGCTTTGCAGCTCGATTTTTTCTGGCTGCTTTTTAGTTACTTTTTTTGATTTATGGCACACACGCATTGAGAGCAACAACAACAAATGTGTATGCTCGTAATGTGAATGGTTTTCCTCGGCTTTTCCAGCCGCCCAACCCTAAACAACACTCGGCATTTTCATCTGCAAGCTGATTGTTGTTGCTGGGGCTAGTTTTTAATAGAAAAATAAAAACGAAATGAAATTTATGACGGAAATGATAAGGCAATACACACACAGACACACACACAAAGAGAGAAGGACACAAGGATATCTCATAACTGGTCATTGCCAAAAGTTTTGCCCAAACATTTCTATTTGCAGTTTCCGTTTGTTTTTCGTTACGTTTGTTTGCGGCTATTTGAAATATTTGGTTCTTTTTGGCTCGCAGCGGAAACGGATGCGGCCCTTGTTTGGACATGGACAAACACAAGCACAAATAGAGACTAAAGGATTAATGCTAACAACAAATATAACTTTATTAAAAAATAAATGAAATTTGTGCACTCTTTGCTGGTTGGTTGTGGAAAGTGGAAAGGGTTTCGGATAAAAAGTCGGCGCCAAACTATGCAAAGAATTTGCAAAGTTGAGACAAAGGCCTATGCCAGAGTGTGTCAGTGTGTGGGTGAAGGGGGGTGGGTATGGTTGCCCTTTGCATACTTCAGATGGTTGTCCTTGCCTCTGGAGCAAACGGCAGCTGCTGCTGCTCGAGGCAAGTTGAAAGCGTTGCCGGCATTTGTGACTGACCCACAACTGGTCGACCGAAACTTGCAGAGATAGCGACAAACAGGATACACAGGACACGCAGCACACGCAGCTATGTGTGCATGTGTGTGTGTGTGCGTAGAACGGAAAACGGAAACGGATATGGCTGCTGGACAACGATTCGGTCTTCTACTGTGGCAGTCCAAACCAAAAGGCGTAAATGGGATTAATTGAATTGAATAATTACATACACAAACATGCTGCAACAACAGCCGCAGCAACAATAGCAGCTACAACAACAAGAACTACAACAACAACAGTAAAGAAAGCTAACACATTTCGGCATAGATAAGTTGAGACTTTTGCATGCTCTTTCAAAAATCTTAAATTAAACCTATTGTAGCAGTTGTTTGACATATTATTGTATATTTAAAGAACTTAGCCAGCTAGCAGGTAGTTATATTATTATGATTTTTCTCTATTTTTGCAATATTAAAATATATAAAATTAAATAAATGTTTCTATTATTATTTATTATTATTATTATTATGAAGATGCCCATATAATGTAATTTACCTTAGGCAATTTTTGTATATTATGGCAATAAATACACACTTTAATTATGGCAAATATTAGTTAACACTTGCTGGCTATAATTGCAACTTTAGTCAAGTGAAGTGGCATGTCCTGTAGCACTGTGCAACACACACAGTGAAGCCACATTTGAAGTCGAAATGCAACACTTGTCGATGACTTATTTGTTGTTCCTTTCCACCCACTTACTCTCCCCCCCCACTTTGAGTAGTTGCTGCTGTTAACTGGCTTATTTGCTTTGTTGCACGTTGTTGTTAGTTACAGCTGCCGCAAAATGTGACCCAAGACCCTTGCCCCAGACTCCAAAACCCAAAAGGGTTGCAACTGCCCAACGCTGTCAAGGACATTTGTCATAATTTACTTACACATGTATGCATAACTCTGTCTATGTCCAGCCCATGTATGTGTGTGTGTGTGTGCATGTGTGTATTTGTGATTTGTGTTCATTGGCTTAAATGGCTTGTGACGCAGTCATGTTATTAGTCGAAACACCTGTGGCACATGCCACATATGAATGCGCCACAAATACTCGTCTCATCTCAGCAGCAGTAATTAATTGCTCGTCAACAAAATGACAATGTGGATGATTACAAGCATTTAAATAAATGCAGTTAACGATTTAATTTGTCTAGCTTCTGCAATTGGAATTTCGAAGGACGATTAAGCTGAACCGCTTTCATTGCATTCTGTTTGAAATACTCTTTAAATTACTATTAAATTGCAGAATTAAATCGATTAACTAGACACATTTATATTGGTTGTCAAATACTTCTGGTTACAGTGTGACCGTTTTTAAACAATTCTTTAACTTTCATTTGTATTGTTTTTTGTTTCGACTTGAAAAACTATGGAATATAAGAGTGGTTTGTGAAGGCCATGTGATGCTTTAAATTAAAAACACTTTCAAAAAAAACTTATTTGTCTTGTTATTCCAGACAGACGGACGGACAGACAGACAGACAGACAGACAGACCGACAGATAAACAAACAAACGGACAGACAGACAGACAGACAGAGCTACATCGACTCGGCTGTTGTTGCTGATCAAGAGTATATATACTTTATGGGGTCACAGACGTCTCCTTCTGCCTGTTACGCACATTCGGACAAACGCAAAAGGTCATGAATTTTTGAAAATCCATGACCTAAAACTATATTCTTTGAAATATATGTCAAAGTTGCTGACGACAATAAGGAAAATTGAACAATTAAAATGGCCAAGCAATATGTAAGTTTTTGCTATTTATTTTATAACGTTTTATTTCAACAACAAGCCTGCAGTTTGGTGGCCCAAAGAAGATGCCAGAAGTGGATGACGATGGTCGTGATGATTTAATTGTAGCTTCGACAAGTGCTGCAAGAATGAAAAATGTAAGTGACACAATTAATGCTTGGGTAATGTTGTAAGCAAGTGTTTAAATATGCAGAAAGTGAAGGCACCTCCAAGGGGCAAGCGGCAGCCCAAGGAGAAGGAGCAAAAGAAGCAGCTGCCTAAGAAAGTTGCAGCTAAGATTAAGCCATCTATGAATGAATCATCTATGGACGAATCATCTGAGCCGGAATCATCAAGGAATGACTCATCTGAGAATGATTCAACCAAGTATGAGCCCATTCGCTACATGCAATCATGCAGACGTCTATCTGATAGCGATGAAAGCGATGAAGAGCCGCCTGTACGCAATATAGAAAAGATATTTGTGAGTCTTTCATATTTGTGAATTCAATTGTTTATTCATTTAACGCTGCAGCGTTTCAACGATCCTGTTGATGTGGCTGAAGTCGATTTATCGGCCGATTCGATGAGCTCTGTGGACAACAGTGCTGATGAGGAGGAGGACAATGGAGCGGGCAATGTGATCCCAAATAAAATTGCCTCATCCTGGTACAATAAGTTGCCCACAGATCGTGCCAATGCCATGCCAGAGAGTGGTCAATTGAGCTACCTTAACATGCAGGGATGCTCGAGCAAGAAGACATAGGAAAGCATCAATGACTTAACTATGTTAACAAAACAAGTGATATTTATTTTAACTAGCACAATAAATAGAGGACTTCAAGTATTATAATTTGAAGAGTGTTCTGGCAGGACAATCCTTCTTCTTCGCTGACTAGCTAATTGGACGCGCTCACTGCCGATGCCAATAAAAATAATAATGTATTTTGGGATTTACATACATTTATGTAATGCTTATGCATGTATTTGGTGTGAGAGTGCGGTTGTTTTAAGAAAAAGCCGTCGCTTGACATTTTCCGGCCTCATTTATGCTGAACTCTTATTAATTCGATTTTTATCGTGCCCCTGGGAGTCATTGTGCGGCATTTCACGAATTTCGAGAATCGTGCATATTTCCGCCAAGCGAAGGTACCCAACAAGCTGCCCCCCACTTTAATCTTAATTCCCCTGCCCCCGCCACACAAAACTCACCTAAAGCGCGTAAATCTCGTGCGTCTTTATTTCTTCATTAATTTAAGCAGCGACGTCGACTGCGACTGCGACGTTGGCAGCGCCAGAAGCATACACTTTAGCGCTGAGATTTTGAATGCCAGATTATTTTATTGCCATATACCCTAACAACTGCAAGCACTGGTACTGGTCCATGTAGCGTATGCTTAATGTGACTAAAAAAATTAAATAATTATAAGTACATGATTTGTCTATAATCTTTATTTATTTACAAATATTGTGATAATTGATCAACATAATTTTCAAATAAAAATCAATAAATTGAAGACGACAAATTTATTTGCATTTGAGAGTAAAAACAAAAGCGAGCATTGTAAAAATATGTTCATAATATTAACATAGTTTGACTTCCTTTTTAGTTGATTTCCGAACCAAATTCCTGTCTTTACTGACAATAGAGCATTCCATATTCGTGGTGTTGTTGCTTGTGTTATTGCGGAGCGCGTGCGGCGCCGCTTTTGGGGTGACCCTGTGGAACGGGGTGGGGGCTGGTGAAGGGTGAAGGGGGTTAGCTCACGATTTGAACGAGTTAACGTGAACGTTAACGTTAACGTTAACCCCTTACAGCTGTGGCAATTTAGACAGTCGTCCTGTTCCTGTTCGTCGTGGGCTCAACCTTGGAAATCTAATTAAAACAACAACCACCGATTTTTGTCTTTCGAGCTGCGTCCAAAGCTTTATAAATGTTTTGATTGCATTAAAGCGCTTCCAAGCGAGACCCCTCCGACCATGCAAATGAGACACCCAACAGAGAGACTGCGACTGCGACTGCGACTGGGACTGGGACTTGGAGTGGGATGGTGATATAGATTAGAATACTACACTAATCTATGTATATGCTTAGCTAAAGGTAAGCAAGTGAAATCCTTAAAATCAAATCATATTCTGACAATTTTTATTTGCCAGCAATCAGATAAATAATAAATGCAATATGTCATGGCAAAGTTTATACAGAAATCATTTGAATTGCTACAGGAGGGTAATGAAATCCAACTGAAGACAAAATAAATACATTATAAAGAAATAGTTTATATCACAATCAAGCTATACATAGAGTATCAAATACAAAATTGGTAATATATATAAATAAAGCAGGTTTCCTCTACCAACTAATAAAGGTTCGATAAAAGTCCTAACGATATCAAATAATCATCGAGAAGAAACTCTGTACACTTCTAAAGGAATACTTGGAGCGGCAAAAAACTCAAGACAGAACATTGTAATAATTAAGCTAAGAATATATTATATAAGCTATTAAAGAATGTATGAAAGAATATTTAAAAATTATTAACATTAAAATATATTTATTGAGAACATAAAGTGAAATTAATAAATCGCATAGAAAGTTTAAAATATACAAATATTTTTATTTTCTGACCAAAAATCAAAATGTTTATAAATGTTGATTAAATAACATAAGTTTTAATATCGATTTTAAGGTGACATTATGACTATAATATCAAAAGCAAAATCTTCTGGTCTTAATATATGTAATTTGAAAAGTCTATTAAAATTGCAAGTCTGGACTTGTGCATTTATTTTTTGGGTACTTTTATTTATTGTGGCAGAAACTTTGAGTAAAAGTTAGGTTCATAATACGAGACAAGTTCAGCGGTGAGTGTATTTACATAGTGTGTGGTGGGGTGTTTGGGGGGTTTTGGGGTTTTGATGACTGTGTTTGCTTTAGTCTATTATTTCAGCTCGATTAAATCGTCTTACGGCTCAACGAGCTTTGTCTTAATATTATGTAGATGTCTAGGAGATAAGCGGGAAATGGTCGCAGGACACTCTCTAGTCCATTGTGCCATAATCCGAGCACATCATAAGCACATCCTTATGCAAATCTTCATGTGTGCGCCTGTATGCGTCTGTGTGTGTGTGTGAGCTTGTTGGTTGATAAACAAAATGTAATTTACTAGAAATGGCCAAAAGGACAAGCCTGGCACCTTGCTGGCTTGCAGCGTCTTTTGGGGCAACGTGTTGCGCCTTGCGAGATGCCACAGCACTGAACTCTCAACAGCTGGCAGGACATCAGAAGGGTGGGGCGGAAGGGGAGTAGGCAGAGGGAGCCGCACTCGTTGCCAAGCAAAGACAAATGTCTGTCTGCGCCGAGCAGCTCCTTGTCGACTACTCGACAATGGCAACGGCTGTGCAAAGATGATGATGATGATGATGTTGGATGTTGACGACGATGAGTTTGTTTGAGGTAGGCTGGTCTTATTGTTGTTGTTGTGGTTCGCCTTGGCAGATTGAGTGAGAATGAGCTGGGAGAGTGGGAGGTCGCCACACATGTCGCCACTTTGGGGCCATGTAAGCGATGTGTTTATTTGCTTTATTTCCTTTTGTTTAGCAATGTGAAAGCAGCAAGCCGGCAAGCTTGCAACTGACTTTTCAATTCACTTCAACTCCAAATGTCACTTGCCACAGCTGACAATTTGATAACTTTTCAAGCAGCAAAAGCAACAACTGCAAAACAAAGAGACAAAGAGGCAAAAGCAAACTAAGTACAACGGTAACCGTAAAAGCTTCAACTAAATTGCATTTCTTTTATTTCACTTTATTTCGTTTTCTTCTTTGTGCATAGTTTTCTCTCACTCTTTTCGCATTTCGCTTTCACGCTCTTTTCAGCCTCCAGCGCGCTCACTCTCTTTTAGCTTGCGCGCGTTGGCTCTCGCTCACTCGCTTGCTCTCTCGCTCGCACGCTCACTCACAGACTCACGCTCTCACGCTCAAAAGCTCCTCCTACATTTATGTGCTTTGTCGTCGCTTTCGCTTTAGGGATTTTTATGACAACAACCAGCCAGAGGAGCAGCCAGTAAACCAGCGGCCGCAACTACAGCGGCAAGCCAACTACAGCAACAACAACAACAACTGATTGTTGCTGCTGCTGGTATTGTAGGGGCGTCGCCATTTTGTATGCGCTGCTTTTGGCTCCACCCATTTTGGCTAACACAAGTAAAGCTCAGCTATGCACGTGTATTTACATTATGTACATTATGCACATGTTTACATAGCGCCACATACCCGTTATGTATTTACACGCTTGCTGCATTTACTCGCAATGGAATAGTAAGTTATGTACTCGTACTCTGCTTTGCTTTGAGGCACTTTGTTCTCCCATTTTCTATTTTTACATTTTTCCTAACATTTTTCCACCACTGCACTTTTTGCACTTTTTCCATTTGCTTTGTGACAAATAGTAAATGATTTTACTCCATTTGCAAAAAGCAAATAGAATTCAACAAAATATTTGCATTCCTACTTTTTAAATTACTCTGCCATTTGCTGTATAATTTTCAACATCTATCATTTTATTTGCTTAATATGAATTGTTGTTAGGTTAACATATTGAGAAATTGACAATTAACAGCTTCGACTTAAGCAACATAAACTCAATTGTACAAATTCAAAAGAAATCTGAATAATAATCGGCAAATACAACTTCCAATTTACATAAATTTATTATTTTACTTCTTTGCAAATGTTAATTTAGATGCATCACAATTTAAAGCACTATCTTAAATATTAACAATCATTAATAATTAACAATTAAAGAGAAAGTCAACAGTGTATTCTTCACCTACTGCATAATGTTAAAATCGTTAGCTGCAAGGCTATTTAATTATTTTGTATACTAACTGCCAATTTAGATCGCCAGAACTTGTTACTTTTTTCATGAAATAATATCTTCTTTAATAGCCGTTTTCTCTTTTCATGATAAAACTTTAACAGTTTCTTATCGCCATTTGTTCAAGTTTCTTTTATGTTACATATTTTTAACAACCATTCACTTTGTTGAGCATTTAATAAGCAAAGTTCTTGATTGAGGTCCACTTCCGGTTGTCATATTGAGGCTTTTCACATTTTTAAAAGTTGATTAAATCGGGCGCAAGACAATAACAAAATAAAAATGGAAAAACAAACATTTATACTGTCCGCTCGTAATGGCATTTGTGAATGTCTCGTCGAAAACAATCGAACAAATTCAATTAAGGACAAAAGTGGCCGCTTTGCTCGCAAATCAGTTTGCTATTTTGATATCCTGTTGGAAATGAATGACAGGGTATACAACTTAAATAAACCATAGAAATGTACCTTAAATTGATGGATACACATTTCTTCAATTCGATGTTTATTTATTTTTATTTAGTTTGAGGGATATCGTCATGTTGAGCATGGTTTGCAAAGTTTTCTTGAAATTTTCGCTACATACTTAATTGGTAATTGGATTTGTGGGCTCAGAGTCTGCTTGTCGACTATTTAACTTGTTAATTTTATTGTTGTTCTTTTGGAGTCGTCTGCAGACGTCTCCAACTTCGTGGGTGTCTCCAAAAACCCCGCCCCCCCCATCTAATGAGTGAGTAAACAGTAAAATGCTGTAAATTTGGCAAAACATTTTTTACGAGGAAATCTCGTCAAGCGAGTTTTCGATTTGGGCGAACAATGAATGAAAGAAAGTAAAAACAAAATCCTTTTGTCGAGTTGAGTTGAGCCGAGTTCATTTATAATTAAGTTGTCTAATTCATTTGGGCTTTTGTTGATATTTTTATTTTGCTTGGCACTTGTTTCTGTTGTTCCTTGCTGCCTTTACCGCCTTGTTGTTTCTGATTACCACAAAAATCCACTCTTCACGACGACAACAACGAACTGCAAACAACTGCAAATGAAAACGAAAACCAAACGCTTTTCTCTTTCATTCTTTTTGTTTTTAAATGATTCTTATGCCATTCAAGTGGCTTTTTATGCGCACTTCAGACCCGCAATCCAGCCCTCCTAAGTCGCCGAGTCCTGAGGCCTTCAAGTGCCCAAGTCGTCGCGAGCGGAAACGGAAATGGAAACGGCAACGCCATGAAGTTAATTTTATTTATGCGCACACTTTGCGAGCAAAGAATTAGCAAGCAGATGATAAAACAATGCCCAGCCATAGAGCTAACGGAAAGACAGAGAGTTACCTGGCTCGACTCCAGCTCCCTTCCCCAAATGGAGCCAGCGAGGGGACCTACTTAAAATGCAATAAATACAAATGAAAATCAGCTAGGCAAAGGCACTCGACAATGCCACATGCTGCGCCAATTCAAGGAGAGCGTCTTCGAGTGCGATTTAATTGAATGAGTCGAAGAAAATTAAATCTTTCTCTTAAGCTTGCACAAATTTGGCTAACTTCAGAGTGGCTTTTAATATCCAGTCTTTTTATAAGTGCACCATCTAGGAGACTATAAGGACTCAGTTTGTGAAATTACTAAATTAAATAAAATGCGTTTACAGAATAAATAAAAAGTGATTTTCAAAATGAAGGAAAATGCAAAAATAAATAAAATAATTTTGCCTTATAAAATGATAAATAATTAATTTGAATTCATTATATTACTATCGAGAAGTAGACATAATTCAGAATGTTAACCATTAACAATCAATATAGTAGTCAATACTGAATGACTTTCTAGTTATTAGCTTCAGTCAAGAGCCGATCACTTTGCATACAGTGGCGACTTAAAGATTAGGCATGGCTCGTTTTCTTTAGAGTATTTGCTTGGCATTCTTTAATAGATTGCTTGGCCGATAGAATCAGCTCAAGTGAATGCATTACAAGACCCCAAATAGTACCTTCCATGCCTGCTGGCATCTAACGGCTTTATTGGGTTTTCAATAAGACGCCAAGGAATGCGAAAATAAAGGCAGAAATGCAAAATGTGTCGCCTAATTTGCCATTAGCGCTATAAGGACAAATTATGAAGTCGCCCAGGGTGCCTTCTCCCCCTCTGTTTGTATTGTGCTGCTGCTGTTGTTGTTGGGCCCTGCTATCGCACATTTCTTTCGTTTGCTCTAATTCGCCTAATATGGCCAAATGACACGAGCCACGTTTTGTAACCGTGGGCCTGCTCCACCTCCCCCCCGCCCTTCCCCACACTGAAGTTCTTTAGCTGGTGTTCAGTTGACTGGGCGTGCCATTTTTCACGGCCCTTGTACGGCTTATCCTCATGGCTCATAATAGCTTTTCATTATTGTTATTATGCCGAGAGCTGCACTCGTAAAAATCTGCGTTACAACATTAACGAACGCATAAACAAAGGACGCCAAGGACGAAGCAACAACAGCCAGTCGTAAGCTCTGCCAAGAGAGAGCAAGCAAAAAAACAGAAAAAAATGCTTAGAATGGCATCCTTAAGGACGCGCAATATTCAAATGAAGTCGCGCGATAAGCCGACTTCAAATCTGTGAAAAACTGACGCCGCATCCTCGGCCTCATCCTTGTCCTGTCTTATGGAATGCTACGACTTCCCTTCCCTCTTGCCACAGCATGCGTTAGCGTTCGTCCTGCGTGTCCTGTGCCTGCTGGCGAGCCCCCTTTGTAATGGGGTGTGATTTGTACACTTTTGCAGCGTCTTCTACTTCGTCTTCGTCTTTGCATTGCCTGCTGCCATCGTCGTCCTTGGCTTTGGCTTTGGCCTGCCTACTCCGCCCTCTTGCTTGACTAAGCCATAAAATTCCATTTTACAAACTGTGAATCCTTCATGATCACTTTAAGTGGTTCGCGCGTACTTTTTTTTTTCTTCCCTTCTTGCCTTCTTGCGGGACAATCATTGCCGGATACTTAAGCGGATTTGCATCTTTGTTTGGTCTCCAGCTCTTTCCCTGTTTTTTCTTGTATTTTTTTGTCCTGTTTGTTGTCATATTTTTGTTGTTTTTGGTTCTTTGTTTTGTTGTCGGTTTCGCTCAGTTGCAACTTGTTCGTTTACTTTTGCGGACGTCTCCATCAAATTAGACAATGTCGCCAAGTCGCGCACAGTTCGCCTCCTGGTGGTTATCCTTGCTTGTTTGTGTCTGTCATTTTTATGCGAGTTCTTCAAAACTTTGCGCCCAAATGGCGTTTACTTAACGTTTTGCCGTCGCTTTTGGCCATTCAGGCGGCCAATGCGATTCGTTATTAGGTTAAGTGCTATGTCCCGGCATTGTCCTGTCGCTGTCTCTTAACAGACAGTTGCTATTGTTGCTACAGCTGCGGCTGACTACACAAAGAAAAGGTAAAAGACAGAGAAGAATCTAGAGAGATGAATAAAGTAGGTTCGAAATAAATTCCATATTCCTGCACGATCTTTACTATTGCTTGCTCACTCTCTCTCACATTCATCCGCCTGCAGACATATCCTAAAATTTGTAGTCAATATTCCCAGCAGGCAGTCAAAGAGAGCATCATAACTTTCGCACTTCTGCACCAACGCCTTGCCTTACCCCTCTCCCTCTCCCTCCTTGCACTCTTTTCCTGTCAGCTACTTAATTATGCGACCGCCATCTTGAGAGTGTGTGTAAGAGAGAAAGAGAGAGAGAGTAGCATCGGCAACAACTTGCAAAACTTTTGCCAAAGAAAAACTCAAAGCTCAATGCTTTCCCCTTCCCCTCTTCTGTAAGTGTTCTGGCTGGCACTTAATCATGGCGCGGGAATTATGAAATGTGCTGCGTAACATCGTCAACATCCTTGGCCATGCACTTTTTCCTGAAGCTGAACTCCACTCAACTCAACTCGTCTCCAGCGAAAATCATTAGGCTAATGTACTGTTACTGTAAGTGCAGACACCACTGTGATAAGTTGGTGTGATTGCAAACAAAAACTGTAGTCTACTTAGCAGGGCAGTGCAGACAAATAAGACGCTGTTTGTTCGTCGCATTTGAAGAGGGCGGTTGAGGGGAGGACGGGGAAAAAAGAAAGGAAATAAAAGATAAATATAGTCAGCTTTATATAGCATAGCTAATCATATTATAGATGTACAATATATGGAAATCGGTAGAAATCAGAGTAGGTATAGAATGGCTTAGAAGTTGTCTTTTATATTTATTTATTTGTTTTTTGCTTATTAAATTTATTTATTTTATTTATTTTTTTTATTTTATTTATTTTATTTATTTTATTTCTTTTATTTATTTATTTATTATTTTATATATATATAAATATAAATATAATTGCAAGTTTCTTCTAAGATATTCATAATTTACACATTATTAGTCGCAGTCTTTAAACTAACTTCAAATGCTAGTTATTATTCAAGCCACAGACTTAAACTGTCCAACACATATATCTATAACTTTAAATGTAGCTGCATCTGTGCCTGCCAGTTTGTATCTGTTTGTTGCTCCATTTGAAATTTGAATGAAAATCAAAATCAAAACTAATGAAGTGAAAACGGCACTAAAATGTCTTAATATGTTTTCTCTGCACATAAAACGGAGCTGAGCAACCTGCAAAAGCAAAATGGTTAAACGGCTCAACTGACAGAAAGGACAACAAGGTACATAATATCCTTGTTGATTTCTTTTCAGGCGATTTACTGCCTACACACGATGTGTTCTTGTTGTTGCAGCCACTTTTGTTGTTGGCATTGTGCTTGTGCGTTGCTTATCTCAATACAAGGATCATCATCATCAGTAGCAGCAGCAGCAGCAGCAGCAGTCGGACCAAGAGCAGATTTGCCTCCAGCCGTGCCCCCTGCTCTCCCCTTGGGCGAGGTCTGATCGATAAATTTTCCATTAAAGTTATTTTTAAATGCCGCAAAACACAAGACAGAGGTGGGTGGAGAGGAGGAGGAGGGGGAGAGTGGGGCACAACGTGTGCCAGCCTGTGCCAGGATAATGTACTCGTTATGCCAGATAAAGTTATAAACTCGTATGTGCTGGCAGCGAGGGTTGTCCTTTGACTATGCCAATGCGCTGCCTATCGAATTGATTTACGGCCGATGCCACAAAAATATCAAAACCTTTCTCGCCGGGGTTGTTCGACAAATCGGTTTGGCAATCGGCCCGATTGGCACTTGCAACAGCTTCTATATTTAAGCTACTGGTAATTTAATGTTTAGTTTTTATAATTTATATAGAAAATTACTGATTTGATTGAAAGTAATGCTGTTCTGGAACATGGCAACATTTGCAGCATTAAAATGATTCGACAATAATAAAAATCAATGTGTTTTTTTGCTGATTGCATTGGAAATTATATGTTAGTTAAATGAAATAAAAAATTGTTTATTTTTATTTAAAGTAATGCTCTTGAAATAGTTTCTAATCTATTATTAATCATAAAAGAGCATTCCCTTAATTTGATTTGGTTGTCTTGAAAATATGCAAGAACATCAGCACATATTTAAGAGACATTGGCTAACGATTTGGTCTAACAACAAGACACACACACACACATACATAGACACTCACACATGCAAAAAGACACACACCTATCATATTTGTGGCTTGCGGCTGGCGAATTTCTTTGCCTTTGCCTTTGGTGTTTGCCCAAAGTTATCTGATTGAGTGCGAACTGCCAATGGTCTCAACACTCCAGCCAGTCAGGACATTGTCAGCATACCTCACTACCCACTGCCCTGCTTCCCCTCTCTCTCGCACCCACACTGCTGCACAGTGTATATGTTTTTTGTGCGATGATCTAAAACGGAAATCCTGTGGGCAGATAACTGCCATGCATTAAAGCAAACTCCCAGTCCCACAGTCACATGTGTTCGGCTGTTTAGCTACAATCACAACCCCCAATCTGCTCCCCCTTCCCAGGCTTCTAAAAAATGCAAAACCCAAAAACCTCAGCGACAGCGTTGTCCTTGTTGTTGGGCACTTTTTTTTGTTGTTGTTTTGTTGTTGTTCTTCCTGCCTGCCTGACGTTGTTGCTGGTTATTGAATTAGCCCAATAAACCAGAAAAACAAGACAACATACATATACATCGACACCGACTTCTGCCCCTACCCATGGCGCTATTTCCTCCCCCCACCCACCTAAAACCCTAAAAGAGGCGTCAAAATAACAGAGAGAAGCAAAATATTTCAGCACTCGCATTTCAATGGCCAAAGCGGCTGCCAGGCAACTCATTACAATGTTGGCTTCCACACACAGCGCGCTAATAGTCGACACCCCCCCCCCCCTTCCCCCACACACTTCATTACCACCCCTGCTCCCACTGTGCTTGCTACCAGCACACCATAATTGGAGGCGTTTGTTTTCATAGATTCGGGAGACGCTGTTTGCGTTTTTGTCATTTGTCGACGACCATTTACCATTAACAATGTGTGTGTGTTAGTGTGAGTGTGTGTGTGTGTGTGTGATGGATTCACCTGTGTGTAGCAATTTGTTTGCTAGATCAAAGCAACAGTGCTAAGGTTTCGTTATCAGTCGCAGCTGAAAGCGAAACAGAAACTGTCTCTGATTGACATAATTAAATACGAGTTAGGTACAAGTCCACCCCTCTCAGTCCCCCTCGTACCGCACTCTATTTGCTTATTTTAGCTACTCAACTGTGGAAGCTATGTGAGTAAGAAATTTCCATAAAAACAACAAAATCAATCTTCAGTGTTTCCCAATGCATTTCAAATTGAATAAATAATTATTAATTACTATTACTTAGAAGTGTGTGTTTATTTTTGACTAATATTATTTATTATAAGTATCAATTCGAAATGTGTAATTCAATATATATAATAATATATGGTTATCCTTTCTCTAATCCTCACCTGCTGACGATTTTGATTTTAACATCTCTAGTGCTTGTCTCTGCTTAAAAACCACTGCATTATTTATGGTGGCAAGAGAGAAAGGACAAAAAGAAAGAGAGAGAGAAAGAGTCGCGCACTAAGAAGCAAACAATTTGAAACAGAAATCTTCTTTTGACAAGTGCACAAACAAACAAACAAAAATAAAAAGAAGACTAGAACAACATAAACTTTAGGCAAAGAAGAAGTTGCGCTTTAAACTGAGCTTGCATAACTTTGAAGACTATTAAGATACAAAAAATAATATGTAAATATAAATTGCTTTTTATTTTCGAGTAATAAAAATAATACATTTTTAATTTGTTATTTTGAAATTTATATATTTTCATAAATTTATGAGATATACTTTGATTTAATGGTCAACTCAAAATCATCATAATTCTGTGGCTTATTTTTTAAAGGGTATTTTTTAACCAATTGGAAATTTATAAATATTATATTACATTACAGTTTCTAAAGGGTATGCCTACGTCGTTTTGTTCCACAATTCATTTGCTAGTGCAACAAGTAAACAGGCAGATGTCCCCAAAGGACAAGCGCGGACAGCATAGAGCTTTGACCGTGGACCTTGAAGCTGTATCTAGAAATGGAGTTTGAGATGAAGCTGGAGCTGGAGCTGGAGCTGGAGCGTCCGTGCGTTGCGGAAGTAATTTTTATTTTGCCAGACAATTTGCTTATTTTGTGATTTCCGTTAGCCTACCCCAAGCTGGTCAAATATTTCCGGCATTTGACTTGCTCCTCTTGCTTGTTTATTTGCTATTTTTTGCACTTTCCTTTCAGTTGCTTCTTCGATTCGTTGGCGTCTCCTTTGCGACGGAATTCTTAAATCCTTTGGGCGCATTTAGTGCTGCCATAGAATTTTTGTTAAATTAATTTTTATACAAATTCTAAGAAAAAAAACACAAACAAAATGACAAAAAAAAGCAACAAAATAATGCGAATTGTGTGTGGCGCCTGCAGCAGCTGTTTGCATTTGCATTTGCATTGTAATACCCAGTAAATGTAGAATGCCTAAAAAAAGTATTATAAATGAACAAAAGACAAAAAAGTGTGAATAGAATGAATGCATTGTTCAATATTCATATTATTCTGTTAATTTGTTGAGATGTATTATTAGCAATATGTGAATGGAATAAGTGAGTGAAGGATTTTTATTAAATTAATTCTTGCACTAATGAAATAATGAAATATATTATTGTAAAATATACATAATTTCAATATTATAATTATTATATTATTGAAATGTATTAGTGGATATATGAGACGGGTATAAATAAGTTAAATAGAGTGAATAGAACTGTCTACAGAAAAGAAAGATTTGGCATAATTTCCAAGCTAACATTTTGATTATTGTCATTTACTTTTGAAGTTTACAAAAATCGATGACAATACATACAGGGTATCTAGCAGTTCAGCACAGTTTTGCTGGCCTCTGTGTGCTGGCCAGACGAATATTTACATTATGTAGCCGATGAGCGTATGAATGGCAGGCACTGTATGTGCGATAGGCCGACAGGCTGGCGAGGGCGAAGACAAGGGCTGGGTGCTTGTCATACAAAAATATGACCATTACGCTTCATTTGGTCAACAACAACAAGAACAACAAAAGCAACAAGCATCATAAATAGCCGCATTTGTGTTGTTGTTATCCGAAGTCATTTAACAATAATCGCGCGCATATGAAATGGACCATGGACTGACGATATTGATGATGATGGCGTTGATGATGATGGGAATGCAGCCCACCACAGTGGGACTACTATATAGGTATGTTACATACATACATACATACATACATACATACATACTTACACACATACATACATACATAACATATATGTTCATCTGGTTCGACCCTGGGTTATACTCGTATGGCCGGATGTGCAGCCATTGTTGGGTGCTCATAAATTGCAAATGGCCAAATACCGTTTAATGGTCACTGGCCGCAGCAGCAACAACAACAACACTAGTAGCGGTAGTTGTAGCAGCAACAACAACAACAATAGTGTAAAATGCTGAAGAAAGAAGAGTTCAATTGCTATTGTCATTGAGATGGCAGCTTTGCCAGCTGTGTTAAGTTGTTGATCCAAGTTGCAGATGTTTCGCTTAACAAAGTGGTTGTTAATATGATTTAAATATGATATTAAAATATCGAAACCCGACGTTGCATACTTAACTGAACTATAAATAAATAACTAAAAAAAAAAGTAGACACGAAATGATTGAAGAAAAATAAAACTGAACAAAAACAGTACTTTATTTTGTAGTCTAATTGGTTGTATAATATGCAAGAGAATATTAATCCTTTCTCAATTAGTTATTACAAATTCTATAAACAATTTGATAGAATTTAGTTTATGAAGCTTTACTTTATTCAATTTATCTATTTTTTTCACTATCTTAATACTTTTATGCTTTAATTAGTTATTTGAATGCAATAATTTATTTATTTCTTATATACGGTATTGTATTCTTAGTAACTTTGATATTCCAAATGCACTTTAGCTTTCTTCAAATCATTTCTAGCGGCAATAGATGCTTTACCAAGGGCATTCAAAGTCGGTTTTCTGCCAGACTAGAACTCCATGTTGTTGTTGTCTTTTTATTAACGATGCTGGATGCGACGGCATTTACTTTTATAGCCTGGCTCTTTAGCCGTTGCCTGGTCTTGAAATACTGGCCAGTTTGTCGCTTGCCGCATGCCGCATGCCACTTGCCACTTGCCACTTGCTATTTGATATTTGCCACTGTCCTCTGGCCATTGGCCACTGTCACACATGGCCGGAAATCGGCTGCGACACTGCATGAGGCCAAACATTTGCATAAAATGCCAACTGACCATGGCAATGAAGCGATGGCAGCTGAAGGACCTCCGCCAGGACATGCACCATAGCCTGGACCAGCGCCAGCGCCAGCGCCAATGGCATGGCTTGATTTTCGATTTTTCTCACTGATTTTCCACATTTTTCAGTGTCGAGTCGGTTGATCCTCATTTTTTTTCTCTTTTTGTTTGAGTTTTTTATTTTTCACGGGCTTCTGGCTTCTGGCAAGCGTAGCGCATGTTGTTTATGTGTTTATAGATTAATCGCTTTTTGGTTAAATGACTTCGATAGTCGACGTCGATGTTGTGTGTGTGTGTGTGTGTGTGTGTTTTTTGTGTTGTAGTGGGTGGGTGAGTAGGGAGTGTGGCATCTCTCATGTATGCCCATATGAATATGACGCTTTAAAGTTGTTGCATTTTGTTGCAAATTGCTTGCGACAGCTGTGGGAAAGGCGAGACTGCAACAATAAAAAGTGCTAGACTGGGGAGAGAGAGGGAGCGATCAAATTGCGACAGGCAATAGCCAAATTTATAGTAGTCTTTCAGTTCTTCGGTTTGTGCTTTTAAAGTATTTTATTTAGAGAAGGCGACAATATTTTCTCTCTCTTTCTATAGTTTTACTTTTTCCATGCTTTTAGTTTGCTTATCTCTAAACCATTTTTATTTTGAAAACATTTTTATATATTTCAATTGGAGATGAATATATTTGATTGGGAATAAAGTGATAATTAATAACTTTCTTGTAATTGGAAATTAGTTAAGAACTTTATTGAGACACCCAACATTTATTGAGTATTTATAATTCATATTTAATAAAACATCTACTAGCAATAACAATTTTAGATTGCTCACTAATTAACTTGAAGCATATCAGTATTTTCTGCATTTTGTTGTTTATGTATATGCTGGAATTATTTGTTCGATGTCTGCTGGAATCAGAAAAGTAATTATATAGACTTCATCCTCTCCATCCATGGCAATTTATCTGCAGCTTTTTATTTTAGTAATAAACTTTTAACTCCGCTTGTTTTTCGTTTATACAGCACATACATGACCTGTCTTCAGCTACTACCCCTCCTGCCCCTCCGGCCACTGACTGCGCTGTTTCATGGCATTAAAAACAAAAATGTTAAATACGTTTTTACAATTCTAATTATGCAGCCGCGTCTACCGCCAAATTACAACAAATGACAACAACTCGTTTGGCACTTGGCATAATTAAGAGTGTGTGTCGCACTCTATATCTGTGTATGTGTGTGTGTGTGTGTGTTTGTTGTGCTGAGATTGTCGCTCTTAACATGCATAAAAAATAAGCAACACTGCGAACGGCGACGGCATTTTAAAAGTTTTACAAATTAAGACAACGCGACATGCGACAGACAACGTGGCAATGGTAAGGGTAAGGGGGAGGGGGAGGAGGAAGACGAGCGACTATTTCCGTGCGCAAACCCCCTCACAGCCCCCTCCCCAACTGCTGAAGCCAGCCATCCAGTGAAACACTTGCTGAGCTCATGTTAATCAGGTTATGATAATTATTTGTAACAAATTGTTGGAAAATGGGCTGGTCGAGGGCTGTCAACGGGAAGCAGGAGGTGGGGGGCGTGGGGGATAGCAAGACAGAGCCATTGCAATTAAAATGTGTAAAATCCAGGACGCGACAGTGGAAAACTTTATGAAAATGACAAGGCGCAAGCGACATTTTCATTAAAACAATTAAAATGTAAACTGGCGTTAAATTATACAGGCATTAAACGGGCAATGGGGCGAGAAGACAAGACACAAGACAGAGAAGACTGATGCGGAAGATAGGGGTGGATCTTAAGTGGTGGAGCGACTATTTTCTGTATCAAACCGAACCATGTCCAATGCTAAGCAGTTTCGCCTGTATCCCCTCAATTATTCAGTAGCGCAAAACTAAAGCCAGAAAACTGAAACAGTAAATGGAAAATGGAAAACTTTCTTGGACTGTCGCGTGTCAGTTTGCCAGTTTGCCAGTTTGTCAGCCCAACGAAAAAGGGGCGCAGTTAGTTCTCTATTTGACTAGAAATTAACTTGGCAAGTTGGCAAACTATGTGCCATGGGCCAACAACTCATACAGCTCTGTCAAAGGCAAACCGCAGGCTAAGAACTGAGAACTGAGAGCCAAGCGCCAAAAAGCCAAGTCAGCCCAAGGGCCTGACATTTTGCCCAGTTCCAAATAGTTTCCATCCCAGTTGGGGAGTGATGTGATATAGAATACGGCTTCACAGTTCCACTGCCAGGTGCACGATAAAAGTTTTGAGTTGACAATTAAGAAATTAAGTTGCCACTTAGGCAACTGTCAGTGTCAGTTTGACAAGCAGTCAAAGATATCCACGCACTCAGCTTCACTTCCTATGCCCTGCCACAAGGTTGCCTCACTGCTCAACGACTCTTGTCTCGTCTTGAAAAGTGGCAACAATGTGCAAAGAGATGAAAAATTTAACACTTATGGATGAACCATTATTATTTCTAATAGAAAAGCTGCAATTGAACACAGTATAGGTACAAATCTAATTGATTTTAATACAAAATTTAGTAGGCATTTGTGAATAACAATAATGATAAAAGAAATAGCAATTTTAAAGCAATTGTCAATATTAACGCTCATGATATTTATAATGTTATTACTATTGCTAATGCATTTAGATACTCTTGAATTATTTTTAATGAAAATTAATGCAAGAAATTATTATTATTATTTGATTGATTTTATTGCCTTTTTTAGTATGCAAATTTAGACATTTGTAAATAACAATATTGATAAAAGATAAACCAACTTGAGATATTTTTAATCAGAATTAATGTTTGAAATGTATAAATATAATTGATTTTAATGCAAATTGAACATATATTATTTTTAATAGAAAAGCTGACAATTAACATATAACTGCAATTGGTTTTAATACCAACTATAATATAAATATGAATTCAAATTTAGCAACAAATTTGTAAATGGTGCTATTGGTAATGCGGTTGCTATTGCTGTTGGTGATGAAAAAATCATCATTTCAAATACTGAAAAGTGAAATATGAAGATAATGGGAATTCGATTTGATTGTACATACAGAGCATCATAGCATCGGTAAACGGATTGTTTGTTTAACTTATGTTGGTGTCTTGTTTGCATTATCAACAGACTAACACCTTGCGAAGTGTGTGTAAGTGTGTGTGTGTGTGTGTTTGTTAACTGATAGCTGCTCTCTGCTATAAATGCCACTCATAATTAAATCAAATGTTTGTCTGCCTTTCATTTCGCTCTCTTCCGCCCTAACTCCCATTTTATCGCTCTCTCTCTCTCTCTCTCTGTCACACTCTTATGCTGCGGCAAAACTTTTACCACTCACTTTTTGCGTGAAGCTTAAACATTAATTTCCTACATGAAGAGCTCCCGTCTCCCGTCTACTGTCTCCCCCCCTGCCACACATCATTATCTCCTACTCCCACTGTATGCATAAGAGCATATTCACCTATCGCATTTACTTTATCATTGGCAAAAGGTAAATATACACTTGGTAAAGTTTTATTCCCCTGGGGGGGCAGGGGCAGGGGCAGAGGGAGTGGGTGGCTTTTCATATGGCAACAAAACGACAACTACCCCCCTCCCGTTCATAGTTTACTCTAATGAGCGGCAGCGTGGCAAGCGTATCATTTTTGTCTGTACATTTTTCGCCTGATGTCGGTTGATGTCTTCTACTGCCGCTCCCCCGCTCCCCCTCCTCCCGCTCTGTCAGCATATGCCGCTGTACAGCTGTGTAGCATTTGATTTGATACTGTTGCGTGTGTGTGTGCGCGCTTGGCATGCTAAAGTGACATTAGTCACACACAGAGCAAAGACACATAGCTAAATGTGTGTGTGTTTGCAGACAGCTTCATTTAGCATCCTGTATGTAGGTTAGTTTTAGACCCCCCTCCCTCGCACTCCAGCCAGCATTGCAGCCAACATTTCACATCTGCATTGCTGCCTCGCCTGGCTTTGTTATTTGTTTGACTGCTGCTTCTGCGGCCACCGTTGTTTCCACAATTTTGTCGGCACATTTTTGGTATACCATATGAATTTTGGGTTTCATGCATTTGCGGCGTGTGTCTGGGTCTGTGGCATGCTGCAAGCGGCTTTAAAGTCGCAAGCGAGCACAACAATCAGTGAGCAATTAATGGCACTTAGTTCAGTCCAATTGTTGTTAATTCTGCCATCATTCCATTTAGATGAATACCAAATGAAGTTGATTTATATGACTGCCCCAAAAAGTAGGCAACATTTTTGCAAGCCAATTATTTACGGCTGACCCTAAAAGCATGCAATGGTTTTTTGAAGTGTTCAATTCGGTATCTAATTAAATGTTTTCCAAGCTAATTTGCTTGGCGATTAACTCTGTTGAAATACACATAAATTGTAGCATATAAACTATCATTAAAATTATCTACCTTAAGTTTTACACATTAGTTTAAGGTAAACAGCCCAAGCCCTTTCACATTTTTCAAGCACTCTATGCAATCTATGGTAATCTCGTAACGCATTTCACATCCTGCCAAAAAGTGAGGCACAAGTCCATTAGCCAGTTGAGTCCACGCTCTGGCCAAAATTGACATGGACGACATTTCAAAATGTAACAAAAAAAAAAAAAAAAAAGTAATATATAAATATATAGGGAAAAAAACGTGGTTGGGCAAATGTTTGGCAACATCCGGTTTAAAATGGCAGTCGACGAGGCATTTTGACAAATCTACCAGTTATTATGCGCCTTTGTGAGCAGAGGTGAGTGTGAGGTTTGCAAAAGGTCAGAGACTGAAAAGGTGCATAATGGATGGTGTATGTCGATGTGAATGTGAATGAGAATGCGGCGATAAAAGTGCTTGAAAAGCAACAAAGGTAGCGGCAACGGCAACGGCGTCCATGTAAACGATACCTAATTTCCGTTGCATGTTGAACTGAGAGTTGAGCTGTTGAGAGGGTGGCAGACGGCAGGCAAGGCGCCCTCAGCTGTGCTGTCTTGCATTTTATTAACAGGACACTCGGACTCGGACTCGGACTGGCAGAGCAGAGCACATAGCTTTGGGGCTCACGGACTCCCGAACTCTTGACAAGCTCTGAGCGCAGCGAGCCGTGCGCTTTTATAAACTTATCTCATAACATTAATTGTGGTCAACACTTTTGGCCATTTGGTCTGACCAGCACACACACACACACACACGCATAAAGAGCAAAGTGGGTTGGGGCAACGGCTTGTTTACATTGTCAGTGATTTATGCAACAGCGCCACATGAGCCATAAATACCAAAATGCCAAAAGTTTCGCACAGGTGACTATGACCAAGAGCGAGAGGTGTGCGTGCCAGGGTGTGTGCATGTATGTGTGTGTGCTCCCAAGTGAGCAACTAAGCAGCAAAAGGATCAAGCAGTCAGGCAACAAAAGGACATGGCAAAGTTAAATATTTAAGCAGCCCTAGAAAACAACTCAATTAATTTGAAACGGTACGCCCAACTCCCACCTCCCCCCTCCCCTCTCACAAGCAAATGGCAATTCCGAAAGTTGCCCCCCACTCCGAACTACTCGCAGTGCAATGAAAATGATATACTATTATATCAATCGCATGACGCGACAAAAACACAGAACCCAACAGGCATTTTTGGCCCCGTCAGCACATTGAATCGAGTCCGAGTCGAGTCGAGTCGAGAGCAACTGTTATAGTTACATGCTCATTAAACGATTGCCCATTTGGCCGACGGGGGGTGGGGGCAAGGTGGCAACTGGACTAGACGCGGCAACTTGGGAGCCTGCGGAAAAGTAAGAAAAAGAGCCGTTAATTTCTTTTTATAAACCTGCTGGGAAACATTTGTGTTACGCTGCAGGCCAAAGCAAGACATGAATGGAACAAAAAACAAAACAATATTTTTCTTGCATCAAATGAACGACTACAACATATCATGCCTCTCTCTACACTCGCCAGAGAAGCAAAGCTGAGAGATGTTCATTTGAAGAATGAGATGAGAATGAGAGAACATTGTTTAAAATATAGTAAAAAGTACGTCAGTTTATTAGAGAGAGAATATCAAAGTGGTTCTGTAAAGAAAGTATATGCTTCAAGGGAAATCGGAAATAATATCTTATCTTATATGGTATAATATATTATCTATTTTGTGAGATATTTAAACCATTTTCAGAATAATAATATTGAATAATATTACACAAATTTCACTGAAATCTACCCAACTTGTTGTTGTTTTCTTAGGGTATGCGGAGCATTAAGAAAATAAAACTTGGACCCAAGATAAATATCTTGGAGGGGGACGGGGCATGCCCCCTTCAGCAAAGGAAACAACAACTGAACAACTGCTGTAATCAGCAGTTAACAAAATATAAAAACAAAAGAGGGCAGAAAGAGAGAAAAAAAAGGACAACAGGCCGAATGAGGGGGCGGAACGAAGGACAACGCTGTGCGCTAACGAGCAATTAGATTTCATTCTAAGCTGGGGAATTAATTGCAGTTTCGCAGCCAGCGCCACGGGATGCCACCAAAAGAACTGGCCAAGTTCAAGAGGCACTCCCAGTGCCAGTGCCAGGCCAGTCCCAGTCCCAGTTCTAGTCGCAGGCTCAGCAACAGGAGAAAGGACTTAGACAATGGCAGCGGGATGTGGCAAAGTATGTGCCATATGCTGTCCGTTTTGTGATTCATTGAGCAAATGGCCAATTGGCGTGAATGGGGCAGCTGAGCATTGGGAGCATAAGGAAGGGAGCTCATCTTCACACTACTTGACAACGTAAGCACCTTTCGAAATGGCACATTAGCACATTAGCTGAACAGCTATATACCACAGATAATGAGGTTACACTCTCTGTCCGGGGTCCTCTTTCTTACTTCTACTATTTCCATTCCCATTTCCATTGCCATTGCCATTCAACGCAATTTTGGGTCTTTGGCCACAGTTTGCGACGGTTTGTGATTAATTTTTTATTGCCACACGGTCAGAGAGGCGAAGTGCTTGTTAGTTTAGTATTGGGTAGACGCAAATAATTGCGATTTTCCCAATTGTACGAGTATTCGTAATCGCACTTGTATTTGTTGCCTGTTTACGAGTATAACAAAGGAACCTTTGCCATCCGTATGAGAAGCTAATAAGCCCAAAAGGATTCACACACGATTCGCTCATGAAACCTGCCAAAATATAATGAGCCAGAGTTAAGGCTTTTATAAGATAAGCTCCAAGTGCAAACTGACTTATAAGTATATATGGTATTAATATTTTGGAAGCATTTAAACGGCAGTTGAAATATTGATTCAGTAGAGTCTAAGGTCGGGATTGCCATGTGGCATTTAAACATTGTACAAAATGAAAATGAGAGTAAATACATGTAAATAAATTGAAATTTATTCAGTTTCAGTTTAATTCTTATGAATTTGATTTTATGCATCTTTAGTTTTTTATCTTTCACCAATTAAGCCAAAGACTTTATATATATATTTTAGCGTAATAGATAAGTTTAAAATAGCATTCAAAGTGAGCTTTTTGATTTTACATAAAATACCGCAATAGATAACTTTATAATAACATTCAAAGTACTCGACGAAATTAGCAAATAAACTGTCTGTAAGTCGATATAGAACTAATAGCCAAGCTGGTTGTCTACAGCCATCAAGGTAAATCACAAGTCAAACGTGGTCTTGTTAAGTCTAACAGCCACCTTCTGTGCATAATGCTAAGCTTGTGGTTGGACATGGTAATGGGGAGATGGATGGATGGATGGGGGGGCGTGGTCTTATCAATAACCATAATGATGTTGAGATGTTGAAATGTTGCCTGGCATAGCAGAGCACATTCAAAGCTTGTCTAACGAGCGCTTAAACGGCGCGTGCAATTTCCCAAAGCCATTAAAAAGTCGAGCGATAGATGCGCACGGCAATCGACAAGAGTCGAAGAAGAGTCGACCAAAAAAATTGGCAACACGAACATTAAGATGGCGCCCGGAGGGGAAGGGGGCGTGAAATTAAATTGAACAACTTTTGACAGCTAATCTGAAAAGCGAAACTAGACTCCTGCTGATCTCTTACACGCATTAAATTTTAATGGAGCACTCAAAAAGTCTGCCACAAGATGCCGTTAAAAGTAGCCCAGAATGGAGGGGGAAGGGTGGAGGCGGAAAACTAATGAAGCCAGCTGCTGGCTGACTGTCTGACTGTCTGGCCGACTGGTGGTTGCTCAACCGCAGATGCAAATCAGAGTAAAACCAAAAAAGAGCAAAGATGGGCCATGCAAGGCCCAGCAAACACTGGCGTCTGCCAATCGAACCCATGTCCAACTAATCCGCTCTTAATTAAAGATTGCAGCCCATACTCCTCCTCCTCCGCCTCCTCCTCCTGCTCCATGGTGGAACTGAAAGTTTGCAACGACGTCGCCTTCTTTCCCAAATAGACTCGTACTTAAAATTTACCATATTAAGTCGTTGCAAACTAACATTTTTGGTCTGGCCAGCCGTTGCTTACCCTCAAGAAATAAATCTTTGACAAAGCTGCGCCGCAAACTTGTTTGTCTAAGCAGCTCCCTCTCTCTCTCTCTCTCTCTCTCTCTCTCTCTCTCTCCGTGCCCCTTGGCTTGGCCAACAGAAGGTGTTATTATACCCTGTATGGCAAGTAGGTGGTTAACTGTGTCTCTGACTATCTATCAGTTGAATTTGGCATGTTCTAATTTTTATTTTGTTTTACAGAGCTTTACAAATTAAAATGTATATTGCACAATACAATTAATTATAAATTATTTCAAACACATACAAATTTAAAACAAATATTTAATTATTGCTAGATCATTTCATATAAATAGAGAATAGCATGGCTTTTATAAAGAATGTCTAAACACTTTTATATATAGTAGTCTTATTTGATTATTCTAAAACTATTTGAGCAATTGCTGAATAAAAACTAATTCATAAAAATTATTCAAATTGTATGAATTCTATTCAAAAGTGTAGAAAAAAGTGGATTGTATTTTATTTGCTTTATTTATAGCAGCGAAAAAAATTAAGGAAATACTTAAAATAAATAAGAATATATAATAATAGTACAAAGTAAATGGTGAAGAAAATGTATTAATTGAAAAATCTAAAAGCCTGATTATATTGACAATTAGTATAACAAATGCAGCTCCACTGCCTTACTTAGGCCATCAGAGATGTAAGTACAGGGTAGCTGGTCGTCGAGCACTGCTTATAGATTGCATGTTGCTTGTTGTAAATGTACCAATATGTCTGGGCTGTGCCTGCTGCAACTCTAAAGGCTGCTCGGACTCGGACTCGGGAACAGGGGGAACAGGGGGAACAGGGGGAACAGGGGGTATGGACACTGAGGCTGGGAACGTGATAAGATCATAATCCCATTTATGTCTTTACTTGGGCGCGCAAACTTTTGTGTCGCTTGAAGGGTAACAAGACGCTGCTGCTGCCGCTGCTGCTGTTTATATTTAAACTAAGGTCAGAGAGCACTAAATCAAGTTGCCAGCGACGATGTCGATGCCGATGCCGTTGCCGATGCCGATGCCGATGTCGATGTCCATGCGAAAAGGGTGCTGGGGTGTCCAACTGTAACTTTTGTGCATGCCAAGAAGCTGTTAAGCAGCTTAAAACTATTCTTGGGCTTCCACTTGGGCAATTGTTGATAAGCGCCCAGCCAAGCGACAGTTTTGCATTTGGAACAAATTTGAGACTTTTGTTAAGAAGTTTCCCTCCTCCCTCCCCCCTCCCACCACACGGCAAGGGATACCAAGCAGCTCTGCCAGCTGCTAAAGGGCTGTCCTTTTCTCCAGCTTCAGCCATATGATTTTATCAGTCGACCACGTACGACAGCCAGTTTTGTGCCGTACTCCAAAAACAAAAGTTACCCGAACCACCTGGCAAAAGGCAGCCACTTCGAAGCGGAAGAAATGACTGTAAGACCCAGGAATTTGACTATCCAAAGAGTATACGCAATTTGTTAAACAGTTGGTAGCCAACTTTGGTGGTCTGCAATAACATAGAAAACTGTAACAACATATTATATACTGTTGCTGCTATTACAGTGAGAGAAGGTGGCAGCCTATTTGAAACAACTATATTAGATGAGGATAAAATTTAGTATAAATTATAGTATATATTTATAAGATAACAATTCAATTCAATGGATATTTTCATAGTTTTAGATCTTACAACATATGTAGATGCTGTTATTACAGTGGTGCCTGTTTGAAGCAAGTATTTCAAATGTTAGTTTAAATTGTAGAGCATATATTTATTAAACAATAATTGAAAACATAACCTTATATATTTAATTACAAATATTCAATAATTTAGCTGCTCTGAGAGCATGTGGGCTTCACTAACTAACTATTTGCTAGTGCTTATCTTTTAAAGTTGCAACTTGCCTGTTTGTGCTTTGCTCTATTGTGCATGTGTATGTGTGTGTGCGTGTGTGCGTGTGTGAGTGCAGCTGACACAACAAATGAGCTTTAATGCGATTTGCTTGAATGGTCTTGGGATGTGCGGGTGTTTGTTTTGCTTCTTTGGCCGGCCACAGAGCTCAGTCGAAGGCAGTTAACTGTAACTAATTTGTTGCACAAGTTGCCAGCTTCATGCGGCATGGCATGTGGCATGGTATCTTATGGTATACGATATGTACTGTACTGTACATGCACCAATTTTATGCTGCACTTTGCAGTTTGCAATCAACTCGAAACTTCGCCCGTAAATAACTTGATTAGCATTGCATTCAAAGCCATTGGCCTTTGGATTCGGTGCATTGAAAGACCTTTAAGAGAGCAACAACAACAACAACAACAGCAGCAATTGGATTAGTTGCCAATTGCTTAACAATTTCATCTTAATTAATTATATTATTTCAATAAAGGGTGCATTGAAACCCCCAATTGCTTGCAATATTAACCTTAACTTAACAAATTGTCTATGACAATGGAGCTTCATTGAGAACATAATGAAAGCATAATTCCTGCTATTTATTATCAAGTTGCACAGTTTATTTTGTAGTTTGAATTAATTTTAATTTATAATTTTCCCAAGCATATGACTTTCTATTATTATATTAATTGTATACATATATACAGTATATTCTATTCATTACATTTGACATTTATGGATCAATATTAATACGCCAGAGCAATTTCTAAAAAGTTAAACTTAATTTCGCAAATAGTTGAGAAATAATTGCTTCTATTTATGAATGAATTATTAATAATAATTCGAATTAATTTCAATTTATATTTTCTATTATTATATATATTATATATGTTCACATACATATGTATATTCATTTCTTATTTATTTATCAATTTGCATCAAACAAAATGTGAAATGCTTTAGTTTTTGTATTTCATTTTCAATTGTGCTCCTTGCTGCAGACACTTGAAACATCCTTTCGACATCGAGTGTGTTTCATTTCTAATTATTTTCACTTTTGTTGAGCTGCCGACGATGCTTT
This sequence comes from Drosophila pruinosa, assembly GCA_018150935.1. Lineage (NCBI taxonomy): Eukaryota > Metazoa > Arthropoda > Insecta > Diptera > Drosophilidae > Drosophila > Drosophila pruinosa. The sequence goes on along the minus strand of JAECWR010000194.1, from coordinate 14,318,995 downwards.
CTTTAGGTTATCTGATTTGTAGTGTTCATAAGTTGAGAGTAGTTTTGTTTGTTGTGTAGATGATGATGGCACAAGGGAGAGAAGGGGAAAGGAGAATAGACAGAGTATTGAACTGCAGATGAAGTCGAGAGAATCCTGGCGCCCGCATTGACACACACAGGACACACAGGACACAGAGGACACTCAATCGTTATCAGCTGGCGAAAATGTTTTGCGACGAGTGAGAATTTTGCACGGAAGCTCAAATTGTGCGCCTGTCTGACTGCAACAAGGGTGTGCGAGTGTGTGCGTGTGTGTGTGTGTGTGTTGCCAATGAGGTTTTGTTTCAATTTCCTTTCGATAGGCCACAGGCATGGCTGGTTGGCGAGCACAGGACGCGGGCGTCGACAATTTCATGCATAAATTCATGTCCTGTGTGTGTGTGTGTGTGGGTGTGTGTGCGCGCTTTATGGCTGACTGAGATTCGAGTGAGATACTTCCTTCCGTCACATTTGTTTGTTTACAGTATGCCCAATCTTGCCCCTCCCCTCTGCCCCATCTGCCACTGATGATGATGATGACTTTGCATCTAAAACAATTAAGTTTCATTTAAAAACAACACAAAAAACAAGCATCACACACACACATACACATCTGTGCGGGCAAAACAATTTACATACTGCGCATAACTTGGCTTAAATGAGTTTTGCAACAAAATTCGGACAGGACGAACAGGACGAAACGGTGACAGCAGCCGCAAAAAAGCAATGTCCAGCGACGTCGCCTGCGATTTGCAGCTAATCCCTTATGGGCATTTTGTCCAGCCCACGCCACGTAGCAGAGCACAGTTTACAAGCGAATGTCCTGCTGCTGTGCCTGGTCGAGATCCTTGCCAGCCAGGCTCATGCAAATTTCATGGGTACGCAGAAAAAAGCGACACATAAAAAATGTGAAATACATTTCCTGTCGTCTAGTCATACAGCAGAGCAAAGCGAGATGAGGACCAGGACCAGGAGCAGGACGAGGACGAGCAGCAGCCGGCAGGACCTGCAGGACACAGCGTTGACGACGACAAGTGCGACAAGTGCGCCTCTCTTTGAGCTGTGGGCGTGCCACATAAAAATATGTATGCAACAACAACAACAGCAACAAGAACAAGTTGTAAAAAAGCCATGCACACAATTTATATCCTGGACAAAAGGGACAGAGCTGGACAGCCGTCGCTTATCCCAACTCCAGATAGTGGACAACGAGTCTCGTCCTGCCACATACAGGCTGCCCCTCCCCTCGCTCTTCACTCGCTTCGTGGGCGGCAGCCGGGCAAAAACTTTGCTGCCGAATTTAATCCAATAATAAATGGAATATTGCTGACCTCGGGCATTAAATTAAATGTTGTTATCAGTCGAGTGCAGAGAAATTATCAGGCGGCGGTTTACCACACACACACGTACACATACGCACACGCACACATACAACGCATCATGTGGCAGTGGCACAGTCAGAGTTGCAGTGGCAGTGGCAGCAACGCTTGAGTTATTTGCGCTGAAACTTGAAATGAATTTGCCAAATGGCGGCCACTCAGCAAGACTTCGAGTCGCAGCCACATTGCAAGCTGAACCAGCGTGAACTGGTTCCGTGAACATGACTCACTTATATTAAAAATGGTTTATATTGAGACATTTTGTTGGAAAGCGGAATTTGTATCGAATGGCTAAATAATTATTTAACTGTTTAATTGTGAAAATTTTAAATATAAAATTTGTGTAAAATTCATTTTTATAAACAAATTCAATTGTACAATTTGAAAAATATTTATTTAGCTTTTTACTTATGTTAAATTTAAATATAAAACTTATGTAAAATTTAATTGCAGAATTGAATAAATAATTATTTAGCTATTGATTTAAAATATAAAATTTGTGTAAAATTCATTTTTATAAACAAATTCAATTGTACAATTTGAAAAATATTTATTTAGCTTTTTATTTATGTTAAATTTAAATATAAAACTTGTGTAAAATTTAACTGAAGAACAGATTTAATTGCAGAATTGAATAAATAATTGTTTAGCTATTGATTTAAAATATAAAATTTGTGTAAAATTCATTTTTATAAACAAATTAAATTGTACAATTTGAAAAATACTTATTTAGCTTTTTATTTATGTTAAATTTAAATATAAAACTTGTGTAAAATTTAATGTTGATTTAAAATATAAAATTTGTATAAAATTCATTTCTATAAACAGATTCAATTGTACAATTGGAATAATATTTATTTAGCTTTTTTAATTATGAAACTTGTGTAAAATTGAACTGAAGAACAGATTTAATTAAACAATTGAAAATTATTATTTCGCTTTTAATATTATATAAGTTCAATTTAAATATGAAACTTGAAGAAGTTAAGAAAAGAGTAGATTTAATTGTTCAATTGCATAACTAAATATTAAGCTATATTTATAATGTTAATTTGAATTATGAAACCAACAACAAAGACGCCTAACTGTTAAAATAAAAATATAAATAATGATTACTTATCCTTCAGTTTGTTTATAACAAACTTAGCTTTACTTGGATCACTTTGCTTTAATTTGCCAAGCTCAGCTCGAAACCTTTGCAAACAATAGAACTAGTTCAGCTAAGCGGTGGTTCAGTAGGATCAAAAAATAGTTCCATTGTGCCATAGTTGAATCAAACTGTGCTCCTAGCAACTGGTTGCCGTTCAGAGAGCCGGTTGAGTCTCTGCGCATTGTGTAAGACAAATATGCATGAGGTGGTGGAAGACGGGAGGGGGATTGAGGGACGGCTTGGGTGTAAGTGTGCGTCTGTTTGGCCGGATATTAAGCTCGTTTGCATATAATTTGCGTTGCAGAAACACAAACTAAAGCCGAGACAGAAACTGAATCAGAAAACAGTTGCAACTGGAGGCTCAGTCGGCAGTCGACAGTCGACGGTTTCCTTTTTCTTTTTTTTTCTTTTTTTTTTGGGTATACCGCGATAAGAACTCAGTTACTGAGATGGCTAAAGCTGCAGAGTGTGTGGCATTAAGAAGCCGACAGTTGTTTTTTGGCCAAGAGTAAAGCAATTAAGTTTTGTGGCCACTCGGCATCAGGCGACTGCGGCTGTCCTCCCCCTTTTTGCTGCCATTGTAATTGAGGCTGTGAATTGTTTGCCCATTTTTGCCCACAAATACGAATAACGACTGCCACTTCTGCTGCCAACATTTATGAATTGGCAGTGTGTGCGAGTCATCTGGCTGTGGCATGTCGTATCTTATCTAGAGGTAATAAGCAAGTATCCACTTGAAGATGGCTTAATTAATCGCTACTCGCTCTCGTTAATATGCAAGAGTTTATCGTTAGCTCAATAGGAAGTGAGCTTATCAGTGTAGAAGTAGTTCTGTTTGCTTAAGACCTTAATACATACATACAACAATTGATAATCTTGATAATAGTTAGATAATTAATTATTAATCGATACACTTTAATTGGCAGCTAGCTCTCGCTTTTATTTATTGTTGCAATTGTTGTTCATTATGAATTGTTTGGCAATCGACACTTTCTACTGCTCACTTAATGTAATTATATTATAGTCATTACAAGCTCGACTCCACTTGTTCCACTTTACTTTTATATGAAGCCCTATTTGCCACTCTTTTCTCGTTTCTCACTCGGTGAGAAAGATATTGTCATTTAGTTTCAGCAGCAAATGTACGAATATAAATAAAACATTTTCTAGAACCTTTGCCTTTGTCCGTATGAACACCTACAAAAATCTAGAAGTCTATAAGAGTTAGAGCCAGCAAATGTTAAGAACAAAATGACTTTATGTATCAGGCAGAATAAGTTTGTTTTAAATTGTTTCCATATCCGCATGTGCGGTATAATGTGTATCTTTTCCTCAGGCCCCTTATAATATTATATATAATCGATATGTATTTTAGGGATGCACACAAGTTAAACCATACTCCAGTTCTCGCAACTACAAACACTATATTTTTGATACATTTGCGTAGAGGTGCTCGCTATTCATTTCAAATTGGGTATATCACAGTTGAGCAGACCCGACCTTCTTGCAGACATTGTATATAAATGGTAAATGACATTACTGTGCCATATCAATCGCATGCAATATCTGCAAGGGCAAATTGAGTAAGTTAAAGTCGAGTCTGCTTAACTGTTATATCCACGTCAACCCATGATTATTATTATCTCAAGCAATATGTAAAATTTAAATATAAACCAGCATATATTAAGCTCATATGCTACTCAGTTTACTTTAGCAATTGCCGACGGCCAAAATATCTTTGGCTTTCGGTGCGTATGTTGCTTGCAACTTGTGGCAAGTGCTCAACTGCTATGGCTACGGCTAGAAGTGCGGCTAAAGTGTTGCCAATCAGCCAAGAGTCTTAAAACACTTTTGCATAAGTTAACGCACACACAGACACATGCATTACGTACGTATACGTGCGTGTGTGTGTGTGTGTGTGTCGGGAAAGGGAAGAAGGGTTTGTGTGTTTGAGGGTTATCTGTAAGGACATGAGCATGTGCATGCTTTTTAATCCTTTTTGCGTGACGGCAGCTGCTTGAGAGATTCACAATGGTTACAGTCTCAGACTTGAGAGTGTAGCATGAGAAGGAAGAGGGGGGTGGGGGAGTGGAAAGTTGGACAGGCGTTGATTATAATTGACTTTGGCTGACTTAAGTGCCAAAATGGAAATACCATGTACCACATTCAGTTTATAATTGCTAGAGACGCCAATGAAAATGTACATACAATTACAAACACACACACACACACACATACATACACACACACAGTCTCGAGGCACTTTTCACACTTTAAGTTGAATGCCATAGAATGCGCCATTGCCATGGAAAGCAAAGGAAAAAAAGGCGCATGATTACTTCAAATCAAATCAAATGATGTGCAAAAATTGTAATATTGCAAGCATGTGGCATTATTGCTTCTAACGTTGTCCTTGGACACTGGTCAGCATTGGCTTTGGCAAAGCACTTTCAATCTATTGCCATGGCTTTTAAGTAGCCTCCTCCACCTCTTTATGAAGAACATTTCAAAAAAACATAGTTTTATTTCGCATATATGAAAGGTAAATGGGGAAAACACATTGTCATGGCAGCTCTCCCCCTCCCCTCCCCTCCCCTTCCCTTCCTTTCAACGACATACTTCACAAAATAAATGGAAAAGAAGAAAAAAAATGTGGAAAAGCCATTTCAACTTGCACTTGCAACGTTTGGCTACAAAACTTTTCGATTTGTGTTGTGTTGGAGTTTGTTTCGCACCTTGGCGGAAAAAGTGCAGTAAAGTGGCATAAAAAATATGAGAGCTTGCGACGTGCCTCCTGTTGCACGAATGCTGCTACTGCTGTTCATGATGATGATGATGTTGTTGCATCAGACTGATTAAAAAACTTTTGCATCAGCTGAAAATATTCGTTGAGCAGCTGATTGAGCGAGATGGTTCATTGTCCTGCCTTGCGGCGATGCGCCGACAAAATAATTGATCCCCAATGTCTCATTTAGCCCTCACACACACACACACACACACACACACACACACACATGCACGGCCTAGTAGCACTGGCTCCTTTGGCACTTGCGCGAAATCAAATTGAAGTCCATAACAAGCGACTGAGCGCCTCATAAAGCAATTAAGTGCATGTGGCTGACCAAGCAGCAACGTGTTGGAATATCCCCAACAACAACAACAACAACAACTTGGACACGTTGGGACTCCACATGGCTGACCCTGCTGTGTGTCTGCCCACAACTCGTCTCTTGGATTGGGTGTTTGTGTGCGCGGTCAGTCGAGCTTAGTGCGGAGCTCAAGTAATTCATAGCATTAATTATATTATACGACAGGACCACGCCAGGACGAGCCAGCTGAGGATGTCATCTGCTTCCAGCTCCAGCGCCACTTTCGGCTCAGCCACAAAATGCTCGGACATTCAAATTAGCAAGCAAAAGTGTTGGTTGAGTCAAGTGGCCAAATACTCGTATATCCTTGGTATCCTTACAAATTTACAATTTATTTGCACTTAACAAAAATTAATTCAAATTTAAAATCACAGAAGATACTCGTTTAAATGTATTTCTTTATATTAGATAGTATTTAGTTAGAATTCATTTAAAAGAACTAAATGTCAATTACAGATTTAAATAATTATTTGCTTATTGATTTCAATAATTGAGTTTCAAATGTTTAAGAGTAGCATTTTGGACTTAATTACTTGATTTGTTAATCTCTATTATTTAAATTAGACTTATATATTTATACATGTTTGGATCAAAGGCAGAAAACAAGAAATAAATATAAATAGATACGTTTTAAATATTTTAGTTCTTATATGCTGTTAAGAGTAAATGTATATATAAATATATTTATATTATATATTAATGCAATTTGTTAACTACACAAAGTACTATAGAACTATAAGAACAAAATGCAGAGTATGTTTTTATTTAAACTTTAGTTTACATAGCAAATTTATTGAAACTACATCAGCCACGTATTTGTTCATTCATCAGCAACAATAGTCAGCAAATAATAAGTATACAATTATCAGTTTTATATAAGTACTCTACTGTGGAATAAAACACTCCATAAATGGACAGCTTTCGTTGGGTAATGCGACTATACCCCACTATGGTCATTTACTGCCCCGGGTAGAGTGTAAACAAATTCTCTAAATATTGGGCAAACAATTGAGAAAATGATTTATGCGCCGAGCAAAGCAAAGCAAAGCAAAGCGCAACAACAATAATAATAGTAATAATTATTAATAAATAATAAATAGTGTGGGCAGAAGCGAACACAAACATGTACAATACTCGTAGTTGTTGTATTCGTAGTGTGACAATGTGCAGATAAAAGTAATTAACGCCTATTTGGGAATTGGTCAAGCTGCAGCATCGAAGGTGGGAGTTGCACGGGGCAAGGGGGGCAACAACATTGGGGCAACAGCATGGCAACGATGACTCTGTGTGGCGCAATAATTATTGACTTATTGGCCATAATGGCATTTAAGAGTCGCCGCCAACCGAAAAATATTTGCATAAAATTTGCATTGACAACAGTTGAAAGCAATTGAAACAATAATTTCGTCATTAATGTGCGACAATCCTCAGCTGTCCCCCGTCCTGCTCCTTCCCAGCACTCTTGTCCATTTGTCTGCACCTTTACCCCCCCTCCAACCCCCTACCCACTGCTGTCCACCTGCAATGCGAATTGAAAACGTGCTTATCGCCGCGTATCAGCAATGTTGCCCCTGAATCCTGCACCTGGACCTCAACTCGAACCCAAATCCAAACCTGAATCCGGATCAGGCTTGTACGTTTGCATATAGGGGCATAGAGGAGTGGCAGTTGCAGTTGCAGTTGCACATTGGCATTGCAATTGTTTAATGCGTTTAATTACATTTGTTGGCTGGCACTTAATGTTTTTATAATTAATAGAATCAATATTGATATTGGCCCCTCTGCAACTGCAATTGCCATCTTTCCTCCTTCGAGCACACAGCTGTGGTTAATTGTAGATTAAAAATGTAGCATTTTCCAATGGTTTTCTCGTTTGGTCATGCAGGCGTTAATTTTCTGGTCAAACTATGACCCGCAATAAAAATATAAATAAATTGTAAGCTCAAAAATACACAAAAAAAACCTGCAGCGATAAAATAAAAATCAATTAAATCACAGTAAAGCTCCATTAAGTGCGACTGCTTGTCTTAATTGTATTTACAAAATATAGTTGCAATATTACACACATTATTTGAATTATTTTTTAATTTAATGCACAACTACATTCTAGCCGAAGGCTCTGCCTCAATTGCCATCTATCAATCCGTCTTTAAAATTGTTGTCGAGTTGTTTGCACTATTCAAGTCTGATTGTACACATTTAATGAGGTTCAACTGATTAAAATGCAATTTTTATTTGTTCTTTTAATGCAAATATACAGTTGTATGCCCTTTGTCAATTGATAATCGTCAAATGAAGGACATTATTATTTTAATAGAAGGCATGCTACAGACTTTGTGGAAAATATAATTTATTATCAAACCATATCCCTTGTTTCTCGTCTATACAATGCATACAGGATATGTGCTAGTTGTGCATTTTGCACTTGCACACTTTTTACTTGCTATTTACCTTTGAACGACGCATTTAATTACATTTGAAGAAAAAGCAGAGCACACCCATATGGGGGCAAAGTGCAGACATGCATGCGAAATGCCAAGCGGCTAACTCCGGACTCGCCCCATCCAACGACCCTTTGGTCTCCTTTAGGTTGGTAAAAAAAAAGCAAAAAACAAAACAAACGAAAAAAATATAAATAAATTGAGCGCTTTAAAATGCAAGCAGCGTAAAAGATTAGCCCGATTATTTCAGCTTGAAGGCGTTTAACTTTGCATTGCAACGCACACGGCACACTCGGGAGTTCAAAGGGTTCAGAATGCTCCCGTTGCCGTTGCCCTGTTGCCACTTGAGCATGCCACGGCGTGTAGCAAGCAGGGCACTTGGGCCAAAACTTTTGTTGCGGCTTTTTCCTTTCGTTGCGCGTAAATGTTCAAAATGTAAACTTAATGCAGCGATTTGAAATTTACACATCGTTATATGAATATGAAATGATATGGCATAGAATGTGGCAAATGGGAAATGGAAAATGGGAAATGGGAAAACGGAATACAAAATGTGGCTTAGGGGTGGCATTTGAGTATCTTCTATAAAATTTCTGGTGGTAAGTCTTGGCCACATAAACGATGATGATAGTTGAGTTGAAGAATTTAAAAATATTTAATTATTTGATAAAAGAAATATATGTGTATATATGTTTGGGGGGGCCCTTGTTAGATTTATTTCAAGTAACTAATGGCTTATGGAGTTGAAAGCTCAATCATTTGGCAGTAAAATAATAATAATTAAATAAATTTCAATAATGGCATTGATTTGTTTGGCGTCCCACTTGCTTTCTCCATTAGTATCTCAATCTCAATTGCCAGTGTTTCAGTTGTAGTAATTGCCAATCTATAAATGTAATATAAAAATTAGTATTTCCTAAATAGTACCTCAATTTGAATCTGGTTGTAACGAGAGCTTGCTTGACTGCTGCTTTGATTGACTGTATTCAACTAAGGACGCTATTTGCTCTGAATTGATATTTGTCTGCCTGATGGTTGTATTACTATTGGTAAAGGTTTCACTCTTGATCAACTCATCCTCATCCGTTTCAATGGGAAACTCGTAGGCATTGGGTGACAATGATGTTTGATTGCCATGATCGCTGCTTGACTGTGCCACCAGGGTTGCGTCGCAATCAGGGCTGCTGGGCGTATCGAAGGCCTCGTTCATATCACTCTCGGACATGTCAAATGATGAGAAAGTCTCAGTCGGAGAATTATAGGATCTCATCGGCATCATCATCGACGGATTCACAATGCCAATGTCTGGCAATGCATCCGGATGCATCACATGTATATTGTGCATGGCATTGGGCAACATATTCACATTCACATTCATATTGGGCATGATCTGTGACAAATTGCCATTGTCCGTGTAATTGTCGTTGATGTCATAGATCACAAATGGCATATCTGTGGCATGGCCAGCATTTGGTGACGTCAGCACAGGTATCATTGGCATCATGGGCATTGTGGGCATCACGGGTCCCGTGGGCTGCAAAAAAATGTTGTTCACCTGCTTGACAATCACACGCTTCGATGGCGCTGATGATTCACTGCTAATATTCTCATCGCTGCCGCCAGCAGCATGCAATAGCTGATCACCCAGATGTCCCTGATACTTGTGCATTTGATCGCGTCGCATTACATCGACAACTTCTTTGGGTTTATGTGGTTGCTGTTGTGGCTGATAGATGGGCTTGCCGCCACTTGGATGGCAGTGCTGCTTGGGCAGCTGCTTTGGCTGCTCTGGCAAATTGAAGCTCTTGTCCATGGTGGCAAAGTCATCGCTTTGCACTCCTATCGAGCTGCCATACATCGGACCCGTCGGCCTGGATCGGCCGCTGTCCACAGTGCCAAGGCGGCAAGGCATGCTGTATGTGTTGACCCGATAGCCATAACAGGATGCAGGTGGTCGCGGCAACTGATGTGCTTGTGGATAAGCGTGCAAAGGCACTGAGGAGACACGAAAAACAAGTAGCCAGTATGGTAGGAGAAAAAAATAAAAGGGAAAGATAGGGTAAGAGATATAGAGAAGCTACAATTAGATATGGTTCACATCTGTTTTCTAGTTGCAATGTATTTTATACAATCAAATTTCTGATGCAGCGAAATATTCCCTCTAAACTTGGCAACTGCAACACATATAGTGTCTGAGATCTGGTCATCACATGGAGGGACAGAAAGACAGCCAGATAAGACAAACTGTATTACTTATAGTGTCTGAGAGCTAGGTCATCATATGGAGAAACAGACAGACAGACAGATAAATAGGGAAACTAGTAGTTTAATCAACACTCACCCATGGGCCGATGTGCCCAGATTGGCGCTGAGTTGCAAGGCGCCATCATGCGCGGTCCATTCGGTGGGGCATAGTAGCCTGTGGCATTGGCGTGAGCACGTGGATGTTGATGTAGCGGTGGCTGTGGCTGTGGCGGTGGCATATACAGCGGCGGCGGCGGGAACTTGCTTATGTGCATGCACCAGCAGTGGTAGTCGGTCTGGGTGCCCACATTGACAAGCAGCGGACGTGGCTGTGGATGAATGGTGGATAACAGTGGGCAACGTCAACTGCGACCACAACTGGCGGATACTCACATGCGTGTGTGGATGACACGGTGGAAACAGTATGCCATTGGCAATCCAAGGACTTGAGGAATTCTAAGCACAAGGCATATTTAATTAAAAATACAGCAAGCAAAAGTCTGCACTTACCTTGGGCAGAAAGAGACTTGGGTGCAGTGGCTTTACCTCCAATATGGCTGTGGTATAGGCGGCCATTTGCACCTGCGTCATGTTGGCAAAGCGACCTTGCAGCAGCGGCAACATCAAGTTGTGAGCGCGTACCAGCAAGTTCCTTAATGTGGCCAGATATTCTGTGCTGGACAGACTGCAATCGCTTACCTGCTTGGCAAACTCCTCAAAGGTGGGAAAATCGGTGATATTAGCATTGGCATCATCTTTAGCACTGTCCTTGTCAGCAGCTGCCTCGTCGGCTTGCTTCTCTGGCTTCCGGCTGGCATAGGAATAAGGAGACCAGCCATCAGTTGCCTGGCCACTGCGAGGCTCTGCTGCTCCACTTTGCTGCTTGTGCAGTATTGGCATAAAGATAGCAGCTCGCCCCCATTCGCGTGCAGATGCTGGCGACTTGGATTTGGGTGGTGCCGTTTCAGTCTGTTGCTCCTGCGACTGCGACTCATCACTGTCGTCAAACGGATCCTCATTGTTGTCGTTCGACAACACTTCACGCACGAGATGCGCCAGATGATCACTGTCCGGCTCCAGTTCCTCAACATCTGGCACAATTTGTCGTTCAATGGCACGAGCTGGCAATGGCAGCACCTCGCGCCAGTATTCGCGTGGCATTGGCAGCTGTTGTCCCTGTGCTGCTGCGGCAGCAATCAATTGATTGACATCGCGAAAGCATTCACGATCTGCTGACGCAGCAATTCGAGCAGCAGCCTCTGCATGTTGCTCTGTGCCGCGAAAAAACTCACGTTGCTGCGACATCAATTGCACTGGATTGTCAGGCTGCAGCTGTTGGCGTAAGAGCGATTGATCTTCATCGCATTCCTGGTACTGTGACTGTGGCTGGGGCGGCGGCGGCGGCGGTGGCAGCGACACCTGTTGCTCGGCATCGGCAACCGTAACGTTGCGCCTAATGTTGGCTGCATGAAATGGATGTGTAGAGGGCGCCACTCGAATGGAGATATCAGGCGTGCAAGCTATACCACTATTGATGGGTTCGCCATAGGCGGCAGAATACTTGCCAGATTGATCGTAAAAGTCCTCGACTACATGCATGGGACGCGGTGGCGTCATCAACGTTTGCGGATTGATTTGTGCAGCCTGCTCAAGGGCCAGCAGATGGCAGGCATAGGAGCCCATGGGATGGAATACTGGCACATATGGTGACATGCGATCACTCATGCTGTCTATTAGCAGCGGAAATGCCTGTGCTGCCTCCCAAGATGGACCTCCTGCTTTCTTTTGATTTACATTTTCCACTTGCTCGGGAACTGTTTGTGTGTTTGTGATGTGAATTGCTGTTAAAAGTTCAATTATTTATAGATCTTACTCAAGTCAGGCTCGCCTCCATTCGAGAATAGACTTGCCCAGTTTGGGGACGATGAACCACAGGAAGGATCTGTCATGCTTAGAAAAATATGTGCCGCAATAGTCCAAGAGTATTTTCTGCAGTTCAAAAAAAGTATGCAATGTTATATTGTAATTTCTGTTTGTAGATTTGTTAAAAATCAATGCCAACAATTTAATTGAAAATGTAATTTAGTCTTCGCTCTACTTGTCAGTACATTTTTGAAATTTGTGTCTACTAACACATTTGTTACTTGGTCAGCCAGTCAATCAGTCAGTCAGCCAGTCAGTCAGCCAGTCAGCCAGTCAGTCAGTCAGCCAGTCAATCAGTCAATCTGAACTCACAACTTGTTACTATTTACAAACTTTACGTTATCCATTATCACTTTCTGGTTGCATTCCTTTTAAGGAGTATATCTGTAGAATTCAAGAAGAACTCAATGAATGACAGCGAGACTTTCGGTTAGTTGAAGACAGATTACAAAGGGTTCCAGAAGAGACGACATCAGCAGACTGGCCTGTTATGTGAGACGCCTCGGTTCCAGTTAAAAGGGCTTTCGACGGCAGCAAACGTGCCTCGCATATTGAAAGTGCTTAAATTGCGTAGCCATATAACTCAGTCTGTCTGCTTTACGAGTATAAGACGCACAACAAAAATCTCACACTCGAAGAGCAAAAAAAAAAAACATTTTTACAATTATTTCAAATATTTTTCAACACGGCTTTGAAATGCGACGTGCCGACGGATTCAACAAAGCAGAGAGCGGAAAAAAGAATGAACAGAAAGGGTTTTTTGTTGCTGGTTCAGTTTTTGTTTTTGTCTTGCGCCAAAATATTTTTCCACATTTTATGCTGTGCATATTTTGTGCCGCAGCCTTGGCGCGAAATTAGCGGCAAGTGTCTGAGGAAGTGGAAAAAAGGCAGCGAAGATAAACTTTAAATAAAACATGGCACACAACAACATGGTCGCTGGTGAGGGCCCCACACAAGGACAAGGGTATGCCATTGATGCTGACTGCTAGCTGCCTAACTGTGGTGAGGGTGCAACGACTGAAGAGTGAGGGCAAGGATGGTGGTGGTGGTGGAGCAGCCAAACGTCGAACGGTGGCGCAGACCGCAATTCAAATAAAATCCTTTAGGGCTTTTGACTTTTAACTCATCCGTTTAACGAGCGTTCATGTTCGTGAGACGGCAACTGGCAGGATCCTGGCAGGATAGCCGCCTGCTACATTGGCAGCATGAGAAGATTGCCTTGCCAAGGACAATACCCTTGACACCTACACACGCACAAGCCCAACACACACACACACACACATGCAGCTAGAGTAAGAGTTCGCCCCAGCACGTCCTCGCTGCAATTGCAAAACAATGCGCGAAACAGTCTAAAGAAATCTACATAAGGAGCATATGCGACGTAGAAATGCTCTACAGAAGATTGAAGAATTCAACTTAATGAAAAGAAAACCAAATGAAAAGAGAAAGCAAAGAATGTGAAGCAAAATGTTTCAAAATGAAAAAAATACAAATGATTTAAGAGATACAATGAACAAAGTAATAAAAGTAATTATCAAATTATCTTAGCAATAAGATGATAACAACTCTCCTTTAATTAATTAATTTATTAATTATTTAAGGTAATGACAGTCCACAAAATATCAGTAAATTTGAAAATAATGTTGAGATAGAATTTAAATAAATTAAACGATATTGTAATTCAAGGAAGAAAACGGATATAATATTTAGTAATTTGAAAGGGATAATTTATAAAAAATAATGCCTAAAAATAAACAAATCTGAATCTCTTTCTTTCTTTTATATTGAAGAAGATTGTGAAGATACAAAGTCACAATTTCTTATTTTTCTGATCAGCTTTTACCATTACCAAACCAAACTGGAGTTGAGTATTTGTGAAGTCGACACAGCGCTAGTTTCACACTTCACACTCGATGCTCACCCTCACATTCGAGAGACACCACACCACAGAGGTTTTACAATTTTTATGAGTCCTTTTTGACTGTGGGGATATCTGTATAACACTGTTGTGATTGCTTTTGGGCTGCCACCCCGCTTCCCCGCACTGACCAGGGAATCAAATCGATTGATGACGGCGTTCCAAGCAATTGCCAAATGCCAAATGCCAAATGCCAATTGCCAGTTGCCAATGTGGCTCTAGTTGTTGTTGCTATTTTAGAATTTGAACAATTGCCACTTCACGCGCATAATAAACGAGCCTGGAGCAAAGAGAGAGAGGGAGACAGGCAAGAAGGAGGAGGAGAAGAGATAGAGAATTTCGCTGACTATTGAGGCGTTTACTTAAATATGCAATGAGAGGCAATGCATACTCAATTGGCATTTGGCAGCTCAGCATTGTGACATTTATTAACTGGCAAATACACTTGTCGTGCATACGCCCCGTGGACACGCCTCCCTACACGCACACGCACACACACATGCACGCACACACAGAGAGTCACGCAAAAAAGTATGCTTCGTTTAATAAATTGAGCGTTTTACGCAATTTATGCGGCTGATTTGACGTTAATGTGGCCTGAACACTCTCGCACATCACACACGCAGGCACACACACACACACACGCAGTCGCAGACACTTATAAATCAGCACTGGCTTTGTGTGCGAGAAGAGAGTGTGTTTATTTACATGTTGCCTGCCTGCCGCTTGCCGCTTTTTATTTATGACAACATCTGTCGCGACAAGCTACATAAATATGTATGTGTATGTGTGTGTGTGTGTGTGTTGAGGCGTTAACATCTATGCCATACATACACATCATTAATCATTTCAAAACGCAACTCCTTTTCGCATGTGTGTCTTTGTTGCCCTCCCTTTGCCCCTCTCGGGCTACATTATCCTTAAGCTGCCTCACATTTTATGCCCAAACTTTGCACATAAAAATACGCAGCGCCAAACGAAAAAGGAAAACTGCAGGCGTCCAGAGCAGCAGCTTAAGGACCATCAGTAATCATTAGAAGAAACGCACTCACCTGCCTCTTGGTCTCTCTCTGTATCTCTCTGTCTCGAATGTTATTTGGTGAATATTGTTGAACAAGACTTTGCTACATTTTGAGTTTGAATCAAATCAATGCCAACTATTTGACACTTAAATGTAGTCAACTGAGATGGCAAACTATCGATTTGATAGTATAATATATTTATAATATTCAATTTATATACATGTATGTATATCACAGTATTCCTCTGGCATTTCACTTTAAAATATTGTTAGAAATGCCGGGTCGCTTTTGCCGTTAATGCAAACGATTCCCAGGCAATTCCCAAATGCCAATCAATGTCAAAAGAGTGGAAAACTCTAGACGACAATAATTCACGTATGCGTGCTAATAAATTAGAGCAAACGCAGCCGTGGCTTCAAAGGATAACAAGGATAACTTTTGCGCTCAACTTAATGTCTCACACACACACATACACACTGCCATTAACCTGTGCAAATAATCAACTGTAAATATTTTATACATGAAACAACAAGCGACAAAACTTTGACAAACATTTTTGGCTCACAATGTACTAAGAAGAGCAAAGCTGCAAATATTTAAGGCATGCCTCTGTTGTCATGGTGCCATTTTGTTGTTATTGTTGTTGTTGTTGCCTCTTGATGTGGCTAAGCATGCCACAGAGAAATCTTCACTCTGCCCCCTGCCTCGAGTTGTGGGCTTAGTTTTCTATCTATATCTATGTTATATATGGAATAAGCTTTGCTGGTCATTTGCGGGGTCATCAGAATCCCCCACCATTCTTCCATGCCAAGCATGATGATGATGATGCGGCTTACGATAAGAAACCAACAAATAGAAATGAATGTCGATTGATAATCAAAATAAATGCCTGACGGCGCTCAATGGAATGGACTGAGACTGCAAGTACAGTGAAAGCCTGACAAATACTTGTGGCCAGTGCACAAGGGGTGTGGAACAAGTATAATATACTCGTAAGAGAGCAGCATGAAGAAAGAGAAAGTAAGACAAATAACTGAGGTTACTAGCAGACACAAACAGATTAGAGGTAAAAAGGATTAGCACAAAATGCATTAAGCTAACTAATTCGACATGGTTACCAAATAGTTAAAGCATTCCATCAGGAATTCTGCTGGCAATCTGTATCAGTTTATACGACATGCTAACTATGTAATCTAAGCTTATCAAATATAATTTTAAGAAAATAATAATAATAATAATAATAATAATGTTAATAATGATAATAATAATAATAACAATAATGATAAAAATGGTAATGATAATAATAATAATAATAGCAATAATAATAAAATGATAAAAATGATAATGACAATAATAATAATAATAATGATAATAAAAATAATAATAATAATAATAATAATAACAAATAATGATTAAATGATAATAATGATAATGATAATAATAATAATAATAATAATAAAAATATTAATGATAATAATAAAAAAAATAATAATAAAAAAACAATAATATTAATGATAAAAATGATAATAAAATTATGAAAATCATTACAAAAATAATAATAATAATTATAGTAATATTAAAAACAATAATAATAAATAAAATTAAAATACTATAATAATAATGACAAAAATGATAATATAAATATTAATAATTATATTAATTATAATAATAACGATAATAATTATAATAGATAATAATAATAATGAAAAAGAAAATAGAATAATGATAATAATAAAATTATAATTATTATTATAATAATTATATTAATTATAATAATAATAATGATAAAAATTATAATAGATAATAATAATAATGAAAATGAAAATAGAATAATGATAATAATAAAATTATAATTATTATTATAATGATGTTAGTAATAATAATAATCGTTCTGTAATTGATAACATTAATGTCTATCTGGAATACTTATCATACTGTTATTGGGCTAATTCAGGACGTAAACAACTTGTAAATTGTAAAGGATATCGACTCGAAGATAGAGCTAAAGCTTAAGTTCGTTTCACAGCATGTTGAGGTCATTATTACAATTGGTAGACCGAAGAGTAGAAGCACGCAGGACAAGAGGCATGATTGAGGCCAGAGTGGCTGTCGGATATATGCCAGAAGCCGTTAGTCAGCCTCGACTGTGGCCAAAGGGGCAAGAACTGAGCCTGGGACTAGAGATGGGAATGAGCTTGGGCTATAAATTCATTTTGGTGTCGGCTGCACATGCAAATGTCTAAATGCCGAAATGCCTAATGAGTGAAGCTGGCGGGCAAAAACAGGACACGAAATGAGTCCTTAAAGATTAATTAATCTTTGTGGCACATGCGGCCGCAGTCGCTGCTGACGTCGACTATGCTGCTGCTGCTGGTGCCACAAACAACAGTTGCACGCCAGAGCAGGGCGAAAGGACGAAAGGACGACACACGCGTGTGTGCATTGTGCGAGCTGTGTTGAGGGTTATCCTGGTCAGCTGACCATTGTCCTTTTGCGTCCTTTACGGTTTCGGTTTTTAAGCTAATGACACAAAACGCCAAAAAGGATGCGAGTGAGTGTCCTGAGGGTTAATTCGCCAGCAGGGTCTGGTTGGTCTGGTCAGGCTTATCTTTTGCTTTTGAAGAAATAATTAATGACCTCGTTTTTGCCACTGTGGCCAGACCCAAGCAGCAACAAGGAGCAGCAGCAGCAGCAGGACTCTGGCTGCCAGCCATTAAAAATCGTTTATTTCGATTTGATTTAATCCAAAATAGATTGCCCTGTCGGGCGATGCGACACAGTTGGGTATGTAGCTGGAGATGCGACCAATTTATGCACTCAATTTACGCGCGCGCACTCAGAGGACACAGCAGGAAGTGAGCTGCAGGATGCAGAATGCAGAATGCAGTTGGAGCTGCTGCTGGACGCTAGCGCATTTATAAATTTCATTGGTTAATCCTTATTTTCGCATTAAGGGAACACTGGGGACATGGCAACCGCAACCGTTCAGTGGCCGCAGCTATGCAAATGTTGCATTGTCCTGTTGCGTTGCCCTCTCGCCCCTTCATTGCCCCCTCACACTGGCCAATGTCACTGCAATGGCAATTAAACTAATCGCACGCGAGGCTTAAAATGCGATTTGCGGCGTCGATTGCCAATTGCGGGCTCCACCAGCCAGACACAGAGCAACGCGACAGAGAGGCCTCTCACTGAATTCCCCTTTTGCGATTTGCCACCAAATTTATTTAGCCAACATACCGATTTCATTTGCCCGCCTCTTCTCAACTCCTTCAACTGCAAATGACATTTAAACTGTTTGCATTTGGCGCCGCTAACTGTTTAGCGGTTTTTGTGTTTTTATGGCTGCCTCCCGCACCCCGCGACCCCGCGACCCCAACGATCCGCTAACCGCTAGCCAGCCAATCCGCAACCGTGCCTTACTTTACCCACCATGCACGCCAGAGGTCACCGCCGCCTAATCCAAATGTTAAACGGCATGAGAATGCATATGTTAGCATAAGAGGATTCCCCTTCGATTACCTCCATCTTCCATTTGGAAAAATTTTAAATTAATTAATAATGGATATTCCAAATGGCATATGTATAAATAAGTTACTATACATTTTGAATTATGCATATAAGATGTTTACGTTTTATTTTAATAATTGTACAAGAATTCAGCATAAATAATAAATGAGACGATTGGGTCGAAAAGCTAAATAATTAATATTTTTAAGGCACTAGTTAAAATTTGTTTATTTTCGTTTTCTTTATCCGTTTAGGAGGATATTATAACTTCGAGCTGAGAATGGTTGGAAAATGTAGAGTCCCCTCCCACACTACCTATGGACCTCTGTCTCTCTGTCTCTGTTTTAGTGAGCAGTTAGATGTTAGACTAAATTTGTTGGCTTAGATACACATTATTGCACTGATATTTGGCATTGAAAACCAAGATCAAATTAAAAGGCAAGAATATATTTTCTCCAAATATTGAAAATGTCAACTGCTTTTATTTGAACTCCAAACTCACTGTCTTCAGCATAGTCAATATGCTTTCGAAGCTCCTCGCTTCCATGGCCGATTCGTAATCAGCAAATTTGGATGGAGAACCACAATGGGAAACAGTTTGAAGTGCTGCCACAGCCGCAAGAATAAAATGTTTGTGTGATTAATGATGTCAACGCGACTTTGTCGTGGGAATGAGAAAAAGATGTAGAGTGGATGTGGATGTGGAATCTGAATGGTGAATGGTGCTTACAATTCCCTGGTTGCTCTTTAGCAAAAGCCAAAAGGGAGCTGGCAGCCCTGGACTTGGACTCGGACCAAGCCGAACCGAACTGAAACTGAAACGAATCCATCAAGAATGCGTCAATTTAATTGCGCACGTGACACGCGCGAGTCATGAATGACAAGAAGCATCAAGGAGACAAGGGCTAGAACAAAGGCCAAGCTTTGCTATTTGAACTGGACTAAAATAAAAGCCAATTTTTGTTTTTGCTCTGTGCCACGTGACGCTGCCGCACCAATGTTGACAACGCAGGGTGCAAGCAGCAGCCATGTATCCAAGGAGCAGCCCTTAGCAGTTGCATTGCCACGCAGCCAATGGCTAATAAAGGCCAAAAATGATTCAACATGCTGCGCTCTACATTTGATTTTTCGCAAATTTCATTAAGCAAGATAAATGGTTGGCTATTAACAGCAACAACAACAACAGCAGCAGCAGCAGTCTAAATAGAAACAACCACAGTGTGGGTTACACGGAGTGTCCTTTCTATTTATGCAAAAATTCGTTATGGATGCCAAAAAGCGGAAGCGGAAATCGCACGCACTTTTGTTGTTGAACATACACTGCCTAACATGGCCAAGTATGTACACTTCCTGGCTAAGATGGTTAACTAAATGCTGGTCTCAAAAATATAGCTATAGTATTTTACATTATACACAGTCAAAAAGTATAAATAAAATATTATTTAATTGGACCTGTTTCAAGAATATCATGAAGAAGTTAAATCAACAATACAAAATAATACTTCAGCTGCCTGCAGTCTATACAAATATATAGTACATATAACCATTTCTCTCTTGTACTACATTAATGAGTGCAGTATTTGTCCAATCATGTGCTGGCATCTCTTTACAGAGTATACAGCATTCGTTGGGTTGCTAACTGGCAATGGTTCTGTGGTGTGCTGTGTTCGACTCTGGCTCTGCTGACATGATAAATTGCATGAAATTATTTTTCAACTGGCAAACGTAGCTTCCTCCTGCTGGGAAAGGGGGAAGGGGGATGGCAGGGGTGATTGGGTGGCATTACGCACGCGGTATACTTATGTAAGTACATATATCTCAACAATATCTGCGGTATCTGTAAAATGCCATACTTAAAAGTTAATTGTAGCTGAGAGCTAACTTTTTAGCGGGAGCCTCACGAATTTGAAATTTATTCAAATTTCGTACAAAATGCGACATGTTGTAATTCTCGAAGCGATTGTTGTTGTTGTTGCCCGCTTGTTGTTTGTCTTGTTGTCAGTCGCCTGTTGTGCTTATCTGGCCCGCATTTTGTTTTGCTTGCCAATTTTCGTAACTTTAAGATTTATCGCACAAAATATGTCGAGTAGGGTCATGGCAATTGTGGGGAACATGGAGTCAGAATCAGGAGTCTGATGAATGCGATGTTGTTACCAAAATCCGAAAAACGCGAATTGCGACAGCTGCTGGCTGTTTGGCTGTTGACTGCGAATGCCATCCGACCGGTTTAGTGGGTGTGTTGAGAGCCTGGCAAATTGGTCATTAACTGAAGCACACACACACAGATAGAGAGAGAGAGAGAGAGAGGGAGAGAGAGAGGCAGACACAGACTGTCAGCTAGATGGAAGGACATGACGTCAGGACATTTTAATTTGGTCTGTCAACGGCAGACGTTGACCGCAAAGTGCAGCAGCAGTTGCAGCCAAAACTGATTTGTCCAGCGACACCTGAAGCCTACATCACGCCCAAACACCAAACACACACATACACACACACACACACAGTCAGACATATACCCATTCGCTGCTTGCCGAATCTGTTAGTGAAAGGACACGTTGTTGATTTCTAATTTCACGCTGTGTTGTGTGAAAATCAACACCGTTCAAACATTCACATTCCCGGGGTTCCGGTTACCCGATGCCCATAACCCGGCTTGCCATCAAGGCTTTTGGTCCGATGCGATGCGATGCGGTTCTGTATGGTTCGGTTCAGATGAAAATCGAAAAACGCAGCCCGCAGAAAAACGCAGCTAATGAAGCCTAAGCACTTAGCGTAGCTCATTTATCCAGCTTCGACCATTAGCCCCAAACATCGGCTGAATTTGAACACGTCAAAATGTTTAATGATAGAGCAAATGCTAAAGGCAATTTAAGCTATGCGCCTTTACAGTTTAAAACAATGTGTTTTGATGGCCAAGACAGATTTTCTACAATTATATTTTCACTCACCAAGCAATTGCATCAATTGAAGAGCCAAACTCAAGACTTAACAATGACAAACGATCCACTTGTAAAGTCTCGTCCAGAGTATTACTTGTGCAAGTGTGATATCCAATTAAAGAAAGTCACTTTACTTTCTTTATTTGTGTAGAAATCGTTGTGGCAAAAAATTATGTTTTTATAATTTTTAGTCACTGGTGACGTGTTACTTATGTGTAACTAATGTTTTTTCCTATCTCTGATGGCAGTTGTCAATTTTGTAAATGCCTACTGCGACAGCTCAATAAAAATGCTTTAAAAGCTGTAGATGGATGATGGCATTGTAAGTTGTTACCAACTTAACTATTGTCCTAAATTGAATTGCTTTAGCCTTATGCAAAAAAATCGATCTCTTCCTCTTTCTCTGTTTCTTACTATATATGTTTCCAAATTCACCTTCATTGTTTTTCTATATCCTCTTCACAAAGTCCTTTGCTTGGTATTCTACTTTCAAATATACAAATAAAGTATATGTATATATTACAATTCTTTTTATATCCTTTTCACTCACTTTGCTGGCGTTTGTTTCTGCCCCCACTTTCTCCCTCCCTCTCTGTCCCATAATTATTCCAACTTCAGCTGCATTCCAATGCTCAGGTGGACAAGGAGTCACCTGCTTGTTGTCCTCTATGGTGTAATTGTGCGTTGCGGCACGCGAAATTAAACAAGCACCCCTTGTCAGTGGGCCGGGAAGAGGAGCAAGGGCTCTAGACAATGGGTTAAGGAGCGGGTGAGGAGTTGAGTGCTGGAACATTGCTTGCAAATGGGCAAGTAGATAATGAAGCTGTTGCTAGCTGCGGGCCTAGCCAGGAGCTGGGCTGACTTCAAGGGGTCGCTAAATTACAAAAGAATGACAGCCTCCCGCAGAAGTAGAAGCTAAAGCAAAAGATCTCACGGGACAGCGAGAGGTGTCGCAAAAGTTTCTGCAGGGACAAGGAATGTGTGAGAGAGAGAAAGAGGGAAGGGAGGCGTTGGGCGATAGCTAGGAGTGTCAGTCGTACAAGGGGTCGTCTATTGTTCCCCAAAGTGTTTTTATTTAGCATTGCACGGCGGCTGCCACAACGTGGCATAGAAAATGTGGCATCCAGCAATGAGCCAGGCTGCAAGGCCAAAAACTCAACCTGAGGGGATTTGTTTGTTTTATTATCTTTTATTATTATCTTTGCCTTTGTCTCACATTGTTGTTCTTCTTGATGTTGCCTCTCTTTTTGCAATCTTTGTTCCTATTGTTGTTTCTATTGTATTGTGCCAAGCTAAATTGGCCGTTAATATGCGGATTTCGGTGATTTACCAAGTTGGTCGCCGTTATTTCCATTGTTGCCTCACCATAGTTTGTGGCAAGTATTGTTCTTAAGGCTTTGACCCGAAAACTTGCGGCGGAAATCACGCTAATTTCGCCACCTGACACCAGCACTAAGAAGTGCGCCAATGTTAGACCATTCTCAGCTCAAATCGACAGAGTCGTTGTCAGACAACGACGTTCTAGCAGCCAAGAGCATAAATATTCAATAAAATGTACATTATTACGAGTGTTTTAACTAGTAGTTATATAGAAGTAATTAATATTCTGCACTGAGGCTGACGTTTACAATTTTTTCAGCAGTATTATTATTTTATTATTATATTCACAATTTTATCACCAACAATTTAATATGCTTAAAAATAAAAAATAATTCAATACTTTACTGAAATTTAAGTAAACTAAACTTTTGACACCGCATTACTAAATATTTCACAATTAAAAAAAAATCAGTTTTTTCCAATTTTTTGACTCTGAACCTTTGTTAATTAAGTTTGTGTCAACGCTAAATGTGTTGTTGTCACCACTAAATGCTTTGCGGCTTTTGTATAGCAGAGACACGCTTTGTACATAAATACAAACCAAGAAAGAATAATTTAATATCGCAGGCAGACGAAACAACTTCTCGCCTCACAGATGGCGCCGTATGGGGTTTTACTGTGGACAACGGCTGTTGCCACATATGTTTTTGTAGTTGACGTTAGCAATTTGAGGCTACCGTTACTAAATAAGTAAAGGATTTGGACAAACTAGTGCAATAAATCTGGCTAAGTTTAAATCTCAATCTTTCAGATAACCACAAAAACTCATCGACTCATAATACTCATCGAAGCGCTTCGAAACATACAGGATATGACCGAGATATGTGCTAGTTTTGGCATTTAAAAAAGCTCTCAGTACTGCAGGCACAAAAATCTATTTGTGGCGCCATCTGTGGGTAACTGTCTCAACTACGATTTAAATTAATGCAGCCCCGAAAGTATGCTACAAAATGCAGCACAATATGGCTTGTTATTATTTATAAAAAGGATCATATCTCAATCATATCCTTGCGCATTTTGTTAGGACTAGGTGCGTTCGACTCGTAAGAATGATCTCTAATAATCGCCATCAAAAAAATGTAGGGTCATCTAAGAACCCCCACACTTGTATTTTTTCGCTCAGAGTGCCTAAGAAAAAGGACCAATGTCACGAATTCCCTGATATCTCGAGAACCACAAGGGCGATTTAAAAGATTTTTGGCATGCTTATAATACTCATTGAAATAATACGATTGACACAGGACTCGCAAGGATACGCTTAGATTTGGCTGAGATATAAGCTATTTTTGTTATTCAAAAAAGTCCTTGTAACTCGGCTCTTTGCTGGATATTCGTCCTTTTTAGTTCAGCGTTTAGTTTCTATAAGCTAGACGTATTATTGTGCCAAAGGACATATCGATCGTCCTTCAAATGGCGGAGATACGCCTGATTTTAGGTGTTTTTGAAAAATTTTCTATACCTACCCCTTGAAAAAAGTTGAGATCGATTTTTGAGAAAAATGTTGGAAATCCTTGAACGCCAATCGATAGCTCTAATTTTTGTGATTACAGAAAGGTATATCATTAAAAGATCCTTAAGGATTTGACTAAGCTACAGCTATTAAACCAATGTCCTTTCACGAAAATAAGCTATAGCTCAGCCATATCCTTGCGTATTTTCGAATAATTTATATTGTTGAGATCGAAAGGATCAACTCTATCGACTGGCGTTAGAAAACTATGGGGTCATCTAAGGATCCCGACACTTGTAAATTATTTGCTAAGTCTAAGTCGAAGTCCAAATCGAATATTTTCTCATAACCAAAGGGACGATTGGAATGTCCTTTTGTATGATGATACTACTAATTTAGACGATTTCCGTGACACATGACTGACAATAATCAGACAAGATATGGCCAGATATGAGCTATTTTGGTATACTTGACTGTATACATCCAGCAAAAAATCCAGTGGTTGCGTCATCTGTGGGCAGGTGTCCCAACCATGATTTAAATAAGTGCAGCCCTAAAAGTGTGCTATATTATATTTAAATACATCCGTGGTGGCGCCATCTGTGTGCAGTCGTCCCAACCACTTTTTAAATTGAGCCGTGGTTGCGCCATCCGTGGGCAGGCATCCCTACCACGATTTAAATAAGTACAGCCCTAAAAGTATGCTATTATATTTAAAAACAACTTTGGTGGCGCCATCTGTATGCGGTCGTCCCAACCACTATTTATAATTGAAATAATTGCAGCCCCGAAAGTATGTTACAAAATTCAGCACAATATGGCTCGTTATTTATAAAAAGGATCGTATCTCAGTTATATCCTTGCGCATTTTGTTAGGACTAGGTGCGTTCGATTCGTAAGAATGATCTCTAATAATCGCCATCAAAAAAATGTAGGGTCATCTAAGAACCCCCACACTTGTATTTTTTCGCACTGAGTGCCTAAGAAAAAGGACCAATGTCACGATTTCCCTGATATCTCGAGCACCACAAGGGCGATTTAAAAGATTTTTGGCATGCTGATAATACTCATCAAAATAATACGATTGACACAAGACTCGCAAGGATACGCTTAGATTTGGCTGAGATATAAGCTATTTTTGTTATTCAAAAAAGTCCTTGTAACTCGGCTGCTTACAGGATATTCGTCCTTTTTAGTATAGTGTTTTATTTTTATTGACGAGATATATTTTGGTGCCAAAGGACATAACGATCGTTTTTTAAATGGCGGAGATACGCCTGATTTTGGGACTTTTCGAAAAATTTTCTATACCTACCCTTGCAAAAAGATGAGATGAATTTTTCAGAAAAATGTTGGAAATCCTTGAATGCAATTCGAGAGCTCTAATTTTTGTGCTTACAGAAAAGTATATCATTAAAAGATCCTTTAGGATTTGGCCAAGCTAGAGCTATTAAACCAATGTCCTTTCACGAAAATAAGCTATAGCTCAGCCATATCCTTGCGCATTTTCGAATAATTTATATTGTTGAGATCGAAAGGACTAACTCTATCGACTGGTGTCAAAAAAATATGGGGTCGTCCAAGGATCCCGACATATGTAAATTATTTGCTAAGTCTAAGTCGAATTCCAAATCGAAAATTTTCTCATAACCATAGGGACGATTTGAATGTCCTTTTGTATGGTGATACTCCTAATTATGTTGCTTTCCGTGATACATGAATCGCAATATTCAGACACGATATGGCCAGATATGAGCTATTTTTGTATACTTGACCGTTTATATCCAGCAAAAAATCCCATGGTTGCGCCATCTGTGGGCAGGCGCCCTAACCACGATTTAAATCAGTGCAGCCCTAAAAGTGTGCTACAGTATATTTAAATTCGTATGTAGTGGCGCCATCTATGTGCGGCCGTCCCAACCACTTAAAAAAATTAATACGTGGTTGCGCCATCCGTGCGCGGGCGTCCCAACCACGATTTAAATCAGTGCAGCCCTAAAAGTATGCTTAGTATATTTAAAACATCTGTGGTGGCGCCATCTGAGCGGCCGTCCCAACCACTATTTAAATTGATTTGCGGTCGCACCATCTGTGGCCATGCATCTCAACTATAATTTAAATTAATTCAGCCCCGAAAGTATGCTACAAAATGCAGCACAATATGGCTTATTATTTGCAAAGAGGATCATATCTCAGTCATATCCTTGCGCATTTTGTTAGGACTAGGTGCGTTCGATTCGTAAGAATGATCTCTAATAATCGCCATCAAAAAAATGTAGGGTCATCTAAGAACCCCCACACTTGTATTTTTTCGCACTGAGTGCCTAAGAAAAAGGACCAATGTCACGAATTCACTGATATCTCGAGAACCACAAGGACGATTTGAATTATTTTTGGCATGCTGATAATACTCATCAAAATAATACGATTGACACAGGACTCGCAAGGATACGCTTAGATTTGGCTGAGATATAAGCTATGTTTGTTATTCAAAAAAGTCCTTGTAACTCGGCTGTTTACAGGATATTCGTCCTTTTTAGTATAATGTTTTATTTTTATTGACGAGATATATTTTTGTGCCAAAGGACATAACGATCGTCCATTAAATGGCGGAGATACGCCTGATTTTGGTACTTTTCGAAAAATTTTCTATACCTACCTTGCAAAAAGGTGAGATGAATTTTTCAGAAAAATGTTGGAAATCCTTGAATGCGATTCGAGAGCTCTAATTTTTGTGCTTACAGAAAAGTATATCATTAAGAGATCCTTTAGGATTTGGCCAAGCTAGAGCTATTAAACCAATGTCCTTTCACGAAAATAAGCTATAGCTCAGCCATATCCTTGCGCATTTTCGAATAATTTATATTGTTGAGATCGAAAGGACCAACTCTATGGACTGGCGTCAAAAAAATATGGGGTCGTCTAAGGATCCCGACACTTGTATTTTGCTAAGCCTAAGTCAAAGTCTAAATCGAAAATCTTTTGTTAACCGCAAGGACGATGTGAATGTGAATGTCCTTTCCTGTGAAAATAGTCCTAATTAATCCGCTTTGTTTGACACTTGACTCGCAAGAATCAGACAAGATATGGCCGAGATATGAGCTATTTTTGTATACTTGACTGTTTATAGCCAGCATCTGATTACAAACGGCGACTTGCAGGACGGTGTGCAAACTTTTTCACCATGTATTTTCAAATCCAATTTGATAAGAAATAAAAACAATAAAAGTTCCAACACGTATAAAAATATTTCTCTTAATGGGTGATTTTTCCTGAAAAACGCATTATAGAAATTAAATTCAGTTTATACAGGAACTTAACAACTAACTAAGACTATAGATAATGCGGTATAGAACTATGGAATTATGTCGTCATATTAGACATACTTAATTAGGCATGTTAATTAGATTAGTTACTTGTACATTCGACAAATTGATTAAGATTGTCGCAAAGACGATTTTCAAAGACGATTTTCGTAAAACTACAGACAGGCATGCGTATATAGTAAGTGTGTGTGATGTCAACAGTGGAATTTGTTTTATGTCGTAATTCGTATTACGCATGTGGTCAGAGAGAACTATAGCTAAATTATTCAATATAAACTAAGTGTATAGCTTAAGTCTTACAAATTAGATTTATTAGCGCGATTTGTGTGGCATATCTCCGTCTGTATCTGTGAGTGGGTGTGTTGGTGTGTGTGTGCTTTGTTGTAAAAAAAAAAGAACAATAAATATGTGGCCGAACTAAGGAATTGTACAGTTGCTCTTCTGCGCCTCGTGTGGCTCCTCCTCACAACAAATTGGAGCAGCTGACCTCCGAGGCAGCGCAATTCGTTGAGCGTGGCAGGAACTGTATGTGCTGCCAGGTTGCATTAAAGCTGTGCACCATAACGACAGAGACAGCAAAAGAAAGAAATAGAGATATGGATTAGCATGTTATACAAAGAGAAAAGAAAGTCAATTTCCCTTACAGATAGCGTTCAGCTAACTGGCGCTCCACATGTGGCTTGATGCGTGCATAATCCTTATCTGCAATTGAGGTGCTACAATGCTGCTGCATGTAGGCGAGCGTAAAGAGCTCGTTCTCATTGAAGGAGCGCAGGCCGGGCACACGCAAGCGCTGTGTGAGCCCCAGCGCCTCGTAAGTGACCACCTGATCGATGCCCGCTCCCTGTATGGCACTGCCCGCATCGATGGCTGTCACAAAGCTGCTCAAGGCACGCGCTGCCGTTCGAGCCGCACTCAACGTGACATGAAAGCTTTTCAATGCCTGCTGCGACATTTGACGCAGTTCATAAGCCAAATGCGGTGGCTGTCCAGCGGCCAGACAACTGACATCCGGCTGGGCATACTGTATCTCGGGCACAGCATCGCTAATATCTGTGCCTTGCGCATTGAACTGAAGCAGAAACACAGGCAAGTTGTTGATCAATGTCTCCAGGATGTCGGTGCCAATGCGAGCAAAGTTTACAGCGCTGCAGAAGAGAGGGAAAAGATCAGAGAGAGGCATCATAAGCAGCAATAAGCAATACTTACACTGGGTAGCGATAGTCGTAGTAGTTGTTGTTGACCAGCACACGTGAGACGAGCAACATGTTTAGTTTATTGGAGTACGCAATGGGCTGCAGATGATCCCTTGTGTACATCTCGGACACAATGCTGCAAACAAAAAGCAATTATCGAACTGCAAACTGGGCAAGTGCACACACACTTTTAATACTCACACATCCAGCATGTCGAGCGTCTTCAGTTTGTCCTCCATACGCGATCGTCTAAATGTCCAAATCGATTCCAGATGCTCGACAAAGTTCAGATTGCTGAGCAACAGTTCATTGTAATAGTTCCTAATGTATTGCGGCTGGTCGAGCACCTCGCCGGGTATGCCAAACTGCAGTCGCATTTCGTTCAGCTTCTTGTGCAGAAACTGGCGTGCCGTTGGCTCCAGCCAGCTGGCTTGTGCCAGCGAATCCTGCAGTTGATTGCGCAAACTGTAGAACATCAATTGCAAAAACTTCTCATTTCCCAGTGTCTTGTTTAATGCATTTGGGTCGCTGCTGATGGCTCGCAAACGATTGACTGCCTCGAATTGCTGCTTGGGCGGCTGCTGCTGCAGTGCATCCACGGCGAATGGCAGCCAATCGCGCACCACTTTGCTGCAGAAGAGCCAGCGCGGATAGCTCGCTGTGCGTCCATAAATGGCATGATCAAAGTTCTCCGCCAGCGTGCGATACTCTTTGGACAGATGCGGCAGCATCTGACGCACCAAGGACCAAACAATAAAGTTGTGTATGGGTCTGTAAAGAGCAGAGTTTAAAGTTGTATTCAGGTCTATTCAAATATCATATAACACTCACTTCTTGTCCGATGTGGAGATCAGCGTGGACAGCTCGTGGAACACTTCGACATTGCGTACGAGCACTTCAGTGTCCTCGCTGATGTGTGTGCTGGGAAAGATTGCCTTCAGCGACTCCAAAATGGGCAGCTGCGAATGGAAGAGTGAGAGAGACGAATTAGTTGGAATTGAGGGAGAGCATAAACTAGCTGCTGCTACTGCTGTGTACATAATCCTTCGGGAAACAATTACTCATCTTTCTGCATTACTTCTGTTCTTGATCGCAAATCAAATATTATAAATTTCTTTTAGGAGAAATGAATTCATTACAGCTGTTCTCAAATTAATCTTAATACAGTCCAAGCCTCACTTAATCTTGTGCTCTATTGCAATCGCATATTTTATTTCAAAGTGACAATCATATTTTTGTAACTTCATTAACATCCTGTATCGTTGCTCTTACATATAATATCTTTTATTATACTTTAGGAAAGTTGAATATCGAAAAGTTGTATCAATCCTATACTTTATATCTGTTTTATAGGGAAACTGGTCTCAAGTCTTTTGCCAGGAAGGAAAATAGGAAAATAGTGGTTTAGCAGTGTTCCTTTCTCTCCAAACTCCTTTTCGTATATCTTCTCTATTGTGCTTTAACCAAACTGCTTTATTATATGACAACTTCGCTCCAATGATTTCCTTATCTGACTCATAATTGTGCTGGCCTTGATCAGAGCACAATCCACTATGCAGTTTATTAGAAACCAGTTGGGAATCGAATTTGGAAATATTTCGCAGAGCAGCAACTAATTGTCAAGTTGCTTGATTGGGAACCCGTTTCGCAGGGATTGAACTGCACTATCTATCCGTCTGTCTGTCAGTCCGGCTGTTGTCTTACCGATGGCGCAATGCTCTTTAGCTCGGCCAAGCGCAACAGCTTGTTCTGACGATCTCCAGCAGCTCCAGTTTTGGCAGCGTCTATGTGATTGAAAATGCGTTGCTCGTAGTGGAAAATGTCATCCGCAAAGAGATTTGCCTCCCGCGCAACCATGCCTAGAATGCAGAGGAAATGTAAATGAAGATTACAATATGTTATTTGAGTCAACTCACCCATGTTGATGGCAAAGTCGCGTAGGAGCTGCTTGTAGCCATTGACGACATCGCTGTCGGCATCGGGACCATAGAAATACTTGTCGGGCAGACCCAATTCACCATCGTCCAGGGTGATGATGTAGTCATAGGGTATAGTATAGCTGTTCTCCACACTGACGCGATAGTACGGAAAAATGCCATACTTGGCATGCAGAGACCTTAGAGCAGTCTTGTAATCCCAATTCTGTAAGCGATTCATGGCCGAAACCGCCTGCCAGTCACCTGCAAAAAATATATAGATAGCACAGAGAAAGAGGAGAATTTAATAATCAATTAATCAAATAGTATCATGCGATAATGCGGTAATCCGGTATGCCGGGGAATGACCCAGACCCAGACGCCGTTCGTTCGATTGTTCGTCAGTTCGTTAATCGCAATATCGGGCGGCGCTAATGAAATTCCCCAGAAGCTGAGAGGCATGAAATTATTGTTGTTTTGGCAAAAACTTATGACAACAGTTGCATACTTGTATCTGTATCTATAAATCTATAAATGTATCTCTAGCCGCGCTTCTGTATCTCCATCTCTATTTGTCTCCCTATCTGCCGATTGATTTTATACCAATTAAAAGCGCTAAAATGTTTGCCTGCATCGTCTTGGAAATTTCGGAGCGACAACCGTATTGCAGTCATAAACAAAGCCAAAAAACCAAAAAAAAAACAAGAAAATGAAAGCCCAAATATTCAAGTTAGACCGCACTGTGTGTGCTCTATGACAATTGAAAAAGAGCTGGGAAATGTCTAGAAATATTATAAAGAAAACTGTAGAATGATGGCAAAAAACATAAATATCAAATATATAAAATTGAAAACAAACTGAGAACAAAACAAATACATAATATGACATTTCATATGCATTTGGAATTCATAAAATGATATGATTAGCTTGCAAGACAGCTATAGTATTTAATAGAATGTTAACAAGAGAATGATCTTACTAATAGTCTTATAAAACGAAACAAAAACTATAAGAATTTGTACACATATGTATATAGAGAAGAGAGGAAATTATAGAAAAAATACATATATGTATTTAGGAAAAGTAACTCTAGCGCAATATCTTAAAAGATTGTTTTAAATGGTTCTACCATAGAATTATAGATGTTCCAGACAGTTCGACAAACCAACCACCTTTTTCTATAATGCACCATTTGTATTTACTTAATCTACCTGCGCCTCTTAGCAGCAAGGCCTTTCAATGTTGCACAAAGATATCGCAGCAATTAAATTGCTGACGAGTGAGTGGGATCGAGTTTTTATGGACTGAACATTAGTGGACAAATTGAAGCACTTTGCACAGCCCTAAAATGAGTCGACTCTTGGGCGGAGTTCAGCGCTTGTTGCGTCTTGGGGTATTCCGAGCAGGAAGATGGAGCCAAGTGGCATCAGGCAGCTGATGGTCGGCATTTTGGATAACCAATGTTGGAGATTGATTGTGTCAGCTGTGTTTGCGACAACAATTAGCGCCTGGCGAATCGAGAAACCCGACAAGAGACATAGAAAATAACAAAAAAAAAAAAACAAAAACTAGCCGTGCTAGCCGGATTTAGTATTTAGTATGTGTGTATGGTGTTATAGTTATATTTTATTTGAACAATTTTAACAATTTATTGCAAATCAATGCGAGCACTTTAATTAACTTCAATTAAAGGCATCTCCTAGCCGGGGCAACTGTATAAAAACTGAACGTTGCCACAAGACGACGCATCAATCCAGTGCAGCAGCTCCAGAGCAAAGCTTCATCTTCATTCACGTTCCCAGCATGAACAAACTTGTGGTAAGTGTGTCTCTTCAACTCTCGAGAGGATTGACTGAGCTGACCATTTGGCATTTGCAGTTTTTGGCCTGCCTTGCAGTTGCAACGGCGCGTCCTGATCTCAGTCGTCAGTCCTATCGCTATGATGTTGGCTCGAACGACAATGTGGTCACCACATCCTACCAGCCCACTGCCTCGGGCACCAGCTACTTCACCAACACTGGTCCCCAAGTTGGCCAACTGACCTACACCAGCAATGTGGGCACCGTTGGCACTGTTGGCACTGTTGGAACTGTTGGCACTGTTGACAATGTAGGCTTTGTGCCCACTTCTCAAGTCTCCAGTGGCTATGACAACTCTAGGGTCACCTATACCTCCAGTGGTAACAGCTATACCACCAGTGGCAGCACTGTTAGCGACATCATTGGACTTAAGGGCATTTTCCCAGGACCCGCCATCAACTACAAGGAGCAGGAGGCATACATTAGCCATTTGGCCAACTTCCAGCCCGCTCAGGTGACCAAGCATTTCTATTTGCATACCGCACCCGAAGATCATGATGAGCAGCAAATTGTGCGCTATGTGAATGTGGGCAGGCCCCAAAAGAACTATCGCGTCGTCTTCATCAACGCACCGGCTTCCACCACCAGCAAGGCCAAGATCATTGCCAATGTGGCGCCCGTTGAGGAGAAGACCGCCGTCTATGTGCTGTCCAAGAAATCGAATGCTCTCGATGTCAGCGCCGAGGTTGTCACACAGCGTCCTGTCAACAACAAGCCCGAGGTCTACTTCATCAAGTACAAGACACCCGAGGAGGCTGCCCATGCCCAGCAGACCATCCAAGGTAGCTGCTGTACATTTGCCTAAACGAACATGTTCTAATATCTCTCTCTATCGCTTAGCCAACTATGATGCTCTTGGCGGCAGCTCTCATACCAGCGATGAGGGCATCGTGCCAACCTCTTCGGTCATCAACAGCCTGGGCGACAATGGCTCCTCTGGTGTGGTCACCACTAGCAACGGTGGCGTTAGCATTGTCGGCACTGGCGGCGTTCCAGTTGTCGAGACTGGCACCATTGGCATCTCAACCGGCGGCATCGATAACGGCAACTTGCAAATCGATACCAGCGGCACCAACACTCAGACCACTCAGATCAGCTCTGGCAATCTGGTGGGCAACAATGTCATCCAGACCACATATCTGCCCTCCAAGCCCATCCGCTCGGTCAAGTACTAAGACACTAAGGAGTGCAGCATGCTTTTGTCCTTTCTACCCAGCACTATACAAACCTGCCACTGCCACACACCACTCGACTATTGCTTCTAATTGAATAATCCAAGCATAGGGATTATTTTTTCTAGAATTTGTTAATGTAACTTTTGCGATATTTTTCTTAATCATTTTTTTTCAACTCTTTTTTTTTTAATAAAATGTAAGCAACTCTTAAGGCATTTCAAAAATATACAGCAAAGTGTTTAAAGCGGGATTGAAAGGCAAACAATTAAATTGATGGACAAAAGGCGTAATACCATATAAATAATCTATTTCTAGCCTAGTCTAGTTGATTAACAAATTGAATGAGAAATGGTTATGAAACGATAGTTGAATGAAAAAGTGATGTCAATCAAGAATGCAGTTGCAAACAAATTGAATGCCAAATTATGATTTAATCGCGTTTAACAAATATTAATGCAGAACTGTGAACTGCAATCGAAGTGGAAATTAATGGACAAATTACTAAGCAATTGAATAACAAATTGAGTGTAGGGCAGTTAAATAATACATAAAGCTTTCAACTGCAGTTTACCAACAAATTGAACGTATAATAATTATTAAAAGCATAACGAAGTAAGATTGAATAGGTGTCATACGATTGCCAGCACAATTGAAAGAATAATTCAGCACTCTTTTGACTAGAAATCTATGTACAAATGTATCAAAAGAAATTTAAATGGAAAGTTTTGATTGGCCGAAACTGTGGTGCCTTGCACAAGCAGATATCTAATTGTTAATTGTGTTTCCCCCCACTGTTTTAGCCCCGACATCGAGCCAACTATTTGGCAAGCTCTTCATAATTGTTGGCGCGACAACAACAATTGAAGCGACCACCAGAAACGTTGGCAAATAAATTAGCGTCTTAAAAAAAGAAACAAGACAGACATATCAAAAGCACAAGAAATAGAAAGACACAAAGAAATCAAATAAAAGAAGCGCGAAGCAAAAGCAAATACAATAACAACATCAAATCGGAGAGCAACAAGACACAGAGAAGAGCTCTCAAGAGCTGCAAGGTCAATTCCAACGCCAATGCAACGCATTAAAATACCAGAAAGTATTAAAACATATATGTAGAGAGAGAAATACATATATGTATATGCATATGTATAGGGCGTATAATTATCTTGTATGCTGCCACGCCTCGTATCCGTAGCCGTATCTTGTCTGACATCTGCATCTGGTATTTCTTTTGGTATTTTTGTGTCAGCTATCTTTTGTTGCCATCTCTTGTACATTGCATCTTTGGCATCTCGTCTCTATCTGCATATTAATGGATTTTGGCGATCTTTGCATAAAAATAATCACACCTACTAAATAAATGATACGATCTCTGTGTGGCGAGTCGAAACGATACCAAAAACATTTGTCCCTCGGTTTTTACTGTCAACGTTCATAAAAACTTCCATAAATTTTCATATTGTGTGTATGGCTTTTGGGGCATGGGGAGGGGGAGGCTTAACATGAAAATTATTGATATGGATATAGATATGCATTTGGATATACGATATGGAATGCCTAATTGATAATTATCGTTTTGTTCGCTTTCAATTTCAATTCAGCAGCGAGCTGCTAATAACTGAATTAGTAGATCGTCTAAACGATCAGCTGTTTCAATCAGCTGTTTTGTTAAACGATCCAACAAAGCGATCCTCACTGCCACTTCCACCAGCAAGTGGAGGAATTATTAATAGACGATTTGATTGAATAATCGAATTGGAGTTTGCTAAATATTGTCGTAAATAAATCATTGAAATAGCAGACCGTTTGTTTAAGGGGTAGCTTGATTGGTAATCAAAAAGATTCCTAACTGCAAATATTAAGCAAAGATCGATCGGAATTATTAAAAGACGATCGTTTGAAATGCATAATTGAATTGGAATTCGGTAAATATGGTAGTAAATAAATCATTTAAGTATTAGATCGAAAAGATTGCAAACTTCGGCATACAAGTACAGTAAATAATGCAACCATTCATTAAAGATCGATCGGAATTATAAATATAGGATATAGGAGTTTGGTAACACAGATGGTTTGTTCAATGAGAAGTTTGACTGGTAATCAAAAAGATTACTTAGTTTAGGCAACATGTTAATCAGTCGTTAATGTAACTATTAATGAAAGATCGCTTCCGAAAAGAATTTCAACTTTAGCATACATGTAAATCAGTATATAAAAAAATAATATTAATTAAAGATCGATTCATTTTTATGTATTAAATAAAGCAGCAACTCAGTTGTAATACGTTCTTCTTAGCTAAGTAAAACAACTAATAGTTTACAAGTGAAAAAATTAAAATTTACATTTATTTATTTATTTAATAAATTCGCTTCATATAAAACTTTATCTAATTTTCAGAGCTGAAATGATTTTATCTTGTTTGTCAATTAAAAGTCAACTTAATAATGTTGTATAATAATTTGGGTAGCAGAAATTAATGAATATAAAAATGTTATAATTTGTTTATGGCTAATTTTGTTTGATAACAAAGCTAATGAAAAATGCAGAATAAAATAGGAAATCTATGTGAAAATTCATATAGTTTTCGTAATTCTAGCAGTCGGTATATTTAAACAAATCAAATTATTGAATAATTAATGCAGCTAAGATGTTTAGATTTCGCAATTTCCCAGGGAATACCAGATCAATCAGCAAGCAAAATGGCAGCATTTAAAGCAGCCAGCGATCAAGCGATGTGAGTTGAGTGAATGAATGAGCTCATAAATCTATACACCCGATGACAGCACCATATGCAAATCTATATCTATATATATTCATAACACATATACTGTCTATGGATACAAAACTGCTTCCACATTTGGCCAAATTATGTTTTATGAGTTTATATGGCGCTCTTTTGTGGCGACCTCCAAGCCCATGTCTCTGTCAGGTGAATGTGTGCATTTGGGTTTGTGCTTCTGCTTCTGCTTGTGTTTGGGGTTTGTGCATTCGCTAAGACAACAAACACAACTGACTCATCAGCTATATTTGTTGCTCTGATTGTTATTGTTAATATTGTTATTGCTATTGTTTCTGTTTCTTTTTCTGTTGATGCTGAGTGGTTTAGGAGGCCACCTTATGAACCCATTGTGATTGTCATGGGAAATACAAATCGCACAATTTACAATCATCATAATCATATTTGGTGTCGCCAGTCAGGAACTACATTTCTGCATAATCTACTAATCTACAAATTGGTGACTATGGCTCGAAACCCTGAAGTTATATAATATTTGCTTCGATTTCTAATTTGGACTTGCACCCATTAAAGTAATTTCACTATTAGCTTCTTGTAATAGAACAAATGTCTTTTTATTTGCACTCTAAACTTAATAATTTGATATCAAGTAATTGTACTTGCAAATTTCAATTCACATTTTTAAACTTAGATATCATTGAATATAAAAAAGATATCATTTCACTAAATAAGAATTATTACACAATTATTAAATTAAATGTTTCCACTAAACAAGTGTAAGTTAGGTTAATTATTATCAAATTTTTTAAAATATATAATATATATTATGCTATTTTCAATTGATATTTAATTTTGTTTAATTTCAAATATTGTGAAATAATTTTCTAGCTATGCTTGCAATAATTTAGTTATAGATTAAATAAAAGGATTCTAATTGGAATCACAGTTTGTCACAATTTGTTGTCGTATTTAAATAAGCAGATTTATTTGCTGGATCAGATTTCAATATAAGCACCTACTGTCTTCTGGTGTTGTCCATGTTATAGTTTGAGATTCGTATTCAATCAGATCTTGTCATTCATATGGCAGCTGTATGAAATCATCTTTTAACTGTTTGTAAATTTGCAAGTTAATCGATCAAGTCGAACAGTTTTTGATCAAATTTAATCAAAAGGCAGCAGAAGCCAAGAAAAACCCAAAACAAACTAGTTTGCTCAACTGGAGGCCTAAAGGTGCCGTTTAATTGGATGCATAGCGAGCCGTCAACAAGCCTACAAATGTTGCCAATATTTAATTTGTTGCTGTTGTTATTTGTTGAGTATATTAGAGAGTATTATATGCTATATGTATGATAAATATACATATATGTATATATGTATATGCACACTAGATGTGCTCGATGAATATCCAAGTATTTATAATGCTTAGTTTCTGAGGCCGCAGCAACAGTCAAGTTCAATGCCAAAGCTGCCAAAAAGAAGCGACTCGAGTGGATGGCAACAACTAAGCAATGGGTTGGGTGTTGGGCAGGGGGAGGCGGTGGGGTTGTCGGAGTGTCGAGGGGAGTGTGCGGCTTTTGTTCAAATGTAAACCATGGCTAAGCAGGCAGTTTAAGAATCAGCCACGCCCCAAACTCAAACTGAGGCTGACTTGAAGATTGAAAAGCAAAGCAGTCCATCAGTTGACGCATCTGCGAGATACATTTGTGCATTGGGCGATTTGAATAAATTTTAGGTCACATTAAGCGATTCGAACTCGCGCGCCTATGAATCTCAAATGTGTTGATTCATGAATGTTGAATCTTGAAAGTTGAATGCAAAGCCCAAAGAAGAGAAGAGCACAGCTCTGCTTAGCTCAACTTAACTCAACTGAGTTCAGTTTTGCTCGATTTTGGCGATTTACATAAATTACAACAACAAATCAAGCGACAACAGCGACGTCGACGTCAACAGCGCGCTGGCCGCAACGAGGGAAACATCTCGCATATAAGTCAAGTGGAGCGACAAGAAATGCAACCATTACCCCAAAGCGTTCCAATCCAACTCAAACACACCGATCACCACACCGACCAACTCGTAAAGAAACGCGACGCGCTCGTTCCTCATACAGCACACAGGACTCATTTCACAAGGATAATTCGTGCCGTGCCGTTAAACATGCAGTGCCCAACAACAACTCAACAAGTATTGCTCGTTGTAGCCGCTTTGCTGGCCGTGATCCAGGCTCGTCCCCAATACGGCTATGAGCAGCCCCAGGCCAGCGATTTGCTTGTGGGCGGCGTCGGTCTTGGCCCCCAGCCCATTGGCCAGTTCCTGGGTGGTGGCCAATTGCCGTCCCCATCATCGCATCGCGGCGGTGACAAATATCTGCCACCAGCCAGCACCACACAGGCGCCCATTATCAATAAGAAATTCTACTTGGTATCCGCACCCGAGGATCACAGCAACGATGGCAAGGTGAAGCATCTGGTGCTGGGCAGGCCGCAGAAGAACTATCGCGTTGTGTTCATCAAGGCGCCAGCTGGCGATAATGCCAATGTCAAGTACTCGGCTGAGTTTGCGCCACAGGAGGAGAAGACTGTCATCTATGTGCTGAGCAAGAAGGATAACGATGTGGATGCTGGAGATATTGCCACACCAGCTCCCACACAGCCCAGCAAGCCGGAGGTGTTCTTCATCAAGTACAAGACCGACGATGAGGCGAATCAGGCACAGAAAGAGATCCAGGGGCAATACGATAAGCTCGGCGGCACCAACGAATTCCAGGAGGATAACAATGCACCCATCACCTCGGTCATTGGCAGCCTCGATGGCCTCAATCCCGATGGCAGCTACAACTACCGTCAGATCAATCGTCCTGGCAATGGCAATGGCCATGGTCATCCCAGTGCTCAGTATCTGCCCAGTGGACTGAAGCATTAAGTGACTCAATGGATACCCCACTGCCCCCCCACTCCCACGCCACCCCTACTTCATCCACACCCCTCCCCCACAGTCCCTCTCCTTATCGACTTCGTTGTGTTGTTTAGTTTTAAGCATCGATATACATACTATTTTTTTTTTTCAATTTTTTGTTTTTGTTCGTTAATAATAAAAAATAAACTGTATATTTAAAAAGTACGCAACGTCTTCTTCTCTTCTCCTCTTGCGTTTAAGCTATAAGGTCGCGTAGTTTCCGCGCCATAAAATGCCATTTAAAAAATTAATAAAAATGCCATAAATAAATTGAAATGTTGCTCAAATCAAGCAAAAACCCAATAAAGAAGAGCAAGCGAGTCGAGTAAAGAAAAAAAAGACCATCCAAAATGCATAGCGCACGATACCAATACCAGACGCAAGATGCCCAAATATCCAAATACCCAAATACCAAATACCGATACCGAAATTCAAATCAATTCAAATGTGTCCAAAAATTCAAAAATTCGACACTCAACAAAGCGCCCGGCGCCTGAAATAGCTCAAAATTAGCTTAAATGAAGTGAGAAATCAAAATAAGCTCATCAAATTTAATTATAATTGAATCAAACAGCGCATCTTTTCTTCAGCCGATCGTTAAACTGACGCTGCATGACAAAATATGAACTAAAGAGAGACGACACGACTCAGAAGCAGTCAAAAAGGAAGAGCAGCAATGACAAAAAAACATTAACTAAAGAAGAGATACATTAAGTAATATATTTATTGAGCTGATTTGGGAAATGCAATATAATAATTAGGCACAGAAGAGTACAGTATTTCAAACTAAGAAGTAGAAAATAGAAAGAAAGCAGGATAATTATGATTGACAATTTAATGTTTAAATAAAAATGAAAATAATAAAATGTATTGGCAATAATTAAAAAAAAAAAGAAAGCATTAAAAATAAAAACCAAATACCAAATACATATAGTACAGATTGTAATTTCACAGACTTGAAGAACAAGCCTGCAGTTCTTTTACTATAAACAAATGGCCATTTATTTAAATGCATAATCATCTATAATTAACTTGTTTAACGACCAATTGAAGTCAGTTAAAAATGTAAATTCTGAAATCGAAATCGAAATCGAAATCGAAATTAAGCCCAACAAACAACAACCTTCGCCTTCGCCTTTGCAGTGTTGCAGAAGTGTGGCGCTTTGTAGACCAGTGTAAACATCTTCATAGGGCAAGCGATGGAAGCAATTTTTCTTAATAAAAATGAACATAAATCAAATTAGTTGTGTACCATTTTGCCAAATGCGACATGCAAGTGTGGGAATTACGCGTCAATTTATGTTAATCGATGCGCATCGAGACCTAAATCCAAATTCAAATCCAAATCGATGTCAAGCTGTTGATTCTCAAAAATGGTATCGCTGCTTTTGCTTGATATTTTAATTGTCTGCGACTTGTTGACAACGAGGCAGCGATGCCAAACGAATTAATCTACTAATCAGCAACGAGGCTGCGCAACCCAACGCAACTTATTCAAAATTTGGGCAAAATGCAGACACAAAGACTCTCTCTGTGTGTGTGAATTGAGCAGTTCCAAAAGCTCCGATTAGATCAGAGTCAGAGCTAAGCGCAACTCATTAGTCAAAAACGTGCGAGGGCGTTGAATGATGCCGCACAAGCTGCACAAGACTGAAGACAGAAGACTGAAGACTGAAGACAATGGGGACCCATAGATGTGGAAGGCGATAAATGATAAATGAGCCTACTAAAATGAGCCAAAACCCATAACGAGATCTAATTAACAAATGCAGTGAAAATGCAGGCGATAGTTTCTCGATAGTTATCTCAATATAAATCAAAATTAACTAAATAGATAAGCCAGCTAAAATTCTGAATTATTGGTTATTTGATTATTATAGCTATTATATAACCTCATCGAAAGTTCTAGCAAAAGAAGCTGCCTCAAATGCGCCACTCGATAAATTGGCGATAGTTTGACAATAGTTCTTTGACATAAATTATAAAAAAGCTTTAACAATTGCTGTTCTTCAAATGTAAATCAAAATTCACTAATTAGATTAACCAGCAAAAATTATACAAAAAAACAAGTAAGAAAGCTACTGTCGAGTTTGCTGGACTGTGAGATACCCGCCACCCATATTTACCATCAAAATATTATATTTTTCAAAAATATACTGAAAAAATACTAAAAAAAATATACTAAAAAATACCAAAATAATATATCAAAATTTTCTTTCTTCGAAATTAATAACTTGGCGGCACTTTAATTGGTTTATTGAACACCATAATTATGTCACGGAGTGTCATAGCAACTAACTATGTCACGGAGTGTCATAGCAACTAACTAGGTGCAGCTGCACGTGATAAAGCCTTATAAAAGTAATTTCTTAATAAGTTCTGTTTTTTATCCGATTGTAACCAAATTTTTACGCTGATCAAGAATATATATACATTATGGGGTCGGAGACGCTTCCTTCTGCCTGTTACATACATTTTCGCTCGGCACAAAGTTATAATACCCTTCTACCCTTTGGGTAGGCGGATATAATAAATGATTAAAGGCAGAGGCAAAAGATGATTAGATTATTATAAAACTTAATGAAAACCAATTTGTAACAATTGCTCAACAAAAGTTCTAACAAAAACTGCCTCAAATGCGCCACTCGATAAATTGACGACAGTTTCCCGCCTTCAACAAATGCTGCCACTTTTTGGCGATAGTTTATCAATAGTTGAATACGAAAGAAAAGTGGCTCGTTTTGATTACAACATACAAGTTTATCTCAAGATCGAGCGGTAAAGCCGCTGTTGTAACAGTGTTGTTTTGTTTCCGTTCGTGTGGTCATCATCACATTAAACGCGCAATTAATTTTTGGTGCAAGTTCGTTGCCCAAGTCTTTTGTTTTTCCCATACTAATTGGGCCAGCGAAAATGTGTGCCAAAAATATGTTTGCTGTTCTCGCCCAAAAGTTTGCATATAAAAATGACACAGCGCCCACCAGGTCACATCATACACAATCTGTGGCAGCCACAAGCAGCATGTTGAACCCAATCGCCGTCGTTGTTGCCGTTGTCGCGCTATTCGCTTCCCTTGGCGAGAGTCAGCCACAGTTCGGTTCGCCGTCGCGCTATTATCTGCCACCGGTGGCAGGCGGTTCACCAGAAAGTGCAGCAGAAACTGCAGCGCCCCTCATCACCAAGCAGTTCTACAGTGTGTCGGCGGCAGAGGATGCACAGGACGTGCAACCGCGCACCAAGCATCTGGTAATTGGTCGTGCCACACGCAACTATCGTGTCATCTTCATACGTGCGCCGAGCGCACAAAGCGATGCTGTCAAATACACAGCAGAGTTGGCACCGCAAGAGGAACGCACTGTGATCTATGTGCTGAGTCGCAAGCAACAGGAGCTGGAGGCACAGGACATACAGCCAGCGAAGCAACAGGAGACGGCTGCCAAGCCCGAGATCTTTTTCATACGCTACAAGACAAACGAGGAGGCAGCTGCCGCCCAGCGTGAGATACAAACGCAATACGATGGCCTGGGCGGCAACACCGAGCATGCTGCCCCCTTTGTGGCGCCCGTACAGTCGGTGGTGGGTGCCTTGGATGCTGCTGCTCCAGTTGCGCCGCCAGCCGAGGGTTACGATTACCAGCGACCAATGGCACGCCTTTTTTAATGCGCAACATGCTGCTGGCTGCTGGCTGATTGGCGAATGCCGATTGCCGATTGGGTGGTGTCGATTTAACGATCGACCCACGCGCACCTCAAACTATCTAATTAACATTGCCGGGTAGCAGCATTTGCATAAGGCTGATAAGCGTTAAAGCACAAGAAAACAATATAGATAACGCAAATAGATAAAAACGCGCACAACAAACATAATATGGCATTAAACAAAACAAAAGCCCCCAGCATCCAGCAATCATCGTCCACAGCATCCACAACAGCAACAACAGCAACATCAAGAGTAACAACAATATCGTCATAAAAGATAGCGAACGCGTAAATAAAAAAGTTCGTCGCGCAGTCACAAAAAAGTGTTTCTTTTTTATTCCTCATCATCAATTTTTTCTTCTTTTTTTTTTGTGTGTTTTTTGCATAGTTTTTGCAAACTTTTGTGTTTTATGTATTTTATTTCAATTTTTATTATTATTTAACAAATCTTGTTGCTCTTTTTTTTTTTTTTTGCCTTTTTTTGCAAAGTGCTTTGACCCTGTGCCAAACGAGAGTCGGATTAGCCGACAAAGCCAGCGTTGCGAGCATATGGACAATCAAGAGAGCAAAGGATCTTACAAGGTTTGCATTGAAGTAACAAAATATCTCAATAATAGCAAGCATAGCAAAACGAAATCATTTAGACCATAAAATCAAGACATTACATTTACAAAAATAACCTCAAGTTAATGCCTAATTATTTAAGAGAATAAATACTTGCATATATTTGTTTTCTAACTAAGCCTAAATTATCATATAATTTCGAGATGAGCCCTACTAGTTTTATAAATATCCAATGCATAAATATTTGTTAACATTTAATTGTTATGTTTCAAATTATGTTTTTTTTTTGTTTGTAAAAATAAATTACTATTTTTGTTACTACATAAAACTACCACATTTTTATTTATCCTGCAAGAGCATGAACTGCACAATGTGCTCAAGATATACCTAAAATATCATCAGATTTACTTAGTTAAGTCCCCTTAAATTCTCGACATGTTTTCTATAGCAAATAATGTGCCAAACAAGTCGAAAATAGTTGACTTCTTGGTTTTAAAAAAATGTTAGCAATTTAATTTTTAGGGGCTTTGCACTTCGTCTTGCGACTTGATACTTGCGAAAATTAGTTTTAGTTTAATTTACATAAATTTTGCAAATAGTTAAAACAAAGAAAGAAGAAGATTGGCAACAAAAAAAAAAAACTATAAGATGGCAATGCATCTTGTTTTGCTGTTGCTGTTGCTGATGCTGTATTTTGGCTTCTTCACAAGCACAGCACAGCACAGCTCGTGTAGATTTATTTGCATTTGCATTTAATTAATGGGATTTGGCAGCATCGACCATATCTGGACATATCAACTGGGCGACCTTTTTGTGATTGGCAGCCAAACCACACAACTTGGCAGCTATTAATCTTCAAAATAAGCGAAAAAAAAACAAAAGCAAACATCAAATAGACAAAGCCAATAACGAAAGAGGAAAAGTTATGCAAGCGTCAATACAAGGCCAGCAAATATGCAATAAAGTTTGTGTTCTAAGTCATTCGTATGCACTTGACCCAGA
The DNA here is from genome assembly GCA_018150935.1 of Drosophila pruinosa. NCBI lineage: Eukaryota > Metazoa > Arthropoda > Insecta > Diptera > Drosophilidae > Drosophila > Drosophila pruinosa. The sequence goes on along the minus strand of JAECWR010000194.1, from coordinate 14,274,046 downwards.
AGTTCCAGCAAGCGATTTGCTACGATTTGAGCGTGTATTTAAATTACTGACTCAACACAATACGAGTATGTTATGAACTGACCACAAAATTACTTGCAACTTTTGAAGAGCATTATTAGTATTGGGCTTCCATCTTCAATCGGCTTATTTCAAGGTGCGCATAAATCATAACATTTTCGGCCATATAAAATGTGGTCTTAAGAGGCCCGAATTGATACTGAACCTTAACCTGACTGAACCTGTACCTGGCTACCTACAGCACGCATTGAACACCACCGACAAAGCTCGCCCCAAAGCGCATTCAAATGATGCCAATTATAATGAAATTTTTCAAATATACACAATATATATAAATAAATACAAATACAAAATAAATATTAAGAAAACGCCATGGAATTTTTGCTTTTAGCCGCTATCTAAAAATACAAATGACACAACATAATCGAGTCATCTTTTTGTTTAAGATGCGTGCCGCCGAATCAAATGGAAAAAATGCCTTAATTTATAGACAGCCAATATAATCGGACAGAGCCTATGAGGCGACTCACAGACTGTTGCCACCTGCCGAATTGGGCAAGACTCTACTTATTTCTGTGGCAACTGATCTAGCTTTTATTTTATATTATAAAAAATATCAAATATCTGTTAAGATGCAGAATATTCATTCAAATATTCGGAACAATGAGCCAAGAAATGAATTGCAGCAATTAATTTATTAAATAAAATAAATATATCCACTAATTTTATAGCACATCGAAAATTATTTATAAATAAAAAAGCCTACTCCAATTAAAATTCTTTCGCTTTTTGTGCGCACTTTTTACCACGACAATATCAAGCAATTTTAAGCAAAAAACCACAAGTCAAATTGCATACTTCCAACTAGCGTTTTTTCTAGATGGCAACATAACGATATGTTGTCTGCGTCAACAAAAGCGTTGCCATTTAAAGTTTTTGGCGCCTACAGGCAACAAGCAAACAGCAATCCCAGGAAAGCATTAGTTAAACTCTCGTTTTGTTGGCTTACACACAAAATTAAATAATGACAAAAGCATACGTCAAACAAAAATCCCATTGCGGAAGCATTATGCGTATAATCTTCAAGAAATAATCACAGGAGACTGGGGGGGAAAAAGGCAGCAAATCGTAAAAGTTGATAGCGAGACAGCAGACAAATTGGTTTCATTAATAAAAATCTATTAGAAGACAAAAAACAACCAGAATAAGCATTAGTGAAAAGATTAGAAAGAGAGTTGCCAAGGAAGAGAGAATTGTTTTGTTGCTTAAAGAGTGGAAAGATTGAAATGAAGAGAAAGAAATAGAGCCGTGTTTTTGCACCAAACAATTAAATAGTTTATAAAACGATAATTGCAGAATTAATTAAAAAAAATAATGATATAATCTAATTATTTGATTTCCAATATGGAATAAATGTTTTTTTTTTTATATTTGGAACACTTAACATTTATGTAGATAAACATAAAGAATAATAATATATAATAAATTCCAAATCAATTTTGAGGCATTTAAAATCTGGCAATTGTTCTACTTTTCGATACCTTGAAAATTTCTTATTTTTATTTGTATAACATTTTGATTTGTTGATCATTAGTTTAACATTCGAATTTCAAGAATATTTTCAATAAGCTTAAAAATTACTTTATTAAACTAAAATACATTATTCAACAAGTAAGAAAGCTACTATCGAGTTTGCTGGACTGTGAGATACCCGCCACCCAATTTCTCCATTAAAATATTGTATTTTTCAAAAATATACTGAAATATACTAAAAAATACCAAAATAATATATCAAAATTTTCTTTCTTCGAAATTATTAACTTGGCGCCACTTTAGTTGGTTTATTGAACACCATAATTATGTCACGGAGTGTCATAGCAACTAACTATGTCACGGAGTGTCATAGCAACTAACTAGATGCAGCTGCATTTGATAACGCCTTATAAGAGTAATTTCTTAATAACTTCTGTTTTTTATCCGATTGTCACCAATTTTTCAGAGATCATTAAGATGGTGATAAGTATTGTGCGCACTAAAATTGAACGTTCTAGGTTTAAAACGACGCTTGCAATTTAGTCTATCTTCAATACTCTCTGAGATCTAGGTGTTCATACGGACAGACAGACGGACATGGCTATATCGTCTCGGCTGTTGACGCTGATCAAGAATATATATATACTTTACGGGGTCGGAGACGCTTCCTTCTGCCTGTTACATACATTTTCGGTCGGCACAAAGCTATAATACCCTTCTACCCTTTGGGTAGGCGGGTATAAATATTGCTGACCAATTTATTATTAACTCACAAACATTTCATATCCCCAATGCTAACCTAAATAGTGATTTGAAATGCTGGAATAAATATTGAGAAATTCTTTTTAGATTTTAAACAATTCTTCATAGTTTAAACCAATTTATATTTAAATATGATGAACTTAGCACTGCCGTGCAAAGTAAATAAAATATGCGATTTCATAGATTTTCATCAGAGAATAAAATCGCCTTAAATGGCGCTTGACAAATGTGATTCTTTTGTTGCATTACTTAATGGAATAGCCACAGCTTAAGTGCGAGAATAAGAGTTCAGTGTGTAGACAAATTAATTGGTCAATCGATCATTTTGGAGGGCTCAAGGTATCTGGTATCTGGTATCTGGTATCTGGTATCTGCATTTGGCTGCAAAAATTCAAATGAGCCGGAGAAGCAAACAAAAAAAAGCAGAAAATATGAAGACGAGCGCGAAATGAAATCATAAATTGCAACGGAAACTAATCGATAGATATTGAATGAATGCTGCTGCTGATTTGCCGATAGACGGACAGCGGCGGCATGCGATGTCAATGATCGTTGATCAGTGAAGACTTGCAAAGTGATCACTTGAAGCCAATGATTTATGGCCAACAGCAATCAAACAACAGGTCACATTAAAAGGAAATCCAAACAAGCGAACGAGGAGAACGCGAGCGAGCGAGATAGCAAGGCAGCGAGTCGGCGAGTGAATGCGAGACGAAGATAGAATGTGAATCGAGTCAAATGTCAGAGGTTCGCATAGTCAAATAATTGAGCAATTAATTAAACACGACATTATAGAAGAGAAAAAAAGCACCACACCAACAACAACAACAACAACATAAATATGAATATATAGTTAGATATTGAATATTGATTGAATATTTGTGTGAGGATGGCGATCGCATCGCTCTGGGGCCTAAATATCCGACTATAAAAGCGCAAACACCAGCGAGGAGGAGCAACAGTTCAACGGCAACTGAAACCCAACCAACTCCAAGTTCCCAATCCAATATGCGTCTCTTTGTGGTAAGCATAATCCAAAGGATATCCACAGCTTGCACGGACTACCAGCTAACTATCATCAATCCAACTCCATCTCCATCTCAATCTCTCAGACTCTGTGCTCACTCCTTGTCTTGGCCCAAGCCAAGCCCCAGGGTTACAACTATGGCAGCGGCGTCTCTGGCACTTTGACTGGCGGCAGCTCCGGCTCCTTTGTTGGTGCCCCCAGCAATGCCCAGGCCGTGGCCACCTATGGCCCCTTGGGCGCCTTCCAGGGCGCCAGCGTTGGCTCGCTGCTGAGCAGCTCCAGCTCGGGACATGGACACAATCAGGGTGTGGGCAGCACATACCATCAAGGAGGTGGTGGCAGCACCTACTCCCAGGGCAGCAGCCAGGGTGGCAGCTACAGCAGCGGACACGGCGTCTCCAGCGGCTTTGGCAGCTCGCCCAGCTACAGCAGCGGCTCCTCGAGCGGCTTTGGCAACTCTGGCAGCGGCTTTGCTGGCTTCGGTCCCTCGCCCAACATTGGCTTTGGCGCCCTTTCCGGCTATCAGGCGCCCAGCTACCAGCAGCAGCAACAGGAGGAGCAGCGCGCCGCCTTCGAGTCGGCCATCATCCACAAGCAGTTCTTCACAGTCGCCGCACCCGATGAGCATGAGAATCTGGAGCGTGTCAAGCATCTGGTGATTGGACGCCCCCAGAAGAACTATCGTGTGGTCTTCATCAAGGCGCCATCGTCGAGCAGCGCCAATGTCAAGCTGTCGGCCGAGTATGCGCCCAAGGAGGAGAAGACTGTCATCTATGTGCTCAGCAAGAAGGACTCTTCGCTGGAGGTCAACGATATTGCCACGCCGGCACCAACCATTCCCAGCAAGCCCGAGGTCTTCTTCATCAAGTACAAGACCGATGCGGAGGCTAGCCATGCCCAGCAACAGATCCAGGGTGAGTATCGAATGCTCAAAAGAATCGAAACAAATTCGCATATAACCAATAAATATTTACAGCCGAATACGATCGCATCGAGGGCACCTCGGAGCACACCGATGGTGGCGTTGCACCTGCCCAGTCTGTGGTTGGCATTCTGGATGCTGGTCGCGGCGGCAGCAGCAGCGCCAGCACTGGCAGTGGCTTCGTCAGCAGCGCCAGCACTGGCAGTGGCATCATCAGCAGCGGTGGCAGCATTGGCGGTGGCAGCATTGGAGTTGGCAGCATTGGAGGAGGCAGCATTGGAGGAGGCAGCAGCCACAGCATTGGCAGCCACAGCACTGGCGGCCACAGCTCTGGCGGCCACAGCTCTGGCAGCCACCTCATCAGCAGCTCCGGCGGCGGCCACAGCACGGCTCAGAGTGCCACCTATCTGCCACCTAGCAAGTAAAAGGCAGCACTCCACAGCAGCCCACAACCTTCTTTTTCCAACATCCCTTTTTTTTTGTGCTCCTAATTAAAATTGCTCCCCAAATAAAATGACTAAAAATCGAATACATAACAATTGTGTGATTGAAGCAGCTGCAAGTGGCACAGAATTACAAATGGATAACTATGGAACAACATTTCAACTTGGCGCACTGAAAACTAACACTTTAAGAAGCCTCAATATATTAAAACATATTTTAAGCAGTTGCTTACTTAAAGAAGAGCAGAGTCTGACCAAGACAAATGATATCGAATTGAATTGCATTCTTCAGTTTGTCGCGCAACAAAGTTGTGAATAAGTTGGAAAAAATGCTAATACATTTAATAGTTAACATAGAAAACTGCTTAGCAATATTGTAAAATATAGCAGACACAAGCCGAAGTAAATTACAATTGCTGTAAGAGCATACAAAGTACTTAGCTATTGGAGCTCTAGCTCCAAATCTAAATCACAAATTTACAGCATTTCTATTAACTAAGCAAATTATAAAGGGTGAATTGAAATGTATTGATTTCCTCATCAATCCCTTTAGTTATAATGCGCTTCTTCCAATATTGTTTTATGTAACACGATCTCACATGAATTCCTCCTTTCGTCCAGGACTTACCCACAGATTTAATGGCCTGCCGCAGTAACAAATCCGATTGGCTCTTGTCGAGCGCATCGATGTCGCGGCAATTGCGATACAGACTGCTAATGGTGGACTCCACCGGAAAGGATCCCTCGCCGGAATTGGGCAGCATGGAGATGAAGCGATTCAGTTCGTTGAGTTCTGCAAGCGAAACAAAGGCCAAATTAGAGCAGGAATTCAAACGTATTGAGCAATTAGTGCTTACCCTGATACTCATTGTAAGTCTTGTAGTTCCATTCGCCGCGTTTAATCACAAAGTAATCGCCCTCGGCATATTCACGAGCAAACTTGCCGCATGCCCAGTCGTAGGTCTCCTTGCAAGGACTCTTCGATGTGTTGGCCCAGAGCAGCAGCTGGCGACTGCTCTCGACGCACTCGCGTTCCAGGCAAAGCGGCGCACGCATATAGAAGGGCACCTCGGGCCAGAAGGCCACCAGCATGATGATGATCACCAGCAGCAGGGCGCACAGACAGGCGGTGGCCACATAGAGAATGCGCCGTTTACGCGATAGACTCATCAGTGCATCGAAGGAGCGACGTCCTGGAAGCAGCAAGGCTATAGCATCAAGTGAGACACGCCATGAAAAGATGGGATGACAATGAAGAGTGAGCATGATGCTTGACAATGATAATGATAATGGCAATATGTGTATATAGTTTAATCTAGAATAGTGCGGATTACCGAGACATGAAATTATTAAAGAAATTACAAATTGTATTCAATGTGTATAAAATACTTTAATATGTTTTCAAGCATATCCTAATCAATTTTATATGCTTTTGGTTTTCCAAATATTGCTTTATAAAAAGCATTTGCTGAATCTTATCCAAAACTTTTTCATAAATTCCCCAAGCCCATCTTTGAGTGTTAAAACTATTGAGTATCGAATTGAAAACAATTCCCCTGCCAAATGTCTTGAAAAACATTTCCATAAACACTAAAGATTTATCAAACACATATTTCATTTCATTATACTACGTTTCAGTTATCCCGATCTGTCGATAACGGGATTACACTGTATCGTATAATGAATGCACATTATTTATGGTTATTGAAAGTGCAAATGGAAAATGGAAGTTGTTATCGTTAATCCCTTGAGTTGAACGATCATTGAACTCCACTCAATCGATCATCGCATAATGTTGCTAAGGTTATCTATCTCCCTCTCTCTCTCTCTCTCTCTCTCTCTCTCTCTCTCTCTCTTTCTCTTGTTTACCTCTCAGTCCATTTGCGGAGGCGTGCGTCGAGTTCGGCGTGTTTGCGGTGGGCGTAACCCCGCCCACAGCCCGAGCCTCACTTAGCGCCTCCTTGCGGGCCGCCTCCAACTCCTTGGGCGTCAGGCCGGCATCATCGATGTGCAGCTTCTGCTGATTTGTGGTCAACGGTGCCGTCTCGCTGCCCTCGATCTGTTGCTTGCTATTGGCATGGCCAATCCGTTCATCATCCTGAGCACCCGTATGCAGTTTGTAGCTGCGATCGTCCACCTCATCGATGGCACAGATTGTCGGCTTATATTTGCCCTGATTCAGGGCCATGCTGTCTCTGTGAATCTCGGCTGAGATCCCCAACTGCGATGGCTGTGACAAGTGTGTGCTCTTGGCGCTAATTTGGGCGCATTTTAAGACAAGAAACTGAAACTGAAAGAAGAGGCAAGTTAATAAATCATTGCAATCACAGTGGCCAATTAATGAAATGCCCGAGTCAGAATATATGGCAATTGATACTCATGAGTATTTGTCGTTTTCCCAGACGTCGCCGGCTGCTATCAGCCCAATGGCCCAATGGGAAGGGGAAGCTTAACGTAACGCTTGATTATCACTAAAGATTACCTTGAGACATGATATAGTACAAGTCGGACACACACACACAGCACTTGCGCAATGATATATGGAGCATCACAGATAAGTTGAAATCGTGCTGAGATAACGCAGCCCAACGATAGCTATAAAGATCTACGCTATTTATATAGCTATAGTTACACACACACACACACACGCACACATAGCTGTCAACATTTGACTTCTTTTCAATTTTAAATTGACAACAATTGCTGCCAATTTGCGAAGCCAACTCAGACGAGATTCTCCAACTGCAATTTATATATAGCGAATGTTGCAAATGTGCATAAATTTTAATTGACAAAATTAGGCAAAGATAAACCTAAAGTGCCAAGTAATTAAAAGTGCAAGCAACTTCATGTTCTCAAGTTTATTACAACTGCATCATTATCTAGCGATTGACTGCTTGATTGATTGATGGCAAGCGCCTTTGCGAGCAACATTAATTAATTTTATCTGCCATTTCAAATGTCTCCTAATTAGAGGCAACCACTTTGAGCTTCTTAAGCTGCCTTTCATTTACAATGTTGCAGTCATTTTATGGCCATCTTCCCATGTCTAACTGTGCAATAGTTGGAAAATGTAAAAGCAAGTCGGGGGATTATTTTAAGTACTTGGAAAATGGCAAGCTAATAAAAGTTCATCCAAAGTGCCAAAAAACGAACCATTCGTTGAAGAATGCTACAATCTTGTACAACAATTTGGTATTAAAATTTGCAACTATCTCAAATATTAGCAGCTTATAAGACATGTCTATGGTAAATTGGTTTAATTAAATCATTTAGAGCACTCGAGTTGACTACAACCCGTATATATAATATTTTAAATAAATAATTTAAATAAATTATATATTATTATAAGACTTGCAATTGTATTGCTTTGCTTTAATTTCATTTAACTCAATCGGCTTAGCTAATGTTAAATAAACAAATAATATATTTAAAACCTCTCAATATGTAAATTAATGTAGTTTCCTGACAATGCCATAGACTGTTGCACCTGTGGCGTGTAAATTTAGACTGCCATATGACCCATGACTGTATGATTTTAGAACTGTCGCTGACTTGGATGATTTATCGTGGCCTTTAAGAACGTTAAAAGCCTTTGGGATTATGATATGCCCTGGTCAGTGGCGAGAGATTACAAGCTGTCCCTGGACAACGAAGCTAATGAAAGTAAGGCAGGTAAAGCAGGTGAGTAAATGGTTAGCCGAGAAGAACGCATGAAACGCTTGCTATCTTATCGGCATAGCGATTATGCCTTATTCACGTCCACTTTTTAGTCATTGGCACTAAGCAATAAAGAATGCCTCGTATCTTCAGCTGTGTAGCAATTTGAGATAACTTTTTGTTTTTGGGCCAACCAAATAAATGAATAAATTGCTTAAGGCGTGCAACAACAATGTATGACTCTAGCAGTTTTTTTGCTTATAACGCCCATTGTATTTATTTAATTAAAAATATTGCATGCGTAATAATTTTCAGCATTTCCTTTTGTAAAAAAAAAACACAAATGTCTATCTCTCTCGCACTCGCGATCCAAGGGCCACCTCAAGACGTAAGACACTTGAGCAATAATCAGATAACTCAGTTTCGAGTCAAAAGTCTAAAGTAAATATGCATATCAAATAGCGCACACACACACACACACACACACATGCATATATACGCACACAGTCATTTTGGATGTGAGATCATTGTCTGTTTGTTTTCTCTTTCTCAACTGTCAACTGTCACTCTCTCTCTCAGTCTCAGTGAGAAATGCAACATTCATGCTGCCTGCTACGAAACGCAGCTCTTGCCAAAGCTGCTTGCTAGCAAACTCTTTCAATATATGCATTCGACTTGATTAGCGTATTCGCAATAAATAATTGTTGCTAATTCAATTATTGTGTCAGTTCACAAATGTACTATTCTTTAAATAAATACTTTTTTTCTTTTTACTATTCTCACTCTCATAGCACAAATACACACACACACACGCATACATATGTGCATTCAAAATACTTTGACGGCTTTTCGTCAGTTCGCTGACCCACAAATACTCAGTGCTATGAAACTGGAGCCGTCGCAATGACAGTGCAAAGTTGTCTGCTACAAAACGCTGAATAAATCATCTCTTGTTACGATTCTCTCGCCTTACAAAATACTTAACAACTTGTTATTATTCATTTGAAACGCTGCAAAATTTCCGCAATTTTGCCATTGGTTGTCAAAGCGAAATCGATCAAAAAACATAAAGTGTATATATAAATGTAAAAAATAAAATATGGAAAAAAAGAAGAAAATGCAAATGTCTGATGATTTTTAATAGGTCGCAACGATGACGATGACGCCGAAGTCGTTCATCAAAGCCTTTGTGCCGCGGCGGCACTTTTATAAATGAGCACACACGCACAACAAATACACACACACACACACACACACACAGAGACAACCACATATGTACATGTGTTTATGAGGAAATAGAGAAGAAGCCGGTGCATTATTGTTTATGGCTTGAATGATAAAGTGACCAAAAAGCATTTCATCAAAGCGCTTAATTCGCATTATGCAAAACGGCTTAGACCCATTTGGAGTACGGCCACAGGGACGTGGGAGGGGAGGCGAAGCTTGCCACACTTTCAACTGCTGCGCACATTGCACAAGGGTGGCACTTGCCCCAAAAATGCTGTGCAACGCAATACTCGCATCCCGATAAAAGATTTCCACATTTTTGTTCTAGACAAATTGCGTTCTTTCTAGCGAATTATCCCCCCTCATTCCTTTGACTTGGAGCTGCACTTAAACGAACTAATATTGTGTGGTCAAGAAAGCATCGCAATGAATGAAGAAAGGGCCTATCTTTTAGTTCTTAACAAATGTAACATATTGTTATTTATTATATTATTTATTTATTTATTTATTATATTTAGCATCAGCTAATAGCCGACAAGCAGCGAAAGATGTTTAAGATTAAACTAAGCCAAATTAAAATGAAGACAAATAATCATAAATATTCAATAAAAGACAATTTGAAAAATGCTCATTATTAATGAAAATATCTAACGAGTGTATTCGTTTATCAGCTGAATACATTTGTTTAATTTAAATGTTTTCCATGGAAATTTCATCACGCACACTGTGACACACTCAAGTACCCAGGCGGCATTGACTTTCTTCGACCAAAAATGGGATTATGCCGAATATAGTACATTGCATTTAATGATGTCAAGCTGCTAAAATGGCATAAAAACGAAACAGACCAAAAAGAAACAAAAACACATAAAAATGAAAAATGAAAATATAGCGTCAAAAGAGACGCCAAATTGGACACACATTAAGTTAATAATACTGCCCACGCATTGATTAACAACATTAAATAAATTTAACGCATGGAAATTCAATTTGTGCACCTGTCAAATTGTCAAATTGTCAAACTGCCAAACTGACGAACTGCCCAACTGATGAGCTGCCATTTTTCAACAACATTTCATTTGTCGCTTCACTATTTGGTTGTTCTCTTAATTGTTAATGTGTTTGTTGTTGTTGTTGTTGTTATTGTTGTTCTTGTTGTTGTTGTTGTTGTTGTTGTTGTTGGTGTTGATGTCGTACTATTGACTTTTAATTTGGTTTAATGGCGCACCAAAACATCGTCGCCCATTATCACAAATTGTTAGCAGATACTTGAAACAGCCCGTAGGTGTGCACGACAGTGAGATACGCTGTAAAAACAAAACAAGACTGTACCTCAAAACTTCCAGTGTATAATAATCTGTATAACAGTAGTTTAATAAATGTAGAAAACATACCTAGAAGATGCCTCGCTGTCCTTCACCTTCACCTGGCCACAACTCGATCATATGTGCGGCTTTCGACTACTTACAGGGTATTGAGAGGTGTTTGACGTATTGGGCAGCTCTGCCCGCTGCGATAACCTTGGCAACCCTCAACTAGTGCTTGTGCTTGCACAACTCAAGCACTAACAACAATGGCAACAAACAGCGCTCTGTTGTTGTTGTTGTTGCTGCATTTGTCGAAAGAATTGTGTCAACAATTTGTCAACCTAGTTGTAGTTACTAAGCAGTTTACGCTCAGCTGTGCACAAGGCAATGCGAATGTGTTTGATCCGCACAAATTGATAAGAAAATATGCAATGAAAATTGTTTTATGATTTAAAAACTTTTCATTTTATTGGATCTAAGTTCTCTGCATTTCATTTAATTTAATCATGCAACTCTATTTCTGTTTGTCGGCTGCCAATTAATAATCAAAAAGATTGTTAACCTCTTTGTGTAATTTATTTCTCTTTTCATACAAAATGCCAGCGCTTTGTAAATCAAAATTCCAATGCCCGCTTTCTCAGCGTCCAATTTAAGCAGCCAATCAACCGCTACAAACTGGATTCGCCATGCAAATTCTGTGTCCATTTCCGAAGATCAATAAAAGTTCTTGATCTGCAAATCGCTTTGAATACATGCATAAACACACATACTCTATCGCAGGCTGGAAGGCTGGAAGGCTGGAAGGCCTTACTTAGATGGGCTCAGTGATGACAGCGTTTTGCTGTTAACTCAAGCGTAGATCAGAAGTTCAAGCGTTTAACGGAAAAGGTGCGGTTAACTGGTATAACTATGTACATATTGTACATATGTATATGTATGTATGTACACACACATATTGTGTGTATGCATTGATGTGTGTGCACACACTGCCATTAATCGCAGTATGAAGCTTGTTTTAGAACAATGGCAAACAAAAAAATGAAACATACTAAGTCGACAGTGAGATACTCGTTTAGGACACATTTAAAAGAGGATTATGCACAAATACTCTATTTGCAAGAACATAAAGTATGTGCATAAACTACTCCTTCTAACTGTCACACATACATATGTATGCATATGTACATGTATACATATATGCACGAACGCATACACTCTTGTACCCATCCCAAAGAGAGTATTAAAAGTGCGAAGTTCAATAGCAGACAGAGGATGGTGTGATGCGATGATGCGGGTAAAAGGTAAGACAATAAAATAACTGTGTCTGATAGAAGCCGGGGGGGGAGGGTAAAGTCGACGAGTTCAATTCGTGCGTGAGCGCCACAATGCGCAATTGCAAAAGAAATGCAAAAGGCAACAAAAATAAGCGGCACTTGCACATGCTCAGCCAGCAGCGCCGGCAGTGCCGGCAGCAGCAGAGTGAAAGAAACGGAAACGTTCGAGATGCGCCAAGAAACTGATGATGTCGTGTGGGCACACACATACACACACACACACGCATGCGCATATCAGTTTATGGTTATCGTTCGTTTATACTTCATCCCTGATCGCTAGCATCGCAGCTGCCACCGCCGCCTCTGCAACTCGCCATCGTCGCTGTTGTGCATTAATTATGGGAATTTCTTTTTCGGAAATGCACATGTGGACTATATGTGGTTGTGGGTGTGAATAACGACCGCACACACAACAATAATGAAGGAAACAGCGTAATACAGAATCACAGCATCCTCCAACCGTAATAAAAACGTCGCGTTGCTTTCGTAGCTGCCCGAGCAGCTCAGCATTGACATTGGCTCTTGGCTCTTTGCTTCAGCTTCTTCTCCATCGCCCTCTCATGTTGTTTTTGTAGCTTGTCTTGGTTGGTGACTTGCCGAACCGGTTGTGCCGGCATTTCTTATACAATCACACACACTCGCACACTGGGACACTTTTAACTTATAACTACGGCTTAAAAGTGCGCTCTCTTTGCTTCAAACTCACTGTACTCGCTCCACATTTGTAGATCTTGGTGTTTCTTACATTCCAATACACACACACTCTCACTCGCTAGCACACACAAACATACTTCCATGCTAAGGCACCTGAAAGCGCAGCTTAAACAAATGTTTGGTTTTACCTATTTGTTGACGTCGTTGTTGTTGCTCTCACTCTTGTTAATTGTATTTATTGTTAAAAAGATATCAGCGATCACTTAGCAACATTTAATTAACATATTAACGCGACGACGCACTTTAAATACACGCTAAAAATTTGTTTTTGATTTTTATTGTTGCGTCGTTAAATTTTCGCACACTTCTTTTTCACCTGAGCTCTCCGCTCATTCGCTCGTACTGCTTCAGGTGCGACTTATGCACTTTCCAATAAATACACACAGCAAAAAAACAACAAAACAAATATATTTTCAATTTAATATTCGTTTGTTTTGAAAAGAAAAACAATTGCAGTTTTACGCGCACAACAACAACGTCCGAAAACTACGCAGCACACGTCGACGTCGCGCAACGTTGCTTTCTCAATGACTACTAACTGAAGAGAAAAGTAGAACAAAATGAACGCGACAATTACCGTTCTATGTGTCGTGTGACGTATTCCAGTTTCGAATGCAGTTACGCGCTGCTGACGTCGCCCACAACCAAACGATACACGCGTTGGTGGACAGAATTTGTTTCTGTCGGCATTGGATTTTATTTAATAATTAAAAAATGCATTCAACGCTATTGAAATAACAATAACACGACCGCACTCTCTCTACTTTTGAATATTGTTGTTGTTGCTAAAGTTGCAGGCGCGCAGTTAGTCCAGCGTGACCGCAAGTCAAATTTCAAAATACACCTAATATCAAAAAATATACCAGAATACACAATTGGCCAGTTAATAGATTTGGAGGCACCAACACAGATAACACACTATGTGCATGTAAGAGGCTTCGGTTTTTGAAATGCTTTTGGGATTTCTTGTATCCCCCTCAAGCTTCGAAGTTTACCTAGAATGCCCGAATGTATTAAAATACCAAAATTAATATAATTTACAATGGCTGGTCACGCAGACTTAGTCAGGAAACGAACCACTGTAAACGAAAAAGAGCGCAATGTTAATGCTTTGTTCATTTATCAATTTACATTCATTGCTAAGTGCTTGATGTTAAATTTGAAGAATTGAAGAAAATGAAATTTAATGTTTATCTTTTACAATTCGACCGTCATTTTATTTGTAATTTTATAATAAGAAAATTAAATTTAATACAAAATTAGCGAAAAATAAAACACACGCATTTATAAGTACAGTTAATAAATTAAACAATAGCGAGTTGTGTTTAAATAATAGGTAGACGACAATGGGCAACAAAACTAGCTATATTTCACATACACTCTACCCATAATTTATTTCGAGAGTACACCAAAAGAAGTCGGTCTGTGCTTCTTGCGGTGTAGTTTGGAAATAAATGCATATTAATTGTAAAGAACGCCACAATTGATTTTTTTTTTTTTTTCTTTTTTTAGTATATACACAAAAAGTTTTATAATTACAAAAAAAAAAAATTACACATTGTATTATTTAATAGTTTTTGCATTAACACATTTTGGCGTTGCAACTTGGCAAACTTTGAGTTTGTCAAAGAATTAAAAAATAAAACAAAAATTAAGAACATTTTCACACACAGGCAATTATTCGGTGAAGAAACGCCAACAGTTTCATTTATAATAATAATAATAATAATAATTATGTAGTTATTCATTATTAATGTTAAGAAAAGAACATCCTAAAATAGCACCTATTACTTGCTTTATGCTATTCTATGCTACTGCTGGGCCGCTAGCGCCAGTGGGCGTGGCAGTATGGCGACACGCCAACTCAAAGCTTCTCTGCGGGCAGCATTGATTCGTTTTTAAAAATAATAATTCATTTCTATTATTAACTTCATATCATTTCATTTTGTTATTTGTGGTCTATCGTTTTTTTCTTTTTGTTTTTCTTCTTTTCGTATTAGCTAACACTCAAGCAGGCAATCATTCATTCATTCACACTCATTTACACTTTCACGCATGCACACAAACTTAGCATAGTTAACTTCTTTAGTACAGATTAATATAGCACTTGTAACTCCTCAATTAAATTTGCAAGTTCCATCGAACAAAACGTAATAATAATTATAAAAGAACATAAACAAAAATGAATTAAACCTTTTCGCTTTAGAAAGTTCTTAATTTCGTGACTAGGCAAGTTTTACATGTTTTTTGTTTATCAAAAAAAAAAAACTCATCGCAACATCGTTTTCTATTGTTTTTTTGTTTTTTTTTTCTTTTCTCTTTTCAAATATTTGTTTTTTTAGTTGTCGTAGCGCGCTTTTTGAAAACGCGCGCCCATGGTTTGAAACTTGGCTAAGCGCGTTCGTTGGTTTGTTTTAGTAGGTGAATTTGTTTTAGAACCGTTTCAATGTTTTTAGTACGTTGTTTAGTGCGATGTTAATTGTTCGTTATGTTATGTACGGGGTGCTGTTACGTTACAGGGCTGTAACGTAAGCGCTTTACAGATGCTCATCGCCATGGTAACCGTTACGTAACGGTTGACGCTCCTGCGAATGATCCGCGGGCCGATTGCGCTTGAAGAAGCCGCACTAAATTAAAAAGTGATGAATGAAAAAATTAATTTAGACATTTAAGCGGTATGTGAATGTCGAGCCTACCTTATAGAGTAGCAGTACAAGAAGCATAAAGATGAGTGCGCCAGCACAGGCAGCCAGTACAACCACCCACAGTGGCACCACATCAGGCACCTGCAAGGGTTCCGGTTGCGCTCTGTAGAAGATCTCATGCGATTTCTTGATCTCCACTTTGGGCTGGCCAATGAACGGTAGTAACGTAACCTTGGCAATTGCCTGCGTGGACACATTCAGTGGCACATTGAAGGCCACCTTCTCCATGGTCTTGGCCACCATGCGAGCTCGGATGGCCACAAAAGCGGCATCTGCATCCTCATAGCCGAGATTCTCGACGTAGCAGCGCAGCACGCGACAGTTGATGCCTTGGCATGGTGCCGTATTATTCGACTCGTCCAGTCTGAGCTCTTCGGGAGTGGGTAAATCCCGCTTAAAGCGATGGGATGAGCTTGAGGAAGAGCTGGTGCTCCACTGGCGCTGACCCTGGCCTTGGCCTTGACCCTGACCATGACCCTGAGCGTATGCCTTCTGCTGTTGATTGTCCTCGTCATAAAAGTCTTCGTTCTCGCGACCGTAGTACGGCTTGCTGCCCGAGCTGTAAGTCACATGATGCGTCACCACCGGCTGTCCATACTGCACATGGCTGTTGTGCAGCTCGTTGTCCACATTGCCGCGATTGAAGCCCAAGTCAAGTGTGCCCGCATGGAAGTTGCCATTGCGGCCAGCATACATGGAGTTGTCTGCCGCACCACCATAACCACCGCCAGCTCCCGCCAAGAGCAGCTGTTGTTGCTGCTGTTGATGTTGCTGCGATTGCTGCGGACGCATCTGGTAGCTGGAACTGGAGCTGGAGCTGGAGAAGACCTGTGGAGGACCTGCCATCTGTATGTGACCATGTGTGCTATGTTCACGCATCTCGGCATTGGGTGAACCACCAAAGCTAGTGCGAGTGAAGGTCGCGCTAGTTCTGTTCATGTTGGCCTCCTGCTCGACTCCCGCTTGATTGGCACGATCCAAGTGCACATAGGAGGCATCTCCGGCCGCATCCTGTGCATCCTCACGCTCCAGCAGCTCCTTTTCCTTGTCGGTTAGGCTGGTTGTGATGTTTTTGGTAACGGCCACACCAACATTGCCGCCGGTTTGCCCTCCATGTGAGATCTCCAGATGGCCACCGTCTCCAGAAGCCGTGCCAGCTTCTCCCTCCTGCGCCACCGAGTTGCTAATGGCACCCTGGGCATGCAGATAGGATTTGCTGCTTTGCTTCTCGTTCAGCTTCACATTGAGCTCGTTGGCCTCAATGGAATCGCAGCGGATGTTGCCACCGGTCTCGGGCTGGTCAAGTACATACATGAGATGATCGCCGGCGAGCGTCTTGTATGGGTAATAGATATCCACGACGGCAGCCCTGATGAAGGAGCTCTGATTGTTGCGCAACTCATAGATGTGCACGACCTGTGGACCGAGATCCTCTTCGGTGGTGGCATTCTCCGGCGCCTTGTAGTCATCGGCCTTGTAGACCTGATAGTCGGGTAGGGAAGTACCCTTGATGGTTAGATCAGTCTTCACATCGATCAGGATGCTCTTGCTACCATAGTTATCCAGCTTGGAGTTCTCGCGATCGGGATTGGTCGAATTGGCCTCCCAGTAGAAGTTGTAGCTGTTCGCCTTGGTGTGCTTCTCGGCGGGCACAAAGCTGATGGCAAAGTGCGTCTGTCGGCAGCAAATTAAGGATCAACAACATGGACAGACTAAGCATACTGAAAGCACTTACCAAATGATTGCCTTGCAGGGGATTACCAATGTCGCATTTGATGGTAAAGTTGTTGCTGCCATCGGGAGCTGAGCAGGTGATGGGCATGTCGATTTTATCGCCCAGCTGCTGCAGTTTGGTGAACTGCAGATCGGGTGGCGTCATCATGTAGAAGGCTGCCTCGAAGGCATCCTCATACTTGTTCTTGATCAACACCTCGAGCACCAAGGGTTCCGGTGAGCCAAAGTAATACTTGTCAATGGTCCTTAAAAACAAAAAACAGGTTAACCCAACACAAATTGTAAGGTAAACAACTTGGCACTTACTTCACATCCACATGGAGATCCGGTTCGCAGATGTTGTCATCGCCGCAGTTCTTCTGAATATTGATGGCATCGCGCAGAATGATCTCACGATTTTGATCGATCACCGGCTCAAGAAGATCACGACGACGTCGCACCAAGGACTCGACAGGACGACTGCTGCGCAGATTGTAACGTGCCTCCACTTCCAGAGGTGTCAGCTTGTCCTGCACACCGTCCATGAGGTAGACCGTCTCGTTCAGGCAATACCGTTGGCCATAGTTGAGGCGTATGGTCTGATTGCGAATGTTTTTGCCCTCGTCGCGTAGGAAGAACATGCGTGGATTGCGTGTCTTTTTCGCATCCAGCAGCCAAGACACGTCAAAGTCCAACTGCATGGGCAGATAGCGGCCGGTGTAGCTCCAGCAAGTGCTAAGTGGCATGCAGGGCACCTTCTTGTGATCCCGCTGCAGTTCACAGACGCGATCATCCAGGCTGATCAGTTTCGTGGTGCTCGAGAACAGAGTCTCAGCATTGACAGCGGCCACGGGGCGTGACTTGAAGATGTAGACCTGATCGGAGCCATAGGCGCCAACAGCCAAGTCCGGATACGTGTTGTTGTCCATGTCAACGCCGCCGGACAGCGCAAAGCCAAAGGTGCGCGGATAGGGAGCGGCCTCGGCCAGCTGCTCGGCCCTGATGATCTGCGAGGGTTTCGGCAGCGGACCCAGCGCCGAGCCGTGATATATGTAGACAACACCGCGACCCTCGGGCCCATCGTAGGGTGCGCCAACAGCAAAGTCACCAAAGCCGTCGCCATTCACATCTCCCAGGGTGGACAAAGCCAGACCAAAGCGTCCCTTGGTGCTAAAACCATCACGTATGTGCTCCCGGGTCCAATGCTCCGACTGCAAAGCATAAAACGTTAAAAAGCCCGCTAGATAAGTCAAGCAGCTCAAGGACTTACCACAGAGTTGCCACCCTGCAGCAAAATGTAGACACGACCCACATCGTATTTGCCCTCAACGTTGCCGGGTTCGGTGTACATGGGTGCACCAATGATCAGATCATCGAGACCATCGCCATCCACATCACTGGCGGCCAGAGCATAGCCAAAGTATTCACCAATCTGGCGACCAGTGATATTAAAGATATTCGCCATGTTCCAACGATTGACAACGATCTTGCCCAGCAAATTGGCACCACGGGGCATCCCAATGGCCACGTCCTCAGTGCGATCGGCATCGAAATCGCCGGTGATCATCGAGTAACCCAAGTAGGAATCATCATATGCCGATGATGATTCAGCTGTGGAGAACACTTGATGCTCTGGCTTGGTTACATCCTGAGAGCTCGCTTGACCTGTGAATATTGCGGTTCATTGATTCAGTAGCTCAAATCAGAGTGTGAATCTTTTGCTTGTTGTTTAATTGGTGTGAGACATATGTGTGTGTGTTTAGCTACGATTATTGCGGCATGCCGGATGATAATAACAACAACAACAACAACAACAATAATAATAATAACAATAGCAAAAACAACAAGAGTAACAGTAATAAGATAATAGTTCTATATAGATGTACTACGAGTTCTACGATATCTACGAGCTACGATTTTTGTACTACAATAAAGATTAGTCCTAGACCCAGATGAAGCATGCGCTAAGCTACATTTGTACGTGCAACAAACCCTGAGGATCAGATCATGTCACGTTTGATTCTCATCCGCGGTTAGTAACAATATAACGATATAGCCAATACCCAAACCCAAAACGGATGCTCATGCGCAGCTTTCAGAGCTTAAAGTTCGCTTACAACTTAAAGTGTACTTAAAGGCGCGCGTGATTCAAGCGAGAGCGAGATGCACATAGACAGAGCTCTCTCTTTCAATTCAATTGTTCAATTGTGCACACATTAATGGCACTTTCTGCAGTGTCAAATCTAATTAAGGTTCATGTTCATGTCAAAGTTCACTTTAATTGAAATGTTTCTCTTTAAACATGTTTTTGACATTTTTGTGTGATCTGCCAACGTTAGCTCAATAAGACCGCAACCTTGCACTACTTTTTTTTAGCAAGTGGACAGCACTAAGTCTGAGACTGGCCAGCTACATTGATTGCTCCATAATTATCCTCTTTTGGTAGGAAGGATAGTAACAGTCTACTTTAATTAATTTAACTGACAGGTTATTAGGAATATTAACCAGAAGAACAGCATAATATACTACATCTCTTTGAATAGGAATATTAATGACACATTAAAACATAATTTGATTACCTATATTTGATATTGAAAGCCCAACATTGACATGAACATAAGAACAGACCAGCAGCTCTGGAGCCGAATCGCTCTTGCTTGAGACGCGCGCGTAAATCGAGATTGGTTATTACGTACTATATGGTATGGTTTTACGTATGCGTAATACGTACATACGTAACACTATGTAAATGTATATATGTATGTATATATATGTATATATGTGTGTGGGTGGGTGTGAGTGTATATGTGTGAGCTTTGCTTAGTGCAGACAACAACCAGAGCTGCAGTTGGTGCGCCTATCGACGAGTCAGCATATTTTGGGCGCATTGCGTATTCCTTTTTGGGCGGTTGCTTTGTCGGCCATTTGCTGCGCTCGTTTCGGGGTTTTTTTGGGTTAGCGAAGCGTTCGATGAGTGGGCGGAGGGGGCGGACGGGCGGTTGGTTGAGAGCGAATTTAGCGATCGCTGTCAAATCGTGGACAGGGGCATGACCACTTGTAACGATTGTTTTCTGCACCGACTTGACAGCCCTTCGCAGCGATTGATGATGAGTTCGAATTCGAGTTCGAATAGTTATTATATTATCACACACCATTTTTAATGTGGGGGTGGGGGAGCGGGGTAGCGGGTAAGGGTTTAGGCCATTCTTTAATAATTATTGATTTTCTTTTTTTTTTTTACAATTTTAATTACTTTTTTTTTTAGGCACTTTTCGATTTTATTGTGTGGTGGTGGTTAATGTTGATCGATCAAAGTAAATGTTCTAAATAAGGCTGAATAGTTTTTTTTTTTTTTTTTTTTTTTTGCGGTGTGAGAAGCGTATTTTGCGTATATTATTATTATTACCTCCAGTGCCGAAGGGCTGATAAAAAGGCGGCTTAAATGGAAACGCGGCATCGGGCGGTATTGAGTAGGTTTGTCCTTTTTTTTATAGTTTTGATATGTTTCATAGTTTATTTGTTGGATTATTAGAGCAGAAGTTTTGTTGATATGGTTTTTGGTTTATTTTTGGTATTTGGTATTGTGGTTGGTGGTTGGTGGTTGGGACACAGGTCATGGCGTTCGGTACAGAATGCATTGATGATCATATATTTTTCAGTTGATTTCAATTTTGTATTTTGGTTTTCGAAACAATTTGAAAAATTTTGCATGCATTTTGCGCCGACAGGCAGACAGAGTGTGTGAATAGAGGAGCAAATAAAGAGAGAGAGAGAGAAAAAGAGAGAATACATAATACAATATTAATCAAAATGGAGACAAAAAAAACGTCTTTGACTAAAAAAAAAAATCGTCAATTAGGAGAGAACAAGACGCGTACAAGTACAGTTATCGTTATAAAGTTAAAGTTACGATTACGATTACGATTACAGTTTACGATTACGATTACAAATTAAACGATTATGATTACGATTACAATAATATATAATATATATATATATATATGTATATAGTAAAGATAATGTATACATAGTGAATGCAGCTAAAATTCTTCATTGGGGTTAAGTTAAGTACAATACAATTACAATAATCAATAGTCAAATTATCATTAATTTATTGAACTGGCTACACGATAAACTTAACATGTGGTTAGTTCGTCGGCACTTTGAGAGTTGTCGAGCAGTAAATGCGTTATGAATATGTGGTTTTTGTTTTATCTATTTTTGAATAGTTTGCTTCTATAATGTTTTTATTTAGCGGCAGCGGCGGCGACGACACTGAACGAACATTAACTCAAATTGCGTAATAAATTTGGAATAGACAACAACACTCGACAACACTTAAAAACTCATTACGACAAATCTAACTAGCAGGCCAAGCGATAGTCACGATAGCAGCGATACTATCGCCAGGCCCGCCTCTAGCCAACATGCACGAGACATCGCATCGCAATCACGACTACAAACTAATCTAAGAGGGGCTTCTTACACTAGCCGAGATGGGGTGGAGGGGGAGAGAGCTCTACGCTTAGATCTAGTGTAGATTTCTAGGTTAGAGACATACATAAGGTAGTCAACTCTATAATTTAGGATTATCCCAGTGGCATAACTCTGTGTGTGTGTGTGTGTCCTTCGTGTGTTTGTGTGAGGTTAGGGACGTTCTAAGTTCTAAAGATGCTCAGAAATTAAACACAATTGAAAGTAAAATTAACACAAATTTCAAAACGAAAATTCAACTTGAAATCGATGGGAAAATAAAGGGGACGACAAGTTCTAATGTGCAAAAAACAAGCCAAATTTAGGAATATATGTATACTTAGGGAAAAGTTGGAAAATGTTGTACATTCAAATATAATAAACTAAAAAAAAAATTATGTATTGTATATCAAACCAGATACTACGGGACTACGCACTTTGTGTATGGTGTGGTGGGAGAGGAGAGAGTAAACATTAAAAACGAATAAATATTTGTCTTCGGGGGCTCAAGAGGTTGTGTGTAGCTGGAGAGGGGGGGTGGGGGTATCATACTTAAAATTCTATAAACTATAACTAGATACAATGGATAGTGGCCGGTTGTACTTAGAAGGCACCGAGTACAAAATAGAACAATATCAAATATGTCATCAAATGTCAAGTAATATAAATACATACAGTACAAAAAGTATATTTATATAAATCGTATATGCTTTTCAACTTTTGTCTTCTTCTTGTTCTATGCTTAATTCATACTAAATGTAAAGGGCTACATTCTTGGCCAAATCTTGTCGTGCACTTACCTTGCCAGTACCAGCTGCCGGGTGCGCCAATGAACAAACGTGAACCATTCTGCAAAAGATGCGAATAAATCTTGTAAATCTTCAGTTGCCGATTTCGATTTCGATTGCGATTGCAATTGCGATTGCGATTGCTTATGCAAATGTTATGCCACGATCGCAACAAGGTGCCAACTAAACGTGCCCACGCCACATACCTCATACTGCATGCCACATGCCACATGCCCCATGCCACATGCCTAATGCCCATGCTTGACATCGAATCTGAAATCGTCGCCAATCCCCAAAAAATACAAGAAACTCCGAAACCCAACCACAAAAAAACCTATCCCCATGGCCATGGCATGCATATAATAACTCGAAAGTGCTCTTCAATTATATTCATTGCAGTATGTTAAAGATGGCAATGCCAACTTGCAGATACTCTCTTTTTTTAAATTCGCCATCATAAAATATTAATATTGGGTTTAATAAAAAAATGCCTGTTTATAAGTATTGCCATGTACTCTATAATTGACTGCTCAAAAATGATTATCCTTATAATACTTTTATGTATAATTACATCTTATATATTTTTGATGACAACTTTTCTAAAACCAACATTTTTGTATCTAATTATCAAACAAAAAAAGAACTGCATAATCAGAAACTTGACTATTTAAACATAAGCGGCTCCATAATAAATAAATTGTTCTTCTACAAGGCAAATATAAAAATAAACAAAAAAATTTATATAATAAGTCATTTCATATTTCCGTTGTAAATATTAAAGAAACATTTAATATCTGTTAATTAGTTTCATATCAGATTTAAGCAAATTTGTTCTTTACGGCAAATGAATGAAATAAAATAAATTGTCCACATTGGTCTGTGAGGTGCTCATATAAAAAAGTTCTAAATAAACGTTTAAATTATGAATATGTTCCCAATGAAATTAATATTCAATTACTGATATATTGTAGGAAAAACACTGCAAACATAAATGCTGTTGTCTTAATGGCTTTGATAGCTTATATACCCGTCTAATTAAGCTAAGTAGTACTTACGCTGTTGATAGCCGCACTGAATCCAGCTTGACACGAGCCCTGTCGATGATATCCCCAGTGGTCTGCAAACAGAGAGAGAGAGATAGAGAGAGAGAGGAAGAGAAGAAGATGAAGATACGATGTCAGTTACAATTTCAGAATTAAGATTACAGCAAAAGCTTGTGCCTGTTTATTTTGAATTGTAATTTTGTAAAAATCAAAGGGAGCAGAGGTGAACAGAGGAGCGGAGAGGTGGCGGCAATAAATTGCAAATAATTACCAGAGCAATGCAATAAATTGAGCCAGTGATTTGTCAGGCGATGGATGGACCAAGAAAAGAACAACATAAAAGGATTAGAGAGCGCGCGCGCCACCGACTGGGCCTGAGCCTGAGCCTGAGCCTGGAGCAAGCAACAACAATGAGAACAACAGCAACATTGAGAATTGAGAGCTGCCAGAGGATGGACATTGAAATGAAAATACAATAAACTACAGCGGCAGATTGTCAGAACAAAAGGCCGCAGACAGCTCAGCCCTAAAGGCCAGCAGCAGCAGCAGCAGCAGCAACCAAGCCAAAGCACATTGAATGAGTTGGAGTCCGCATCCAAAACTGTTGACCACAAAAGCCCCACATCCTTTTGTTGGCCCTCTTTGTCTGTGTGCCTTTTTGCCTGCTGTTTGCTTTGCTACCAAATAAAAATCACGCAATGCTTGCGGCAGCAACTGCCAACTGCCAACTGGCAACTGGCAGCAGCAACATGTCGCGCTGTATTTTTCTTTCTTTTTTTGCCAAGGCAGAAAATCAACAGGCAGATCGTGCGTTTGATCAAATTAAACGATAACAATTTGTCTCCGAAGTGTTTCAATTTGAACGTTCAACAACAGCGACAGCAACAATAGCAGCAGCAACTGCAGCAACAGCAGCATTGGCAGCATGTTGCTGGTGTGTTGTTGCTGCCTTCTCGCCATAAGTCAACTTTAAAGGCAGAGTTGACACACAGCAAAATACACACACACACACACACACACACAGCAGCAGCAACACAATGTTGTTGCTCGACTCGGACAGCGCATTGTGCGTTTGCAGTTGTAGTAATTCCCATAATAAAATCGCCCCCGTCTTGAATTACAATTAGTCTTAGCAAGGGCAGCAACAACACAGCAGTTGGACGACTCGGAATCGGACTTGGACAGCTAGCGCTCTGTGCCGACTGAAGACTGTAGACTGTAGTGAACTGAAGACTGAAGGCTGGAGAAGACGCAACTGCGACGCGCCACTTGGCGGTTCCTTCTCAACGATTGTCGCTCTCTCTTCGCCAGCTTTTTTTCCCTTTTTTTTAACCTTTTTTTCATTGTTCATTCTTTAATTCTGATTTCTGTTCTTTTTGTTTTTGTTTTTGTGTGTGTATCTTATTCGCCTTAACTATTAGTTTGGTATTTTGTGCGTTAAGTTGGTATTTATTGCTTTCAGTAATGTCGGAATGTGCTGGCCCAACTGTCATGTGATGAGTTGCTGCTGCTGCTGCTGCTGTTGTTGCTGCTAATCATTTCACAACAACAACCACAACAAGAATGACAACGACAACATTAATAACGCAACAACACCATTGGGTATTGAGCCCAGCAGCAGCGCTTGGCAATGTGTTTAGAATCATTAAATTGGCCTTCAATCGAATGGGAATTCGAATTGACTTTGGATTGGATTGCTTCAATTGAGCAATCGCTAGCAGCGAACTAAAAAATACCTAGTCAAGAAACTATTAGGGTTTTGAGGTAATAAATCTCAATTGTTTATCTATCCTATCCATGACTACTATATAATATAGTAGACCGATCCAGCGCGTTCTTTGGCATCTGTTGCCAAGTTGCAACACTGAGCTGGCAGAGAAAGAAGCGGACAGACGGACAGACAGATATGTATAAATATTATTATTTAATGCATAACATTTTTATAAACAATATTGATCAAATGTATGTTCTACAAATTATAATAAATTATACTATGATGAGAACTTCCTCCAGGGAATTATTCGCCAAATACTAATAAAGCAACAGTCTATAATGCCAGGTGATGAAGCAGCTTAGGCAATTGAATTTGCACATTAGAATCGTGGAGTGTGCATATAGGTATAGATAGCAGGTATACACAGATATATATGTACATTTATATTGTTTAGTGTGTATAATCAAGACGATGTGTGTCTCTATATGCTTTGCATCTGCTGTCGATGCTAAAAATAATCAACAGCAGCAGCAGCAGCAAAAGTTGCCGCCGTGCCACATGTGTCTTCATGTCCAGCATACACAGCAGCATATATACATCTATATATACACGTACATATATATACATCTATATGCGTATATGTAGAGTCAACATCTAATATGATGACTAAGCAAACAAATTGGCAGTGAGTTCGAAATTAACCAAAAATATCATCCCTAATGCAGCACAAAATGATATCTCTATGAATATAGAATACGCTATATAGTATATTTTGTTGCCACTTTCACGACACGATACAAAAACATTAATAGACATCTTGCTACATCTTATGCATATTTGTTGCAAGTCATGCTCCGTTGAGTGCTATAAATCTATCTTCGGTTGTTTTTGGGGGCGACAAGAAACTGCCAGGCAGTCCGATGTTCCTATTACTAAACACAAATTAGCCATTGTAGTGTGGAATACTACAGCTGACTTGCATGTGCCGATTGATCGATCGAGCATTACTATCGATAGTAATAAATAAGTTGCAAAGCTACTGCCAAGTTATACATCAAGCTTGTTATGGAACTGTTGGGTAGTAAATAAGACTAGAGAGCGCAATTAAAATGAAGACTTGTATAATGCAGAGTTGCGAAGAAAATCTCATTGTGAACATTTCGATAACAAACCTAAAACGCTGCTTGCCTTTAATCGATAAAGTAATTAAAGGTTAACAAGTATTTTCAGAAGCCTTTGAAATCGAAAATAAATGTATATTCACTCCTTGAAACTAAGCAGTTCAATAATAAGACTTCATATGTCATTTCCACAACAAACTCATTGTAAACATATCGATAACAAACCTAAAACGCTGCTTGCCTTTAATCGATTAAGTAATTGAAGCTAAACAAGTATTTTCAGTAGCCTTTGCTTTCTAAAACAAATGTATTATTGCTACTCCTTGAAACTAAACAGTTCTCTCAATACAAAAACCTATCGATACATTCGATAAAGTCAAGGTATTAGTCAACGCTACCACTTGGCAGACACTTGATACTTAAAGTTCACACGGCCTGGCTGGGCTCTGGTTGCTCTGTGGTTCTGTGGCTTTCTTTTATGGTCATTCGACACCTTAGCTTTGTGTCCTGGCCTTGGCTTCACAAATGCTGCTCCCCACACAGCATTTTTAGCGATTTTTGTTGCCGCTTGTGTAATTTGCGTTTAAAGGGATTCCCTAGCCGCGCTCAGCTCAAATTACTTGAAGACTGCAAATCACAAGAGCTGCAGTTGAATGTGTTTTGTTTTTTGTGTTTTTATTTTATTCTTTTCGGTTTTGCTTTTCAATTCACTTTCGGTTCTTGGTGTTTGGCGGATCTAATTCGAGGCGACCTACTTACTTGTGCGACACGGTGATATCTCGTAGAACTCCTTGAAGTTGTGCGTGGTGAAGCAGGTGCCGACCGGATCAATGCGCAGGCCATTCGATGGATTCATCGAGTGGAAGACATAACGCGGTGCACAGGCCTGCAAATAGATGAAGACCATAGAATAGAACGTGTAATAAGTCAACTAAAATATACCCTGTATGGCAAGTAAACAGCACAAGAATTGTGAATTGTAAATACAGAAATGGCTGAAGCATTTGCAAAAATAAATAAATAAATCAAACAATAAATAAATATGGAAATTGAGTAGAAAAAATGAATGCAGACATAACTCTGTACCCATAAGAGTTGACTTAATTCAAACAAGAGATAAGGCTACTTGGCTAAACTAATTGTCATTTAAATTAAAATTATCCAGGTCATAAATGGTAGGATATTCACAATGTACCATCCTTCAACCTCTACCGCTTACAGTTCTTTACATAAGCTGCAAGGCATTGCCTTGCATTGAATAGCAAACATGCTTTAACACCGCATAGACCCCGCTTTATACAGCTTACAGGGTATACGTAAACAACATGAGAATTATTTAGCTTTGCGGTCAGCAAATGCCACGTTGTGAAGTTGTGAAAATGTGAAACAATGGCATCAAACAGATCATGAAAATGCTGCAAAGCCAAAAATGGCCAAAGCGAATTACAAGATGAGGACCGAGCCGAGATGAGGTAAGCCAAGCTGTGTATGCGATGAGGTAAGCTGAGGTACGTTATGGTACGCTACGCTGCGACCCTGGAGCCTACGTCTCCATCTCCATCTCCAACTCCAACTCCATCTGTGCCTTGTCTGTCTGTCAGCAGGTCCGTCTCGCTGCCTTGCTGTTCGCCAGTCTGTCTGTCTGACTCTTTATACGTTTGTCTACCTTGTTGTTCGCCTGTCTGTCTGCCTGGCTATCTGTCCGTCTGTCCGTCTGTCTGCCCGTTTGTATATATAGTTTTATAATGTATAAATGGCTGGCAGTTGGACATAAAACACGCACGCTCAGCTCAGCACAGCTCAGCGACAACGGGCGCAATACTTGGGCCTATGGCCCATGCCAAATATGGCCGGCATGCAGTTGGCCCGGCAAGGCCTGCCTGGCATTGCCCGAATCGCCACGCCACGGCAAGGCAAGGCAAGGCACGGCGCGGCACAGCTCGGATCGGATCGCAGTAGTGGCATTGTTTGATGCCCGCTCTGTGGCACATATGCCTGCAATTACTTTTACAAATTTATACATATTGTGCCTTTTATGGCATTGCCAGTGGCAGGATTGCAAAGCCAACAGCAGCTCTATTGACTTGCTCTACCTCTGCTACCATCTCTACTCTACTCCTCGGCTTCTCTGTGTGTCGCTGCCTCTCTGACATAAACTCCAAAATGACGCGCTATCGCCAAAAATGCATGCTGATCACATCATCGCGTAGCCAAGCCAAGCCAAGCCAAGCCAAGTCTCTGACTCTGTGGCCGCCTTTTTGGACACGCCCAGCTCATTCAAATACCCCAAACCATTGAATCAGTAAATCTATGCGATCGCATTATGCAAGCGACGATGCCAAATCACAGCTCCAAATGCCCAGGACTTTATTGAGGGACCAGGGACGGCTGCCATCAATTTGCACATCGCATGCACATTTATAAGGCTGCCAGTGCAGCCCTGGCAGAGATCTGCATAGTTGCATTCATATCGCTGTCTCAGGTGCACTCAATGCACCCATAAAATCAAAATAAAGACAATCAGCTGCAGTCCTCAGTCCCCAAGTCGCTTCACGTTTGCGGCCATTGAACAATTCAATTGAATTCATAATGTGCTTCGGCAGCTTCATCGTCCAGCGCCAGTAAAGTCGTATCTGGCTCTAGCAACGACCCCAGGTTGGCCAGGTTGGCCAGGTTTGTCCAGGGCCCACCGTGCGGCCAATAAGTTAATAGCATTTTCCTATTAAAAACTTTATTATCAGTCGAGGAGTGTAGACTGCTTGTTGTAGACCAGTTGTTTGTGTCTTTCGCGGTAACGATAGTTAGATAGATATGCAAATGGCCTGCAGTCGCTGCAGTGAATTGCCTTACAATTGCTGCCCCACGTTGAGCGCCACACACACACACATACTCTTTGGGAATTAGTTATTGCAGTTCATCGTGGTCATATCATAACTTTTGCTCCATTTCATACACAGTCGCCGGAGTAGTAGAAGCAGAATACTGCCTTCCATACGTTGAGCGCCACACATTGTGGCCGCAGGATTAGCTGCTCCAGTTAGTTGTGCTCATAACATAACTTCATTCCAATTTGAGACGCATTTTCGCAGGTTGCAGTCAAAGTTAGCGCCGCTAGCTGCATAGATAAATTTGTATTTGCATTTTAACTGCTTTTCGAACTTGTTCTCAAGATCAACAAGGCGTAGAGTTGGTCTGCCATTTGAGTAAAGGCTATATACGAGTAAATATTGGGATTTACATGCTAAGATATTCATTAATTTATGCACTCAAGTTGCAAATAATGCGGCAGAGCTTGGCAGCCACCCACGTTGGGCGCCATTGAGCTAGAGCTTGTATCAACACTACGGTTTATGTGCTCATTAGAATCGTAACTTTCCATTGTATGCAATGCAGCTTCGGCAGCTGCATTAAAACTGCCCTATGGCAACCCACGTTGGGCGCCTCTAATGCGAAACTGCTATTTGAATGGCTATTACCTGGCTTGTTGAGGCTTTCAAGCATATTTTCAATGGATTTTCAATTTATTTAATTTTTTTCCTTTTTTTTGCTTGCATCTTTTCTTGTCGGTTTGGTGGTTTGGTGGTTTATTGCCCATGTTGGGCACAAAGTGCATACCGAAATGCCAGCGATAAATTTTTGAGACATTAAACTGCACTTTCGGAGTGAATGTAGCGTTGTTGTTGCTGTGGCAGGCACAGCAAAAGTCAAAAGTCAACACGTTTGACATGCTCGACATGCAGACGTTACCGAATGCGAATGCAAAGCTAAAGTTCTGCAAGGATGCGAGCCGGGTCTCTCTCCCCAGTCTCTACAGTCTCCAGTCTGTTCAATGTGCCTGGCCATATTTGAGTTCAATAGCGCTTTAGCAATTTTACAGAGATCGTGTCGATGATCATGTCGCAATCGCAACAACAAACAAAACGCGAAACGAGACCGCACGACATGCGGCACATGCCCCAAAGTCATTGCAACAGCAACAACAACGACACCAACAGCTATAGGGCTGCCCAAGGCAACATGACCACAGTCCACAAACGGCCACAAACTGCACCACTCCCAATAGCACCACACTACAATCCAATCACCAATCTTCGATCGGGTTCACAGTGATGTCACCTTGACATCGCCAGTTGCTGCTCTACATAGAGAGCTGTTAATTTGTTCATCATTCGCATCGTTTCCATTTAAAGGAAAAACAACAAAAAGAGCCATTTTATCGTTGCCAGATCTAATTGAAGCGAGTGAAGACTTGATGAATTGATAGACGGCTTTGGCAACTGATTGAACCATATTGTGAACGATGTAAGAATTAAATAAATAGCAAAATATGACTCATACTTTGCAGTTAGATAAAATAATTAATGGATAACATTTATGCGATATAATAATGCAATAATATTATATTTATGCAATTCATATTTATCAGATAGTAGATTTTATCTATAAATGATTAAAGAGCTGAATAGAAAGTTGATTTATAAACAGCCAAAATGAATATAAAACAAATTGCAGATCTATTATTTTAATTACAAATCATTTATATATTTAAATCTATACAGAATTACTCTATCGGTATTATTTAGTCTAAAATATTCAAAGATTTATGACAAATATTAAAACAACAAATAGCACATCAGGCTTTATGCAGCACTTGTGAAGTTAAAGCTATTGTTGTTATTGTTAACTGTGAATGATGTAGTTCGAGTTGGGAATCGGACGCACTTGGTGCAAACATAAATCGATGGCCTCTTAATGGACATTTGAAGGCCAAAGCAGACCGGGCCAGACCAGACCAAGAACAGTTCTGGCCAGGTCAGCACCTGGGTGCCGCACGTGGCGGAAGTGACCTGAACATCGATGGTCAACAAAAAAGGAAGGTTACTGCAACAACAACAACATCAACAACAACAACAGCAGCAGCAACATTGGCAACAATAGTTAACTGTAACAAAAGGGCGTCTCGTTGTTGTTTGGGCCATCAAAGCTAACGGTTTTCCTATGTGCTTTTGCCAAATCAAATGGGCCAAATCAAAGTTAATTGAGAACTAAAGTGAAAATCAAATGCCCCTCTCTCTCACTCACTCTCTCTCCCTCTCTCTCTCTCTCTTTCTATGCCTTAGATCTGTGGGTGGATGGCTGGCTTTTGGCTTGGCCAACGACGCCAACGCAATTAACCAAAGTTGCGACTGGGGCGCACCTTAAACAGAGCACACACACATTGTGTATGTGTATGTGTGTGTGCGTGTGTGTGTGTGTGTGTGGTTTACTTGACGCAATCCCAAGAAACGGCCACGTTTAATGCGACCACAAAAGATGACAACAAAATCAAAACGCATTCAGAATATTTTGCCCAGCAGCAAACAAAACACAAATCAAGCAAAGGCAGCCACAAAAGTCACAACTAGCAGATACCCCTTGCAGCTTTAATATATCCCCATAGCAAGTGCTGAAATTTCTAAATTATTTGACTGAAGAGCATATATATTCCATAGAGCAGTTTAAAAGCTATAGCTTTTTGAAATGATTGATTCATTTATACCATGCTATGCACTGCCAAGTACAGGGTATCAGCGTGCTTGCTCGACATGCATACACACAGGTAACGGCATTGCACACCCACCGCAACTGACATAAAAAAAGAGCAGACGAAGAAGAGGAAAGAAGAGAAAAAAAACTGAAACTCGCATACGACATTGTCATAAAAAGAAAATGTCATTTCAGATTTGTTTTTCTTTGCTGTGCTCAAAGTTTCATTTTCAGTTTCAGTTTCAGCTTTTATGCGCCATCGCCCACCTGTTTGGCTGCTCCATTTCACATTTAACATCTCCCATTTCACAGTGCCCCCAACATCCCAAACTGTCCACTGCTTGCACTTTCAATCCCCAATGGAGTGAAAGAACCTCCGACCACCGATGATGCCATCGAATGCGCATTAAAATCAAACAGCCATCAGAGCTGCAGTCAGTCAGTGGGTCAACTGACTGGGCGGTCGCAGAAAGCGAGAGTCTCATTATGCTATCACATTAACATGGCCAGTGATGAAGCAATCACATTTGAATTGTGCTGGTACTTTGTTAACAATGTATGCCGGCACAACTAGTTCAAAGCAAACGACATTAGCTAACGATAGCCAAGCCACAAGACAGCACACAAGTATTGCTTAGTTTCCACTTTAAAGTAGGCACATCTGATCTAGATAGATGCTTGAGGTTGTGTTTTAAGCAACTCTAGTGGGTGTTCAGGTCTTTAAAAAGCAAGCAATTTCGTCTGTCTTTCTGTCTGTCTGTCTGCCTGCCTGTCTGTCTGTCTGTCTTTCTGTCTTTCTGTCTGTCTGTCTTTCTGTCTTTCTGTCTGTCTGTCTGTCTTTCTGTCTGTCTGTCTTTCTGTCTGTCTGTCTGTCTGTCTGTCTGTCTGTCTTTCTGTCTGTCTGTCTGTCTGTCTGTCTGTCTGTCTGTCTGTCTGTCTTTCTGTCTGTCTGTCTGCCTGCCTGTCTGTCTGTCTGTCTTTCTGTCTTTCTGTCTTTCTGTCTGTCTGTCTTTCTGTCTTTCTGTCTGTCTGTCTGTCTGTCTGTCTTTCTGTCTGTCTGTCTGTCTGTCTGTCTGCCAGCCTGTCTGTCTGTCTGTCTGTCCGCTGGTTTCTTTGACAACATATCTTTCAATATTGTAGCTATCTTCATTGAACTTAGTCTAACTTATAGCTGTTTACTGTATCTACACTAAAATAAATACAATGTATAGTAATTATATATATGTACATATATAGTAAGTACTTACCACTATCAAATCACTGTGTTTGCCTGTAGCAACTGTCGCTCCCAGCCATTGATAGGACTTGCGATCGATGACATCGCCATAGGTATTACGATTGTTGCCTTTGGGGAAAAAGAAGGGAAAGCAATTAGAATACGAAATCAAATTAAACGCATCAAATGTCGTCAAAAGCTGTCAGAAAGAAGAAATGAAGACAAATGAAGACTTTAAATTTGAAAGCGTCGCACATTAAAAGACACAAGAGAGACACGCAAAGAAACAAGAAACGAAATTGGACGGAAATGAGAAATTTGCTGAAATTAATATGTATGCTAGAGGAGGTCAAAACCGAGGGAGAGGTCTAAGAAATACATATAAAAAAAAAGAAAAATATTTGTGAAAAATAATAAAAAGCAAACTAATTAAGTTGCTTGAGAAACAAGGCACTTGGGCAAATAATGGCATAATGGCATAATGGCCACTTCCGTTCATGTTTTGGCAATGATTTATTACGAGTACGTTTGCCATATACCATATAAGTACGATATGCTAGGGGTAGTATAGAACTTGCTTATATATGTATACAGGGTGAGGTGTTGATTCAAGTGCTTGGTGTGAGCTTAAGGGATGTTCAATCAAATGGGTTTCAATGAGATATGATGGATGAAATGCTTATTATGAAATGAGTTGAAGGACTGGCTAGTGATTAGAGATTGGAAAATAATGAATTGATTTTTAATCAGATGGGAAGCTGAACTGCAGTGGGCTGAGACGTTGATTGACGTTGATTGAAAGCTGTCAGGGAAAATTAAGAATTTATTGGTGCGTACATTTTGCAATAATATTCAAACAGTTAATGCCAAATAAAGTGAATAAGTGATAAGTTATTGAAGTGAGCATGATTGCAGCTTAATGAAATATATACAAAGTTGTTTGAAATGATTGCAAAGTCTTTTACAAATTAATGTGCTTCAAATGAATGAGATACTCAAGTCTTCTGAGAAGATGTTTCTTTGTGAAAAAGATTGAATAACAATTCTGCAGAACTTGCAAATATCTCACTGGCATAAATGCTTGAATGAGTTGCGTTCAACTTGAAATCTGCAAAGTGATTAAAGACTGAATTCAAGTGAATTGATTAATGAATGTTTGTTGATTTAAATGTGCGTGTGTGTCAGAGTTGAACTTGTGCATTTGAATGTTTGAATAGATGAATACACTCGTATTTATACAAACGCATGAGTAATAGGTGAGCGGATGAATCAGTGCAAAATTCATTTGAATACACATGTCTGACTAATTCTAGTACAATGGATTAATACACCAATATATTTTTGAATGATGAACCAACCTGCGAGCTGAGTGAAGCAAAAATTGGGTCCTGTGATTTTGTTTTTTTAGCAAGCATACGATAGAAACATTTAGTTGATAAGAGAAGAGACGAGGTCTTAAGACTAATATTACTAAGCCAGCTTGGTCTTGGTCTTGCCACTTAGCCCCCGATCAATTTATGCATCTCACTTTGGGCTTGCCCCATCATCACCAGTCAGCAGTCATCGCGTCCCCTTCCCCTTGGGCACGCGTCAGCAATTTGAGTTTTGAGGTGTTGGCTGCACCACCAAAAGCACCACAGCACCACAAGTCACAGCAACGGCAACAGCAATGGCAACAGCAGCAGCAGCCACAAAATGAAATTGCATATTTATGACTGGCTTGTGTGTATGGGCAGGTTACAATACTACACATGCCAGCCTTATGCAAAGGCAAGCCGAAGTCTCCACTCGACTAGCAGCTACCCATTAAGTGACTGTAACTAATGTGCTGCCATCACGATCCTCATGAAATATTCAGAACATCAAGCTCACATTTCAATGCAGCGCTTAATAATGTGGCAAGTTCGCTGGGCTTGCAAAATGCAATTGCAACTGCAGCAGAAGAAAAGTTGTTTACACAACAGCTAATTTTAACGCTGCAAAATGGCAGAGAATTAAAGTGTTGAAACTAGCAAAATTGTGTGCTGTTTATAGTTGAAGTTAGCGTGGGTTGAGCTAAGAATAATGAAATATATTTAGGATATACAATTCATTGGTTAAGCAAGAGAGTTAAATAAAACAATTAACCTGCTGCTTCGAATATAATAGAAGAGCAATCGATTGTGATGAAGAATAATATATTATATAATATCCAATAGGTTTTTAAAGATATTGAAAAAGACTATAATATATAGCTATGAAGAACTAAGGCATTAAGGTATGAAATATTCAGGATCGGTTAAGGAATAATCAACCGAATCGAATATAATAGAAGAGCATTTACTTGAACAGCATTTAAGCGATGAAGAATAATATATAATATCATAATCTGTTTGTCAAGGTGTTGAGAGCATTTACTTGAACAGCATTTAAGCGATGAAGAATAATAAATTATATGTATTATGTTTAACAAGATGTTCAAAAAGAATCCATTTGGTGTCAAGGTATGAAATATGCTGGATATACAATTCAATCCTTAAGGAAGAATGAATCGAATCGAGAATAATAAAAGAGCCTAAGATGTTGACTATAACTTTACTTTAAAGGGTATTAAAATGCCAGGCTTTGCCAGTTAAACTGTCGCAGACCACAGCACACACCACAGCACAGCACAGCACTCCATTGCCATCATCATCATCATCATCGGCGTCGTCATCGTCGACAAAGCGAATAATTTTTATTTGCGCATCCGTTGCAGCAAATTGTCAAGAGGAGCGTGGCAAGCAAAGAGGAGAGGAGAAAGAGAGAGAGAGGGACATAGAGGGAGTTGCAGGGCGTGGCTGTTGGGTTGTGCTACCTCGAGGGGCAGGGCGGAGGACCTTGAAAACGGGCGTCTGTTTATTTTAGAGGCCGCCCGTTTTCATCATTTCCGTTTGCGCTTAAGGAAGTTGCGATGCCAACAATAACAAAAGGCAGAACGCCGTCTATAAATAATAATTATAATAATAATAATAATAATAATGGAATAATACTCGTAAACGGCAGTCAAGCATTATTCACTCTTCTTCCTCATGCTTTGCATATTGCATTTTCACATTTCGCGTTTTGCATTTCGCTTTTTGCATTTCGCCTTTTGCATTTCGCATTTCGCATTTCGCATTTACGCTTTTTGCATACTAAAAAAAAAAACAACGCTGCGCATGCGTGTGAGCCATAAATAACTAATTGCATTTTACGCTGTTGTCACTGGCGCCGACACTGACTGCGAACTCATTGAGAACTGGCGCCAACTGCTTTGCGCCCCCTCCAAATCAAGAGTCAAGAGTTGGGCTTACCTTTCGAATCGAATCTGATCAGTTTGCAGTTGTCATCATCCATGCCACATTTGAAGACGGCACCAGCCTCATAGACCTGCTCCTGATACGCCGATGTATCGTACTTGGGTGCACCCACAATCAAGCTGCAAAGAAAAAGATACTCTTAGAAAATATACATATACATATATATATACATAGCTACATTTGCAACTCGTTGAGATCAAAGCCAAGAGTGCTGACCCATTCGTTGCCCATTAACAGACTTTATTCACTTGCCATTCACTTTGATTGAGTGCAACATCATTCATTCATTCATAGCAAATAGAAATTAAATACTTTGTGCACGCATCTGTGCGGATTTTCATCTCTCTCTCTCTCACTCTCTCTCTGCTTAGTCAAACGTCAAATTGTTGCATGTGGGCTGTGGCAAGCAGTCCCTTTTTTTTTTGGCGAGCGCCGTTTTTAATCAACTCTTCAAGTGTTTGATTTGCCGTCGAGTTCGGACGAGAGTCGAGTCGTATATTTATTTAGAGTTCAGTTCAGTTTTATTATTTTCAATTTTAATGAAGGCCCATTTACTGCACCCCAGGCCAGACCTCATCCAAGTCCAGGCTGCTCGGCCCTTCAATGGCATTTTGCCGCGCTTCCGCAATGCATGCAATGCTAATGACAGCTGTCAATGTGCGTGCCATGATGTACTACTATGCTATACTACTTGGTACTCGGTACTACTTTTACTTTTGCCAGAGCCACAAAACGGAAAGATCTCTCCCTCCTCAAGCTGCTCAGCTTGTGTCGAGGGTGCTTCTATTGTCCATTGGGCCATTGGGCAACCACCTTCATGTCTGCAGCCAGCATGAATAACAGAAGGATCCCTCTTCAACAGGCAGCAGTTTGAAGTCTACTAAATTGAATTTAGCCCGAAAAACAATAAACTATATATGAGAATCTTAAGAGCACAACGACACTTTAATTATGCAACTGAAACTAATTTATAGTGTGTGTCAAATAAAATACTCATCACAAAAGTATTCTTTATTTAGATTCTATTTAATTATATTCCACTAAATTCGAGCTACAAATATTGCATCATTTTTAATATGCCAGTTCAGCTAGATTTTAATTTCAAATGAGTATTCTACATAGTATATTTTAAGTATATAAATATTACATTATTGTTTTCAATTCGTCTTTATTTAACAAGCTGTCCAAGGTAATTTTGAAAAGCCTTTTAAATATTATACATGTGTGTTTTGTTCTGGCCGTTTTACAGGTATTGAAAACATGTAAAAAACCAGCTCAAATAGTTGATTAATTATTATACAAAAACAAGCTCTTATCACGCAAATATCTATTGTTGTCTCTCTCGCCCTCTCGCTCTCTTTTTTTTTTTGCTCTTCGATCTATTGCTGACATCATGGCAAACCATTGAATCACCATTTGATCATTCTCGCCGAATATAATTAATAGCAATTTGTGAACACTCGTACACACTCACATACACCCAGAGCAACAGGTTCCCCCACCACCCCATCGACACTTCCCCCCCCAACACTCCTTCAATTTGAGGTCGCTACAAATACAAATTCAATTGCATGCCTCAAGCAGATTTGGGAACTCATTTGCATTTCATTCAGAGAGATAGAGAGAGAGAGAGATTCATTCATTTATATATATTGAATATATTCATCTAAAAAATGCGTCATTCAGTTGCAAAGAAAGTTGGCAATTGATTTATTAATCATGCAACTCATTTCGGCATTCTGTTAATATGATCAGTCGAGAAATAAATTATGAATAATTCCACAAATAGCACACACAAATATTACAAAAGACCATCTGGACTTATGGCTCATCTGACGAATACTTTGAATGCATTTACGATTGCCAAATGAGCGATAAAAACGAACACATATTTTTGGGAGAAGCATAAAGATTTGTTCATTGTAGCAATTATAGGGTATATGGAATGGCACAACTATATTTTCATCTCAATTTGCATTATTTCAATTGTGGCTTCTCTTTATGCTAGCAATCATCTTGCACTAAAAATATGTTGTTGCTTTTGTTTTTCCATTTAAAAAATAATAAAACACAACACACAAATTGTTGCTAAAAATTGCAATTCAACTGGTTCGTTAAATTCTCCGACCATTTTAATGGCCATAGAACACTTTGACTTTGAATGGTTGGATCGCCAAAGGGGGACGAGATCGCATGGGGCTGGCTTAATTTTCGAATAAAGCAGCACGCGTCCGTTGTGTGTGTGTGCAACGAACCACAGCGACAGCAAATACACACACACACACACACACACACTCACACACTCACACTCATAGAACTGAATGCACAACAAGCAATCAAAATCAATGCGCTTCAATTAAAAATGGGCAGCACACGAAACATAAACAAAACAAAAGGAAAGCCAAGTAGTGTTGCACCTTTGAATGAACGACACGCAAATACCCTGCAATTATGGCCAATAATGAAAATTGTTGAAAATTCGTTTTAAATCTTACAAAATCTGTTTGCATTAAATGCTAATTTATATAGTTGAAATACATATTTTCCCAATTGCTTAAGCCATTATATTTAGAATATTATAATATCAATATAAATAGCAACAACCAAGTGGAAAAGCATTTGTAATTTGCCAATAAAATTGACAAAAAATACTGTTAT
Organism: Drosophila pruinosa; assembly: GCA_018150935.1. Classification (NCBI taxonomy): domain Eukaryota; kingdom Metazoa; phylum Arthropoda; class Insecta; order Diptera; family Drosophilidae; genus Drosophila; species Drosophila pruinosa. Next base: position 14,234,822 of record JAECWR010000194.1, on the reverse strand, counting down.
TATTACAAATGAAAAATATAAATAGAAATAAATTTAAGTGCAAATAAAACACTGTATTAGAAAGTCAAGAAAAGTTTCAAATTATTTACAATAATATTAATTTAAAATTGCCCAATTTCCGGCCAGAGATTTGCAGAGAAACTTAAATATAAACTGATCAACTAAAAAGCGTAAAATGTTGCAGAAAGCAAGCACAACTGCCGGATACCCTGCACTGACAACAGGGTATTGATTAGAATAAAGCAACGTGATGAATGGCGCAACATGATGAAAGGCGCCAAATAACAAAACGCCAGAGACAGCTTGGGAAAGAGACAAAGCGACTGGAGAGCGAGAGAAGTAGACAATTAAAAATTGGAAAATTGGAAAATTGGAAAATTGAAAAATGCACGTTTTGGGCAATGTCTCAATTACATTAACAAATGGCCAACAGAAAAGAAAGAAAATGCTGAGCAAGGCCGTCGCAAATGAAAAGCGAAGCCCGCAATGCATTTCAAATTGAGCAGTTTGCCGAGTGTGGGGAAAATTTAAGGCGAAGCCATAAGGAAAACCAATTTAGCTGGAACTGGCAAAAGGAGACAACAACAACAACAACAACAACAACAACACAACAGGCCCAACTTGAATTGAGTCTTGTCTCCTTTTTGTACCTTTTTTTTTGCCGCATCGCGCATTGAATTCCAAATCGACCATCGATTGATGTTTGATGTGTGTGCGTTTATGTTGTCCAGTGTTGTAGTTGTTGTTGTTGTTGTTGTTGTGCGTCGCGTGCAGCAGCCGCAATAAAAATTATGTTAAAAATAAACCAATTTGTTGTTGTTGCCGTTGTATCGCATTTCTTTGTACCTTTTGCTGCAACACATGCACAACATCCGTTCCGCAGGATAGCACGGGCTGTCTGCCTGTGTGTGTGTTCGTGTGTGTGTGTGTGTGCGTGTGTGTGGGTGCTGTACGTGTGTGAAGCTGCGCATGCTTCCTGTGCCCGACTCTTTGCCCTCTGCCTGCCTGCAATCAGTCAGTCAGGCAGTCATTTAGTCATTCTGTCTGCTTGTCATGCAAATGCAACTGTGAATGAAAACCACATGCACAGTGCCTGCCAAAAGTATGCACTCGAAGCCAGCAGCTGTCAATCTAGCTGCGGCACATTGATCAACAACTTGACTAAAATCTAGCAGCAAGCAAGAGAGCGACTAGAGAAAGTAAAGCTAAAAATAAAATCCACCATCTGTTGAGCCACAAAGGATCTGTTTTTTAGTTCTTAATCCATTTAAAATGCAGCTTCCTTTTTATGACAGCATATTTTATATTTTTATTGCTCAATTACATACCTAACTGTGACTAATTGATCAACAACAACTAAAATCTAACAGAAAAGAGAGGGACTAGAGAAAGTAAAGCTATAAATAAATCCACCATCTGTCCAAGGATCGAGTCGAGTTCTTAATCTAGTTAAAATGCAGCTATTAAATTACATACCTTGGTAATTCATTGTAAACAGCAACTACTTAAAATGCAACTTTAATGAGCGTGAAACTTGCTTCCCTTCAAAGAAAATTCCACTACAATCCAAGTATGTTACATTTTCCGACATTAACTATTTCACTTTTACCTCATTCATTTGAATTACTTATCTCAAAACAAACAGTTATCTGCATCAGAAATTCTTGAAATTTCCAGCAGACACGTTAAACAGATTGTAATTGAAATGAATGAAGCTGTATATAATTTGGAGCAACTTATCTGGGAGATGTGGCAATAGATAGCAATAGATAGCAGCACAATAAAGTTGCAAATCTCACGCATTTGGTTTATCTGGAGTTAGCTGTGGCTAGACATTTGGCACGCACTGTGAACGGGGTATCTCGGACATGTGGTCGTATTTAATTTAAGCAAATCGCAAAGTCATTTTCAAGTTGGCTTAGTGAGGGTCCAGTGTTTGCATTGAGGTCGTTCCGAGGAAGCGAAGGCGGGAACGGAGGCGGAGGCGGAGGCGGAGGGTTTTCCCAGCTCAGTTGGCTTGTGACGAGGGCGTTTCGGGCGCTAAACATGTGTGCGCCTCATTTGGCTGCTCTCACGAGTAGGGTCTTGGGTTTGGGTTTGGAAAACAAAAAGTAACTGTTCACACGTGACGCACTGCGCTGCGCCGGCGCCCAACGTGCGAACGTGCCCCGCTTTGCCTGCAACACTTACACTGTTTATTGTTGACTCTTGATTGTTGTTGTTGTTTGTGTGCGGCCATTTACGAGATGTGAACCCTGCTGTGCGTGTATCTCTCTCTCTCTCTCATACAACACCTTTTTTTACACATTGCCACATTGACACTTCCGTACAAATGACACAGGATGTGAATGGTAGCTGCTTAATGCTTAATGCTCTTTACTCGCTGCCCACATCTCTAAGCCAGATAGATGCCAAGCGATCTTTATCTTTATCGCCGCCACTCGACTCTGCAATCAAGCGGCAATTAAAAAGACACACACACACAGACACACACACAGTAGAAAGAAGGGTAGCAAACTGGCAGCCAAATGCCAAAGTGTATAAAAGTACAGTAAATATTTGAAATCAATTACATTTCATTGTCTACATCGACTGCGGCTGCTGCTGTTTGCAATTTCATAACCACAACAAAGACAACGACCAACCAGTCGATACAACGATCCATCGATCGACGGCAGCTGGAACTGCTAGTCATTTATAGGACAAACATAGGCCACGAGATGGCGAAGGAGTTGGGGCAGCTGGAGGGGGCGGAGAAGAATGAGGTTAATGGGCAGACAGACAGGAAATTTTATGCAGTTTCAAGTGATCAAGTGATCAAGCGATCAAGTGATCAAAAATTGTACGCTACTCGCATAACTGACCCACTTTCATTGATTGCGCCACCAAAGGAGGACTCGTCTTTTGATATCTTTTTAAATGCAGCTCAATATTTTTACAACTTGCAGCAATTGAAGTATCTAAAGTAAGCTGGTAACATATTTATTTAACTGCATACTCGTATTAGAGAGTATAATTGACCTCTAAGCTAGAGTTACAATTAATGAGTGAATTTCAAATATTAATCGTTGCATCTGTTACCAGTTTAATCAAGGCATGTTTCTTAATATCAATAATCTATTTAATAATTATAATATTTTATAAATACTAATAACTAAGTGTTGGCAGCATTTTCTGCAATTCGTTTCAAGCAACTTTCACTAAAATTTATAACAAAAATAAAACATTTTAAAACAAAAGCGCAACTTCCACAAAAATGTATGTAAGGACTGCTAAGTGAATGGCAATTCTGTTAATAACATCTCGTACTGTTACTTAACAGACTGCTACACTGTTAGCTTAACAGGGCAACTTCGAAGCTTTTGCAAATGTTAAGGAAATGCTATTTTTAGCTGTAAAGATCAGAACTAAACTTTGCACCGCAATTGCTAAAGTGTCTCTCAGTTGATAATAAATTATGAATATATATGTAAATGACGCTTAGTATTAGCAAGTACTTATCAAAGCAACTGTTAATAAATCGCACTAAATTGATGATAAGCCGCACTCAAAGACGGATCTGCAGCTGATTGTAAAACCCTATATACATACTCGTATGCATGGCGAGTAACCCACATTTGGCTTAGCCACAATGCAATGTGCTGCAATGTGAACGAGACCAGGCTAATGAGCTGGCTGGCTGGCTGGCTGGCCGGCTCTGAAATGCGTGTGCGTCTATAAGGAAACCTGGGCAGGCTGTACAAGTGCAACAGCAAAGTGAAGCAGTCAGTCAGTTAGCCATGCTGCAGTCAGCGATCCTAACGGTCTCTGTGTGCGTCTGTTGATGACTTATTTGGCCAATTGGGTGAAGCGGACGGCAGTTGGCCAACCTTGTGCCAAACACTTGACCGTAAATAGCACAAGCTACAGTGCAAACTATGTCAGCCAAGCAGCTAAAAACTTTTGCAGTTGCAAGATACATTTTTCATCTATATTAAATGCCGGCGACAATGCTTCAGGGCAAACCACATTGACCAATGGCTTTGCCTTTTTTAACAATAACCACAACTAGTTACAGACAATAACCACAAACTCCCCTCACCGTCAGCCACCTTCGCCCCTGAACTTCCCTCTGTCTCAGTCGCTGGCACTGTCTCTTTGTTTGCGCGCATTTAACACACAATTATATTGTGAAGCAGCCGTTCGAGTCAGGTAATTTTCAGCTTTTAGTGCACTTCGGTTGTGGCGGGGGCAGCACCCAAGAAGCGGGGGCAGGCGAGAGGCGAGAGCTGTGCACTGTGCACTGTGCATGCCCTTCCACGCTCAGTATCACTCAGCAAACTCAACGCAGCTTAAGCTCAAGCAAACACACATGTGTTAATTAGAAGACAAACCCAAAATGCCCGAGACAATAATTCTTGTTATACTTTTTTAGTTTTTCTGTTTTCAGAACACCCTGCAGCTATGCCGGCATTGCGAAGGGGTAACTGTAATAATCAAATTAATTAAAGTTTTCAGTTTTGAAATCTACATTTTCAAAAAAGAAATTTCGTAATGTTAAAAGTGCTGACGTTGACCTGAAATTTATTGGATCTGTAAACTGATTGACTGCAACTTAAAGAATATGAAAATCGAATAGGTTTAGCATAAAAGATAAAGTTTAATTGAAGATCTTCCATTTAGAAAAGTTAAGCATGAAAAGCTTTCCTTCAATGCAGTTTAACAGTTTTAAATTGAAGCTCATGCTCAGCCTAAAGAACAATAAAAAGATGTTAGACTTAAATAAGTTCAGCTCACAAAATGAAAATGGTACCAAAAGGATTTGCTATCAACTCTTTCGCATGCATTTCAAGTAATTACTAACACTCCAAGCAAGGCTAACATATAAATATGAAGCTGACTAAAGGCTAATATTAAATTGTGATTAATGAGTAGAATTTATCGCAGAAGGTGAAGCAACCACAACTGTACGTCATAGGAAGCAGCAATAGCAAGTCATATTACAGGGTATCTGCTGTGGGTGTTGCCTGCTAACCTGTTACAGCCTAGATACATTGTATCTGTATCTGTATCTTTTGCCCGTTTGCCTGTTGGCTGTGAATGCATCTGCATCTTAACTCTTGGAGGTCTTTGGGATCTCCAAAGGCACGCAAGCGATGCGCATTTTGTGCTCTCTGTTTATCAGCGTCTGTTTATTGAATTGTAAACATTTTAACGCTGCATTTAAATAATGCTGTCGTTGTTGTTGTTGTTGTTGTTGTTTAGCAGTTGATGTTGTTGGCGTGAAAGCATTGGTAGCGTTTAAGTGCACTTAACGTCACAGACAATCGGCTAAAATGCATATGAATTACGAGCATAAAAAAGAGGCAGCTCAAACAAATGAACAACTTGCAAACACCCAGTAAATTGTTCTACTTATTTTATATGCAAACAAATCAATAAGTATTTGTCATGCACAACCAGAAATAACAAGCACAAATTGTGCTAATATAAATGGAGGTTCAATTCTTGCTCTAAATTGCTCTGAGGTCAATGGCAAAATAAGTCACAAAAGAAAACAGAAACAGAAACAGCAACAGAAAGCAAATAACAAAATATTTGTAGAAACATTAAACTTAAAATTCCCCATTGAAATCAATCACGAATATTTGCAAAACTTGCCCAAATTTTGGGTCAAAATTGAACAACAACAAAAAGCCAAAAAAGCCGCCTGCGAAATGTTCAAAAAATTGATTACTTTGGCACTTTTTTTTTGTTGTATTTTTATGGGAGATTTCAGATTTCGATTTGAATTCAATTTGCTGCGTTTATTTTTAAATTCAAGGCTGACGTCATCAAAGTACAAAATAAAAGCACAAAATGAGGCATATGTTGAAATGATTTGCCCAATTTGGTTGAACGAGGCACAGCAAAGGGCATGTCCAATAAGTGAAAATCAAAACTGCCGGCAATTCGCAACCTTAGGGTATACGAATAAGCAGCACTACTTCACTTAATCCACAGACACGTTCAATGTGATGATGATAACTCTGGCTTTACCAATCTCACTGTCTGTCTATCTCTTCTCTCTCTCTCGCTCTCGCTCTTCCTCTCGCTCTCTCTCTCTCTCTCTCTCTCTCTCTCTCTTTCGTTTTCTTTTCTTTTCTATTTCGCTCGCGGTATCTTTCTACAGTTTCGTTGGGAGCTTGGGTTGAAGTCTGTTGCCTGCCAAGTCTATCAATGGCTGGTATCTCTCGCCTCGGCAAGTGAACGTGCGAAAAGTCAAATGTCTGGCACAGTCATCTTACCATCTGGATGCTGTCTATAGTACTCAGTACAAGTAAGTATGAATAACATGAGTGCTGGCACTATGAGACTACGACTACGAGTATGTGCCGCTTGATTAACAAGCTCGTCGGTTCCCGTTGACGAACTTTCAAAGTTCAATAGGCTATCGGGCACTTTGAGCATGCGAATTGTGTGGAAAGGAAGCCAGCAAGAGAGAGAGAGAGGGGGGGGGAGAGAGGGGGAGAGAGCATGAGAGACTTCAATCTCTTGGCCATTTGCCATGGGTCAACTGCAAGCGACTAATAATGGTTGCGGTTCAAGCTCAAAATGGAACATTTAACACTGAGATGCAACTATCAATATATAAACCATATACACATCTACACACACACACACGCACACACACACACATCTTTAGTGCAACGCTGTCGACCATAAATTCTGATTGGACTTCCATCTGCCTCGCTGCTCTGATTGAAATTAATGACATTTAGGAGTTTTTATGGTGTTGACACAAGACCCAAGACACCAGACAGTTATGGCTTTAAATGTGGCATACACAAAGTAAAAGGGGAAAAGGGGAAAGAAAAGAGACTACATTCTAATCGTAGAACTAGATCACTTCGATGTGCTTCTGTAGCAGCCATTCCCCAAACGAACACTTTACAATTATATTTTATAGTTTATTTATATGTTGGCCATCAACAAACTGTTAACAATAATAGGCAAATAAGAGAAGCTAGACAGTTGCTAGAATTGCTGATCAAATAGAAACTGAAATTATATGAGAAGAATTCAAATTGAAGTTACAACAAATGATAAATAATTACATATCAGTGAACATATTTAGTTTTCTACTTCCGCGATTGCATTGCAGCTCCAAAAGTTGTTATCCATTTCTTTTGTGTACTTTTGATGAAAACAAAAAAGAATAGAAATAACTGAATTAAGTTTTCTTTAGCATCATTCAATAATTCCCAAGCTTCTCAAACTTTGTAAACATTTAAATAAAACTGTACACTTTTAGTTGTAATTTGTTATCTATTCGCAGCTCATTTCATTACGAAAAAATATTTACTTACTGTGAGTGCAGAAAAACAAACAGCAGGCTAAAGACATTCTCAGCATCTTAATCATCGCATAAACAAATTCAAGTGCCTGATGATCATTGGAGTTGACATTAAAATATGCCTTCGAACATAAATAAATATGAAATTTGAATTGAAATAAAGTTGATATCAACATACATATGTATATGTATACATGCATGCAACTGCAGCTTCAAATAAACCCATTCAACTTAAGAGCCCAGTTATCAGTTGGAGATTTGGCTGAGCATGTTTGTGTATGTGTGTGTATGTGTGTGTGTGTGTGTGTGTTGTGGTAACTGCGGCACTTGCCGCACTTGCAGCCAGCAGTGATAAAAACTGGAGTACTTCAGTTTGCTTGTCACTCGTCTTCAGTGCTATCAGTAGGAAAAGTCAGTCGTGTTGCAGACTCTCTAATTTTGCCTCTCGCTCGCTCTGATTAGACTCTATCTTCCTCTCTCTGTTACTTCCAAAATAAAAATTGTAGAAATATATTACGAATGCGACAAGAGACAAATGTTCCCGTTCATTGCATCTTGAAGATAGTTTTTTATGTCATGCCTCATTGTTTCAGGCGCGCATGCGCATTGTGGCATTGAAATTTGCCACACACACACACACACACACCTATGCATATGTATGTGTGTGCTTGCTTGTATACATATGTCACTGTCAGTCGCCGGCGCGGGCGCTGTCTGTATCGAGTGTCAGAAGGTCGTTCGCTTCATTTACATAAGTACTTTTTGTCTACAGTGATAACTGCCTGTTAACCCACATATATTTTCAACCATTTCCTTTAAAAACATAAACCATATGCTCAATTATTATCGCACAAAAAATGCCTAACAATCCACATTCAGTGAATTTCCCATTTAAAAAGTTGATTGTTGTCCCAAGAGAATTTCAAAATGTGCAAAAACCTTGAACAATGTGGAAGTTTTTTTAAGCACTTAAAAAACGAAATAGCATTAAAGACCTGGCAATCAGCACACAAAAAAGCTAACTGTAAACAAATTTTAACTACGTTTTATATGGGTTGATTTGAGTATAACAAAGTATGAAAATAAATAAGCAATTATCAAACAAATGTTGCTAAAACTGTGAATAGCAAATAAAATGAGCAATGTTACAAAACTGACTACTAAATAACTTACAAATTGTAATGATAATAATAATAGTTAACGTACGTTATAGAGTGACCTCACTGTAATAACAAAAAAAAGGAACCCAAAATCTCCACACCAAACAGCCATATGCCAAATGAAAAGTAGTTTACTCTGCATGGGCAATCAGATAAGTGGCAACGCTTTTAAAGTGAGTTCAACTCGTTGAGGTGAGAAGAGGTGAACTTTTTGGGAAGTATACGAGTAGTAGGTGGGGTGGGGTGGGGTACTTACGAATTTTCGTAGGGTGACCTGTGCAGCGCAATGCTAAAGCCGAACATGGAATTGCTGGGATGGCGATGTCGCACGTAGCTGGGCAGATCGATGTTGTAGGCGTGCGTGACCGGGTGTCTGAATGAGTGCAACATCATTATGAGGAGCAGCGCCAGCGGCGCACAACTCCATCTGCTGATCATTGTTGTTGTTGCGCTTCTTCTGCTTCTACGTCTTTTTCTTTTTCGTCGTTTACAGTTGCTTGACTATTGTGGGTTATGGATGTTTCTCTCTTGATCTCAACACACTTCCTTTAGGTGTTGTGTGTTTTGTGTTTTGTTGTCGTATTTTTTGTTTCTTTGGCACTTTTATTGCATTTTCGTTGTTATTGTTGTTGTTGGAGTTGAATTTTGTTAAAACTGTTGCAATGAATTGAGTATTAATCGTTGCAAATCTCGCATATGGTCAATTCGGTCACCCACACGCGCACATACATACATATGTATGTATGTATGTTTACGCACACCCACACACGCGCGCACGCTCATACACATGTACACGAAATAGGCAAGTTTTATTTATTTTATGATCTCAAGTTGTCGCTGTCTGCAACCTTGGCCGAAATGACTTCAAAACAAAAAAAAAACATTTTTTGAGAAAACGCTCAGCTCAGCGAAATTAAAAAGCAGCAGCAGCCACTGGCAAGAACTAAGACACACACTAACACTCACACAGACACAGATACACGTCAGATTTGAAAATCAAGTTTTTTTTGTATATTTTTTGGACATTTTGGCATTTTGTTGTTTGTCGCTGCTTCTCAGTCGCAGTTTTCTTGTTTATTTGTGTGCTTAGCATTTTGCTGTTGTTCTTATTTGCTTTTTCAATTCTTTTATTGGCGCGCTCTCCACAACGCATGCTGACGTAACGTAACACACACACACTTACGCACACACTAACAGGTTGCCAAAATCAAATCAATGATATGCATGCCCTTTAGCTGAGACAGCAACCGATCAAAACTGCATGGTTGCCTGCATTGTGGGCGGCTGGCGTTGGTGGCGCTGTCGACGCTTACGTTAACGCTAACGTTTACGATGGAAGTTGACTGCGCAGCGAAGCAGGTAACATTTGATAAGTGGGCAGCATGCACATTTTGGCATGTGTGTGTGTGTGTGTGTTGGTGTGGGCGCTACAAATACGAACTCATTGATGGCTGCCATTCATTAAGCGAGGCGCACAGTCATAGCGACAAGTTTGTGAAAAAATTAAAAAATTAAATTGCGGTGAATGCGCCATATGGCAACCGACATACTATTGAGCATATTAATGCTCTGTGTGTGTGTGTGTTGTGTGATTGTGGGCGACATTAATATGCGGGAGAGGGTTTGCGACTGTGCTAAATTGAAGAAGTGACAGCGCGGCATAGAATTGCAAGTTAAACTGTGCGCTTCTTTTGCTTTACAGCAAAAACTGCCAAAAAGCGAAGACTGTGCAACAGTCAGGGTAGACAAACACACACACATACACAAATAAGCACACACAGGCATTTAGAGAGTTAATACACGCGATCGTTCATCTAAAAATAAATGTGACTGGGAGTGAGACAGAGGAGAGAGCGCACGCTTGCATATGTATGTATGGATGTGTGTACATACACATACATACATATATACATATAGATATGTATATGCTCTCGTGCGAGGGCCACCAGATGCTAGAAGCGCTGATCCCAAAGATACATTGCGTCAAGATATTCCATAGATATACAAATCTCAAAATGTGTGTGTGTGTGTGTGTGTGTGTGTGTGTGTATACTACCTAGTGCATTAGTCAGCGAGACTATTTTAAAAACACAAATAAAAGAAATAAGCATCTCTTCCTTAGGCCAAACTAAATGGCTTCAATTGCAGGCTGCAGCCCCAAATGTTCCAAACAGCTGAGACAACAACGACGTGATCATAATTAACAACTCATGCATATGTACATATGTATGTACATGTTTGCATATATGTGTGTGTGTGCGAAGGTTAAACTTGACATCAACTCATTTTTGCTTTTTATTTCAATTTCAATTTTTAAGTCACTTTTTCACAATTTCAAACAAATTGAAAATTTCATTTTAATGTAATTGATCAACCAAAAAAAAATATATATATATAAACAGTTACGTAAAAAAATGTTGCGCGTCGCGTTCCGCGTTTAATATTGATTTTCATTGAATAATAATAAGAGTATTACTAATATTATTTAGTTTGTATTCGTATGGCAGCAAAATTTGAACAACGACTGCGCCGAAAGAACATAGACAACGTCAGGCCAACATGTCGAATGTAGTATTCTATCTATTAGATACGTCTCAATGTATCTGTATCTCTAGCTGTAGCTGTAGCTGTTGTACCTGTAGAACGCTCACGCCAGCAGCGTCGCCTACTCACAAAACGCTCAGAGAGCAAAAGATCTCAACAAAAAACACAGACAAAAAAAGCTCCTAAGGTAAGCAACAGCAAACAGCATTGATAGCAAGAGTCGAAGCTTTATTAACTGGCAGATTGGTAGATTGTCGTTGTTGTTGTTGTTGTTGTTCGTTTCGTTAGATTTTGTTTGTGTTTTGGTTTTAGTTTTGGGCTGCTGTGTGGGCTGCAATGGTTGTTGTTGCTTTTGCTAATGCTGTTGCTGTTGCTGATGCTGATGCTGTTGTGAGTAGGCAGCCTACATATTTGTATGTAATTTACGTTAGCAAAAGTTTTTGTTTCCTTTTGGTTTTGGCTTGATGTCTCATTGCTATATAAATTATGCAAAATATATCATAAAATAAATCTATATTTAATTTATATATAGAGTAGAGCAAAGTAGAGAAAACCGCCCACGATAGTTTCTCAGGTGTTCTCATACAAATTCTATTCTATTTCAAGTTCAGTTTAAAAAGATGCTCTATTCGAAATATTAGGCATACGCCTTGTTGACCAGCTTCTTCTTCTTCTTCTTCTTCGTTTTCCTCTTCTTCACTAGCAATATAAACAGACTGAAATAGTTTACATAGACAACGCATACAAATGGGAGATATGTAGAGTACGGAGCGTTCTAGTATTTGTGGAGGAATGCGATATGTTGGGGTGGGTGGGTGCACTGTATAATCGGTTGAAACTCGGCCGCGATCTACAGGCGGCTGCTTTGACAGTTCAAATTGCAAAAAAAAAAGAAAATAAAAATTGAAATAATAACAACGTTTGCGATCGTATTGAGAACTGAGAACTGTAGCATGTAATGTATGTAATTGATTGCAATGCGGTCGTTGAGATTGTAATTTATATGCACTTTTCTTTACACTATCAATATAATTATTATTCACTCGCACACTTAACAAAAATAAAACAATTTTATGATACTAACAATTAAATTGCATTCAGCGACGACAAAATGCAAACAATTTTCGATTTGAATGCTTAATAAATAATTCTAAAATCTTTCGTAACGGTCTTTTGGTTTTAGCTTTAAACCAAAACGGTCGCCGCAGCAAGAGCCAGAGCGCGCGCACACAACTATTAGGTTTCGCTATACGCGACCGAATAAAAGACAGAATAAACCAATGGAATCACACTTCATGTGGCGGCCAGATGGCAGCCTTGCCATCTAACTGTATTTAGTTCAAACAAAAACACCAATCAGGTAACGCTGCTGGTGCATTCGATAGCTTGCTTAAGCCTTATTTCGTCTGTTATCTCTTAATCGTTTAAGAAGTTTTCTATTTACAAGCCAACTTCATAAAAAAAAAGTAATAGAAGCATTTTTTGCTTTTAAGAGTAGAATTTGAATAACATGGCTCGTTACAGACAATATCGATAGCAAGGTACACAATCGAGTAGACATTAGTGCTGCCACATTATCAATTATTGTCCACTGCTCGGTCTGGAATATTCGAATTTATTTTGTCGAATATTAAATAATTACTTTAAAATGACGAATTGGCAACATATTTCTTTAGATATGGTTAAAATAAAGTTTTAAAATGCATTAATATTTAAATAAACGTTATTGTTTTCTGTTGTGCTCGTATGGTTCTGTTATTGACAGGACACTGTTAAATTCGAATTCGAATTCGATTTGCTAGTACTGCTCCTGTATGAATTATTAATACACAAATAAATCTAATTTACGCAGTATTTCAATAACAATTGGTTGTGATCTGTACAAGCTGCACAAATAAAACAGTTTTATCTACGCATATTCAACGTGCTGCGCTTTACATTACAGTACAATGTAAAATGTTATTGCTTGCATAGATGTGTGTGTAATGTGTGTTTGTTAATCACACTCAGCTGTTCTCGCAAGTCAGTTGTTCTAGTCGTTTGTTTAAGTGGTCATTATTTACTAGTCCTTTATTGAAGTCGGAACACAACAGCAGATCCGTGTCCCTAATACTTGAAAATTATATCAAAAAATAAAACAAAAATCAAAGCAGATAAGACACAATGGAACAACAAACTGATGCTGAGAACAATGTGAAACCCATTCGGAAAGAAGTGATTAATCCAGGCAACAAATACATTGAGCTCAAGTCGGGAACCAGGGTAAATACGGGCAACAGTTGTGCTATCACTGCCACTGCCACTGCCTCTGCCGCAGCTGCAGCTGCAGTTGCTGCAGCAAACACAACTTCCAGTCGAAAACTAGGCCAAGGACACAAATGGAGCTGACGGCCTGGAGCTTGTGACGCGTGGCCTGCAGAGGGGGAGGAGGGGCGGAGATTTGAGTTTGCTAATGACACAATTTCAATTTTCAGGTGAAATTCCATTTCCAAACGCGTAGAGCCAACGATGAGCGCATTGTGGACGACAGCAGGAAAATGAACAAACCAATGGAGTTGGTGCTGGGCAAGAAGTTCAAATTGGAAGTCTGGGAGGTAATTGTGCAAATGATGTCGCTCAACGAGGTCTCCAAGTTTACAGTGCAAAAATCGGTAAAATCAAATGTGCCTAAATTGGTGTCATCATCATTTCAAATGTGTACGTTCCACAGCTGTGCGCCCAATATCCATTCATATCGAAGACGCTGCGCGACATTGGCAAGAAGCCGGAGGAACGGCGTCATTGCTGCGGCATGACACTGCAGAACGAGGGCATGGGCTATGAGGATTTGGACGAACTGTTGCAGCACCCCGTCGATCTAGAGTTTATCATCGAACTGATTTCCATTGAGCTGCCCGAGCAGTACGAGAAGGAGCGCTGGCAAATGTCCGACGATGAGAAGATGCTGGGCACGCATACGTTGCGCGAGCGTGGCAATCGACACTATAAGGCACAGGAGTATGCCGAGGCCGAAGTTTGTTATCGCGAGGCCGTTGGCATGATCGAGCAGCTGATGCTGAAGGAGAAACCACACGATACCGAGTGGCAGGAGCTGGCCAGCATTAAGGCCCCGCTGCTGCTCAACTATGCCCAATGCCGTCTCATCGCTGGCGATTACTATGCCGTCATTGAGCACTGCAGCGAGGTGCTAACACTTGATCCGCGCAACGTCAAGGCGCTGTTTCGTCGTGCTCGAGCGCATGCGGGCGCCTGGAATCCGGCCCAGGCACGACGTGATTTCGTCGATGCCCTCGGTTTGGATAACACGTTGCGGGCAACGGTGGCTCGTGAGCTGAAGGCGCTAGAGGAGCAGCAGCAGGAGCGCAACGTGCAGGATCGCATACACATGCAGAAGCTGTTCTAGAATATAAGTTGTGCGAATGTACTGCTCATGCTACTGGTCTATTGGACCAGCTATGCGCAGCGTTAACAATTAGCCAATGCTCTTCTTTTTTGGCTAAAGGATAACTTTGCCTACACCTTGGCCACGCACTGCTCCAAGGTGTTTATCATGATCTGTTTGTTGCTGAATCAAGTGCTCTGCTGCTGGACCCTCTACAAGACCCTGCTGGTGGCCAAACAGAAACGATTACTCAAGGAAGAGCAACGGCGACAACGCGGTCGGACCAGAGTACGAGCAAGTGCGCGAAAGAGAAAGCAGCATTAACATACATATATCTATATATATATATATATATATATATATATGACAAACTGTGTTATCTCCGACCCCTCCATATATCTCTCTCTCCCCCACACTCTTTGACTTTTATGCGAAACGGTTTCGACATCACTCCTCTTCATACACTTTCTGTCTGTCTCTCTCCCTCTCTATATAATCACCGAAAGATATCGCGAATTGATGTATATTTATATGTGTATATTAGACGTAATAAAATGGTAACTATTGTTGCATTAGAGCATGCATTATATTGTGAATGTTTGTAAAATTGTACCATATATTATATATAAAATCTACTAGCATCTATATAGACTCGTAAGGCTCTAGCAAATTGTGTGTATATGCATGTCCAATAAATGTGCTTAGTTGTTTCTCCAACACTTGATTCTTTTTCACATCAAATTAATGACTCGCCTAATGCTAATGAAAATCGTAAGTTATTGTATTTTAATAGAATAGCTGGCGTAACGCTAACCATACTTGGAATATACTGGGAATAAATATAACAATTATATATTATATATGAATGATTTAATGTTTATCCAACCATTTAAATGCCAATCCGTTTAGCATATTATTATTATCTTGGTCATTGTAACGTTCATTAAATTGCTATTGATATATGCAAAAACAAATTGATGTACATTTTTATGGGAATGGAAATGGGAAAAATCAACAGTTTAGCAGCACTTGAGGCGTCAGTTCCGTACAACTCCAACTTTCATATTACCTACATCAACAGATCTTTAAAAGCAGTGATCAATTAATACACTAACTACACCTTGAATATCATATCTATTTATTAACCAATCTTAATGAAACTTGCAGAATATATTAAGTGTGTTATCAGAGTTAAGATTAGCATCAAATACTTTGAATATACATACAAATACTTCGGCGAGATCAGCTAATCTCTCTCTTTCTCTCTCTCTCACTCTTCATATTCTAACCTACAATTTTAAACAGAATTTCAACACGGAATTAGCTAGACAATACAAATAGTATATATGCTCGAATACATACACAATAAATATATGAATAGACTTATGAGTTGGACTAATAACAAATGAAATAACTAGAATTATAGACGCCACAAGCGGCTGCTGTTGCCACCGGCAGCACCTTCGGCTTCGCCGCGCAGCTTGTTGTCATCGGTGCGCCAGACAAACGGCTCGAGGCGATCCTCATCGTCCAGAAAGTTATTGATCGCCTCCAGGCTGGCAATGTTCTCGTGCAGCAGCGAATTGCAGCGACTCAGCTGCTGGGAGACGCCACGAATTTTGGCAAACTGTTCCGCATAGGAGGCATATGTCTTTTGCATATCCACGAATTTGGCAAAGAGCGTCGTGATCGAGTTGCTCACCACCTTGGTGCGTTCCACTAGATGATTCTGTTCGCTGGCTACATGATTGGCGCACAGATTCAAATGTGTCTGCATGCGTCCGCAAATGTTGAGAAGATGCTGAGAATGTAAACGCTCTAAGATCTCTGCATCCCGTGTATATGTCGCTGAGCTGATAGATTCGCGCAACACGGGCAGAAACTGTGGTATATTGCGTAAACGTGCCACATCTGGATCAATGTCATCATGGGTATCACGAGCACCTGGCTTAACAATCACAATGTTGTGACTGGAGGCCGTAGATTGCGGTCGCTTTGGCTTGATAGTTGTGGTAATGCCACCGGGATGGGATTTACGTGCGGCAGCGCGATTTGCGCTACTCTGTTGCAGCATGTGGGCGGGCCTGTTGCGTATTTTGGGTGAATCACCAATTGGCCGATCTGTGTAGGAGACATAAGGCAGATCCGAGCACACGCTCAAAGGCGGCGAGGGCGGTCGACTTAGTTCGGAACTTGTTGGCGAGGCAGTTTCCGATATGATTTGTTTGCTGGCAATCACAATGCTAGCTGGTCCATTGCCAATGCCATGCGGCAATGTTTGCTGACGCTGTTGCATGCCACCACCACCGCGACGTTTGTTTGTGGCCGCCGCAGCAGCCGCTGTCAGTGCCTTGGCACTGCCATCGCTCATACGCACTCCAGACGCTTGGCCCATTCCAAGTGCCGGATCACGGCGCTCAAAGATCTCATGGCCATCGGCCTCGACGCGCTGCTGCGAGTGCTCGGCACCCATTGGGCAGTTCAGTGCCGATGTCCTTTATTGATTTTCGTGATGAGCTGTCGCCCCTCCCAATCAAGAGAGGGCCGTGTTATGTTTTGGTTTGAAGTCACGTCGTTTTTGTTCCCTTCTGACAGTGGCAAATTTGTTAGGTTTCGAATAACCCGTTGTTGTTATCTTTTGATTTGTTGCAATAATTCGCTATTTTCTGTTGTCTTCTGTCTGTTATATTATTGTTGTTTTGCTATTTCCAGCGTGACCTCAAACTTAATTTTATATATATACTGTTTTACCACAAAAATACCGAAATATTCCATTCCATAACTGTTATACTTTACCAGACAAAGCTACCGATAATTTTCGAAAAATTAATCTAAGAAAAGATGTTAACCATAATGGTGTACTGTTTTTCTTAAAATCTATCTAATTTAAGCTATTAATGGTTACACTAACTATTTCTATATTAATATCAAGAATATCGATGTTGCAGGACCAATCAATATCGATATATCTCAAATCGGAAAAGTAGTGGGAACGCTTAAACAATGTTTTTTTTTTTTGGGAAATACTTTAAAGCTAATGAAACATAACGTCTCTAACCATACAATACGTATTGTATGGTTAGTGATAACGTTATATTTGAATTGAACAGAAAACGGTTATTTAATAGGTAGCAGAGGATTTTAAATTTTAAATATAAATTAACAAACAAATTTTCCAATAAATTACAATAGGAATAGCAGTTATATATTTTCGCTAAATATTGTAATATTTTTATTCATATTAGTATTTTATAATTACATTAATTAGTATTTATATTTAGTATAAATAATGCACGTATATTGATTGCAGAACGGTTATTCCGATACCGATTGAATAAGCGCCATCAAGTTCCACTAGTTCAAAATCAGCAATAACGACATTTAGTAACCATTAGCAGCTATAATTGTCATTTGAAGACTGCAGTTTTCATCGTTCCATTTTTCAGTAATTGCGGTTAAACATTTTAATTAAATTTATATTATTAATTGCATATCATAATTAATTAAGTTTAAATCACACACTATTATTGACCTAACCTAACCTCCAATAAGGTTTTAATGGTTTTTATTGTTATTATTGTTCGTTCAAAGTAATTTCAAAAAAGAATGATGAAATTCATTACAAATTATAATCTGGTCCACGCGCAGACTAATGTGTTTGCCATGCCGCCCAATGTATGCAGCATGAGGTGCATCCTGTTCCCGCAACACGCGCAGACCAACACCTACACACAGGCAATGCGCTATATTCAACTAATGTCGAAGTCGATACCGATGCCCATGTTGCCATTAACCATGCGCCACAATGCGCAACTGCCGCCTAATGTGACATCAAACTATCCCACATTTAATGCATACGCCGGCCCTGATGTAGAAAATGCTAAGAAGCAATTGCTGTATAAGCAAACATGTTATGGAATCAATCAGCCAGCTGCAGCAGATGATCAGGCAATGAAAATGCCCATGTTGGAAAAAAATCGTTCAACTCCCAATCATGTGTACGTGAATGGTATGCTCTATAATGCCGATATACTCAGTACTGCCGCCTGTAGCGTTATTGATAGTCAATCGAGTAACTCTGACGATTATTACGATCCAAGGCAAGACGTAAGTAGCAACCATAACATCTAATACCAAGGCTAATTATTAACCATTATTATTATAGACCATACCACCGATTCATGGCGTCCATTTTTATAATCCATTCTATACATCGGTGGCTGCCGAGCCGATGAAGATCAAAGTCAGTCGCACCACTAGATCCGAACCGGTATCGTATTCCAAGTTGCCGGCGGCACGTGCCAATGACTTGCCACATTTCCAAGGCATATATCCGCAATTGCCAATGCATCGTCTGGCCAATGCCGATGTCTATCACTCACAGGAGTTGGCCGCCGCTCGTACATACTTGCGCGCCAATCAATTGCTGAAGGAGAAGAAAGAGGGACGGACCGCAGTGCCATTGTCGTCTAGAGGCAACAACAGACCACGTCGTCAAGGACACAATCGTTTGCGCGGCTTCACCCAATCCTTTGGCATCGTTACAATATCGCAATGAAAACAGCTAAGGATGTGCTCTCGTTGTTCGATCGCAAATCGTTACCGGGAGGGCCCAAGAATTCGCAATTGTGTGATGGCACAATGGAGTATCCCAAAGATGAGATCAATGTTGTGTATTCCTCACCCATCCACAGCAACCGACCTCCTATGAAGCGCAACTCTGACTGGCTCCCCAGCTACAGTTTCTAGCCAAAAAAAAAAAAAAAAAAAATTCAGAAAAAACAAATAACACAAAAGTCTCAAAGAAAAAAATATCTCAAACGATATTATGTTTTATTATTGTATTACAAATACTATAATATCTTTTAAAATTCATTCAAGTTGTGCATGAATTAAAACACATACAATAATAACATTCGAACTATTTCAATGTTATTATATTTAGTTTACCAAGTACATTTTACATACTGTTTTTTTTTTATTATTTGATTAATAATGTATTATTGTTTACAATGTATTACTGTTTTTAAATATAATATAATTACAGGAACTATATTTCTGAAGGTCTTAGGAAAAAAAAAGAAGTAATTCTACAAGTGGTGCTAAAAAAGATGAATTAAATATATTCATTATAAATATAAGTAACAGTCTTACAAAAATATAATATTATAATTGCAGCTCAGTATATATAATAATAAACTGTACGTTTTCAAAGAGTGTTGAAAATCCAATAATCATAAAGACTGAATCACAAATAAAATGAATAGAAAAACTCTAAAAAAGTATATTTTTAATAAACTTATAAGAATTTAGTCTTTATGTAGTTCCTGAAAAATAAATAAAGCATCGGAAAATACAATTCTTTTAGATTTGTTTTTATTTATTAATTAGAATAAGGATAATTACATTTTCAAGAAAAAAACAAACAAGCAAAACCAGTTTAAAAGAAATCTTTAGAAAAAAATGAGAAAGAGGAAAAAGCACGTTTTAATTCCAAGTACATTCTCATCATAATATTATCATTTTGTACATGTACTCTGCATGCGTATCGCATTCCACTAGAACATATTTAATGGAGTGATTTCGGATTTAGCAGTTTACAACTGGGTACGACTACCGTATAAATTTGTAATATTTATTTATATAAGACTATGGCTTTTGTGTGGGGTTAGCGTGGTGCGACTAAGGATTCACCTTCACTTAGCGTCCCAAGATGTTTCGAGACCATTGCTTGACCATGGGCTTTGCCTTCGACTGTTCAATGCGTTCAGCCTCTTCCATTTGCACGGCGAGCTTGCGCTGGTTGTCCCTGAACTGACTGATCGGATCCTCGAACTGGCGATAATAGTGCAGCACCTCACGCACATCATCCACATCATTTTGGGCAATGACTACAGTGAAATGTGCAAAATAAACATCTGTTTAAGATTTAAATGAAAACTTACTCTTTAAAAAGGCAATCAAATCAAGTAGCTGGGCATCATCGTCGTTGCCGTGCCAACGTGCAATGCCGAATGTATTATCCGGATGCATCTTAGTAGCATTACTGTCCCAATCAACGACAATCACCTGGAAAATCGAATCGAATCTCAGCAAGCATTCAAATTAGAAAACAACTTGATTAACATACGCGACGAAGATCACGGTTCAAGTTATCCAAATTCTTGACATGATGGCCATCGACAAAGTGTGTGGCATCGCGAACCAGGCGGTACATAATGTAGCCATTGGGATCTAAAGCATCTAGTATGGGAAACACGGTCATGCCCTGTTCTGCGGTGAAGACCACAATTTCAAAGTCTTTGGCACACTCCTGCAAGAAGTGATCGACACCTGGACGCTTCTTGAAACGCCAGCCAGTCTGATATGTCCAATCGGGATGCACAAGCACATCCTTCATTTCTAGCACGAGTGTGTAGCGTGGCTGCACATAGGGATGCTTGAGCGGATCGGGCAATAGCTTCTCTCGCGACGGTTCCTGAATCATTTTCTGATAGTAATGCAAGGATTTCCACATGCGCTGCAAATATTGCTGCACCAGAGGCTTATTTGTAAACTCATCCTCGATGGTTTGTCCTTCGGCATCCACTTCTGGCTTGCCAAACTCATAGATGCCCCATAGTGCAGCAGCAATGCCGCCACCGCCGAAAATGGCAAAACTGCAATGAAATTGTTCCAGTCAGAAACTAGGTGAATTGTTTGATCAGGATGCAATTTACCCTAGCTTCATGCGTTTCCAAGCGCGTTCATTCTCCTTAGCCTCATCCTCCTCACGCTTTTTTCGTTCCTGCTCAGCCCCACTGTCCGCCTCGGGTGCTGTTTGTGGAAAGAGTTTAGACAGCAACGGCGCTGCTGTCTCTGTTGCCGCTGCAGGTTGTTCTTCCTCTATGAAAATGGTGTTGCGTTAAGTAATAGATTAAGAATACTGGATATACAAGTACTTACTTGACTTGCTGAACGCACGGCTGCTGGTCAACCAGCTGGTGGTCTGTGCCTTGCATGTGTGAATTGGAGCGACCGTTGACAAGGCTGGACAACGCAGCGACGGCAACGGTGACTGATTACTCAATGCGAATATCCCCCTTAAGCGGTTGGCGAATGTGTGAAAGGAAGCACGTGGAGCATTTAAACGCATCAGCTGTAGCACTGGCTTTGCTGGTGTCATGCTCATAATTACGTTGTTTAAGTGCTGTGCACAAATTGTGTTGATTTTGACTTACAAATTCTTATTTTCTTTGCCAGTTCGGAGACCTAACCGGCATGCCAGCGAAAATTCTATGCATATGCGTGTGATATATGGCCACACTAGCATTACATCAGCTGAGAATTCGCCAAATAGATCTGGCAACTCTGTCAATAATTAGAGTTGACAAAAACTGTCTGTAAACAGAAGTCAAAGGCAAACAACAACAATAAATTGATAAAACTCATCAAATATGTCCACTACGGGGCATCAGGTAATGGATGAAGAAGAGGATGTACAAATCTGCCGAGCATGCAATTTTCCCTCAACACAACACCTATCGCTTTACGAAACCTACTCGCATGCCGGCGAGCTAACGACGCTGGCAGCCCTGCTCAGCGATTGCGCCAATTTGGAGATACTTGAGGAAGAGCAATTTCTTCCCACACATATATGCGAGCCTTGTGTCGACATGCTTACCCAAATGTATGAGTTCAAACGAACTGCATTACGTACGGATCTTATACTGAGGAGGGGGCATGCTCAGGAGCAGAAGGTGAAAACCTCCTCACCCATCCCCCCATCGCCCACAATGCCAAAGCTTCAGAAGTGCTTGAATGTGGATGTAGACGCAGAAGTCGATTCCGATATGGAATTAGCTACCGCGGATGAGTATGAATATATACTCGAGCAAACAGAGTCGTTAGAGGCTACCGCAAATAGCATTGCATCCGATGAAGACGATGGGCCTGAAGCTGTGCTTGAACTGCGCTTTGTGGGTACCTCACCAAAGGTTGAGGTATTTGAGGTTGATTTTGAACCAGCCGAGGATTATTTGCAGGCACAGAATGAGGAACAGAAGAGCACAACTGTGGAAACTCGTGTCAAGCCACGTTCGCAGCATCGTAGCAAATCCTTTAATCCCACTCTGAAATGCAAGGTTAGTCATTTTTATCATTTAAGTGTGTTACAGCCGGCAATTAACATTAATAATTACTTGCAGATTTGCGGGAAGCAGCTCAGCACCAGCAATTCCTTTAAATATCACATGCAGTTGCACGGCGAAGATCGACCATATGTGTGCAAGATTTGTGGCGAATCATTCAAGACGCGCAACGCCTATGAAGGCCACGCCACATTACATAATCCCAACAATCCGAACAAATGTCGCACCTGCGGTAAAACCTATCGCCAGGCATCTTCGCTGCGTTCCCACCTCCTAAGCCACAAGGGCGTCAAGCCATTCACTTGCGATATCTGCGGCAAGGGCTTGACTCAAAAGTCTGGTTACAAGAAGCATATGCTCACCCACACCGGCGAGAAACCGCACACCTGCGACAGCTGTGGTCGCAGCTTCCGGTACTCCAGCAACTTAATTGCCCACAGACGCTCCCATATCCGCAAAAGCCCAGGCTTTATTAAACTGTTGACAAATAATCAAACGGAGCAGCTCGAATAAGCTACAATCACCCGTCAGCGACAAAAACACATCCACCTAAAAGTTATGTACAACATCAATCAGAAGACGCTAGAGACTGCAGAGCTGACTAGCATAGATTAAGCATCCTGTTGGAGTCTATATATGTTAGTAACCGGCTGGATCCGTCATATGTAGAGCTTAGTCCATGCGGCAGACACAATATTGGTATAATATTTATAACTAGTAAAATAATTTGATATTTAAATGTAATAGTGACTAGTCAAAAGCAACTAAACTCTCTTTAAGTTCACATTTCTTTTGAAATTATATATGGTGTTTATTGCATTTACATTTTACAACTAATTACAGCCCTTTTGTTTAATATGTTATATGTAAAACATAGTAAAATAGTATAAAACATATTTGGAAACAATTCGAATTGATAAAAAAACAATGTTCTTATTGTATATGATCTTTAATATCAATATTACAATATGTGTCTACACTTAATATAACATTTTTTTTATTATACAAAAAATTGCAGCAATGTTAGGTTTAATGAATCTTATTAACGAATATCATTAGCAAGAACATTGAAACCTGATTAATGTTGATTCAAGTGGATATCTCCAACTGCTTCATCTTTGTTAACTTGTAGCTAGTCCATTATTTTAAGTGGACAGCAAAAACAAGTATGTGCGCTTGTATGTGTATGTGGTGTCTATTTATACTAAGCTTAGTGTCTATGATTGTTATGGGAATTGTGTTTAGAGCACCACAACAACCTTGGAAGTAGACACTTGCTGATCGGTGACATCAGGCATTGCCATGGCTGTACGACGGCCAGCCGCCACCACCGACAAGCGTTCCGATTGATGCGTATTGGCGGCACTTGTGCTCAGCTGACCACTACTGATGGTCGCAGTGACGGGCGCCTCTTTGTTGTGGACTCGTAGATGGCTATTAAGGCGCTTTTTGGTCGGGAAGGCCTTCATGCATTTATCGCATTTAAATGGCTTTTCGCCGGAGTGCAATCGTACATGGGCATTCAGGTTGCTCGTAAAGGTAAAGGCGCGTCCACAGATCGGGCACTTGTGCGGCTTCTCACCAGAGTGGACCAGCATATGCTTCTTGTAGCCCGACTTCTGTGAGAGTCCAACGCCGCAGATTTCGCAGGTGAATGCCTTCTCGCCCGTATGGCTGATCTTATGTTGACGCAACGACGATGAATCGTAGTACGCCTTATCACACAAATCGCATGCGTATGGCCGCTCTCCTGTATGGGTTAGCTTGTGCCGACGCAGATGATCAAATGCTGCATAACTGCGTCCACATTGATCACATTTGTAGGGCTTGTCCTCAGCATGTGTGCGCATATGCGCCGCCAGGCTGGATGTTGTGCGATAGAAGCGTTCACAAACCATACACTGATGCGGCTTGACATTTGTATGCGTCAGCATATGCTCCTTGTAGTTGCGCAAGTGTTTAAGCTTTTTGCCGCACACCTCGCATGTGTAGAGCTTCTCGTCGACATGGGAGCGCAAGTGCTGGTTGAGACGGCACAGCTGACGGAATGCCTTATTGCATACATGACACACATGCGGCAACACTTCACCACTATGCCCAGTTGTTACCTGATTCGAGGCACTTTCGTCCATTGAATCATCCAGAAAATCGTCGCCATCGCTATCGCCAGTCAACTACATGTTGTTAAACAGATACTGTAATTAAAATTATTTGCAAATACCGTTTATGAGGTACTTACCAAATGCTCTTCGCGTTCAATGTCCAGTATGTCGTCGGCGTCGACCTCGCCGATTACTTCATCAATCTGCTCTTCGCCGGACATAATGACGATTTGGTCGTCAAGCATGTGCAATTGCATTTGCTCACTAACCGTTTCGAGTTGTGGCGAATCCATTACCTCAATATCATCCTCATCTTCCACTTGTGAATCATATTCACTTTTAATAGTCACATACTCAACTTCTGCCGGTTGAAAATCAGTGAGTGTTTCAATTGCATCATCTGTATCAGCATCAATGTCGCCATCTACCTCCGTTTCAGTGACCTCTTCAACGACATACTCCTGATCCACCTCCTGTTCACTAAATGTCTCAACAACTGCGGCAACGTCGTTTGGCTCAGAGCTCGTCTTAGGTGCCGCTGTATCCGACTCTGTTTCGTTGTCGAGAAGCTCAATCACCACATACTCATGGTTGGCAGCGCTGCTGTCCATGGCGCAAGTATTGCTGTCAACTTCTTCGAGACCCAAGCGCAGAAGTTCATCTGAATCGATGACCATACGCTTGAAATTGAATGCTTGCTCAAGCAGCTGAAGGCAGTGCAAACAAATATGCTGCGGCATTGCGACTCCATCCTGTGGCTCGAATGAGAGACTTGAGCAATAGTTAAGCATGCTGGCTAGTGTGGTGGAGCCCTCCGGGCCTATCTCAATCTCATCTTGCAACGATTTATATTGTTTACACGCGCGAGTGCATGTGCGGCAATTGAGCACCACGCCTGGTTTGCTGGTGCTCATAATGACAATTATATGCAGATATTAATTTGTTACGTTGTCCGTTATCTAAAATTGGTTTTTACTTTGTTTACAATTACAATTCAAAGCGCCGATTTTAATGCGCAACTTCTTTTCTATTTGCCATTCGCGTGTACTGTAGGATCAACTAAATAAATCACACGTAAATTGTATTGGCAGATGCACAGTCACACACTCTCGTACTGGCTTCAAAATGGCGTCGACCTCTGTCGCAAGAAAACGAAGAAGAAGCGGCACATGCAAACAGTGCTGGACAACGGCGCTAAAAACCATTAAACAACATTTTCAAATGTGACCACGCAATTTCCCACATAAATGATATATACCTTATAATGTATACATATATTATTATATTATTTATATTTGTTTATTATAGGACGAATGAATTTTCATTAAATTTTAAAAAACTTGTAATGGTTGATTGCTGTGATCCATGTTTTTGCGGATCGACTGACGCTGGTCGCCTCATTACTTTCATCTTGCGATTAGCCCTGCTTGATTCCGACAACTTGGCATTTGGAGAGATAGATCTATTCCGAATCATACTAAAAATACATATTGTTTCAAATATATCGATATAATGATATTGACTAACTAACCGAAGCCTAGCCTCCTCTTTCCTGAGTTGGGCCTGACGACGTACTTTTTGAACATGAAACTCGAGCTGTTTACGATCCGTACGTAGCCGCTGCACTTCTAAATAATGATTTCGGCAGATTTTTTGTGCCAACTGCAAATCCTTTTCCAATTTATTTACTTCTCTCTCCTGTAACAATGATTATTTTTATTTGTTCACTAGCAACACACACTCGTACCTTTCGAGCTATTTGCCCATCCAGACTTTTTTGGTGGTCTCTCTGAAACATGATGTTAATATCATGTGCCAAGGTGTCAAGCCATGGTTCTGGATGCAACATGTCTTTAAGATGTTTGGGCAAGTTATTGCTAACGTGGCGTCCTCGCACCTGTTTCTTGCAAATTGGGCACTCATATACTGATAAATCGGCAGGCGTGCGACCTAATTTCGCTGTAACGCATTTGTCGCAAATTATGTGCTGGCAGGCAAGCAAAAATAATATATTCTCGCGATCAATGAAATGAGCAAAACAACAATTGCAGTGAATCCACATTCTCTTTGCCCTGTCCATATCAACTTCGTTGGTAATCCCATTTTTTTTATCGTTGCTCATTTTTTAATTAATACGTATTACAATATGAAAAGTCCAAATGAATTATTCGTTGTAGTAACGGTCCTTTAATGCCATTCACACTTTTTACTCTAACTGTGATTGGTACAATACAGCTGATTTTGTAAAACAAGACAAATGTTTAATTTTAGTACACAGTTCGCGCAATTTGCTTACTTATACATCAATTTAAAATATAATTCAGTTGCTACAATAATATAATACAATTTTTGATAAAAAAAAATTTTGCAAACAATATTTTACTCATAGCCAATTTTGTTTGAATAGTGGTTAACACCGTACTAAGCATCGCCGTAGTTAATGTTGATAAGTATGTGCATACATTAGTAAACTAAGTTTAGCAGCAAAATGTTTGGATTTGTGAAATCACTTTTTAAGACTAGATTTGCTTTAATATTGATTATTGTAGCCGTCTTGGCTAAAGTTTATCAGAAAGAAGTTACTGAGATTTTTCAAAATGTAGCTGCGCGCTACTTGGACTATGTCACCACGGATGATGCAGAAAGTGTCGCTGTTCAGTTTGCTGATACACGCGGCAGTCTCCTAACACTCAAAGAGTTGGCCACGTATAACGGAGAGAATGGACGTCCCATCTATCTGGCTTTACTTGGCACGGTCTTTGATGTTTCTCGAGGCTTAAAGCACTATGGACCAGGCTGCAGCTATAATTTCTTCGTCGGGCGCGATGCGTCTGTATCGTTTGTTTCCGGCGAGTTTGAGAACTACGATGCTGAGACGGCAGACGATGTCCTCAGCTTAAAGCCCAGTGGGTTGATCGAGCTTGCAAAGTGGCAACAGTTCTATGAGAAGGATTATGAGTACAAGGGCAAGCTAATTGGGCGTTTCTTTGACAAGGATGGTAAGCCTACCATTTACCACAAGAAATATTTAGCACTGCTGGATCAAGCGCAGAGAGCTAAGGCGGAAATCGATGAGCTCCGTAACAAATATCCCGGCTGTAATATCGAGTGGTCCGAGGAAAAAGGAACCCGTGTCTGGTGCACGACGACTAGTGGCGATGGCAAGACCCGCGACTGGGCTGGCTATCCACGGAAACTATATAATCGGGATAATAAGAATTTCCATTGCGCTTGTGTACCCGAAGCGGAGCTAAGTGATCCAATGTTTAAATCATATGAAAACTGCGAGCCTCGGGCTGCCGAATGTTTTTATCGTGTGTGAATCATGGTATTTCGTAACTTAATTAATTGTAAAGAAATAGTGTAGGTTTTTTTGTACACTGATGTAAAATAAGAGTAAACTAGAATTTAATATTGTGCAATTTGTCAATTTTATTGTTCATTCTACCTAATTATATTGTTAAGATAACTGTTTTAACGAGGAAGAAATTTTAGTATGTACATATATATGTGTAAATGGAATTGATATGGCAGACAACAAAATTAGGCAATTTGCGTGCGTTGTCTAGTGTTTCATATATATGTATATGTTTTTTTTGATTAATCAGCTAACGAAACTTCAAAATTTCAATGGATTTTTTTCGAAAATATATTTTTTTTCCGATGGATGCTGCTCTCAGTTTAAAAACAAATGGATTTTAAATAGCCTTAACGATTTTGCCAGTTATTTGCAATGCCCATTAATAGAATGGAATTTTTTGGCGCCATAGTGAAAAGGAAAGTTTGGCAACTAACTAAGGCCAAAAAATTAGTTATTCCAGATGCCTTTGCCTTTTATCCATGCGCTGCACAAAATATGAAAGAGGTCAAAATGCTTTTCATCTCAGCAGACGAAATAGAGAAGCAATGCAATTTCATAACTATGAATTACAAAAAAAAATCCAAAAAATGATGATGTCCCGTGCGACAGTGATACAAAGTCAATTTAAAAAAAAAAGTATACGATCTATTTGCTTTAAGACAAAAACATTATTAAGATAAATAATGGCACAACATTTTAAAATTAGACTCATTAAAATATTCCTTTAGGTTTCGCTAAACTTTGACTTTGAACGGTAGGCCGACAAAACTACTTCCATTTTTTGTCCCGTGCGACAGCGGTAGTTTTTTGCAATTATCTTGAAAATGAAAAGTTGGCCGAACTCAACTTTTTCACCAATAATAGAGCTATGGAAGAGTAATAATTTAAACCTACTCGCCAAATTTGAATTGCTTTAATTGTGTCTTTTTTTTTGCTTTAAAAGCGTACAAATATCCCGTGCGACAGCATGGAATTGCCCATATATATATTAGATTTTCTAATATCCGACTGTCTAATCTGACTAATTAAATAGTTTATGCTCATCCTTGTTCCAACATATTTGTAATCGATTTTTTATATAAAAAGTGATTCATCATGAATTTAGCAGATAAGTATGCATTTAAGATGTTTGTTTGTTCAGATATTGAACGGGTAAATTCAAACGAGAAAATTATGCGAATAGTTTACAAAATATGCTTGTTTATTTTTATTATAATTTTTTTTTTGATAATTTTATACCATTTTTACAGCAAATGCATGATTATTCATGTTTGAGAAGTTGACTTAGTTGCGCTGAGTGTGAACGTGGTGGTAGAAGTTCTGTTTCTGGGCAGCGGCGCGCTTACCGAAGGGACTCTTCTCGTTAACCTCGAGGATGTAATCACCTTGCAGATCGTAATTGGCATTAATACCCATGTATGCACGCAGACCAAAGCCGTTCTTTTCCTTGTACTGCTTCAGGGAGTTGGCAACAACAGCGGGGAAGTTGCGCTCATTACCTGGGCGGACAGACTCGGCAAAGTAGCGGGTAGCACGGACAGCTGCTTCAATAACATTCTCAGCACCGGGAACAGTCTTGCCAACACCGTTGGGATAGAAATCAACATCACCGCAACGCATGGGGGTACCCATGGCATAGCTGGAGGTGTGGATGACATCAACGAAGTCGGCATCGCCGCGGGCAAGACCAACAAGGGTATCACGACGTTTCGACAGAATCTTGGAGGGGTCCAGACCAGTGATGCGGCGCAACTTGCTGCCGGTGTGCATGGTGAATTCCTGGGCAGCGGCGCCAGCAACGTGGGCACCAATACCCTGTCCAATCAAATGAACAATCTCACGTGGCACACCCTTGGCGGCAAGGTCAACCAGAGTATGACCGATCATGGCACCAGTGCCGGCAACATCGAGCATAGCAAAACGCTTGAAGTTGGTCAGAGTGGAGCCCAAGTCAATGATCTGCGATAGAATGTAAAATGTTAGCCAAAATGTTATACAGTTATCGATAGTTAATTAGGCTTACGATCAAATCGCCGGCGGCATTCTTAGCCGATTTCCATTCCTCACCGGTCTCCTCGCTGGAGGTGGTTTCGTAATCCTTGTTGCGTTGCTGGCTGCGATAGTTCTGTGAGTATTTCTGCTGACCCTGGACATTGTAACGTGCCATGTAGGCCTCCTCCAGTTGGCGTATGGCTTTCCTGGTGGTTTCTGTGTCCTGGGGCAAACCGGTCAACACAATGGTGACCTCATCCTCGCCAAAACCGCGCTGAGAAACAGCCTTCTCGACATAGTTGTTCAATTTAGCCTCCACGCGCTCGCCATTGGGCTTAACAATCCATACTGGAATGTTGCTTGCACTGGGCACAAAGTTGGGTGTCAGATCTTGCTTGATGTGCGAAATGTGGTCTACATTTAATGTGCAGACGGATTAGTATTTTCTACTTAATTTTATTGAACTCGGCACACTTACAGTATTCTTCCATCAACTGGGCGGCCTTTTGCAGAGGCATGTTCTCCAGACGCTCGAAGGAGATGTCGTTCAACGACGGCAAATTCTCCAACTCAGAGACGCTCAACCAGTTGGTTGGTTTAAGCTCGTCATTTGAGGCACAGGCAACCGCCACCAGGCAGGCCAGCAGGCACAGTCTCAGGCTCATAATGCAAGGATTTCAGCGAAATAACTACAGATATGTTAAAGGTGTCCAAACGATGATTGTCGTCTGATGCTTTCTGCCTTGCGACGAGCGCTTTTTATACCCACAGAATAGCGCAAGCAGAGGAAGTCGCCGCCAGTGCTAACTTGTTGCTGCATTTTACAAATTTTTGCTGATCTTCGCAAACTCGTGTCGCAAACCAAAAACTGTTTAGGTTTGCAACCAAACAGTAACGTTGCCAATTGCAGTCTTATCACAATGCCCTTGAAACCCATATTAAGGTTTTTGAACTCTCATCTGATTACAAATTGCACGAATAGATCAATATCAATGAATGCCACGAGGGTCCTGCAACACTGTTGCCGTTCACAGTGTGACCCCAAGGCTGTTATAAGCTCAGCTAATTTGCACACATACATATGTACTTTACAGTTCAATGGTGTAATCATTTTCTAAATCTTTTCTTTACGTGATGCATTACAAATGATAAAAAATATATGCATTTGGCCACTTTAGATCCAACAAGCAATTCCACACAACTGATCACTTTCTTTTGAACATACAAGCAAACTCATGAAACAAACAAAAGGAATAAGACTCACTGAACAAAAGAAACAGTTAAGTGAGTAGTTCATTTGTTCATATTCTGATCGAACCGACAATGCTTTAGTAAATGAGAAGCGGATAAGTATGCATTTAAGATGTTTGTTTGTTCAGATATTGAACGGGTAAATTCAAACGAGAAAATTTATTTATTTATTTATATAGTGCTAAGTTACAAAGTAAATTTATAACTTAACTTAAAGCTATAGCACTGGCTGCAAGGGCCTTTGGCTAGCCAAACGAGAAAATTATGCGAATAGTTTACAAAATATGCTTGTTTATTTTTATTATAATTTTTTTTTATAATTTTATACCATTTTTACAGCAAATGCATGGTTATTTATGTTTGAGAAGTTGACTTAGTTGCGCTGAGTGTGAACGTGGTGGTAGAAGTTCTGTTTCTGGGCAGCGGCGCGCTTACCGAAGGGACTCTTCTCGTTAACCTCGAGGATGTAATCACCTTGCAGATCGTAATTGGCATTAATACCCATGTATGCACGCAGACCAAAGCCGTTCTTTTCCTTGTACTGCTTCAGGGAGTTGGCAACAACAGCGGGGAAGTTGCGCTCATTACCTGGGCGGACAGACTCGGCAAAGTAGCGGGTAGCACGGACAGCTGCTTCAATAACATTCTCAGCACCGGGAACAGTCTTGCCAACACCGTTGGGATAGAAATCAACATCACCGCAACGCATGGGGGTACCCATGGCATAGCTGGAGGTGTGGATGACATCAACGAAGTCGGCATCGCCGCGGGCAAGACCAACAAGGGTATCACGACGTTTCGACAGAATCTTGGAGGGGTCCAGACCAGTGATGCGGCGCAACTTGCTGCCGGTGTGCATGGTGAATTCCTGGGCAGCGGCGCCAGCAACGTGGGCACCAATACCCTGTCCAATCAAATGAACAATCTCACGTGGCACACCCTTGGCGGCAAGGTCAACCAGAGTATGACCGATCATGGCACCAGTGCCGGCAACATCGAGCATAGCAAAACGCTTGAAGTTGGTCAGAGTGGAGCCCAAGTCAATGATCTGCGATAGAATGTAAAATGTTAGCCAAAATGTTATACAATTACCGATAGTTAATTAGGCTTACGATCAAATCGCCGGCGGCATTCTTAGCCGATTTCCATTCCTCACCGGTCTCCTCGCTGGAGGTGGTCTCGTAATCCTTGTTGCGTTGCTGGCTGCGATAGTTCTGTGAGTATTTCTGCTGACCCTGGACATTGTAACGTGCCATGTAGGCCTCCTCCAGTTGGCGTATGGCTTTCCTGGTGGTGTCTGTGTCCTGGGGCAAACCGGTCAACACAATGGTGACCTCATCCTCGCCAAAACCGCGCTGAGAAACAGCCTTCTCGACATAGTTGTTCAATTTAGCCTCCACGCGCTCGCCATTGGGCTTAACAATCCATACTGGAATGTTGCTTGCACTGGGCACAAAGTTGGGTGTCAGATCTTGCTTGATGTGCGAAATGTGGTCTACATTTAATGTGCAGACGGATTAGTATTTTCTACTTAATTTTATTGAACTCGGCACACTTACAGTATTCTTCCATCAACTGGGCGGCCTTTTGCAGAGGCATGTTCTCCAGACGCTCGAAGGAGATGTCGTTCAACGACGGCACGTTCTCCAACTCAGAGACGCTCAACCAGTTGGTTGGTTTAAGCTCGTCATTTGAGGCACAGGCAACCGCCACCAGGCAGGCCAGCAGGCACAGTCTCAGGCTCATAATGCAAGGATTTCAGCGAAATAACTACAGATATGTTTAAGGTGTCCAAACGATGATTGTCGTCTGATGCTTTCTGCCCTGCGACGAGCGCTTTTTATACCCACAGAATAGCGCAAGCAGAGGAAGTCGCCGCCAGTGCTAACTTGTTGCTGCATTTTACAAATTTTTGCTGATCTTCGCAAACTCGTGTCGCAAACCAAAAACTGTTTAGGTTTGCAACCAAACAGTAACGTTGCCAGTTCCAGTCTTATCACAATGCCCTTGAAACCCATATTTAGGTTTTTGAACTCTCATCTGATTACAAATTGCACGAATAGATCAATATCAATGAATGCCACGAGGGTCCTGCATCACTGTTGCCGTTCACAGTGTGACCCCAAGGCTGTTATAAGCTCAGCTAATTTGCACACATACATATGTACTTTACAGTTCAATGGTGTAATCATTTTCTAAATCTTTTCTTTACGTGATGCATTACAAATGAGCTTATAGAGGTAAGTATTAATGAATTGTTAATTTTGTTCTTGAAAAAAATGTCTTTATATAATATATGTATATATATTGTGATTTCATTTAATAATAAACGAATATGTATTTTGAAACATAATCCATCTTACTGTAAATCTTTATGCTTTAAAACTTTGATGTACATTCCCAAGGAAGTTGGACAGATGGTTATTCCTTGTTCAAACTGTATATAAGAAGCAAAATAGAATATCTTTGTTTCGTAGGGCTTAGTAAATTCATTATATTTTGTTAGATTTAAAATAAGCTGTCAGTTTGTAAAATCTATTCATATTTATTTCGTAACGGTTGTTCACATGTATGTATGTACATACATATTTATATACATATGTACATACCCATATGTACATATATATAAAAAATCTACTTAATTAACAAAAAGAAAAACGCTTTGTAAATTATTATAAGTAATTGTTCAAATGCAGAAATGTTTATTCGTTGTTTTCCACATGATTACAGGTAAATTTTCTATATTCAGCAAAAAGTCAATTGTCACCTGATCAATATTTGTATGTATGTATGTATGTATGTACATATGTACGTATACATACATATATTTGTATAACTTCTTACGTGATGTGTTATAAAAGTGCTTATATTTCCATTATTTTGAAATAAATGTTTAATTTAATAATAATCGAATATAAATGTACCCATCTTTATGAAAATCTCAATGTTTATTCACTTTAATGTAATAATATTAATACTTATTAAAATCGTCTATATGAGAAAAAAAATGACATCTATATTAGAATATTATGGAATATATATTGTTTCACAATATATGAATATATGTTTCACAATTTATGAATATATATTGTTTCACAAAATATGAATATATATTGTTTCACAATATATGAATATATATTGTTTCACAATATATGAATATATATTGTTTCACAATATATGAATATATGTTGTTTTACAATATATAAATATATATTGTTTCACAATATATGAATATATATTGTTTCACAATATATGAATATATATTGTTTCACAATATATGAATATATATTGTTTCACAATATATGAATATATGTTTCACAATTTATGAATATATATTGTTTCACAATATATGAATATATAGTGTTTCACAATATATGAATATATAGTGCTTCACAATATATGAATATATATTGTTTCACAATATATGAATATATATTGTTTCACAATATATGAATATATATTGTTTCACAATATATGAATATATATTGTTTCACAATATATGAATATATATTGTTTCACAATATATGAGTATATATTGTTTCACAATATATGAATATATATTGTTTCACAATTTATGAATATATATTGTTTTACAATATATGAATATATGTTTCACAATTTATGAATATATATTGTTTTACAATATATGAATATATGTTTCACAATTTATGAATATATATTGTTTCACAATATATGAATATATATTGTTTCACAATATATGAATATATATTGTTTTACAATATATGAATATACATATATTGTGTCACAATATATGAATATATATTGTTTCACAATATATGAATATATATTGTTTTACAATATATGAATATACATATATTGTGTCACAATATATGAATATATATTGTTTCACAATATATGAATATATATTGTTTCACAATATATGAATATATGTTTCACAATTTATGAATATATATTGTTTCACAACTTTTATTAAATTCGCTTTCTTTTGTCAGATTGAAAATAAAATATTTCAATTGACCAAGTCAGTGAGAACGTTGTACACATATTTAAAACAGTCCAATTTAATATTTTTCAATCTAAACGTTAAGGAAAATAATCTGCAGTTATGGGATGGTTTGATTTCAATTTATTTGTTTATAAATTACAGCCTTAACTATTCTATAAAACTCGTTTACTGACGTTTGTGTACCCAATGCCCACACAGGTCATCAACACCTTTTGAGCTCCTCGCACATCATCCTCCTCATCCTCGTCTGTCTCCGGATTTTCCAACTTAAATGTTACCGAGAAAAAGTCGCGCAGATGTTGCAAAAAGTGTACAGTATATGTGGATAAAGCGCCTTAAATATGCAAAACGGTAAAGTTAATTTGGATATGATAAATCACTATAGTTAACGCACCTGTTAAGAATTTAGAGACATGCTTCTGACCGAGAGCCATATAAAGAGCGGCCAGCCATTGATAGGCGGAGTCACAGCAGCCACCACGATATATTTCGTCTAATAAACGCATGGCAGCTTCCCGACCCAAGTCCTCTGGTATGGAAGGTGTGTCCTGCATGTCAAACAATAAAATATGAACAGAAAGTCCAAGGCTAAATATTTAAGGTAACTTTCTTACCGACTCTTCCCTGGTATTGGAGATGCAATCAGCGGCAAAGCAAACACCATCTGTGGTCTCAGCTAGTAGACAGATGCCGAAGCCTGGCGAATTGCCGGACATTTTGCCGCGATTCTGATCTGTATAGATGTAAACATCGGGCAAAAATTTAAGCATACAGCCCTTGGCCGACTCCACAGTTCGATTGGCCATGGCGGGCGACACCTTACAGGCGTAAACAGTGCCACGAATACGCTTAACCATGCCCGGCTGTTGGAACTGTATTGCACGCAAGCTCTTGCGTACGGGGCATGTGAAGATCACTTCACCGCCGCCGAGAGGCGCAACACCCCGCCGAACAACACGTAGTTCCAATCCCTCATCGACTAGCAGATAACGCTTTAGTAGGGACAGTGCTGCGCCTTTAACATGATCCACAGATGGCGAATCATTACTGTTTGTTACACCGCGTAGGTTACACTGCAGCGGCATCTTACAGAATGGGCCCAAGGCAATCAATGCATCCAAATAGTAGCTGATGCCTCGTTGCACACAACAATCGTGCTCAACATGGCCACCGTGCAACAGGCCGGGGCTGAACATGACACTAGTGCCGGCGGGATTGAGTTCAATTTTGGTACCATTCGTCAGTTTATCCAATAACCGTATGAGGCTAATCTCATATTCCCGCAATCCTGGCGCACCTTCATCTTCGGCGCGTATTTGTGTAATTTTTACTGGCTTTCCACTCAGGCAGGACAGTACAAGCCGCTGTTTTAGAAAATTGCTACCCCGATAAATAAGGCAATTGCCTTCTTGTGCAACAGGCGGCATTACAATCTTAAATATGCTTAACTAACAAACAAAAAAAAACTCCGCGTGTTCGCACGTGTGCTAAAATTGTAAACAATAGAGTTGCAACACTTTTGATATCGCTATATACTGCACCGACTATCGATATCTATATGGCGCGGACGTAAATTAGTCACAAAAGAATAACATATCGATACTTCTGCATTGATTTGGTTTTGTTTATGAAATATTATCAATTTGAAATATTTTCGTTTAAAATTTTAATATTTTCACTGTTGATCTAATATTTTAAATTGTTTTGCAGATTTTTCATGAATTAAGGTGAACGAACTATTTTTTGGCGACTTATAGTTTTTTTTTTGTGATTTATTTAAAGTGATCAAGAAATATTGTTCGTGCCGTTACTTCATCAGCTATTTAACAATTACCATAAATTCTTCTTTTGGTTAAAAAGAGTTGACTACACGGTTAACATTTCGCGATAGTTTAGATTATTTGCAGTTAGTCCATTTCCAGCTTAATTTTTTATGAAATTCTTTTACTCTTTCACCATTGTTGTAATACAACTGATATTAACAAAATTGAGGCAAATTCAAATCTGGCGCTAATTTTAGGAAAACCTTAATTTCACTCTGTAAATGTTATCGTAACAATTATTAACTTAGCTTAACTAAGCATATTGCTCATCTCTAGCTATATTAATTCCGTTACTTTCAGGCGATGGACAATAGCACAATAGTGTGCTTAAATTTGTATTATTAATGATAGTAAAGAAAATTACCTTACCTGTCCTTTTGACAAATCTCATCGCGTTTTGTAAATACGTCTTGCTAATCATTTGACTCTTCTTCTTGGCTCTTCTTCAAGGAACCAATAAATCTGAACGCAAGATGTTTCGTGAAAAAGAGAGCAAACGCTTACGAAAATTTAACAGCAAATTATATTGTATATTTGTATTACATACAAAAGTATATTTTTATATGCATTTACATATATATGAACAGCAATATTAAAATAAAATTATTAGATAAATTGACAATGTATAGTCAGCTTTTTACTTAAAATAATTGAGTATAAAGCCCGCGCATTAAATTCGAAATTTTCTAACAGTGTGGCCGCTCATGGCACTTTCAGTATATTTATTTTAAACCCAGAATATCAATATTATGTATATTCAAAGTTAAAAATGTGAGCCACACCATCCAACAGATGTTACTCTCAGTGGATTTTTCATCGTGTTCGCTTCGTTACGGATGTTTCAATATCTAATATTCCAAGCACCATTTTAGCAACATACATATATATGCAATTTTACTGCAAGTTGTAAAAAGCAAATATTAAATTGCGTACAAAATTATAAAAAGGAAAATAAATCAAATTAAGAAATAAGCTCGAATTGAAATACGAGCTGCATCGCGCAAAAGCCGAGCTCCATCATACATTCTTATGTATGGATGTATAAGTGCATTGCAGATTCCAATTGGTTGATTGTGTGGGTGTTTGATAGGCATTTTTTGTTATAAACTACGTTTCAACGGTTTATAGATTTTTTTTATTGTTATAATTTTTATACATTTGTATAAAGTGATCGTTAAATACCAAAGCAAATTTATTGAGAACATACACATTTAACTATTCCAATTTCAATTGCATTTTGTGTGCATTCACATCTATTGCCAACAAACCCACGCGTAGCAGAAAACACAAAAAATTTCACACACACAAGCATACACACGAATCCCAACGCCAAAAGCAAGTTGCCAAACAAAAACAACAACACAGGCTCCAGCAGTTGCAGCGCGCCAACATCGCCGTCAACGTCGCTGCATTTAGCCCAGCGTTGACGTTCTTGCTGTTGTCGTCGCCGCGAGTGTAGGCCGCATACGGATAAGAGCACAAAAGGCAATCAAAAAGTACACACGCTGAGGTAAGTGGGGAAAACGGCATATGGACATGTATTTGTTTGTGTGTGTGTGTGCTTATGTACATATTAATAATACCAACAACAATAACAAATACTTAATACCCGGCATTTGCCGGCAAACTTCGGCACAAAGCAAAAAGCGAAAAATACAAATTTGTATGTGTGCTTCTGTACAAATACAAACCTCAGTCACAGTATGTTACAAAATTGTAGTGCTGGCGTATTCGATTGGACTCAAATATGTCAGTTTCCAATTGCAGCATAAGTCGTAGTTTCCAATCAGATTTTATATGTTGAGGGCTTGCTATGAGTGTACGGCGTACGTGATAAATTCAACCGGCCTACACGCACACAACCACAACCAAGCATCAACACAGGGGAAGGGAAGCATGCGCGCCAACTTGTTTTGCTTTTTATACTCTTGTGTATGTGTGTGTGTGTGTTCGGTTAATTTTTCGACAATCTTCCAGCTCCATTTCATTTTCACTGGCTTTCTGTTGTTGATTGGCCACAGTTGCCACTGTCACTAATCTGTTGTACTGCTCATAATTCTCCAACGTGTTGTGATCGGTATGTCAGCCCATCAATTAATTTATGCTGGAGTTACAGTGAAGCTGATAATATTAGGGCACGCGCTAGAACTTTAAGAAAATTACTTACTATACATAGAAATGTACATACATAATTATGTATTTTTTTCAAGTTTTATCACAGCTATAATTTAGCTGTACTTGAAAATATATATTACTCACACTCAGAAACTAATAAACCGTGCCAATCAGTGATTTAGTGACGGCTCTACCTAATATTTTTTACCCCACTGTTTTTCCATGCAGCATACATTTTACTGCGCCTACCACTTCTACACAACCATTGCGTCTCGCTGTCTGCTTTAATTTTTTGCGACGCAATTTCGGCTACGCGTCGTCAGTCGGTTTATGCTTTGCAGAGAATTTTGAAAACAATTACAAGCACGCATCAAAACAACAGCTATATACATATACATGTTTGTAGGTACATATGTGTACATACATACAACTGCAGATACACACACATCTATGTATATACATATATGCTTATGCCGCGTACATGTTTGCTTTGTGTGTATGTTTATGCTAAACATTGCCAAAAAAAAAAAAAAATGTTTTTATTTGCCACTCCCACTGTCTTCGCAAAACAGCGAAGGGTACACAACAAGTGCGAAACAGTGGCGCAGGCAGAATCAGCAATAACAACAACAACAATCCAATGCGGCAATAATAACATAGAAAGTTAGTAAGGGGAACAATTTTCAAGGTTAAACCGGGCAAAACAAACATAAAACCGGTTACATACATGCAAACAAATATATGATTGTGTGTGTGTGGACATGTACATATATATGTGTGCATGCAGAGCTTGCTATTTCTGCGTACATGAAAGGAAAAGGAAAAGCAGGTGACAATAGCAACGCAATTAACATATACATTGTACATAAATCTATGTTAAACACTATAAGTACGCATATTAATGCAAGAAAACCTACCATGCTATACATATGTACAGTTGTATACCTACATACATATATAAGTATATATATATATAAATATATAGGGATGACATCTGTAGTTATGTGCCGTGACAGAAAACTTCGATTAAAGTGCTCTTATTGGGAGTAAGCGAGATAGAAACAATGTTTGTCAATTTCCTCTGCATCAAGGGTTGCAAAGCTAACGGTAGCATTTATGCTGTGTGCTTGTGTTCGTGTTTCTGTCTCTGCCTGACCTTGAATTTGCCCAGGGAGTTTTGAGTAACTTGCTCACATACATACATATATATTACATGCATGTATGTAACATGAGCTTTGCCTCCTTCCTTAGTTCTTGCTCTTTTATACGTTGTTGTTTTATGCGCATATATTTGTATTTCAGTATCTAGCAGTTTCTTGCAATAAACAGAGTCAAATGAATGTAATGTTAGCAATAACAAACAACATGTGCATACATACATACATGCATAACCACATATACATGTACATTGTGTTTGTATTTGTAGTTGCTAGATGACGGTCGCCGTCTCGCTATTGCTGTGCCTTTCTAGACTTGCCTAGTCTCTGCCGCCGCGTATCTGCATTTAGAATACGGAGAAAAATGTTTATGCGTTTTGTGCAGCTTTCGTAACTGTATTTATCGATAATTTTCATCGATCTATCGTTTCACAAGAAACTCTACAACTGCATAATTTTATTACTTTATTATGTTTTTGTTTATATTTTGTTTAACCTTGTTGAATAAATTTAATATTTTGACACGCAAGCTGAAAGCTTAAAACTAAACTTGAAGTCTGCGAAAATTATTTATTCAAATACTAGCACAGATTTGAAATGGATGTCTTAATAAATTATCAAACTTTATTTCTATAGTTATAGAATTTGGGAAAGAACGATCAAGTCTCGACTTTATATCTTATTGCAATATTTACATTTTTAATTTGTTATTCTGAGACATTCGATTTTCCAATACGAAAGCTGAGATCAAATATCAAAGGTATTGTTTGATTGAAGCAACTCCTCCATATATGATTATGTAATTAGACACATGCACACAAATGTTTGTGAACATAGTATAAATACTGCTCAATTGGCACTGACTAATGTTTCACTCTTGATTTATTTGCTTATTTATTATGATATTGACAGCTCAGCCTATCGAAAGTCACACGAAAATAAAGCACCTGGTCACACAGTACAACCTACAAATATTGAGGGAGACAGAGAGAAAGAGAAGAGCAATTGACAGGGACAAATAATATTGCTGCTCTTTGTGCGCTCCAACACAGCACTGCAGTGGAGTGAGCGAGTCCAGCGAGAGAGATCCACGTTCAGAGAGTGCAAGAACAAGGGAGCGAGTGTGTGAGGAGCAGGCGGAGGATTCGAAGCCAATCAGCATGGAGTTGGAGTTAAACAGCAACAAACACGCTAACGGTGATACGTCTGGCGTCGGCGGCGGATCGGACTCAAAGGAAAGCTCCGTGGAGCGCGAACTGAATGGCGAGATTGAGGCGGTCGAGCTAAATGGCGGCTCATCCAATGGCCATCAGCATGGCGGGCACATGAAGAAACCGCTGCCCGTTGGCGATGGCCACGATGGACGCATCAAGCGCAAGGCCAAGCGCCTCATCCAAAGACAGAATAGCGGCGGTGGCAGCGGCATTGGAGGCACTGCCAGTGGCACCTCGAACACATCTCTGACCAATGGCGGCATTGCAGCTCCTGGAAGTTCCGCCAATTCGGCGGTCTCATCGCTGGCCAACGGCATGCTTCCAGCGGGCACTGGCTATGTGGTGCCGCATCGCCGTTGGAAGAATAGCCGAAGATCACGTAATCTGCAGCGTGGACGCGGCCTGCCCAAGAAGGGCGGCGCCGGCGGCAAGGGCGTGTGGGGCTTGCCCGGCTCGGAGGCCCTTGCCGAGGTCTATGAGGATGAGAATGATCCCAACTATGACAGCGAGTGCAACGATCGCAATGTGGAGCTGCGCGAGGTCATTACCGAGATCACACCCGAGGAATTCTTTAAGCTTGCCGAGCCCATTGTTCTGGAGTATTATGAGCATGGCGACACCCATGAGGTGGCGGTCAGTTTCGATGAGATACTGCAGAGTCCGCTGCGCGAGCATATCACCAGCATACTGGTGGAGATTGCCATGGATCACAAGGATTCGCAGCGGGAAATGACATCGGTGCTCATTTCGGATCTCTATGGCCGCGTCATCACCGGCAAGGACATCGAGAAGGGCTTCAACATGGTGTTGGCCAATCTGCCCGACCTCATACTGGACACACCCGAGGCGCCAGTGATGCTCGGCAATTTTATGGCTCGCGCCATTGCCGACGATTGCATGCCGCCCAAGTTTGTGAGTCGACCCGAGGAACACCAGCAACTGAATGAGCATGCCGAGCAGGCGCTTCGCCGTGCCGATGCTTTGGTCCACAAGCAGGTGTGGGCCCATCTGGACAATGTTTGGGGCATGGGCGGACCGTTGCGACCGGTGAAGACCATTACCAAGCAGATGACGCTGCTCCTCAAGGAGTATCTGTCATCTCGGGATGTCGGCGAGGCGCAGCGTTGCCTGCGTGCCCTCGAGGTGCCCCACTATCATCATGAGCTCGTCTACGAGGCAATTGTGATGACCCTCGAGTCACTCAGCCAGACCACCGAGGAGGCCATGTGTGAGCTGCTCAAATCGCTGGATCTAACCTGTTTGGTTCTGCCAGCGGGCATGGAGCAGGTTAGTTGATTAGTTTCGGTTTGGGGATCTTTGTGAGTAAGAGAGAGCTGCTATTTTAATTCTAACACGTTGATTAGATACCCCCCTAAAAGGCATCATAAATCGTTTATCGATGACCTCGTTTAGGAAAGACAAAAACACAAAACTAAGGTGCACAGTGTGACAAAAGCGCTTGATTGTTTTTCGAATTGCTTATCAAATAGCCAAGTGAAGAAAGCTTAGTTCAAATTTATTATCAATCAATAGTCACAGTTTAAATTTGTTTTTAAACAAACACAAACAAACTGTGCTCTTTAATCAGTTTACATTTATAATGAACACGCTGCTACAAATAGAAATATTTATTAAAAAAGTTTATCGATCGATTAGATAATTTACTGTTTCAGGCACAATCGAATTGATTATGTTTTTAATTGATTCGTTTCACCAAAACAATTTCACATTTGATGATTCAAGAAAGTTGTTTAAATCAAACGATTAATTCTTTTTTTTTTATAGCGATTCTATATTTTTTTTGTATCATTTTCTGACACTGAATTTTTCAGCACATATTCATTAGGGTTTTCCTGTGCGCATTAAATATTTCAAATTTTACCGCTAATCAGTTGCTGTGTAATTAGTTGCATTTCATGGCATGAACGTGACAATTGGAATCTCCTCTCACTTTCATGAATTATATCATTAGCATTGATTATTTTTATTGTTATTGTTTTTTGTTTTTTTCGGTTCCGTTATAGGGCTTCATGCGAGTCTACGATGATATGGCGGACATTGTGCTGGACGTGCCATTGGCGTACATAATACTCGATCGATTTGTGGAGCGCTGTAATCGTGCCGGTTTTCTAACCGACAAGATTATCAACAATGTGCCATCCCGGTAAGTGTGGTTACCCCTGCTCCCCACTCCCCACTCCCACCTCCCGTCCAGTGCACGCTGAATGATCGGTATTTTAAAGTGTTTGTGCACACATACATACATATGTATGGTATGAATGTGTGTATGTAAATGAGTCCGGCCCACCTGTAAACCGCAAATAGCCGCAGCAATAACAGAAAACAGTAAATACTGACAAAGCAACAAGAGCAAGGCAAAAGCAGGCACAAAAACAAAAACAATACGCTTTTACGTAATTTTGTCAGTCACTCTTGTTTCTTATATGTACATCACACATACATTTGTATGTGTGTGTCCAATATTTCACTTGTTATTCTTCTGGTTGTGTACAGATGTACGTGCATACATATGCATTTACATACACACATAAATGTGTTTGTTTGCCTCTATCAACTTGATTTGTATTTTTTTGCCGGCATTTGCAGCTCTTCTTCGTCTTGTTGTTTATTATTATGTGCATATGTATATGTATTTGTATATAGATGAGTGTATGTGTGATTATATGCTCGCACGTCGCGCCGTTCTTAGTTTGCGTTGCTTTTGCTTTTTTCCTTCCTTCTCTGTCGTCTATTTCTATGTATGTACATGGTGCGTATGATTGGTATATGTATGTGTGGTGTGTGCATGTGTATGTTTGTTTATGAAATTTCTATTGCGCAGTTTGCTTTTGCGCTGACGCGATGTCTCGTTGTCGCTGCCTTCGCTGTCGACGTTAGCGTCAGCTTTTTTGCTTCGTTGAGGCAGTCGCAGCCGTCGATTGTGGGCCGGTTTATCAGGCGCCGGTTAGTAATATTTTATTTCTTGTATTTACATATTACATATGTATATATATGTTCATACATATGTACGTGTGTATAAATACTTTCATCTTTACATATGTATGTATGTATGCGAATAGTTGAAATACTCTTTAAATAGAATAGTCTTCAAATGTTGTCATTTTTGCGACACCTTAAAGAAAATACTGGACATACATATGTATGTATGTATGTACATATGTGTATGTACATACATACTACATATAGTAAAAGTGCTAAAATATTGCTAAATTTTTCATCATCATTATAGAACTTCAATGCTGAAATGAAAGTGTATATACATAAGTATACATAAATAGTTTTAAATGCTTTATGTTTATGTTTTTTGTTTATTAAT
Source organism: Drosophila pruinosa (assembly GCA_018150935.1). Classification (NCBI taxonomy): domain Eukaryota; kingdom Metazoa; phylum Arthropoda; class Insecta; order Diptera; family Drosophilidae; genus Drosophila; species Drosophila pruinosa. The sequence continues at coordinate 14,189,952 of JAECWR010000194.1, read as the reverse complement.
TAATTTTCCGAGGTTGCGAATGTTGTTGTTTACTTCGGACGGCTCTTGAACTGAGTATTTATTTAGCTCATGTGGCTGACTAGTCTGCAATTTATTTGTTTTGAAGTTTTTAGCCAAACATACACAAATGCACACATACATACATACAAACATGTGCATACACGCACATGCTTCATAAGCCTAAACACATTCGCACATGTACATATATCGATATTGCTTATCGATATTGCTTATCGTTGGGCGCACCCACAAAGCTGGCATTGATGTTACAAGTAGTTGCTGCAGTTGTTGTTTGTGGAGTGATGTTTACGGTGGTGCAACAACCTGCATGTGACTCAAGATCGTGAGCACCGTGGAGAAGGTAAAAATGGCGGTTAAGCGACTGCAGTTGCCGCTGTTATCGACCTGCTCCGCCACACCCACAAAACAACAGCACCAACAACAACAACAAAAGACTGTAACCAACAGACAGGCAGTTGCAGTTTTTTTTTTTTTTTTTTGTTGCTGTGAGCTTAGCCTGGCATTGCAGTTGTTGCTGTAACTGCATTTTGCATTCGCCTTGACTCCGGCTGTTGCTCTTTTGCACTTAACATAGCCACAGCAGCAGCAGCAGCAGCAACAACAACAACATCACAAACTACATACATTAACAGAAGCATTCACTTCAACACACACAAACACAAGCACACACACACACACACAAGCACACACACACACACTAGACTAGACGACAACTATGCCTGACATCGCGGCTCGCGACATTGTTAGTTTTATACTCTACAAATAGAGATGCATTGATTTTGATGTCATTTGACATGATGGGGAAAAGTGGTTGATATGGAGCCAAAAATTATCTATATTTTTTATTTATTTTTTTGGCTAATTTGCTCGTTACCATTATGTAATTAACATTCGCAGTTCAATACTATAAGAACTAGAGAGTATGTACATATGTATGTATAATTCAGTAGATGCAGAAGATATATGTACATAGTTCTTTTCCATGCAGGCAGGGTATCTTCTAGTAGTGATCAGCACTTTTAATTGTGCTATGTAAATATGCTTATGTCAGATATCAAAGGAATGATGAGCTTTTAGCGACCGCGACCCTAGCACGTATTTGTTATATTATTTATTACACAAACTATTACGATTTATCAAGAAACCTTAAATGTTACCACAATTATTTAGCTATAATCGATTGTTGGCCGAGTAGGGTATTCGGAGTGCGTTACATTCGTTCAAGTTTCGTTTTAGCTGCTTTATCTGTCGCACTATCTTGCAACGTCGGCAATAATACCCTTCCTCGCTACTCGCCACACCCGCATCCAGCCCCCTAATTGCATTTGCTCTTTATAGTTAGTTTATTTATACATATGCACAAATAAAGCTTTGATGTTGATGTAGGTTAAAATTCGATACCGGGCTAGCATTTGAGATTAACCAACGACTTGTGTGAACGATGCGAAAACTAGTTTTGAGTTGCATTGTAGCTGAGGGGATCCCCCCTGCTCCCCCTACCCTTTACTTAGTTGTTGGTTGTCGCACAGCTGTTTTGTCGCTGCAGTTTTTTGTTTTGTGTGAGCGGGAAAGGAGATGCGAGAGTGATGGAGAGGGCAGAGAGGGGCATCGAAAAAGGGTCAACGGTTGAATGAACTCTACTGTAAATTAAGATTTTTTTTTTTGGTTATTTACATACATATATGCACACATTCAAACATATGTATGTACATATACATATGCATATATACATTTTCTTTTTGTTTTTAAAGGCGCTTGCCAAATTCGCCAAAAGTATTTTCGTAATGTTCTGGTATATTTTATTTGTTTTTGACATTGCATAATGCAAGCAATTAGCTTTTATGGCAATGTACGTACTAAATCTATAATAGATAAACAATTATGGTTCAACTCATTTTCTAAAGTCTACATACATTTATTAGGTACAGAACGATCATGTGCGACACACCTAAGCTTTTTTTTCGTATTTTTAAATACTTATTGACATCAATTATTATTTGGCTTAATCATTTTGTTGTTATTCTTATTTTTGCAGTGGACGCAAGCGTTTTGTTTCTGAAGGCGACGGCGGCCACGTAAAACCGGCTTCTTTATCCATGCGGGACTAAGAATCGACGATTGATTGATATCTCTCCGCAACGACAACATCATCCTATCAATAACAATAACATCAACAACAACAACAACAGCAACAGCAATTATCGAGGAGCAACATCAGCGGCAGCAGCAACAAACAACAACAATAAATCGAAAGAGAGCTTTTGATTGTTGTCGGAGAGGAATCGTATAATGTGCATGGCGTAATGCAGAAATATAAGGACATCCATCGGCAAGAGCATAAGAAACATGATGAAGAATAACACAACAAATACACAACAATCAATCGGAAATTGATCTCCGTTTAAACTACATGAATAATATATACATATACATACATACATACATATATCTACATATAAAGATAAAATTATTTTAAACTATTTGTAAAAAAAAAGAAATGAGGAAAACACAAAGCAAATCGGCGACAAAAAGGAGATAGAAAAAAGCAGCAGCAGAAAACAACGACAAAATAAAAATGATGGAAAAGAAAACAGCAATAAACGCATACTCCCTCCTACATACATAAACACACATACACACACACACACACACATACATAAATCGACACAAGCGAGAGCAAATTGTGCAAATTGCAGCCGCAGCAAGCAACTGCATGCAAATTTACTTATACGGAACTGTTATACAAGAGCATACACAACACACTCACACAAAAACACAGACAACGTTATTATTACTAGACATTTAACATGCAACTACAATTTATTATGATATACAATTAAGCTTAAGAGATCTATAAAAAAAAAAACTTGAAACAAAAAACATGAAAAAAGGATTAGATGCAGAAAATTATATTATGATTATTGTGTTATAATTAACATTTTCAGACACAATAGAAAAAGCATAAATATATATCAATAAAAGAAACATACATGTATGCGTGGCGACCAGGCTATGCACTTTAAGAAAAAAGAGTAACTCCACTTTAAATTCCATTTTTGTCGAAAACTGTTTTAAGTTTCATGTGTCACTAAATTCGCGGTTTGTTTAAATTTGGTCTCGATTATTTTTTATTGATTCACACACACTATACTATTACAATTGTAGTAAGAATAAATTTTGCAAAATCGTTTATTATTCTTAAGTATAAATCATTATTTTTCATATTGTGAGCAGACTCCTTACAAATAATTCTACTTAATATTACATATGATACGACCTATATACAAATATATTTTTTTTTTTTTCGTTCGCATTGCTTTGAATAAATATATATTTATGCGCATTTTTATAAATTTATTTTTCTTTTCAATTACTGCGGATATGACATTATGCTTATCTTTGATATAATAGTTTGAAAATGAGAGCAATTTGAAACATTATTTTTTATATTAGACGTGATTTTACTTTTACATCACTTTTTAAAATAAGCGAATAGAGCGCACTATACTTTACTGATGTTGAGGCGCAACTTATGTAAACACAAATTATGAAATACTACCATACATAATATATAAATATATATATCCTTATACATATATATATTATATACATTTGTGTTACAAATACGTATAAAATAAACAAATAAACAAAAGAAATTTAAATCTCTTCGTCGAAGTGCAGCTGGAAGCTAGGCAGTATCAGGGGGCTCCAGCTTTACCTCACATCATGCGCGTCCCATACTAACTGTCGAGGGTAGCAGAACGGATCCCACTGAGCCACCAGAAGTACCCATTGCTCCATGTATTTGCACATGTTTACGATAGTTGGTAAAGTGTTCCAAATACTGTTTGACCGTATCCATTGGCTCATAGATATCGTTCTGTTTGGCATGCAATTGCTGCTGGCCCATTGCATTCATGATAGTCTGAGTGGTGAAGTAGGTGGGATACTCCTTAGCCACATTGATCCCTAGGAAGCCCTGAAGCATTTCTCGAATCATTTCCCAACAGTATGAGAGGGTCACGCAAGGTCTATATTCAATTTCGATTAAGATGCCCTTAAAATGCTCCATCATTGTAACGGAACCAAGCTTTATCACAAAGTCACCATACTCAAATCGGGCTCCACGCGACTCGATCTTCGTTTGCTTTTTCGACGTAAAAGTAGATGTCATTTTCAACATAAGCAGGTCGAAGATACTGTCAGCTACTAGGGCGACTTGTTTCCCTGTGCCATTATCAATTATGGAGAACGTTGATGCCGGATATTCCGAATTGTGCAATACATGAACTGCTCTTGTCGGTGTTCCGTGTTGTGGTGTTGAGATAAATGTTTCGCAGTCCACCAAAAATTGACCGGCGTGCGTGGCGCCCAATGAGACTAGTCTCTTGGCGAGGTGATCAATGATGTGAGCTCCAGACTTGCCCTCAGGCAATGGATAAGGCTGCAGCACGGTAACACCCATGCTAAGTTTTTAATATTCTGATATTTGTTTGGTTTTATTTGTTAACCAACAATTTAATGCCAAACTAAAGTATGACCATAGGTAAATGCATAAAAAGTACTATGGTTAGAAATTGTCGCTATGGGGACGGTATAATAAACTATCGTTAAAATATATCGATATATATATATATTTTTAATAACTCTTTTGTAATATCGAAAAGTCGATTGCTGATAAAAATAACGATTATACTAAAGTTCTTTAAAGGACGTCAAACGGAAAATAAGAACACTACCATTTCTTCATTATCCAAAATTAAAATATCATGTCTCAAATAAGTATTAAAAATGTAGATTTACTTCAGCACAAACTAAAACAGGGTATTGAAGTTGTTTCTGTCAATAAACACGCAGTGCGTTGAAATGTGCCCAGACCTTGTTGATCCATCATCATTCATGAAGTCTGTAACCCGACTAGTAAGTATTTTTAATTTTGTTTTGTATATTTTAAAGAAAGCTAACTGATTTCATCAATCTGTAATGTGTTTAAAAATTGATCAATTCTGTTTTTACATTGCGTCAGCTGCAGTACTTTAAAACAGTCTTTTTGGTTGCCTCATTTGTTTTTGCATTGATATTATTTTGGAGCGCCATAGATAGTGATGGCCATTCGTGTTGAACTTTGTGGCCTGTAAATATTTTTGAGCTGGCTTTGTGGAACTAAGCACCTTTATTTTCGTGTATATTTATATATGTCATCAATATTTTTATATAAGCCTAATTTGTACTTTGCTTAAATAAGAAAATATTGTCGACATAAAATGCACAAGCCTTATCGATAAATACAAAATAACCAACACATCAATACACATTATCTTGTATAACAAGCACACTGCAATGCCGTATTTCCACCGAAAGGTCTAATGCGCTCCGATGCTGTTTGCCCAAAACCTGTCTCAACTGTCTGATGTATAATCAGGCAAATCTTTGAACGAAGCTGGTATTACAATAATTTATTTGTGAATAATGAAATGAATGGTTATTAACGAACGCATACTGCCTCAGTGAATAACACTTTAATTTACGTTACATTACATATATTCTTACAATTGCTAGCCTCAAATTAAAAGCTGCTTGTGTGGTTGTTTCGATTTGTCTTATATTTATCGAGTAAATATCGAGTGATTTTTTATATGCGCATCTAAATTTGATGCGGTGGAAATATGGCATAATGCGAAAGTGTAATATCACTATCCATATAATACGTATTATATGTTTAGTGGTAACATTGTCATTTAGTTCCAGTTATATTGTAATTGCACAATGTTATCGTTAATTTATGTAGCATAGCTCATAGATTACTTTTGAGAATTTTAAATGAATTTTGCAACAAAATAAAACGAAGTTTGTTTACAAACATAACAGCTGTTTTATTATAAGCAAATGACCAGTCTAAAATTAGCTGTGACACATTCGATGTTTTAGGCACAAAAAGGAAAATGTATAAAGTCTTGAGCAAATTAAAATAAGGATTATAATTAAGATGGAATCTCTTTAATATAAATGTACGATAGGTATAATTCGAGCTCGTTTAAATACTGTAGATATTTTAGTTATCGAAAACTGAGATGTTACCGATATATCGATATATTATCAACAATTTCTACCACATAGCTATTGTTGATTGTGGGTGGCGGAGTTTTGGTGGTGGTCAACACAAGCATGGCGGATAAGCGAAAATACAAGCGATCGGTAATTAAAAAGACAACACAACAAACACAAATCATAAATAAAAATCTAATGGTTTTCATGTCTATTTTGCAGAAGGAGGAAATTGCCCGCGAATTCGACCTACCCGAGCGGAAATCGAAAATAGCGACAATACTCAAGCAGGATGATCAAGCCTACTGCATTTGTCGAACATCAGATTGCTCCAGGTTTATGATGTAAGTAAATGGTTAATGTGTCAATACTCAAATTGATTACAAACTGCAACTGCACTTGTTTTGGAATTCTTTCAGAGGCTGCGATGGTTGCGAGGAATGGTATCATGGGGACTGTATTGGCATCACTGAGAAGGAGGCCAAACACATTAAGCAGTATTACTGCCGCAAATGTAAGAAGGAAAACCCCGAGTTACAGACAATATTTCGTTTGGTAGCTACGGAGAGAGCTGCAGCAACTGCTGCCGTGTCATCAACCACCGCCAACAATAGCAGCAGCTTGGGTGCCACAAGTGCGCCCGGCTCGCAGGCAAGCAATGTGACTGGGACTTCAGTGGGCCAGAGCAGCAGCAGTGTAGGAGGAGCGAGTGGTCGCAAGAATAATACCAATAATGTCGCGAAAGAAACAAAGGCGGGAAGACGCTGTGGAACGTGTGACGGTTGCCGCCGACCGAATTGTAATCAATGTGATGCCTGTCGCACTCGCGTTGGCCACAAACCGCGATGCATCTATCGCAACTGTGTAATGCAATCAACTCATCAGCCTGCATCGGGAGGACGCAAACGGGAAAAGGGCAATGCAATGCAGCAGCAGCGCAAGAACAAAATCGTGCGCACCGCCAGCCCAGAAATATTTGTGCATCCAGAACTGGAGGGCATACGTCAGTGTCATGGACCCGGTTGCCGGTGTCAGGCGCGACCGCAAAGTAAATACTGCAGCGACAAGTGCGGCTTCAATCTCGCAACGAATCGTATATTCCAGGTTTTGCCACAGCGATTGCAGGAATGGAATCTGACGCCATGTCATGCCACCGAGGAGAATCGCGAGCAGCTTGAGGTCATACGACAAAAGCAGTCAATGGTGCGTTTTGCCCTTGCCGAACTGGAGAAGCGGGCCGAGGAGCTCAACATGGTGGTGGAGCGAGCGAAGCGCAGTTCCATAGATACACAGAGGCCGCAGGATAATGCCGATGTCGAGGATGAACAGAGCATGTACTGCATCACATGTGGCCATGAGATACACTCTCGTACTGCTATCAAGCATATGGAAAAGTGCTTTAACAAATACGAATCGCAGGCCAGTTTCGGTAGCATCTTTCAGACCCGCATGGAGGGCAACAATATGTTTTGTGACTTTTACAATCCGGCTAGCAAAACGTATTGCAAACGCTTGCGTGTGCTGTGCCCGGAGCACAGTAAGGATCCCAAGGTTAGCGATGCGGATGTGTGCGGTGCACCGCTTGTTAACAATGTGTTCAATCCCACCGGTGAATTCTGTCGAGCGCCCAAAAAGAATTGCTTCAAGCATTATGCGTGGGAAAAGATACGAAGAGCTGAAATTGATTTGGAGCGTGTGCGACAATGGTTAAAAATGGATGATCTGATGGAACAGGAACGTCTGCTCAGGCAGCAGCTTAGCTCGCGAGCAAATCTACTTGGACTAATGCTGCATTCCACCTACAATCATGAGGTAATGGACGAGTTGGTACGCAAGCAGCAGGAGCATTTTGCCGAGCTCGAAAAGCAAAAGCGTCGACAGGCGCAATATCAGCAGCAAGCGCATCAGCAACACCATCAGCAGAAACAACAGCAACATCAACAACAACAACAGCAGCAGCAGCAGCAGCAGCAGCAAAACCTCCAGCAGCAGCAGCAGCAACAACCACAGGTGATCTACCAGCAGAAGCTGCCGCATCAATAATAACAAATTACACAAGATAAATGCTAGTTAATCCATTGGACGCTAGAGTCTTCAATGAGCGTCGTTTAGTGTTTTTAGGTATTAAGAATTTAACATTTTGTAGTCTATCTATAATTTTTTCTATGCTTTTCACCTTTTCGTCCTTTCCATTAAGCAAAGCACTAATAAATACGCAAAGCACACTTGTCAATGACACTGCGCCCGATCACCATGGATATTCATAATTAGTCCGATGGCCAAGTCGGAGATGGAGCCGGGCGTCGTTACCACCAGCAACCTGATCAACACATTTGACTATAACTCACTAACCGGCAACTCTCTCTCTCTTTCTAATTTAATTTCTCTCTGTCTGTGCTGTGCTATGTGTGTGTGCAGGTGCTGGTGAAGGGGTGTGTGTGGGTGTGTGTTTATGTTTTTATGCTAAGAGGTTGCTATGTGCCAAATCGGCCCGCCCCTGTTTGTTATTGAAAACTAAGCATCAAAAATATTTATTGATAGCAACCTGTCGGCGATTGACACGGGACTAAACAGTCCATTAAATATCATTCATACCCAATAAATTGAATTAGCTACAATTATTCATAATTTTTTTTTTTGATAAACTGTATAAACTCAGGTGTAAATCATATTCCAGATAAATATAAAGTTTATTTAAGCGGAATCACCCATTTATAAATAAATGCAATTAATTTTAAGTTAAAATCTTGTTAGTTTACTTAATTATGAATCGCATTTTATACTCATTTCTTAGTTTAATAAATACTTTTAAATTTTTGTTTATGAAATTTGCACAGAACAATGCGAGACATGTTGTTAACATAAGCGGTGCTACTTATACTGAAAGAGTACTAGTATGAAACTCATCGCTGCATAGATATTCTTGATCAATCAGCACTTAACAGATGAAATGATATAGCCATGACAGCTAGTTCAAGACGAACACATTTCACTAAAATCGGAAATTAAACATTAAGTTATATTGTTCTATTTGACAATTACAGTACAAGTGTAGCTTAAGTTTTTGTTTTTGTATTCATTTATATAATGGCAGTTGACAATAAGAAAACGAATATAAGATAAATGGATTAAATTTAAAAAAAAACACATTAAAATAAACATATTAAGATTAAGTGAAAAAAAAACTACAACAATTTGAAAATCTTAGTTGTTAAAATGCCACCACCTTAACGACTGTGAATGATACGTCCTGAGGGACAACGCTAGAGAGCCATAACCATAACCACGAGACCGATAACAGACACAAGTACAACTGCAATACAGGATACAATGTTAGTGCCGGAACGGAGCAGAGCGGAACGGCAAGGATAAAGTGAAAATCGAGTAGTCTGGGCGTCAGTCGAGTTAAACCTTTTGAAATGTCATAGACATTTGGCACCAATATTTTGTATACCTTATACACGACTCGACAATTAAAATAAACACATCATTTTGTATTAAACTTTTGATCTTAATTTTGAAAAATCGCAACGCGAGTTTTATCGAGACGATATCCCTTATATATGTAGTATATCATATGTGTGTATATATGTCGTATCTGTGCAGTACTCAAATTGAACCGCGTGATTCGAAAGTGTTGCGGGTCCGCAAGTGGAAATCGTTCAAATTTTAAAGTCGCAGCAGCTTAAGCTTCCCGTTTAGTTCGTCTTCTGAGTGGTGTCGAATTAAACGATGCGGAAAGACTGGATAGACTGATCAATCAATAATATCATTCGCCGCAAGTTTGTGCCTAGACTTGTATTTTGCTTTTGTTGTTTGTGGTTCAAAATCGTGATTCGTTCATCTAAAGGATATACCATATGTATGTGCATAACTGACAATGTATTTATCGTCTTCAATCTTTCTGAATCCTCAACTTTCTATCCAATGCAGCTACTTTTGGATTCGTGATTAATTTTAAAGCATTCCTTTTTTCGTGTTTCTTTCTTTCTTTATTTTCTTTGTACTGGTGTATCCATAAGTAAATTGTAAGTTGATGTCAGCCATCAAGCAGCTGTTCATATTTCATACACTATAACTCAACCTAGCGGTATTTTAGGGTGTCCTCAACCCCTCAATAATTGCTCGCCCAATTGCAACTGGCCCCAATCCTTCACAGTCGGCAGGTAAGTGACATGCATTTTGCCACTTGATTTTCAAGTAGCTGTGCCAATTTTTTCTTTTGCAAAAAATCTCAATTCTAAGGCACGAAACACTATACTGCACAATAAGTTTTGAGGGATTTGTTTTTAGTTTTCTTTATATTTAATTTTAAAGTTTAAAGTTAGGATACTTTTAATTTAAGAAAGAAAAGAGTCGATTTGGTGATGGGGGTGAAGCTTTTGTATTATTTCGAATCAGATAATTCCTAAGATTCAAAGAAAATTGAAAATGAGTTGTATAACAAATTGAATCTCGCATTTGTTCATACTCAGGTTTTTGTATAAGTGTTATACTCAGGTTATCTTTATAGGTGTTATACTGAGGTTAAGTGTTATACTCAGTTTTTGTTATAGTAAGGTTTGTTAAATTCTTGTGACAGCGTACTCTTCGATTTGAAATAAATCGCTTGTGAAACACTTTGCGACATAGAAATCGGTGACGACATCAGCTATTTAACAATTAGCTTAGAAATAAGCAATCTTTACCAACTCTCTGCAACTCGATACTCTAATTTGTAATCTGGGCTCAAATCACACTGATGTATATACATATGTACATACATACATACATATGTACTATGTATGTGTATTGCAAGCTATGTCGGCTTGTCCGTCGGTCCGCCTATTTCCTTGTGAAAAAAACTATCCAAAATGATCTTAGCTCAGATCAATTGTTTTAACTGCAGACAGGATATAAAAACAGTTGTTTCTGAATAAATTGTAGTATTGTCTAAAAAGAGTCTTAAGTTTTAATTGGCAGCTGGAAGGAACGGAGCGAGTTGTATGTTTAATATAAATAACTTTGTTGGCTTCCATAGTCTCATGCTTGTAGATAACTAAATTTGTTTTCCAATTTTGGTAGAGTAGTGTAGTTTCAATACATATGATTTTTATGGCATTTTCTATGCATATTTATTGTTAAACAAATTCAGTTTGCTTCATTTTAGATTGCATGCACAGGAGTCAAGTCAAGTCAGTCGATGGCATTTGAGGCGTTGTTTGATTGTTTTTTCTGGGGTTGCCACCGGCTGACAATTGCAGCAACAACAACAACAAGAAGAAGAACAAGTAACGTTGCCGTGGGCACTTGAGGCTCCGCGTATTACTTTTGTCCATTTGTTGGAATTGCTAGGCCAAATTATTTGCCCTGCTCCTGTTCCTGTACCTGTCAATTTTTGTTGTTGTTGTTGCTACTGCTGCTGTTGTCGCCCACTTTCGCTTTTCGATCGATCTAACAATAATTCAGTTTCAATCAAAATGCTTCATGATTATTTGTTGTTGTTTTATTATTGTTATTGTTTTTGCTATTTAACATGTGTACATTTCCATGCATGTACATATGTATGTACTTACAAAAATTGTAGGTACATACATATGTATGTAAGCACTTCAGTCCCACGTGCATATGGAGAGCGTGAATGCGAATGCGAGTGCAAATGTGAATGAAAATGCTGCGAGCGACATTCTCACGCGAGCTTTGAGCAACAACAGCAACAATTCGACGCACACACGCTCGCAGTCGCCCACACACATATGTATGTACATACATATACACATACACGCACACTGCATCCATAACACATTGTTGAAGCAAAATACTATCAGTAGCTCCATCCTTAGGCGCCATACCAATTCGAGGTGTTGGTGCGGCCACAAGCTGGCGCCCGCTCAGGACGAAGCCAAGCGACGTCACGTCGTGCAAAAAGTTGCCGGATTTGTTGACAACATCATTGCCATTCCAGAAGTGGAGGTGGAAAAGCGAAAAGTCCGTCGTTATCGGCAGCGTAAACTGCAGCAGCAAGAGCAGCATCAGCATCAACATCCTCACCATCAACCGTCGACTTCACAGCTGTACACGGAGAGACCGCAGGAAGCTATTCAATCTCAGGTGCATACTGTGCATGACCGTAAAACCCAACCGGTGCAGCGACAGTTGATTAAAGAGAAGAGTAAAGAAAAGCTCAAGGTGAAAGAGAAGGAGAAAGACAAAGCTAAGGAGAAGGAGAGGGTAATGGCTGAACGGCAAGCGAACGCCCAAGAGCGACGCATTCACGAGCTTGACCAGAATGTTGAGCGATACTTTGAAGTGCGCAAGGTAAGCGCCAATTGCATTTGTTTCATCGTTATCGATTGATCGATTAAGCACATTGTTATCGCACGTTATTAGCGACTTGGCAAAGGTGCCTATGGCATTGTGTGGAAGGCCACGGACAAACGAAAAAAGGACACCGTTGCGCTAAAGAAGATCTACGATGCATTTCGGGATCAAACTGATGCACAGCGCACCTATCGCGAAGTTATCTTTTTGCGTGCCTTCCGTCATCACCCCAATATTATTCGCATGCTGGACATATTCAAGTGAGTGGTCAGAGATCTGCATGTTGTATTGGTATTTGCAGATATATCGAATTGTTTGTCACAGGGCTGCCAACAATTTGGACTTTTATTTGGTGTTTGAGTTCATGGACAGCGATCTACACAATGTCATTAAAAAGGGTGACGTACTCAAGGACATACACAAACGCTTTGTCATGTATCAGCTGATCAATGCCATCAAATACATGCATTCCGGCAATGTCATCCATAGGGATCTCAAGCCCAGCAACATTCTGATCGACAGCAAGTGCAGGTGAGTTGGGCTAGGCTTAACTTAAATACAACTACAACTCCTAATTGTAGACTTAAAGTAGCCGACTTTGGTCTGGCACGCACGCTGTGTCCGAAGCGACGCAACAATTTGGACTATGACTCCAAGGATGGATTAGAGAACGAGGCGATGCTCACGGATTATGTGGCGACACGTTGGTATCGTGCACCTGAAATTCTAGTGGCTAGCCGCAAGTGAGTATGCCAAAGTGAACAATAAAGGCAGCAGCACCTTACTCCAATGCTTTTTCGTATAGATACACGAAGGGCATTGATATGTGGAGTCTCGGCTGCATACTGGGCGAGATGATACGGCAGAAACCGCTTTTCCAGGGCACTAGCACCATCAATCAGGTATCAGTCAATTCATCAATTAATCTGTAAGGTTTTTATATATAATTTTTGTTATACTTTTTCCAGATAGAGAAGATTGTGAATGCTTTGCCGGAGGTTACGGAACGAGATATCGAATCGATTGGGGCTAGCTTTGGGTCGGTGCTGCTTAGCAAAAAGATTGTGCGCGATCGACGTTATTCGCTGGACGAAATGCTGCACAATTGTTGCGACGATGCCATGTCACTGGTGAAAGCGCTCTTGGTGCTCGATCCGGAGGGCAGATTGACTGCCAAGGAGGCCATTGCACACTCGTATGTCCATCGCTTTCGCACCGCCTCAGCCAACATGGAGATGCGCACGGATATCAAGCCGCCGCTAGATGATGATGTCCGCTATGGTGTTAATGATTATCGAAACACATTGTACGATATGATTGCACCCGAAATTCGGTCAAGTGCCCGCTATAAAGATGTTACACAGACAACCCCAACCAGTGGTTCAGATATGACTCAAGGCAGCACTATGCGTCCCATGAGATCAGTTTCGAAATCAAAGTGAGTATGCGAGTTTTTATAATTTATTGGGTAAGCTTGAAGGGGACGAAGCGGCATAGGCAGGGTGGCTTAGGGTAGCCGTTTTGTGAGCTTCTCTAGCTGCTCGCTCGCTTTTGCAGATTACTTCGCTCGTAGCATAGGCGCTCACCGTCATCCACAGCGAAGACGGCAGCCATCACAACAGCAACAAGAACCAGAGCCACATCCAAGACAAATGCCACATCAAACTTAAAACAACAGGCAGTTCAGCAACAGCGAGTCAACAAATCGGGGCGGGAGATGTTGGCATCGACCTCAACATCAACTTCTACATCCACTTCAACTTCGATAGATTCCACAACAGTTTCCAGCAATGGACTCGAACCAAATGAAGTCCAGCATCAACAACAACAACGTAATCCTCGATCAGTGCATCGCCGTTTTACTTGTGCGCAATCGCAACAGCGTCGCTAGCCAACCGCAGCAATAGCTCACATTTCATTTATATTTTATGGGGCAACTTGTTTACTGCCTTTTATAGAATTAAGTTTGTATTTGCATTGGTGGGTAACACATCTACAGTTACAGTTTGACTTCCATATTGCTATTTTTTTTTCGAGTAATGGGTATCACTTTTTTGCAACGGTTTGTCGCCTATTTGCCAACTCGAAATTAACCAAAAAAGGATGCAGTGTGACCATTAATGCTAATTTAGGTAGTTTTTGGCATTAAAATACTGCAGTGTTACATTTTTTAGAAATTTGTAAACGGATATATTCTGAAATTCAAGCTGCGCAAACTACAAACGAATTAATACTTACCGGGCGTAGCTTTTGAAGAGATGCCTGTATCTCGCTATTCAATAAGTATTTTGATATATAATTAAATAAACATCATAACATAAGCAACATATTAGGACAATCCTATAAAAATAAAGTTGATATAATTTGGTTTACGTTAATCCAATTTCTTCGTATAGCGATTAATGAGTTAATAATTGAAATGTAGTATTTGTATTGCTTGAAAAATAAGAAAATATCATCAAATCACACATAAATTAGATAGAAAAGTATATAATGGATTGCATATCACTTTTTATAACGTACAATCCTGTTGAATTTAAATGGGTAAACATTCGCTGTTAGTGTGACAATAATATAATCAAGTCATCAGATAAAGAAATTATAATATATTTAATAATATATAGCGATTAAAGAAAAATAAAACTGCCTACGTTTTAAATGCTCCATCAATTATTTCCAATTATTGCTCTCATTCTAATCCAAATCCACTTCATAGACAAATGGAAGGCCAATTAAGTGCGAAGTCAAATATATTGGCCACAGCATCGTCCAGCATGCTCAACAAGGTCTGGTTGGAGGAACATCGGAAGCAGCAGCAGCATAATGAGCAACTGCCCCATCAACAACATCAGCAGCAACAAGTGTACCATCATCATCAGCAACAGCAACATCAGCAACTACAGCAGCAACAACAGCAGCAGCAGCGGATCAAGCAGAATCCACAGATGAGATCTTGCAGCAGCTTCAATGTGGAACCATCGCAGGTGGCATTGCGTCGAGAACTGGCTGCCGTGGCTGCAACGGCGCCACGGAGCGTCAGCGGCGGTATGTGGCAGGCGTCAGTTGTAGCCCAAGCACAAGCGCATCTGCAGTCACAGTCGCAGTCGCATCCACCGCCACCGACGCCAACTCCGCCGCAGCTGAGAATGTGGTCGGAGCCAGTGCCTGTGCCTGGACCTCTACCCATTCCAGTGCCGGCACCCGAGCTGGAGTCCATGTCGTCCATGTCGTCCACGGCTCAGGTGCGTGCTCGAGTGCGCAAGCTGCGCAAGGAGTGCAAGGAACGACGTCAGTGCATGCCAAAAGAGTGCGCGACGGAAGAGCAGGCCAAGCCACAACCGACGCCCGTCCAGACGCTGGCCCAGGAAATGGCGCAGGCCCAGAAGATGGCACAAAACCAAGCGCGGGCAATGATCAAGTCGCAGAGCCAAGGTTTGCAGCTGGTGGAAGTCAAGGCGCTCGAATTGGCCAAGGCACAGCTGCAGGCGAAAGAGCAGAGACTGCTCAAGGAGCACAAGTCCATGGACGTCACGTTGGCGCTGCAGCGACTGGGCCTGGAGCACCAAAGGAATCACCTAATGCAGGAGGAGGCAATGCGGCCACATCCCCAACGACTGGACACGTCAGGCAGCTCCAAATCGCATCCCGGTGCGCAGCCCCAGCGCAAGCTACAAACCGACTGCTTTTATACGCCACAGGAAACAGTGCGGGATGAATTGCATGGCTCGGCGGCATTTGTGTGCTACAAGTCGCGGCTGAGTCGCATGGAGGAGGACATGGCCAAGTGTAAGCAGCAGCTGTTCCACTATGTGCAGGACAACGAGCAGCTGCTGCACGAGCAGTCTGTGCGCCATCATGTCGAGCAATTGCTGCAATCGGATGCCAGCGATGTCGGCATAGAGATGGAACTGCAGGCCACCCTTAAACGTGATCAAAAAAAACTGAATCTGGGTCATCTCAAGCTGGAACGAGATCGACAGAAGCAATTGCAATTGCGTGAGTTTCTGGCACGCGACGACAACAATGCCAATGCCTATGAGCTGCCCAATCTGAGCAATGTCTACAAGGTGAGCAGCTGTCATGCTGTTGCCCAGCTATTGCCTTCAGCCAAGTCCCAGTCGCATTCGCAGTCGCAGTCACAGTCGGACATTGATCCCAGAACCCATAAGAGCCTATATTCCTGCTATTTGCCAGAGACGTCGTCGCCCAAGCTGGATCTATCATCTGCCGGCTGGAACGATCCCAAAAGATGCCAACACCCGGGGTCCTATGAACGCATTCGTATACAGGAGGCCAACTTCTATCAGGACTATAATCTGGCCAAATTTGACGATCCGCACATCAGTCGCAAGTAACGATGCCTTCAATTACAGGTGTATTCACAAAATGTACAGAATATATATGTTGTATGTATAGTGTGCCATAGCTTCAAATATAGTTCAAATATTTAATTAGTTAGACCAAAAAGTCGAATCATTTATTTACCTTTAATCGAAAGATAGAGCTCGACTACGACATACTCTGTGCTCAGCCTTTAGATTATATTATATGACACTTGAGGGCATGTTTTATATTTTGTCCTATACTTCTCTTATATTCTGTAAGATCTGAGTCTTCAGAGAGACAGTTGGATTGCCTTGGCTGTTACATTTTAATTAAGAAAAGACGGATTTGAACATTTTTAATTTATTAACAAAAAACAGTATTACTATTTATAAATATCACTTAATAATAATATACAATTTTATGTTGACACATTAGCGTATTTAAACTAAGTACATTTTGTTTGTGTTATTTTATTGTATTTGTTTCTTTTTGTTATTATTGCTTACGAAAACATCAAAATAAATATTATTTATAAATAAAAATGAAAATTTGAAGAATTCAAAAACTGAAATATTCTTTCTTTAATAATAACTTTTTTAAGGCTATTATTATGATTCATTCTTTAGTGTCGAATCCTTTACTATATTGACTTTAACCAAGGCTAACTGAAGACTGTTCCTGGACCTTTGTAATGACGATTGTAGTTCATTGCTTAGACAACCTTGAGTTAGGTTAGAGGATGTGCATCAGATGTTCTCAAGGCCATGCAGTAGTTCAGGACTGGTCTCCACGTCAGATCCAAACGAAGCAAATCAATTTTGAAAAGTAGTAGATATTTGGAATGGTGTTATATTTACTGGAGACCTAGCGAAGATTGCAGTTGTGTCCTGTGTAAAGGATATCATTTGGTTGGTCTTGTTGCCGCAAGTTGTTAGACATGAGCCCGACATCAGCTGGTTGAGACTTGAAAGGAATCACAATCAACTACGTTTATTGTGCAAAGCTTCCGGGAAGGTTTTCCTCCATCCTGCCATGACGTAGGTTTGAGTGTTGTAATCCGCCACCAGGTTGCAATCTTCTTAATCTTGTATCTAGAGCAGACTTTTATTTAACTAAATTTTAAAACATTTCATTCAAATATGCAATATTTTGTTGAATTTTGATTTGAAAAAATTCTAATACAAGGAAAGGATATGCTAATATTTGTGAGATTTTCATGGCATAATTATTCGACGTTAAACGAAGTATCACTATAGGATTGATTATTAGCTAAGGATGTAGCAAGTATTAGATTTTTTTAATTTTAAAACAAGTTTTCTACTTTTTTTTTATAAATAAGAGTTCATTGTCTAAGCTACATTTATGATTTTAAAAGTTGTTGATTGCAATTGAATATTGTTTATGTTTATTTGATGTTTATGTTCATTCTAAAACTCATTGTCAGCAATAGATCAGTAAGATCTATATCTTGCACTTGAGTAAAGATCATTCTTATTTTAGCCTGACAACTGGTAAAGTTGATTCGCGAACTAGACGGCTTCTAAAGGAACCTCCGGGTGGGAGCTGGGCGAGGGTTAAGGGTGGGGTTTGGTTACCTCAGCAGCACTATACCAGAAACTAGCGTTCTTAAGGATGAGTTTGACTCTGCCAAAGCAGAATCTAACCCACCCGCGACATGCCACTAGCGACTTGTAGGACACCTCGTCCACCCACATGGCAAGTTGAGCCGTTGAACCGCTCGTGGTGTGCTGGACCACTCGCCAGTGCATTGTACATAGATCGTTTTGGCGACCAATGTAAGCCAAAATGGTGGCAGACGATGTGTCTGCACTTCTGGGGAAGAAGCCTCTAATGAGGTGAGCTCTAGGGAACTCTGCTTGTTCCAACAGTTTAAACTCCAGTGCACTCAGAGTCTTGAGATGATCAGTAATGTCTCGTATCCAGTTCGCCGTACTGTTGTTCTCGCACACAAGCAACAACCACTCCTGCCGTGCCACACAGCGCTCAAAACCCGGATTAATGCCTGGTGTCGCGTGCAGCAGTACAGCTCTGAGGATAGCCTCCTTCAGGGTGGTCAGTTGCTCTGGTGTGAACGGCTTGGCGGAATCGGCTGAAATGAAGCCTAATTTCGTAAATTCCGCCTGAGTCGTTTTGGGCTTCTTTGAAGAAGTGGGATATTCCGAAAAGGTGTCGTCCGAATGCAGCCGCTTTGCCTTGGTTGCAGCAGGCGACATGGTGGCGATCTTGAGCGCCTCAGCTCTTTGCAGACCTTGTGCGAGTGCATCTTTAAAAAGCCTCTTCTCACGGTTCTTCAGCTTGACGAAGGGCACGTCCGAGTCCAGTCGCAGTTTCCGCATCTGGGCGCCGGCATCCGTAAGACCAGATCTCTGCGAGAATACGGATGCGTCGTCTGCAAAGCTGATCAGATCAGACTCTGCATCCGACAAGCAGGACCCCAACTCGATGCTCTGCCGCCTAGCTGAAAAGCTAGAGGACAAAGGCATAGCACTTTCTAAACCACTTTCCGGGTCAAGAGCTGTGCCATTAGGAATGGAGGTTAATAGCACAACAGGGGAGGTGTTACCAATTGAGGATGCTTTTAGAGTCGCATCAGACTCATTAGTTGTTTGTAAATTTAGATTCATGTTTAAGTCCCACGAGTGAACGGGAAGAGAAAGTCACCCACGGCATAGCCCGTTTACCGTGGGAAGTCTTAATTCAAACTAGAGGACGACAGGTATCTAGAGTTCGCATATTCGAGACCGGGCTACCCCCCGGCCATGCATCCATCGGCATAAGCTGTTCCACCTTGGATTGGGGTGACTTTATAGAGTTTTCTACTCTTCGCTCGACTACAATTAGTCAGCATCCTCTGTCTGGTTCCTTAGTCTGTACAACAGGCAGTAGAAGCCATAGCACATTTATCGAGGGAAAGCAAGTGTCACAAAAGGATGCACCATCTCTTCAGGTGCAATAATATCTAAGATATCATTTTGCTTATGTGACCAAGAGCGACGTCTCTGCCGACGGCGATGCTGCCGGCTGGGACGCTTAGCCATGGCATAAAAACTCTTTGTACTTAGGCTTAAGGAACCAGTAAAGATAACAAGTGCAGAACGGACCTATGTCTGATTCACCACACCAAATAAACACTTTAAACTAAAGATTACATAAAGACTAAAAGGATGTGTTTCGATAGTCAACAAACTTCGAAAAGCCTTTTTTTTATTACATGGCGACAAACATTAAGTTAAGTGATAAAGAAAAATACACTATGAAAAAAAGGGGAATGCAAAGACATGGAATTAACCAACGAAGAAAAAGAAATAAATAGAAACATCCAAAGCGACCTAGAAGAGGCGCTTGGATTATTATCCAAAGAGGAATGGATATACATTGAAAAAAGTACTACAAGAAGAAACAAAATGAAGACAACAAAGAAAACGAAAGCGACCTAGAAGAAGCGTTTAAATGTTTATCGAAGGATGACTGGATCAACATCGGGAAAACCATATTTGAATTAAAACAATAAGAAGAAGAAACAAGTAAGAAAGCTACTGTCAAGTGTGCTCGACTGTGAGATACCCGCCACTCAATTTTACCATCGAAATATTATATTTTTCAAAATACATACTATAAGAATTATCCTCTTGAACATTGCCAATGATGGATAATATATCTGTATTCTTGGCCGTTATAAATTTTACGCCTACTACGTGCTTGCAGCAAAAGTAGCCATACATTATTTTAGCGAACACGAAGGTTAATATTTTCGAAAAAGAGTGTCCGGGCACAACCTTCCTCATCAACAAGCAATCGTGCACTGAACAATAAGTGGTGATTTCAGAAATACCAGGCGCACATAATTAAATAGCAAGTGGATCTATGTTATTTAACAGTGTGACAACAGCTGCAAAAGCTGTGATCCTCTCAGAGAGCGGCTTGATGCCATTGGCCAGCGCATTTCCCCTTACTACAGTTAACGGTGCCTTTGAGAAGGTTGTGGATTCTAAGAGCGAGATAACGGAACATCGGTGGATCCCAACAGAAACTAAGTTCTGATTGGTCAGAAGTGTGGGTGTATATGTTCGCCTTGATTAACTGACTATCTGTCAACCACCTTCTGCTGATTTATGTTCGCCTGGTAATCCATGCCAATGTATTGATGTTTTCTTTAGGGAAACAGCAGCTACCGGAATGGTTGAGTGGGATGGGATGATCTTTAAGTGTAAATTTAATTATTATTTAAGTTCCTTACTGCCTTTGATTTTATGCAGCAAATTAAAACAATTGGTTTTGCTTTTTTCTTTCTTAATAAATATTATTTAGTTTATGCATAGTTTAAGAGGTTTTATATGGATTTGCTTACGCAGAGACATTTACGCTCGCTGATTTAAAAAAAAACTAATTTTATTCTTGAATCTATACTCCTCACAGAAATGACCACTCAGCTGACAGGGAACACACACATGCAATCCCAATTTGGACCCAAGCTTAGCAGGCGCTCAAGCTCGCTTGAAAGATAACACACACATCCATAAGTAGTGAGGGAACACAGTTAGTTTTAGATGCAAGAGAAATGAGAGAGAACGCACACACTCACTCGTTGTGTGGATTCTAAAAGTAAGCCCCGTTTAGTTGTCAGCGCATGCACACATGAACTTGCAGTATGAAAGCTTTTTGAAGCTCACGGTCTGTTAACAGCGAAGAAGCAACCCGCATTCAGTGCACTGCTCTCCTTCATTTGAGTAAGGCTGCACATGCAGGTGCACCGTGTTGAGTCAATTCTATTGACACTGACAATGCTTTTTCTATTTCTTGGGTATTACAAGTACAAACAATAAAATAATTCCATATTTTAAGTGGACAAAATAAAAAAACCGTTTAGATTACTGATTCTTTTCCAATTAGCAAATTTCTATTAATGCAACATTTTTTTGAGTGTTGACAAATTATTCTGCGCCTCTATCACTCGCAGAGTGTCGAGAAATGTCGACAAGCGAATGCCATTTGGGATTTCAGAAATACCAGGCGCACATAATTAAACAGAAAGTAGATTTATGTTAAGTAACAGTAGGAGAGCAGCTCAGAAAGCTCTAATTGTCCCAGAGAGTGCTTCGATTCCATTGGCCGGCGCATTTCCCCTCACCAAAACTAACGGTGCCTGTGAGTAAGTTGTGGATCCTAAGAGAAGGATAACGGATCATCGGTGGATCCCAACAGAAGCTAAGTTCTGATTGGTTAGAAGTGTGGGTGTATATGTTCGCCTTGCTCAACTGACTTTCTGTCAACCACCTTCTGCTGATTTATGTTCGCCTGGTAATCCATGCCAATGTATTGATGTTTTCTTTAGGGAAACAGCAGCTACCGGAATTGTTGAGTGGGATGGCATGATCTTTAAGTGTAAATTTAATTATTATTTAAGTTCCTTACTGCCTTTGATTTTATGCAGCAAATTAGTAAATTGATTTTGCTTTTTTCTTTCTTAATAAATATTATTTAGTTTATGCATAGTTTAAGAGGTTTTATATGGATTTGCCTACGCAGAGACATTTACGCTCGCTGATTTAACAAAACAAAATTTATTCTTGAATCTATACTCCTCACATAAATGATCACTCAGCTGACAGGGAACACACACATGCAGTCTCAATGTGGACCCAAGCTTAGCAGGCGCTCAAGCTCATTTGAAAGATAACCCACACATCCATTAGTAGTGAGGAAACGCACACACTCACTCGTTGTGTGGATTCTAAAAGTAAGTCCCGTTTAGTTGTCAGCGCATGCACACATGAACTCGCAGTATGAAAGCTCTCTGAAGCTCACGGTCTGTTAACAGCGAAGAAGCAACCCGCATTCAGTGCACTGCTCTCCTTCATTTGAGTAAGGCTGCACACGCAGGTGCACCGTGTTGAGTCAATTCTATTGACACTGACAATGCTTTTTCTATCTCTTAGGTATTACATGTACAAACAATAAAATAATTCCATATTTTAAGTGGACAAAATAAATAAATAAAAAACAGTTTAGGTTACTGATTCTTTTTCCCATTAGCAAATTTCTATTAATGCAACATTTTTTTGAGTGTTGACAAATTATTCTGCGCCTCTACCACTCGCAGAGTGTCGAGAAATGTCGACAAGCGAATGCCATTCGGGATTTCAGAAATACCAGGCGCACATAATTAAATAGCAAGTTGATTTATGTTAAGTAACAGTTGGAGAGCCGCTCAGAAAGCTCTAATTGTCCCAGAGAGTGCTTCGATTCCATTGGCCGGCGCATTTCCCCTTACCAAAACTAACGGTGCCTGTGAGTAAGTTGTGGATCCTAAGAGAAGGATAACGGATCATCTGTGGATTCTAACGTTCTCAGTTCTGATTGGCCAGATGTGTGGGTGTATGTGTGCACCTTGTGAAACTGACTTTCTACCAGGCACTTGCTGCCCATTTATGTGCGCCTGGTAATAAATCTCACACCTCAACACATAACAGAAATAGAAACTTAAAAATTCGTTGAAAATATTTTGCATTTATTGATCATTTAAAATGTTGCTTAATCTAGTTACGTAATTCTCTAAATTTGTAGTTTATAAAAAAAAAACAAGTAAGAAAGCTCCTGTCGAGTTTGCTCGACTGTGAGATACCCGTAACCCAATTTTACCATCAAAATATTACATTTTTCAAAAATATTCTAAAAAAAAACCAAAAAAAATCCGGATGTTGCAGGAGCGCAGACTCACAAAAGATATAATGGGCACTGCAACTACAGAGGACGACCTACAACAGCACAGATACAATCTGGACAAAATAGAAGCTCAACTTCGCGAGTTCGAATTGCCATTAATCATAATCTCTATTCATTGTTTTCTTAGTTTAATAATTGACCTAGACCCGGACACCAATAAAATAGAATTAGAAAACCAAGGTCAACATCAACATTGTAATTTTAAAAATACTTTTTTCCTCACTGTAGGCTATTCGGCTTATCTTGATTATTAATGCTGCGTATTATTAAGTTCATTCAATTGTTATAGCTGTGCAATACCCGATACTCATTGTATGTACATTAGGTTATGAATATAATATAACATTTATATAGTGATGCAAGCCAAATAAACTAAAGAGTGTTGCTAATGTTCAAATGAATAACTTTGGAAATAGAAAACAATTTCTTGAATAACTTAAAAGCCTAAAAGTATACATTACTTGCGATGCTGCCCAAGATCCATCGATTAGTTGGGGTCAGTGGGTTATCGAAATTTGGACATGAGAGTCGGGCACTGAAATTAATGCCGACTAACAATCAACACATCAGCTTAGTAGTTTGCCTAGGCCGGAACTTTAAAAGTCTTTCGCACATTGCAAGCGACAGTAATGGAAAAAATAACAACAGCCTTATGGGTAGCACTGGCCGTGCTGGCCTATTGCGGTGAATTGTTGCAGGCTTCGCCTCTTCCCTCCGATGTGCCCAGCTATCCTGAGTACTATAAGCGCTATCATCGCACTCGGCCCTCGAAGCGGTATCCCGAATTGGATGTGTTTGAGGTCAGAGAGCTTTACTATGTGCGACGCACTACGCCCAAGCCGAAGGTGGTACAACTGACAAATGAAGATATGGACCAACTTATTCGATGTGACTTCGAGCCGTCATTGCCCGAGTGTAAGTGTGGGCAATATTTAATGCTGAGCAACTGATTATGTGTTTTATTATTTTGTTTGCATTGTAGGCACAAAGTCTACTACTCTCACTACAACAACAACAACAACAACTACAACTACTACAGCGGTTCCTATTGTCGTTGAAACCACCACCTATCTGCCTTTTCTGCCAGTGCTGCCCGAAGAATCTGAAACTGAGGTCGAAGTGATTGGAACTACAGTACCTACGGTACCTACGGCATCGGAGGATGAAGATTATAGAATGCAGCCCGATGATGGCACAGATGAATTTGATGACGACGTAGACGAGCATATCGACAATGATACCGAGCCCACTTACATAGATGATTATAATTATAATGGCGGTAGCATTGGAGGCAACGAGGTGACCAAATAGACTGCAAGAATCTTGTAAAATATGTTCACACTTATCATTCACAACGATTGCGTACAATGTTTATAAATTGTTCATCAACATTATCAAGAAAGTCAGAAAGGATGACCTTTGTAATTGTAAGAATTTTCTTTTTTTAATTACATTTCAAAAACATAAGCAGTTTGTGAAGTCGGTTTCAAGTGAACCATGATTACTTTAATTAAATAAATATGTAATATAATGTACAAAACCAAATGAGATTAAATCATTATGTCTTCTAAAATATATATTTGTACAATGAGTTTTAATGAACATAGGGTATCAAAAAAATATTTATTAATTGACAAGTACAAACGTGTATACACATTCCGTTCTTGATTGAAAAAAATATGTGATTATAAACCAATATTTAACTCACTACTGACATTCTATATAATCTATGGTAGTATATTAAAATATATACATACATATATTGTAGAGCCAATTAAATTTCACTGCAAGTGAAATCTAATCGTAATCGAGTCAAAGTTTAAAATGATAATGTTTAGTTTGATGTTGAAACTGCTTTTAGTGCTTCTGATAATGCGGAAATCAAAAGATCCTGGTAATTGGTTAAGAACTTTACAGATTCTCCTGATGCCAAGTAATATGAACTAGCTAATAAAAGTCACTTCACTATGTATTACAATTCATATCTTATCAACCTTTTATTTATAACTAGAAATTACTTCTTTTTCTTTTTATATTTATATACTTGTATTTATCTAATGCTTGCAGCAGTTTAGTTCAAATGATTTAAATTGTGTATTTTTTTCTTTAACTTTTAATAACCATGGCCATGAAGAAATCACTTACATGTTTATTTTGGAAAATTAATATGCAACCCAGTAACCAATTTGATGCTCCCTCGGTGTCCTTTTTCACTTCACTCCTTTTTAGTTGTTCACAAGTGGTATCAGTTAGATAATTTATTAGCGGACTGAATTTTTATTGAATGTTTTAATATGGGATTCATTTGCGGCATTGGCATTGCCTTTCGATTGGCTTATTGCTGTGGGCCAATTAGAAGAAGATCGACTTCAATAATATATGTGAATTGTTTAAGCCGATCTCTTATTTCAATTACAAATTGTTTGTACTTTACTTAGTTTTGCAATGAGTTTTTATATGTATATACATATATATATGTATATATAAGTATATCAATCAATTATTACAGTCGACACATATTAACTGCTTTTTATTGCCACTATTGTTACTTGCTCCTTTTTTGACTTGTTGCTGGCAGCTTCGTTTGCCGCCAAAAAATCGAAGACAGCCTCGCCACATTGAATATGCTTTTTGAACTGAGTTAAGTCACAATGTCTATCCATGCATACCCCAAGACCCGGCAGCTGCAAAGTTTTGAAAATGCTGACTCTGCACATCTTGGATCGGATTTCCTTAGGCGATGGTTTGTTTGGATTGCCACTGTGGCAGCAACATTGTCGTATTCCGGTTGACTTAAAGCCTCAATGGCACATACATATACATATAGTATATATATATTTTCGTAAAAAAGCGAAGACAGCAAAATATGTATATATGTGCCTTAATTTAAAGTGTATTCGAAAGCAGCAAAACAGTTTCTTGAGAATTGCGATTTGATAAATAAACAATTCAAATATCAGTTTACTTAAATCTGTGTCCGTCTTTTTGTTAATGTCAAACGATAGACTTGTTTATTGCAATTTGAGCATTACAAATTCTTTGAAATTACGCAAGTTGTAGCCTAATTTCGAAAATGGGCTACAATATCTTGTAAGTAGTTTATGTTTAATGTAACTAATTTAATGAATAGTATTAATTCAAAACATACAAAACAAATAAACCGTGACGACAAGGAAAAAGAAGTAAAAGATTAGTCAGGCAAGAATTTAATTAAAATTTGGGATTCTCGATGCAGGCCATTATTTTCAATTAGCACTCAAATATCTTGACAGGATTCCATGCAAAATGTTACGAGCATCATCATAGAGTTGCAGGTTGAAGGTCACGTGCTACTTATGTATTTCTATTTGCCTGGTAGAATATAAAACATTTTAAATTTTAACTGAAAATTATGGACTGTGATTAATTTAATGCGATCAAAGGTTTGGACAACTATTCGACCGTACAAAAAATATATAGTAATCTTGATTCCGTATTCGTAGAATGTATTGAATAGAATAGCCATCGACAATACTTGGTTGCCTTACACAATGCTCACTGAGAATTTTTATTAAGCAAATATAGAGTTTCAACAACTAGAATAACATTTATGCATGTTTTCTGTATATAGTAAATCCATTTATATGTATACATATATATTTAATTCTATGCATATAGTAGACAAGTGTAAAAGTATTGTTAATTGCAATTCGATGGGCAACTAGAGCTGCCCACTGACTATCAAGATTGAACACAATAAAGCTCTATTTAGGATTTAATGTATACTTTGCTAAATTCAAAAATTCAAAATGCGTTGATAACAATACGGATTAATCAAATAAAGCAGATAAAACAAACAAATCGAATGTTGAAAATGTCTAGAAATTATCTGCTCTTAGTTTTCGTTTCATATACCTTAGCAGAGGGTCTTACAATTATATTCAGATGTGTAGACCGCATTAAATCAAATGGCTTTGGCTATGCCTATACTATCTAATTAAACAAATCAGCTGTAGCCGGAATAATTGATAGTAAATTATGCTTATTCTTGTAGATATTTCAGAGATTTTTACAGAGATGTGTATTTGGCATTGTTGCACAGATGCCGTATAAAAGAATGTGTATGTATGTGTATGTTGTTTCATTATATAGCTATCATATTTATTAATATTTGACTTCACTCTGCAAGGGCATTCATGGTACCAATTCATTCTTATCCATGTTATGGTTTTTGGTTGAGCTTAAGCATTTAAGGTAAATGACAACGAATGTATGTAGATCCGAGTACGGCAATAAATCGAGTTAAAAAGTAACAACTTCTCATTCTCTAACTAGATAAATGTATAATGGAATTATATGCACTAAGTACTTAATACACACAAACTTAGTTAAATTGTTCTATTAGATTGAAAATGGAGAACGGCAACACCATTTTGCAGTTTGCAGTTTGCTGTTCTGTATAAAAGGAAATGTTGCAGTAATCCATTTGTATGATGTCTCTGTCATCGAGAAGACCCAAATTGGAAGACCCACAACGATTGTTTTGCATGTTGAACGTATATGCGATCGATGCGATCCGATCCCATACGATCCTTGGTTTAAGATTTGCGCTTCTGCTCAAGTTGCTGTTGCGGCAACTCCTCCTGCAGCTGCAGTATATGCTCCAGTGGCTGTGGTTTGCCATCCTTATCAATGAGGGCTGGCTGCACGATGCCATCCTTGCGCAGTTGCTCCAACAGATTGACTAGCTGCAGCGCCTCGTATTCCTTTTGCTCTTCGGACATGCCTTCGAGAGGATTACGTTTTGGCTGCTCCACGCAGCCCAGCACTGGATTGAAGCTCTGCTGCTGCTGTTTGTACTCCTCAGTGTCGCTGTCCTCGCTGTCGGAGGAGTATTCGGCGCCCTCGATGCGTCGACAATCAAGCACGCCACGTTTCGCAAATAATCCAGCGGCATTGCCATAGCCTGTGTACTTGATCATGCGACCGACGTCCTCTTTACATAGCACAAACAACAGCTCGGCGGACAAATCACGTAGTATCATGGCGGGAAGCGTGAGGAAGCGGCACAGATGATTGCGCAGTTCATTGCCAATCTCTGGCCGCTGGCTGACATCCTTCAGTGGCGGCAATATCTCCTTGCGCAAATAGTGTCGCATAACGCGATCACTGCGAGCACATTTCACCAACACCGTCAGCACTGGCGACAGTAGCTCAGCAGAGCTGGCTTGGGTGTCCTGCTGTACAAGACCGCGACGTAAGAAATCCAGCAGCACGCCCAGGCTGCGCACGTTGCGCTTCTCAAAACACTGCGAGCAACATTTAAGTGACGAGAGAGCCGAAGCAGCAGCTGCATTCTGTTCCGCCTCCGTCTCCAGCTCCATTTCGGATTCCGCATTGCTGCACTTGACCGTAAGCTCGGTTAGGCAACTGCCGGATATGTTAGTCAGTAAGTTGATGGCATGAGTCACGACGGCGCGTTCTCGTTCCGTGGCTAGGCTGGCAAAGCGCAAGAGCAGCTCACGCAACACGACCGTAAGATGAAGACTTTGAATTTCGTACTCATTGGGGCTTTTATCCGGCGAACTGGTCACCGTAAACATCACCTTGAGCAGCTCACATATGGTGTTCAGCTGCTCTTCATTGAAACTGACAGTGCCAGACTCGGTCAACTTGTCGTCCAGCCATTTGGTCATGTAAGTCAAGCCATTGAGATCTATGGATAGACGCTGACGTGCCGATGAGTCTAGCGCTGTAAGCAGAAACAGCAACTTCATGTCGTAGTACTCCAAGGTACTGGGATAATTAGGCACGGTAGAGACGGTGCCCAAGCGTTTCACAACTGCATCAAGTGCATGTTGTCGCAAACACTGACGCCGACAATCGCCACTCTGATAAATCAGATTACACAGGCACTTCAATGCCTCGGCCACTATGGCTGCCTGTACATCATTGAGCTCCACATTGAGCTCCAGCTCCTCCTCGTTGTCACCATCGATACGTGCCAGCGAGAGCAGCGTGCTCATCTCTTGTTCGATGTAATGCGTTTTTAGACTGAACTCGTCGCGCGTCAGGATGCGCACGGTGTTCAGGCATTGGGTGTACAGCGAAGCGAGTGCCGCATCATCGAGGATGCCAAATATGGCAAGCCAGAGGTCGTGCCACTGGTTGTCGGTGTGGAAGCTGTTAAAGACCTTGAGATTTGCATTCTGCGGGTGTTGTCATTAGCGGACAAATCAACAAAATATATTTATTATTAGTCACAACTAACACAGAAATTGGCAAGTGTGAGTGCGTTTTACCTTCGTATTAAAATCACTGAGTATGCCAGCAATATGAGCTGTTTCCTTGCGCTCTATCCGTTTCAGCTGCTCCGCATCCATGATGCCGACTGTGACAAGCTCGTCAGTCCCAATGATTGCTAATTGGATTTAAATTTAATTCAATTGTAGTTGAGATTCGATGTCAATAATGTGCAAGTACTAAAATATACTAAAACCAAGAAACACAAAATACCAAAACTTGTAGTGTGACCGCATGAAATGGCGAAATATTTACAGTAATCTTCTTATTCACCTTTGAAAAAAAAAACGGAACAGTTATCCTAAATGTCCAGTTATCATACTACAACAAAAAATATAAATACAGGGTACCAATTATTACATTATTTTTGCATTCAATTTAGCAATTAGGTATAGTTATCTTTAATATGCAGTTAGGCATATTATATTGTACGAACAAAAATTTTTACCGTTCGTCGCACATATGTTATAATTATTTTGAGCACAGAAATCCAAAATCTATTAATCCCTTTTATATGATAAAGTTGCTGGTTCCAATTGGAAAAATAAAACACTAAGCCCAGCCAAAGCAATTATCGATAACCATAGGCCAACAAGAAAAATCGTTAGAATTTGATTTTGCCGTTGCATTTCGTTGCAACGCTTAAACAAAGAATATATTTTATTACAAAAAATACATTTTCAGTGTATATTATTACATATATGCGTAGTGTATGTTTGTTTTGATTGTGTAAAAATATAAATATATGATTGTTGAAAATAATACGTAATACATATGTATGTTTTAAAAAGTTACCATTTGTGAAGGCTTTCGCTTGTTTGATTTGCTTTCTTTTTAAATTTGATTTCTTACTTAATATAGTTTATAGTTTTCACAATTACATATTATAGTAGTCGACAAATTCGACGGATCTACGACGCCTATAGCAGATTGGATCCAATCTAACTGGCTTCCACTTCTTCTTTTTCTACAATAATTCGCGAAAATGCAGTAAGAAAAAAACGTTGAAAAGAGGAAAAAGAAAGAAAAATAATAATAAACAATTAGAAATAAATGCTTGTAATATTATGTATACATATACAGATGTATGAAACATAATTATAAATGCTAATTAAATGAGAGAGTGCAAAATAAGCAGCCGAAGCTGAAAATTATGTATACTCGTAGTCAAATATGCATTGTCGGTGAGTTATATTTTTGTAAATTTGCACTATCTATTAACTAAATATATGTATGAATGTATATTTAAATAGATGTATTAAATGGTATAATTATATAAATGTATATAGTGACCAACGTATATACATACTTGTCGTACACTTCACAGAGCATGCATATAATTCAAATACTCAATTAGTTGGATCATTTAATTGAATGTGGCATGCAAAATAATCACTGGACACATACAAATATAAGACAATATTGCGGTTGTGAGCTGCCACCAGGAAAAACGAACATGCATGGACGTAAACATAATATGAAGCATACGACAGCATTTAACATAAAAAAGTATTTAGTGAATGATTGATGGATATATGGAATGTGATGAATAACATATGTCCAATGAGATTTAACAGATACTATAGCAAAATAATATCAAAATACATGTATGTAGTAATAGTATAGCTTGTTGCGGGATGAGCTGAAAAGCCCCAGTAGCATGCAGCATGTATTTTGCGCTGTTTTCTTGGTCACTTGGTTAGCGCGTGAATATTTGTCTTTTCTATTACTTTTATCACTGGGCATGAGATTACTTTTGAGCAGAGCAACAGCGGTTAAATGCGTTGTGTATGCATGTGTGTGTGTGTGTACCAATGTACCATCAAATGCCAGACCGAACCAAACTGGCCAGAACACAAACGCAAATTGCGCTGCGCCATTGTTTTGGTAGTACAAATATGGTATGTCGATGTCGATGTGTATAGGTAAAATAGTAATAGGTAATAGGAATAGTAGCAGCAGCAGTGGTCATAGTGCATTAGCAGTACAACAGCTCATACACAACTACAACAACAGCGACAACAACAACAATAATTGAAGTGTAACTAAACTGTAGCACTGGCCGGCGGCTGTGGAGCCGCTGGCGGAATAACATTGGGTATGGCAACAACACATGCGCCAGCACGTGCCAGTGACATTGGCGACAGTTCATTCCATCCATTCCGCACCGGATCGTACTCCTCGACGTTCTTCAGCGAATTTCTGCCATCGTAGCCGCCGACAACAATCAAACGATCACCCAACAAAGCACAACCAATTGCATCGCGTCCCAATGCCAGCGAGCAGATCTAACAAAATTATATATAAATAGCATAAACAAAATGGGATCGTTGACAGAGTGCAAGGGCTTCTTACCAATGTCCAAGTATCGCTGGCCGGATCGTAACGTTCAACTGTTTCGGTGCGACTCACCATGGGATTGCTGGCAGGACAATCATGGCCCCCCAAGGCATAGAGAAAACCATTTGCCACAGTCACCTAACAGATAAAGATAAAACAAATAAAGGCAACTGGCATCACATAGGACGCATGTGGAATACTTACGCCCACGCCCCCGCGACGTTGATTCATTGGAGCAAGTAGAGTCCATTTGTTTGTATGCGGATCGTAGCACTCGATGGAGCGATGACACACAGTGCCATCACGTCCTCCCACCGCATAGAGGCGACCGCCTAGCACCGCAACGCCGGCCGTGGAACGCATCGATGACATGGGCGCCACATAGCTCCAGGTGCGTGTGATGGGATCCCAGCTGCAATGATACAATCAAATAACTACTGCCGATTGGCTGAGCCGAGTCATTTGCTTAAGATTACCGTTCAACTGTGTTCAGGTAACTCCAGCCATCGTGTCCACCGACCGCATACAAGGGACCTTCCAGCACAGCCACACCCAAGCCATGTCGTGGCGTGGCCATGGGATTTAAAGGCGCCCAAGCCATCGTATTCAAGTCCAAGCTCTCCACGGTGTTCAACGTCTTGAGGCCATCCCGTCCGCCCACCAAGATCAGTTTATCCTCCATGACAGCGGCGCCAAACTGTAAGCGTCGACCTGTCATGTGCTTCCATGGCGTCCACTTATCCAGACGCGGGCAGTAGCTTTCAATGCTAATGGCGCCCTTGTGAACATCCATGCCACCGACGGCCAGCAAACGTCCAACCGTCGATTTGCGTGGCGTTGTGCGCTCGGTGCGTGAACGACGTTCTGGCATCAGATGCCATTTGAAGGCCTCCATCACCAGCTGTTGGCACTCATTGGAACTGCAAACGTTCTCCACGTGATCCATGATAAATGCCGGCTGTAATAAAGGCAGACGCACTAAGGCCAACAGCTCGGCAATGTGCTGCTCTCGATTGGGTGCATCGTGTCGCACCCATGACATCAGACTGTGAAAGACATCCTGCTCGGATGGTACATTGAGATCATCGCTGCACAGCAGCTTGCCCAGTTGATCGGCATTCAGTTGGAAGAACTCCTGATTTTGGCACACTTGCATAAAATACTGGCACGTATACGCCTGTGCCAAGCGCAACAGGGCCGTGCAGCTCTGCTGCTCCGCAAAGAATGCGAAGCCCAGGCAGTTGGACGGATGCAGCTGGCGGGCCAGGAAATTGCAGCAGGCTGTTACCACAGAATTCAGCTGCAGCAGGCAGGCTGTGGCAAGCAGCGTTTCCACCGTATCCTCGCGCAGCTCAATGAATCCTGTATAGCAATACTGCACAAGCAGCTGCAGTGCGTCTCCATTCACCTCGCCCAAAGTCACCTCATGCTCTTTGGTCTCGCGCAGCGATCCCGTGAACATGGCCGAAAAATAAGAACTCGACGCAGAGAGCACCAAACGATGAGCGGGCACACTATCGAAGCAAAGGGGAATATTTCAAATTAATTTATAGTTATATTAATACATGTTATCGATATATTTCGATTAAATATATCTATTATTTTGAACCTATCGATCATTTCCCAAAAGAACAGTTAGTTTCCACTTCCACATTTCAGCGATATAATTACACCAAGTTTCATAGAAACAGAAGGACGGACAGACAGACTGCCCAAATTAATTAAATTGATTTCGAGAAACTTTTGTGACTGAAGTGAAAACAAAATTTCAACGAATAAACTTGCCTGAATCAATTGATGCTTTAAATTAAACAATTGCCAGCTTTTATTACGCAAAAACAAAAAAAACGAACTGTGTTGATCAATTTGTCGAAAAATTGTGGTAACTGTTTTCAATATACGCAAATAAATATTTATTATGATCCACTGTGCGAAGCACATCAATCATTTGCCTTATGTTGTATATATGTATATTTATTTTTTTTTGCAAACTGTGGCCCTCTTGGTCTCTCGCTTGCTCGCATTGCTGTGATCCGATAAATTGGTAGCGAGAGAGCACAAGAGAACGGGAGAGCAAAACATGAAGAAAACGCAATTAGTGCGGCGCGTTGTGTTTACTGTTGGAATTGCACTGCTGCTTCAGCTGGTGCCAGTGCCTGGCTCTGTTGTTGTCGCCACTGCTGTTGCGTCTGTCGCGATTGTTGGAGACTGGGGAAACTGGTGTGCAAATGCGACACAGACAAAGAACCAAGTGAACTGAGCTAGAGTGAAGGTCAGACGATGTCGAGGCGGACGAGGGAGCTTATACCGGATGGTGAATTGCTAATGAGTCGAATAGGTTAAGGGGGTAAAGGAGGCGGAGAGATGGCGGATGAGTGGCAGAAGTAAAATTTGCTTTTGCGCATTGCAACAACTTTCCATTCTTTGTCTGTTTTGGTTCGTTTGTACATGTGTTTGTGTGTGTGTGTGTGTGTGCGTGTGTTTGCATGTTCACTTACCGCTTCCCATCGGTGCCTGCGATGAGCACCACATCGCACAGCTGCTGGCTGTCAACATACAATTGCATGCGCTTCAAAACACTGTCCGCATGATCGCGACATCGAAAGAACTCGTCCTGGCTGCCAGCTGAATTGAGGCTGGCTAAGCTGTAATCCCTGGACAGCGACTCTAGTGTATTCTCGGCCATCATTGAGATGTGGCCCGATGTTGATGCAGTCGAGTCGCGACTGGGACTCTCCTTTTGGTTCACATTTACAGATGACATGTTTTTCAAATTAATTCAATTAGTCCTTGATGATTTAGTTGCCTTTAGCTGCCTATCGTTGTTCTTGGCCGTTTGTCATGACAATTTGTTGCAAATTGCCAACTGCAAATTGACTGTTGCAGTTGCAGCTTTGCCAGCTTTCTTTTGTTAACTGGCGATGCGCACGTCTGTGTTGCAGCGCTCAGTTTGACTGACTGTTTGCTTCTTGTTGTTATTATGGCGCGTGGTAAGCTGTTGCTTTGTTTAGTTGCACTTGCATTTCTCGTCTCGCACACACTCGCACGCATACACAAGTATATACTACAGACATATGCATGTATATACAATACATATATATGTATATGTGCACACCAACTCCAACTATTGCAGCGTGCAGTCGTCGCTGACGTTGACGTCGCAGTCGCCGTCTCTATCGATGTCAACGTAGAACCGTCGCCCGCTGGCTGTCAACAAACAACTGCGAATTGTACAGCAACGCATGTACCCCGTCCGTCGCGGTAGGCGTCGCTGTTTCTGCCGCGTTGCGCAGACAAAGAACTTTTACTGCGTCCGGAACTGAGCGCTGTTGCTTTGTTTTTGCACCACACTGGTTGGGTTGACTGGCAGCAACTGGCGTTTCACTACAATTTTCAATTACACACAAATTGCGTACTGAAATTGAATCCGAATCCGTGACTCAGCATAATAAACACACACTTATCAAAATTAACTACAGCTGCTAATTTATGTATTTATTTTGGCACACCGCAACAATAACAACGTCTCAAGCAATGCATAGTGTTTGATGTTTTCATTTTGCTTGCTGTCGTCACAGGTTACGGCGTTGCCAGCCAAAGCTCGACTGGTGCACTTAACTGGACTTTGCAATGGCGTTGCCACATCGCTCAAAGCGAGTAACTTAGCGCATTATTCGAACACCGTTCTAATTAGCATATTTTTATTTATTTAACGAAAGTAAGAAATAACATGTACATATAACTGCAGCCATGTTTAGTTATTAACCTCCTTTTTAATGGGGTTCGGTATGCCAACAGTGAACTTGGATAGGTTCTCCAAAAATTCAATGTACAACTCATGTTCCCGGGCAGTGGCCAGATCGGAAAGTTTTCGAGCAAAGTCTTGGGTAATGCCCTTCTCTTCTAGCATCTCCACAATCATAGCCTGCAGATCTTCATCAATTAAGGATGCGTCTATTGTAAAGCAGCTATCATTCCAACCTTGGTTGTAAAGCGATAAGTCCTGTATTTCAAATATTTCATTTTCTTGCTGTTTGTCCGGCGAATCTGAATCATTATCCTCAAAGTCCGTCGACTTGAATACACAAAATATCGAGAGCATCAAATCATTTCGTTTTATTAACACCTCGAACTTGGGAACACTTCGCATCGTAGTAGAATCACTTATGTCATCATTGCGATTTGGCACACTCTTGCTGACATTGAAGAATATGTTAATGCTCTCGTTGGGCGACTTTCTAACCAATTCCACCTTGGAGCCCGAACAATGTCCAACAAAATCATCGATCTTGTATGGCTGCTCCAGTTTCACCTGAACGCGACGTTCTTCAACAATCTCGGCTGTAATACGTTCAACCAAATCTCGCTGCAATGTGGTTAAACCCACCGGCGACAGCGTTTCAACCTTTTTGATCTCAGGCACTGGTTGCTTCAATGCTTCGTCTTTCAAAGTTTGCAACTTGAAGGTAGTCATTGAGATGGACCGTTGAATGGTAGTTAAACGACAATTGACCGTTGCGAAACGTTCCAGCTTAAAAATCTTTAAAAAATGCGACATTTTCACAAAAAAAAAAAAAAAAACAGGAAATATTTTACAATTGTGAAACAAATTTCAGAATCGAATGAAGAAATTTTGTGATGCAAACAAGGCTAGAAAGTTGACAAATAAAGTGAGACTCATTTAGCAAAACCCCTAAGCCTATTAGGATAGAATAGCTTTTAAATAATGTGTGTGTAAAATTTAGTGATAAGGAATTTTTGACAGTTTGCAGTTACGATTTTGAATTTGACTGTTTTATTTCTGTTTTCTTCAGTTTTTGATTTTCTTCTTTCTTCCATTGTGTGTTCTTTTGAGTATAAAGACACTCGAGAGCCAGTGAACACACACGCACAAAGAGTGAAAGAGAAGAACGACAGACAGAGTGGGGAGCAAGTTGATACAACAAGTACATAAATACATACAAATAAATAACGTGTATGTGTGCGATAAGTGCGTGCGTGTGTCTTAAATAAAGGAATGATAATTAGTTGGGCGATGTATTGCGTTTCGGCGTAGATGGCGGCAAATCCATTGTCTTGCACACCCAACCCGATATGTCCACATCTTCGACCTCCGCCTTGCGGATCCATGGATGGCTCTATCCGAGAAAAGAAACAATGTGTATAAGTATATTTATAGAAACGTAAATACAAAATGACCTTTGCTCACCAGCAATGTCTTGAGATCGGCTCGCTCGTCGGGTTGTTTCTTGAGGCATATGTCGACAAAATCCTTGAACTCACTTGAAAAGATCTTGTGCTCCAACTTGGGTGGCGGTTCATTCACTATATAGTCGAGCAGTTCAAATATCGCCATAACCTTGGGCTCCAATACCGTTTGCTGCCCATCCTCATTGGCATTCTCCGCAAATATTGATTCCAGTGTCACGGTATCGGGAGGCGGTATAGGATACATACCGATGGCCATCTCCACTAACGATAGTCCCAGTGACCAAATGTCCGACTGTACCGAATAGTGTGTACCCTGTAATCGTTCAGGCTGCAAATACAATGTTGATTAGTTCGATGTAAACTAAAGACATTGATATGACAATTTGATTTACAACTGACCGACATATAACTGCGCGTACCCACAAACGAGTTGGCCATCGAGTCTATTAGCTGACCCGAAACACCAAAATCACAGATCTTGATCTCGCCACTGCTGTTGACGAGTATGTTGCTTGGCTTTACATCGCGATGGATAATGGCATGCTTGTCGCGCAGATAGCTGAGTCCTTTCAACACCGCAAGAGTGATGCGACCGAGTATTGATTCAGGTATGCGTCCAGCCCGCTTCAGTATGAGATCGAGCGAACCGCCGTCCATATATTCCATGCAGATGCTTATCTCACCATCGCTATAGAAAGCGCCATAGAAGCCAACAATGTGCGGAAAGTTGCATTCGTGAAGCACTTTGAGCTCGCGCAGAATTTGCTTCTTGATCGCTGGCTTTACTTCTAAATGGATAAGTTTCCTTGCCATGATCAGTTTTGTAAGCGTATGGCGCACTTTCATAACCACGCCTCCATTGCCGGAGCCGAGCTCGCCCAATTTTTCCAGGTCTTCTTCTGACAGCTCGCCAATTTTTTCCTTTTGACTGAGGAACACTTTGATTCGTTTGCGTTCCGTGTCGTCCATGTCAAGACCCTCCAAAGTTTCAGTTAATGCATCGATGCTCGTCTTTGGCTTCCCCAGCAAACTGTGTGTTCTTTAATTTAACTTTTTAATGAATTTTTGTAGAACAAAACGAAAAGCAACAACAACTATTTGGATTGTGAGATGGATATGTGAGAGGGCATGAAGGGTTGGGAAGTACCGGTAACGGAAAGGATAAATTGCAAAGATTTCTACATGCACGAACTCATCTTTGTATATATGTACATGACACATGTATGTGTGTGTATATATACATATATACATAGATGTATCTGAGTTTGCTAATAGTAGCGCTGCGTGCGTCATTTCGCCGAGCAAAAACAACAACACTATCTGTACTTTTCTTTGCATTAATATTGTGGGCGGGTGGGAGATTTAAAACCAAAAAAATTCTTGGAATAGTAAAGTGTATATGTATATAGAAAATATAAATCATATTTACTCTGTTCCCGATGGGGTTTTAAATGGTGGCGTTGGGGCCACCTGTGTGGCAGCAACAGTTGCTTCCACATTCACCGGTGGCAGCACCAGGTTTAATTTATTTTTCGACATCTTGGTCAAAATGCACGGCAAAAAAAAATAAAATAGTCAATGCTTGCCGACGTTGTAGAGGACGGGGAAGACGCGAGGATTTTCGTTTGTTAGCACCAAAAAAACGACGGTGACAATTGTATAACCATTAACAAGCAAGCTAGGTGATTGATGTTTGTTTCCAATAGTTTACTTGTACCGCAAATTTCGCGAACTTTAATAGCTAAGGATTGTTGATTTTTTTATATCGATAGAACGATATAAATTTTATGGTTCGATAAGATAACGCCGCGGGCGTTTATCGGCTGTGTTTTAAAAATCAATTGCATTGATAGCATGTGACGTCACAACTGACCATTACAAATATAATAAATAATGTTTTTTTTTTAACAAACTAAATAAATGAATTCATAATTCTATTAATTCTATTCTATTATTATTATTATTATTACAAGGGCTGCTACACGACAATCGACTTTGCAGATTCCAGGCATGTGTTTAAACAAAACGATTTTTAAGTTATCGTTGCGCAACGTAGAAATTTCGATAGATTGTTGTTTATATCGGTCGTTGTGAATGGCAAAATTAATTGCAATATTTTGTTGTTGTTTCAAACTTTCAAATTAATCATTAAAACATAAATTCTCATAAAAATCAACTGCGTCATTAAACTGGCGACAACTAAAAGATGAAGAATTTGCTGGTGCCGCTTAATGGCACCAGTGCTGAACCAAGCAATAATAACTGTAACTTTCACAAAGATGCACTGCTGGGCTTCGCTCTCGACCTGCCAGATGAGCAGCTCGACAGTGCTGTGATGCAGCTGCAGGCAGCAGCAGCGGAGCAACAGCAGAATAATAATAATAACAACAATAGTAGCAATAGCGGTGATTATCATCAATCACTGTTGCACTGCGATTTGCTGCCATCAGCAGTAGCACCGACTGATCTGCCTGACTGTTACCAATTTGATGCAGATGCAGCTGCGTCGGAGCTGGTTAATGTTGCAAACAAGAATTGTGATTCGCTGGCCAAATTAGCTTATAATCTCTATCGCCTCGCTAAAGAGGATCACATTGTCATCGATCGGTGAGTGCAAGTTAATGCTTAACACTTGCTCGCTCATCATATCTAAGCAATTTTAGTAAACGCAATGAAGTGGTGCGCACAAACGCCGTCACCAACCAGAAGACTATATATCGCTGCATGGATCCCGTTGGAATGGGCATGTGCACGACTG
Organism: Drosophila pruinosa; assembly: GCA_018150935.1. NCBI lineage: Eukaryota > Metazoa > Arthropoda > Insecta > Diptera > Drosophilidae > Drosophila > Drosophila pruinosa. The sequence goes on along the minus strand of JAECWR010000194.1, from coordinate 14,149,925 downwards.
ATCGCAGCACTTCACAGCACACGTCGGCGTCGACGTCTAAAGTGAGCCGTCCTAGAAAGCGCGTAGCAGCCTCAACAACAGCCACGTTAATGCCCGCGAACATCTTAGCGTCCAGCGGGGCTATTAAAAAAGCAATGATTGAGCCAATTCCTGCATCCGATGCTGATTCAATGCTTCGCACACGTTCAGGACGAATTGTGCGCGCTGCTTTGCCACAATCAGCGGCACCGATGTCTGCAATCACAGCTCCAGTGCCAAATTCTACGCAAATGATGGAAATGCTAGTGGCAGAGCTGAGGGACAAGGATTATTGTGCACCGGCCGTCATTGCAACGTCAGCAGTTATCCCAGATACTACAGTACGAGAGCCGCGCGCTGTGCCACAGAACGCAATTTGTCCCGGTTGCAGCAAGATCTTCTTGGGTCGTCGTTTGCAGCGGCATTACGTCAAGTTTCCCGAACACATGCCCAGTGCCATTGCTGCTCGCCAAGAGCTGCATCAGGAACAGCCGCACGCCCAGCAGCAACAGCTACATCAGCACTTGAGCCAGCCCATTGAGCCGACGCTGTTTGGCCTCCTAACAGTTCAGCTACAGCGGCACAGTCATTTAAGCGAGGAGCAGCGTGCCGATCTATTTTTGCACGAGTTAAACGACTTTGTGGAGCAGCTGCAACTGCGCAGTACGCGCCTCATACGCAACACATCTGGTCTGCATTTTGTAAACGCTCGAATTGCACGCGTGCTGGGCATACCCGAGGGTCAGTATGCATTGGATATGTCGGCGATGGAGTCGGCGCAGGCGCCCACACCAGAACCAGAGCTACAACAACTAATGCACACCAGTGCTGTGCCAGGCGCACGCAATCTAGTTGACTATCCAGGGCTCAGCATGTCACTTGATGACACTCTAACCGATGAGGCTGCACAGCGTCTGAATTTGTCTGCCGGCGGCAAATTGCTGCCACCGTCCGAAGAGAGTCTGTTGCGCAATGTTAGCGATCTGATGCAACCACCGGTGGCTGTAGCACCGCCCACAGTTGGCCATGTGGCTGGTGCAATGCTGCCGCACTATGATCATGCCAGCGACAATGCTGTCGAGGCGCTCAGCATGAAAGAAACGCCCAATGCGGCTATTTTGGATCTCAATGTTGATTTCTTTCAGTTCAACAACAATTAGCAACAAACACTACTTATTTTTTTTACACACATAAACATAGTATTTATATATTTTCATAATGTTTGCAAACGCAAAAAGATATGTACAATTGATTTGTGAGATGAATATGTTTAAGAGCATGAAATGTATTATTATTGAAGTTGACTTGACATTTTTATTTCAATGACATTATAACGAGGCACCTTAGTCGCTATTAGTTTAGTTGAATAGAATGCCGCTGTAATTGGCAGAGGACGAAACTACTATCTTTCATCTTGCAAATCCATGCAACAATCGATTATATAAAGTAGAGTTTATTAATTTTGTTCATAACTCAAATTCTGCCGATGCATTTTTGTTGCATACCTTTAGGTGGACACTGCAAATATGCCAAGCAGACAACAATCATCATTTACTTTTGTTTAGTTTAAGTTGCTGTTTGTTTAGCGTATTGAACTCGTATCTGAGGCACCAATGTATTTATAAACTGTAATGGGTTGAGATGGACTGTTGCTCTTGAACTGACGATCTCCAATTCCATAAAGAAAATGTTCATTTCGGGCCATTGCATTTGCCTAATTTGCATGGCATTGTGGCAACCTTTTGTTGCTGTTGACAAACATTGCACCATGCACCACGCCCACAGTACATGGGGCACATTAAGCAGCACTTGTCGTGGTGCTGCAGTTGCAATTCAATTTGGAGCTTATCGCTGTCGTCTGCATATTTGCTGTATGTCAATATGATTTAAGCTGACGAGCGACCATTTGGATCGAATTGTTTGGCTTTTCACTATAAAAGGGTTGTTGCGTGACGCATGCCGTGCTCAGTTGCATCATGCGAATCCACGGCGATGGCAAAAGGCAAAGGCGCCAATTGACATCCAACCATAAGGAACAGCATGGACACAGTGAGGACTCTAGCGATGAGGAGCTGTCGCTTTGCAGCCGTGAGGCGATCAAAAAGAGCATCAAATACTATCTGCAGAATAGCTCATTGCATGGTCTCAAGTACATAGCCGAGGAAAGGATTACCATTCCAGAACGGTGTGTGTTGAAAATCTCTCTTGAAAATGTTTCCCTAACTGACTTTGATGTTGACGCTTGAGCAGCGTCTTCTTTGGCATATCCTTTATACTGGTCGTCATCTTGTCAGGATTTTTCATATCAAACATCTACATCAAGTGGAGCGCCTCACCAATCATCATCTCGACCAGCGCCAAGCAATTGCTCACCAGCAATATGCCCTTTCCGGCTGTGACCATCTGCAATCTTAACCAGGCATTACGGAGTCGTGTCCAGCGCATTTCGAGGTGAGTAAGCAAGTAGTGTTTCCACTCAAAGAGGATACAGTTCGATTAGCTATACAAGCTATTAATTAAAGTGTGTTTTGTTTATCTAAGAAATGCACATTAATATATAATTATTTATGTATATTAATATATGTACATTCTTTAATGAATGAAACCATAATCGCAATACTCAGGAAATTGAGTATTCTACATTGTTTTTTTTTATCGCTTACATTATTTAATTATACTCGGATGTTGTGAGTTTACTCAACAAAACAAAATAAGAAAAAAATATTAATTTGTTTTTTTTTGCAACTTGGAATTCCAAGTAAAGATTTGCAATAAAGATAGATGTTAAGCTCAGATCAATATTTTATTGATTAATTAATATTATTGAGGAACAGATAGGTTGGCATACTAATTGTTAATCAGAAACAATGACAGTGCTTATAAATAAATGTATAACAATAAACATATGTAGGTTGCAAATGTTAATTGATTAATTAATATAATATGATTATTTTGAAATCCAACTGGCAACACTTAAAGATCAAGCAGCAACTACTCGTTGCTGATGAGCCTGTGCAGTCAGGGAGATGACCAGACGATCACCTATGTGGGCACCTGGAAGTACTTTAAGGCCTTGCTGGTGGATGTGGCACAGCCATGTGACGAGATGCTATTGTATTGCAGTTTTGGTTCGCATCGAGAGACTTGCTCCATGATCTTCAAGTCGTTATTGACCGATGATGGATTGTGCTGCACCTTTAATGCCTTGGATCCCAGCTATTTGTTTCGAAACTATACGGATGATGTGCGCTTGGAGCCGGTGCAGGAGAACTCCATGTATGAGGCCATCGATTGGACGCCAGAGCGTGGCTATGCCGCAAAATTGCCAGAGAATTACTATCCAAGAACATCTGGAGGCACTGGTAGTCGCATGGGTCTCACTGTGGTTTTGAATGCCTCAACGGCTGAGTACTATTGCACCAAGTCCATGAGCAATGGCTTCAAGGTGTGGCAAGGTCTGATGTTGATAAGTGGATGTATGAACTCTAGTTTGCCCATTAACAGGTGCTGGTGCATAATCCCGCCGAGCTGCCCAAGGTGAGTAACTATGGCTTCATTGTGACATCCGGCCGGGAGGCACGCATACCCATTGAGCCCGTCTATGAGGATGCCACGCCCAGCATACGTTCGATCAAGAAATCGGTGCGTCGTTGCCTCTTCTCGGATGAGAACGATCTGACCTACTATCGCACCTATTCCCGCAAGAACTGTGAGCTGGAATGCGAGGCCAAGTTGCTGCTACGCGACTGCAGCTGTGTCCTCTACTATCTGCCAAGGATTGATCCGGCTGCACGTGTCTGTGGACCCAATGACAACAACTGCACCAATCGTGTACAGACTGCGCTCGAGTCCTCGAAAACGGAATTGTCTTGCGAGAATTGCTGGCCAGGCTGCTTTGAGCTCACCTACAAGACCACACTGTCCACCTCAATGATTGTGGCCGGTCCCAGCTATCAGAGTGGCGAGGATTTGCCCGAGGGTCTCTTCACCACCAGCAATGGCTCGGTCAACAATGATCTCTCCGTGCTGCACTTTTACTATCTAACCAACAATTTTCGCAGCACCACCAAGTCGGAGATGTTTGGCTTCACCGAGTTCCTTTGTAAGTGCTTCGCTCTTATTCTTTACATCCATTTAGACTTGCTTGTTGTAGCCAACACTGGTGGCTTGCTGGGTCTCTTTATGGGCTTCAGCATATTCTCGGTGATTGAGATCTTCTACTATGTGACAGTGCGTCCCTATTGCGCCTCTCGTACCATTCAGCTGCGCCGCCAGCGCCGTCTGGCAGCTCTCCGCTGGCTGACGCCTGTCAGGCAGCGCCGTCGTCGGCCGCCGCCTTATAGCAAAATGCTGGCGGGGCAGAAGGTGAAGCCAAGTCTGTGGCAGACATTGCGCAGCTCTCGGGATCCGCTAGTCTATCCCTATCTGGACTAGAATGTTGTTGTTAGACAGTTTATGGCCCTTCGAGTGCAGCGGATGAGGCCGCAAGCTGAATAAATAAACCAAGGCAGCGGCCAAGAGGCCAATGACTGTGTCCATTAATTGAGTAGAGCTGCGGGATGGAGCGGGGAGCGAGGAGAGCGGGGAGAGCCGGAAGTGCTGCGCCCCATGCTGGCCAATTTAAAATCGTCTATCAAATGGCGCTAATCGCTAATCGCCACGCGACTTTAATTTCAATCGACAACCAAAAAGTTTCTCTTGGTCAACAATTTGCTTCAAACGAGCTGCCTGATTTTGTCAAGGTGTTTGCCACTCAAAAAAGCGCACAATTTATATAACTCAACTTAACATAACTTTATTATTCTTATTATAAATAATATATTGGAAACACAATTACAAGTTGTGTCCAATTTAGAATGCCATATCAGCTTGGGCCTTAGGCTAATATGTCTCATTTAAAAGAATCGAATATGATCTCAATTTAATTATGTATGTAACATACATATGTACATATCATATCTTTTTATTGCTTTAGAAAAGTCAATGTAGATGTAGACTTTGTTGAATTAATGTAACTGTAAAAACAGGCTTTAAATAATTAGAACTAATTTATAGCAAAGAGAACGTACAAAAAGTTCAGCAGAAGGCAAACTAAACTGACTTAGAAGAGTTGGGTATTATACTGTAGAACAAATGAGTAATAATAAAAAAGGTAAAGGGTAAGCTTGAAATAAATATTAATAAATAAAATGAAATAAATATTACAATCACTAAGCAAAACATAAAGAGATTTGTTTTTAAATTCTACCCATAATGATTTCTGATAATATTTATTAATTTATTTATTATTGAAATTAGACTAGAAATAGTTGCTTACGGCTCAAGCTGCTACACAATTGTAATTATTACAATAATAATAATTCAAAATGTACACTGTTATGATTGCCACTTTGAAAGCGTATTGCAAATTCGTATTGTTGGCAACTGCATTAGATTCGCATTGGCTTCCAATATTTGGCTTTGTGTGTCAGTTGTAAATTAATGGATAGAAATTTTGTCGTTGGCTAATTGTATGTATGTACATACTAATATCAATACAACAACAACAACAATAACTACATCTTGTATGTACTCGTATGTCGTCCAAAAATGGCCAACTGGCGTTGGCTAAAAGCGTCACACTGATGTCACTTTATGCCGACTGCTTGGAGACCGAAGTGCGTTTCATTTTCAAGGCATGAGATACATCTATGAGTACGAGTGCTATAGAACACCGCCAGCGCCACCGCAATAACTTTAACAAAGAGCAATGGGCATTTTTACGAGCTAGGCGCGTCTACTATAAGTGCGTTTGGCGTTTGGGAGCAAATGTCACAAGTCGCCGCGTCAATGTCAAGTGGCCAAGTGGCCAAGTGGCCAAATGGCAGCCACTTGGTTCGATGGAAATTTGTCTGTACACACACGCACACACACATACACATGTCTTGGTTGGGCATTTCGTTGCGCTTCATTACAAGAACACTCTTTATGCCAGCTGGAAAATCTCAAATCGCGCCTAGTTCAACAGCAGCCTGTCGTCATACTACATACATATACATGTATATATGCACATGTGTTGGTATTTAGTATGTGTGTGGATGCGGATGGGGATGAGGCACGATCGCAGCGGGCTGCAGGGGCATTGGCAATGTAAACAAACAAGTGGCGTGGCAACGGCCAGGCCCAAATATTGTTGAAGGTGCACGAGTACGAGTATACTCATCAACTGCCTATGTGTGTGTGTGTGTGTTAGGTGTGTGTGTGCGGCTGGGCCTTTTATTCGTTTCATGTTGTTTTTTGCTCTGTTTTATATTTTCGTTGGCTGTGATTCATTCACACCACAGCAGCCAGAACAACAACAACAACAATATCTATGTGAACATCATCGACATGTGGTGTGGCATGGACTTTTAACGTGACCAAAAGACCACGAGACATCCGTCGACGCTGGCCAAAATGCTCTCTTGACCCAAAAATAAAAATATAACTACCTAACAGTCAGCAGTACAATAGATTATATTAGTTGATCTATTAGTTGCTGGCATAAAGCTTTCTTCAAATCTATTCGCATATCACAAAGAGTAGAGCAGTATGATCATTTAATGCTAATGCTTGTGACTGGCACAATGGAGCAAATCGGATGGGATTATAAGAGCTTGAGCTGACAAGTTTGGTAAGTTCTAAACAGCTTGAGTTTATTTCGAATATTTTTTGGGCAAAGAGAAATAAAAAATTCAACTGGAATTTGGCGCAACATTTGTATACATTAGACATCTTCCGCACTGAATTTAATACAGCTAGAATAATAAACACTGAAATTATTGCTATTTATTTGCTTGGGAAGCGAGTCTTTTATGGACGATCACATATGTATGTATCTTTTTAATTTCAATTCATATGTATGTATCTTTTTAATTTCAATTCAATTCAGAGCTAAGCATTTTTATATTTTATAAAATGTAATCTACCATTTCGCATTTTGAATTCATTGTCAATGGCATCTAAGTTCATTTTATTTGTGTGTTCCTTATGTCAATGCAAAAAGGCTTTAACTGGAATTGCTCTTTTAAATATGTTGACATTATTACATATTAATTTGCCATTTAATTAATTTTACTAATTAAAAAAATATGTAAACTTAATGCCTGCTGCAACTAACAAATATATTGCTGTTTAATTCATTTAACATGAAGCAAATTAAAGTGTATAAGTTTGCTAGCTCTTGAGAAAAACCATAGATATATTTCTTTAATCTCATAATTCTATATAAATCATAAATGAATGTATGCAGTAAGAAATTAGCGAGTTGAATTATATAATTGCCTAATTTTGTATTTTGTTGCAATTGTAGAATTAATTTTCAATATATTGACAAGTCATTTGGCGACCAGTCGAAGCACAAAGAGTTGTTCAAGTCAATATCAAGTATACGCCGTGTGGAGAGACTGTGTTTGTTCTTTGTATGACATGCATTGTGTGTGTGTGTGTGTATATTCCACACACAATCGGTAAACCTCACGCCAACACACAGGAACGGAGCGCAGCGGCATTTAATTTCCTTCTCTTTTTTTTTTTTGGTTTTTTTTTTAGATGTTTATGCTAAGCAATAATAATAACAACAATGGCCAGAGACACGTGGGTGGATTTGAATGTGTGGTGTGGTATGTACATAGAGTAGAGTAGTCGTGGTTGCCGCACCGTTTGATGGTCTCTGGTCTCTGAGCATCCTCAGCGGAAATAGAAATTCAGTCAGACATTGAACGTCGTGCGCCGTCGAACTGTGAATTCGCTTAACTAGAAATTATCACCCGTAACTGAGAGAGCAGTATTTGCCAAAGCCCCTACCTGGGTCTCCAACTTCCATCTCCATCTACATACGTATCTCCTCACCCAATCTTCAGTCGTCATTCTTAGTTTTTTTTGTTTTTGATTTGTGCTCGCGCAGTGATTTTTTATAATTCTGACGCTTCGAATGCGTGTTTTGGCATAAACATTTAGCGCGAAATTTTGTGTGCAGCTGTGTGGATTCATTGGACTCATCGGACTTGCAGCAATTGCAGCCAACTGGCAGAACGATAACAACAGCAAAGTTGGCAAATGCATTCCACGGCATGCGGCGTTGGCGCCTCCGCCACAAATCTTGCATCGCTGCAAACGTAAGTACGAGTACTCATACTCGCACTCGCACTCATATTCATACTCATTTGTGCGATTAGACCTGGTTTCCCACCTCGCTGCAGATCTCTACACAATTGCAATTTGCAGCAAAACGATGCTGTTGCACATGAATCACAACAATCGCATAATTAAGTGGAATGCTTTAGCAAAAGTGTGTGCCTGTAATTATACTCTGTAGGCATTGGAAAGGGGTATGCTGATTCCAGTTGAACTTGCCCACAACTTATAGCTAAAAACACGGGAGCTTACTACTCTGTACTCTGAATTGAAAAGGGTAATGCCGATTCAAGTATTTTATTTATATTATATATGGGAGCTTACTACTCTGTAGTCTGAATGGAAAAGGGGTATGCTGATTCAAGCTGAACTTGCCTACAATTTATAGCTAAATATACGGGAACCTACTACTCTGTACTCTGAATGGAAAAGGGGTATGCTGATTCCAGTTGAACTTGCCCACAACTTATAGCTAAATATACAGGAGCTTACTACTCTGTAGTCTGAATTGAAAAGGGTATGTCGATTCAAGTATTTTATTTATTCAATTTAACTAGACTACAATTTATAGCTAAATATATGGGAGCCTATTACTCTGTAGTCTGAATGGAAAAGGGGTATGCTGATTCAAGTATTTTATTTATTCAATTTAAATATACTACAACTTATAGCTAAATATACGGGAGCTTACTACTCTGTAGTCTGAATGGAAAAGGGGTATGCTGATTCAAGCTGAACTTGCCCACAACTTATAGCTAAATATACGGGAGCTTAGTACTCTGTAGTCTGATTGGAAAAGGGGTAGGCTGATTCAAGCTGAACTTGCCCACAACTTATAGCTAAATATACGGGAGCCTACTACTCTGTACTCTGAATTGAAAAGGGGTATGCCGATTCAAGTATTTAATTTATTCAATTTAACTAGACTACAATTTATAGCTAAATATAAGGGAGAACTCCAGCAGCTTTGATTGTATGTAGTCGATGGGGATTATATTATGCTTTATTATTTATTATTCAAGTACTTCACTAAAGTGGCGGGCTTAAAGGCAGCTTCTAATCCTCTCTAGGTGTTGACAGCTCTTGTTTATTGTTTGATTCAATAAATCTTTTTTGATTCAATAAATTACGCTTTGCTAAGTAATTTTCATTGGAATTAATTGTAATGAAAAAAAAGACCACTACTTTTCTACGTGTATCAAGTTTCTTGTTACCTTCGCACGTTTGCAACTTATTCAAAAAATGTACACATTTGTAAAAGGAACAAGTATTTAAGTTCATTTTCGCTTAGCTTAGAGAGTATACGACAGCGGGATACCCTTGCTGATGGAGTATTCGTATTATAGCGTATTTTGTTTTATTGCACACCTTCGCCTTTATGCCTTGCCCAACCAAGTAGTAGACTAAGTAAACTATATTTGACTTGGTTACAGAACATCGCCTGTTTAAACTTTAGTATTCTGTCATGAATCGATCCAAGCTTAAACAGTACTATTTTAAAAGGGGACATTGTAAAGTAATATATTCTTTTAATTCAATTCTTTAATTTCAATGTGTCTGTCTGTCCTTGTATATGTTACAATAGCTACAATATGGTACAGTTGATCCAAGAAGAAGTTCAAATAGTAAATATATCTTGAACTACGAGTAGTATTTGACTGTTCTCAATGGTTGCCTTCCATATCAGAATGGTTGTCAGAAGAGCGTTTAGTATTTGTTTGTTTATATGAAAAACATTATGTATAATATAATAAAAAGTAATTATTATTTGTTGTAAGCATTTAAGCTTAGCTCTAGTTAATATTGCCAGAGACTAAATCCGGTTACAGGCCAACTATTAGTCGACCATCTTTTATGCGATTTGCAAACAAACTATGAAAATGAAATGAAATTTAGTTTGTGTCTGACATGATCAAATTTATACTAAGTTCTAGGCAAAATTTGTGCTTTGTTATTGTTTCCAATATGATATTTATAGTTGTGTTTACAAGATGCTGTTTTGTGATGGATACTGTTGTTGTTTTTTTGTGCAGAACATACAAGTACTGGTAATTAATGGATAGTTTTAACACAGGCAATTGGCTTTGAAATGACTTCAAGGTTCCACTGTGTGCTGAATTTGAATGTATCTCTTCGCATATGAAGATTGATGTTGAATTAACTTAATGCTCGCTGAAAAGATACTAGGAAAACTTCGGCAGAAGTGGTGGCAACAATTGGTGGCAGGAGGCAACCTTGTGCGACTCGTTGATGCCACTTGCTGTCGGGCCATAAAGCACCTACTTATAGCCAAGAATTCCATTCAATAGACCACAGATAATCCATCAAAGTACGTCAAAGACAAACAAATGCTAAGGGGCGTAAGTATGGAATTTCTAAGGGGGAAGTTGCGTGGGAGGCGGCGGGGTGGGGAAATGTTAGAACGTTGGAGTAATAAAGTAGCTGAGCAGAAGATGTGCGGATTGTAAACAAATATGTGATGCCTTTTGGCTTCAATGTGTGTCAGCACAAGCACTGGAGGCAACTCAAAATAGTTGCAGCATGACGAGCAAAGGGGGGCAAACACTGAATGTGGACGGGGAACGAGCCACATGAAAGCGCAACAGCAACTACTAGAAGTGGAGCACTTTAAAAATGTTTCCTCAACTAATTAATGGGAATTCTAAGTGCGCTCAACAGATGCAGACACAGATATGAAACATATACATATACATATACGGATACAGATGCAGATACAGATGCAGATACAGATGCAGATACAGATGCAGATACAGATACAGATACAGATACATTTACAAATACAGATACAGATCAGATATATAAATAAAATAAATAAAATAAATAAAATAAATAAAATAAATAAAATAAATAAAATAAATCAAATAAATAAAATAAATAAAATAAATCAAATAAATAAAATAAATCAAATAATAATAATAATCTATTTAATAACATTAATGTTATTTTATGAGACTGGTACACATTTACTCTGCCTCTCCCTCTCTCTCTCTCTCCCTCTGCCCCTCTCTGTCTGTCTGTCAAGTCTTTATAGGCTCTAGCAGTGCCAAGGACAACTCCCACACTCTGTCGCTCTCTTTTACACACAAAGCTGGTGATGTCATTGACGACGTCAGCGTTAAACTTCAACTGCCACCTACTAGGAGAGCTTGCAACTCAGTTGTTGCAGTTGCAAGCTTAATTTGGCTGTCTCACACCCAAGAGCAGGGGCGTAGTTAGTATTTGGGGAGGGGAGCCATCGAAATGTTGGCAAAGGGTAATTAATTGCTGGCTTCACATGGCGACATTGAGACTGGCATAGGCTTACCTGTCTGATGAATCGCAGCCCAGCCTACAAGCTATTAAGATGTGCTGCCCACCAGACAGAGAGAGAGAGAGAGACAGGCAGACAGATAGATAGATAGCCAAGTCGCCCACATGTGCAGCATTGAAAGAGTGGATTAATTGATTTGCTGACAGCGATCCGCAGTTGCCTTAAATGGCAACCAGTAGCTAGACGCATCTTCAGTCTCTCTCGCTCTCCCTCGCTCGCTGAAATAACTGTGATTAGCTTGTTTATGACCCCGCGCGGTTCCACCCTGCGACTCCCTTCTCGCCTGCCGTTCATTCATTTTTCAAGTACAAAGCTCATCAGATTTCCATGTGGTAACTGCTGCTAATTTGTGCAATTTGTTGACACACATTTCAATGCTTTGCATGAGGTTGACTCGCTGGCCAGGCACGCCATCGACATGCTTCCATGAGCCGGCACTGGACTCGGACTCGGACTCGATCTCGGGTCTGGGAGAGTTGCAGCGGAAAGCTGAGGACGCCCACTACAATGCGGCATCACACAATACTCCAAGTATTGAGCGAGAGAGAGAGAGAGAGAGAGCAAGAGAGTGGGATAGAACGACATGAGCTTAGTCGCAGATCTAATCTGAATTTCAACTGTCGCGACAATCTAGAGGTTTCACCGCACTGCCAACAAATTGGCGATTTCAAATTCAAATTGTATCTGGAGGTTAATTCGCAGCCAGCCTTAAAGATAGATCAATCCATCATCCAAAGTTTACTGTCTAATACATTAATTTATTTATTTGGTGTCAGTTAAAAGTAGTATTAGCGCAATAAAGGCAACTAAATTTAATAAATAATAATTTAATAAATTTAAGGAACAAACACATTAATTACTATTAACTATTCTTTTGAGCTGACTAATATAATTTTCATATAAATGATTCATAAATATTTCAATGAAAAGATGATAAATCCGGCAGCAATTTTTCATGAGCAATATTTGTTAGAATAATATATAATAAGTAAGTAGTTATTATAAACATTTCCCATGCAGAAGTAATTTATAATTATACTAGATTAAAAGCAGTTTCGATTGGATTAAATAGTCTTAAATATGTTTGCTATCAAAAGCAGAATATCTAAACAAATAATTTAATACGAAAAACTATCTGAAGATAATTGGCTGATCAAACTGTAAGCACTCGGCAAATAGTTTAGTTTAATAAATCAAAGAGATGTACAGCATTTGGGGGGAGCAAGAGATAGAATTGAAATTGAATGGGAATTGGCAAAAGGTCAAGTCAACTTTGAAATTAATCAGTTTTATTGGGAGCTAAGTTCATGCAATGTCTATGGATTTGAAGCACGCGAGTGTTAATCGTTTGTTATAGTCTGTAGAGTGTGCTATTGTAATGATGATGTCATTAAATAGGGCGGCTAAAATCTGACAGTTGATTCTGAACCTGGTGTGTGTGTGTGTGTGAGGGTGCAGTGGAGGGGGGGGGGGGCTGGTGTAATGGGCCGGGATTTTTGTCGTCAGTTTATCAACTTGTCGCTTCACTTTATGTATCCATTTTTGTGTGTCACTGTCAACAAATTGCTTTTAATGGTCGGGTGGGTGGCGCAGCTCAACTTAGCTCAGTTCAGTTGAGCTTAGTTGAGTTGAGTTCAGTTCAGCCTTCCCATTGCTACCGCAGACGCTCGACGCCCTTGTGCTGCCTGCCCCCTGGCGTGGCAAACACGAGAGACTTCGGTTCGAAGCAAAAGTCGGCTTCATGTGACAATCACGGCCTATGTCCGTTGGGGCCGCCTAATTTTTGTGATTTCCGCACGACAGCAACAGCTACAACCAAATCGAGAATAACAATCGAAACTGCAACAACAACAACAACAACAACAAGAGCAACAATTTGCACTGCAACAGCAACAGCAAAGTGCGAACAAGTGCCTCGGCTAGACGAGTCGCCATCGCCATCGCCATCTGCCTTTGCCGCTGCCGCAGTCGCAGTCGCCGTCGCCGTCGACGTCGACGTTGGACGTTGACGCTGCCGTTCAGTCGCGGCCACAACGCGCTCCGTTCTTAATTCAGTTGACCAGCAGCCAGAGCTGCGACGAGACACGCGACCAACAAATCAACAAGCAATAAATAAATAGCCGACAACCAAAAAAATTATAGAAAGTTTTCAATATAATTAGCAGCATAATCGCGTTCAATATCCACGATTATATAGTGTCAGCGCGGCGCGTATCAATCTGTTACATATACGATAAAGTTGCAAGCGTTTTCTGCGCGTTTTTGCAAAACGCGCGCGTTTTTTTAGTGCATATTTTTTGAACAAAAAGGTGACAACATGCGCCACAGTGCGACATTAATTTATACATATATACATCTATATATATATATATATGCATATTCTATATATACATATTTACACAATTGCTTATGCTATACGAATTATAATCATTTATTTTATTTATTTTTATTTGTTTGTTCTTGGGTTATTCATTTATTTCATTTTTTTCCTGTTGTTGTGTATTTTGTGCGTGTGCGTGTCGTTAAAGCAATGCAAATGTTTGTTGCTGCTGCTGCTGATGATGTCTGTTTATGTTGCTAGGTCGCTATGTTGGTGCTGGTCCGATGCTGGGGCCCGGCATCAACTATTAAGCAGACGCCAGCCAGGTTCGCCCACCTAAGGCAACGCAACGAAAATAGCGACAAACGTTGGCGGGCAACAACAACAACAGCAACAGCAACAAGTCCAAGTCCAAGACAATAATCAAGCAATACGCAATCCATCTGTTATTGGCAAACACCCTCCAAGAGCAGACGCAACAGGCAACAGACAACAACAACGACAACATCTGGCAACAAAATTGTTTCAGTCTCATTGTTATCATCATTATTATTTTATATTTTTTCAACTGCAAAAACAAATTGTACAAAATCAAAGCGAATATGAAGAAGTATATAATAAATGCCAGACGCCAAAAACCACCAAGCGAACACTTGTTGAGATTCAAAATCAAATGTTGCTCTCAGGCAAGAAAATTATGAAAATACATACATATTATATATACATACATATATATGCCAGAGAATGGCCAACAAAATAGACACTGGCTAAGAGAGAAAGAGAGAGCGAGAAGTGTAGAAAGAAAAATGAAAATTAGCAAAAAATGTTTTGCTTGCAGGTAAAAATTGTGTATGAAAATATTGAATTTGATATGCAAAGAGCGAATACTTTCACTTTGATAAATTATTGGATTTATTTTAGTCGCAGTTGTATATAAATTATGTTTATTAACAAATGAAGCACCTTCAAATTGTTGCCAAATAAATTGAGTTGGCAAAATAATATCTCACATCAAATGTTTGCCATTTAAATTAACAAGTTGCAGAACTTTTTTAATTCAACTAATTTGTTATTTAATTAACTTGCACTTGTATTTAAAATACTTGTGGCTTACTTGAACTACCTGCCTTTGTTTATGTATTCAATAGACTTGTGTCGTGTGCTTTTAATATTGAGCAAGAATGACAAACCATTTGGAGCTGTATTGTGACTAAGTCTGAGTGGCTTAGTAGATAACATTGTATACAAAGTGCAAGAGTCAGGCGAGAAGAAAACAATGATAAGTCTATTCAGTTGTTGAGCTGATCTGTCTATTGCTAATTTGACAGAGCATAAATTTGTATGGTTTATCAGTTGTTTGCTGCAGCTGCAACTGCTGCTGTCTGCCTTGTTATCTAAACGAGCTGGTGATTGGTCTATGCTATTGCCGGCAATGTGGAGTGTGATAAGGCAGAAGAGAGCTGCATACTTAATGCATATGTTGCTGCTGTGGCACGACAGCACGACAGCAACATATCCGTTTTGTGAAGCTGCGGGACAAACATTTGTTGCCAGCAGCCAATCAGACACTGCTATCAAGTGTGTGTTTCAAGTCAAGCCGAGTGACAGCAACTTGAGGGTCAATTGTTAGCTCAAATCGCACATACACTTTTGAATGGCAGCCACTTAATAGCCAGCTGCATTTGCGACAACAGCAACAGTTAAATCAACAGCAATATAGACTCGTTGTTACAGTTTTGCTAAACGGCAGCTCCGGTGGGCATCGGGGATCATAATATCGGCTGTGCTCGCACTATATAGTACTGTGCTGATTGTTGACAACTTAATCAACATTTGAGTACAACAATCTAAGGCATTCTCTAAATATAAAACACACTCTGACTACTGACTACTGACTATGGTCGCATCCAACAGGCAGCTAATAAGCCTCTCAGTCTGCCTCTCTCTGTGTGTGTCCAACTGTGCCCCCCCGGTTGGATTGTCGTATACATATATACATATATATATATGTAGATTTATATATAACACGTATATATTTATGTTATATTTGCCAAACGTCCCTGAACTTTGCGAGCTCTCAATTTGCACTGTCACGAATGGCGAATGCGTCAAATGTTGGCACGCAAGGCATGTGGATCAATGCAAGATCTTTGTCTCCATCATCGATCTCTGATCCCCGATCAGCAAAGGCTGCCTGGGAACTAGACTAGTTAACCAATTAGCTGCCTGCTTTTATTAACAAATGTTGGGCACGTTTTTCATATAACTAGAAATTAGATGTAGTTGTTACGAGTATATTTGTATTTATAGAATAATATAGCAAGCACACTTTTACGAGTATTTCAATTTATTTTTAGATGCCAACTTTCTCGCAGTGTATGCTCAAATTCGCGAATAACTGTATAACCGTATAATCGTACAACGGGGTTTTCCACACACTGATTATTCAATTACTTTGTAATTCCTTCTTTTTTTTGCTTATGTGGTCAACTTTTTGATTAGCCCGCATTCACATCTTGAAATCGCCCCGTAGTACGCAATTGAAATAAAAGCTGAATTGTTTTCTTGGAACAATAGTCAAATTTTTGTGCATTTCCCTTGGGGAAATGAAACGAAAGGAATTTGCATATTAGTTTTAAGTATTTCCGTTGCCATAAATCAAAGACGGCTGAATAATTTTGTTTGCTAAATAAATTATAGGCATTTCCTTTCTATTAGTTGATTTATTTCAAAATGCATGGCTTTTGTTTCGAAATGTGACGATTGATGGCAAATTAGCTTTGAAATGAAAACGGCAATTTTTAACTAAGATGTAAGCAATATTTGATAACTTAAATTCAATAAAAAAGACTTGACATTTTGTAAAAAAAAAGCAGACGAAAGCAATATTTACTATAGTTGTTTAAAATGAACTTCAATAAAATAGACATACTAATATGAGTTAACAACTGCAATTATTAATGCAGATACAAGCAATACTTACTATAAGTGCATAAAATTAACTTTAATAAAAAATAAATAAAAACTATAATTTTCAATTTAGATAAAAGCAATTCTAAATAACTTCAATTAGAAAGACCTAATCATTCGAAATAAAAACTATGATTATAAACAATTATAACAAAAGCAATACTTGTAATCATCGTAAGAAATAAACTCTAATAAAAATGAATAATAAGTTGAACTAAGAACTTAATGAAGTCAAAAGCAATACTTAATATAATTATAAATAAATATAAAAGCAATTGCAAATAATTAACTTTAAGTTTAGTTCGAAATTAAAAGCAACACTGACTACAATTATAATGAATATAGAAGCAAACGGCTTTTACAATTGAGGTAAGGTCAGTAATGAAATGGTCATGATAACAACAAATAGATAAGAGTGCAATTACCGCAAGCGTACAACAAACATTATCGAATCAACTTCCGCCGCTTTGCTGTCACAGTGGCGTGGAGAAGTATGCGGATCGATAGCATAACATGGCAGTCCACTTTATGTACATTCGCTGTGGCTTTTGCTTAATTAGATGCGCAAACATTTGGAAATTTTGAAGCGCTTTATTCGATTTGTTATCGAAGGTCGATTCGACAATGGATCATAGATCATAGACCAATATGTATGTACATAGAGCGAAATCAATTTGAGTTTCCTGATCGAGCGTTTGGGCAATTAAAGCAACCACAATTTGACAGCAAGACATTAAAATGCATGAAGACAAACATGCGCGCAAATAAATCAAAGGGCGGCCGGCTGTGGTCCCAGTATGAGTATGAGTATGAGTGTATTTGTATTTGTATTTGTCTGGTACGGAAGCCAAGTCTGTCTACGTTGACAAACGCACCAAAGCATTTCCAAAATATATCCCATTGAGCTGCGACCTTAGGCAATGCGAAGCCAAACTGAGCGAGACGCAATTGCAATGCCATCCCATTTTCATCGTTGTGCAACAAGTGTAAAAACACAACAACAACGACAACGACAACGACAACTATAAAATAAAACACGCAGCAAGCAGCATCGTGAGTTGCAACTGCAATTTGCAGTTTTATTATTGTTGCCGCTGCTGCATCTAAATTTATGTGGTACGAGCCTGAGTACTGAGTATTATGTCCGACTATTCTAATTGTGCGCTAGCCTCAACTGTCTAGCTGACCCCATTGAGTTTATGCGCCCCCCCGCCACGCCACGCCCCCTTTTCCATGCATCCATCAACGCCGTGTCAAAAGTAAAAAGTAAAAAAACGCAGCAATCGCGACACGCATATCCGAGGCGTGTATACCCTGTAAAATAATCAGGTCAAAGCAATAATCAATGCGGGCAAAGCCTGAAATAGATGACATTAAAAGTTTGCTTAGTTAATAATTTTAATAAACTTTTTTTGAAATATAAATATACAATTCTTTTTAATATTCTACTGCGCACATATATTTTAAATGTATGGCAAATGAGCATAAAAGTTTAAAAAAAAATATGCAGATTGAAAATAAATTATTACTCTTTAGTAGAAAGTGTACTTTTGAATACTTAATCAAAAAAAGACGGACGGATATTTAATTTACATTTGCTTACGTTAAGATTAGTTTTACAATGAAATAAAGTATAATATAATAACAATAATAAAAATGATATTAAATCATTTATTTATGATTTGTACATCATATTTAAATATAATGTCAAGCAAATCCTATTAGTTTCAGAAATAATGTAAATTTACTTGAACAAATTCAAATGCAATTAAGTAAAGTTGAATGCAACTATTAGTAAAATATCTATTAGAAAAATATGTCAAAAAGTTCAATAGATATGCCAAAGAATACTTGTATTAATAACAGCTTAATACTAAAATTGAAGAGCTAAATTAATATCAAATATGCTACTTGAATTTATTCTAATTGGTCGTTTACCATGCCTAAATAGTAAACTTGTCGAAGCTTTGGGCATGCAAGCATTGCATTTAAAAGAAGTATGGCATTCTAATGCTGATTGGCTATAAACAAAGGAGATTAGCTGCAAATGAAAAGGGAAAAGTGGAAAAGTTGAAAGCATGCCGTGTACATTAATTCAAAGTTGATAAAGAAATCGGCAATTAAGAAAAAGTCAACGATATTCGCAATGGACTTGGAGGCGCACCTATCTAGTTACAAATATATTTATGCCAAGCACGTGTGTTTATTTACCTAATCGCCTCATGTCATAACAATGACATTAATTCGTTGGCGATTTTGATTTATAAGCCGATGCGTAATCGGAATCGCAATCAGCATTCGAGTACTTGTATTTGGTTACGGGCGCTGCGCACGCGCCTCGCAAATGTTGGAGGTGGAAGTGGACATGGACATGGATATATATATAAAGAAGCGGGCCTAGCCAGACGCTGGTGGCATGCAAATGTGCCACAGACTGCTGCAAGCAATATGGCACTTCTTTCGTCTTTTATGTGGCAGCAATGGGGTCGTAAACCCAAATTGCATGCCACATGCCGCACAGTAATGCTCGGTAATTTGTGGCGAGTGTTTTGCTTAATTTAGCTTCTTTTTTTTGGTGTCGCCGTAGCCGTTCTTTTGTTTTCAACGAAAACGAAATGAAATTAAATGCAGTGACCCAAAATAGCAAATAGCCTGGCCATGTCATGGCATGCCATGACGAAACCAGGCCAGGCCAACACCAGTCCAAGCGACCCACTAAACATTACATGCTTGTAATACTCATATGTTACCATATGTAGCATATTCATGGAATCGCACACAATCTGATTGATTGCGGTAAGGCAATTAACGTAAAGTTATGAATCCAACTGCCAGATACACACTGTGGTTAGGTCAGAACGAGGGCTGCTCTATGCATTCATATATGCAAATTGAGTTGCCTTTTCCAACAGCTGTTTTCTTTATAATTAATGGCTTTCTATTCAATTCGAATTAGTATTTAACATTTGAAAATGTGTAGCATAATTCGATTTCAATTTCCCATTGCATTCCACTTTAAATTGACAAAATTAGCTTAGCTTTCAATTCAAATTAATATTTAACATTTGAAAATGTGTTATTATGTTAGCATAAATCGATTTAAATTTCCCATTGCATTGGACTTTAAATTGACAAAATAAGCTAACCTTTTAGCAGATCAAAATATAACAGAATTTTACTAAAGCTGTTATACAAAAGTACTTACTCGAATTAAATGCGAAAATAATATAAAGTAAACCATTCAAATTGATCTCATCAAAGTATAACAGACTTATACAAAAGTTGTTATACAGAAGTATAACAGAATTACACAAAAGTTGTTATACAGAAGTACAACAGAATTACACAAAAGTTGTTATGCAGAAGTATAACAGAATTACACAAAAGCTGTTATACAAAAGTACAACAGAATTACACAAAAGTTGTTATACAGAAGTATAACAGAGTTATGCAAAAGCTGTTATAGAAAAGTATAACAGTATTATTACTCGAATTAAATGCGAAAATAATATAAAATAAACAACTCAAATTGATCACATTGTAAATAGTCTAAAACAACTTGCTGCATTCCAACAGTTGCTTTAAAATAGAAAGAAACAACAAAGAGCATTGTGTGGAAAATGAATCGTTTGCATTTATTTTGCTTTGCAATTTATTAGATCAGTTTTGTTTCATTCGTTTTTTTGTCAGTGTAAAATGTTGTGTGTTGTGCACAGTGTTTGATTTGCCATAAAAGTTGTGCAGTCCTTAAGCACTCAGTCATTGGGATAATTGGCGACAAGCCCAGTTGGCTGGCATGTTGCATACACAGGTCATTTGAGGGCAAATGTGGCAATATTATGGCAGTGATTTGATGCCCCTCGCGCCACACACACACACAAACATCGAACGGGCCTGCAATTAACCCAATTCACAGAAAGCACTCAACACACACAAACACACAGCTGAGGTTGCCAATCACAACATTCAATTATGGTTGTGCAGTGCAGTAAGTTGCAAGCATAGCTGTCCTTTGTTGGAGTCGGAGTCGGTCTCGTCAACGTCAACGTCAGCGCAGGCACAGGCAGAGGCAGAGGCGTTGGCGTTGGCGTTGGCGTCACAGTCTGACCCATTTGTGGCACACGCACACACTGTAGGCGAGTTGGTAGTGGTGAGTGAAGGCGGAGAGGTGGGTGGGAGACACACGCGACCACAACGACCACATCCTGCCATCAATGTTGCCGACAACAATGACGACGACGACGACGTCGCTGCCTATGACGCAGCCTGTGGCAGCAGCAGGCAACAAAATTGATGCCGCGTGGCAAGTTGTCGCGTCGTGGCACTTCGATGGTCGCTGGTCGATTGTTGCTCATTCAGTTGGCAGTGTGGCGTGTGCAAAAACTGTTGCATACTTTAGTGCGTTAATCAAACATAATAACAAATAGTATTTCTCTCTCTATCTCTCTCCGTTCATTCAATACGTTACACGTTCGCTTTGCAGAACTTGCGGCAGCAGCAGCAGCAGCAACAGTGCGGCAGCCACAGCGGATGCTCACAAGATGGTGCACCACAGCAACGACGATGCCATGAATAAAATTCCACTCAAATCCGCAAGCGGATTGGATGACGAGGAGAAGAATGGCGGCGAACTGATGCAGGACACTGCCGCGGCCGAGGAGGCGCGGCGTGAACAGATGTAAGTACTTAACAAACAACAACAACAACAACAACAACCACAACAACACATCAACATCAACATCAACATAAACAAAGCATTTTCCAGTTGTGCGCCAAAATCGCTTTCTCCGCAATTTCGACAAAGTTTCCCAAACTAACACATTTGTTTCACAGCTTTCGCAAACGCCCGCGAGAGAGGGCGGTTGTGGGGGGGGGGTATAAATATGTATATCTATTTATAATCAACAGTCAACTAAGTCTCCTCATATTTGTATATAACATAAGTCTGGCACTTTAGTTACGTTTAGTACTTTTAACATATTACGTATACGTTCAATACCAGAACAAGCACAATTACTAAGTAGTTTGATATTTACTATATATTGTTATATAGTTGAAATGTGATTGCCATTCATTTGAATTACTTACTGTTTTTATGCATCTTTACTTTAGTTATTATTTTCTTGTTGTTTTTTGCATTTCTCAATCCTTTTTACAGCTTAACCAAAGACTCTTAATGCTTGCTGTTTCAGCTTCGATGCCAATGAAAACTTTTAACAAATATGATGTTCATTTGTTTATAAATTCTTTGCTTTAGCTGAGCTTATTTCAAACACGATATATTTCTTATAAAGCCGTCTATATGTCTGTCATAAAAGAGGAAATGTTAAAGTATTATGAAAATATTGAAAGAGAAAAAAAGGACAATGTACCGTCCGATCGTAAGCTATTTTATGTTTTATTTTTTGTTGGATACAAAGCAGACATATGCAAGACATGGCTACGACACGGCTTCATCATCCAGTCGAACACTTTCGACTTGATTTTTAAATGCTATTGTTGTTGCAGGCATGCAAATGTGCTGGCCTGGAGTAAGAAGCTGACGATTGGGGTCATCTGCTTTGTAGGCATTGCCCTGATTGGCTACGTGATCATCAGCCTGTGCTTCAGCGGTAAGTGGCATCAGGAGACAATTGACAACTGATTAAAGTGGCCAACTCCACAACTCTCTAACCAAACTTACACTCACCCAATGGCAACTAATACTCTTCATATTTGAATCACATGTAGTACAAGTACAATAGGCACAAGTACAAATTACTTCAAAGTTTATGGTCCGATTGTTAGCATCAAACAGAATGATTATTATTAATATCTCTAGCTGTAAAGCAATTACATTTTTGTATCTTGAAAACCAATTTGATCTGTACTCTGTGCCCAGAAGTATTTGCTCAAAATTGCTCTTGGAGCTGTCTCTTCTTGACTGTAAAATGCATTTTTTACTCTGTGGATAGTAATGTAATGTAATGTGAGCAATGTTGCACATGAGCTTCGCCTGCCTTTTCATCACAAGTATTGCGGCAACAATATATATTGACAACACACTCTTATACCCTAACAACAACAACAACAACAACTGTTAGACTGGCCAAAGTCAACGCCCCGGCCAAGCAACAGCAGTAGCATTGTTGCCAACACAACAGCAACACGAAGACCGAGGGCAACAAAATTAGCTAGTACTTTAATGGCTAACTCAACAGCACCAAACAGAACACCTGAGCAACTGTTGACAGCAACATCTTCGGATCCGGCAAGAAATTTGACTGCAGCTTTTTTCAATAAGGGCGCCGTCTGTTCGGACAGACACATTTGCAGTAAAATTGGCAGGTAAACGAATTGAATGTTATCATACTTATTGATTGGGCAAAGTGCTGTTAATTGCCCACAGCGATATATTGGAGAGAAATGGCAGCGCAGTGGATGCAACAATTGCCACATTGTTGTGCAACGGCCTCACTGCCGTCGAGAGCATGGGAATTGGCGGTGGTTTATTGATGAATATCTTTGAACGAGAGTTTACTTCCGCAACTCTGGTGGATGCCCATCCGATGGCCGTCGTTCAAGATGCAAATTCCCCAGCATCCAGCGGCGTCCTTAGTATCTCCATTCCTGGCGAGGTGATGGGCTATCATGTGGCACATGAACGGTTTGGCAAGCTGCCTTGGCGCGAACTTGTCGAGCCTTCCTTGGAGGTCTGCAACACAGGCTACATTATGTCCGAGAACCAAGCGACTTTGGTGCGCAATAACTGGCACTTGGTAAAGGACATTGAGCAGTATGGGTAAGTAAAAGACTGGCAGTATTTTAATGTTCTTTGCTTACAAGCATATAGATCTCGAAGGGTATCGAAGCTATCAAATTTGTCAATAATACTTTTTATACCCGCCTAAGGCAAGATCAGGTGCAGCTGCACCTGTTCAGTTGCTATGCCACTAAGTGACATAATATTGGTGTTCAATAAACCTATTAAAGTGCTACCAAGCTAACAATTTTGAACAAAGTTAATTTCGGTATCTATTTTGGTATATTTTTAGTATAGTTTTGTAAAATATAATATTTCGATGGTGGCTTTTATTTATTTTTCCATTCAGTAAAATTACGTGGCAGGTATCTCACAGTCGAGCAAACTTGACAGTTACTTTTTTACTTGTTAGTATTGCAATTTGCAAGATTAAGATTGATTTTGTTTTCACATTAGCGATAAAGTATATATGTATATTTGCTATAGCATTTTACAACATTTGAAAAATATTTGAGGAAAGTTTTTAACTGTTTTATTTTTTCATTTCGCTGATCAAATCATTTAAACTTGTAGCGCTGTGTTCATAGACCCTCAGAGCGGACAACTACATGGAGCGGGAACGCTGTTGAAACCGTTGAAGCAACTGTGCAATACCTATCGATTACTGTCCATCCATGGACCAATGGACTTTTACAATGGCATAGTTGCTGATTTGCTGGCCGAGGATCTCCAGGAGCTGGGCAGCATCATAACTAAAGACCACTTGAATGCATATGTAGCCGAAGTGCGTGTCGCCGACAGTGTGGACCTGGGCACCTTGGGCACCTTGTATTCCCCGCCAGCAGTGAGCGGTGGCAATGTGGTCACCCATATACTGAACATACTTGATAGCTTCCATCTCAAGAAGAACGATTCGTATGAGAAGGAGAGCTATAACCAAACCATACATCGCATTTTGGAGGCCTCGAAACTACGCACCAGACAAGAAGATCCATATACCAGACGCAGTGTTGCAGTGTTGGCACCCAATGGAGATGCTGTGGCAGCAACTAGTTCCATCAACTCTATGTGAGTGTTTATTTGTTGCCACGTTTGTTATACTTACGAATTGCATAATGAATGCATTCTTGCATTTTGCATTGTTATTCTATTCTTGTCATTTGCAGTTTTGGCTCAGGCTTAATTGGACGACGAACGGGCATCCCTTTGAACAATTATATAAAGAACTTTGACATTGACAATTTGACAACGAACAATACTGTGAACGGAGCTGAAAATATGAAGAGAGCCATGTCCTCACAAGCACCGATGCTGATTGCAAATCAAAATCACGATATACGACTAGCAATTGCAGTTGCCGGCGAAATCGATACTGCCTTGGTGATCGCTCGTCATCTATGGATGGAGGATGATGTAATGGCAGCCATGGAAGGCATACCCACTGATATTATTCAGTACAAGGAAGAACATTTAACAGGGTCTAAACAGGATCCACGGCTGTTTCAACGGGGATTTCATATGCAGCAAGCTGATCCTAAATACTTCGGGGCTTGTGCCATTCAGCGTGATTCGAATGCAAAGGATTCTCCCCCTATTATGGCCGCAAGTAAAAGCGGCAGTGTTGCAGGTTTTTAAACACATCGATATCGATAGCGATATCGATATCAATGATCGAACAGAATCGGCGGTGTTTCGATTGAAAATTGGTCAATATACATTTATATAGCATACTTTTTGGAGCAAGTCGATTCTATTGTATTGATTCGACATACGTATATATTTATTTATTAACTTTAACATAATGCTGATTAAGTCTTCCTTACGTATATACAAATTATGTACTATTTATTACATACAATAAAACCACAAATATTTTCCCACAATTTTTCAATTTCTATAACGCACTATTTAATCAAATTGATGTTGTGTTATCCGAGCTAAGTATTTAAGTATTGTTACGTATTTACATATGATATGAAAGCCAAGTAAAGTATTATCATTGTAGGTATACGTTAGGTGTTAAAGTGGTGTCGACATTGAGGAAAAAGCGATTTCGAAATGATTTATTTATTGATACATTTGAATTGAGCTAATATTGAAATGCTATTGTTGTTGCAGGCGCGCAAATATGTTGGCCTGGATGAAAAAGCTCACGATTGGCCTCATCTGCTTTATTGGCATTGCCCTGATTAGCTATGTGATCATCAGCCTATGCTTCAGTGGTAAGTGCTATCTCAGGTGATAACTGACATCTCTAACCAACCTAACACTCACTCAATGGCAACTAATCCCCACCATATGTATGAATCACATATCACATGACCAGTAGGAACAACACGACTATGAGAAATGTTGCACATGTGCTTTGCATGCCTTTTGTCATCCGATTCACAATACTCGCACAATGCTATTCACTCGTAATGTTAAATTTCTTCTTCTTGTGCACCGAAATCTATTGACAACCAACTCTTACACCCTAACTTACTAAACAACAACAACAACAATTGCACCGAAAAATCATAGACTGGCCAAAGTCAACGCCCCTGCCAAGCAACAGCAGCAGCATTGTTGCAACTGCAACGCCAACAGCGACAACAACAGCAGCAACATCTTTAGCGGCAGCAACAGCGACAGCAACAGCAACAACATTAGCAGCAGCAGGCGAGGCTGTTTCGGCAGTCACTTTAGCATCCCCAGCACCACAAACAACAACAACAACAACAGCAACAATTAGCACAACTAGCACAAATGCAAATAGCACACAAGGCAGCATTTTACCAATTGGTGCAACACCAACAACAACAACAACAACAAAACCAACAACACTACCAACAAGCAATCCAAGCACAAGCAACACATTTATAACATCTACTTCAACAGATGAGCAACCGCTGCCGCCAGCATCTGAACAGAACAACGACAACGACAACATGGAAGCGACAACAGCAACTGGAGATCCTTCAATGGCCGGACCCTCCGTCGCAGCTTCCACATCGCCAACAACTCCTCCTCCATCCGGTTCAACGAAGTTTGACAAAAATCAGAAATTTGAATCAAAAATGGGCGTCTTTCAAAAAGCGGCTGTCTGCTCGGATTATCAGCCCTGCAGTCAGATTGGAAGGTATTTTAAAAGCTTTTCAGAATAATATTTATTGAAAATACACATAAATAACTTCAGTTATCTTTCATCTGGGACAAAATGAAAGGAAGATTTCTTGATTAGAATATGTGTGGTTTTAATATGTAAAAATATTTGCAGAAAATAGAATACGTATTAGTTGGAATGGCTAGAGTAGGGCTTACAAAGAAACTGGTTTTCACAATTTCGACTATAGTAATAACAATAAATGTAAGCGATATACCTCAACGGAGTAGTAGTAAATCCAGCTTTTGTACTCAACACAGCATCTTTGTTGATATTTAATACATATGTATTCTTTTGGGGCCAAAAAAAATACCCTTGCTAATAGACATGAAAAATCCCGAATTTGGTATTTTTGGTGACTGATATTTTTAAAGCGTTGCCATACTTTTCAAAGATCCGAAAATTTTTAATTCACAAGTTAAAATCAGAATCAGATTAACATTAAGATTATCAATGGAAATATTACTTTTTATACATGTATCTATTTAAAAAATTCGGCTTCCGTTCCCAGCGACATTTTGGCGCGAAATGGCAGCGCAGTGGATGCAACAATTGCCACAATGCTTTGTAACGGACTGTTTACACCACAGAGTATGGGTATCGGTGGCGGGCTTCTGATGAACATCTACGACCGAGAGCGGAGAGTGGGCAAACAGATTGATGCACAAATGGTTGCACCATATGCCGCCACAGAGCAGATGTTCGACGCCAATCCAAAAGACTCCTTTTCGGGACCATTGAGCATTGGTGTGCCCGGCGAAGTAATGGGTTATCATTTGGCGCATCACGAATTTGGCAAACTACCATGGCGGGATCTTGTCGCTCCATCCTTGAAGGTCTGTGAAACGGGCTACCATATGACAAATCATCAAGAGAAATCAGTCCATTTGGCATGGCCTACAATCAAGAGTAATCCGCATTACCAGTAAGTTGGAAACATTTTTGGCTTGCCACATGCGATCCAAGTGTACTCTAACTTTATTTTTATAAATAAAGGGCCATGTTCTTAAACGCTGAAACCGGTGAGCATCGCATGGAGGGAGACTTTATAAAGTTGCCTAAGCAACTTTGCAACACATATCAATTGCTAGCTGATAATGGACCAATGGACTTTTATAATGGAACAATTGCCGAAATGCTGGCCGAGGATCTAAAGGAGCTGGGTAGCGTTATAATCTATGACGACCTGAATGCGTACGCAGCCGAAGTACGTTTGTCCGACACAATAGTGCTGGGTGAAGATACCCTGTATTCTGTACCACCAGTGAGCAGTGGATCTGTGGTCTCCCACATTTTGAGCATTATCCAAGGCTTCAATCTCACGCGCGACGATTTGGTTGATGACGAATCTTATGCCCGGACCATACATCGCATTACTGAGGCCTTTAAATTCGGATTCGCCCGTCGCGCTGAATTGGGCGATCCTCGGTTCAATGACCTCCGCGAGCTTATTAGTCAACTGAACAGTCCGGATTATGCGGCTCAGCAGCGTGCCAAGATCAATGACAGCCACGTGCTGGATGGTCCTCAGGAGTATGGTGCACAATATGGTTTTGATGAAGATCCCTATGGTACCTCACACCTGACAGTGCTAGCACCCAATGGAGATGCTGTTTCAGTAACCAGCTCTATTAATTTATAGTAAGTATTACGTCTATAGATGGCGCCACCTGTTTTTTGAAATTTATTTATTGTTTTCTGGATTTACAGTTTTGGCTCAGGCTTAATTGGACCACGGACGGGCATTATATTGAATAATGGAATGAATGACTTTGCTGTTAGCAACAATTATTTCAAAATGCCAAAATCTCCGGCAAATACAATTGATGCACACAAACGTCCCATGTCGTCGCAATCACCATTGTTGCTGACGGATCACGAGGGCAATATCAAATTGGCAATTGGGGCTGCCGGCGGCACCAAGATTATTCCGGCCATTGTTGAGGTGGTGGCACGTTTCCTGTGGTTCGGTGAAGATTTGAAAACGGCCGTGGATGCGCCCCGTTTCTACCATCAGCTTTCACCCAATTTTATTGAATACGAAAACGGGACATTCACAGATGCTGTGATGCAGCTGCTCGCCAAACGGGGGCACACTCTTCAGCCGATAAGTTCTGGCACCTCCGTAGTCTGCGCCATTGGACGCAATGCGACCGCAATCTATGCCCATGCCGATATACGCAAGCGTGGCGGCGTTGCAGGCTTTTAGATGCGTTCACATAGACACATACACACTCACAAAGACTCATACACAGAACACACACACCACATGCACACACACATATACACAAGCGTATCGTCAAGTGAGATTAGTTGGAAATCAAGCGATTGAGTGAGGAGCGAAGGTGAAGTGCGAGGAGTGAGAAGTGAGGAGTGAGGAACGAGGAACGAGTGCAAATGCACGTGAAAGAAAAAAGTATTTAAGCTAGCTATGTCTTTTTTACATATACATATGTATGTATATCGTATGTTATATAAATTTATATGCTACCTACTACTACCTTATGTTATAATAATAATAATAAATCAATTTTTTTCCACACTTCATGCATTCATTCCATTCAAATGTGTCGTGTTCTTATGCTATGTATGACATGTTGTGTGTATGTACGAGTATGTCCGCCTTTCCGGTTATACAGAGACAAAGACAGAGATAATACATACGATGTATATAATATTAAAATACATATACGTATATTCATTTGTACTATCGGCCTTATCCTAATTGGTATTTATTAACTAATAGCAATGGCAGCATTAAACATCAGTTATGTTCTGACCCTTAAATTTTTCAGATAACTCATATAATATTTTAGTTCCTTCATCGAACGTTTCGACACTGTCTGATTGTCTCATATCAAAGGGGGGCGAAAGATGAGCAGCCAAGTTGGGATAAGAACTTAGAAATGCGACCTCGTACATATCCGGATTGCTTGAAAATATGGTGTCTAGCATGGTAATGTACCAGGACATTAGATTTTCGATGTTTTCTATTGTGGCCTGGGCAAAAACGGCGCCAGCATTCTCGCCATGCTGATGGGGATCGAAAAATGAGGCAATCGATGTTTTGAAATCAAAGATAAGCGTTACGGTTCGACTGTCAGCGATTATGGCAACAAATAGACGCGATGGCTTATCCCAGTCAAGCTGCTGAAAGACCTTTAGAGTTGACTTCAAAATACCTGAAAGCTCTTTACAGGCGGCCACAGGATCATCTTTGTCGACATTAAATTGTGTGTAAAACCATTCTACTAATTTGAAATCAATCTTTTTATACGGCATTATGGCCAATATCGCATCCGGTATATTGACATAGAGTGTCTCTGGAATAAGATCATGATAGACTTGGTTGCCCTCGTTAATTGAATTGGCAATAATGTCCCATATAAGGGCCGGTAATTCTTCCACATCTTGACTGTAGATTGAAACCTTGTTTAGTTTATTCGCAAAGATCAACGATATTAGAGTGCAAGAATTAGCACCGCTATCCTGATATTCTCCATAGAGTGCTTGACTAAAGTGCTTTTCGAACCACCAAATGTTAACTTTGTCGTTGTCGTACTGCTCATATAAAGTCATAGCAATTATTTCCACAATGGTAATTCGAAGGATATGTTGCACTTGTTTGAAGGTTATTCGGTTATTATTAAATTATCAAGAGAGTATCTTAAAATTTGTACGAATTACTTGACAGAAATCGACACGAATGTTATTTAATATAAACTAAGACTAAGAGGTAGCTAGATCTAGCATGTTGGATGAACATTTAACTATAGTTTTTATTGGTAAGGCTTAGATGAAAGAATTGTTTTGCAAAAGCTTTTAATTTATTTTTATATATAACTTTGTACCGACCGAAAATGGCAGAAGGAAGCATCTCCGACTCCATAAAGTATATATATTCTTGATCAGCGTCAACAGCCGAGACGATTTAAGTTTCTATTTTTGTTATGTGTTGACGTGTGAGGCTTATCTTGATAAATGGCAATCGATTATCCTATCAAATATTTGAAATAATATGCATAATAATTAAAAATTTAATTAAGTTATTTATGATTTAACAGATAACTAAAATAAGAAACATATCTCGTTACATAAAATTCCATCGGAAAGAAGTTTTTAATTTAAAACTTTGCGACCGTTACTCGCGCTCAACACAGGTTGTGAAAAATCGAAAATATACCAGCTATTACCAGGCGCACATAAATGGGCAGCAAGTGCCTGGTAGAAACTCAGTTTCACAAGGTGCACACATACACCCACACATCTGGCCAATCAGAAATGAGAACGTTAGAATCCACCGATGATCCGTTATCCTTCTCTTAGGATCCACAACTTAATGGCAGGCAGGCACCGTTAGTTTTGGTGAGGGGAAATGCGCCGGCCAATGGAATTGAAGCACTCTCTGGGACAATTAGAGCTTTCAGAGCGGCTCTCCAACTGTTACTTAACATAAATCTACTTGCTATTTAATTATGTGCGCCTGGTATTTCTGAAATCCCAAATGGCATTTGCTTGTCGACATTTCTCGACACCCTGCGAGTGGTAGAGGCGCAGAATAATTTGTCAACACTTAAAAATGCTACATGATTAGAAATTTGCTATTTGGAAATGAATTAGTAATCTAAATTGTTTTTTTATTTATTTATATTGTCCACTTAAAATATGGAATTATTTTATTGTTTGTAATTGTAATAAATACACAAGCGATAGAAAAAGCAAAAGTCAATTTGTACAATCAGTGTCAATAGAATTGACTCAATATGTTACACCTGCGTATGCAGCCTTACTCAAATGAAGGAGAGCAGTGTACTGAATGCGGGTTGCTTCTTCGCTGTTAACAGACCGTGAGCTTCAGAGAGCTTTCATACTGCAAGTTCATGTGCGCATGCGCTGACAACTAAACGGGACTTACTTTTAGAATCCACACAACGAGTGAGTGTGTGCGTTATCTCTTATTTCTCTTGCATCTACAACTAAGTGTGTTTTCTTCCTACTAATGGATGTGTGTGTTCTCTTTAATGGGAACGTGGGCGCCTGCTAAGCTTGGGTCCACATTGGGATTGCATGTGTGTGTTCCATGTCAGCTGAGTGATCATTGTGAGGAGTATAGATTCAAGAATAAAATTTGTTTTGTTAAATCAGCGAGCGTAAACCTCTTAAACTAAGCATAACCTAAATAATATTTATTAAGAAAGAAAATAGCAAAACCAATTCTTTTAATTTGTTGCATAAAATCAAAGGCAGCAAGCAACTTAAATAATAATTAAATTTACACTTAAAGATCATGCCATCCCACTCAACAATTCCGGTAGCTGCTGTTTCCCTAAAGAAAACATCGATACATTGGCATGGATTACCAGGCGAACATAAATCAGCAGAAGGTGGTTGACAGAAAGTCAGTTGAGCAAGGCGAACATACACACCCACACTTCTGACCAATCAGAACTTAGCTTGTGTTGGGATCCACCGATGATCCGTTATCCTTCTCTTAGGATCCACAACTTACTCACAGGCACCGTTAGTTTTGGTGAGGGGAAATGCGCTGGCCAATGGAATCGAAGCACTCTCTGGGACAATTAGAGCTTTCTGAGCGGCTTTCCAAATGTTACTTAACATAAATGTGCGCCTGGTATTTCTGAAATCACCACTTATTGTTCAGTGCACGATTGCTTGTTGATGAGGAAGGTTGTGCCCGGACGCTCTTTTTCGAAAATATTAGCCTTCGTGTTCGCTAAAATAATGTATGGCTATTTTTGCTGCAAGCACGTAGTAGGCGTAAAATTTCTAACGACCAAGAATACAGATATATTATCCATCAGTGGCAATGTTCAAGAGGATAATTCTTATAATTGCCTAAACCTAAGCTATTAAAATTAATATTATAATAATTAAATAACTTCTACTCGTTTTTATTATGATATACTCATTCTAACCCCCCATGCCCCACCTAAGGGATAAGAAAGCACATTCTAGTGTTCTTTCACTCACACTTACTACGCACGGCCCTTACGACATACAATAGTTGACAGCTTTTGCCGACGAGACCACCTTATATATGTAATTGCATCATGGTGTGTGCGTTCTCTTTCATTTCTCTTACATCTAAAACTAACTGTATTTCCTCATTACTAATGGATGCGTGTGTTATCTTTCAAGCGAGCTTGAGCGCCTGCTAAGCTTGGGTCCACATTGGCATTGCATGTGTGTGTTCCCTGTCAGCTGGGGGATCATTTCTGTGAGGAGTATAGATTCAAGAATAAATTTTGTTTTGTTAAATCAGCGAGCGTAAATGTCTCTGCGTAAGCAAATCCATATAAAACCTCTTAAACTAAGCATAACCTAAATAATATTTATTAAGAAAGAAAAAAGCAAAACAAGTTGTTTTAATTTTGCAAAAAATTGCATAAAATCAAAGGCAGTAAGGAACTTAAATAATAATTAAATTTACACTTAAAGATCATGCCATCTCACTCAACAATTCCGGTAGCTGCTGTTTCCCTAAAGAAAACATCGATTCATTGGCATGGATTACCAGGCGAACATAAATCAGCAGAAGATGGTTGACAGAAAGTCAGTTGAGCAAGGCGAACATATACACCCACACTTCTGACCAATCAGAACTTAGCTTCTGTTGGGATCCACCGATGTTCCGTTATCTCGCTCTTAGAATCCACAACCTTCTCAAAAGCTCTGTAGTAAGGGGAAATGCGCGGGCCAATGGCATCAAGCCGCTCTCTGAGAGGATCACAGCTTTTGCAGCTGTTGTCACACTGTTAAATAACATAGATCCACTTGCTATTTAATTATGTGCGCCTGGTATTTCTGATATCCCAAGCGACTTTTTGGAACGAATGTGATTTCTCGACACGCAGCCAGGCGTCTGTTCGTCCGTATGAACATCTAGATCTCAGAGATAGAGCAACACATTGCACGCAAGTCAAGTTTGTTTTAGATTTTTGCCACGCCCCCTTCTAGCCCCCGTAAATCGAAAAAAACGAATTTCAAGCGTCATTTTAAACCTAGAACGTTCAGTTTTGGCACGCACAATACTAATCATCATTCTGGTTACAATCGGATAAAAAACACAGAAGAATTACATTAATAAGGCGTAATCAGGGGCAGCTGCACCTAGTTAGTTGTTCAATAAACCAACTAAAGTGCCGCCATGCTGATAATCTCAAACCAAGAAAATTTTGGTTTTTATTTTTAGTATATTTTTGGGGATATTTTTCAGTATATTTTTGAAAAATATAATTGCGGGTATCTCACAGTCGAGCATACTCGACAGTAGCTTTCTTACTTGTTTCTATTTAATTTTAAAGTTTACTACCATCCATTGTATTTGGTTTCTTGCATTTTTTTGAAAGAAACTTTTGAGGGAAAATTTTATTTAAAATGGTTTATAAATTTACCCATAGCTCCAATCAGAACTTAACTGATTAAGAGTATAATCTATAAACAAATTAAAAGTAATAAATTAAATAGATTCATTAATTTAAGTTTATTTGTCAAAATTTACAAAGTAAAAATGTTACAAATCTGGTTTACATCTTAAAATACGTATCTTAAATTTTCATTAAATAAATAGCCTAAATTAGTTAATTAACCAACATTAAAAAAAATTATTTGTTTCCATATTAATGAAATCGAGAATTTTGCAAATGCCAAAAGTGAAATTCAAATTGAAATTTTCTAAGCCACACGCACTGACACATTCATTAGCACACATACAATGACATAAGCATACGCACAACAGGATCAATGAGGCATCAAAGGAACTGGCTACATTGAAGACAGATGGTAGAGCTTTAAGTTAAGAAGGCTTAAATGCACAGAGTACTCGAAAGAATGATAGGAATGAATTTGAATAAATTCGGTTGATATTCATAAACAAATTCGTACGTAAATATTATATGTTAAGTTGTGACATACATAACGCATAGTACATATATTTAAATACATAAAAGTGCTGGGACATTTGACAAAGTGACAAAATTTGCTAAATTATTATATGTTATTGATAGATGGAAATGACTTTCGTATTGCACAAATGATAAACACTATTCCATTTGCATTAACACGATCTTGTGGGAAATCAAAGCATTTGAATGCGTTCATTTTGGATCGGCCAATTTATGTTTATGTTTAGAGTATATTATTCAAAGTATCTACAATTTATAGCATTAAAAAAAAAAGGAATTAATATTGCCAATTATGCTATGAAGTATACGAAAAAAAAAATCAAAATAATTACAATAGTTAAGAAAGACCACTACAAATTAAATAAGATTAGGGATGAATAACGTGGCATAATGTAATGGTTGTTTTTGTTGTTCACTTGATGATGATCTCCGCAGGCGGCAATATATTGTCGCCATGTAGACAATACCAAATGCTGGAGTACCAGATGGTGCGATCGACCCATTCGCTGCCCGCCAACACATGTCCAATGTAGGGAGCATCGCGTGATCTGCAAAACCAAAGCAAAGTTCGTAGTAACAGTTGTGAACCAAAGATGGTAGAATGTTAAATGCTAACCTCATGATTTGCGCCTGGGTGCGCTCCACGAATGTGATGGCCCAACTCCAAGGGAAGTCACGCTTGCGTTCGCAGCCCAAATATGCCGTTGAGCTGTGCAGGAATATTTCGCGTACAATCGTCGTCTTGTCGTTCTTATCCTTTTTCGATACAACAATCTTGCCGTCCCGCAGCTCACACTGCAGCGTCTTGAAGGACTTGGTGCGATAGTCAGCGAATCGGAGCTCCTTTCCTGGCGTCACCGTGGCCAGATTCTTGACGGCACGCTGCACCTCGCGCAGCATATCGATGGGACGCACCATTAGATAGTTGTGCTTGCGATCCTCTTCCGGCCAGTAGGACCAGTTCAGTATGACATCGAATACCTTGGTATCGTGATGCAGCGGCCGCTCCAGACTATCGTTCAATATGACCTCGTACAGGGTCAGTTGATGTGTTGGCAAACGCATCTTTGCCGAGTACTCGCGACACAGTTCATAAGCTGTCTTTGTTGGCGATATTGTGGCATTCACCTGGGTCTTCTCCTGCAAACAATGAGAATGAATGAGGCTGTTTATTTATACTGATATTAATAATCTTCGTACCTCTGTTGTATTATCGGGATTGGGATTTAGACTGATCCAGATCTTAATATCACCAGACTGCTTCACAGCATCCTTGAGTGTCTCGGCGGCAGCATAGTATTTTTGCAGGCACATCAGCATGGCTTGCTCCTTTTTCTAAAAAGGCAAAACAAAGATCAATTATTTATCAATTAACACATTTGAAATCTGAGCAAAATAAACTGAACCATTATCAATATACAAAATGTAAATATAAGCTATAAATACTAATACATTTACTCTAGTATTATTTATATCAATATATATGTAAATAAATAATTAACTAAAGAACGAAAATGACAAAGACAGAACGAGTGCAGGAAAGCAAGAAAGACAATCGGCCATTTGATTGATTTTATTACCATTTCATCGGCGCTGCAGGGAAACAGATTCTTATAGAGCACAATCAGATCGCTA
The DNA here is from genome assembly GCA_018150935.1 of Drosophila pruinosa. Classification (NCBI taxonomy): domain Eukaryota; kingdom Metazoa; phylum Arthropoda; class Insecta; order Diptera; family Drosophilidae; genus Drosophila; species Drosophila pruinosa. The sequence goes on along the minus strand of JAECWR010000194.1, from coordinate 14,113,685 downwards.
AGAACATCGGCCTCCTTTTGCGAGTAAATGAGCTCGTCGCACTGTAAGCAAAATAGGATCACAGATTAGCAACGAATCACGGATTGGCTGTGCTGCCGAATGGACTAACCTTTTTGGCCAGCAGCGTGGGACCCCAGATCATAGTTAGATTCTGTATGCTCATCTTGTTCTTGGCCTGCTGTGAACTGATGAACACCAGGTGGCCGACAATGCGACGCAATGTCTCGTGCTCTATGGTGCTGAGCCGTCCCAGCAGCTCCCGGTAGATGGGTATTTTCTCGGAGGCCACAGCCAGTTCGGTGACAAACACAAAGCTGTCCGTCAGCTTGCCCAGCAATCGTTCGGGCAGATCGCGCATGAAACGCTTTAGCACATTGGCCACATCGTGCTCATTGTATTCATTGCGTGTGATCTCCACGTTAAATGCATCGGCGCGAAAGGCGCTCATCAGTTTGTGCATGGAATTCTCGGAGCCAGACTTGCGATAAATGCCCTCCGACATGGAGCCATGTATGTACACAAAATTGATGCACTTATCGACAATGACGGGCACATCGTAGCGCGTCAGCTGCTGATCTCCCAGCGAGAAGCCATTGTTGTGTGCCACCTCGCGTATGATGTGACGCCAGATCTTTGTTTCCCTCGCCGAGCTCATGATCATGTATACCGAATACGGCGGACAGTCGATCATCAGCAGTGGTCCGCTCTCCACGTGCAGGTTGTCAATTGAATCGTCGCTCTCCTTGAGAACTGCACGGCATTGGGGACATGCAAAGAGAGCAAGATAGTTGCAATGAGATGGCTTCTAATGTTGGCCATTAAATCGCGCTCTACTAACCAATGCAACGCGCCTTCCGCAGGTCCATTTTCTCGACATTGCCGTTGGCCTCGCTGACAAAGATGAGACGTCGCTGGCTCTTGCGCAGCACAAGCCAAGTGCCGCTCCACTCCGAGGTGATGGAATTCTGGCGTAAAGCAATAAAGGATTAGTCAAGGAATATACACAAGCGAAAGAAAAGGACAGCTCACCTTTAGGTAGCACCAACCGGCACGATAGTAGTGGCAGGTGTACTTCACGGGCACAATGTTGGTGAGGCTTTCGAGTATCTTTTGCATCCAGACGCCACGCTCGGACTCCTTGCCGACGCCATAGAGATGGGCGACACGCTGCTGCTTGACATTGCCGCAGGCATTGCTGGTCATCAGCAGATTGGGATTCGAGGACATGTTGTCCGCTGCCGAAGAGTTGCCATTCTTGGGCTGCGACGTCGTCAGCTCAAAGCAATAAAAGTGTGTGGCACTGTCGGTGACGCGACTGTTGCTGACGCACTGCAGCGTTGTGATCGTGTCCAGCGGTATCAGCTCCTTGGCTGTTTTCATCTCCTGATCGAGAAACGTCTGGAACTGTCGATCCCGCAAGATGGCCTTGCGATTCTGCATCTCCTTCAGTATGTCCTCGACGACGCCCGAGGGGAAGCGCACCAGGGGACCCTCGTAGCGCACCAGCATGGGCGACAGGCTGGGTCGTGGCACCATTTGCAGGGCCACCTTCACATCCGACTGTCGTTGGGCGGCGCCCTTGAAGCTGGCCCTGCGCTTCATGGCGTCCATGCGCAGCTTGACGTTCGAGAAGGCGTTCATGGTCTGGCGCAGCCGACTGCTGAGAGTGGAGCGAATCTCGGAGCTGTTGTTGTTATTGCTTGTGGTTGCTGTTGTTGATGCTCCTGCTGCTGCTGCTGCGGCTGGCGATGTGGCTGCTGCTGGCGATGCAGTCGCCAACGGTTGCCCATCGCCGCCAATGGCCTCCAGGTAAGTGGGCGGACTGTCACCCTCAATGTTCGCCTTGTCGCCCACAAACCAATTGGTGCGATTGCGCGACGGCGCCGCCAGATCCACCACAGCTCCGGCCGCAGCTGGCTTCTCCTCCAGCCGCCCGAGATAGGGCTTGGCACGACACTCCAGTGCATCGGTCGCATCAGCGTCTTCAGTCTGCAGCAGCGTTTGGGGATTGCTGCGAGATGCTGCTGCGGCGGCTGCGGCGCCGTCCTCCTCGGAGGTGCACATGCTCACATCGTCCTGCTCCCGCTTGATGGTGCCATAGGTGTCCTCCTCGAGCAGATGCTCCAGCAGCAGCAGTTCGTTGCTCTTGTTGGAGCGCGCTAGCGTCGACGATTTGCCCATCAGCGGATCAAACTCCTCAATGAGATCCGCTGGCGTTGCTTGCGCCACGCCGCCCACGGCGCCATCGTTGCTGTCCAGTTCGCCATCCTCGCTGATGCATGCCAGCTCGGGCTGTGGCGTCAGCAGCTTGCTGCGACTGGTGGCCATCTCGAAGAGCTTGCCATAGGTGGCCTCCTGGTTGGCATAGAGCGGCTCCGGCGAGGAGCAGGACTCGCAGTCTGCCTCCACCTCGGCCTCATCGTCCGAGTCCCGCTCGTCGCCGTAGAACTGCCAGGAGTCGCTGCGCTCAGGCTTGGGAGCACGTGCCTCCTCGGCCGCAATGCTGGCCGAGATTAGCAGCGACTCTTCGCGCTCCGCTGCGGCTGCCACGCGATTCAGTTCGTGCAGCTCGCCGGAGTCGACATTGGCGCGACGCAGCTGAATGGGCTCGTAGTTCTTGCGACGCTTGTGCCGCGTGGGCGGCTGCAGTGCGTCCAGGTGCTGCGAGAGCCGTGGCGCCGGAAATGCGGGCATGGGCAGCTCCTCCCCCGTCGACTCGCCGCTGCTCGACTGACGCGGCTGCGCCTGGCCACGCAGCTGCACCATTTGGGCCGCCTCCTGGGCCAGATTCTTGGCCAGCGGCACCGGCGGCGTTGGACGGGCACGCAACGCCTCATCGTAGCTGGGCGGCTTAGCCTTGGGCACCTCATAGGCCTGTTCCAGCTGCTCGGGCAGCGAGCTCAGCTCGACAGTGAGATCCGTTTGGCCACCGCCGGCTGCATTGCGATGCAATGGACTGTGGAACTGTATGGCATTGAAGACATCCGTATTGGGCATGGTGCGGCGTCTGTCCAGCTCCATTTGTCGCTCGAGCTCAGCCTGACTCTGGCAATCAGCTCCAGTCTTCTCTCGTCTGCCCAGCGAGAAGTTCGAACCAAGCCGCTTGCTGGCGTGCTTCAAGCGATTGCCAGCATCCGAGCCCAGGTTGCTTATCGCCTCCGTGGAGCTCTTTAGATTCTTGTCGATGCGCTTCTTGGCGCCCTTGGCCTTGAAGGCCACCCGCTCGCCAATGGCCTCGCCGAGCAGCTTCGATGTGCTGCCCAGGGAGCGCAGCAAGTTTCTGTTTGGGCAGAAAGAAGATGCAGCATCAGTACAGGGTAGATCAATTGATAGTTCTTGGGTTAGTGCAAGGTTGCCTAGTTTAGTTTGGTTAGCGAACGTGCGTCTCCAAGCTGCAAGCGCCAACTGATCTTGAGAGTGCCACAAACCAAAAAAACAACGACTCGACTCGACTATATTTGGAGCGTACCCCGACAGGAAGGTGATTAATGCGTCGCCGGAAGTTGACTTCCCAAGTCACGGCCAGCTCTATAAATAGAGCAGCAGGCAGCTGACGCCTCCAGGCTGCAGAGCGTGCCGCATTTAGATAACACAGTTAGTTCCAGCTGTCGCTGGGACTCAACTTCCCCTCCCAACTCGTGGGATTACACATCACGTCAAGCGAAGGACGAATGATCAATCTCTTGGCAGTCTGGCAAAAATCTCCATAAATTCCCCATTGCTTTAGGCAACAAAAGTGGATCAAGACCAACCACAAGAAATACGCGCTTGGTGTAAAAATACCTAGTGTATTTAAATATAAGCACCCGAAGCATAGTAATTGATTCCAAGTTTCATAAATATCATTCTTTCATTCTATACTAGACTTTTCCATGGGCAATGCATGTTCTCTGCATTCAAATATTGAAGAATAAGCCTTTCCACAGTCAATGAACAACATTCTCATTGTCATTCGCCAATTGTGACAATTGTTTTAAATGAAAGTGCAAATATGCAAAAAATAAAACAATGTAAATTTAGCATTTGCAATTAATCGAAACTTATGACTTTTGAATGATACACTCTGCTTTAATGATCAAAATGTGGAGTTGAAAAAAGGTTATTGAGTATTTCAATTAAATATAGCTCTTTGGATCTCTAACAAAATCATTGAATCATTCAACTGTATTGTGTAAGACAGAGAAACATAAAATATTGCGGATTTGCTGTGGATTTTTTTGTGTACAGAAATTCTAGTTAAAAATGTAATTTCATTCGATCTGAATCGATTGTAAGTTTGATTTCAAATGAAGTCGAAAAACGGGCTTAATTCAATGTGTTGTACTTTGTGACAACAAAATGATCAAAAATTATATGGAAAACTTAATCATTAGCTAAGCAAAAGTTTTCACAAGAAACACAATAATAATCTTCACCTTTATTGATTGACTATTGATTGCTTAATTATGCATACAGCCATTGTCTTTCATTGCCTTATAGTAGTTCGATTTGTAGCAAAATAAACTGAGAAGTGAAGTTTTTAAGAATCTATAATTTGCACCGATCAATTCTAAATTAGCTGTATGTTATATGTTGCTGTCGACAATACTTGAGTACTGTCTGCAGTCGAAAGTTTCATGAAGATAGCTTCATTACTTAGAGCTTGGCTTGGCTAGAAACAGCAGGACGGACAGACAGACGGGCAAGAGCGAATTGTGAACATCGATCGAGTTTATATGTGTACATGTCTAAAGCATAAATTGTAACTAAGATTAAGTACAACTAAAACTGTCCCAGCGGTTGTTATGGGTTAAGGGAGACCATGTTTATATGTACATAGTTGTTCAAGTGTGTCCATGACCTTGGTAAGGAATTGTGTGTGCCAAATAAACAATTAAACTATCTACGGAGTTAATTACCTGTTCCACACTACTTGGATTAGTTGGAGAGGAAGGTGTGTGTGTGTGTGTGTGTGTGTGTGTGTGTGTGTGTGTACTTAATAGTATTTGGAAACCCATTAGAACAACAATATAGACACCAAAGAGTTGTACAATTGTGAAAGGCAATTAAAAAAATGGTTGCAAAAACATGGTTTACTTGTGATCGTCATAGCTCGCAGAAAGCTCCGACGGATCGGACAAGGCGACGCCTTCCGCCTTGGCCTCCGCCTCGTTTTCACTTTCAGTTTCAGTTTCAGTTTCAGTTTCGTTTTTGATTTCGTTTTCGGTTTCGGACTCAACCACTGGCTCATGATGCCCATGATGCTCGTCTACGTACCCGGGTGACGGCGACTTGAACTTGCCGCTTTGCGAGCTCTCGCTGCAGTCCAGCGATGTGTTGGACGCGTACCGCAAATCATCCTCCTGATCCTTCTGCTGCACACAGCCAATGCTCGTGGTGGAGAACTCGCTGGAGATGGAGCCGCGTTCGGGTCGTCGCCGATCCAGCTCTATGTTCAGTGGCTTCGCTGGAACTTGCGGTGCCGCACGTAGCGCCTTCTTTGGCAGTGTTGCCTGCTGCATCCCTATCGCCTCCTCCTGCTCCTCCTCCGCCTGCAGCAGCTCGGCACGTGCCCGCTGCCTGGGCGCTGGCTTGGGCGTGGCATACAAGGGTTCGGCGGGCACATTCTCATTGGCATCCGGCCCATAGATCGGCTGCTCCACATTGAGCTCCTGCAGTATCAGTTTGTTGTGGCTGCTCGACGGCAACTTCTTCTCCACACAGTTGCCATGCAGATTCTGCACATCGATGTTTAACTTTTTGCAGACACTGTTGTTGTTGTTGTTGTTAATGTTGTTGCTGCTGATGTTGTTGCGATTGTTGTAGCTGTTGCTGCTGCTGCTGCTCACATTGATCTCTATGTTCTCATAGTTGGCTGGCCGCAGCTCCGGGTAGAGGCGACGTGGAGCTGGCACAGGACGCTCCATGGCCACAGCACTGAAAGCAGATGAGAGAGCGAAATGAACAATTAATTAATATATTTACAACAGACAGGCTTAAGCTATTATAGATCAGTTTACAATGTATTCATGAGATGAACTATAAACAGTTCTACAAATTCAAACTAATAAATAATCTTATCTAATAAGAACAACTATTGCTGAGAGGACTGATTTTCTTGATTTAAAAACAGTTAAACAGTGAAAATATTTCTGGAAAAATGATATCTTGAACATGCATTTAATTCTACCTATTGCTCTTTTTATATAACCATAAACGAGTTGTTGCGGCACATCAAATATTTAGGCATTTTATTTATATTTCTGCAATGTTTTCTTTTTATTTATGTGCTTAAAATGTTGCTTGGGAATAACTTAAATATGATATCTTGAAGAGTAAGCGACTTGTTTATGGGAGAGACGAACTTGGCAATGCTGACTCAACTTAAGATAAGCTAATCATTTAAATTGTAAATGTTTTTCAATTAATTTGTTAGAAACCATAAATATATAAGAAACTTGTGTAATTATTTTATAATATATATATATATTTTTGTATGTTCAATTCCGGAAACAAATTTCAAAGTTACAACTTTACTTTACTTACTTTGGATTATTATAAATAAAATGTATTTAATTTTATGTTTAATGCAAAAATTATGCTTCTTGTTGTCAACTAAGTTCAATGTTGAATGGTTATAAATAAATTTGACTTGCCGACTTTCATTTAGAGTTAATTGTTGGTAATTTTTCTAAATTTTGTATTTTTCACCGCAATAAAATCTATTTAGGCTTTTGGGCGGTAATTCTGCCTATCATAAAGAGATTAACCGTCCACGCCATATGGCCCGAAAGTAGGTAAAAGTGCTGCTCTTTGTGCTACCTGTTGCACATATAAAAGTTCCTTCTGATTTGTGGCTGCCACACAGTTCAAGAGATCACTTCAAAGGCATGACAAGGCCAACATTTACCAGATACATCAGCACATTTGTCAGCTTTTGTTGCGGCCTCTTCAGTAAGTTATTTGGCAACAAGTCGATCACAATGCCCGCTCCTACAACTCCTGCTCTGCAGCAGCCACAGGTCGCAGAGTATGCCAAACTGGAGCTACTGCATCAGATGCTGGTGCTGCAGCAGTTGCAACAACTGGAGCAGCGTCGCATGGTGCAACAAGCTTTGGCGAAGCAGCAGCAACAACAACAACAACAACGACGGCGACGACTACCCGACTTCGAGTTGAGTAATTAAGCGCCATTTACAATTTAAGTCAGTTTAAGTATGGACAGGTTTAGCATATTTAAGTGGTAATTATAACAGAAAGAAATTCGACAATAAAACTGCAAATAAGTCAATTAAATAATGCCTTGCTTTAAGCTAAGAGACGTGCTACTTAAGCTAATACGAGATTCACTAATGATTAATGCAATCACTTTTGAAAATCCTACAAATCGAATATAGATAGATAGATGGATAGATAAATAAAAACGAAAAAGAAAACCAATAATTAATAGTATAATATATTCTTTTACTGCTATCACTAAATGTACTCTTTTTACAAATAATAACAAACAAATATGTTTAATTATGATAGTTATCATTAAGCGACTATCAGCTTTATAGTTTACAAGTAATTATACTTGTGGTGTTGCGAATTCCTCAATAAAGGAATAAAATCAAGTAAAAAATAGCTAAATGTTTAATTCAACTTAAAAATTCTAATGTCTGTCAAACATCTGCCTGACTAGCCTTTCAGGGCCAGGGTATTAAATACTGCAGCAAACTAAACATTGCAAAGTCAACAAAGCCGGGCGAAAATGACAGACACGTGTTTCCTCTTGCCTCTTTTCCTCTAGCCAGCCGTATTTCCTACGGGCCAATTACTTAAGTCGGCAGACAACAACAATCGATATGCTGCAGACATCATTAATTGTCCATTTAGCTTTCACTTTCTTCTTTTGATCGCTGACGATCTTTGCCCCCTTTGCTGCTGTCTCCCTCTCGTTAACTGACTGCGTTTCACTGAAAGCCTGAAAGAGACTTCAATAATGGCCCTACAACTTGATCAAGGCCAGAAGAAAGCCAACTGGCAGAGTACATCAATTTATTCGTTTAATAAAATGGGTATGCATGAATGCTATTCATTGGAGATGCAGCCGAGTCATTGAATCTTGAGTACTTGTCAAAAGGTGTAATAATTTCCTATATTGTATTTATTAAATTCAAGTATAATAAAATGATAACTAATAGGCTTCTATCACAGGCTCGCATTCAAGTCATTCTAGCAGAATGATTCATTCAATTGAATAAAACGATGTTACTTTTTGACAATTTAGAAATACATTGATTGCTTGTGCTTCGTTTATTTCTCAGTGTTCTTTTATTTGCAGCTTAATTTATAAATATCATCACAATTTCGTTTTGTTTACAAACAATAACAGCTGTTTGCTTTCAGGCCAATGACAATGATCGTAGAAAAGCTTATCATTCTAAATCCAATATTACTAAAGGCCTACAACACTTTCTTAAAAACGAATCGATTAGATTTGAATTGATGATAATTACGTAAATTAATTAAGTCTACTACGTCAACATAAAGCGACTCTAACACAATGAACTGATGTCTACATATGTAAGTATGTGTAAACACATGTTGTATTTATTTAAGGGAATCGATTAAAATTCACGTCACAACTGACCATTGTGGTCTCAGCTGTAAAACACTCACTGCATTCACAATTATTCACTGATCAATACAACGACATTCAATGGAGTCAATGAGAATAATCTAAAGAATTATCTAATTGACTGACCACCTTCAGCAATCATGCAATTTTCCATTTGATCAATTTCTGGATATCTCCGGCTAGAGTCGGGATGGAGTTGATGTTATTGTCGTTGTCGTTGCTTAAGTGGCCAACACTTCAAATGAAAGTTGTTTTCCTCAATAATGTTCCAGGCACTTGTCGTTGCAAGTGGAATGCATGAACTTGCAACATGCCACATCTGTTGTCCGCCTGACTAATGGCACACAAAGAGATTGACATTCCCACAATGCGACATCAACATCGACCATCGAATTCATCTAAATTGCTGCGATATGACGAGATACAAGTACATATATAATATATACATGCAGACAGTGGCACAGCAGGGGGGGAAGCATTTTCTAGGAAGAACGAGTCTGATGATTAATCGGGCAATTGCTCCACGCTCTCAGTGAATCAATTTTATATAAACACAGCATATATCTCTCGCTATATTATATGCTTGAACACTAATTATACATACAGACCACATATCGTAAAGCGTTATGTGGTTACATTTATATAGCGCTGGCTTGCTCTGACGATAACCAAGTTATAAATCATGTAGGCATTCACGAGTACTCGTTGGCGTCTGTGCCATGAATGGTAGCTCGACCATCCTAATGATTGTCCAAATAGTTTTGTAATATGGCGCTCAAACTTCAGTTTGTCAAATATCAAATATCAAATATCAAATTGCCACTATGGCAAGTTCTTTGTTCTATTTTACGCAAAGAAAGTCAATATTTAGTCCAAGGTAGCGTTGTTACCTGATCTGGGATTTCCCAGAGTAAAGTGGAGCAAGTTCACCATGCAAAATGTGTTTTGTTCAGAGAGGAGAAGGTGATTAAAATTGCTAATCTTTCAGTATTAAACAAATAGTATTTTCACTCGGTCATTGAACTGAACAACTCTTAAGATCTTACTTGGCATTTAATAAGAAAAGAATTCTTGTCAAGTTTGGTATTTATTAATTGCAACTAGGAATTAAATGCATGCTTTTGATTATGTAATTATGCTGTAACGATTGTGCTATTTATATGCCCTATATTTGTCAACTTTTGAGTTAACCCCACAGCGATAAGTTGCTCAATGTACAATAATAATTTTGATGCATGTACGAGTATATTAATTGGGCTGTTATCAGACACACATTGCAAGCTGTTGGGCTTATCAGCTGCTTATTATAAGCATGCAAATCACGAAATGAAAGTGCAGAGCACAAAATAAATCTGGCAAACGAAACAAAGCAAATTGCGCAAGTGTTTGGCAAGGGAAAACAAAAATCTCACTACTCGTAAAATTGCTGGCTTAAAGAGAGAGCATTTGGCATTTGATGAACTCTTTGCAAAGGAGAGAGTACTCTCGTACTCGTATAAAGTGCAACTCGATGAGTTGCTGTGCGAATACTTTGCATTCATTGGATGCGGTCAAGTGAGTATTTGGCATTATTCTTTGTATGGCTCTGTCACGGTGTTGTCAAACAAAATTTGCACACACCAGCAATATTATTATTATTGTTATCATTGCGGCTCTAATTGAGCATAGTTCCGCAAGTGGAAATGTTTGTTAAATGAGCAGCACAACATATGGCCAACGACTTTCATTATTGTGCAGAGTGAAAGAAATCATTGGCTTTGATTGGGGAATCGAAATGAAAATGGGAAAAAAGTGAATCACTTGCCCTTCTATTTGACGCAGTAATTATTGTTTTTCTCGCTCCGTTTTTGCATTTTACATTCATTGTTTCACTTTGTGAATCATAACACATGCACATACTATGCTTATTTAATACTCTGTTTATTTAACTCTCTGTTTATCTGTCCGGCAAAAGATGCTGACGAGGCAGGAGTTCAAGTTCCATTCCAAGCAACCTGATAAGGATGCCATTGTGAATAAGTGCACATGTGAATATGTGAATGTGTCAATATGAATGCGACAAAGCGAGAAAGGAAATGGCATTTATGCTGACCAAGTTGCTGGCTCAAATGTCATTGTATGTGACGGTCGGAGTTTGTTTATAGATTGTTTAAAAATGGTTATTTTCATGTGTGGCAATGCTGAGTAAGTCTTAGTGAGCACAACGGGGCTTCCGCTATTTGCAAAAATAACAAGCAAGAACGTTTAATGTCAAGTTTTGACTGTGCGAGGCCATGTATTTCCATGGCACATGTGTAACTTGTAATTTAAAATAATATAAAAACATTAAAAGCATTTAAGAATTTAAATACAGTCCTATACGACCTACAGTCCTATCCTACCCATTAGACTACCATTCCACTAGGAGCATCCTGGACCTTATGTAAAGAAGAAGCATATCTGATGGCTGAAACTGAATTCGTAGCAAATTGTTCATGCTACTATTTCTGATATATCTTTCATGTATTTGTTGGCAGATCTTAATGTAATTTTGACCAAACGAACGCATTAGCATGCTTCTCATGTGGCTGTTAAATGAGAATTACAGCTGGCCAAATTCTCAAAACAATCTGCGTGGATAGACTTGACTGTTGATGCTGATCAAGAATATACATATATATGTAAATACATACATTTAAACATATGCAAAAGTATATGCATTATTTTATTAAATCCATGGCCTTAAAATACAAATTTCAAGTAACAATGCCATTTCGAAAAGGAGTCTTACACATACATATGCAAATGTACGAGTACTTGCGACAGAAATACAAGTATATTCATTCGCTGCTTATCGATTCATTCTCGCATCGATTTCCAAGTTGCTCGACGGCATTTTTTGTCGTAGTCTTGAACGTTTTTGATTTGATTTATACACGCGCCGGTGCGCAGACATTATTTGAATGCAGTGAGCAACTCGAAGAGAAAGAGAGAGAAAGAGAAAGAGGGGAGCATGCCCCATGGCCCATGCCCCATGCCGCATGCGTTGCATGATTAGCTGAGAAAAATGTAACTAGACATGCATATGAATGTATGAGTGTTTCTACACTCTATTCAGTTGGAGGCAACGTGTCGCAAATGGTGACCCATCTGGTTTTTTTGGGCTTGTCAGCCAGTTGTCTTTGTTATTGCCATTGTTGTTGTTGTTGCTGTTGCTGTCTGCAATTGTGCTTTGTTTGCACAACAAGTTGAAAAGTTGAGCGAGTGGTAGTCTGGCAACTTTAACGATATGCTTTCCGTTTTATACCCTATAAAATGTGAAACCGGCACAATTGCCGGCCAGTCTAAAAGCTTGCACGATAAGAGAAACCAGACGGAGAGAAAACGAAAGAAATACATATGTACACATATGTATTTTTAAAACCCTATCCATGACTATCAATTAATTAAATAAAATATGTATAAATGTTATCTACTCGTAATCATCATTAAGATTACCACCATAAACGGGGTATCATTTGGCTGGCCAAGTGGGAAAGTAAAAGGTCACAATTGCTATTGACAAATCTTCTCTTATTCGCGCACAATAGTTGGCGTGACTTACTGACTGGGCGTTAATCAACTCTATAAATCTCTCAATTGGTAATGTACACATGTGTGTGTATATGTGTTGGAACTAAACACACGATGAGTATGTGATCTCTATGCCGTTACGGTTTGCGATATCAATTATCGATTATCGAAATGCGTGCGGAATTCCGATGACATTTCCTGGAGGCGGCCAACCGATTCTGACACACACACACACACACACATACATATACGATATGTGTGTCAGCCAGTGAACACAGCAGTATCAAACTTAATATGTTTATAATTGTTTTAATTGCCAAACAATTAAAAGCGTTAACAAAAAAAAAAACCGCGAACACAAGAACAACAGTCAACAGTAATGCGAAATGTGCCCCATGGCCAAAGCGTGTCACTTGCGGCATTAGATATGTCCCATTTTGTGGCAACAGGTGGACACAGCGAGCACAATGAACATGCTGAGAGAGGGGGAGAGCAATAACTGTCGACACCGTTGAGTTTAACATCTTGGCCCTGCATTCATATTCGCATTCCCACTCTCGTTCTCTCTTTCTCCCTTTATATGTATGGCACTGCTAAAAATCGGAGCGATAAGCGGGTAATGCCAAGTTATTGTACAAGGTGCAAAAACTACTTTTTGTGTCAAAACGATAATGTTACCACAACAATGGATTGTATATGTACAAATTTATGTGTGTGTGCTGCATTACACAGTTAGCATCTGTGTCTGTGGAGAGATCTTTTTAAATGATGATCTCTGTGAAAGCGCACACAAATATTTGCTGGAATGCGGTGTGTTAAGCAGTTTTGCTTGCAAACCAACAAACCATCAACAGAAAATGTTAAAATGTTAGATAATGGATTATCAGATAGAGTGCATACATGCATGCACATCACACACGCACACACAGACACGATGCACTTTTAAGGCGTGTATTGTTTGTCATAGACAGAGATGCGGGCGCACGCGTAAAGCCTAATACGAGAGCGAGAGAGCAAGAGAGCGAACCGTAAACTCGCTTTGAGAGAAACGAATGCTGATTTTTTCTTTTTATTTTGATTTGTTATTGTTATTGTTTTCGACACGCATTTTAAATGTTTGAAAATGTTAACAACTTATGCAAATTAAACAAACATCAAACACAGACGGTAAAGAAGAGTCGTAAAATAAAAATTAACTTTTACCTTTCGCTTTTGTCGCTGGACAGCTGTAAATTTCTATGCAATTATGCGAATTTTTTTTTGTCGTAGTTTGTCGTTGGCCTACATTTAACACCAAATTGTTCACACACACACACACACATACGCTGAAGCGCACTTTACACTCACAGAAAAAATAAGAAGTAAAACAATGCGAATTGCTCTGAAGTGCACTCGTTGGTCACATTTGCTGCTTTGCCGCAGCCTACGCGCAACTGCGACGACTACTGGAACGCATTTGTATACAACGTATTTAATTGACGACGCGAGCACATAGTGAATGTGTTGAGCGAATGTTCAATGTTGACTGTTGCCGCTCCGTGCTCCGTTTATCGTTTCGTTTGACTTTTGTTGGCTGGACAGTTTATTTATTTATGATTTGCGCTCACTCCTCGTAGTTGTAGTCGCAGTCGCAGTCTCAGTACGGGAACGGGCCGTACACACCGAATGATTCATATCCATACCCGAAGAATAGTACAACACTAGCGCAGCACTTTTATCACGACCAGCAGGTCGCCGCTCCCGTTCCGCACCCGCTTTGCTCTTTGCATGAACTGCTGCTAAATGAGTGTCGTTCGCGAACGCGATCGCAAACGGAATGAATATATGGAAATGGAATACGTATGGATGGATGTATGTGTGTGCTCTGACGCTGACCGGCAGGCGACAACAATGAAATAAAAACAAAAAAAAAAAAAAACAAAGAGACTTTAATAATCACAAACCGAACACTTGACACAGTCTCTAACAATGTGCAATGGTCAGTCCGAAATCACAGCAACGGAATAACTTCAAACAACTTGTTGGTTCATAAATCTTTACCGTTTGTTGTTGTTGCTTTGTTTTTTAGTCAATGTTAAAGTTATGTTAGATTGCGTTTCTGTATTATGTTCGTTCACTGCTAATGCTCAAATGATCTGTCTGCCCTGTGTTAACGCTCAAATAATCTGCTAAAATTCCGAAGTGATGTTAAATGATCTTCAATTGCTAACATAGTCTTCATCGACTAACATGGTCTGTTAATCTGCTGCTGATTGCCAATATGTTATTAACAGATCTTCAACAGCTAATATCAGCTGTTATTTGCATGCTCTTTACAGATCTTTTTGAGCAACATCGCAGTTTTAATAGCTCAATTTCGATTTGCAATTGCTTAATGAATTATTTAGCTATGGTTGTTTGTAAGAAGTTGCCTTACATAAACATACAGTTAAGTGGCGAATGGCAAATGGTTGCACAGTATGCAATAGCATTTGCAAATTTAAAATGTTTTTTCAGCGCCTTGATGCGCAGTGTGACCTAACTGGCGTTGAAATAAATCTGCGAAACGGTCGCTTTTCAAATATATCGATATTACATCGACAACGGTTGGCTACTATCGATATGAAACATGTAAGAGTTGGCAACGCGAAATGCGCGCAATTTTTGAGTTCACATGAAGTTGGCTGTGCAGCAGTTCTGTACTCACGTGAAGTTGGCTGCACCAGCCTACCAACTTATTACCACTATTTTGCTGCTTGTTAGCAGTTTTTCTTGTGCTACGCATGTGTGGAACATATTAGCAGCAACCTATATGTGTGGGCGTATGCCAACAAAGTCCACAGCTGCCATTGGTTGTCGCAAACTCAGTGCTGCGCACAAGCTCCACAATTGACAAATATATTTGGCAACGCCCCCTGTTATGTGCGTTGGCGTCGCCGCTGGCTGCGACGCTGATGTTTCCCCCATTTTGTGTGTGCCTGTGCGTGTGTGCGTGCATATATGGATGTATTCGTGTGTGTGAGCTGGTTTGTTTGCTTATTTGTTTGTGCTTCGTTTGTCGTATAAGTGATGAGTCAATTAACCCAACATTCCTCGAGGCCACATATTGCTTTAATTAAACAGACAAACAAAATTGCAACAACAACAACAACAACAACAGCAATATCAGCCATAGCAACTACATTTGCAATAACAATATCATCAATGCACTACATTTGCTATTTATTGTTGTTGCTGCCGCTGCTGCTGCTTCGTCTTCTATTCCTGACTTCTGTCCTCCACAATGGCCGCCATCTGCACACTGCAGTTGTTGTTGCTGCTTTTATAGGCATTAAATGAAAAACACAACCGCATCGACAAGTTAAATGGCAAACAAATATTTGCATTTATATTCAACACATTTCATACACACACACACACACACACACACACACATGCGCAACCTTGAAAGCGCCAGCAACAACAACAACAACAACCATGCATTTGGCACTGCACTTGCCTGTTAATTAAACTTTAATTACTTGTAATTAATAAAGTTGATTGATTCTGCCAAACTTTTTATGTTCAGCTTACTCCCACACACACACACACACACACATATACACAGCTTAATCACTCACACATTGGCTATTATCAATTTCGTTGCCTACTTTAGGGAGCTCGATGGAAAATTGCATTTTTGCTTTTCCTTACTTTATCTCGTTTCTAAGCTCCATCTTGGCTTTGATTGGCCATCTTTAATTGCAGAATTAAGCATGTGAGTTGAATTATCTTGATTGCATTCAAAGATCCAGCTTAAGCAAGCACTGCACAAATATCTATGGCAATTTCTTTGCTGCATTTATTAATAAATATGTGCTTAAAAAATCACAAAGTTGAAATATTAATATTACTTTTAACAAGATTATGAACACTCTACAAACCGTACTCAGATTTTCACATTCATATAAATTAAACATTTTTCATAACGTTAAATTCAAAGCAAATTACAATTGTTTATATCACTCCTACCCATTATTGCTTCTGAGTAATGCTTTATACAACTTGTAAAATTGATGCAAGAATTTAATTTGATTTTTATTATATTGTCAATTAACATAGCTTCAATAAGTTGTTGTCCATCGAGAGGGAAAACATGGCCAAAATGGTCAAAACAATTTCATTCCATATTGTCTTCTTATTTTTGTATTTATTTTTAT
This sequence comes from Drosophila pruinosa, assembly GCA_018150935.1. Taxonomy (NCBI): domain Eukaryota; kingdom Metazoa; phylum Arthropoda; class Insecta; order Diptera; family Drosophilidae; genus Drosophila; species Drosophila pruinosa. The sequence continues at coordinate 14,097,353 of JAECWR010000194.1, read as the reverse complement.
GAAATGTCCTTAGATGCAATGTGTTGTTGGATTTGCTATTGAAGGCATTTGTTGTTGCAGATGGGGGGAGTTCATTATGAAGAGATCAGGCAAAAACACAAATACAAACAGTGGCCAGTCCATTTGGCTGATGATTGCCGGACAATGGAAGTGGAAAATGCCAAGGCACAAAGGCCTCAATAGTTGTTGCAATTGGCAAATATGAAAACAAAAAAATAGAGAAGGGCAACAAAATGTGAGGAAAACTACCGCATGCAAATTGCGGCAATTGAATGAAAGACAAGTAAGTGAAAAGGTGCTGGTTGAGGCTGCCCGACTGCGACATACCCTGAGAGAGAGTTGAGTACTTGAAAAAAGTTCCTAGTTGTGTTTGCAAAGCAAGAAGAGCTGGCCAACAGTCTTTGAGATTGCTGCACTTGGTAGTTGAACAAACTGAGAGTCTGTCTGTCACATATATTGCCACCAAAGTGTGATACCCCTTTGGCCAATGGCAACTGGGTATTAAAACGTGAGACAATGCGAAATGGTCGAAGGAAAACAAAACTGAAACCGAACCGAACCGAAACACATTCAGTTCAGTTCGAGGCAGAGTTGCAGGCAGATGAGGAGCGAGTGGTAAGAAGAAGAGGAGCAGGCGTAGGACGAAACAGGACGAAGCGTTTGACAATGAACAAAAGGCGAACAATGACAGGAAACTGCAAACAAATTTTGCATGCCAAACGCAACAAACAAATGAAAAGTGCGAGGGAGAGAGGAGTTAGACTGTGCGAGCGAGACAGCAGCTGCAGTGTTGTGGGCGCATTGCCAGAGGCAAATCACTCAAAGGACTTCCACTTGAATGTTTTCAGAAACAATTGAAAAATAAAACACAAAATACACAAAATACGCACAACAAGGCAAGGCAAGGAGATGGCGCATGAATAGCACACGGGGAGTGGGCAAGGGGATGGGGGAGGGGGGAGAAATCCAAAATAAAACTGTAGAGTCTTCAGCATTCTGATTATGTTGCGCCTTGCAACAGGGCTACTTGTAGTTCTTGCTCCTTAAGCCCTCAAACAAACATCAATGGGAACGCTGAAAATGCCATCCCTCCATCCATCCATCCGTCCAGCCATCCATCTATACAGTCATCCAACCATTGCATTCTCCATATGCGAGCTGGGCTTTGGATGTCGCCGCCACACTTGATCGACTTCTGACTTCTGCCGGCAGCTCCGCAGGCGTTCCGGGTGTAATTTAGCGAACCTCGCAAATCTCCTCCTCCTCGACTCGTCGATGCTCTTCAGGTATGAATACAAAACCTTTGCTGATCTGCTTGCTCAATGTAAATACTCTACACAATACAAGCCTACTTGTGTATGCTGCAGACAGTCAGCCAGTCAGACAGTCAGTCAGTCAGTCAGTCAGTCAGTCAGCCCGTCTAATGCTGCTCTTCCTTTTCGAGCAGTTGATATTTGATACAAATTGAAAGCGATGAGCTGGAAACGTCGAGTCGAGCCGCTGCCAAGGATCGTCTTATCCATGCCATTCCCTTCATAATTGCAAATTGCAAATTGCCGGAAACATGAAGAAATTAAGATAATGCAGAAGCGAAGAAATCAATTGCCCAGATCGTATTCGGCCAAAACAATTCGACTACCATAATTATTTGTTCCATATCCAATCAATGGGATATTGTAACTGAACTGAGGTTCATAAAAACTGCGACTATTCTGGCTTAGCTTGTTAATAAATGCTACTAGTTATATTAGCTGTTACATTATGTTTAAATCTAGTCGTTAACACAGCTCTCTAATAAAGCTGCTTGCAAATTGTTGGCACTTAAAATTGTATAAAATTATAATTATTAAACAATGGGGTATTAAAATTACACTCTATTGATTCTTAAATAATTGTAATTATATTTATTATAGCCAGCTCAGCTATATCCAATTAGACAAAAGAGAAATAAGAAATGTAATAAATGTTATTATTATTAGTATAGCTAAATTTATTAATTGATCTGTTCTCCTTCAAGAACTGTAAGAAATAAGAAATGTAATAAATATTATTATTATTAGTATAGCTAAATTTATTAATTGATCTGTTCTCTTACAAGAACTGTAAGTTTTCTTTAAAATTATTAATTTCAAAGGCATTGCATATTTTATGCTAAAATAAAATACATAATGTGCAATGCAAAGCAATAAATTTAAATGTCAATAATTCAACATCAAAATTAAATAAAGTATTGCCATTTAACGTTTAACGTTTTTATGAATTACGTTGCACTTTAATTCGATTTATACAATAATTATTATGCTATATTGGCGGAGCTTCTTTGGAGCAGGAAATGAAAGTAATTGCTACTATTGTTTAATAATTGTGCAAATGTTGAAAGACGTTAAATAATTAGTTAATGAGTTAGTCGAAGGCCTAAGTAGCTAGCACTCGTTAAGTTTATATTAGGTTTAGAATTAAGTTCTAAATTTAATTTGTTAAAATAAAAAATAAAATAAATAGTTAATGAGCTATTTAAAAGAGTTTTCCAATTCATAAAACTGATTATTATGTCATATAAATTGCACTTTGAAGCAGTCTAGTAAACTACTAGACAATGTAAGTAATTGATAATTTGAAAATCAAACTTTAAAATGTTAGTAGGTTTAGTTGGCAATCAATTAGAGTTTTGATTAATGGCCACAGTGTGTAGAAATGGAAAGAGGAAACGCATTTTCCTCATTTCCGCACACAACACAAGCAACGAGTGCGAGGCTGGCTGTCCTGTATGTCCTGTATGTCCTGTATATGTGCTGGGCCAATTGCTGGCAAAATTATTGGGCACGCATGTGCAGAGCCGGAACTCAATTTCTATGGGCTTGGTTTAAGGCCATCTCGACTGACTCACACTCTCTGTGGCAAGCAGGAGACATCGGACCATCAGGCCATCGGGCCACCTCACACAATGTTGTTGTTTTTTGCACGTTCTGCGCCGCCCGCGACGAATCTGGATTCGGAATGCGGCATCGAATTGGGCAAGGCAGAAGGGAGAAGGAGAAGGAGAAGGGGAAGGGGGAATCAGGAATGGGACATCGACATCGACATCGCAACTATTTTTTATGCCTCAGCAACTTCCTCTCTGCGCTCTGCGCTTGCCGCTACCCCCCGCCAGCTATGCCATTCTTTCATTCTGCTTTTTTTTCTCTTCTTTTTTTATGAGCAACTATAATTGTTTTGGCTAAGGACGTGGACGTGGACTTGGATGTGGCCGTGGACGACGACAGTCAGTCTGGCAGGGCAGCCATCATTTGGGATTAGTGTGCGTGCGTGTGCGAGTGTGTGCGTGTGTGTGTGTGTGTTGACCTTTTGCATCTGCCAGAGGTCGCAAACGGTGGCCAGGCCACGACTAGGGGGCAGGGGCAGGGGCCAGGAAGCCGTGCTCGTTATGGAGTCACGCTCATTGCTGGCCATATATAAATTAAGATCCCTAAATGCTGACAAAGGCCACTAATTCAAAGGCAATAAAACGGATATTAAACACACATCGAACTGGCTACCGACTCAACTGCCTATCCATTGGGGGGCACCCCATGATGATCATGATCCCTCCCTCCATCTGTGATCATCATCATCATCGTCATCATCATCGTCTTTGCGAAGCTGCTCTGCATTAATGAATCGAAGGCATATGGAAAAATGCATTTTATGAAAATGTATTTTTTGTGAAAGAAAAAAGCGACTGAAGCGAGAGAGAGAGGGGAAAATATTGAAAGAAATCATAGAGCAACAGCGAAAGTTGGACGTCCCTCTCCCCCCTCCCCCGCTCGCTGCATCACTAATTCATTTTTCTAATTTCCACATTTCTCAGATAACAACGGACCATGTCCAGAGCGTGTGATGGGGCAGCATCATAGCTAGAGAGGTGGAGGGGAAGGGGAAGGGGTTCCCAATTCATTTTGTGAGATAATTTATGTGCCGCTGTCAAGTTGAACAATTGCGCGACTGCAACTGGTCTTCTCAAATTCTCAAATGCGGCTCAACAGTCGCCAGTTGCCAGTTGCAGCTCGCAGAGATGTCAAAGGTCACGGCATCAGGGTCATTCGCTCAGGTGCAGCTCGCTTGCACCATAAATTAACCATTACCAGCCAATTACGAGACAACACAACACAATGCAGCAGGAAGTCAGTCAGTTAGGCAGTCTTTGATGCCAAACACTCAGTTCAGCTACTGTGCGGTTTTCTGCCATCCGTTGCCATTGATGCAAACACTCGATGGCATGTCCAGCCTCATCAGCCACTCTCCCCTGCCTCCTACGCCAACTAGCCGGATATGCGCAGACTCTGGAGGTGGTCCCTGGCATCCTTTTTGGCCAGTTCCTGTTTGGCTCGGCACAGTGAAGTTGTCATCCTTTTTTGTAAGGACGACAAGTGTGTGATAATAGTTGATAATACATCACCAATTGTTTCCATTTGTTATGCTAACAGAACTCCAAAGGAAACGCAATGCCCTCTCAAGAGCAGCTTTCTGTATGTCTTTTAGAATTCTGTATTATGTGTCCTTCTCAGGAACTGGGCTTACTTTAACTTATTGACAATAACTAAAGTAATTCAACTTATAAGAGTAGCATACATTTCCAAGTTATTAAAATACAATTTGAATCGTTATTGTTGCTTAATTTTAAGCACCAAATAAAGTAGCTTTATTATGCTGTTGATTAATCTATATTTATCATTTATGCTCAGCCATTGAAAGCCATTTATATTTTACGATTAGCTATTTTACTGCTTTATAATTTATTTAGAATATTATTACGAATCTATTGATTCATTACGAATATTTAATGTATAATTAATTGCTTCAGAAGCAACTAAATAAATCTCAATGATATTTTTATTATACAATTAAAATGACTAGTTATTAAAACATACATTTATGTATTTCAAATTAAAAGACATTATTTAATTCGATTAATATATATAGGTGGATTGATTTTATTTTAATTTGAAGAATTATTCTTTTAACAACTCTAACAAATAGATTAAAACAACTCCTCTCAATTGGCGACAAGGACTTACAGGATGTGGCAAAGTGTCGAAAGCTAATGTTGTGGCTTGAGTTGAGAGGAGAAGGGCACACAGTTGGATGGCTTGGGAAAGTTCGATGTCGACTGCTGTGAGCCTTTTGTAATCCTCAAGCTGCGATCCAGCAGACATTAGGCAAATCATTAAACAAATCATTGACAAAGACGGGAGAAATATGTTTACTCGGCAAATCAATCAAACGATAAAAAGCGCGATTGGAAAAGCGTCCCCAGAAAACAACGACTCAACGAATATGGGAAGGGGAAAGGGAAAGGGAAAGGGGAAGGGGAATGAGGAGAGTAACAAGACGAACAAACGACCACCCTGGGCGCGCCCTGTGCCCGGCTAGAATTGGGCTTGTGGTTAGTCAGTCGCCTCTCGACTTGGGGTAGACAACAGTCACAGCAAAGGCAACAGCAACCGGTCTCTGGTACCGGGCAGTCTGCAACTTGCAACTGCAGTGGTCATTGGGGATTGACTGGAGACTGGGGACTGAGGACTGGGGGGATGCCACGCTGTGCCGCTTATTAATGACACACAATTTTTGTATCATTTACGGGTCACAATAATGTTCGGGTTCCGATCAGCTTCGACTCCGATCTGTTTGTTGCCACAGCCATCGCCATCGCCAGCACGTTAACTTTGGGGCATTTGTTGAACCTTTCGTGGCGTTGCACAGAAGCGCATTCTTAAGCTCTTGTCCCAGCAGCAGCAGCTGCCGCTTCCACAGTCCAGTGGCCAGCTAGCATAATTTATTATGCGAGAAATCTTATTCACGTGACTTATTTGCTTCTGAATGCGATGCAGACCAGGCCAGACCAGACCAGGCCAGACCTGACCACAGCTCGTCGATCCACAGAGCCACACAAGAATCAGAACAACATGGAGGCAGCCAAGCTGTTGTGGTTGTGGCATCGAATCTGTTGCAGGTCTTTTCTTTTTTTTCGCTTCTTCTTTCTTTCGTTTAAGCTCTGCCAGTTGGCCAGTTGAACTGTTGACCAGTTGGGAGCTTGCCTTGTGACTCATCAGCGAAAGAGAGAGTGCCAGAGCGAGCACGCAGCCACTGAGCGAGTGAGATAGCAACAGAGAGAGAGAGAGCGAGAGAGCGAGACAGCTGGCGGTGCCTTGATGTGGGTCCAACTCCGGGCACTTCAAATACAAAACACACAACACACCTAGCTAGCCCAACTGCCAATTCATATGCCATTTGAAATACCCTAACTAATATGAGTATCTCGAGCCTCTTGAATTGTTTGATAAACAGTTAACATTTATGGTTTTAAGGCCAAATATAAATTGCAATCTGGTTAAATGATTTGAAAGAAAATTTCTAAGCAACATTTGCTTTAACTTGGCATTAAAAAATAATTAAAATAAATAAGTTATAAAGCCAGACAAACTCCACTGTCTGGTAAATAAAAAAGACTGTTTAATAAACAATAAATACTTAATATTAAATTAAGTAGTTTGTATTTCATATTTTATTTGATTTATTTTACATTTATTTTAAATGGTATATATTTGCTTGTATAAAAGATGTGTAATATATTATTAATTCATTACTTAACACCATTTATTTTTAGATTATTATTTATCATTTTCCGTATTTGCTGTTTATATTTAATTAGTCTTGAATAATTTAATTATATGTATTTCATGATAATTTGTTTTTTTTTAGTTAATGTCATAATTGATTGATTTCCATGTTAATGTATCGTTTAATTAATTGTAAGTGTATTTTGTTGCCAACATTGTTTAAATACATATTTGAAAATTTAATAAAAATATGAATTTATATATTCAATTTGTTAAAAAATGCACTGGTATTAATTCTGCTTTTAGTATATATATTTTAATAGTAAATGAATAATACCCAGCATAATGAAATATATAATTAAATTTATATATTTTTTTGAACAATTAATTAATTTAAATTTTCAATTTGCTCAATATTATTGTGTCAATATTAATTCTTTTTTTTTTATAAATTTCTATAGAAAAAACTAAGCCACTTAATTGAAATATATTTTTACATTTAATTGATTTAATTAATTTGAAAGAAATAATATTTTAAAATATATAAAATGCATTAATGCTACTTTTTGCACTTAATTAATTTCAATGTTCAATTTTGGACAAAATGCACTGGCATTGATTCTTAATTGGACTTTTTAACTCAATGAATTTAATTGACTTTGCAATAGACACCCTCGCTATCAATAAAAGACGGGTAGGGTATGCTGCTGTTGTGTTGTTGGCCATTAAGTGAGCCCAGTTTATGCCATTTTAGTTAACGCTTTTGCTTTGCTTTGCTTTAATTTATTTTCATTTGGGCCGCGTGCGATTTTTATGCTCATTTTTGTCCAAGACATTTAATGATCGCATATAATTTGAGAATGCGAATGCGAATGCGTGTCCATGTCCCTGGACACCCGGCCAGCAGAGCCCCTCCTGCTCCCCCCCTCCCTGCTTCGTATGCTGCAGTTGCTCATAATTTTATGGGAGCTGCTCTGGAGTCGCTCTCCAAAATACACTGGCAAAATTTATGCACATTCCTGCCTGCCGATTGCCTCTTGCGCTACATTCAGCTGTTTGTTGTTTGTTGTTCAGATGGTGCTGTTGCCTCACAACAACAAAGACAATTTGCATACCAAAAGGTGCAAGGACGGCAGCAGGCAACAGGCACTAAAAAGGAGCCGCTCGCGCTGTTGGAGCTCTTAACAAATTTGTTCAGGCAACACGCCCAAAAGCGATCCAAGTCCAGGTCTCAGACTGTAGCTCCATTTCCATTTCCACTGCCCCTCCATCTAATTACGGGCGCGTGCAAGGGTCAGCTTGGTTGGCTTGGCTGGCTTGGCTCAGTTCGCTTTGGCTTTGGTCTCAGTTTTGGCTCTGCTTTCGGTTTGTCTGACACGTTGCTTCGATCTGTTTCGTTACGCTTCTGGTTTTTGGTTTCTTTTCACTCTGCTGCGGTGACAACATGAAAGGCGCAACATCTGAAAGCCAATGCCGCACACTGAAGACCAACAACTGTCCACTGTCCACTGTCCACTGTCCACTGCCAACAATAACAATCACAATCCCAATTCCAGTCCCAATAACAATAACAATAACAGCAACGCCTCGACTAAGCCGGGTCAATCAGCCCGTCGGGGTTACATGCCAACATTCCCAACACACACACTGTGCGGCTAGGTGCGGCTGTCCCTTGCCACAAGTGGGGGCAAGTTGGGGCTCCACTTGGTTTCTAAGTACGCGGTAGCTGCCACTGATCGCTGCTGCTGGCCACTGCAACTGGGTGTGGCACCAAAAGCAGGCGGCGACAGCTTAGAGGATGTTGATTAGTTCTTTCTCTCTCTTTGCTGGCTCCTGGTCTTTGATAGCTTCAAGTGAAAACGGCATAAATAGCACTAGCAATCATCTAATGAGCACTTCAATCCATAAAGAAAAGGAGCTGCTACACAAGCCTGATTTAGATTCTGTTTTAGTTTCTAAATTTTGGAAACTGTACAGAAGGACAGACGGACAGACAGACGGACAGACAGACAGACAGACAGACGGACGGACAGACAGACAGACGGACAGACAGACAGACAGATAGACAGACAGACAGACGGAAAGACAGACTGATCGGGCTTGATAAAAATGTTTTAATATTATTATTTATTAAGCCATAACTAATCAACTAATATAATTATTATTACTATTATTAATTATAATTATTATTTTTATATTTATTTACTTATTTAATTCAGCTACTAGAAGTCATAAGTAAGAAATTGAATTAATATTACAATTAAGCTAAAAGAAAAGTTTAAATAAAATAAATTAAATTGGCAAAATAAAAATCTGAAAAGTAATATTATAAATACACAATTTAAGCAAAGAATATACAAATATTTGAATAGTAATATTAAGTAGAAATATACCTTTATTATGTGAGTGTGTGAAGAATATTATTTACAATTAATTTTCATATATTTCACAATTGATTCAACTATTGATAGTTAAATTAAAAGTGTTAAATTTCAGATTATTTATCGATATTGTCAGCTCTTTTATTTTATGGCATCTCTAACTTGGTATCAATTGCAAATCAGCAGCTAAAGTCGTGCTTAACTTGTTGATCTCTTGGCCTGATCTTTGACCTCTGAGGTGCCTCAATCATAAGACCATTAACTGTTCCGGATGCTGCAGAATGATTGCTATTGTATTAAGAGCCGAGAGGTGACACTTTTATGAGGTGCGCCAAAAAGTGAGCTACAATTTGGCAGCATAGAAATTGGCAATGGCAATTGCATTCGATAATTGGCAATTGGCAATTGGCAATTGGCAATTGGCAGCTGGAAGCGATTTGAACAATTGAATAAATCGACAGCAAATCAGCTACGAATTTGTTGAAATTCGAAACATTGCAGCTAGGTGTGTGTGCGAGTGTGTTTCCAAGGGCCAACAAACAATTCATCTCAATATGCCAATGTTGCCTTTCAACGGGCGCATTGTTTGGACATCAAACCCAGAGCCGGGTGCTCTAAGTAGCCTGAGAGAGAAGCAGACAGTGAGCTAGAGCCCACTGGCTAAAGAATGAGGTAGACTGGCAGTCGCCGAGGCCTAAGCTGAGAACGAGAACGAGAGCTCGAACTCGAGCTCGAACTCGACAGAGTCTCAGTCTCAGTCTGAAGTCTGAGAATTCGACGGAGGCCGAGACCGAGACCCAATTTCAATTCCAAGTTGTTGCAGCTAAAAAGAAGGATTATCCCGGCAATGATCAATATTGAAAGAATGAAGACATATCAATATGGGCATGTTGTCTATGCATGTGCATACAGTAGGCCAATTCACACACACACACACACACACATGGTGTTGGTGTTGGCGGCGTCGGCGTCGGCTCAGACTAGAAAAGAACTTGTAGAGGAAAGGAAAAAAAAGGGAGCTCAAGAAATTGAAAGGTTAAACAAAACAAAGCCAGGAATAAGAATGAAATGGGAAAGGGAAAGGGATGGGAATAGGGAATAGGGAGCTGGCAAGTCGAGCATAAAAGAAAGTAAAAATCAATTTCAACTCGAGCAAAACAATTACTTTCTCATGCACATACGCGTTTTGTGCATAAGTATGCGTGGGCAAGTTGAGCTCGGGAAATTTGGTTGTCTTCAATCCGCACGTTAGCATTGTCAATCAAAAAAGGTTGCACAACAACAGCAACAGCAACAATAATAGTGACAACAATCGGAGACCGCAGCAAATGCCAGAAAAAAAACCGTTGCACCATCATCTCACTTGATCTTTGGCTCCCTCTCTCTCTCTCAGTCTCTCACTCTCTCTTCCTGGAAGCTGAGATGCTCTTACCAATTCTTTTTTTTGTTGCTTGGCATTGTTACAACTCGTTTCTAATAACAAATATTTTCCCTACACGATTGAACTTTTCTCCCTCTCTCCCTCTCCCTCTACCTCTCTCCCTTTCTCTCTCAGCGGGCTTATGTTAAAATTTACAGTACGCCTCGTCGGCTTGGATCTTCCATTGTTGATCTTGTCAATGTTTTGTCAGCAGTCGCCCAATAAGCCCAAATCAAAGAGCAACCAAATTTGATTGACGCCGCGCTTTGTTGTTGATAAGTTTCAGTGCAACGCACACACACACACACAGACACACACACACACACACCTGCGCATTAAGACTTCGCTGGAAATGGTGTTATTTGCATGTGGCATAACACAGTTGTTGCTGCCACTTACTGTTGCAGCTACTGCTGGTTACGTACCACTTAACGTAACGCACTTAACGTTACGTTACTTGGGCACACAATTGTGCAATGCCAATTTGGCATCCAGCATCAATTTTAGTTCGAAAACTACTGTTAATTAATTATAATTATAATTAATTGCTGCATTTATTATATTAATTCATTTATTTGAATTACAAATTGTGCGGCTTTTTTAAATGTATTAAAATCAGCGGCTTTTTGCAACAATAAAACTACATTTAATACTATTAACTTAACATTTAAAAAACAAAAATTATACACATATATTTTAAATAAATATATGTCATCAAAGATACAACTTTTAAATCAATGAAACATAGCAGCAAAAAATGAAATTTGAGATATACTCGTAGTTTGACATATAGTTTTTAAAAGATATTCTAGTATTAAGACAGTTTCGTTTTCAATATCAACTAATCAAGTTTAAGAGTCGAAAATCTTACATAGTTTTCTAAAATTACAAAATTATGCTTAATTAATATTATTATTGTTAATAATTGATTAATTTGTTTACTAGTCCGTCTTTCTGTCCGCCTGCTTGAATAGATATCAGGGACTTCCATGTTAATAGAAGGCTTCCAGTATTGCACATATGCTTTGGAAGAGAAGGAATCTCTTAGTATTAATTAGAAGAGATTCATGTGTTTTTATGTGTGCTAATTAAACTTTAAATAAGTAATTTGTAATATAAAAAATAATAATATTGTAATGCTAGTATTAATGCATAGCAGTGTTTTATAGTGCTGAGATCAAAGCCGCTTACCTTGCCCTGGCAAAATGGCCCATTAGTGAGGGGCGGAAGTATTGGTTGGTGAGGGGGGAGGGGGGGGGGGCAGCTTCTAGGCACTCGGAGCAATTACGGTAAGCACTCGAGAAACAGAGATAAGCAAGGAGCGAACTTGAGGCATGCTTCCATTTGTGGAGCAAGAGGAGGCGAAGAGGGAGGAGAGGAGCAGGTTTGTTTTTAATACAGCTAGCCGATTATGAGTACATCTATAATTAAATGCAATTTAAATGGAATTTCTATGGCAGTAGAGGAGAGAGTTGCTCAATACAAAAACAAAAACAATAACAATAACAACAAGTCAGTCAAAAACAAAAAAGAGTGCCAACAACAATGTGCATAATATGTAAGGAGTTAAGTAAAAAACTAACCAGGGTTTCCTTGCCACTCTGCCACGCCCCTCACTGACAGGCTATGCTGCATTTAATTAATGCAATTAAACGAAGGCAAAACCAAACAAATCTCGCAGGGCCGCCGTAAACTTTTGCCAGCCATAACAGCAGCAGCAAACAACGGCAGCAACAACAACAAAGTGTGACACACGGTGGCAATGGCTGCGCAGCTGGCGTTGGCGTTGGGCCTCGCCTCCATGTGCCTCACGCTCTTTAATCACCACCATAAGATTGTCCATAAAACGCGCCCAAAAAGAGAGAAGAAAGAAAAACGCAGCAGCAACCGTTGCAGGTTCCCAAATGCTCAGACAACAATAAAGCAAAGGCAGAGCGAGAGCGAGAGCATCTGAAGACAAGGCAGCTCCAAGATGCTGCTGGCCCGATGCTCGATGGTCAGCAGCTCCTCGCTGCTCGAATCGGTAGCCTAATCCCCTGTTGTACGACTAATAACATTGTTACGATTAATGCTTCTTTTTTTTCTCGACGCTGTTGCTGTTGCTTTTTTCATTCGATTTTTCTGCTGTGGCTTTTTATTTATTTATGCTCTCGCATGCTGCCTTCTGCCTTGGCTTTTCTTATACGAATTGGTCAGCCTCCCTCCCCTTGCCCCTTGCCCCTTGCCGCTTTGCCAGTGGCATTGCAGCTACCGTGGCTGCCTCCAAATCAAGTTTCATAAAGATGCTCTCGGTCTTTTGCCTCTTGCGAGACTCGAGACTCACAGTTGTTGTTGCTTTTTTATCTTGAAAAGAATTCGTTTGATATTAGCGCTTGCGCTGCTTCATATATCAAAAATTATTATGACGATTTTATGCGTTCGAAATGTCGTCTCATTATTAAACAAAAAGCCAAAAGCAAAGCAAAATACAGAAAGAAGACGACGACGAACAAAATACAAAATACAAAATACAAAAATCTACATGCATATAAAACTGAAACAGCAGAAGAGTTTTGTAGTCGCAACAGTCGAAGAAGATCTTCTTTTCTTTTTTTTTTTCAACTCTTAAAAAGATCTTTTGTATTATTGATTTTTGTTGCCATCGCCGTTGCCGTTGCCGTTGAACCGCTGAACCACAGCTCTGGCACCGCTCAACCACTGAACCGCTGCATAGTTCACAAAAAATAAAAAAGGCAAATTGTATATACAAAATTAATTATGAGGCGTCGAGCATGGCTAATATATGCATGGCTCTGGCCAAGACAAGCAAGCCAATTTGTAGGCCCATTGCCAAAAGGAAAGAAAAACAACAATCAGTAGTCCAAAATATAATAATAATAAGAAGAGGCAGACTTTGACACTAAATAGCAAGTGTTGTCAATATGCTTCTTCCTCACCCCCTTCGACAGCAAGAATGGTTGAGAAAGCGTCGAGTTATTGAAGCTTTGGGTTATTTTATTATTCTTATTATTATTTCATTTTTTATTGCTTTCCATGCGAAACAAAAGCGCGCGAGAGAGAAAAACCAAACTAAAAAATGAGACTGCTTTTCGGGAAGCTACCTGATGGCATTCTACTTCTTCTTCTACTGCTTATTCTTATTCCACTTCTGCTTCTTTCCTCCTTTGTTGTGCTCTGATGGCTGTTTTTGTTGCCTTCCCCGTTCTCGTTGACGTCATAAAAAATTTCCTTTAGCGGCCACCGGAAATGCCGCACAATGGACATAGATACATTTACACACACGAGCACACACACACACACACACACACACACACACATACACACATACATAAATACATAAGTAGCTGCTCTTTATATTATTTACAGTTGTTCGCCATTCGCTTACGCGGCGTATACGCAATTTGACGTTGACGTTGACTTTTATTTGATTGCTTTGAATCCACCTACTCCATTGCAACCCAGTCCATTCTTGCCATCTCATCAATACACCCATAAATATTAATAGTTGTTCAATCTTCTTACACCACGTTCAACTTAGACAATAGTTGTTGCAAGCACTGTTGCTCCTGGAGCTGCAACATGGGGCATCGTTATAAATACTCATCATTTCTGCATCCATCATGGCACAAGGCAGTTAACTCTTTTGTAATTCCCTCTAAACAATGCGACATATAAATTGCCTAGAGCTTAATATTTATAACACAAGTGTATAGTATTTTATTGCATATTTTCTATTACAATGTCAAGTCCACATAAAATCAGTTTAGATGAAGATATATTTGTAAATATTTTTAGCCAAATGCATTTTCAAATTTGTTGGCTTTAAGCTAAATTACAAATATGAAGTGAAAAATATACTTAAAAATTAGTTAACATTAAGGAGCATCAAAAGAATAAGTTCCATTTAATTATTTTATTTTATAAGTACGCATATTTATATTTACAAATATGCAATATTTACTATTTAATGACAAGCGAAAGCAGTATATTATTTAGTATTTTTTTATATACATAAATACATAGATATTAATATTGTATATTTATAATATTATATTCAAATTCTCCAAAGAGAGTTGTTTAATTATTGTGATATATTCAGAAAAGAAGGTTTTTGTAAATGCCAAAAAATAGAAATAAATAATATTTGTATAATTAAACCAAGTTTAGAGTTGCGAAGAGTTTAACAAAGGCTAATGTATGCTAATTCAATTATATAATGACAAAGTAAAGTTGTATATTATGGCAATAAGTTACTTAATTAATATTGTTTTGATTCTTTTAGTTTTGTATGTAAAACTCAATTATGCTTAGATATTATGGATACTGAAAACTGTCTCAATTAAGTTATTTGGCATCACATGTGGACAAACCGGTGTCAAGGTCAATTAAACTAAAGTGAAATACAGGTGTGAATTAAGTTTTGATTATTGTTTTTATTTCTGACTGCAAAGGGGATGTGAAAAGCAGTTTCTTCTATGCTTTTCAGTTGTTTTCCATTGGCACAGCTGCTTATTATGTGCACAAGAAGAATGTATTAGGAGTGGCAGAAGAAGAGGGGGGAGAGGTGGTGGGAGAGGGAGAAGAAGAAGGTGGGTAATAATAACAACATTTAATAAGTGTTGGCTGTAACTGATGAAAAATGTATAAGCAAATTGAAGGTAGGAACGGCAACAACAACAATAACCAATGCAAAGTTTAGCGACAACAACAGCATGTGTGTGTGTGTGTGTGTGTGTGTGTGCTTAAAACCGGAAAAATGGAAATTGGTAAGCAAGCGAAGCAAACTGAGTATGGGCTAGAAAACGAGCAGTGCTAGGGGTAGGGGGAGGGTGGGCAGAGTCCCAGAGAGAGAGAGAGAGAAGGAAGGCAGATGTGTATACGAAAGAAAGAGAGACAGGCGGGGAATCAAGTTGCGTGTTGAGGCGAGGTTTCCAGTTATTACATGTCCATGAATACTCTGCACGAAGAGTGCAACAAAACGGCAGAAAACTCGCTGGGAAAATGGCACAAGAAAAGCGCGAAAATGTCTTCAACTTTAGCTGCAATATTATGCCATCTTGCTACCAGTTTCCTTTAGTAAAGAGAGTAGATGTTCAAGACTAAAGTATTCTTCCCATTTCCCGACTATTTGTTAGTATAATCTAGCATATATTTTAGTATAATATTTCATTGGTATTCTTGTTTTTATAATAATGCTATACACATATAAAAAACAGGAACAATTGAGTGCTATTCAACATATTATTAATTTGATTTTTTATTTCGAAATGTATGTATTGTATAAATTGCCAAGTTCAGCATATGCCAATTATGGTATTGTTATTAATGATATGATAGTGTTATTTATACTTAAGTAGTGCACTGTTGTATTTTGTATTTTACTGATTTAATATACAACTTACATTATATTTATTGAACGAAATAGTTATCAATAAAAAGTGCTATTGCCATGGCAGGGTATACTTGGACTGGGTTAGGGTATTCGATGTGCGGTAATGCGCATTATTAGCAGCTGTCTTGCTTCTGGTTGTTTCTCCTCGCACAGTAAGGAGGTAAAAGTATTTTCACCTTTTACGCTGAAATGCATTCAATTAAAAACTCGGCAAGGCACCGCGTTGTCTGTGTCGACTGTTTGGCTCTTTGGTTGTTGGTTGTTGGTTGTTTTGGTTGTCTGGTTGTTGTGCTGCCTTTGCCAAGGGGTCCTCTCACTTTGACTTACCCCCAGCCAAAGCTGAAACTCTAATACCAAACCCAAACCCGAACCCGAACTCAAATCTACACCCATTCCCATTCCCAACTAGTTCTCAACTCGCACTCTTGTTAATTGCGCATGCTTGCACACACATCAGAGTGTGTGAGTGTGCGTGTGTGCGTGTGTGCGAGTGTGTGTGTGTGTGCTTATCGTTAGGCTCTATCTGTGGGCTGTGGGTCTCTGGTAACCCGATGTGCAAATAGCCTGCAGCGAGCACCGCAAGCAACGATGCAAAAAAGGAGCAACAAGCGCCTCAGGCAAGGATCGATAAGAGTTCTTCCTTTGTTTCTGAGTGTGTGTGTGTGTGTGAGTTTGCCATATGATATGCAATTATTTGGCAATTACTTTGAGGGCTGCTCGTCTGGCTGCTCACTTTCAGAGCTGCGCAATCGATCTGCCATCAATCGATCATTGCATTTCCTTTCTCCCTCTCTCTCTTTCTCTCTTTCCCTCTCACCTTACCTTTTTTTTGCACTGTTTGCCAGAGGCGTTGACACCCATCACATCACAACTCAGTGCCTGCCCATTTGGCATTGTTCCTCTTCCCCGTTGATCTCAAGTGTTTCTCTTTCTTCGGCTGCATTGCGATTGAGCCCAAGGGGCGTTTATTGTGGGCTTGTCCTTTGAATGCCATTGTAAGGACACCCAAAGAGACTCCTGCCTGTTGTCTGCGTCTGTGTGGTCGTCATAAATGTGTCAGACTATCAGACATCAAATGCTTTTCTATGCACCCAATATATGCCATCTTATTGTTATGCAATTACAAAAATATTCTAATTAAAAACACATTTAATTTCTCACCTCACAGCAGATATATAGTATTGTATTCCGATTTGCGATAGAGTATATGGAGTATTTAAAACATCATCATTTTTATAGGCCATTTGTATGTCCAATAGAGTGGATACCAATCTAATACATAAAGGCCATAGTTTGTAAGTAAAAAAAACTTTGTCTCTGGCAACTGATATTGTTTATATTGTTTATTGTAGCTTTAAATAAATAAATTCAGGCCGAATTTGCCTAAAGCAAAGTTAAATTATACGGGGCATTTTCAAAGGGGAAATTTTTCTTTTCTTTTTATAATGAATGTCATTATTACTAATGATTTATTTCAATTTTAATTTATTAATTATGCTTAAATTATTTATTATAATTAGACACAAAAATATTGTGTTGAATAACTACAAATAGATGTACAAATAAATTGCTAAGTCTCTCAATAAATATTAATTGCAAAACAAGTAAAATTCAATAAATAAGTGAGGGAGAGAAATCGAGAAAGGCCAGGAAAAAAAGGAGAAAAGTGGGGAAAACATAAGATATTAATAATTGCAAATAATATTAGCAATAATAAATGAATAGTAATAATGACTATATACAATAAAAATAAATATATTATATATGAGTTTGGTTTGTTAGTTTGAATGCATATTCTTAATATTTACACTTGATTGTAGATTTGTAGCATAATTGAAAGCCATGTAAAATGTGATTAACAAAGCAAACAATTAGTGTTTTATTAAATTTAAATACAAATATCTTTCGAAGCCAACAGTTGAGTTTTAAACAATTATTTCAGCTGGTAAATAAGTTAGGTTTAATCTCAAGTCTCCTCCAGCTTCAGCTTCGACTTACACTCTGTCTCTCTTTAGCGGGCTGTCTCTTCTTTTTATTTGGCACTCGCACTTTCACTCTGCAGCAGCCCCCCCCCTCTGGGCTCCACAGCTTCTTTGGACTCTTGTGCACCTGCTGCTCACTTAATGCCATTAAGGTGTAATTCTCTGCGTTAGTTTTTCATATTTATTGTTTGGCTTTCTAACTAATTGTTGTTGTTGTTGCGTCGTTTGTGGTTGTCATTGTTGTTGTTGTTGTTCTCTACAGTTGCTTAAATGGATCAATTCAAAGATATTGCTTATGGATATCTTTTTCTCTGTCTCTCTTTTTTTTTGTTTTTCTGGCCACTCATCGCATCCAGGCCATTAATTGCTTGTCTCTCTCTCTCTCTCTCTCTGTCTCTGTCTCGAGTCGCTGCTCCAAAACGAGTCCAACAAATTGACAACTCAGGAAATGAAGCATGACATTGCACTGTCTCTGTTGCAGTTGTGCGGCAACAACTTCGAATCGGATCGGATCGGATCGGATCGTTGCATACATATTGTGAATGATTGACAGGGCCGGCAGAATCGCGGAGGCAGACATCGTGCGTTGTGGAACGGCAGCTAACCAAACTAATTTGTGGCAAGATCATGCCAGAGATATAGTCATACATATCACAGCAAGCGATCTTGGGATCGCTTTGTGTGAGCTCAAGCAGAAGCTGACTGAGAGACTGCGACGTATTCGCTGGACTCTTTGACTGTCAGTCAGTCAGTCAGTCAGGCAGTCAGGCAGTCAGGCAGTCTCTGCTATATAGTATATTTAAATATATCTGTGTGTATATACCGCATACTTTGTCTAAGCGTTGGTCGCCAGCAGCGCACGCTGAAATAAATCAACTGGCACTGTGGAGGCCGTGAGGCACATGAAAAAAATTAGTTTCATCAAGGCAGGATTAGTGTCAGAAACGTGTTAAATGGACTGAAGGGTATATGATGAACGGCCGTGCAACAACTCACTGCTCCCCAACATGGTGAGACAGGCAGACGCAAGTCGCAGTGTCGGAGAGACGCACAAATCTCAAAGCACTCCAAATGATTCCAAGACTCTGACTTGGACTTGGACTTGGACAGAGACCGAGACTGAGTTTGAGTTTGAGTTTGAGGCTGGGACTGAGACTGAGACAGTGGCTGTCGATCAAGCGAGAGGGACTGCCAGTTGTTGTTGTTGTTGTTGTTTTTACTGCCTGTCTGATCTACAACTGGGCAGGTTTCTTCCTCTTCGATGACTTTTTTACTGCTCGCTTCGCTCTCTGCGTGCGATCGTCGTTGTTGTTGCTCTCTTTTAACTGATTTATTTGTTTTTGTAATTTAAGTCAGTTTTATTAATGAAAATCGCTGTGCTGCCACTGGAAAATCATCTGGGAAATGAGTTGTGGAAAAAGGAAATGAAACTTGGCATTATTTTCTAACAATCATTTGTTGGCATACAAACTTAGTTAATTCTAATTAATTCATCATTAACATAAGCATTTATTTTCTGTATATAAAAATAGTAATTATTTAGACAAATTTCAAATAATTCTTGATTGATAAAGTCTGTTAAAGTTCAAGAATATGGTGCAGAAGCGAGAAGTCCACAAAGTGAAATAATTAACATTCTTCTACGTTAAATTTGTATTTCAAAGTTGTAAGAGAATCTTTTAAATGTTGTGAAAAAATTACTTTTATTTTAGAGCATTTCAATTGCATTTAATGTAAATAAATAATCAACCTTTTTCAATCATTAAATGTTTTCTAAAAAATTACAAAATTACTAGCGACTATAATCAATAGAAGTTTTCTAATAAAATTACAAATTAATCATTATTCTTAAGCATTATTTATTCGCTTCGAAAATAATGATTGTTGGTATTATATTATTATATTTTGAGCAACAAAATTAAACTGATCATTGTTGAGCAATTTACAGAAACAATTGAACGTGATTAAATTATACAGTTGAATTAATATGTAGATCATTTGATATTTGCTCAAGTTGGAAATATTGCTTTTGTAGACTCTTCCTAATTATTATAATGCGTTTAAAGCCAAACAGATTGCCAACAATAGGAAGTAGGTTATTTGACACCAGTCAAGTGAATATTGTTTAATAGACAATTTATGCTGATTCTTTTAGATTGAGTTTGAATGCTTCTGGCCATAAATGAAGTCTTTGCTATAAACAATTCATTGTGTGGCATGAAATTATATATTTATATATATATATATATTATATATATATTATATATTTCCTTTCTACATTTTTTGCAAGTTAATGTTTAAGGTTTAAACTTAAAAAATAACTTTAATATATTTAACGATTGTTAAGTAATAAATATTTCATTGAAGTCAATGAATTCATTTATTAAATACAATAACTATAATACAGCTCTCTCAGTTTATAGGCATTAGCTTTTATTGTTTTAAATAAATATTAAAGATAATAATTAAATGTTCCTCAACTTGACACTATCAAAAATAATAAAACTATTATACCTCTGGCAAGGAGAAATTGTGTTTGTATTTATAAATGTAATATTGTTATGCTTATGCCATTATTCCATTTACTTCTTTAGTCAGTCTCTTAGTTTAAAGGCTTTTATATACGTGATGTTTTTCTGGCTTCAATCAAATATTCCTCAACTTGATAGTTTCACAAAAAGTGTACTTTGCAAAGGACAAATGATTGTTTGAATTTATAATTTTAACAAGAAAACTAAAATGTTGTCAGAATGCTTGTATTTATAATTAAAAAAAAAGGAACTAAAACTAGTACTTGACTAAGATTGCTATACTAAACAGACTCGTAATATACAGTAAAGAAAACAAGGCATCTATGATATGTGGCACTTGAATCAAAGCCTCTTTTCTGATCATATTTACAACTATCCGAGTACTCATTGAGGGGCAGCCCTTTGGTTCATTTCTGTCCAATCAGTCAGGGCAGTTGTCACCTTGACTTCTGAGTAGGTTTTTTTTTTGGGGGGGATTCAAGGCATCGCCTTGGTGAATCCTTAAGAGCGTCTCATTGAAGCGGTAATCGCTTATGGTGAAAGTGCGAATGTGAATGTGAGTGCCAGTATGAGTGTGAGTGCCAGTGTGAGTGTGAGTGTGAGTGCGAGTCCAACCACCCAAAAAAACAAACAACGTCTAACTTACAACGCAAATCTCGGTGCTTGATTCTCCCCCCTCGTTGCGACATCGAGCAGGAGTCGTGCTGCCATATGGCAAGTGGATTGACATAACTTAATTGCCAGCACAGTTGCAGTGTGGCAGCCGCCCTTAAGCTACGTGCCATTCGGCAAACAACAAGAAGCCAGACAGAGAAAAAAGCATGATGCGAAGAGAATTGTTGCAGGCAAGTGTTTGCGACAAGGGGCAAGGGGCAAGGGGTAAAAGCGCTGGCGAAATCATAAAACGAAATCTCATTATCGAAAACGTGATAATCGCTGATAATCGTCAATGTTGTTGCATGCTGATATCGAGCCCAGAGTATCTCAGAGAGACTGGGACCGGGACCGGGACTGGGACAAGGACTGGGAATCGGCCAGGGGTTTCAATTACCAAAAACCCATAAATCCGTTAGCTCAAGTAGCTGCTACGTTTTTGGGGGCAGCTTTATTAAGTCAGCCAGGATTTGGCAAAGGTGATCTCGATGCTGCTTCTGTTTCCAGTTAAATTCACTGAGCCAACTGGAAGCTACCTGAAATGCATATAAATACTCGTACAGTAGAGCGAGCGAGAGTGCCCGTCTGCTGTCTCTTTCGCACGATCATAAACTCATAATCACCTTGGTGCTCAGGCAATTATTAGGGCTCGCAATTGGACTTTGCATAGCAACTGCAACTACTACCACTCCTTGTCTTCCTTGTTCCTTGTTCCTTGTGTTCGCGTCTCAGATTAATGCGCTCGCATTTTTATTGTTTCCGCATGCTTTGGCCTGCCCTGAAACAATGAGCGCGATTAAGGCGTTTATGCTGCTAACCGCAGCGTTGTCCTCTCCCGAGTCGCACTTGCCATGTCCTGGTTCAGGTTCAGCCAAAACCGAACGGAATGCGGTTAATCCTTTTGCTATTTTCTATGTCGCGCGCACTGCGGCAAAGCCAAAGTCCCGTCTGTCTGTCCGTCTGTCCGTCTGTCTGTCTGACTGTCTGTCTGGTCGTCGGGTCAGGTAGCTGCCCTGGCTTGGCATTACCAAAACTTGTGCAGCTTACGCGACTCTCTCGAGTGCTGCTCCGTCTGTAAGGCTGTCTCGTCCTCTCGTCCTCTCGTCCTGAACCTTTACGTCTTTGTCGTTGCGCTGGTCGCGCGCGCTCGGCCACTTTGCGGTTTGAGCGCTTAACCGCATCATAAAACCATCAGAATATATAAAAGTAAACTATTATCATCATCACGAACGCACGACGGTGGTCCAAGCCAGAGGCTTTTACCTCAGTTTGTCCCACTGTCCCGCTGCGTCCGCCCGCCCGCCTGCTCGACCATTGTCCACTGTCCTCTCTCCTCTCTGCTCAGTCCTCAGTCCTCTGTCCACTTGCACCAGCTGCACTGATCCTTTGCTTTATCCGCACAGCAGCCTTTTAATGAACGAACCCAAGACGCTCAACTGAATTTCCACTTGCCCGTTGAACAATCAATGCCATTGCCTGGTTTTCCACCTTTTCCAACCCGACTCCTCGACTGCTCGACTGCTCGACTGGCGGTCACTTGTCCCTTCAATGATGTCCTCAGCAGTTTCCATTATGAGATAAACAACTACTTTTAATTGCACAAAATACCAAACTACATAATTCAATTAAGCTGCTTTCGAAAGGATTGATCAAATTCAAAGCTATTGCATTTCCTTATTTATTCATTTAATTGAATACAAATCTAGTTAATTGTAGTTTATATTTATATTTAGAGTTATTGATGGTTTCTTACATTTTTGATTGCACATTTAATTGCTCAAATAAATGCATTTGTTATTCTTATTAAAGTTAAATTTAATCAGCAAAAAAAACTCTATAGTTTGGTTTCAAAATAATATAAATTTAAGTTGCTATTTATTTTGCCTATTGTTTTATTTAACTATATAAATATCAAGTTGATTTATTGCAAGCGTATTTCTGTTTGTAAATATTTAGTTTTCATTTTACATAAAGCTAAATTGAATAAATAAATAAATGACTCTCAATTCTGTAATTATATCTAAAGAAATATAAGATGCTATTTAATTTTCATGTTTATTAATTGAATACATATCTTGTTAATTAATTTGACTAACTTTTAGTTTCTTTTAAATTATTTATTGAACATTTATATCTTCTAAATCAATTAGGTTTGCAGTCTTATTATAGCTAAGTTTAATTCACAAACAAATAACACTAGATGCTGTTATGAAAATAACTGAAATATAAGATGCTATTTAATTTTCATGTTTATTAATTGAATCAACTTTTTAACTGCTTGATTTATTTATATAATTGAAATGATGTTGCTCTTTATAATATTTGGCGTATATTTTTATGAAATAATTCATACAATTAATTACAAGCATATGTTATGAAAACAAAAGACATGGCATTATATAGTAACTTATTTATTCATTTTAATAATTGATTTATTTACAATATGTATTATATGAAAAATTAATAATTCATTTTTGAAATCAAAAGAAATGCAGTTTGTTTAATATTTGATGTTTAATAATTCATATCAAATGCATTATTTAATTTAATTAAATGTAATTAAATGTACATAAAAATAATGCTGCGATTATTTTGATTGATTGCCAATGAAAGGAAGTAAATACTTTTTGATTTACTGCCATTTGATTATTGAGATGAAAATAACCAACTTAAGCTGTGTCCAAGTTGAAGCTGCTTTCCAACTCGATAATCCAGAGACTCGATTAATTGGCAAAGTGAACTTTCCAAGCAGCAGTTTTCCATTTTCCATTTGCCGAGTATTTGTACAGCGATTGTCAATCGACATCAAAAATTACTCATACGCCTGGGGTGTTTGGTATTTTTGTTATTCTGTTGGCGACACTTTTGCAGTCACTGTCACACATTTCACACTTTCTGCTGCATGCAACTTAATCATGATATTTATGCCACGCCCCCAGGCCCCCCACCCCCCGGCACAGACAATAAAAGACAACAGCTCAGGCGCTAATGAAATTTACTGGCCCGCGACTCTCTTGGCACTTCTGGAGTCGCTGGACACGCGCCTACGACAGCGGCTAATGAATGTGCAACAGTTGCCAGTTGCCAGTTGCGTGTTGCAAGTATCTGTGTGTGTGTGTGTGTTGAGAGTAATAAAAAATCAGGCAAGCGAATTGTCGTTAATCAGCGCTCAGTGCTCAGGCGAATGACGAAGTTAAAGTCCAAGTCCAAGTCGAAGTTGAGTGCGGCGAGTAAAAGTTGTGAACTGTGTGCAGTAGCTAAGCACCCACACACACACCCACACACATCCACACACACCCACACACACACACACATAGACATACACTTTGTCTATATGTATACAAATATATCCATGCCGCAATCAAAACGGTCGCCTTTGAAAAATGTGCAGGGCAATGGCGTCGAACCCTGCACGACTGCAACAACAACAACAACAACAACGCTACACATACACACACACACCTTTTGGTCTTTGCATTTTTTATGCACAAATAAAAAACAATCTCCATTTGTTTGTTTATTTGGCAAGTGCCGTGGCCAAAGTGTAGTTAAAGCATTGCACACATAAATATTGCTACAAATATGCATACGAGTGTGCACAGGTAGCCACCCCCTGCCCCCTCCCCCCCTCTCTCTCTACACCCCCCATACATGCCCACACTCTGTCTATGTTTACACTGGCAAGCTGTCAATAAATTTGTTGCATTTATTTGGCTGTCTCTCACTCTCTCTCTCTCTAATACCCTGCTGCTTTAAGCCCACTGCAGTGGGGTATAATGATAGATATACAAATAGATATTTCCTTTTAATTGTGCTGCCTTTGATGTTGGCTCCAAGTAAAGTTGTTTTTCCCAAGACACACCAAATATAGCACTTCTCTAGAACTTGAGACTTTTCTAGCTGGCAAATGTTGCAAGCTAAACGCTTTCCAGTTGCTTTAACTTTGACTGCAACTGCAACATTTATGCTCGTACAGTGCTAAAGTTTCTCCCCCCTGGACGCCCCAAATTGTATGCTAAGCTGTCGTAATGGTAATTGTGTCTGCGATACATTATATATATGTATATATATTTTTTGGGCAGGCAGGCTGGCAGGCAGGCTTGATATATACACATCAATTAGCCGCAAACAATTTAATTTCCAGCCCACTCATTTACAAGAAAAATCCATAAAAAAGCGCCACTTTCGTTCATTGCATTTCTGTGGAAAATATAAAAATATATTGTCGTCAGCTATTTGAAATTGTCATGGAAAATTTGATAAGGTTTTTCTTTGCTCGCTTTTTTTTGCACAACGTCAGCGACAACGGCAGCAACAATAAAATGCTAAAAAGGGAAGCAAAATACCAAAAATAATGTAAATAAATACCATGTCAACCATTTTGTTGTTGCTCTCGTTGCGATGTTGCTGTTGTTTGTTGTTGTTGTTTGTTGTTGTTGTTTGTTGTTGTTGTTTGTTGTTGTTGTTGTTTGTTGTTTGTTGTTATGAGTGAGCAACTATCATGCACAGTGGAGCAGCGACAATGTTTTAATAGGCAACAACAAGAGCTGCACAATTGTCATTTGAAGTATATTTAATGTCCATTTAATATATATATATATTATTCTAATTCAACTGAAATTAAGTATATTTTATTTAGTCAATTAAATCTGGTATTTAAGACTAAGCCAAGTAGGTTTAATCAGCACTTGCTGCTTGCTGAACTTAAATTTATTTGCCATCATTTCTAGTTTTAAACTGTAGTTATTATTAGGCGTTCATATTTGAGTAAACATATTTTATATCTTAAAACTAATTACTACGATTTGCCCATATTAAATAAAGTATATTGAAACAAAATCGATAATTATATTTTATTTTATTCTACTTCTTTTAATTCGAATCTATCCATAGAGTAGACATTTATTTTTGTATTTAAATGTTTAATTGCGTTTTTTTAATACTAAATAGAGTGCATTTAAATAAAACTTATTTTATGCATATATTTATATTTTTTTATATTTATTTTATTTAGAAATATATTTATTATTATTTGTATCTACTCCTTTTATTCAGCATCTTTCCAAAGTATAGATATTTACTATTTTATTTAAATATTAAATAGAATACATTTCAACGAATGGCATTTTAATTTTAATGTATATATTTTATTTATTTTTTTCTATTTATTTTATATAGAAATTATTGACTTTATTTATTATGTATTATTTTATTTCTACTCCTTTTATTTAGAATCTTTCTATGAACTGCTTTATTTAAATTATTTAATATTATTATATATTTCTGTTTTTATATTTATTTTCGTTAGATGATGGTTTTATGTATATAATAGTATATATTGTAATATTTTGACCTAGTCCAACTATTGAATGCTTGATTATTGCCATATGAATGATTCTATAGCCTTAGTTGGAGTGTCCTTTAGGCAGGGGGATGGAAAGGGGGGATGGAGGATGCTGCTTGACGTCTCAGTCTGCGTCTTTGCCACTGTGCGATGTTGTTGCCGTTGTGCATAACAATTCGGATGCTGCAAGTGTTGTCGTCCTGGCCAAAGAGAAAGAGAGAGAGAGAGAGAGTTCTTTACCTGATATTCGCAGTTGGCTTTTGATTTTGATTTTTGTTTTTGGTTTCTTATTTTTATTTGATTATTTATTATTTCGGTGCTGCTAACTAACAATTGCTGCGTGTGTTTGGACTGCTGTCATTTGCATTAAAATTTCATTGCGCGCGCAAAACACAGCAGCAACAACAGCAGCAACAACAACAACAACAATATCAGCAAAAAAAATACGTAAAAAAGCAATGTTGGTTGTTGAACCGAGTGCGAAGAGGCGACAAGCGGCAGCAGCAACAACAACAGCAGCAGTGGCAGCGGCAGAGGCAGCAACAACAACAACAACAACAGCAGCAGCGGCAGCTATGTTGCTGGGGGTGTGGTTCGGTTAAAAAGCACAGAGGCAGCAACAACACATAGGTAAATACAGCTGGCGAGAGCAGCGCACTCGCTTGCACCGCTTCGCCTGGCCCAGTGCATGTGAGCGAGACGGCAGATGGGAGCGAACTGCACGCGTTTGCAAATGTACAGAGCTGTCAACCAGCCAGGCATTTGCGGCTGCAGACAGCTGTTGCCGTCTCGCTCTGTCGCTAACAATGAGCGCACACAACGAGCGTCAGCCATTTGCTTAAGCATTGCGTGCTCGCTCTAGCACGCGCGTGCATGTGTGTGTGTGTGTGTGTGTGTGGAAAAGGAAGTTGGTTAACTTGACGGACGAGCGCAGAGTGGCAAGAGAGGCAACAACAACAATTCGGACTGGTCGAACGACTTCTCCGCTGTCGCTGCCGCTGCCGCCGTCGCCGTCGCTGCCGTTGACGTTGGCGTTGACGTTGACGCAGCTACTGCTCGCATTGAAGGTGTCACGAGCAAAATCAGTTCCAAAGTAACATTCGTGCCGCTCGGGTTGTGCGTTCGTCGCTCCGCTCGCTCGTTTTGTTGTTGGTCCACAGCGTTACCGTTTACCGTTCACCGTTCACCGTTTTACCGTTCTACCGTTTTACCGTACACCGTTTTCAGCGTGCAACGTGCACCGTTCATCGTTACATTTCGCCGCGTTTGTTGATCACCGCCGTGTCACACACTCACACACTTACACACACACAGTCACCATAACAAACAACAACAAATCGCATATGCAAAATTCAACACTGCAACAATAAACATTTGTTTACGTGCGTGTGCAACAACAACAACAACAACAAAGTTCTTAAAGATACTACGTTCCCTCAATACGAAATCAAACGAGAGAAAGAGCGGGAGAGAGAGAGAGAGAGCAAGAGGGAGAGAGTGCATTGTTTTTTTTGTGTCTTGCCGCAAGTGTTTTGCATTATCCTTAAACTGGCAACAACTGAATCAACTGAGCAAACTCAAATATATATATACATATGTATATGTATATGTATATGCACATATATACTACACACATGCAGTGCCTAGCAATTGGATCTATCTAAATATCTAAACATCTAAACATCTATTATCCATCATATCCAATATCGATCCCTAAACGCTTGGAATATCTGCATCGATCGTTCGCTTCTTGGTTTCTTTTTTTTTCGGTGAGTGCTGACAACAGATGTGCTTTGAAATTCAATCAAAAGCATCCATTCCATAACAATCTAATCCCATCTACCTGACAATCATCATATGTACATATTTGCTTAACAACTATCTAAAACTAACCAACTAATCGTCGCCCACAACGCAAGCAGCAAGGATTACATAAAACATATGCTAAATATCATCAAGTATCTAGCATCTAGAATCTAGCATCTACATCCTATGCCAAATTGTACTTGTAAGCAATAGTGGGTGGGCATTTTAACTGTTCATAATATTATTTATGTTTCCAAATGTAATCATTTACATTGATGCCGTCGGCTTTGACTGCAGACTTTCATAAGGCTGGACTAGTTATATTTAGTGTAATAATATATGCAGATAATATATTTACAAATATTTCCAAGTGAAGAGAGTTGTTGACTTTTGCAAAACGGAACTATTTCTTTTTTTTCTATTAGATATTGACAACTAGAAATAAATGCAGGAATATTTGAGTTAAATAGCAAAAATATATTTATAAATATTGCCAAACAGAGAGAGTTCTTGACTTTTGCAAAACTTAACTATTTCTTTTTTTTTCTATTAGATATTGACAACTAAAAATAAATGCAGAAATATTTGAGTTAAATAGCAAAAATATATTTATAAATATTGCCAAACAGAGAGAGACTTTTGCAAAAAGGAACAATTTCTTTTCTTGACAACCAATAATTTATGCAAAAATATTCATTGAAATTAAATATTTAATGTATATTTATAAATATATGTAATAAAGAAATAAATTTTCTCTACATTTATTGCATCTTTCAATGAAACTACAGAAATACGATGTTGTTTTATATACTTAACTGTTTGCAATAAAATAAATTATAAAGTGCAATGTTATTTCCCCACTGGCTGCATTAAGTAGTTAGACTAACTAGCCAATTAGTTAGACGGTGCAAAGCAAATACCCATAGAGTTCAACACACAGGAAATTCCAGATGACTAACAGTCTGGTATTTGTTATTGTTAGCGTTATTGCTTTTTGGACTGCACAATGTGAGAAATGATTGTGGAAATAAAATAGCTGAAAACGCAACGAATCAAAAATAGATTTTCATAATTTTAATGGGCATATTAAAGCCGCCCCTTTTGGACTGTTAATTAGGCGCAGACCAAGCAATCGATACAGAGCAACAACAACAACAACAACTAGAGACTAGAGAAGCAACTAACTAACTACCCATCTATCTATAATCATATGTGCGGGCTACCTGACCCAAACAGAGCTGAGCTGAGCTGAGTCGAGTTGAGAGTTGGACTGAATCGAGCTGAACTAAAGAGTTGGCCGACGGACTCGTTCAGGTCACATTATTCACACATTTTGATAAGTTTTGTGTTGTTGTTCTGATTGTTGTTGTTGTAGCCGCCGCGCTTTATTAGCTAATTTCAAAGCGGCTGGGCTATAAATTAAAACATCGAGCGATCTTTCTGTCCGTCTGTTGCGTCGCGAGTATTTTAATATTTGTTGTGTGGCTCATCTTTGGGTCTTTTATTATTAATTTGCATAGATATGTATATGGATGTTTTTCTATATGTTTTCATGCTCAAATTAATATGCAAGGCAATTTGTTTTGGCCGGCTGGCAACCAGCAGCAACAACAACTACAGTTTCTTTCGCTACTATGTATTTGCCTTCTGCACAAGATTGAATGATCCAAAGACACCCACGCCAAAGCCCAAGCCAAAGAGAGCTGCCAATTTCAATTCAATTTCAATCACAAGCAAGTCAAGCATTACGACTTCATTCATATCCGTTTCAATTCATGAATTCAATTCAAGTCAAGATCGAGTCGCGACACTCTGATAGCTTATCTGAGAGAGAGAGAGAGAAAGAGAGAGAGAGAGAGAGCCAAAACAGTTCCATTGTTTAGCATAGATCCATCGAACGAGACACACACGCCCAGTGTGGACTCGGATGTGGATTGGGACTCGACAGAGTCTCTCGGTTTGTCAAATTGTGACGCCTTGGCGTCGCCTCGCCTTGCCTTAAGTGAGGTTTCATTTCGATTGACTTTTTTCAGTCTTTCTTTTTTTTTCAATTTTTTTCAATTATTTGTATTATTAATTTTTATCTCTCTTCACTCTTTGCTCATTACGCGGCTGTGCCCGGCTCTTTAGTTGTTGTTGTTTTCGCTTCTTGGCTCTCGGGTTTCGTTGACAAAGCCATTTAAATAGAAATCACTCAAAGACCCAACCTGAACCGAGCCAGCCAAGTTATCAAGATCACATTGACAATGCGTCAAATAATAAGTTGTTGTTATTGTTGTCTCAGTTTGAGTCTCAGGGCTGGCTCTTTTACTATTATTATTACCGTACTGTCTGTTTGTTTTTATTTCTTATTTTGTCTACTATGATGCAATCGATTCGACTGCGAATCGAAGGCAACACAACAGCACATTCATTCACAATAGTTTCCAATAATATACACGACTGTTCATTGTGGCCAGACAATCCTCCTTCTAGACGGATCTTGACAACACAACACAACATCATGCCAAATTGTTAATTGGCCGCATTTGAAAAGTGTATTGGCAAATTGCTAATGCTAATTAAAGCGCAAATCGCAATTGTTAACGTTCATCTGTCTATCGCTCTGACCCGTCAAGAGTTCAAGAAGACGATGTGCATTTTAATCACATTGCAACGCTTGAGGATGGGGATTGAGATTGAGATTGAGATTGAGCAAGTGATATGGAAGAAGGCGACTTGCTTGGCTGCATTTCAATGCCTGAGTTTTGTGACAAGTTTATCTTAAATGTGGCGACTCTTGGCCAATTAATCATTGGCCAATTACGACTGCATAACTGCTAACTGTACTCGCATATATATATATGTATCTAATCAAATTTCTATTAATAACTCGACTCGACTCGACTCGACCAGCACTCAAGTGTCAATTGAATTAAATGTGTGTGTGTGTTGATTAACAATATATATATGTGTGAAAAAAACTAATTAAAAAGCCAAGTTGTCGCCCATATCAGCGTGTTACTTAGCGGTTTCTAGGCCATATGCTTTTGGCCATCTGGCCACATTTAAATGCGTCTTAAACTTGTCAAATCTTCACACTTTTTCAATTATTTGGCACGTTTGTTAATTAAACTTCAGCAACGTCAACGTCAGCATGTCACTCTCGGTGCACTCAGCCGCAGTCTACAGTGTCTACAGAGTCTCCAGTCTACAGTCTACAGTCAGTAGCTGGCATGAACAACAACTTTATCTGGTTGCAAGGTTGCATTTTCACCAAATGCAAAATAAATATAATTTTATGCGAAAATTGCAAATTTAAATGTCCAAATGCATTTGCGTAGAAATGGCACACAAGTTGCAGTTGCAGTTGCCACAGTTGCCACAGTTGCCGCAGTTGCAACAGTTCTTTGTTGCATTTATTAAGTTGCTTCTTGGCAGAGCCTTCAAGCAAGTCCGGTCTCTCATATTCCGGTAGCTGTGCTATGTAAATGAGCCTGAGAAATGTATCTCGTGTCTGCCATAACGCGTTATTCACACTTGTACTACACTGGCCAACACAGCACAGAAATAATAATGAGCATTTGAGGGAGTTCTACTTGCCGTTGGCTGCCTTTTGTAGCGCACTGTAAACGCGCCTGGACCTGGACATATTAAGTTGTTATAGAGCTTGTTAAGGCAGCTAATAGCTGCAACTGCAACCATGACAAGTGAGCACTTTTGACAGCTGGTTGCACTCGCTGCATGGCTTGAGCTGAGTCGAGTCGAGTCGAGTCGAGACGAGTCGAGTCGAGTCTAAGCAAGTCTGGCAATTTGCCGCTGGCTTTGGCTTTAGCCAGTGTTGCACAATGAGCTTTGCATGATATGTGGTAATAGAACGATTTGCGAGACAACTTTAACTTGAACTTTAACTGCTTTCCCAAACCAAAAGCGATTGCTTTTGGCACACAAAAAACCATTAATCAGCAGACGAGTTGCTAAAAACAAATCAAAGAAGAAACAATAAACAAATATTCCCATGGCACAAATTAACAGTAGCCAAAGCTGTTCCAAGATCACATCACATCTACTTGTACTTTTCCCAGGGTACCGTCAGAAATCAAAACACACAGACACAGTGCGACTCGAGTATGACGATCTTTTAGGGCTACCGTTTCGGTAGTTTCGGCTGTTGTTGTCTGCTTAAAGTGCGGGTTCAGTTCAAACTGTCACTCAATCAGTACAGGTCAGTTGCATGTGGAACGATTGAGTTCGATTTGTTTATTTTCCTAAGGCTGTTTACCTTCAGCTCTCTCGCACTTATCAGCGTAGTTTCAAAATATTATTTTGACCGTAATTACGGGCAAGAGAGTCCAAGAATCATCAGCATCAGCATCAGCATAGAGCCAACATTTCGAAAGGTAAACCATTTTGCCATTGGCCGGAAACTGAAACTGAAAGTGAAATGAAGAATGCCGCATGAATTTTGTATGAAAGTGCGTGTACGTGATATATGGCAAGTCCAAATGATTTCAGTCTCCATTTGAGGTCCCCGAGGCATCAACAAATATAATATAAATGAAAAAGAAGCCAACGGGGTCCATTTTTTTGCGCCATGATTTCTCATAATCAACAACGACAACAAATGACTAGAAAATCACGTAGCTTCTCTCTTGCTATTTCGTTTATTGTTTGTGACACATTTTGGCAAAAAATGAAAAGATAGAAAACAATCCAAGAGTTCAGCTCATTAGCATCGATACAGCATACATATTTTTAGCATAGTTGAGACTAGCGTTTGTCTTCAAGTCTGGCCGAAGATTACCCAAATGCGATGCAATAACGCCTTGGACTTGGTTGCGGTTTAAAGATCTTTGATCTGTGCTTAGCTGCTGGATTAGGCCAGGCCACTTACTAAGGAGCAGAGCAGGCAGCCGAAGGACAGGCACACACATGATGGGACAATGGTGCGGGTATTAAGATTAGGCCCGAGAAGCTCAACCTCAGACTCAGACTCAGACTCAACCTGAGCCTGGATTAATACTCATATAAGTCCGACGACGAGTGCAAAACTCTTTTGTATATTCTCTCTTTTTGTTTTCGCTGGGTTTCGTGCGAAAAAAATTAGCACTATTTGGCAAAGTGTAGGGACATTGCGGTAGGGGATCGACATCTAGTTGGCATGGGGAAGAGGCAGAGCAATTGCGGGATTAGCACGGACACCTCGGCGGGCACACATTGTTTTGAAATTGGCAAATGCAGTCAGCTATTTGTCACATATATATGCCATAAGCATATGCCACAAACACACACGCACCTCAGTCGAGTTTGCCTGCGAGACAAAAAGCAACAAATTTGTTTTGTTTTGTCATGTCGCTTTCATGGGCCAGTGCATCCAAATGCAGCGATCGAAATGGAAACCCGCCAGAGCCAGAGCCAGAGCCATCTCTAAAGCCGCAAATACATTGCCAGCCACTCGAAGAGGGACTGCTTTCTCATTCCCAAAAAAGAAATAAAAGGAGCGCACTCGCTGCCGACGTCGCCGTCGCCGTCGCAGTCGGCGTCGCAGCCACAAATTACATGCTCAAGCGCACACGCAAATGAATAACACATCTGGCCCAAATTGTGACAGAGACTGCGGCTCGATTTGAGCTCATCAATTGTGGCAAAGGCCAAATTTAATATTTGGCCAACAACAAGCGGATGATTAACGTTTTAGAAATGCCAATTAAAATATAATGATTTATTTAGCTCAATTCAAAAACTTAATGACTTACTAAACATATTTATTTATTATCATTCAAACAGTATCTATTTGACAAACAAACAAGACAGTTGCAAATTTAATGATTTCAATTGTAACAAAAATGCCAATTGTTTATATTGATTTATCCAACACATAAATTAAATATTCAATTATGATTGAAAAGCTGAATTTTATACTAACAAAAATAGCAATTAAAAGCACATAATGATTTATTTCACAATTATAATTCAGACACTAAATATTCGTCGAAATGAATAAAATGATTTATTGAACATAAACACTTATTTACATGTGCCATTTAAGTACTCTATATATTTGAGTAAAAAGCATGATTTTTATGCGAGAAATGATTTGAAAAAGTAATGTATTAAATTGATTATTTCATGTGTTCAATTAGCTGACAGAAAATAATGATTTACATATTACAATTGCAATTGAATATGCAACGATTTGTTTAACATACTTGTTGTTATTTAATGCATGAAATCGATACATTAACATATATTTCTTAGTTATTTATTTAGGCAATTCAAGTGATTTATACTTTCAACTAAGCATATTAATTAACATTTACTAAACAACAATTGATTGGAATGATTTATTTGGAACAGTTTGAGCTAAGTACTTTCTGTTTTCAACCTAACAGAAATTGTTAGTTAACATGTTCTAAATGAACTATACTTTATTTCGTTATGTAAAAAAGAGCTCTACTAAAAGTACTTGAGCAACAACTAATATTAATGACGACCATTGCTTAACTCTACCTAATTTGCATCTAATTGCAGGACGAGCATCCAGTTGCAAGTGCCACGCCCCCTGACAGACAGGCCAAGCAACAGGCAGAGAGTCGAAGGCTGTCAGAGACAGTTGAAGAGAGACAAAACGAGAGAGAGAGAGAGCATTGAAGGATCACCGCAGGACATCATAAACAGCATCAACGTGGCGCTGCACTCAACGGAAGCCTTGATGGCGGCGGGCTTTCTCAAATCCGGGGATTTGGGCCCACATCCGCACAGCTATGGCGGACCACATCCGCACCACTCGGTGCCGCATGGGCCGCTGCCGCCGGGCATGCCGATGCCATCATTGGGTCCCTTCGGCCTGCCACACGGACTGGAGGCAGTTGGGTTCTCCCAGGGTATGTGGGGTAAATATCGCAGCAACAATTTTGGTAACCAACAAAAAAAAAAAATACAATAAACGATGTCAGAGATCTCATGCTGGGCGTAAACAATGTGCTGAAAGTTTGAAAGTTGTTGGCTTCTCTCGTAAATGATGTATGAGAAATGATATATATATATGCAGAGTATATGGTATATGGGAGGCTGGCTGATAACTCAATTTGAGGGAAATGGTTAAAGGCACTCGAGTTGTCGCACAAAATGCTTTTCAATGCCATTTCGCATCGATTGCATCATTATCAGTTAAATTGTCAAAATGAATAATGAGCCAAAGCAGAAGTTGAAGCTGAAGCTCTGGGATCACAAGCGTAGTGTGGAGTCGGGTTTGGTGGGTTCCAGTTTTGTCTCATTTCGGTGACGCTGCAAATGACAAAAACCTGACAAAAATGCTACAAAATGCCAAAAGCAAGCAGCAAAATAAATAATAAAAAAAAAAAAAACTACAACAAATATTTATATATAAACTTGAGAGCCCACAAAAGACTTGCGAGATCCAAAAAGAGACAAAAAAAAAAAAAATATGAAACAAGCAGAAAGCTGAAAAAACAGACGGACGGACAGACGGACGGACAGACAGTCAACAACAAAGAGCAGACACAAGTCAAAACATAATACGAGCAATCGCATGTAATCAATTTATTTTTGGGCTTGTAATAAGCCCAAGTTATAGCAGAATATTGCGATCGATGATATTGTCATGTTATGATTATGCAAGGCAATTGTCGCCGTCTTTTGCGATTGATTGCACAACACAAACATGCTGTAAAGAATGGTCAATCATCCCACTAAATTATGAAATTGCAACTCTTAGTTTACATAAAGTGCATTGAGGTTATCTAAAACTAGCAACAGCCTTGGTCTAGTTGCTTCCAGGAAATGCTTGTGTGCTGTTCATAAAAAGCCATAAAACTTTGAATAGAGGTGCAGTTATAATTAAAATTGAACTCTCCAAGGCTTCGGGCACTAAAAAATATATATGTGTGTATAATAAAAAAAACAAAAAGCAAAAGGCAAACGAAACTACAAATTGCAATTAATTTTGTTTTAAAGCAGCAGCAAAAACAACAACTTCGACTATGGCGACCATTTTGAAAGCAGCAAAAAAAATGAGACAAGAGACAAAAAAACAAAAAAAATAACATACGAAAAGCGGCAGCTGCAAAGGCAGAGAGCGAAGGGTAGTGGAGGGGGGGAGGGGAGGTAAAGGCAAAGCGCGAGCCAAGTGAAGTGAAGTTTTTATTCAATTTATAAATTCATGACCAAAATGACTAACTCATTAATTTTTGATAGAGCCAAAAGAGGTCGGAGTGCGCGTGTGTTAGAGCGAGACGGGCAGATGTAGCTAGCGCAAGCCGTAGCTGGGCTAGCGGGGGGAGCGGCATGCTCTCGTACAGGAGGCACGTTTGAATTGAAAAGGCATTCGCAAAGGGGTGCTCTCGCTCAGCATATTTGGGACACAGACGAGACGACACGCACCGACAACGGCTGCCCCGGCAAAAGCAAACAATGCCGCGGCTTAGCACACACACACACACACACACACACGCACAGTCTTTTATATATAGAAGTCCATGTGTGTGTGTAGAAGTATGCTATATACAGCACTTTGGGCTGTGTTGTGCTGCGGGGTTGGTTCTTTTTAGGGGTGGCATTTTTTGAACGGGGGTTGCAACGCAACTACAGCATACTGGGTGAAAAATACTGGTTTGCAAAATACTGGGCTGCTAAATACTGGGCAGCATCTCTCTCTCTAGCTATGAATTAAAAAGCGTTGCCCTTGGCCAATGCGGCGTATGCGCAATACGCAACTTTCAGCACATTTTGCTCTGTCTGCTCTGTCCAAAAACTACAATTAATTAATTCACGCTCCCACATTTTCCACAGGCGTCAACACGAGAAAACAGCGTCGCGAAAGAACAACATTCACAAGGGCCCAGCTCGATGTGCTGGAGGCGCTCTTTGGCAAGACACGCTACCCGGACATATTCATGCGTGAGGAGGTCGCCCTCAAGATCAATCTGCCCGAGTCCAGAGTACAGGTATGCCTCATTTCATTTCATTTCATTGATTTCTTCTCATAAATATTCATTGAAATGCCAGCATCATTTTACTTAGTGTATGTTTAACGAGCATTAAATAAATGCTCTCTATCTAAAGTAGACACAATTGGAATATATTTGAATACGAGTCGTGTAATTAAGTGGCTAGCAAATGGCTGTCGTTCGACACGTTCGTTTTGAATGATAAATGCACTTTGATTACGAAAAGCGAGTGCAGAATTAGTTAATTTATTTGCAAATTGTTGCAAAGTCTCGCAAGTTTGTTGGCCATAATTGTCAACACCCAAGTAATCAAAGCCATTACTTGACCCCTTGACTTGGCTCAAATGATTACCAGCTTGACTTTGCTTAGCCAAAGCTTTTCTCGCGCGTGTGTGAGTGTGTGTGTGTGCGTGTGTGTGTTCAAGTCTCAATGGCAAATTGTTTAATTAAGCATATGTCGAGTCGAGTCGAACCCAAAGACGCTTGGCAAAGCCAAAAAACAAACAAATTACAAAAAGCCAGCAGATTGTATCTCTCTATGTATGTGTGTGTGTGTGTGTGTGTGTAGCTGGTGTTGTGGGCGTGGCATATGTGAGAAAGTGCGACTTTTTCGCTTTCCACTATGCAAATAGGAAAAACTGCTTGGCATCTTTCATGGAAAATGCGCCCCAAAAAACAAGAACGATGAGTGTCGACTTTTTTGCTGGCATATTTGCACAAGGCATTTGCTGTGATACAGGAGGGTTGCACAACAGTGAGTGGTGACAGGACTGGGCAAGGACACGTATTACGTTAACTGCTATTTGAGTTTGCTTTTCGCATTAGCTGCGCATAATTTGCGCTAATTTTTCGTGGCACAACTGCGGCTAACAACAACAACAACTGCGACAACTGGGACAACTCAATTTTGCACGCTCTCTTGATAGGTGCAAGGATGCAGGAATCATGCTGTTTATTTAGGTGCCAGCAATGTCTCTGTGTGTGTTGACAACCAAATGTTGCCTAAGCAAACAAGCTGGCTAGCGCCGTCGGCAAACAGAGCTGGCAAATGGCCAAAAAGGCGACTCAGTTCGAGGAATCCCAGAGGATCCTGTGCAAGATTGTCAACTAATGTGCAGAGCAAACACAGCCGGATCAGATTGAATGTGCAATACGAGTCTACATATATATCGATCAATTGTGGGCATGTTCGCATTGATTTGTTTGCTCTTTGCTGTTTGCTGTTTGTAATTTAAGGACGTGACATGACATTACAACTGTCCCTCTCTGCTGTTCCGGTCGTTGGCCCAGCCAAAGACGAAGCCCCTGCAGTGGCCGGACCAAGTGAAAAACGACACGTAACTTGCAACAGATACAGTACAGATACAGATATAGGCAGCAGACAGGAACAGACAGGAGCAGACAGGAGGCAGATTGGCAAAAGGACAACTGGAGTGGGCAGCATTGAACTGCATTTCTCCCATGTGCCAGCTACGTTTTTTACTCAATTGATTTTCGTAATGCACACCCAGCATGATAGCGCCTAGAGCGAGACAGCCATAGCATAGAGTGGGAGGGCAAAAAAGAGCATTGACAATCAGTATAGATTTTCTTGTCGTTTTTTTTTTTGTCTGTTTCTTGTTTTGTGTTCTTCTCTTTTTATTTTTATAAGTCATCCTGTCACTGTTGCGGCTAGTTTCAGTTTCTAGCATAGCCTGGCACAGTGCGGCGAAAGTGCAGTTATTTATGCACAGACAACGATCAAATATAGACAACTTTATCGAGTGTTTACTGCATTTGTTTGATTTTGTATTTGCACTATAGAATAGTTAGTAATAATAAAGTTAATAGTTGTGCAGGTATAGTAATTCAGTTAAACATATATTGGTATGTTATCGATAAATGTTATCGATAAGTGTTATCGATATATTTTGTAAAACTGTGTATTTTGTTGCATATATTAAAGTCAGCCTATTTTTCACATATTATCGATATAGTCGATATGTATCGATACGTTATCGAAAACTGACAGACATACATACGAGTATAATCGATAAGTTCCTGCACCTCTGCATATTTTCACACTTATCGATAGTCGAAATGTATCGATATGTTATCGAAACTGACATGTAATCGATAAATTCCTTATCGATATGCATATGGATCGATTTGACAATAAGTGCTTGTATGCTTGCAAACGAGCGCCTTGCCCCACTGTGCGCGCGCGCTTGCTGACAGTGAGGCAACACCTACAACAACTATGTACGTGGCGCATATCGAATTACAGTGGCAGCTAGAAAAGTGCCGTAAAAGCCCCCAAAAAGCGAATAGAAAACGCAAAAGGCATAACACAAAAAACCAACAGCAACAACAAGAAGAAGAAGAAGAAGAAGCAACAACAAAAACAAGTGGCAACAAGGCGACATGAAAATCGAGTGTTGCATGCAACTGTCTGGAAGCCAGAGGAAGCCAAGCAACTCAATTAGCAGTCGACGCTCGAGGTGGGCAGCGAGACAGAGAGACAGAGAGAGAGAGAGAGAGGGACAGAGAGAGCGGTAAGGGGACAACTAGTTGTCGTTGGCATTTGGCATGCCCCAAGGCTCCACCTACCACACAGCACAGAGCAGCGCCCACGTCGCAGACTTTGTACATGCTCGTACTATAAATAATCATTTTTCACAAATGGCAAAAATGAACGAGTATGCTGCTTGGGCCTGGCGAATATTAATTGAATGATAGGCATCTTTATGGCAGCGCACAGTGGTGCACAGTGGTGGGTTGTTTGGGCTGGGCTTGGGTGGGAGGGGGAGTGGGGGGTGCGTTGATTGCAACCAATACAAATAACGTAATAATTTTACGCAGCTTATCTGCACCAGAACAGAGCAAACATTTACGCCCTAATGTTTTCATTCGTTGGGTCGTCGACTCAGCTGAAGGCAATGGCCAGAGGGGTGAGGACCGAGGGCTGCCATCGCAATCATAAATCACATAAGCAGTAGCAGTGGCTGACTCCCCAGCTCCTGCTCCTGCTCCTGCTCCTGCTCCGCCTCAACTTAACCATTGTCACCTCCGTTCAGCTGTTCGATTTTTGTTGCCGTCGGGGAGGGTTGAAGCAGCCGCCGCTGAGTTTCGCGGTTGCTCTGCAGTAACAACAACAACAACCAGGGCGACAACAACAACAAATACAAAAGGCAGCCATTTTTAGTTTATCCAAGCACCTAGTCAGAGAGAGAGAGCAGGAGCGAACACTCGCAACTCTTTGCTAGGCATTTTCCCATTTCCCACTCCATTGCACCCCTCGCACCCCTTGCACCCCTCGCGCCGCTTCGTCCTGCTGTTGTTGTAAAAAGGATTTGTCTCGTTGTCACTGCCGCTGCCACATGATAGCGCACTGCAACGGGGCACAAGGCACAGGATGTGGCACAGCATTCGACTGAAAAGTTTCTTGCCACTTTTCTATATGCCACTGCGTGTGTGTGTCTGTGTATGTGTGTGTGTGTGTGCGCCCAGCTGTTTTATAAAATTAATTTTCCCATTGCGGATTAACATTCGCTTTCAGTCGCTTTTCTTTCTCCCTCTCCCGCTCCCTCTCCCTCTTCCTCGCTCCTTCCCACTTCCACAACTGCTGCCATCTCTCTCTTTGTTGTAGGGTCGTCGTATTCCTTTTAGATCTGCATCAAAACTCAATGCGCATTGATTTATTTAATCATTATGCAAAGTCGCGCATAATTTTCAATTGCTTAATACAATTTTCACAACGCCTTTTCTTTCCCTTCCTTTCCCCACTTCACAATCATATTGAGATCAGCTTAAAGCCAAGTCTCAATTGTGCTTAAAAAAGACAAAAAAAGAATACTGATCTGTGGAAGTGGCTTATAAAATCGATGGATAAAAAGGGCTAAATATTGAAGGAAGACATTAACATTTCTATGGGCATGAAATTAAAATTGATTTAATAAATATACAAAATGTATATAGAGAAATAGCTCAGTTGTGCTTAACATTCTATTTGGCAAAATACTAAAATAACAAAAAAACATTTCTCTGGACAACAAATAGTTTAAATAGACATTGAAATATATTGAAAAATAGCCCATTTGTGATAAATACAATAGGCACTTGATTTGCCAAATACTTAAAGCAAATATGAACATTTTTATTAGTAAAGGATAGTTTTAAAAGATAGAAAATTTGTCATATAACAAAGAGAATTTTCCTTATAATTTTGATCAATTTTCTTAACAAATTTAATAAATTATCTTCCCGTCTCTATAATCGAATTGAATCCATTTAACTTTTGCAATTATTTATTATTTAAATTCAAAATGATCTACATTCAAATACTTGAATTGAATCCATTTAACTTTTGCAATTATTTATTATTTAAATTTAAAATTATCTACATTCAAATACTTGAATTGAATCCATTTCACTTTTGCAATTATTTATTATTTAAATTCAAAACTATCTACATTCAAATACTTGAATTGAATCCATTTAACTTTTGCAATTATTTATTATTTAAATTTAAAATTATCTACATTCAAAAACTTGAATTGAAAAACATTTCTATTTTGAATAAAAGTCTACTCCCTGGAGTATTCTACCTTTGCTAGCAAGCTGCTCTGACTTTAAAGCACAGTCCTTGATAATGTACCGTATTATCCACTCGAGCAAGCCTCAATTGCGGTTATCGGCTAGCCGATATTGGATTTGGCTGTGGCATCAAGGACATCAATGGAAATCAAGCAATTGAAGCGCTCTTCGGTAACATTAACATTATAATAACATTATAATTATGGGTAGATATGTCGAGCAAGGGAAAACGCTTTGATGTCTGACAAAGTTCATTAGAGCCGCAAGTCTTTTGGGCTAAAAAACTTGGCCAGCAATATAGCCAGCTAAATGCGTATTATAAAATTTGTGCAGCTCATTAAACGATTTCAAAAGTAGGAAAGAAATGAAAAAAAAGTGAAAATTTGTGGACTCGTCAAAGTCAAATCACAAAGCAGATTTTCCAAAATGCAAAATTGAATTGGAAATTGAAATTGAATTTAGAGCAGGATAGAAGGGGGAAGTAAAGCACAGGGGACAGGGGACAGGGGGCGGGAGGACATTCTTTGTGGTGCTGACAAATAATGAAATTTGATACGCCTTGTTTAATGCTCTTTTTTCGTCAAGTGCGTGCCACAGCACGCCTCCCCCGCCCCTCCCACCTTCAAGTGAAATCAACGTTACCCGAACCCAAAGAGTAGGTCCCCCTCCCTTTTTTAACCCCCTCCGCCAACGCTTGTCTTGTTCAGTTACGTTCACGTTACGACTGCAATGAAACGCTCGAGTGGCCACAGCGGCCGCGTGGCAAGTGTTAACTTTGGGAAATATGCCATCGAGTGGTTTAGCGAGGTGGGAGAGGGATCGGGGAGGTGGTAGGGGAGTACGGTAATAAATTGTGCTGTTTACCAAAGCACAAGCCATTAGCAAGCAACACCAACCCCAAATAACAAATCACTGAAACAACACTTCCCCTCAGACGTGGGTGATTCCGTACCAGGGTTGAATTGAAAGTGGATGTGGATGTGGAATTGGAATCGGAATCGCAATTGAGTTGAGTTGGAGTCGAAGCTCTCTCCTTTGCCTGCACTTAGCGGATTGTTTGCAGCCCCTTAAGCATAACAAACAAGGCTAAGTGAATTCCTTGCGCTCGAATGTGCCGCTTTATGGTCTGTTTATTGTTGTCTTCAGCTTCCGCAGGGGGCGGCCCTCGAAGTGGAGAGGGGGAGGGGGGGCAAGCGGAAGGCGGAAGGCAGACACACATAATCGAGTCAATTTTCGGACTCTGCCACTGCCGCCGGCTGTTGATGTAACTTTATTTTGGGCCGCCGGCCCAGCGCGTGACTTTTTGCACTTGTTGTGTTGAGCTCTGAGCTGTCAGAGCCTTCAGCTCTTCAGCCTCCCCCCTTGCCAAGCGATTCACATAATTTATTCATTGCCAGCCCAGCGAAAAACTAATTGATGTGGGAAAATCTCACAGCCGCTGGCAAGAAGCGCACACCACACACACACCACACACACACCACACACACTTG
This sequence comes from Drosophila pruinosa, assembly GCA_018150935.1. Classification (NCBI taxonomy): domain Eukaryota; kingdom Metazoa; phylum Arthropoda; class Insecta; order Diptera; family Drosophilidae; genus Drosophila; species Drosophila pruinosa. The sequence goes on along the minus strand of JAECWR010000194.1, from coordinate 14,054,234 downwards.
ACTAAGCAAATAACTGTCGCTTATGATACACGTGACAGTTTGGTACTTGAGCTATCGATTCTAAACACTAGAAATCATCTCGCAAAACCCTTCAAATATTGCACATTTATTTACGCTTTCATGCATTTGACATTTAAATTGAATAAGTACACAATAATGGGAAATACGTTTTGAAATAAAAAATGCATTTCCCACATATTTTATAGAGCATTCAATCAAATACTTCTCGCTTTGCTACACATGACAATTTATTTTAAATTGAAAAAATACAATGTATATAATACATCTCTCAGAATATTTAAATAACTTGAACAAATAATTGTCGCTTTTGAATTAAAAAAATGCTGCTATTTTATATTTATTGACACTTTTTATTCAAAAAAAAAAAATAAAAATAGAAGAAGAGACAGATGTGCATCAATAATAATTGGAAATCAATTTGACATATTTAAAGTATATATATTAAATACGTATCTTACAAATTGAAAATAATTCCAGCAATTAATTGTCACTTCTGAAAAATGTTTGTATTTAATTGCACTTCCAAATAATTGACATTTAAATCAAGCACAGAAATTAAATAAATTATGCATCAAATATAATTCTGTTGGAAATATAAAAATAAAAAGAAAATGTTTGATGATTTAAAATGGAAGATAAAATATTAGAGACCTAATTGAGACTATTGAAAATTTGCCAAATGCCGTAAAGAATATTTAGAATGCAGAAATAAATGTAGTACATTTGTGAAATGTAGTACATTACTGATAAAGTGCCGCAAAGTTAATAATTTCGAAGTTTGTATATTATTTTGGCATATTTTTAGTATATTTTTTCAGTATATTTTTCAGTATATTTTTGGAAAATATAATATTTCGATGGTAAAATTGGGTGGCGGGTATCTCACAGTCGAGCACACTCGTCAGTAGCTTTCCTACTTGTTGTATTTATTAATATTGTTGCAATTTATTTGTTGTATCGCAAGTTAAGTTAATTTAAATGAGACGAAAGTCGGCAGACACCGTCTGGTTGGCTTGACGCAAAGTGCTTCCCCAACTAACGCCACGCTCTTCTTCTCCACTTGCAGGTGTGGTTCAAGAACCGTCGGGCCAAGTGCCGCCAGCAACTGCAGCAGCAGCAGCAGTCGAACAGTTTGAGCAGCTCGAAGAATGGCAGCGGCAACAGCGGCAGCTGCAGCAGCTCGGGCAATGGTGGCCGCAACAACAACAATAACAATGGCAGCAGCAGCAACAACAACAGTTCCAGCGGCAACAACAGCAACAACAACAACAGCAGCAGCAGCAACAACAACAGCAGCAACAAATCAAGCCAGAAGCAAAGCGGCACCGGCCCCAGCAGCTCCAGCAATGCGAGTGGAGCTGGCAGCAGCTCGGCCGCTGTGGCCGCCAGTGCTGCGGCCGTTGCGGCGGCGCAGTCGATAAAGTCACATCACAGTTCCTTCCTCAATGCCGGCGCCAATGGCGGCGGCGGCAACAACAACAACAACAGCAACAACGGCGGCTCAACGCCCAGCAGCAGCGGCAGTGGCGTCAATCCCGGCAATCCTCATGCCCACATCTCAGCAGCGGCCGCCGCAGCCGCCCTCAATGTAACCGCAGCGCATCAGAACTCATCGCCGCTGCTGCCGACGCCGGCCACGTCGGTGAGTCCGGTGAGCATTGTGTGCAAGAAGGAGCATCTGTCTGGGGGCTATGGCCTGGGCGGTGGCGGCGGCGGCGGCGGTGGCGGTGGCGTCGGCATTGGCGGTAATGGCGGCGGCCTGGGCGTCGGCGTCGGCGTGGGCGTGGCCGGTGGCCTAGGCGTGGGCATTGGCGGCGTATCGGGCGATGCCTTGCGTTCGCCATACGACACACTGAAGGATGCGGGCGGCGATATTGGCGCCGGGGCACATCATCATCATAGCATCTATGGCACGGCAGCGGGCAGCAATCCGCGCCTGCTGCAGCCGGGCGGCAACATAACGCCCATGGACAGCAGCAGCAGCATCACAACACCCTCTCCGCCCATCACGCCCATGTCACCGCAATCGGCAGCGGCAGCCGCCCATGCTGCCCAATCCGCGCAATCGGCATCGGCTCACCATTCGGCCCATTCGGCCTACATGTCCAACCATGACTCGTACAATTTCTGGCACAATCAGTACCAGCAGTATCCCAACAATTATGCCCAGGCACCCAGCTACTACTCCCAAATGGAGTACTTTAGCAATCAGAATCAGGTCAACTATAACATGGGCCATTCGGGCTATACGGCCTCCAACTTTGGCCTGTCGCCGTCGCCCTCGTTCACCGGCACCGTCTCGGCCCAGGCCTTCTCGCAGAACAGCCTCGACTACATGTCGCCGCAGGACAAGTATGCGAACATGGTGTAGAATCTGCTGTTCCAGTACTGCAGCAGCTCCGGCGGCAGCGGGGGCAGCAGCGCCAGCAGCGGGCGCTCGCCACAGCCACAGCCACAGCATCAGTCGCAGTCGCACTCGCAGTCGCAGTCGCAGTTGCAGTTGCAGTTGCAGCCCTACCAGCAGCAGCAACAGCACGACCAGCAACATCAGCAGCATCAACAGCAGCAACAACATCAGTTGCAGCAGCAGCAGCAGGATCAACAGCAGCAGCAGGATCTGGCACAGGAGCACGATCATGGCCATGTCAGCTTTGGCTAGTTGATTCTCCACATACATATCTCTTTCTACCCCACCACTCCCCCGCCCCCTACCATCGCCAGCACCCCCCTTCCCCTCCTACAGCTGTCTTCTCTCGTGCGCTGCATTCTCTCATAATCGAACAAACAAATTTAAAGGAATTTATACATATAACATAATATATATATATATATAATTTTTTTCTTTTTTTTTTGCGCTAGTTAATAATTTTTTTTTTATACATTTATGCACTAAAATATTAACTGTACGTATACATACATATAGTATAGAGATATATATATATACATATATGTGTATATCAGGATCAACGAAGAAATTGAGTGATAAAAGATAACAAAAACCAACAACAACAACAACAGATAGATTTGTTAATACTCGTAAAAAATACAAACATTTTTATGAAGGCAACAAAAACAAACAAAAATTGCAATACGTAGACCATTTTATGGCGGGGCGGGCGAGGGTGTAAAGGTTCTGAGAATATTATATATATATATATATAAACATATATATTTAGCTCTGATAGGCGCTCCTTACATTTTCTTTTAGTCTTGTAAAATAATTCGATTCATTTTCCTTTCCGATTGCCTCACAAAGCCAGCGCGTCATATCAAACAAAATGTAAAGGAAAAACATTTTTAAAAACGTAAAAACAAAAAAGAAAACATTAAAAATTATTAAAAGTAATTCAGAGTTCTAAAAACAAAAAACAAAAAAAAAAAAACATTTTTCATAGCTAACAAAACAACAAAAAAAAAACACATAAAAATAAAAGGAAAAAAATATGTAAAGAAAAAGAAAAGATAAATTGAGATCCATTTCATTGTGACATCAAGTTAAAAGTTCAAAGCATAATTTTGTCGTCTTTATATATATATACACATATATAGTAAATATTATTATTAACAAAAAGATGAAGAAGAAGAGAAACAGCTAATAAATGAATTAACATTTCAGACTTTCAAAGCAAAGCAACAATTGCAACTTCGAAGCAAAAGTATTAGTACTTAAGCATCTAAAGATCGGATTAAAAGTTCTGTAACTATATAACAAACATACTTATATAGTGAATTTTATTGCAAAATATGTATGTGCATATATATATATATGTATACGTATATGTATATGTATGTGCCACATGCCACAACCCAAAACAAAATAATATTTATAAAACAAAAAAAACACATAATTTTAAACTTGTACAAAAAACTAAAGGCAAATAACAAAAACTCGAAAATCTTTTCAAAAAAAATAGAAAACAAAAAAATATAGAAATATTATATTTAAGGCGTTTATATGTATATACATGGACATGTAGATGTGCATGTGCATGTGTATATTATATATATATATATATACATATATTTATTATATATATGTGTGTGTATATGTTCATCATAAAGTATGCTAATAAAAAGTTTATAAATATTATATATACATAACAAAAACTGTTTCTAATATTGCAGCCCTCGACTTGTGCACACACACACAGACATACACACACACATATATGTATTTATATAGTACATACGATTAGTTGAATGAGCAAAGGCATTTTTTTTTCTAATTTAATGTTTTGTTTAGTTTTAAGTTCAATTTAATTGTAATTTAAACGTATATAATTTGTTTGAAAAACACACACACACACACACACGACACATTCACATAACAACACACACACACACACACATGAACGCTATACATAGAAACAAGAACAAAACAAAAAGCATTTAGCAACTAACTAAATATAAGTGCATTTTTTTGGCATATATTTTAAGCAACCAAAAACAGAAAACAGAAAAAAGAAATCGAATCGAAGGAGGAAAAGCAAATGGAAAAATTAGTTGATAACTTTTAAGCGAATATATAAAATTATATATATATATATTCTATATATGTGTATATACTCATATGCCGCATATATAAGCAATATGTATGTGTATGTGTATGTCTGCATTTACATGTATGCCAATGTGCACATATACATATATGTATTTGCATACGTCTATATATATGTACATGCATATATGTATACACACACATACATATATATACATGAAATATGCTAATGTTTAAGCAAACTGGTTAATTCTTTTTTTTTAATTATAAACTAAAATAATTGTAAAAAGTTCACAAAAATATGATCAGATGAATAATATATATATAAAAACAAAAGCGGCATTTTCTCTCATTTCACAACAGGGACTACTCGACAGGCAACTACCCGGTAGTGGTGACATTGACATATTATTGGTATTACATTCAAAGTATTACCTCATTTAGTAAGAGTACAAAATATGTGCTAGGTAAAACAATTATTGTTTATTTCAGCTTATACATTTAAATCAGATTTGAAATTAATCCTGCTTAGGAATAAAATTTCGTGAACATTTTGATAGCGTCATAGAAGGCAAGTAGCTGGGGTTTATTCAGTGATCCGTCTCTTTATTGCTGCTAGCATATGAGAGATAATAACATATGAAAAATATGCTTATAGTATTAACGAATTACAGCGTTTCATTTAGTTTCAAAATATATTTCGTTTTCACAAAGCAGACTTGAATAAAAATCAACATCCAGTATAGAAATATCAATTCACACTCAGTGATAAGTCATTTTATAATTTAGATTGCAGATGGCATCAAGATGAAATAATTTCACTTAGAAAATAGAAATAAAAATAGAATAAATTAGATTTGAACTTTTACATTACGACAAACAAATTTGGTTTATTATATTCTTATGCACAGAAATCTTTACAATAATTCTTTTATACAACAAAAAATACCACAATTAATTAGATGGACCTACACAATGGCAGATGACGATGCATTATTATATTCTCTTTTATATTTAATTTAAATAATTATATATGCAGTACAACAGAAATGTTTAGAATCATTCTTGTATTGCACTTTATTTGTGTGTATAGAAGAAGCTTTTATAATTAATTGAAAAATGCCACATTCAAAACAATCTACTTTAGTTCATTTTATACGAATAAACACCAATCTTTAGCAGTATTCTTAAATCGACTCATATTTGTATATATAAACGCAGCCATTAATTAGATGGAGCTACCCAGTCGCAGGTCACGAGGCATGATGCGATGGACTCTGTGTGAAGCTGCAGCCGAACAAGAGCAGGTCAACAAATGAGGACCATAAAGATACAGATACAGTAAGTGCCGTCAGTATGCGTACGCCTAGCTATTCGTGGGCACGCGTCGCATCGTTGCCTCTTGAAGTCTTTGTCTGGGGATCGCATTCTGTTTCTTTCGCTACTCGCTTTCCGCTTCCCGCTTCTCTTGGCGATCATTCGACAGCTCCTTGGCAGACTGCAGAGTAAGCTTGGTGTGTGTGTGCGTGTGTGTGTGTGCGGCAGGGCGAGCCGCGTCAGCGAGTCCGGCGGCCATCATCATCATAAACCATTAATTCAGCTCATAAAGAGTCTCCGACTGAGTCGCAGTCGCCGCCGTAGTTGCCACGCCTCGAATGGCATTTTTATATTTTATTTATTTATTTTTGTTGTATATAAGCATCTGCGATTTATATTCTTGATGTCGCTGCTTCCTTTTCTTTTAATGAACCTCGCCACAGTGGCTGCTCAATATGTGTGCGAGTTTAATCTCAGCTTGTCTTGACGTACCGCACATTCCTTGTGGCTTGTGTGTGTGAACTTTCATCTTTCTATTAATTATGATAATGAAAAATGAAAATTCATTTGCCATTTGCGGCTAATTGTCGCCGGTGCGAGGCACGAGGCACGCGCCGCGCAAAGCGACAATCAACAGTGCGAATCTATTAACGTCTATCTCTCAGATACAATTTGCCGCTCGTGCCTTTTTATTATCTAGCACGCGCCCACGTCAAGCGTGCCCCGCAGAAGGGGCAAGCAACCAGCCGAGCAACCAACCCAACTGCCAGCCAATCCATCAATGGACGCGTGTTGCTTATAGAATTACCAACTAATTCGGTATTTATGAGGCTTCGCCGTAGAGTGCATTGCGGCCTGTGGGGACGACTTGGATTGGAAGTGGAACTGCTGGTGCTATTGCTGTTGAAACTGGGACCCGGCTCGAGCAATTGGCATAGGAATAGGAAGCCTGCAAATTGAGATGCTCGACGGCTGAAAATGTTTTTAATCTTCACTCTGCCTTTTTAACGGACTCTCGCATAACCCCAAGACTAGAGAAGGAACAACAACCACAGCCATCAAAGAACCATAAACCATACACAATTGCCAGTCGCACGCCCAGCTCATTATTTTGATTTCGTCTATCTTCGAGTATTATCAGATAGAGGCATAGGGAATATCTTTCTTTTTTCCTTCAGAAATTGACCTAAACAAAGCAAACATCTGATAGGGTATAAGCCAGTCAGGCAGTCGCTGATTAGATCAGCGGGGAAAAGCTCTAGAAGAATTTCGATAAACAACAAAAAACCCACACTTTAATGAGGAACTCAGCTAGTACTTGCTGCAGTTTGCAATTAAAGAAGATAAAGTAGATGAATATAAACAAGCTAATTGAACCTAAGGTTTGACATGAGAGTGAATTTAGAAAAACCATAGACTGTTTAAAATATATTTACTATCTAATTGGCACATATATTTATATGTAATGTATTTACTATTTACGACTAAAAGTTAGCTGTTGAAGTAATCTATGGCAAATGTGTAATTCCCTTTTTAAATGTTGCATCTTTTCATCAATATATTTTCAACGGTTTTAACTTAGTTTTAATATTATTTGTAATTTCTTAATGTGAATAAACATACAAAAGATTGAGATGGAAGTTGAATTGTTAATGAACTTAAAAGGAATACATTTCAATTATTACAAATTGAGTGTTGTATTTAGTCATACAAATAACAATTGGTTCATTACAGAGATAGACTTGATTGATACAACTTAGTTCATAAATTAAATGAAGCAGCTATTTATAGTATATAGTATAGATATCTCTTTTCTTGTAGACTCAATTAAAAATAATGATCGCGTTTGTATTTGAATGCAGATCATGTAGCGTGATAGTTTTAAAGGGTATTCAATTAATGTCTATGGCTGGCACTTGCAAATTAGTTTGCCATTGCTGCTGGTTGCCTGATGACACGTGCGATGCGGCTGCTGGCTCTTCACACAGCCACCACCCCCCTCCCCCTCCCACTACCACTACCACAGCCACTACTCCCCCTTACAGCCCTCAGCTTGGCTCTCATCATTCACGCTGTGCTGCCTTTTTGCCATTTTATTTATCAACTTAATTTTTGGCTTCAGCTAATGGACACCGCGACTGCCGCTGCACTTTGCTGATAATGCGTGGCGTGTGTGTTTATTATGATTTCTAGCACATAACTCCCCCTCCCCCTCTCAATCCACTTTGATGTCGTCAGCCATGCCATACAGTTCCCTTCTGAAGAAGAGTCGATTTATGCTAATCAGCATAAATGCTAGAATGGCAGAAGAAATCCACTTGTCAGCTAGACTTTCGACTCAATGATAATGGTGAAATTTTGTAATTGATTAATTGTCAGTTTTGTTGCCATTGCCATTGTTGAGGCCATTGGAAATTTTTGCTGAGAAATAAATAATTTGATAATTATATCTATTATCTGGCTCTTTGTTTCGTTCTGTCATTCAGCCTGATAAATTTGATACGCATGTTGTCGCAAGGAGCCAGCTGAGGTCAAGAGACTTCAATACTTCAATACTACCATACTTTAATAAACTGCAAGGAAACACTATTCATTGAATATATTAGTAAGTAAGTGTACAAATCATAGCTCAGTTGAGTAAAGTATAATAATACAGTTTGACAACGTTTAAAATACTATTATGATGATAGAGTTGTGATATAAGATAGTTATGGCTTTCAAATGAAGATCTGGCCACAAAGAAACGGAAGAAAAAAAAAAAGCAGTCAACAAAAGCCGCTCATAATTTTATTTGATATTTTTCTTATTTTTTGGGTGATTCCAGTCTGCCAAGTCGCCTAACAAAAGGCTCAGCTTAATTTGATTAATTAGTATAAAAAAACGTTTTTCAAAAATGCCCCTAACTCTATGTGTGCGTGTGTGTGAGTGTGCGTGTGTGTGTGTGTGTGTTGGGACCACAAAATGTAGCATTAAATTTTTGGAATGTGCTACTTGTATTGAAAAATGGCCACGACAAAGGCGAGTCGTTAACGAAATTCGCGTAAATAATAAAATATTATATCTACATAAGATAAGTTTGCATATAAAGCGTGAGATTTAAGTTGAAATATTTATTCGACGCCATTGCCGACGTTTTCGGGGCTGCCCTGCTATTTTTACAACAACAACAACAACAACAGCAACAGCTGACAGTCGCGCATTATTGTTTTTAAATACATATTTAAATGACTCGTCGATAAATGCGATAAATAATGCAGTTTTTTCTGCTCTTTATGTTGATTTTTTCTTTCGTTTCGTTTCGTTTTTTTTCTTTTTTTTTTTTTGGATATTTTTATTTGAATCTGAATCCAACGTCGCTGTCGCAGTCGCCGTCATTTTCAACGTTGCTGTTGCATAAATTTCAGTTTTTAACACACGCACAACAAAGAAAATGAGCTGACAAGCCGAAAAGCAGAAAAATAAACGAAAAGCAACAACAACAACAACGGCAACAGTAGCAAGTCGCATATGAAAACTGTTCCCAGTGTTACAATCCACATGGCATCCATGCGTTCCACATGCGCGCAGCTCACTCGCTCGCTACTCTTTCGCCCCGCCAGCGCCGTCTCGCTCGCACAGTCGCGGGGCGTTGCCAGCGAAAACAAAACGTCGACGTCGGCGACGGCGTCGACGTAACCGTTAAATTGTCGCCATTGCAGTTGTTGTTGCGCTCTGTTGAGCATGCGTGCGAGCGGGACAAGCATAAGAGCTGAATGCCCAATACATATATATCGCATGCCCTGCACACTGTACCCCCCTCCCCCCGCCCCTCATCCCTGGCTAACCAGGGCCACCTTCAACGTTTTTGCCTCGCACTTCAAAGTCACAATTTTCTTCTTTGCTTTTTTGTGTTGTTGCTGTTGTTTTGTTGTGCAGTGGGAGGGGGGATACCCCAACCCCCCACCCCCCGCCTCTCACCAAGCCAAGGAGACATTTCTTTTGCGCTAGCGCTTTTTTCTCTGTCGCTCTCTTTGCTTATTTCCAAGAATTTTTCTTTGCCATGTGTACGCTTTTCCTTCCATTTTCTCCTCTCCAACTCTACTTTTTGTGCTGTGTTCCTTTTGCTTTTTTGCTGATATTTGTGTTTTTTTTTTTCGTTTTTCTTCATTTGCTGGCAATTTTTCTTTTCATTTACCCGGGCAGGCAACGCCAATCAAGCCCCAGTGCCACCTAACCCGAGCCCCAACCTCAACCCCAACCCGAACCCGAATCCGAGCCCGAGCCACCTCAACCCAAAATGGAGCACTCTCTCATACATAAGGAGCCCTCACGACCCCGTACCGACCGTAGCCCAAATATTATACATAAAACTCGCAGCGAGCTCTTGTCTGCGGTTCGGGGTTGTTATGCGATGGGCAGTGGGTAGAGTGGGGTAGGGGGTAGGGGGTAGGGCTAACGAGGGAAATTGGGAAATAGCGAGCATGGCCAGCCAAAAGAGATAACGAACTAACTAACTAACAAGCGTTGATATCAATGCTGTCGGAATCACAGTTTCGGCTGCCTGACTCCCTCCCCTCCACATCCAGCGTGCCACACACACACACACACACACACACACACACACACACACACACATGCATAACACATTCATGAGCACACGCGTCCACTCAGTACGCACATAACATATCGCCATCTCTATCTGTGGCTGTATCTCGCATGTGTATCTGCATCTGTATCTGTATCTGCATCTGTATCTGCATCCGTATTTGTGCTGCATCTGTAACCAGGGCTACCTTTCGGGTCTGGGTCTGGGTCTGGGCCGGTCCAAGCTATTCACACGCTGCAACGAGCTGCCTGCCACTGCAATCGCATTCATGCACAAGATTATGCCACAATCCCCCTGGACCAGCAGACTTTCAGCATTTGTGCCTTTGCTGTTGCTGTTGTTGTTGTTGTTGTTGTTGTTGTTGTTGTTTTTGGCCAATGGAGAGCACAGGAAATCAACTAAGACAATTACGATATGCATTCGCAAATCAAAAGCGAAACTGAGATGCGTTAAAAATAAACAAACAAATTGTTTAATTACAGTTCAGCTGCTCTAGACTGAGTTAAGCTGCCTTCCATCCTTCCAAGCTTCTCTCCTTCCTCTCTCTCTCTCTCTCTAGAATATTAGCAAATCGATGCTAGCTTAGTAGTAGAATTTGCAGTTAAACTCAATTATTTATTGTAATAGCAGTTGAAAGGGCTTGTAATAGTTAGTTACAGCTATGCAATTCAAGCTAGCAAATCTAGCCGGCTCTCGATCTGAATGACGAAGGAAGCACATCATATTTTAAACTAAGCTATATAAATATTTCAGAGATTATTAAGAACTTAAATAATTATTAACATTGCCAAAAACATTTCTAAAAAATGGGTTTACAATAAAGCAAACAGGACAATTAAATGTGTATCAATATTCAAAGCAGCCAAAATATTTGTATGTAATTGTGCTTAAATAGTAAATGAATACTCTAATAATTAATTTATTAATTTGAAGTAGTCAACGTCTTGTATTAATTTAATTCTGAATATTATCAAATATTAATTGAGTTTATTCTGCAACTAAATGCTAAAATAATATTAAGATAATAAAGTTGGTATATTACGAGTATATTTGCTTTGACGTCTTCTATCTGAATATATTTTATATTTTATATTTATTTAATACAATATTCACATAAAAAATGAATTGAATTATTATTTTATTGCCACTTCTTTACAGATATAATTAATTGCTTTAATTTAATCAACACTATAAAGACTATTTTGTCAACTGCAAACAGAACTCAATACATTATAAAGACCAACACTATCAATGTTTTTAATAAATTGAAATAATAAGTAATTATAAACATAATGCCAACAAATAAATAAATAAATAAATGTATAATATGTATAGCATATAGAACAAATACTCTTTTCTTTTTTTGGTACAAGTGAAACTCACAGCTAATAGAGTGTTTATAGCAATTGTAATTTAATAGCTTTGTTAGCAAATTAGCCAATTTGGTTTGGTATTGAAAATAAATGAATTGATCTTGAGCAATGTCATTAATAACAATCAAAATCATTTCGAGTGGAGTTCAGCGAAAATGTCATCCGAATTGAGTCGCAAAAAAATAAACAAAATAAAGCAGCAAACTGGTCGGATTTAGTTGCATTAAAGTAAGGTCTAAATCCAAGTCTAAGCTTCTTACGACTTACATGCTGTACGAGAACATGTATAAATTTGTATATCCGTGAAATTGTCGTAAACAACAACAAAAAATGTGTTGTCAGTTTGACAAAGATCAGAAAACAAAAGCAAAAAGCAAATATGAGGCGATTTTTGTTGTTGCTGCTGGAGATGATTTGGTTGTTTGTTGGTTTTGTTAATAATCTGCTGTTAATAATCTGCTGTTGTTGTTTATTATTATTATTATATTTAGTGTGGCGATGTTGTTGATTTAATTTTTGTAATTTACTGATTAAAACAACAGGGCGAGGCACCTGGACAGCTTCGAGCTGCGAGCTGCGAGCCGTTGTCCTCGATGGCTACCTGTCATTTTAAGTAGTTGTAGTTGTCGTTTGTTGCTGTTGTTATGTTTGCTTTTGAGAATTAACATTTTGAGTTTTCAATTCATTTGACTTTTCATTGCAAATGCCAGGGTATTATCCACACGCTTTTAAATTAATTAAATGCAGAAGAGGGCAGCCAGAGGCAAGCCAGCACACAAGCAGTGGGAAAAGCAGCAGGCAGAAGGCAGAATATAAAAATAAAGTAGAGAGCACGTCTGTGTCGAATGGAAACCAAGACTGGTAGTCAGGCAGTCGCAGTTATAATCAGGCGACGACAACGACGACGAGTTGAGAGATCAGCCAGCCCGCGGGGGTTGTTTAAAATCCAGTCAGTAACCAACAAGCAACAAGCAACAACCCACAAGCAACAACCAACAACAACATGAACAATTCACAGTCCACAACCCACAACCCAAAGGCAAATGAGCATTTTTCGTGCATGTCGATAATGACGTTGATAATGTGCACATCCTGATGGGGTAATGACCAGTCGACCCCCCCTACATAATTCAGTCTCTCCCTCTCTCTCTCTCTCGCGCTATCTCTTTCTCTTTGACTGTGTGTTATGCTAATTGGCATATGCTCAATTAGGCGCTGCGGCAATCCTGTGCAACCCAGGGCAACCGGCCCGGCCGGGCCGGCTACCGTCAGGAAGCGGTCCATAAACGATGCCAGGTTTGCCGGCTGATTAGATCGGGGTAACTAATTGAAGAGGTGAGGCGCACTCATGGCGCAAACTTGGATTGGATTTTGCATTCGGTTGCCAGGTGCTGGCATTAAGCAAACCCAAAAAAAAAGAAACAAAAAACACAGCACAAACAAACAACAACACACAGGAGAAGAAAGCAAACTGGCAATGTGATTGAAAGTGAATTAGCTCGGGATTTAAGCCCGGCAAAGAAGGAGTTGTGTTTGGGGGAGTTTCTTTCATCCATAAGCGACATTTAACATCAACATTATCAAACATTATGCAAAATGCTAGGCCAGGCATATGTCAACATATTTGCTGCTTTGTAGATGCCAAGTAGTTGATTATTTGTTTTCTCACTAATTGCCACTTATCGATAAATGTATCGAAATAGAAAGCTCAACGCCATTTTGTGCCAGACTGTTGGCATATTAAATTACCAGATATTGCCTAATTGAAATGTTTGCCCCATCTGGTTGCCCTTTTTATGACGCGTTTCGTATTCGAGGCGATCTCTTATCGCGCCCAAGTGAGAAATGTCAATGGCAGGCAATCCCTGGACAAAACAATGGCAAATAGCCAGAGTCGTGATCGGGCTCGGGCTCAGGCTCGAACACCTATTAAACAGTCGACTGTCATAACCCAGCCCCGTCTATCATCCACAGCGATCAGGCAGCACACAAAACACAAAACACAACACACAAAACATCTAAACAATGGGCATCAGGCAGGCAGATGAGTTGAGTGCATTTTTGAAAGCTGATCGCTTGATTGACAGCCAGTCTCAGTCCAGACAGAGTGTTAAAGGCGGCCCAAAAGAAATTGGAACTATCAGCACAAGGCAGTCTGGCAATCGCAATAAGCTAAAGGCAGATCTGTTTATCCCGCCAGCCAGCCAAAACTTTGTGATCGAGGTGTTGATTGTCAGAGAGTTGAAAATTGATCGAAGACTGAAAAGAGAAGGAGATACACAGCACAGTTGGCTAATCAAGTAGCTCTCTTGCCATTGTTCTCATCTCTGATCCATTAGGATTTACCCTCAAAAGGGTAATTTGATCGTGAACGATCGAACTCTTAACACCAACCAATCACTTGTTATGCTCACAGTAGCTTTGCTTTGATTCCAGCATTATTCGAAGGGCTCGCTTCAATTAAATGCATGCAAAGATATAATTTATTTGTTAGTCTCTTATTAGTATTGCTATTTATTATTTGAGAGACCTTGCTGGATAGGGAAATCAATCTAAAAGCCTGAATCTATTTTATTTTCTTGAATATCTTGAGATTGCACAAGACATCCTGCCATAGATTTGAATATTATTTAATTGCAATTTAAGTTCCAATTATAAACTTATTTTAATTATATTTTAAGTAAACCACTCTTATCATTATTTACCTTTAGCTTAAGGCCTATTATTATTAATGGAAAATTAAACCAATTAAATACAAAGTTAGAGTATACATTTATTTTTAATTGTATTTGATATTAATATATTATTTTATATTATTGCTACTTGACTGACGACTTCAACTCCAACGAACAAATATATAATATATGCAATCAAAAAGATAAAGTCGAGATTATTTTTTCGTATTAGTTTTATTGCAAATATTGTTAACAAGTTATTTTCTCTTATATTCTAAAATATTTAAATATTTAATAGATATTTAATATTAATCTACTATTATTTGACTCCAAGAAAAAGACAAAAATTATGGAATATTATTGCAATCATTTCGTATTAGTTTTATTGCAAATATTATAAACAAATCATTTTCCTTCATAGCCCAAAATATTGCTGACTAGTGTATATTTAACAATAAGATGTATAAGAGTATAAAAAAAAAATATGTGGAATATTATTGCAACAATTTCGTATTCATTTTATTGCAAATATTTATAGCAAATATATATTTACCTGACGCCGTATAATATTGTTTAAAGCACCAGATTTATTTTACATAAATTCATATTTTCCATTTATCATGCAAATGAAATATATGCGATGATAACACATTATTTATTAGTTGTATTGTAATAAATTATAATCGTATCTGTTCGCATCAATGGTCAATTTATGATTTTGAGCAATTATTTATGGCATACAAAATGGAGAAAGAGCCAAACAATCAAACGATTGCACAAAGTAGTAAATTAAATTGCTTTGGCCCCAGTTCGAGACAAGACAGCCTTTGGACAGAGCAGAGCAGCTTAATTTGTTAATTAATAATAATACTATGTTTGAGTTTAATTATGAGCCAGTTGTCTTATTAGTGGCATGCCACCATTTTGTTTTCGTTTGCCTTTTCCCAGAGTCCCAGAGTCGATCCCCTAGCGAACTAAGCGTCCAATTAGCTGGGCTCAACTTACCTCAAGTTCTTGCGCTGGCACCGAGCTGAGTCTGGCTCTAGTTTCATCCGCAATCTTTGCGAGATCCAGTTCGAGTAGAAATAAAATAAAGCAGACCAAGTGAAGCACTTGCAGCTTTAACACTTGGCATGCAGCAACATGCATATATATTGTAGTATAGTAGGTGCCTGGGCCACGGGTATCTGGTATCTGGTGACAACGGGTAATGTTCAACTGCAACTACAACAGATACAAATACTGCTCTACAGATACAGATACAGATACTCAACTCGGATACTTGGGCATATATGCTTGGTTGGTTGGTTGGTTGGTTGGCATGGATGCCGTGGAGAGAACAGAGGGGTGTCTTGTAATAATGTTGGTGTAACTACGGCCAAGAAAAACGCCAACATAAGCGGGCAAGGTATTATTTTTAAGCTCTTCCTCTCATTGTCTGCCCTCCCAGACACAAGCCCAAGACACAAGACGACGACGAAGATGTTGACGTTGACGTTGACGTTGGTTGGTTGTTGGCTGGTTGGGCTTGTTGGGGTTTTGTTGGGTTGTTGGCAGATCGAACTAAATAAATGTGTATTTACTTGTTTTCGTATGTACTCAAACTCAAACTCAAAGTCGAAGTCGAAGTCGCACTCGTCTTGGGATCTTGGGTGGGTGCAATGTAATTTAAAACCTGCGCTGCGACCCAACACTCAACTGGAAGTGAATTAAAAAAAGAAATAATAAAAATACGAATGCGACTCGCAAACAAGCAACAAAAGACCGAAAGAGAAGCAAATGTATATATATATACAATATATTATATATATACAAATAAAAGAAATATGTCAATGAATTCCAAATGCCTGACGACGACGTCCAGCGACTTAGTGTGGTCCAGAGTCAGGCCGGACAACAGCAACAACTCAGCGATGGCGATGGCGATGGCGATGTGGAAACGTGCAACGTGGGACGCCATTGCCGTCAGCGTCACATTGATGGACGCAGCTTAAGTTTGCCTGCCTCTGCCCCAGCCTCTGCCTCGGCCTCTGCCTCTGCCTCTGCCACATCTTCGACTCCAACTCCAACCCAGACTCTGTGTTGTTGTTACTTCAGTTTTGATGAGGAAAAATGTGTGCTCTAATTGACAGTTTTTAGATTTTAATCTTTGGCGCAACAGCCTCGCGGTCGGGCTGCCTTTTGGGCCCCAAAGGTGGCGGCCCCTTCCTGTCCCTGCCTGCTTCAATTCGACTCCTCTCTTGTCGCTTTGCTTAATGCATTTTCAGCGTTTTGAACGCCCATGCGTAGCACCAGCTCCAATAGCTACCAGCTTATGGCCACCAACAATGACAGAGTGAGTGTATGTGAGTCTGTGTGCGTGTGTGTGTGTGTGTGTGTGTGTGTGTGTGTATGCTTGATACTCGTTTATTCATTCATGCATCGCATATGCTCTTTGTCAATTAAGCAATCAGCAGGAAGTTTGCCGCGCACTTTGCCTTATCACTCTGCCGGCTTGAGAGAGATCTGGGAACTGGAGAACTGGAGAACTGAAGACGAAACCCCATCGGCATGACCTGTCCCTGATGCTGATGCTGATGCTGGCCACCACATCACATCATCAAAAGCCGACTCAAACCAGCCGGACGCCCGACCCGACTTTGACACTTGACGTTGTCGCATCGCATTGGGCGATTTTCATTTTCGCAGCCTTTTTTTATTCTATTTTTTATATGCTCGTGATATTTTGTTTGTTGTTGCATTGCAAAGAATCAAAAAAAAAAAAAAATGAAATGAAATGAAATGAAACGCAACGAAATGAAATGAAAAGAATGTTGAGCCGCATATTAAATACCACCGCCTGAGCTCAAGTGTCAACAGAGTCAGCGAGCGGTACAAGAGACTCTATGTGTGTGTGTGTCTGTGGGTGTGTGTGTGTGTGTGTGTGTGAGGAAGGGCGTTACGGCTCTAACGGCAGGCAATAAACAGCAGTGAGACACCCGTACTCAGACAGAGACTGAGACCCGTAAACGGCGACCACCCGCAGCGTAATTGAATATTTGGAGTGTAAAAACCGCACCCGATTTGTCTGTCTGCACGTGTATGTGTGCTTGGTATGTGTGTGTGTGTCTAAGGACATTCAAGTCATAGATCGCACAATGGCAACAATTTGCCCAAAAAATGCACAATGACAAATGCGAATTTACTATGCAAATTATTTTACAATCATTTCGTATAAAGTTTTTGACTAAATTACATTAGATATTTATTAAAATAATTACAGCTCTCTAAAATAGCTAATTGACGGCAAATAAATTGTACCATGAAAGTAAATATGAAATTAATGTTTACATTTTTAACACAAAAGAACATAGCACTATAAATGTTATAAATAATGTAATGTAATGCCAACAGACTTATATTTCATTTTAATTAGTATTGTTATGTTAATTATTTCATTATGATTAAAATTGGAGTTTATATACATAATTTACTTATTAAATTCAGCTACAAGAAATTAAAAATAATATTAATATGAAGTTGGAACAATTTCAAATTAAAAGTTGTTAAAAGAAAAGTCTAATTTTGTCAAATCAAATATAATTTTTTTAAATTCTTGCAATTACAATTACAATTTCACTTTAATGCAGTTTTGTAATTATTATAAAATAAAATGCAACTCTTTTATTTAACTAATTACGTTTTGCTTTGTTTATGGATTAATTATGTGTCTTTAATATTAGTATAAAAGCTTCACCATTTATATAGAAAATATATGAAGATAAAATGCACTTGTCTTGTTCATTTAATTAGTGCGTACTTCGAATACAATATAAATTTAATTTAGTTATGGTTCATTCGTAAGCCAAACTCATACTTGAATTATTAATTGACAAACTATGATGTTATTTAATATAGATCTGCAATTATGCCCACTGTTCCATGGTAAATGCTTTGCAATGACCTATCATAAAAATAGGCGGTATTAGAGGAATGAGCGTGATTCGGCAGGACTTATCTGTGGGCTGGGAGGGGAGATGGGGGGTGGTTGAAGTGTACACAACAATGACTGCCTTTTTGTACGCATGTGTGTGAGTGTGTAGGCGGAGGCGGTGGCATGGGAGGGGGAGGGGGGCGATTGCGAGTGCAACAACAAAAGTCAAAGTTTATTATTAAAAAATACAAGTACACTAAAAATATGTATATAATAATAATAAGAGGCATCATAATGACGAGCTACTACAAAGGCGATGCCAGCGACAATAACACGCCCAGTTACAGCGAAGAAGAAGCAGCGCGCGCGTGTGTGTGTGTGTGTGTGTGTGTGTGTGAGTGGGTAATAGAAACGAGAGCAGGCCGAGTGGCAGCAAAGCGGCAGCTGGGAGAGGGGAGGGAGCAAGAGTGTGCTCTCAAGTAGGGTTGCCAACAACATGAATTGCTCATTTAGATTTAAAGAACCACTCGAGGAGCAGTGGAGTGCCCCTCTGTATGTGTGTGTGTGTGTGTGTGTGTGCGAAAAACGAGAGAGAGGCGAAAACAAGGACAATTGCGTCGCTTCGAGTGGCCAACAAGTCGCCAAGTCAATGCGAGTCGAGTCGCAAAAAAACAATGCCAAACAATTGACGAACCCAAACCCAAGTGGGTCTGGTCCCAAAGGAGCAAGTGGCACCTGTGTGCATCCTTCCCAGCATCCTTAGAATCAGCAGCAGCAGCAGCAGCCATCTCTGCGCATATTTGTCTTTGGCATTTGCTCTTTCAGAGTTTGCCCAGCGGCTTAAGGGGCCATCGTCATCGTTGCCTTCCTCCATCGCCATCATCACAGTGTAGACATCCTCGTCGTGCTTGTCATCCAACTTGTCTTTATCAGCCCGACAACAGGCGCAGGTCCAAGCATGCGCTCAACGGATCGCTGTCACAGCCAAAGCCTTAGGGCAACCATGGGATTAGCCTGGGCTTAATACGATAAGCACTAAGCACGCGATCATCGCGGCCTTAACACATCGCGAGTAGTTTACTTAGCACAGATTAAGACGCAGCCAGCCCAGGCATATGGCCTGATCTCTTTTTGGATCAGCCGAGACATTACTTAAAGGACGACTTATAGCTGATCCTCTCCTTCCTTCTCTCTCTCTCTATTAGAAAGCGATCGCTGTTGATCTTTCAATCTCTTCATTTGCATATCATCAGCAGGTCAAGTCGGCTTGCTAATAATATTTTGGGATTTAAACACCTTCACAGCGATCTTTGCCAAGCTAAAACTCATTAATTATATTATTTATTTGTTGTCAACATTTATTCAACCAATTTTAATGGTCATCAAAAATTACATACAATAAATTGCTCTTTGTAATTATCTATCATTTAAAAGCTGTATGAAATCGTATATTACAATGTATAATTATTTATTGGCAATGCTCTTAGCTAATGTTTAAATAATTAGAGAGATATTAAATCTATAGTCTTGGCTTGTCAGTTTGACATTTTCTTGAATATTCCAAATCGTATAAACTTCAATTTTTAATTACTATGCAGACCATTTTTTACCGTAAAACATAATTGAATAGATTAACATGTATTAATTTAATAGCATATATAAAAACCTTAAGCTTTGATCTACAAAAGTGAAAGATATCTCTTACATTATTTTGCATAAATGTTATTATTAAAAGCTATTGAGAAATATTTCAAACTGCACTAATTATAGAACATTTTCGATAGTATAAATAATAAGTATAATAATTATTCTTTAATTTTTTTATTTTGTATTTAAACTTGATTTTTTTAAGATGTATTGAATGTAAAAGGGAGTACTAATTTAATTTTATTTGCCCTGCCAAGCAATATGGAGTAATTGATTAACATTTACAATATGTAAGATTTACAATGTGTACATCATTTATGCAGCAACTGATCTAGTGATCAGTGTGCAGGCTCTCAGTGTTCAGTGATCAGTATTCAGTGATCTCAGTGGCCGGCGGAGCATTGGCCCAGGCTAATTGCTCAGCCATTGTCCAAACAATGACGCGGTTCAAAACTTTCAACACTTGATTTAATTAGCGCGCTAATGATCAGCGATCGGTTCGTTGTCGATCAATGACGAGCGCGACGGGCCGTTGATTTAAGTCGCCTCCCTGACCATTAAAATTGACCAAGTCATCGTGTTAATTGCGTAGAACAACGCGCGAGAGAGACAGGGAATTATATCAATTGTTAAAGAGACAGCAATAGAGATGCACAGTGGAGAAAACATCGACATCATGATATTGGCTAATCGAGAATAATTGCTTGATGATGCTTGTCACCGCTGCCTTCGGGCAGGGTCAAAGACAGTGCGGGGTACAATGGCATTTGTGGTGGGGGGTTGCAGGGCTGCGGCAGCGGCAGAGAGAGAGGTAGAGAGAATAAATGGAAACCAAATTTGTCAAAGGTATTAACAACGATAGAAACCTCCGGCCCTCGCCCTGTTCCATCTGTGTGTGGATGTAAACACGAGGCCGTCAAACAATAACTGTTGACAGCTCGTAAATTAATAATTTTGCACAGGCCCAGGCCCCGGAAGAGGAACTGAGGATGGGAATACTCTTAGCAACAGTAGCCTCGAAAAGGACCAGGACCAGGACCAGCACCAGCACCAGCACCAACACCAGCACCAGGAGCAGGAGCAGGGGCGCAAATTAGCCGCGTTTCCGCCTCGTATTCTTGATCGGCATTGACATTGCCCTCCGCCCCTCTGTGTCTCCCTCCAATTCTCTGACACTTTGACTTCCTGTGGCCTTTCCCATCCCTCGTCTATGCCCGCTCTGCCTCTGCCTCTGCCACTCGCTCTCTTTCTCTGGCTCTCCATTGTGCTGAGCCTTCGTCTTCATTGTGTATTAATTTCATGCATTCCAATTGCTTCGGCAATTCTCAATGTATTTTGGTAAAACAAATTTCAAATAGAAATCAAAACAAATTTTGTTACGCTTCTCTCAATTTGTGCGTATTTGGAGCACAATTTGTTTTGATAGTTGCCGACCAGCCAAAGATCCTTTTTGCCAATTCTTTTCAACAAATTAATTGTTTTCGAATATACTGCCAAATGTATTTGGCAAATGATAAACAAAAGTGGAAAATGGAGAAGTTTTTCTATAATAGTTAAATATAAACCAAATATTTCAAAGACTTGTTTTTATAAAAGTAAACAATTTCAGCTTCAACAAATTCTTGATTTTGTTTTTATCAGTTTTTTGAACATTCTGTTTTTTCTATTTTTTAGAACTTTTTTATAGGGTTCCCAAATTTGTTGCTTATTATTTGACATATTTACACAGCACATATATCCAAAGTAAAATCACAACAAATGTTTCTCACACAAAATATACTAATTGATTAACACTAATTAACAAGGTAATATCGAAGAGATTTATAATAATAAACTTGCCGTTTTGAACATGAAATTGTATTGGAATTTCAATTCATTCATTAATAGTACAAGAGAACTTCATAATAGTAAACATTATTTTGGGGAAGCATAAGCTATTGAAGATCTTCCTGGCCTGATAAAAAATTATAGCAGAACGCTCAAGACTGCGCTATGGTTTTTATTTGTAACAGCTGAAGCTATAAGGGCGAAGAATGAAGCTATGCAGGCAGAGGGGGGCAAGAGCTGGAGCTACATGTAGAGCTGGAGGCAGAAGCCGCAGCTGGGGCTGGGGCTGGGGCTGGGACCGAGCTAGGGCTAGGGCAGTCGTTGCGATGTGACAAACAACTTTCATCGGTAGCCACATGGCAATTTATAAGCATGACTTGTTGAACTCGGCAAACCAGAAGATCGGAAGCTGTTTGGTGGGGGCAAGTGGAGAGGGGCTGATAGAGAAACTGCCACGTCATCGCATCAAAGGCAATGTCAAAATGTGAATCAAGCTAATTTGTTGCAATGAAGCTTACAGAATGAGGCAGCAAATGAGGCAAGAGATCGACGATCAACGATCGAAATGACGCGAGAAGCAAACGGAATTCAATTTGACAGCTATTTATGGTGTTGAGATCGACAGACAGGTCGACAGTTCGACAGTTCGACAGCCCAGCTCTGCTCGGCCCTTCCCTGCCTTTCTGGCAGTGAAAAGTGTGGGAAATGCGTTTTCTACGAAATATCCGGAAAGACACAAAAGACAATGGTGCATTGTGCTAAGGACGTTTGTGCCGGCAAGTGTGTCAACCTGTCTCGCTCGATATATGTATGGTATGTTATGTTAGGTTACCTGCCTGACCAGATTGGACTTCCCTTTATGATTTCAATTTCCATTTCCATTTACCAATCCCTTAACCATTCTGATGCCCATTCATTTTCGCTTTGGCTGTTACAATTTTAATGCGTATCCGTCTTCGTGTTCGTATTGCTCTTCGCCTCCGGCTCTGGCTCTAGCTCCGGCTCCGGCTCCGCTCTGTTGCTGCCACAAACGGCATAATAAAGCAAGTCCAGATTCAGACACAAAGCACTGAATGGACACACTAAATGCATGCATGCTTGCCTCAATAGAAATGTATGTGTGTATGTGTACGAGTACTTTGAATGTGCCACATTCGTTGGCGGCCAAAACTAAGGCGACTAATGAATTTTCATAGCGATTCCTGCGGGAATGCCAGTGGCTTTCAACGCCGTGTTGCTGCTGACGCATCTAGACGCACCATGGAAGCCACAAATATTCAAAAAGACAAACAAACCGACAGACAGACGGACGGACAGACTGACAGACAGATAGACAGCTAGGCACAGACCAGGTCCAGCCCACAAAGCCACCCAACCGAAGACCACTCGGCGCTCAACAAAAGGAAACACAAACCGCAGTGCACGGTCCGCGGGGGGTGGGGATTGTGGACGGTGGGGTGGGACTGTGGCTGCGGCTGTGGAGGGGAGTCCCCTCGCAAAAGCTATTCAACCAAATGTTGTATAAATGTAATTCAATACTTTTTTCAATCTTGTTGCTGCTGCTGTTGTTGTTGCTGTTCTTCTTCTTCTTCTTCTTCTACTTTTACTTGTTCTGTGGCATTAAGTAAGCTCGCCCGCCCACATTGATGGGTTGGCTGGGGTGAGCGGGGGGTGGTAGGTAAAATGTTGCTAACACACATTGGTACAACAAATTGGAAACACATTTTACCCTCCAATTACTTAAATGCAATGCTCACTGCGACAACAACAACAGGGCAGCAGAGGTAGCGTGAAGGGAAGGGCAAAGGGCAGGGGGGCGGGCATTAACTGTGTTCCAAGACTTGGCCATTTACAGTGTGGCAAAAATGAGAAAACATTTGCCTATTTAAATACAAGTTGCAACCAATCCAAATGGGGTAAGCTATCTTTATGATAAACTCTTTTTCTCTCTACTCTTCCCTTTTATCCATATGTCATCAGCAACTTTTATCGGATCAGATTAAGCGCATTAAGATTAGATGCATATAATTGCGCATAAATCTAATAATTAAAAACAATAAACACTTAATTAATAGATCAAAGACAATAAATCTTTTACTTCTTTAGCTAAAAAAGAAATAATCATAAAGGACACTATATTAGCATATAGAGTATTTTTAAATGTTGTTTATTGGTAATTATAATTATATTTAAATGTATTATTACATTTGTTATTACATTGCGTTAAATATTGACTGGCTCAAGAGCGACTAAAATCAATATGGCGGACTTTCAACGAATTCGTTCAGTTGATCGAATACCGATCATCGATATCGATAGGTGCGCTTATCGCACGCAAACAGTGTGCAGTATCGCAGCAGTAATGTTGTCTTATGATAAGGCGAATGCACACATGCATATATTTAAAAGATTGTACATATGTACATATGTATGTGCTTGTGTGCTTGTATGTCGTGTGCCTCTGTGTCAATCTGTCAGTCTGTCAGTCAGTCAGTCATGTCATGTCATGCACGCTTCACGCCAACAGGTCTCTAATTTCAAGCGGCATACAAGGCAGGCGACTTCGCTTCCCCCTCACTCTATCGCGCCCCCTCTCTGTCTGTCTCTCACTCTGTGTGCCCTCGATTTGCTTTGGCTTGCGTGTCATCAAAAGGATGAATGAATAAATGAATGAATGTTAGTGTACCCAAGACAAGCCCACACCCACAAGCAAAATCGAGCAACTCTCTCCAGAGAATTTTCGTGTTTTGTACGCGCTAATAGATTTTCTATTACCTTCCGTAGGGCAAGTTCATATCCTTTGCCCATCCTCCTCCCACCACCGTCAGTCCACGTTCACATGCATGAACGAATTTTCATTTTACTCGAACTGCGCTGCTGCTGCTACTGAGATTGCTGAGGCTGCTCGGCATCGAAATCCCAGGGGAATCAACATCAACATCAACGCAAAAATGATTATTATTATCATTATTAAAGGAGTCGATGTCGAGGCAAACAGGCAAATCCGTGCTGCCCAAATGCGTATAATATGCCACATGCCATGCCAAGCCAAGCCGAGCCCAGCCCATCAGGACTAGGGTGTGTCCACCCCCTTTGGTGAACCGCAGCAGCAACCGCAGCAGGAACCGCTGCTGTTTCTGTTACACATGTCAATATTAGATTTAAGATTTGGGCGAAAGTTAAATGGGTTACAGTGAGCAGTGAGCAGTGAGCAGCGAGCGGGCAAGTTAATAGCGAAAGCGACTGGTGATGAGCCAGGAGGATGTGGAGCATGGAGTGAGGCAGGGCATACACTTGTGCATCGGGTGCAATTTCCAACTACAAATTTTTGTGGGCGAAACGAAACTGATATCGCGAGGAGGGGGGAACGGTTCATTGCTTTATATGATTGCTTATGGAGACAAATTGTAATTAAATGAATGTGTCAGCATCGCATCATCCTCGTCCTCAAGTGGATTCGAATCCATTGGCGGAGGCGGCTTAGGCAGAGACAACAGCCTACTCAGTCACCATGTCAACCGGTCCAGTTGCTTTGACGGGGAGCGGGGGGGAGAACGCTGGCAGCTTGTGCATGTTGTGGCCGCAAGCGATTTGCACTTATCCAGGATTAGTAAAAATGCCACATTAAACTGCGTAAACAGTGTAAAAAGTTTATAATTGTGGCAACAGAAAGTAATGTAGTTCACCTGCATTATTCATTCATTCATTTGCCAATCGATCAGCCGTTTTTTAATTAAATTGAACACGAAACAGCCTGCAAATTAATTTAATTGAAAAGGGTGGGGTGTTGTGGGGTGGGTTGGGTTGGGGTTCTGGTTTGGGGGACGGTGGCAGCTACTACATAATTAAGTGACACACATAAATTAATGCTTTATAGAGGCTACCGCTACCGGCTTAATAATTTTATTTACTTGTTATTTGTTTGCTATTTATTTATTATATATTTATTATTTAATAACATTTATTCAAATATTTGCGCTGGCGCCATCTACCGCGACCGCGCAACGCGTTGCCAACCACACCAAACTATCGATTAAGCACGCAGCTATCGATAGCGAGCTGCGATGCAACATTGCAAACATCTGTGTATGTTTTGTTCTTGGCGCGCTTTTCTGCAATTGTTGTGCGTGTGTGTTTGTGTGTGCGCGCGTGAACTGCAAAGAAAAGATCAATTAAAGGAAACTGCTCTGCAATTTACATAAATAAACATAAACAAGAAACTCAAGACGAATCAAGTGTCTAAAGATGCCTGCCGGCATTGTAAAAACGCCCAATTCCGGACGTGCTAAAAATGCGAGCGCCACAAAATCAACGGAACGCAACGCCAATGCCAACAACACTGGCAGCGGCAGCAAGAAGTTCGTACAGACCCGACTGCCCTTTAAACTGATAACGCCCGTGTCGAAGGCCGACGGCGCAGCTGCAGCTGGGACAGCTACAACGCCATCATCCACGCCATCGGCGACAGCCGTGTCCAGTGTTGAGGTGATCGATTTGTCTGACACGGAACGGGAGCCGCGCAAGCGCAAGTTGTCGTATGGCTATGACAAGGAGTCGGACAACGAGGAGCTGCGTCGTTCCAACAGCAAGGAGAATCTGAAACTTGGTGCTAAAGTGCTCACACCCAACAAAAAACCCAAGACTGCTGAGACTGAAGATGTTGTTGAACTGCTCGACGACGACGACGATGATGTCGAGGAAGAAGTGAAGGTAGCCGGCAAGCAGAAAGCCAAGCCCAAAGCGAAGGACAAGTCTGCTGACAACGTCAGTCATCAGTCAACTGTCCAGATCAAGTTGCCGCTGAACAACAAGCGAGCCAAGCGTCGCAAGTCATTGAAGAAGGGCGAGTCAGTGGAGAAGGCGCCCATTGTGGCTGTTCCCGTCGAGCGCAGCGACTCCAGCGATGACATCGAAGCCATTGCCGAGGAACTCAATCCGCAAAAGCGGCCCAAGGTGGTGGAGTCCAAGGTCACAAAGACGGCAAGCCCTGTGCCGGCCAAGCAGGAGACCAGGTCCAAGCCAACTGCAAGGAAATCAACGACAACAAAAGAGACAAAGTCTGTGAAAGCCGCCGAGTCCAAGGCAGAGGAGGAGTCCAAAATGGATGTGGACTCGGATGAGCCGCTGGCCGACAGTGACAGCGAGTCCAAGTCCAAGGAAGCTGCTGTCGCCGAGCTCTCCAGCACCGATGTGGAAATGGAGAAGCCAGCAAATTCACCAAAGTCACCAGACAAAGATGATTCAACCGAAAAGAAACCCAACCTGACGGCCAAGCAGCTCAGGCTGATGGAGCAGCGACGCAAGGCGCGGGAGGAGAAGGAGCGCAAGCTGCAGGAGGAGCGCACGCTCAAGCAGCAGGAGAAGGAGCAGCGGGAACAGCAAAAGAAAGTGGAGCGCGAACAAAAGGAGGAGCAGCGACGCAAGGAGCGCGAGGACAAGGAGCAGGTGAAGCGCCAGGAGCGCGAAGAAAAGGAACGCAAACGCCAGGAGGAGGTGGACAAGAAGGATGAGGAGAAGCGCAAACGCAACGAGGCCAAGGAGGAAGTGCAGCGCAAGCGGGACGAGGAGCGCCGTCGCAAGGAGCAGGAGAAAGAGGAGGCCGAGCAAAAGAAGAAACGGGCAGCCGCCACATTCAGCAAGTTCTTTGTGCCCAAACAGCCTCGGCAGTCCACGGGCGGCACACTGGACGCGGATCAGAGCAGCTGCGACTGCGACAATGGCCAGAGTCAATCTCTGGCCTTTCGTCCATTCCAAATCAAAGACGACATGATCATGGCACCCGTCATACGGGCCACCATTGCCAGCGATACGCGCAGCCAGCTAGATCGTCTCTTCCACGACAAGCACGAGGTTGCAGACGACGAGGACTTGAACGGGAGCATCGGACGCGTCAAGCGCCCCACACGCAACCAGCTGTATCTGGGCCAGCTGTGTCAGGGCAGGCACAAGCCGCTGAGCAGCCGACGGGATGTCCGACTGCAGCGACGCGCCAAAGAGGAGGAGGACGAGGAAGATGTGCAGATAGTTGGTGAGTATATCGATGCATTGCTTGTTAAACTTGCAACAATTCACATGTGTCCCTCACAGATGAGCTGGCCAATGCCGGCACCCCCATTGTGGAGGAGCGCGCCAAGCAGGTGCCCTGGGTGCGGGCCAAGTACCTGCACTTTGCGGACAACCGTCGTCCTCCCTTCTACGGCACCTGGCGCAAGCGCAGCCAGCTGGTCAGCGCCCGCCGACCACTGGGCCAGGACAAGGTGCGAGGTAACAGTGGACTAGTCTCGACTGAGTTTACTGAATGCTTGTTTAATTTCAGGCTTGCTTCGACTACGAGGTGGACTCGGATTGCGAGTGGGAGGAGGAGGAGCCGGGCGAATCGCTGAGCGCCAGCGAGGATGAAAAGGAACGCGAGTCTGAGGAGGAGTCGGAGGAGGAATATAATGAATGGTTTGTGCCCCATGGCCATCTCAGCGACGAGGAGCTGCAAAACGATGGCGAGCTCGAGGATGGCAATACACGCGAAGCCCAAAAGGCCAAGCTGCAGGTGCTGCAGCAAGAGTTCGCCCAGGAGATGAAGAAACAGACCAAAAAGATTAAGCCCCGACTGCTGGGACCCGTCTGGCTGGACGAGAATGGCAACAAATCGAAACTATTTCCGGCCGTCTTCACACAGACCATTGACATGTACGGCTGCTGGCAGCTGGAGCCGCTGACGCTGGAGCCGCCGCCAGAAATGGTGCGCGAGGAGGAGACACTGGAGGAGGCCAAGGTGAAGACAGTGCTGCAGCTGGACGAACCGCTGCTGCAGCAGCTGGTGCGTCTCATTCACGGCAACAGCAACGCCAAAGCCTTTCTCATCTCCGAGTATCTGGAGTACTTGAAAACACAAATAACACTCGAGTCGCAGACGCTGCCGCCCAAGACGTTTATGCGCGAGAAGTTCGATGAACTAGCCAAATGGAAGCCCGTCACACTGGACAATGGTGGCGAGGCAAAGAAGTCGAAGAAGCCCAAGAAACGTCTATGCTGGCTGGTCAGCGCTGAAATGCTGCAAAAGTATCAGCTGACCGATCTCCCGCTTCAGAACCAATGGAACTACACATTGACGCCCAAGGTCAGCACGGCGGACACCTCGTTGCAGGAGGCTGCGTCTGAGTCGGCCGATGTCAACGGCACACCCAAGTCCGATCTCAGCAAGCCCATCAAGCGCGGCGAATCGTTGCCTTCCACGCCCACAACACTCACCGCAGTTGCCACAGCCGCGACCACAGCATCGCCCTTAACAGCAGCCGCCTCTGGCAACAAGAAACGCGCAAAGCTGCTCATGTCTGTGCCGCGAGATCAGCAGTTCCATGCGCCCACCAAGAACGCCCTCATCAGTCAGTATCTGCGCAAGCAGAACGACGACTCCAAACCTGACAAAATGAGTCCTAAGAATCCGCCACCGAGGACGACGACAACGGTTGCGGCCAGCAGCGATGGCGACGATGTTGTCCTGCTTTCCGATTAGAGAGAGAAAGAGAGAAATAATGCTTTTTTTTATTATTTGTCATCACACTCTTTTAGGCCTCTAATTACCTAGTTTGTAAGCTCGCCGTTAGTCGTAGTGTTCACTGTACTAGCCGTGTACGTTCCACTTTTGTGTCGTAAGCGATAAGCAGCAATCCAAATAACGCAATATTCACTTGGATTGTCCCATTGTCCGTCATCATGGCCTTTACCTACGAGTAGTATATTTTTTTTTCTCTCGATAACTTTGTATTTCCAATAACAACAAATAAATTTTGTTTACTATTTATAGCCAAATGCAACAAGTATTTTAGTTAAATAAAATAAAGCTGATCTGACTGTATATTTGTTCAAGATATAAAGGAATATTTGATAGGATTACATAATTATAGATGAGGTATGGGCGAATAATTATCCGGTAAGAAAGCTACTGTCGAGTGTGCTCGAATGTAAGATACCCGCCTCCCAATTTTACCATCGAAATATATTTTTCAAAAATATACTGAAAAATATCCCAAAATCTTCTTTGTTTGAGATTATTCGCTTGGCGGCACTTTAGTTGGTTTATTGGACACCATTATTATGTCACGGAGTGACATGGCAACTAACTAGGTGCAACTGCCTCTGATTACGATTAAGATAAATATTTAAAAAAATAAATAAATTTTCAACTATAAATACACAATGCATTTGTGGTATATGACTATGCGTCATATGCGTGACGTTTATTAAGTTAATGCCTGGCGGCGTGTCGAGAAATCACATTCGTTCTAAAAAGTCGCTTGGGATAACAGAAATACCAGGCGCACATAATTAAATAGCAAGTGGATCTATGTTATTTAACAGTGTGACAACAGCTGCAAAAGCTTTGATCCTCTCAGAGAGCGGCTTGATGCCATTGGCCAGCGCATTTCCCCTCACCAAAACTACCGGTGCTTTTGAGAAGGTTGTGGATTCTAAGAGCGAGATAACGGAATATCGGTGGATCCCAACAGAAGCTAAGTTCTGATTGGTCAGAAGTGTGGGTGTATATGTTCGCCTTGCTCAACTGACTTTTTGTCAACCACCTTCTGCTGATTTATGTTCGCCTGGTAATCCATGCCAATGAATCGATGTTTTCTTTAGGGAAACAGCATCTACCGGAATTGTTGAGTGGGATGGCATGATCTTTAAGTGTAAATTTAATTATTATTAAAGTTCCTTACTGCCTTTGATTTTATGCAGCAAATTAAAAAAATTGGTTTTGCTTTTTTCTTTCTAAATAAATATTATTTAGTTTATGCATAGTTTAAGAGGTTTTACATGGATTTGCTTACGCAGAGACATTTACGCTCGCTGATTTAACAAAACAAATTTTATTCTGGAATCTATACTCCTCACAGAAATGATCACTCAGCTGACAGGGAACACCCACATGCAATCCCAATGTGGACTCAAGCTTAGCAGGCGCTCAAGCTCGCTTGAAAGATAACACACACATCCATTAGTAATGAGGAAACACAGTTAGTTTTAGATGCAAGAGAAATGAGAGAGAACGCACACACCATGATGCAATGGTGGTCTCGTCGGCAAAAGCTCTCAACTATTGTATGCTAGCGGTGAGTGCGAATAAAAAGGCCGTGCGTAGTAAGTGTGAGGGAAAGAACACTAGACTGTGCTTTCTTATCCCTTAGGTGGAGCATAGGGGGTTAGAATGAGCATATCATAATAAAAACGAGTGTAAGTTATTTAATTATTATAATATTAATTTTAATAACTTAGGTTTAGGCAATTATAAGAATTATCCTTTTGAACATTGCCACTGTTGGATAATATATCTGTATTTTTGGCCGTTATAAATTTTACGACTACTACGTGCTTGCAGCAAAAGTAGCCATACATCATTTTAGCCAACACGAAGGTTAATATTTTCGAAAAAGAGCGTCCGGGCAAAACCTTCCTCATCAACAAGCAATCGTGCACTGAACAATAAGTGGTGATTTCAGAAATACCAGGCGCACATTTATGTTAAGTAACATTTGGAAAGCCGCTCAGAAAGCTCTAATTGTCCCAGAGAGTGCTTCGATTCCATTGGCCAGCGCATTTCCCCTCACCAAAACTAACGGTGCCTGCCTGCCATTAAGTTGTGGATCCTAAGAGAAGGATAACGGATCATCTGTGGATTCTAACGTTCTCAGTTCTGATTAGCCAGATGTGTGGGTGTATGTGTGCACCTTGTGAAACTGAGTTTCTACCAGGCACTTGCTGCCCATTTATGTGCGCCTGGTAATAGCTGGTATATTTTCGATTTTTCACAACCTGTGTTGAGCGCGAGTAACGGTCGCAAAGTTTTAAATTAAAAACTTCTTTCCGATGGAATTGTAAGTAACGAGTTATGTTTCTTATTTTAGTTATCTGTTAAATCATAAATAACTTAATTAAACTTTTAGTTAGTATGCATATTATTTCATATATATCGTCTCGGCTGTTGGCGCTGATCAAGAATATATAGACTCTATGGGGTCGGAGATGCTTCCTTCTGCCTGTTACATACATTTTCGGTCGGCACAAAGTTATAATACCCTTCTACCCTTTGGATAGGCGGGTATAAAAAGACTGTTAAAAGATAGGTAATCAGTTGACGCAGTTAATAAAACTGGGAAAGTCTTTACTAAAACTTTCAAGCCTATTTATTTAACGATAGTCTGCCAAATATTATTATTTAATGTGAAAACTCTCTTGGCTAAGCACTCAACTGCCAACTACAAACTTTTGTCTGGCTAAGGGATGTGTTCCTTAGGAGGAGAATCAGTTAGTGTTGTTGTAGAAAAAGCATCAGTTTTCTGCAAGTGTCCGCTTTAAAGAAGTTTTCACCGTACTATAATTTGAATGGGTGCCGTGTAGTTGATCACACTCGATTGTTGCTTCCATATTTGTCTTTTCTTCTGACTCATTCGATTTAGGAGTGAAAGGACAAGTACCGCAGTTAAATAAGTCCGAATAAAACATAAAACATTAAATAAATCTCGCAATCCAACAAAGAAAGCTCCATTTATTTGCAAAGTTGTTTTTAATATTATTTTTGCAATTTATTTTAAATTAATTTAAATATATTAAATATACATTTACTTAATATGCCCGACAAAAAAAATTGCTGAAAAGTTAAATGAATTGTTTTATGTTTTTGTTGTTGTTGTTAATTTTCATTTGCTATCGTTGTTCTTCTTGTTGTTGTAGTCGTGTATGTGTGTGTGTGGAGGAGTTGGTTTATGTTTTATAAACGCGAAGTGTTTGTATTGCTAATATATATCCAATTGATATTTAAATTGCCTATTGTAATCGTTGTTGGTGTTGTTGTTGTTGCTATCCGTAGCTGTTGTTGCCCCACATTCTACCCCAATATATAAGCCTAATCCCACCCCATCCCATCCCAGTCTACCCCCTCTATCATTTCGAGACGAATTTCGATTTTCAACGCTATCGATCAGCTTAATTAACATTTTAGAAATATTAATTAGTTGATTGCCCTCAAGGCGAACTGAACCGATGCGATGCTATCCAATGATGATAATACATACATACATTCAGCATACAGCATACATCATTCATCATACATCATACATAGAACCATACATTCATATACAAACTAATTACAGACGTACATACATATATAGATGTACCGCTTATATTATATATAATAAGGCAAATATGACGAGGGTCAAGTTGAAGGACGAAGAATCCATAAAAAAGTTTGTGTGTGTTTTTGTGTGTGTGTGGGGGGGAGGGGTGTATTGTCGTAGAAACCAGTCATTTATAGTGTATGTGTGTGTGTGAAGGAGACGGACCCTGTATTGTGCGAACGAGATAGACAAAGATAGATAGAGAGAAAGAGAGAGTGCAAGCAACTAAGTCATTGTCAATACAAAGGAAAACACAAAAATTAAGTACTTAAATCTTAAGTTCAAGTCATTTACAAGTCAAATTGTTGTTGTTGTTGTTGTTGTCAATTGATGTGGGTTGTGTTAAGCGTGTTGTTCTGTCTTTTGTTGTTTCTTATTATTTGGTCGCCTTGTCTTTTAGGGTTTCACATCATCCGCATCCGCATCCGCATCCGCATCCTCATCGCATCCCACGTCGTTCAATGCCGCCCGTCAGGGCAACAGCAGTGGCTTGAAGTAGGCCCGGCAGAAGATCGTGGATGCCGATGGCGGCAGATCCTGATTCCGATAGTACATGTTGCACTCGCGCTCCGTCAGTTTATCAAATACGGCCGCATATTCGCGATGGAATGTGGCCAAATCGACATTGGCCCGCCCAATCGCCGTTAGCGCCAGGAAGAGTATGTCCCGATAGAACGAATGCGAACGCTCCACTCCACTGTTCTTCAGCTTGTGCCGCTCGTTGGCCAGTCGCTTCAGCGGCGTTGCCAGATCGTTGCAACGTATGGCCGAAATGATTTGCTGAATCACGCTGCGAAAACAAACAAACAAAGCGAATTAGTCGAGCAGCAAGCAATGCGTACGATTCAATTGTATTTACAAAGAAACCCAGAAACTATAAACAAAGCACGTTTGCTCTTGCTCTGTTTGCATATGACCAACTGACCTTGCGTTTGTCTCAATTATAAACAAGTCAAAACAATCTATTCAAGACTGGTCAACTACGAGCGACCCTGTGTCTACTGAATAGTTTTAATTATTATAAAATGGTTCCATAAATACCTTTAGTGCACAATATTGTCAGAGTATATAAACAATCAGAAGTATATCTATATAAAATATACTTAATTTGTGTATTGAATACGGCAACCTACAAGCCAAATTTTATTTGTCTGCGGACGGAGAGTTATTTTGACTTGGTTCTCTGTTGGCTCTAATCAAGAATAGTTTGAAATACTTTATAGCGTTACAAATGGCTGATAGTGCTTGTTGCGTAGCTATATAATTATAACCTATTTTAAAGTGGTATAACAGGTTGAAACTGCCTCAGTCAAGTCTGATCAATTTTGATAGAAGGTTACCAATTATATTAATTATATTTGAGAAAAAAGCAAGGCTGCAACAGGCCGAGTACTTTTGTTTAACAGTGAAATTGCCGGGGTCAAAGATGTTACGGAATCTTTAGTCCCATTCTATTAGTTATGTACATGGTCTTATAACATTTGCTAGATTATTCGCAAATATTTCAATGATTCCGTTTCAAGAGAGCAATGATTATTATGATTCATAATTAATTACTCACTTCTTGCTGAGCTGTGCCTGATCGGTGAGCAGTGCCTTGATCAATGGACTTGTCGGCTGCGTCTCGCGGTACAGAATGTACATGGGCGGACCGCTGGTTTCGCTGTGCAGATTAAGATTATCCCACAGGCACTGTATGTGCACCGTCTTAACCTTGGTCAGTGGATCCAGTTGCTCCTCGTCACTCTGCAAAGCAAGGGGAATGGAATTTTAGATTAATCCTTCGGGTTGGTAAACGCTTTGATGGCTTCTTCACTTACAGCTGTTGGCAAACAGAGCTCGGGCAGATGGGTCTTGCTCTCAATGCGCTCCATGAGCCACAAGAGGTTCCAGTAGATGATGGGATGTTCCTCGACAAAGTTGGGCTTGATCAGCGCCATGTCGCCCTCCTGGGTGAGTATATTCTCCAGCTCCTTGCGCAGCACCAGCGGATTTAGATACGGCAACCTAAGGCCGGACTTGTCGGTGGCCACGCCCTCGCCATCTGTCTCCCCCTCTGGGGCGGAAAGTCGAGTGATTTGCACGCTTAGAAAGGGAACCGTCAGCTTGTTGCACGCATGGCACGTGGTATTCAAATTGGAGTCCTCTGCCGACCAGCCGCTCATGATCTCCTCATCGTAGATGAGCACAGAGCAATTGTGGCACTCCGAGCATGTCGTCAGCTGTATCAGGACATCGCAATCGGGATCAGCAGAGATCTGAAAAAGAAGCATTACGATTTGCAATTAAAACAATTAAAGCTTAGTTTACTTGGTCTCCTACCTCAGTCATGGGGCTGTAGAGATTGTCGGGCAGCGCGGGAAATGCGTGCATATGTAGTGCCGCACCGGAGCTGTTCTCGCCCAGTGGCACCAGGTTGTTGTAGCTGGACTTGCGCGACTCGCTCAGCCTGCCCCAAGGATCCAGATCGCTAGAGACGCGTCGAAGTTTTCCCTCCTCGACGCCTCCAACTGCGTCATGCTCCTCGCTTCCACCGCCGCCGCTATACGACTCCTGCTGATGATGCGCATGGTGATGATGATGATGGTGGTGGTGGTGATGATGCTGCTGCTGCTGCTGGTGTCCATTGTTCGTCTTGACCGGCGTCGAGTTGGCCGATATCGCACCCTTGATCTCGTCAAACTTGCGGGTCAGCGAATTGGCTGCATACTTGATGCTGCTCAAGCTCCCTTGGATCAGCTCATTGGACTTTTTACTCGTCAGGCTGGGGCTGTTGGGGAGCATATAGAGATGCAGATACATGTGCTGATTAATGTAGTTGCCAGTTGGTTTCTCTTTGTACAAACATACACACAATGTACAATGTACAGCATACGGTTAGGAGATTGAAATGCGAACAACAAAAACAACAACAATAGCAGCAGCATCAGCAGCAGCTTACGATCTTGTGTGGATGTTATGTGGATGCTATTCGCTTATTAGCTGCTGTGCTGCATTTTATACAGGTGCTGAACTTTGGTTAGAGACAGACAGTGAGTGTGAGCGATAGCGAGAGACAGTGCTGTGGTGGATATTTGAGTAAGTGTTCCTTGTGATTTACGATTAACGATTAATGTGTGTGTGCGTGTGAATGTCAGTGTGTGTGTGGCTTGTATCAAACCTTCAATTGCCCGCCACCAACAACAACATCGATAATGATATTGATATCGACTTGACATCGATACAGCAGATATGGGGTAGATAACGACGATGACAAGGACGAATTTGGGAGTACAACGACAACCGATAACCAGAAACCAAAACGTTGAATGCTGTAAGCAACTGTTTGCATTGTGGAACTCATGTAGATTCAATTGTATTGTGTGTGTGTGTGTGTGTAAGGCAAATGTCACGCAAAATACATTTGATAATGTGCAATGATTAATTCGAATGCATTTTAAATGATTTATTTGAAAATGCTTTATATATTATGGAAAATAGTTCCGACAATTATCAAGCATTTCCAACTTAATGTGGAATCTATGTGGACTGCGCAACATTTGCTGTGTGTGTGTGTGTAAGAGAGAGATAGAGAGAGAAACAGTGGAGTGTGTAAAAGTCGAAGAACTTTTCGGGAACGTACTCACCTTATACTCGATATATTTTCTATAATATTGGCGGGCAATTTCAAGTCTTTCTTAAGGGACAATCGTGCGGGTGAATAACGTCTACGATTAAGAAAAAAAACAAAACGTTGCACAGAAACGAATTGGAGCGATTTGAGTTGAGAGTTGTCGATTTGTAAAACGAGCAATGAAATAAAAAGCAAAACAAAAGGATAGAAAAACAAAACGAGAAATTAATGCGCTAAATAGCAGCTGTTTTGTGTGATATATGGCGAGTGTGGAATGCATGTGGATTGCGAGTGTGCGTGTGCGTGTGTGTGTGTGTATGGGTGTGAATGTACCATATGTGAATCACTTGGATACAACAACAAGTTGTCGCCATCTTTTTGCTACATTTTGTTTGCTTTTGAGGGCGGTGGGGGCGGAACCGTGCTTGGCGACTTAGTTACCCGAATGTGAACTTCAGCGATGAGCCAATGTTGGCCAAGCTGTGGGTGACACCACTGCTGGCCACTGGCATCGTCTCCGACCGGTGCATGCTCTTCCCAATCTGCGTGGACTCGTCAAAGGTGGCGCTGCGCTGACCCCTAAATAGAATTGGCTTATCGCTGTACATGTTGCTGTTGCTCAAGGCCGCTGCCGTTGCCAGCTCCGGCTGTGGCTCTGCAAAGGCCTGCTGAGTGGGGGTCGACTCCTCCTCGTTCAAGGCACCAAGCGGATCGTTTTGGGTCACAGGTGTCCTTGGCGAAATTCTGTGCAAATGCCATCGATAAGGTGAGTGCAATAATAATGAAGGAATTGCCTTATGTGGTTACTCACTTGGTGGGGCTTTGCACGCGTTGCCTGGCTCGCTGTGCCGCCACATGTTCGTCAAGCTCATCTACCTCCTCTTCGTTGTCCTCATCCACATCCAGGTCGTAGTCACCGCCTGCAAACTGCAGTTCCTGCTTCCCCTTCTGTGGCGTCACTGGCGCTGAAGTCTGCGCATGCGACACCTCATTGCCATCTCCATTCTGAACAGCATCATCATCATCATCCTCGTCCTCGCCATCACCTATGCTCATGATTTGCTTGCGTGGCTTGTCGCTGCCATAGGTGGGCGTATGGGGCGTGTGGGGAGCACTGCCATTGGCGCTACTGTTGTTCGACTCGCCGCTGATAAGAAGCCCGGCGCTGTTGACCACATCCTCGGTGGGTAACGCATCGGCAGCCCCGCCAGCGACAGTCTGACGCACAATGCTGCCCAGTTTGTTGCGCAGCCGATCGAAGGCGGCAAAGTCGAGCAAGCCACCGCCGCCGCCCTCTCCAGAGCTCGCCAGGCTGCTGCGCGACTGTCCATCCACCGTTTCCAAGGTGCTCAGATTCTGATCGTGTGAGGCACTCAAAGATTTGCACACCTTGGCGGCGGCACGACGTTTGCCGGCACGTCGAAAGTGCGCCGCACCCATCACCACATTCTTGATGCGATTCCAGCGTATCTGGCTGAGCGTGGTGCTGTCGCTGGGCCACTGGGACTCCAGCACACAGCGATTGTAGAAGCCATAGGTCAAGGCGTTCGGCTGCACTCCCGACCGCTTCATGAGGTAGTGCAGACGCACGGCCAGCACGGGCAGATTGTGTATGCCGCAGAGCTGCATCATGATGCGATAGCAGAACTCGTCACAGGTGATCTTCAGCTTGCTGGCGCGCACCAGGACATCGTAGGCAGCACGCAGTATGTCGTGCTCCTTGCCGGCATGCCGTGTGTCCAGCACCATGGATGGCAGTATCAGAAAGTACAGCGAATAGCAGGTGGCCAGCAGATACTTGGACCATGCTTCCGGATGCTGTTGGCAACGACTGGCCATCTTCTGTGACAGCTTCACCTCATGCTTGGTCCGACGTGCAATCGGCGAGCCCGGCGACAGCGATGCATTCAATTGCAGCTGCAGGAACTGCGACAATGCCGTCTTCCTGGTGCTCTGCAACAGCTCCGGTTGCAGCGTAAAGTTGCGATAGTTATAGCTGGTGCCAGGGCCCGTGCCTGTGCCTGGTGTGCTCGCTGTTGTCACACTGTCTGGCGGAAAGATGTACTTGGTGCGCTCACTGCTCTGGCCCGTATCCCAGTCGACCAGATGCAGCTGGGCGGGCGTCTCATCATAGCCGCCCACCTTCTCGGCGCACTCGTCGAAGAAGCTCAGTCCGTGATCGCCGTCGGACACAAAGCTGCGCTCCTCAATGAATCTTATGAACATCTGAGTTTTCATCAGAAGTTCAAAGAATTTCTGATGCGACTGCAATACACAGAGGAGGCGAGAGAGGTGTTAGCATCTAATTATATTCATTTTAGTTCATCATAAGAAGTGTTTCCCAAATCAATAAAAAATATACATAAAATGTAATCTCCAAATAATAATTATTAAATTGACGCCTTAAAAATAACGCATTAGTGTTAAATAAATCAAATTGTGGTTTTCTTATTCATCATCATCAATTTGCATAATTCCGCATATTTCATCATCTCGCATTACTTTCAAAATTCATGAGATCATTGGAAATGATTCACTGATGATTCTTTCGGGCTACAAATACTTGCAATGCTCATAAATGGCTATTTTGACGATTGTGCTTATTTTGCAATTGTTTTGATTGTACAAAGTACATTTTATATAAATTCTGTGTGATGAATTTATCAGTTTTATGTATACCCAATAAAAATTTATTGTTATTGCACTTTCTAAACGCCTTGCTGATATTTCTGTGAGCTATTTTATGCCTAATGAATACTGAGTATAAATTTAGAAATGTCCCATAAATATAGAAAAATAATTTAATAATTCTATAGGGTATCTATTGCGTCGCCCATTATTGTGGCGCTGGCTTACTTGATTTTAATTGATTGCACAGAATAAACAACAATTAAAATCAATGAACCGAAATGGCAAAGAATCTATTTTAATTAAAAAGTGGAAGCATTTCGACGAGAAGAAAACTATTTGCGACGTTGTAATAAAAACAACTAAGATATAAACAATCAAGATACAAATGTGCATATGTATTGTAGACATATATGCATATATTAGTTATTAGTTGAAATAAGATTAACCAATTGGGGCAGCCAACTTTTGTTATCTCTTTTCCTCGCTGCCCACAAAACAAAACTGACGTCAACCAACAAATTTCTCAATTGGCCATAAAAATAGATTGATTTTTGTTCTTGTTTCGCGAACAAGAACTAAATGCAAATGTCTGGGGAATTCAAGGTGTGCTGTTGATTGATATTTACCTTATCGCGGGAGCGCTGAAAGGCCTTCAGCTGGAACAGGGCACTTGGATCCGTTGCACCCACCGAGGGGGCCTTGGAGATGGGCACCAAATAGTCACGATAGCCACGCAGTATGGAGGCCATGAAGAGCAGAAAGGCCTCCTGGATGCGTTGCTCCAGCACCAGCTGCAACATTATAGTAATGCAATCAGTTTTGCACCCAAACAGTGAGCTTGACATAATGATAGTGCTTACCTCTCGCTTGCGTTTGCGAATGTCCCGATCCAGGCTATTGGTCGAGTCGTAGCTAATGGGCTTGACATTCTCCAGTTCGGTGAGCGTTTGGCGCAACAGACGAGCAGCTCGTTTCGGCAGCAATTTGGGTGTCAAGTGTCGCTGAGAATCGCACAGCTGTCAGGCAGATTAGAGATCAGCTTGTAGTTTAGGGCTCACTGAATCAGAGTTATGAAATGCTTACGCTAATGTTATTTGTGTCCAGGTCTATGCAGCTGACATCTGTGGGCGGCTCATACAGATCGAAGAAGCGCGAGTCCACGCCAATCAAGTACGGCACTGGAGCATGCAGCACCTCGGCTAAGCCTAGCGGGCATAGGGGTATGTAGGGGCACTGCCATTTGAAGGGAAACAGCAACGAGACAATTGCCTCGGCCACGGCAGTCAACGTAGCAGGTCTGGAAGGTAAGAGCAAACATGAAAGATTAATGACAGTTTCAAACAATGGATATCAAGCGCACTCACCTGAGCGAGTGTATGAGTATTTTCTGTTCGGTGAGCGCCAGCAAGAGCACGTGCAGGCAATTGTCGGTGCCCAGATTCTGGAGCAGCATGTGAAAGCCAGCACCACTGCGTGGCAGTGGCGAATCTTCTGGCTGCGTCAGCAAAATGCGATCGTTCGATTCGCTGGACAGCTGCAGATGTATGCTGGGCGCTGGGAAGGGCACCTCGTCCAGCAGCTGTATAATATAACGCTCCACCGGTATGGGTATATTGACGCCATAGAGCACCATGCGCTGGGGCAAGAAAGAAATAAGTTTTAGCATGCAGCTGTTAAGTGGTGTGCAAAACACTTACATGCAAGTACTTGAGCCACTTGTCGAAGGTGTCGCCAAATGGATGATGCGACAGCAGGCAGATGGCCTTGATCATGTGCAGCGAATGCTGTGACGCAAATTCCTCATTCCAGCCAAGCAGTTCTCTCTGTTCTGACGACAGCTGCGACTCACTGACCACAGCGATGATGAAGTCATTGTTAAAAATGAATGTTATGTTTGTAATCGAATATTCAAATATGCACACCACTTACTCATAATCCTCGTAGAAGGTGAGCGCCGAGCCATAAAC
This sequence comes from Drosophila pruinosa, assembly GCA_018150935.1. Taxonomy (NCBI): domain Eukaryota; kingdom Metazoa; phylum Arthropoda; class Insecta; order Diptera; family Drosophilidae; genus Drosophila; species Drosophila pruinosa. The sequence continues at coordinate 14,012,999 of JAECWR010000194.1, read as the reverse complement.
CTTGTAGGTGCCATCGCTGACGGTCAGCACAAAAGTGCTGAACACAGGGCTAATGGGTTTGCGCTTCTCGGTGCCATTGACATGGGGCCATGCCTCCAGACTGGCGCCCATGGGCAGGCAAAAGAGTGGCACGCTTGGGCACAGATTGAGTGGAAAATCCGTGTGATCCACGGTGGGATAGCGTAGCAATATTTCTGGTTTATAGCTAATGTGCTTGGGACGGTACATGGACTTTTTGTAGCACAAGTAGACATCGCTGCCCACATAGCCCTTGTTCAGTGTCTTGTAAATGAGACAGTAGGCGTGCGGTGGGCGCTCGCCCTTGCTCTGGACAATCACACACAGTTCGGTGACCACCAGCTCATTGCAGGGCATGTCTGGACGGGCGCGACGATATGTGAGAAACGTTTTCGCCGACGAGTTATTCACATTGGCCACACGGCCACCAGGCGTTTCGGCCACTATTTCTGCATCGGACATGATGCGTTCGTGTCCATCGTAGAGTACACCTGCAACAGCAACAAATGAGAGTACGCTAAGTATACGTGGCGTTAAGATTGATCTATTCCTCTATAGCATTGCATACCAATATCCACTAGTGGTGGCCGATCTTTGCCGCGTCGAAAGTATATATAGCATTCGGTGGTGCGCACCGAGCCATGATTGAGATTGGCTGGCAGGCCGGTGGGTGTAAATTCCAGCAGCTCAAAGCCATCGGGCATTTGCTCGCCCAGCAGCGGATAGTAAACGCCAATGTCTGTGATGGGCTCAATTGTGTTGGCCGCCCGCAGGCGACCCGAATCATTGAATATGTTCTCCTGCAGCAGCTGGGGCTGCTCCGGCATTCCGGCTACCACAAAATAGTCGGCAATCCGTTTCTCCTCCATGTCGTATGTCGGTGTGTCTGCTGTGTAGTGTGTTGTGCCTTAACTGCAAAGAAATGCCAAGAGTTAAGTTCATTGATAAGATAAAATGGACGGGCATAGACGCAGCTACAGAGACAGCAGCGGCAACAGAGACAGGCACTCTGAACCGAACCGAACCGAACCCTACCAAGCCAAACAGAACATTCAGAGTTCGGGAGCGGCAGCTGGCGCAAATCTTTGTTTACATTGCCGACGTCGCTGCTATCGCCAAAGCTGATTACAAATGCACATAAGTCGAATTGAAATCAAAGTAAAAATACAAATAAAACGCTAAACGACTTCGCTGGAATCTCAAAGTGAACGACGTTGTGGTCGACGTCGACGCTGACGTTGATTCCGTTGTTTCGTCGTGGTGACTTTGTTGTTGCTGGTGTTGGTATTGTTATTATTGTTGTTGGTTTATATTATGCTGCGGCCACAAAGTACAACAAAAACAAGTTCCGCATGATGATTCAACGCCGCTTCCGCTGCTGCTGTTGGCTACACTGGCTACAACGCTAATGTTGTTCAATGCCAGGCCTTTAGATTTGTTGTTGCTTTTTGCTACTACTGTTACTGTCGCTGCTGATGATTTGGTTTTTGTTTACAGGAATCGAAATGCGTCGCCGTTGCGGTCGTACGGGCGGCGCACTGGCAAAACTTACAATTTTATTGTTATTGGTTGTGTTATTGCAGCTGCTAGAGATGCTGCTGCGTCTTTGATTTCAGATTCGAATTTTCGTCGTCGTTTTTGCAACTTCTTCACACTACGTTAATTTCCACACAGCGTTGCACAAACACACACAAGCACACACACATATATTTGTATAAATATTCATACGGTCGGAGACACGATTCATACATACATATCGATATGTAGGCGGCGACATTCGCCCACTTGCACTTTGTCTTGACTCCGTGCCCTTAACTATCGCGCGTCTTTTGTTCAATTTGTTACGTCGTGCCTGTTTAATGCATGCGAAATCCCAGAGTGTATTGAGAGCTAGGGTTGTACATTTATCGAAACACAACATCGATAAGATGCATCATATATCGATTGTTTATATAAATGATTAAATTTGATATATTTATACTAACCTTATGCAATTACTAAACAAATTATCTAAATTGCAGCGTTGCCAAAGTTTTATTTGAATATTTGTGTCTGCGTATTCAACAATGGCGTTTTGCAAAATATCGATATTATTATATTGTTAACTGTCAGATATTACACATTTTTTGTCAACTTTATATATTTTTGCTGACTAATGCATTTGCTTTCATTATAGTAATCTAATTATTTTAGTGAAACAAACTTGGGCATTTGGAGTGCACCAGAGTATGTCAAATTGTGGCATCCGTTGTTTATCAGCTGCGCCTGACAGTTCAGCCCGTTCACAGCTGATGTGCGATAAATTTATTTCGTCATATCGATACGATAGCTAGGACTTGGCAAATTAATTTCGATATTTATATCGTTTGCGCGGCAAATTCAATTAAAAAATAAAAGTGCAATTTATATTAACTATATAGGTTGAATTTTTGTTATACAACTGTTTTATAACAACAACAATGATAAAATTTTATAGATGATGTTCATCTCTTCTACTTGCGACCCAATTAGTGCTTTGTAATTGAATTAAATGTGCAGCAAAGCGTGTCTAGCCGAACAATGGCGTCACATGCATTAGACCCAATTATGCTTTTATGGCTTAAAGCCAAGCGTTGTCTATTATTCCTAATTTACAACGTCGCAGTAGGTGGCCGTACTTGTGCATTGAGTCAAGTTTGCCAGCTTTCATTCATGATATCGCATTTCACTCAGCTTGAGAGCTTTTTTGTTGGTGACAACTCAACGCAACCAGAGGCGCGCCAATGTTCAAAGCTTTTGAAGCGGTTGGTGTCCAACCCCTTTTGTCGATGACACTGTTCCGCAGTTTGGCTCACTTTTGTTTACAAATATTCTGTCGTACTTTGAGCTCGCCTCAACATCCGTTGAGATTTGCATGCGCGCCTGTTGCGTGCGCCGGATAGACGCTGCCTTTATGGTTATTCCCTCGGTCTCGATTGGCTTGGTTGCCCCGGTAGCTCATAGACTGTCATTTCATTTGATAATCAAATTGTAAGGTGTTCTCGAGCTGATTACCAGATGCGTCATTCTGTTTAATTTCATCTCAATCAACTATTCACCTCGTCCTCGACCCCTACTCAATATTTACTTTAATAATGCTAGGCAAGCATTAAAGATTTATGTTTAATTGCTATAATAAAAAATATTAAAAAGAAATGTGAGATGTGCAGATGCTTAAAAGTTATTTTATTTTAATTAAAATTGTATTATTTTCCTGAATACTTAATTATACTTATATTTTTGCTCTCCACAGGGTAGATGAACAATATAACATTGTGCGAAGTATTTCATTTAAATTTAGTAATAGTTGTTACTACTTCACAGACCGCCCATCTTTGCTGACCACGATTGGCAGGAAAAATCCAAAATGTTTAATATTCCACCAGGCGAACAGAAATAAGTAGCATAGTATTTGTATTGCTCAAATCACAAGGACCAAGTCTATGTATTGACATCACCAAATATGGAGTCATCTAGGGATACAACAATTGTAAAGAATCTCTAATTTTTTGTTTGACATTTCCGAAGAATCAATAAAACAATAAAAACTCAAATCTTTGTCATTATTTGGTCACTTAAAATAAATAAAAAGCAATGGACAGGTAAATGAAGTATTTAATTTAAATTTAGTTAAAGTACAAGGCATAAAAATAAACTTGGTTAAGATTTTATTTGAATCGCTCTTAAGGGATGTGAGAAAGCACTGAAGAATTATTTTTAAATTTGTTGTTAAAAATAAAGGTAACCTTGTAAATGCTAAATTCTTTTTAATTGCTGGCAAGCGGAGACAATATTCCATTTATTTTACATTTGCAAATAAACTCGGGTTAATACCCTTACAACCCTATCTCGTTATGATAAGTGCAACATTAATTTGTACAATAAAAGTAGGGTTGGTTCAACAATAAAATACAATATAATTCGGGTGAACATCTTAAGTTAATACTTTTTTGTTGCTTCTTCGATTGTCTTCGTATGAAAGTAACTTAATAAATATTGTTAGAAAATGAACATATTTTTGACATCTTTAAATTTGTTTCAATTTTCCAAAAACATGTACTGTGTTCAGCTAGAGTAGCAAATCCTTGGCGAGCCAAATTTAACTTTAGTTACTTATGTCTATGCTATGTTGACTTAAACTTAACTTACTTGATAGATTATTATTGGTTTCATTTTATATCTATTTTGGGCGAACTTTACTGTGCAAAAGGAATCTCACTCAGTACATTGAGTGGGCGGACTGCGAAAGCGCTCAAAGAAGAAAAATTACTCATACGCCACGTCGCTTCGGCTGCCTTTGGATGAGTGTTCGGGTTTTGGTTCGTTGATGCTTTGGCTTGTACTACGAGTACTTGGCTTGTGATTTGAATTGAAAGCGCGCAGTTCGCATGCGAATGTCCTGACCGACGGTTGTGTGGCCGGCTCAGCATCCGAGCAAACCAAATCCAAAACAAGCAAAAAACGTTTCGAAAATTGTTTTTGAAAATGTAAAATTGCCAAGGTGCAATAGCAACTGGTACTCTATAAAAGTTCATTTTCTTGGTTTTTTTTATGTGTGACAAACAAACGAAAAGTCGTCGAAATCTCAAGTGATACATGCAAAATATCAAATACGAGTATAATAATACGAAATGAATTAAATTGAATCAAGTAAAAAGAAAAAAACAAAACATAAGTGCAAAGTGGAATCTCGAGCGTGACAAATTGCTCACGTCTCCTTTCTTCTGTTCTCAACACGCTACACATCTGGCACAATAACACCTGAGTTTTGGTCTTTGGTGTGTGCTGTTTGCCCTCAAACACAAACAGGTGAGTACACCGCATAATTGCTGGAAATTTAATTATGAGGTGGGGCGTTTGGTTTGCAAACGGTAATTGTATTACCTTCAACTGCCTTTCCTTAGCTATGCCGTCTTGACGCCCTCGTCGAACGACAAATAAAAAGATAGAGTACTCGTACACTCGCCTGCTGCTAATTTTGTGCGATTCGTTTCGAAATGAAATTTTGTGGTTGCCCAATCAGAAGCGAATCGAACGCAACTTTCTAACTCAAAAGGTTGGCGCAAAACCTATTTTTCCTTATCTTTAACAAAATGTGATTTAATTAGACGGCTGTCTATTTGCTGTGCATCCCCTTGGACGTAAACTGACATGGTCTAGGAGTCCCTGACCTCCCTCACTTTCAGCCTTCGTGGCGATGGAAGCAGAAGCAACGGTATTTAAATTCAGAGACAGCATAAAGCTCATTAGCATATTGTCGCCGGTCATCAAATTTAGAGGCAGATGTTCCAAGTTCCAAAGTCTAAGTTTCCAGTTGATTGATGAGCCGAGCAAAGCAGAGTGCTACCATAGTCCCAGTCCAATTCCCATTCCCACTCCCAATCCCAGTTTCAAGGTACAACTGCTGATTCACACTACTCCCCCAATTTGTACGCGTCCTAGGGATAGACAATATGCCAAGGAGCTGGCCGTTTCACAAATTTCACCTTTTCTTTGTTAAGCTAGAGAAATTGAAGCGCATTAAACAAAAAGATGAAACAGCATTCCCCTTCCAATCGCCTTTGGCTGCTTTCGTATTCTAAATGAAACTCAAGTAGTCGGCCGGACAAAACTTTTGGGAGTGACAAAGTTTTATTAATTGTCCAAATTGTTTGTTATTGAATTATAGTTCACTGAATTGAATACTCTCAATTGAGCTGTTGCAGTTATCAATTACACTGCAAATGTCAATTAGAAACATTCAAAATGACGCATATTTGTTAATGGCTTCTGGTTCATTACAAATTGTATTTTACAAAAGTAAATGTTGTTGTTTTCGTAAATTTGTTTTATCGCTTGTAATCACTTATTTCATAAATTATTTTCACCAATAAAAGAAAATAATAACATCCACCTGAAGTAGTAATTTACTTTCCAGCCTAAAGGTCTTTGTTGCGCTGGCAATTAATTATTGCATTAATTATCGTTTACAATTCCATAAATAAATAAATGTATATTTACAAATTTTAAAATAACAATTTTTGTGTTTCACAAAAACGAAAGAATTTGTTTTTGTAACTGATGCTGCTTTAATTCTTTATTCTATATTAAAACAAAACTGATTCAATTTAAATTGCATTCTCAGTTTTTTGAGAGATACAATATTTTAAAAAAAGCTTTACATAAGTCAAAAATAATTAGGAATTATAAAAATTGTTAAAGAACAATAATTTAGTTGTACATATTTTTGCATTCGAATATAACAAATGTTGTTGCGCTGCTCTAAAGTTATTCAAACGGAGAATGAGTTTAGTGGCCAATCAAAAATTGATAAGCTGACGGTTAATTAATTAGTTTTATGGTCCTTAAGCTTAAGCCAATTAGAATCTTAATTGAGTGGCATTCATGCAGTATTTCAATTAAATCATGCACGAGTATATAGAAGTAAGTGAAATGAGGTTGAGCCGTTTAGGAAACATGTCGAAAGCATTTAATTACATCAAGTTTAGGTTGAGAGGCATTTAGAGAACAATTTCCTCACTTTCACCGTTTTTTATTGGCTTGCCATTTATTGTTGTCTTGCATTTTAATTTGTGACATTGAAGAGGCGCCTGAAACTGGCGACATGCATTTAATTTCCATTCCCACTTAATTTGCATTTAATGTTCGTAATTTTCGTCTAAATTTAATTGGCCTAATTAGCTGCGACATGGCCGTAAATGTAACGTGAACATTCGCATTAAGTGATTAAACGAAGACATTTGCCAGCAACGTAAGGTGACATAAAGTGAAGTTCAGTGAAGTGAAACAAATGCGCGATGTGCGAATTGCGCATTGAATTAATGAGACAAATGTCACATTTGAATGGGTTAATTGGCGCCAAGAGCGAAGGGACTTGCTGCAAAATCTTTGACTAGCCACAGCGGCAGCCTTAAACTTTGTCCAACTTGCCAGTTGGCAAACAGAAAGTGAAAGAAAATTTATAAACTTTTCATAATATTTTAACAAGAATTTAACGCTGCAGGCGAGGAAAAGCCCACACTCCAAGAGTCGACCCAACATGGTACTATGCTGAGGCAAATGGACCAAGATAAGGCATTAAATATGAACAAGTTAGTAGCTAGAAGATGGCAGCCAGCAGGCTCAACTTAAACTTACCCTGTAATCGTCTCTAATCCTACCATATTGCCATATAACAAAGACTCAAGCTATGCACAATTAATATGCTGGACCGCTCTTCAAATTGCAGGGCATTCATATAACAAAGCTATGCAAAGCGTTGACTTCTCCTAAGTCTTGCATCACTCTCAAAATGGGCACAGAGCCGTAAAAATACCACAGCGCAGAGCCAAAGCAATGCTGTGGCATTAGAACAGGTGGGAGGTGGAGGGAGGGGGGGTCTACAGTCTACTGTCTTTCGTTGGCCATGCAACTGTCTCCCCTGCTTTTTGAATGCTTTGCTTATTGTCATTCTGTTGGCCTGGCAAGTGCAGCCGGGATAGGAGTCAGATAAGTATGTTCATGTCCATGTCCATGTCCATGTCCATATCCATATCCGTGACCATCTTCATGTCCTCTTTTGTGGGCACAGCTAAGCCCTTGGCTTGGCTTGATTTCAGCAAAAGCTGCTTCTGCATACTTTGTTGCGCCAGTTAAAACAAATCTATATTGTATACTGCGCTATGTAATAAGCTGACCGCGTCTAGAAACATTTCCCTCTCCCTTTCAAGCGAAACTTTCCGCATTGACATTAGCCTGGTCTGGTGCTCACTTGGCTGCTCTTTGAAAACTCTATCAATTACGGTTGACATTGTGATCTACTGATTGCTCTTGCTAAATGTTTTCTTTCAATTTCACAGTCTCGTTCCCCACTATCAATGTGACTTTAATATAATCGATAGGTCTTCACTTAAAGCTCTTGCAATTGCAAGTTAATTGCTAGAAGAAATGTGATACTAATAATCAATTGAAAGCTTCGATTAAAATGTTTATATCCCAAAGATGCCATCAAATTATTCCATATTTAGATACACATTAGCATATAGAAATAATTGTATTGTATTGCATACAATGTGACATTACTCTGGTCTACTAAAATATTAGTTGTTCTCATTTATAATAAATACTTATTAAAAAATACTCCTCACAAGCAGACGAATTGATATTCAAATCATATAACTATTGAAATAATTATTCAAATCAATCATACTATAGGCCATAAACTATAAAATTTAAGTCAATAGAATTATTTACAAAATTGAAATGGTTTTTTAAGCTGCTAATTTTACAAATATTGTAATTAAGTTTTGGAACCTTTTGACTGATATGTGCTGTAAAAATACTTTTAATTCTTTATGTAAATGCCATCTGCACTCTTATCCCTCACCAAGTTGCAAATTGTCAAAAGCTTTTTTATAACAAGGACCTTTTTTTAAAATTCTGGTAAAAGTTTCATAGCGTTATCTGATACAGCCCATATACATGAAAATATTTAATTGAAATAACATTACATGCAGTAAATTGCGAGGAGTATTACATTTCTAAAGTATTCGCCAACTATTCTTTAATATTTTCGCCTTAAATGTTGAGTCCTTGCGTCGCCTGGCAGTTTGCAAAGACAACAGAAACTGCAGCAGATTTTACGGAGGGAAAGAAAAGAAGAGAGAATAGAGTAAGCTCGACAGTGAACTACTCTGCACGCTTTAATAAGTCGAAAAGGCAAATTTCTTTGTGAATCAATTCGATATTAAATGATAATTTTAATAGTAAAGTGCTATGGAGTTTTGTGGCGGACTAAATAAGTTTATAAATAAATACAACAAATGTTAAATTTATTTAAATTTTAAAAATAAAAAATGAAAAAATTAACACGAAATTCTTAAAATTGCCAGCTCACATAATTGGCACATATTTAGTTGAATGGTAATTATTAAACAGTCATTAAACTTAATATGAAAAGAGTGCAGATTTTTAAAGTTTTTACAATTGAACGGATCAAGAAAATATATATGTAATGGGGCGGGAAAGATATCTCCTCGTGCTGTCCATTATGCACACTCGCCACTCGTCTGTAAACATCTTGCTTCCTTTTGCAGTGCAAAAACACACAAGGTAACATGTACGAGTATACAAATTTTATGAGCTGGCATCAGAGCCACTGACAACACTCGCACACACCCACGCACACACATACACACACACACACACACAGATGAGCATACAGTCGCTTATGCATATCATGAAAAATGTATAAAATGCGGCCAGCGGGCGGTTGCCTTGCCCCACCCCTCCCCTAGCCATCCCCCATTGCGTCCTGTTTGTCTGACTGCACACATACACACCTACATACATATGTGTGTGTGTGCAAATTTAATTGATTGACATTATTTAAGCGTAAAGACAAAAATGTGCCCGTAAACAAATGAACAAATGACATGCAAATTGATTATACATATGTACTGTTTTCCATCAAATGAAAACTCCCCATGTTGTTCGTTTTGAAGATGTGTAAACTTAAGCTTAAAGTTGGACACATTAAGGCGAGCGATTTGGGGACGAGGTTGATGGCGATTTGAATGTCTGTCAATTTGAGATGCCGCTACTCCTTTTTGTGTGCTGCTCTTGTAATTGTTATGTGCAAATTAAATATGAAATGTCGTTTGCCAGACTGCAAAATGCTCTCAACGGCACTGCTTACAATTAGTTAATTGACTTAAAATTGTTCACGTTGCTGTTGTTGTTGTTGTTTATGTTGTTGTTGGCGCTTGCCGCTGCTGCTCATCAGCGTTATCGAGATGAAAGCGAAGCTTCATTTCTAAGAAGCAGACAGACACACACACACACACTCAATGGAAGTGCGACTGAGAGCGAGAGAAAGTCACTTTGAAGTTCCATACACAGCGGCATCTTGTAGTGTGGGAAGCTGGAGCTGGAGGTGGCAGAGGTGGGGGTTGGGGGGCACTGCCTGTGGCAATTGCTGCTGCATGCTAATCGAGTCAAAATGTGCCCCCAGGAGTCGCTGTTTGCCATCTCCATTACAAGCTGTGCGGTTGTTCTTTTTGTCGCGGCATTTGTAAATAATTTATGAAGAAATTAAACTGTTTCTGCGTTTAATCTCTCACACACACACACACAGACACATGGAGGCACGTGCTCACACATACATATGTTAATTATTTGCTTCAACTCAAAACTAGCTAATGGAAGTGCAAATGTTGCAAAGTACTTCAACATTTGCCTCACAGCTATTTGCTAGACACAAAAATTGAAAACTGTTTCACAAAAAGAAGATGGCGAATGCAAAGCAAAAATTCATTGCTTTCTGAAGCTGAAGGACAGTCATAAGTTCGCTCAGGCATGCTCTGTATTTGTCTTTTTCACTGACTGGAAACGCAGCCAGAAGTTTGCCTAGTTGGGGGACACAAATAACAAGCAAGGATGGTCTCCAGCTTGTTGCTTTTGACTGAGGCCAAAAGGCCAGAGTCAGAGTCAGAGCCAGAGCGAGATTTGGAGCTTGGAGAGTTGGAGTCAGAGGAATAGTTTGCTCAACATTTTGGCCACACAAAATTGCGCACATTCATTTCCGTTCCAGGAACTCGATGGCCACACACACATATAAGAGAGAGAGAGAGAGAGAGAGAGAGAGAGAGAGAGAGGGGAGAGAGAAGGAGAGAGGCAGCTCAGCTATGCAGTTGGAATTACAAGATTAGCTTAATTGAGAATTTATCAGCTGCTTGTTCGTTCTGGTTGCGACCTCTGGTTGATGCTGCCCTCATTAACTAAGCATTTTTAATAGTTTTGCAAATATTATTATTGTTATTGTTGTTCAAATTTATCACTCACTTTCAGCACTAAGAACTTTTTCATTGCATGCAAGTTCAACAAGTTTCAGTTGAATTTGGTAATTTGAGAAGACTTGTTAGCTTTTGATTTTATGATTCTTAGAATCGTGCATATTATTTTACTTTGCCGTTTTTCAGCGAACTTGATTTCATCTCAAATTTCCGGCAACTATGTGTAATTTTTATGCTAACTAGAATTTCTGCTCAAGCTCTTCTCATCTCACACAATTAAGCCTGATTCAAGTTAAACATCAATGTGCGACCCGCTCGCTTGCTTATTAAAATTTATGATGTTCTCTATGTTCCAGTGTGTCTATGTGTCTATGTGTGTGTGTGTGTGTGTGTGGGAGTTTGATGGTGAAGTTTCACAACTTTTGCCAAATTGTAAAGTCGGATCCGCCCCTTTAGCAATAAAACATTTACGCCCCCAAATGTATGCAATGTGCATGTTACAGTAGTCAATTGTGCTCTGTGTTTGTGTGCGTGCATGTATGTGTGTGTGTGTGTGTGGAGTCAAATGTCACAAAGGAGCATGTTGCTTAAGCAACGGCGGCAAACATAAAAAATTCAACAAAAGAAATGGGAAAATATGTCAGCGGGTTAAGCAGCAGCCAGAACAACATGCCATACTCTTGGCAGCCAAAGGCATTGGAAGGAATGGTATTTTTGGGGCGTGATCCTGGCATTAAATTATGAACTCAACAATGCATGCGGTGCCTTATGTCTTGCTGTCTTGCTGTCTTGCTGGCTGCCAGACAGCTTAGGGGGCGTGGTCATAAGCCACCCAAGCACATGTTCAATGTGGCGACAACTTGGAGCCAAGTTGGCAAATCGCATTCACGACAATTCTCGACAATTTCGCCAACACTTTCGAGCGGAACAAATGCTGTAATAGTTATTAATTGCAATTGATTGCAAAAGTTGTGCGAATCTGAGAATTCACGGAGTTTACACAGCTGGGAACACATGCTCGTGTTGTAATGCTGTTGCATGTTTCCTGCTTCGCCTGTCTCGAACATAACTTTTACTTAAATGCTAAGTAGTTCTACACACACACACACACACACACACACATATATATAGCCGGAGGGGGAACTGCGAAGGGCTAATTTGATTTTATTAATGAAATCATTAGTAGAAATGACAAAACGTAGCCCCAAAGGTAAGGCCGAGGTCAGAACACGACTGCAGCGCGGTCAGAAGTTGGCCAGGCGCAATGGATTTAATGTAGCATGTGAGTGGTCGTTACAGCTATTCCTTTTGTCTACCCTGTAGGCGGCATTATGTGCAGGCGGATGGTTGCGACCATGCATGTGTTAAATGCAGTTCGTACAGGGTATTTGTTAGTTGAGACTGCTTGGCAAACGCTTCTATTTGTTATGCTTCTTGTTTTGCGAGCTCAACTGTGAGGTATGCTATTCCTCCTTTACAGGGTATTTGTTAGTTGAGACTGCCTGGCAAGCATTTCTATTGATTATACAGCTATGAGCTCTACCACTCCTTTACAGGGTATTTGTCAGTTAAGTCTGCCTGGCAAGCATTTCTATTTATCATGTTTCCTATCTTGCGTGCTCATTCATAGCACTGTCGCAGCTGCTCTGCTACTCTTCCTCTACAGGGTATTTGCCAGTTGAGTCTGCCTGGCAAGCTTCTATTGATTATACAGCTGTGAGCTCTACCACTCCTTCTTTACATGGTATTTGTCAGTTGAGTCTGCCTGGCAAGCATTTCTATTGATTATACAGCTGTGAGCTCTACCACTCCTCCTCTACAGGATATTTGCCAGTTGAGTCTGCCTGGCAAGCATTTCTGTTTATTATGGTTCGTATTCATAGCTGTCTCGTCCTCTACAAGGTATTTGCCAGATGAGTCTGCCTGGCAAGCATTTCTGTTGATTATGGTTCGTATTCATAGCTGTCTATTCCTCTACAGGGTATTCGTCAGTTGAGTCTGCCTAGCAAGCATTTCTATTTACTATGTTTCTTGTTTTGCGTGCTCATTCATAGCCGTGTCGCAGCTGTGAGCTCTGCTCCGCCTCGTGGCCCGCCCCCGCGGTGTCATGTCAGTCGCTCATTTTGTGGGCAGGGGGCGAAGGGGCGTGTTCCGCCCACCTGGGGCTGCCGTTGAGAGCATTACGGTAAACATGTATTGCGATAAAACGGCAACGGATGTGGTCATTTACACAAATTAAATATTTGCTTTTCGCTATTGTAACTGAGGCGTCATTGTCGGATTCGGAGCACTTTATGCATTTTGCCGCGGCCGTGTTAAATTAATTGAGGCGATTGCCATGATACTCGTACAGCAGCAACAACAATTTGATATGAAAAACATGCGAAACATCGGTAAATAAAAACACGCATTTACGCAATTCATTTGTGCGTTTTGATCCTTGACGGTCCCAGTCCCTTTTAAAGTCCTTGGAAAGCACTGTAATCTCAAAATGCGGACGTGCAATGATTTTAATTGAAATTTTGTTAAGATTTATTAAATAGTTTGTTTTACATTTTTTGCTGTTAACTAAGCATCGATCTATCCTTATCCTTCTCTGTACTTGCAATCCAAATTCATATTTTGTACTCTTTGCAACATATTTGCTTGTATTTAATTTCAATTAAATCGCTGTTCATTTAGTCTTTTGCTATTAATTAGGTGATCTTTGGTCATCTTTCTCTATACTTACAAATTAATATGTTAATATATTGAACATGATTATACCTTGCAGCACAATTTCCAAATTAAATTAAATTTCCAATTGCACATTTGATAGTGCACCTTATAAAGTAATTCTATTCAGATTGATCGCTTCTCAAATTAGTGCATTTAACTTTGGAGCATTTGGCATTCATTTGTCTTGAGAAACCACTTGCCTTCAGCCATATTTGGGTGGCTGTTTCATGTACCTCATGTTGTATTTGTTTTTGTATTTGTTTATTTGCATCTCCATTGTCCGATGGACTCGTCTCTACTCGACTCGACTCGACTCGACGTTCTGTCCATTGAGATGTTAATATATCCGCGTGTACGTGCTTTTTGGCTCAAACACTTGTCTCAGTTCTCAGTTCTTTGGCTTGCCAATTTTTTCTTGCCGCAGCTTTGCATTTTTGCGATACCCTGTAGCTAAAAGAAAGGGCCATATTAGAATGAAAATTGCTTAAAAAATTAAAGTTGCTCCAAATGATTAACTGCAATTATATATTAATATAAATAACACTACTAAAAGTCTTTCTACATTTCTGTACAAATATTAGATAATGCTTTTAACATAGATTGATATTGATAATAATATTGATAAGTGAGCAGAAGGCTGCAGGATATTATCATTTCGAGCATTGGCCATGTTTGGAAGACATTTTACAGCAAAATGGATTATAGGGCATGTTAATGCAAATAGAGGGAGATTTGCTTATATCACTGGCTCGGCAACTGATATGTGTGCTGAGGCACACACACACACACACACATATATATACACACACAATGAAGAGTACACCTTGCTTACGAGTATGTAGACAGGTGTATGGAAACGTGCCACCCTAAGAAGCAAACGTAAGCTCAGCAAACAAATCAGAAGTGGCAAGTTGATGTGGCAAGGTGTTGGCGTTGATACAGGTATGGCTGCTAGGTCTTGTGCTGGTGCTGGAAACGCACTGAGGCGCTAAACGTGCTGGCTAAATGTTTGACTTGGCAGCAGAGAGAACTGGCAGCGCAAACCGATAAACGGGCCATGCTCTTGTCCTTGTCTGGCAAAGCCAAGTCAACTGCCACGCCTCCACTGCCTGCTCCGCTAAGACAATAACCGATGCTAATGTATTATACGTGTCAATGTTGAATCCCTTTTGACTGATATGTGTGCGCTGACATCACTGACTCTGTCTCTGGCTCTGGCTCTGACTCCGACTCCGACTCTCAGTCTGACTCCGACTCCGACATCGAGTCAGACTCTGACTATGACTCTGGCGTCATAATACATTGCCACATATTCAGCACACACGCCATGTGTCTGTCTCCGACTCCGACTTCGATTCGGTCTCCGTCTCAGTCTCAGTCTCAGTCTAGTCGCCGTCCCTTGATAGAAGTGTTGCTGTCAATTTGTGACAAATGCTTTTGTCGCACAATGGCATTGATAAGCCAACAAGTTGTGCGGCCAATCAATGGCTAAGGCAAAGAAATTCTAGGACAGCCGATGACACATTCATGTATCATTCAAGTATTCAAGTATGATCACTTTAAAATGATTATTTCAAAATTAAATATATATACTTTGGCTTAGATTAACTATATATAATATAGATTACAATCCAATGCAATTGTTATCGATTTGCAACAGCTTTGATAACACTATTTGAGCTTATTATTGCTCACAATATCCAAGCAAGTCATCTTTAAAGTTCAAGAAATCAGCAATAATTAACTAGAGTTATTCTATCTGTTGTTTTAGTCTTAACTATTACATATTACATATGTATATAAATATATAATAATATCGGATCCTTCGATCAATTTCCAATTAAAGCAATATCATTTTGACTCGACTTCTTCCGGTATTTAATATTGAGTTTTGATTGGGGAATTTTTGCTAACGAAATTGCGTTTGGCAACCCATTGAATGTGGCATGTGGCAATGCTGCCGGCTCATAATTTGCCCCCACCTTCCTCTCCGCCCTGCCTCAGCACATACACACACTCGACCCATTTGCACAGGGGCTTTGTGTTTGGGCTTTCAGTATTTTATGCATTGGATGAGCTAACACTGAGCCTAAATAAGAGATAAACACGCGCCTAGACACACACTGGGACTTACACACACACATGCAGATACAGATACAGATACAGATACAAATACAGTTACAAATACATTTACAGACGATGGCAACTCGAATACGTGAGCTGGCTGGCCTACAGTTCATTTGCTCAGTGTCCTCCACTAAGTAAGATATTTGTGAAAAATTGTGAGCGTTTTGAAATTGAATCAAGTTTTGAGCTCTGCCTCCTTTTTGGGGCTGACAACTTTCGTGTGGTGTTGCAACAATAATTTAACTTGTCTGCGTTTTTTATACTTTATACCACTTTCCCAACTGGCATAAAAGGCCAAACCAAAAAGTTTAAACAGTTTACTGTTTACACTTTACAGTTTACAGCTGGCCCAAAGCGTTGTTGCTCTGTCGCCATCGATTGTGACCGTTGCCATTCACAAATTGTTGATGGAGCAGTCGGGGGCGACAAGTGTCTGGGTTGGACTTGGGATCTGAGCAGAGTTTAACGCTTGGCAGCGCGGCATATCAAGCATACGCACTGTTGCATGCGGCCAGAGCTCCGTCTGACATGGGGAAATGGATTGGGGAGTATGGCTCCCAGGATCTGGCTCAGGGTCGGGCTAACCCTTCATCCGCTTCCCGAGCTTGTCAAAATTAAACGAAGCAATAAATTATGCGTCTGCCAATGGGCGCCAGTCAGGCAGCAACAAAAATTATACACACTTATATACATATACGCACACACACACATTTATGCGAATAAAAAAAAATGGTGTGTGCGTTTAAGTATCCCATTATGCATGCAGATTTCCCTAATCTTTCGGGTTTCTCTGTGTGCTGCTACTCGGAGCAGTTTAGCGACTATTATAAGCCGGAAACTTCTCCACCCCAAAACCAGGTCCTGGTTCCGGCCCTTAGCTCAAATATTTGGAGCCTTGAACGCTTCAGGATATGACAGGGACAAGGTCAAAAAGCCATCTTAAATTCATGACAACTTTATTCTGATTTGCTTTTCTTTTTACATTTTTCTTTTCTCTTTTTTTTTTAAAGACTTCATATAAATTCACCATGGCTTGGCTATGGCAGACAGACAACCTGTTGGCTTACACGAGATGCTTTTCATAGATTTACCTGGCTGAATAATAATTGGAAAATCATTTCGCTGCTTCATCAATTATTTTGGGTTGAAAACTGTTAGATTGAGAATTAAAAATGTATGAATACGTTGAACGAAAATGAAACAATTTGGATTTACTGCTGTGAATAAATTGTGAAGGGGTTTCGTGTAGTTTATTCTTATTATACAGGTATTACTTATGTATAGTTTTTTAACTTTTAAGTGAAGCCAGCATAAGACTTTTCACTATGCATTAGTTGATAAGTTTGTCCATTGTTTTTCACTTTATATTGGGAAGCTATTACGATGAAAACTGAACTTTCAAAGTCTTTCGTAAGTTCATTGTGAAAAACTTATCTTTTATCCAGTTTTTTGGTCAAAAAGTCTTTTGACAGATTTCCATAAATTTATGAGGATTCGCGCTGAGAGAGAGAGAGAGGGAGAGAGAGCTATATGCATAATACATAAATATGCATTTATTTAAAAGGTCTGGCGTCATTAGCTGGGCCTAATGGGAATGCCATTATACTGCCTAGGGAAATGGGAGCCTATCAACCCCATCTGAATGTCGCTCTCCCTCTATGTGTATGTTTAATACTCATGTGTGTGTGTGTGTTTGTCAGGCTAATGTCTTCATTTCGCTACGCTCATTTGTGTCAGGCGTTTGGCTGGAGTGTTTGGAATGGACATAACCTTTCTCTAGATGTTGCTTAACTGAATTTGATGCGCATATTTATTATATTTAATTATTTATGTATTTTTGCTCCTTGTCTTTTTGTCGCTGTCCCCATTTTGTTGTTGCCGTGAATTAAGTTAATTAATGCGTCGCATAAGCTGCCGCTTAGGCATTAGCTAACATCCTTGTCCTTGTTGTCTTTCAGCAAGTCAATCACAGCGGCAACAACAATAGCAATAACATTTGAAATGCTCCTTTGGCGGGATTTTGTTTTTGTCGCATTTTTAATTAATTTTGCAAGGGCTTTTTACGGCTTATGAACTTTAAATATTTGCCCCAGTTTACCCCCAAAGCAAACAAACAACAACAAAGCACATACACATAAATATATTTCCAATGCAGGTAGACATAGATATAAAATGTGAGGCACAGCTCAAAAAAGTAACCGACGAAACTGAACAAAAAAAAAAACGACCTAAATTAAGTGATACGCCTACATGTATTGTGTGGGTATCTGTCTGTGTGTGTGTGTGTGTGTGTGTGTGTGTGTTTGTTTGTTTGTGGTGTATGGTGTACTTGTGGGCGTGTATGTGTTTTACTGTCTGCTGTTGATGTTGCTGCCGTTCTTGGTACCTGACATGTATGTGCCACAAAACAACTTCATAGACAACGCACGTAACTCATACGCAGTGTTGTACGAGTACGTACGCCCATCTGATAACTGAAATGAAATAGAACTTCCGTGTTTTTCTAGCTTATCCAAGTGTTTTAAAGAGCAATGCCATATCTCAAAGTTTTTTATGCTTCACAAATGTCTCAAAGTTGCAAAAAACCGAAGCCAAGCAGAGTTGAAATATTGTAGGAGATCAGTTTCAAATGTACTGCATTAATTATTTTAATAAATTTAATTTTACATAATTTCACTATATACTTATTTTGAAATGATTTATCAATAATTTTAATTACATTTTGTGTATTTAATTTGTTGCAATTGAATGCCAAATGCGCTTCAGTAATATCAATAAATATTTTACAAAATTTGTTTTCTATTCAAAACTATGTTTTGTAAGTAATCAACACATATTTTAATTTAATTTTTAATATTTAATGTATTTGAATATTCAATTTGATTCAACGAAATGTAAACAAGTATTTTATTAAATATATTTTTACATAATTTCTTTTCTATTATATTCGACACTATATATGCTTTGAAGACCATCATCAACTATTTTAATTGTATTTTATATATGTATTTAGTTTGTTTTATTTAATTGCCAAATATCTTATTAAATATAAGCCAATCATTAACTAATTCTATTTAAAATGCTCCACTTATTAAGTCGCCCCCAAAGTGGCTATATTTATTATGGATTGGTGTAGCAGCAAGTTAATTTGGTTAATGCATTTCCAACAATAGGTTCGATTCTAATTGAATAAATGCCAATGGACGACCTAGTCGTTGTTCAATTGTAGTGCTGCGATGCCTTCAAAATTGTATGGTGTGTACAAGGAACTGTTGTTTGGCTTACTTTGCCACGTATCGCATTGAATGGCGCCTCGGCTGGGCCTGACTGGGCTGTTGACGTGCCACGCCCACACTGGCTGACATAGGCATCGAAGGGAGCACATATTAAAATGCTGGCAAAAGGAAAGTGCGAGAAATATGTAAAGTAAGCGGAGGAGGGGGTGGAGGGGGGGTGTGGCATTCCAGATTCCGAATACAGTAACAGAGTAATGTAAACAAATCTCAATAAATAACAAATATCGTCCGACTCTGCCTGCTTCATTGTTTAATGCCGCTCAGTTGGCGCTTTGTGGGCGGTGGGCGTGGCTAGAAAATTTCAATTTTATTGACAGCGAAAGTTTTGCCAGCGACTTGAAGCATTTTTTGCATAAATTTGAAATCACAGCCAACTTGGAAATGAAAGTGAGTGCGAGTGTGTGTCTATTATGTATGGCATGTGTAATTTTTGGGGCGTGTGTGTGTGTGTGTGTGTGTGTGTGTGTGTTGCTTTGCTTAATTCAATACGCATAAACAATAATTTATGAATTTTTATTGAAGTTCCCGAGGCAGGCACGTGTTGTCGCATCGACATCGCCATAGACATCGACATCAATAGGAGTTGCTGTCAGAGTGGCTTGGTGGGCTTATGTACTAGTATGTGTAAGTATGATGTACACATAAAACACTCAACGTTAGCCATCATAAATTACAAAGTACGAGCACACATAGACTGAGAAACATAACAACAGCGACAAGCTCAACGTGGATTCATTGCGTGGGCATTTCCTTCAGGCTTCAGGCTTGTCCCGACCTGACCCAGCCCATCCAGGCCTGGCCTTTGATATCGAGATAATCTTACGTGTGTCGGCGTTCGGCATTCGACATTCGGCATTCGCCATTCGACTTTCGGTTTTTGCCTTTAGTCGCCCAATAAGACACATTATGCTGACGCCTACAGGCAGCAGTTTGACTCTCCTATTATGTTACAACCCCATGCCAGTTCGCAAGTCTTCATTGTTATTGACGATGCGTGGCACAATAAATGATACGCTTGACCTGGCCCAGAGAAACCCAGCTCAAATTAACAATACGAGTAGTCGTTGCAATTAAGTGTCCAATATTCTTGCATTTACCAAATATAATTACTTTTTATGAGTGATCGAAATACCATTAAAACTGCTTTATATTCTGCGCCAGTTCTGTAAATTAAAAAAAAAACAAAAGCTTAATTTTACAGACTCTGTTATCGTATTAAATGACCAAGAGAAGCTTTCTCGAACTGAGTCATTGATCCTAATATTTGGTCGGCTTTAAATAGATTTGTACTTATACAATTTAGTCTATCTAAGCTATTTAATTCTATTTAGTCTGTCAGAGGAACAATGAAATAATTCTTGAAATATATTTTACCACAATTTATCCACCTGGCTTTAAGTGGAAAAGAATGTCTTGAAAAACTCCATCAAAAATGTCCCTCTACAATTAATAACTTGGTGAAAACGTATTTAAAAATATTGAAAAATAAAATGATATTCTTAAAACATTTAAACTTAAAAATAAGCATTTTGCATGTACTTTATCACATGAGACATTATTGAAATTAGTTACGGTTGGCTTCATTTTTATCATATAAAATATTTTCCTATTATTTTATTTGCAAATTTTATATAAAGGATTTGATGAACTTCAGTGACTTAACTCTACATATAAAATCAAATCGACAACTTTTTACTTAATTTAGGCAATCAATTTGCAAGAGAATGTTGAACTTGTCTACTTATTGTGGCGACATATTTGTAATACTTTTGGAGCACACATTTCTTAAGACAAGTGTGGCTTGTGGAGAGTCTTGTGTACTGGAAAAACACATTGAAATCGAGGTTAAATCCAATTAAGTACACATGCACATCATCAATTGAGTTAGACTGTTCTACAATGCAAAGCTTAGTCGTGTCTGTGTAATAAGCTCAATTTAATTCCCATATACTCGTATTGTTACTATTCATGAGTGTGCGGATGTGAATGTGAATATTTACATATCGAGAATATCTAAGCATAATTCATGACTCATAAAACCACAAGAATCGTTTCAATTGCTTTTTGTACTCATTAAAATGCTGACTAAGTAACTCATGTGTATCCAACACGAGTTGATGGCGTCGGAATGAAGGATGAAGGACAAGGGATGAGTGCTTGGTTTAAGACTCTCAGACATTGGTGTTTGTTGTCGGCATTAGAAGTTTACAACTTTTTGGTATTGGTTGAGGCTGGAATTGAGGGTCAATTTAATGAAAGCCGCAGTAGCTGCCATAAAATTAGTAAGCATGCGAGGTCGACCAACCGATGACAATAAGTTCAAGACCACAACCAGAGCAGAGCAGAGTGCCAGGCTCAGGGCAGGCAAGGGTCAGGGAAAGGGCACGTAAATCCTTCAGCTTAGCTGGCGTCGCTCAGTTGATTAATTCTCGATTTTATTTGGCGTTTTTACGAGCAACTGCAGCCGTGAGCGGCTAGCGAGTCGCAGGCTTCAGTCTCCAGGACAGAGCAGACGGGTCGAAGACATCGCTGCGCTTTTGTTTTCGGCTTTTCAGAAATATCTGTGCATGTAAGCCACGTGGCTATCAAATTGCCATTCAAAGCCCCCCCCCCCATCCCGAAAAATAAAACAAACAGAGCAACAGTGTTACACACATGGCCAAAAAAGAAAAAAAAGCAACTCGAAATCGAAACCAAAACAGCGTCAAACAAACCCGAAATGGAGAAAAAAGCGATACTTTATTCTGCCATTAATCGTAAAAATTGCTCATTTTATTGCCTTCAAAGTGTTTTTTTTTTCTTCGCGTCGCTGAGAAAGTTTGCATGTGCCCCCCCGTGTGGCATGCGGCAGACTGGCAGAACCGATGCGTGAAGCAGTCACAAAACAACAGCACAACAAAAGGCCAAACCCAAACCCAAACCCAAACCAATTCCGCCAAATGTCGACAGAGACATCCTATGCCTGCCATCTCAACCAGGTGGCCTTCAGCAGTCCCTCAAATGTCTATGTTAAATGTTCAGCATAAATCAGCGTATTGTCTTCAACATGGCACATACATGTATGTTTGTACTCTACTCATATAAGATTTATATCGGCGAGTCGTAATTTGATTTCTTTGATATGCAATGTGAATGAGATTCAACATAATGAGCGTCAAATATTGTAGAAAAGTCTCATTTGCTGTAACAAATTGCGAATGCTTTTATTAATTAAGCGCAAAATCAAATGTATCAAACATCAAATGTCTAGAATACTTCAAATTAAAGTTATCACTGAAATGGAATTTAAATGTGTGAATAATACTTGCAAATAGTTTGGAATTAAACAAAAAACTGCATTTAACGGGCAATTGTATTCAATTAATTAATAATTCAATTAAGAACGGACTTAAATTTGATTAAGTTTTGCAAGCCTGATAGCACGAGATTGAGCCAAATGCTTTTAGCGGAATTCAAGCTTGAACAGCTTTAAGCTATTTATTGCCACTTTAATGTTTGCAGCTCGATTTAATAATTCATTGCTCATTCATTTAACAGCTAAGACCCTTACAACAATGCTGTTATTTACAATCAGGGTCTGTGATTCGATGTCTAATTTAATTGTTGCATTTAGTAGTATTAATTTACACTCGATAACTTATTTAAAATTAGTTCTTCGCAATTGTATTACTAAGTAATATAACCCTGTGATTAATCAATTTACTTTATTCGAGAGTCCATTTGTCTAACAGTTTTACCTGCTGTTGTTAAAATTGTATTTAATTTGCTTGGTTTATTTCTTCCCTAACTTCAGTCGAATACACTTGACTGAGTCTTTATTACAAACATAATTTTTCTAGTTTTTTCTACAATTCCTGACTAATCCTTTGCTATTATCAGCCAATGGGCATTTGAAGACAGAAATATTTCAAAACATTTTAAGTGAAATTAACTTGATTCACGTTTCAATCAATATTTGTCAGCTCATCTTGAAATTGATAGAAAAACACTTTTTTGGTATTGATAATTTAATCAATATCTAGGCTCTTGCCTTTTGCTGATTGAACTGTAAATTGGCCAGCAAGCTGTATGTAATTTATGTTATCAATTAAGAGCTGTTTGTCCAAAGTGTGAGCTCTACTCGAACACCTCGATGTGGACTCGAATATTGAATAGAGCAGCAATATTTACACATTAAAACAAACAGCTGCAACATTTATGGATATTTTCAACATTTTTTTGTTGTTATTTTTCCTCATTCCAAGGAAGCGCCAGAGAAAAGGCGAATGAACCTAAACAAATTTCATGACGCGTCCTTCCATAGAACTGGGCGGGCTGCCAACTCCCAGCTCCCAGCTCGGAACTCCCCAAGCTGAAGTTCATCCTCTGTCGATGCTCCTGCCTGTCTGAATGAATGGCAGCCACAGTTATTACTCATTTACAGACATTTCTCCGACGTTTACTTTATGGCCGAAGTGGCAGAGGAGGATGCTAAGATGGATGGAGATGGGGCACCTTTTGTTATTTGCATTGGACTACAAAATGAGCAGCAGGCAGGCAAAGAAAAAGTTTCAAATCTTTGAATGAATTTAATATGCACAAAGTATGAAAAATACTCGTAGGCAAACTTTGCCAACCAGCGAGGGTTTTGGACCGAATCGTCCTCCCCCATTTTCCATTTTCCACTTTCCATGCTCCATTCGCCATTCTCCATCATCATCATCATAACTGCTATCATCGCAGACAGCCCTCAACATCAGCTTCATGTCGACGTATATGATTTCCGGATTATGTTTATTAATATGCTCATACAATAACTTTTCCTCCCCCCC
Organism: Drosophila pruinosa; assembly: GCA_018150935.1. NCBI lineage: Eukaryota > Metazoa > Arthropoda > Insecta > Diptera > Drosophilidae > Drosophila > Drosophila pruinosa. The sequence continues at coordinate 13,989,239 of JAECWR010000194.1, read as the reverse complement.
CATCCTCCAGCTTAGCATTACGGCTCCCACTTGCCTACAAAGGGTTCAGCTCTGGTGCACAGATCGCCCTGAGGTTATCCTTGCCAGGTGTACAGCAAATCGACTGAGTAATGTTGTTTTCACATTCTAATTGCCAAGAGCAAGAAAACACGCTCAAGTTCTCGTAGTTAGTCAACATTAGCAACACTCCAGAAGGCTTCAATTCACATGGTACTCGAATTGCTGCTGAATTTGCATGTTATTTTTTATAACAGGCAGTTTATATGGTTTTATTTAATTTGCAATTAATAAAGATTTACAATTTGATACCAGGGTATCTTGAAGTTGCACACATAATTATTCATATTTGTTTGCTATTTTTTGAATACAATTATTGAGCCAACAGTTTACTAGAGCAGCGCTGCCCCTGCAGGCCTGCCACAAGATGAGAGTGAGCAATTAGCATGCTGTTGCAGCTGCCACAGCACTTTTGGTGGCTAAAAGCGGCTGCTTGATCTTCTCAAAGGGAGGCCAACAGAGCAGAGCGGTGCAAAGGCCCAAAAGCAATTTGCAGAAATGGTTTGGGGCTTTGCAAAAACGTCGACTTTGGTGTGGACAGCTTAAGTGACATTGCCATGGAGTCAAAGGACACGGCACAGGATCTGCGCAAAGTGCAACCCAAATGGCTGAGTGAGTGATGGCTTTAATGTGGCCTAAAGCACATTATCAAGCATTTAAGAGGAGCTTAGCCCCTGAATCGTTAAATGGATTGTGCCACGCAATGGGCAGTCAGTTGGCGGGTGGGCATTGAAAGGACATTAAAGCATATCGGGATGCGCAACGCATCCGTTCGATGTTATTGCTGTGCATTGAGACGAATTGTGAAATGGCAAATTCAATGAAATATTTATTAACCTTTAATCAGGCTGGCATGTCCAGTCAGAGACAGTGCTAACGAGCATCGTCCAAAGCATATTTTATTATACACATATATAGTAAATACATTTCAGTGGACAACGTGGCGTATGTGTAGTGTGCTTGATTTATTTGAGCTGCTCTGCTTAGCTTGCAATAAACAGAAATATTCGACATCAGATCGATGTCTGAATGCTAATTGCCAGACTGATTCGATTTGATGGCATTAAATAAAATGGAATAATTCATCGTAGATTCCAACAGTAAGCAAAATACTTTGGAATGCGTGTAGTCGTCAGACAGGAAGCGAACATTTGCCAAAGATGTGGCAAGCCTTTTGATGTTTCTATTCAGATTTGATGGCTTTGCAAATTTGATGGGTGATTTCATTAGATTTGTCCAGTTCACTTTTGCGGCAATAACAATTTGATTTCATACGCAATTTATTCATTTGTTCTGCAATACAATGCAAACAATAGAGATGAGGCTGTTTAATTGTTCGCTATTTATAATTTAAAAGCAAAGTTATGAAGCTGCCTTCAGTCAAGTGTTAGTTCTACATATTTAACTGTCTCGCACTTTCCTTTCAGCTTGAGCTTGAGCTTGAGCTTGAGCGTGTCAAGGGCCAGTCCAGTCCAGTCAAGTTGGCAACTTGGCAACTTGGCGAGCTTCAATGTCACGACTGTGTGATTGAACTTCTCATGTTGCTAATTCCACGAAGCGTTCTTTCCATTACATTCATTTGCCGCCCAGGCCTTTAAGATATGCAATAAACTTAAATAATATTTTCACTTTGTCGTTGAGACATTAAGTATTGATTGCTACTGAGAAGTATCAAGAGTACAAAGTGTTTCAAATAGATGCGATGACAAAATCACTCAAAAGAAGAAGAATTTCAAATTATTATAAATAGTCAAACAATTAACTCAATTACTCATTTTGTTTAAATGAAACATTAAATATTGATTGCCACTGAGTAAAATCAAAAGTTCAAAGAAATGTATCACAAATTGCTGGAAAGAAGAATTTCAAATTGTTAAACAGTTTGTTAAATACACTTCTAGTCATTGCTAGTGCTTGTAATCCTCGGCTGGTCATTTCTTGTAATGCCCATATAATGGCAGGTCGGAGCTGGCGACTTGGTAGCAGCTTAGCCTTGTTTGGCCAAATCCGCTTAGCTAAATTATCAACATAATTTGACAGTGGCAAAAACACTATAAAAAAGTAAAGCAGAAATAGAAATGAGGCTTTAAGAAGCAAATGCTCGACTGCAAAATACCCTAATAAGAGCATAAAGTAACTTATTGTTTTATCAGCCGGCTTTAGGTTAATGATGATAAATGAATACAACAGTATATATTAATAATTTAAATAAAAACAAATTAAATTTACAACATATTTATATTTATTATTATTTTTATATTTATATTTATATTTATTTTTATATTTACATACATATATCAACTATTATTAAGTTTACTTGTACTAGATGTAGCGTAGACAGCCGCAACTTGATGGGACTTCTTTGCCCCATTTTAATGCAGGGTGGAGCATAGAAAAAACGAAACAGATTTCTAAAAGTGTTGAGAATTTGCGAAAGCATTCAAAGAATTAATCTAAACGTTTGCTTATTGACTACACGACGCTCTCTGTCCTCCATCCCTCGGCCTGTCTGGTGTCCGCCGTCTGTCTGATTTAGTGTTTTCTTATGCGACCAAAGCGGCTTTTGTGTGTATGTGTGTGTGTGTGTGTGTGCTTTGGCAGTTCATTTTCCGCTGCTCTTTGAAATTCTTCGTGTTTGCCTAAGTAGCTTTCACTTGGGCGCCAAACTTGGCCAAAAAGAAAATGCTAGGCATGCCTTTGCTCTCAGCTCTCAGCTCTCGCCTGGCAGTTGTTGTTTCTGTGCGACTAATGTGCTTGTATTTACTTTAACGCACAAACGAAGAGATGACAGTGGAGTGGGAGAACGTTAGAGCCATTGGCATTGTCCTGCCTGCCGTCTATGCGCCACATTAGCGCCCACTTCACTTTTGGCCCATCCACTGATGAGCAGCAAATTGAATTTTATTGATTTGATTCGCACCCCAGCCGCATTTCATTTTTATTTGCCTGACATTTCTGACCATTTGCGACAAGCATCCTGCGGATAGAGGCCAGTCTTCTACTTGCCAGCTTGCCAGCTTGCCGACCTTTGTATACACAATAAATTGATTTCTGATTATCATTGCATAATAAAATGACTAAATCCGCGCTGCGTTCTCTGCTGGTCACAGCCACAGAAGAATTGAGCCGAGTACAGGGCAGGACAGGACAGCAGCCAGCAGGCGGCCCAACAGAAGTTTTAATGAAGCGTATTAAAATTTAATTAAATAACAATTTACTCAAATGTAAATAAACACGACGATGTTTATGCCACACACAAACACAAACACAAACACCAACACATTGAAGGCAAAGCTGTGGAAAAACCTGGAAAGCTTAAGTGTGTAAAATAATCGACAGAGAGGCAGCAAAGAAGGAGTCTCCTGGACTGCCATGCCAACGCCCCGTGCGGCGAACTTTGGTCATTAAATTAAGTGCAGAAGACGACGAGTCTCGTCGCGTCTCGACTTGTCTAGTCTTGTCGACGAAAGCCAACAGACAACGATGCTAACAACAACCAAGTCGATGATGTTGTTGATGTTGTTGGCAAGTGGCAAGTAGCAACTTTGCAGTTAGCAACCAAAGGATCATCATAAACGAGGGTTGTCTGAGGAGCTTGCTGCATGATCATCAGATCGCCTGTCATGCTAGACAGTTCATTTCTCTTTGCTTTATTCCTTTTCTTAAACACTCGCTTTTTTTCCCTAAGAATTTTGTATTTCTTCTTTGATAAGGCTAGAAATATAGAATTGTGGCAAACTAAGTAAGCAACTGACAGTTCATTTAAACCAATAGGTTTTTTTATATCCAATAGATTTTTATCTAGTAGCAGATTTAAATTTTCCCTTGCTCTAATAATATAATAATAATATTATAAAATCGAAGACAAATTGGCCTAGCCATTCTCAATCGATGAGCTACTAATCAATATTTTTAATGCCATTTTTATTGAACACGCTTCCGATGTCGGTCACATCTAGTAGAGTGCCAAAAGTCACTGTTTGATATTAAACAATTTGCGGTTTGCTTATAAATAACCCTCGAAGCTGTTGTAAGTGAAATTTGCCATTTGCCTTTGGCAGTTAATGTGATTTTTAATTTTCTTTCCATATAATTCTAGGCCATACACACCATACGTACATATATATAATATATATATATACATACATCAACACGCTTCCTTTTTTATACCCGGTAGCCATAGAGCAGATGGGTATTCAAGCTTAATGGCAACCGAAAAAGTGTGTGAAGAAGATGTCTGCAAGTGCATAAAGAATGCGTTCCTGACAACTTACACTATATGAATGAATGTCCTGTCTGTATATAATATTTATCTAGATCTTGGAGGCTTTTAAAATTAGAGCTACCTAAGTTTTTAAAGTGTTGTACGCATATTAGATTTGTTGTTAAAATCCGTCAGTTTCATTCCAGTAAAATTAATAATACGCCATTATCAAAGTAATTCTAAAGCGTCTTTTTAGTATTGGTACATTAATAATAACTACTAGTCACATTATTTCGATCAGTTAATAAACATATTATTATAAATGATTATTGCTCTAAAAATGCTAGCAGGTATTTTGCAGTCAATCACACTCGAATGTATTTATATTTTATTTTTTGGGTGTCTGTCTCAAAGGGCTTGTGCCCAGGGCTTGTGCTGGCTTTTACGAGCGCATCGCTCATACGCCGTGTGGCCCGAGGCCCGGAAAATGGCGCGGCAATTTTCGCGTGTGGCAGGTAAGGTCTTAATTGAATTTGCCATTTTGAGCGTTGGCTGGGCAACGCGACTTGCGACTTGCGACATGCTGAAGTTCCTCCTAGATACATATGTATACATTACACATACGTCACGTATGCTCGGGTATGAGATTGTATACACTTTTATTAAATTTTGTTGCCTAGATTTGACTGTTAAAAATAAAAAGTAAATGTGAAAAATAAAATTATAAGCAGTAAAATAAGATGAGTTGGGAAATAAACATGAAATTAATTCACAGTCAGCAAGAGCTTAACATTCCTTTATTGTTGGCTTTAAAAAATTGCTAAGCTCTCACCCTACGTCAATTCGTAGTCCAAACTGTCCACTCAGCCATAAATAAGATTTGTTTTGAATGCCAAAGAACTTGACGCATCGTAAATGTCAGAGAAAAAGGTATCGTGTCCAACAGCGACACGTAAGCGGCTTGAGGTTGAGTTTTATAGTCGACTTATCGGCTATTTCTATGCTATATAATGTATTGTATACTAGTATGGGGGAGTGCCCCCCTGCTTATCAGCTGCATCTAGTTGTGTCACATCTTTGGGGACTTAATATTTGCATTTTAGAATTGTCTCAGCGATTTTTCGCTCATTTTATGACCCCGGGCAATAAAATAGCTCCCATTCATTTTCATCTGCTTCACTCACCGTGGAGACTATCGCGTGTTCCTCGGCAATTCATCACGTAAAGGACTTGTAGGCGTAAACTGCGTGCTATACTTAAACTTTGATTTCGCTTTCAGAACTCTTCAAAATCCTTCTTTACTTTTCGAGGCTGCTGTCATATGAACAAGTAAGCTGGATGTGGGCCTTGATTAATAGTTTGAACCCATTTCATTGTGTCAAACAGAAAGAGTTATGATGATTCTACTGCAAATTTGTAAGCTCGTGTATTGCTTGGTTTCACATCTGATTAATTGAAGTGACAAACCCACAGTTCTTTAAATGTGATCATATGTTGCTCAAATTGCAAGTATTTAATGTCATGTTACATTGTTGAATATAGAAAACAAATTATGAAGTTTTTTTTGCTTCATGATGTTTTTTAACATATCTCAAGTTGACGCAAAGCAGAGTTAATCAATGTAACGATTTAATGAGACAATTAATTATTAAAATAATTGAAGGAAATATAAATATTCAGCAATTGCCTTTTAACAAGAATTATGTGTTCTGTTTTAAGTAATTTAAATTACAATGTTAGCTTTATAGCCAAATTTAATTACGCTACTTGATTGATGTTGTTGTCATCGTTGTTATAGTTGCAGTTTGTTGTTTGCTCTTCGCAAACTTAGAAACAAGTTTGCATGTATATTTTTTGTGTATTTTTAAAGCAATCTAATGCCAAGTTAATTTTTCAATTTACACGCAAAGTGCCAAGCAAAGGGGGGCTGTGGGACTGGGGGCTGCTCCGATTGTGGCATGCTTGAGGGTCACAGGGGGCAACAACATACGCTTGCAAGTTAAATGGAAATGAAAGAAAAAACTTTACCAGATTGTGGCAAACGCTGCAAAAGAAACCCCAAACAAGTAGCAAATATGCTACTGACAGCGTGCTCGACTTCTGGACACCCTGTGTCATAGTTCACGTTTGTTTTTAATTGAAATGTCTTTAAAGATAATGAACAGCGACAATATACCTTCCATAAGCAAATAGAAGGGTATTTATATGTGTAAAAATAATGGCAAACAGAGTCATGTTAACAACAACAACAATGGGCGGCCAATTAAGCGAGCTTTTGCATAATTTGTTAACCAAAAGCCGCAGTCGCAACAGCAGCAACAGTCAACGTGGCTGCCACAGAGAGTTGAAGATTTTGTGGCAAGCAAAAAAAAAAAAGAAACGTACGAAATAAAAATGCAAATTTATTTTAATTTGTCTGCAGCAATGGGAGGTGCAGGACTCGTCGTTGTCGTAAGGACGTGAGAGCTTCCGTGCAGACGTCATTTGCATTTATTTGATATGCATTTTGTGGTGCGCCAACAAGTCGACTACAACTTGCCACTTACCACTTGCCACTTGCCACTTGCCACGTTCTGTGTGTGTTGCTGACCAAAGCACGCAACGACTCTGTTTCGTCTCCAACTCCGACTGCGTGTAGAGCACAATTTATGAATGTATTTCGCTGGTCCTCAGAGTCATTGGGCATAGTGTTGGCAGGACCCTAGCCTCCTTCCCTCCCCCCTCCATTTATGCGCTTCAAGACGCAATCGCGCGCACTTAACAAAAATTTATGAAATTATGCAAACACGTGCCGCGTTCAAGCAAAGTGCAGCCAATTGTCGACATTGAAGTGGCCTTGTGCTTCACTGGTCTCCCAGCTGCTGGAACCTCAAGTGGACTTGGCTCGAGTCCCGAAAGTATTGCAATCTGCTCCTGCAACTTTGGCAAATCCTTAATCAGATTTCTCTTCAGCTGTAAACATTTAGGCTACATTTTATTCTAGACCAATTGTCTTTAACTGCTATACATCTTCTCTATATTCATTTTCAGAGTTCTCTTTAATTTTGACAATGATATTTTTAAATTTATTTATACTTAATACTTTATTATTATTATTGTTATTTTACATTGCAGATGTAGTTCTTGTTTAGCAAATTCTTTTAACTGATGTCGACAATTATTTTGGCAAAATGTTTTACAGTTTATAGCAAGTGCACTTGCAACTCGCTAGAGGGCGCTACATAAATATTTGCACTTATAAATCTGCACTTTAGTTGCTTTTGCTGATGCTTGCATGCTATTTTAATTAGCTGTTGTTGCCCAAAGTAAAATGTGAAAGCAACAACAAGCAGTTACTTTGCCAACAACAACAACAGCGATAGCCGACAAAAGAGTCGTCTGCCGTCTGGCAGCCTGTGGGGTTGCCCTCTTGTTGAGCTGGTTGACTGAAGCAGCAGCTGCCGCGTTGCATTAAAAGCTCTGTTGCACAACCATGCCACCTACCCAACCAATACAAGCAAACAAACACTTGCCTACCCCCACACAATCACACACACACACACACATACACACACACACACGGAACACACTCTTTGAGCAAAGCACTCAGCGCATGTCTCGCAAAATGAGCGCTTAACATTAGCGACATTTTTTCCTCGCTTAATTGTACCCTGTCCACCATCTAGAAGGCAAAAAGGGTATGCAGGGGACGCAGAAAAGGTAGAAGAAATCATGGCAACTTGCAGGCAAATAAGCTCAAATTATTCCCATTGATAATTAAAAGTCTCATAATTGTGAAAGATGTGAATTATTAGTGTGTTGGATATATTCATGTATTGGATTTATCAAATGTAAAAATAACTAACTTAATATGATTTTTGACTTATTATTATTAAGCTATAGTGCACTAGAAATAAAACTTAATATAATATTCCTAAATTGTTTTACTATCTAAATTTGCTTGTCAAAATGAACGCCGGGTATTTCGCAGTCAAGCATTCTCGACTAATGCGTTTTTATTGGTTTTTTCATACCTTTCGTAAGCGACTCATTTGACTTGGCATTTTGCATGTCTTTTAAGCAGCTCAACGCATTTTGTTCCCCTTCCCCCTCCCCCCTCACACCTCCTTCGTCCTTCGCCCTTAGCTAATACAACTTGTAGTCTAGCGGAAAAGCGTGTCGAGGCTTGCGTGTCGTGCGAACAGTTTCGATTTGGTCGTTAATTCAATTTATGGCCAAGTAGGTTGCCAACAAACACATTTGCAATGCAAAAACACAAACACTAATTTCGACAATAAATTAATAAATTGAAACGCTTTTGATTTGAATGCTGCAAGTGGAAAGTATGCCGAATAAAATATACACTGCACGGTTGTAAAATATTAAACAACAATTTATTTTGCTCAAAGGATATCAGTTGATGTGGCAAATTGTTTTGGTTTAGCATAAATTGTTGTTTAATTGAGAAAATGATACAATATTGTTCAACAATAAATTGTTGAAAATATGTTGAAATTTACGATCGATGTGTGGTTAACTTTTGTGGTTGCTATAAGTACTTCCGTGCCCGGTGGCGTATGCGTAATGTGTTTAGAGGTAATTAATTTGTGCCGTGTTTATTGCAGGCCAAACTAGGGCGTAGATGGGAGAGAGAGGGTGAGAGCGAGTGCTGTCCACTGCTGGCAGGCAATTCATCATGGCACCATAGCTGAAGTTGTAATTAACTTTCGGCAGAGCTGCTGATTGTCATTATGATGCTTCATCATTATAACGAGTATGGGTTTGAGTACGAGCGCCTGCTAGAATGGGCATCATTTTCGGGTGACAAAAAACTTTTGCCTAATGGCCTCGGTGTAAACTTATTCTTGCTGCCATTTTGGCTTAGACATTGGCTTTAGCCGAGCGCCAAACCAAAGCACTTTCACTTCAATATTTTACAACTAATTAGGGATAATTACCAGCCATTACACAAAAGGAATCCCACTACGGGCGACAAGTTGAAAGTTGAAGACAGACGATGTTAACTTTTTGGGCGTGGCCCATTTTCCTACAAAAAGCTTCCTAATTTGTGCCCACCTTAGTTGTTATTACTCATGTTGTTGTTATTGCTGGTTTTATGCCTGACTCGGTTGAGCCACAGAACAAGCTAACATTCTTGGAAATCCTTTGACTAGCTGCTTAGTGCGTTGAGCCATTAACTACATCCTTGTGTTTATCACTTGATACGTTGGCAGCAACTGTCACCAAAGTGTCACCGATTCCACACCCGTCCCATGAAATGGCACAATATCAGCCTAATTGCTGTCCATACTCGTACTCCGGCATTCCTCAGTATTGACTTACAAATTTCCATTTTCTCTCAAGTGAATCTTTTTGCTTCACTCAGTAAGTAACTCTTGAGTCTTCTGGCAATGAGGAGAGACAAGTCGCATATCCTTGAAAGTTTACCTTAATGAATATCAATTGATATTCCAGGAATTTTCATTATATTTTGAAAATTTAACTTGATGTGGTTTCTTGTCATTTGTGATTTAAAATAAATAAAACAAGTGTAGGAACTTTTCTATCATAGCTTGTAAGTATATCAACATATAATAATACTCTAGCATAACTTAGGTGAATCTTCTTGCTTCATTGAGTAAAGAAAGCCACTATTTGTGATATAAAAGAAATAAAACAACTAGAGGAACTTTCATACCAAATTTTCAGTAGGTATTTTTTTAGTTTCTAAGTATATTAATAATACTCTAGCGGAAACCTCAAATCTTGAGGCAATGAGAATAAATAGTTGCATTTATTTGCAATTTCATCTTCGTATAGTAAATACCAATATATATTTGAGGAATTTTTATTTTGATTTTAAAACTTAAACACATTATTTGTGATTTAAAAAAAAAGAAGCTGAGGAACTTTTATACCAAATTAGGAGTGAGTAGCTCTCATAGTTTTCGAGAACCACTATAATATTATTATAGTACAAGACTTACATTTGGCTCAAAATCTCTGCAGATGTATTGCCAAGTCTGTTAGATTCGGGAAGCCTCTGAAGTGTGTTTAATGCAGCTGACCAACCGGTTGAATGGTTAGCTCGTGAATCTGCACATTTGGCGGAGTCTGGATGCAGTAGGAGACTGCATCAGCCACATCCTCAGAGCTCAGCATGGGGAAATCGGGAAACGAGGCCAAAATATCTGGGTCAATGATCTCGGTGCTGGTGCCGCCAGGACTAACGTTCTGCAAAGTAGGAAATGAGTTCAACTGACACTCAAGGCAATTAACTGGCTTATGCTTACCGTAACCTTTGTCTTGGTGCCCTTGTTTTGGAACTCGAGACGGAGCACCTCAGTCAGAGCAGTCATGCCGTACTTGGCGGGCGAATACATGTTGATATTGACACCCGGAATATTGGGCACTCGATGTCCGGCAATGCTATTGATGTTGACCACATGGCCATCGTCCACTTTGCGCTGCTGCAGCGAAAGGAACATCTCGCGAGTGCACCACACAGCTCCCATCAAATTGGTGTCCACCACAGCGCGCAGATCGGCACTGTTGCCCTCCTGGGTGATGGTCGTGTGACGGACAATGCCCGCATTGTTGATCAGCACATCGGCACCGCCCAGATCCTTGTTCATGTTGGCAAATGTCTGCTTCACCTGCTGCTCGTCGCTTACATCGCACTTGTAGTAGTGGAAGCGAGCAGCCTGCTCTGCCGGCAGCTCAGCCCTCAGCTGCTTTAGCCGATCCTCGCGACGAGCTAGACCCACAACGATCATACCCTTGGCCACCAGGTCCTTGCAACAGGCGGCACCAATGCCAGAGCTGGCTCCTGTTACAACTGCAATGCGATTAAACCAACGTTCCATTGTGGCAAATTGTATTGAATGTCTTGCTTCTGCAATGGCAGCTCGACAACTGAATATTTTGCTCCAAAATGCGTCTTCTTTTATAGCCATGGTGATTGGGCAGGCCCTTCTCCTGATAACCCTCGCCTCTCATAGCTATCGCAGCACTTATCATACTGCTGATATTGCATTCGATTTCCATTTCTATCTCTCATTTTGGGCTACTACACACGACGATAATGTTAACATTGTGGGATCAGTTCAAAGCTGCTATTAAGTTTATCTATTTACTGCGATTTGAAGATATAGAATTAATAAGTGTTGGGCATTCAATATTTTACGTTTAATACAATAGAAATTTAATATATTATATACATATATATTATATTTATTTAATTACTCAAGTGCTTTAATGGTTAATAGTCAAATTCATTAATCAATATTCCAAAGTCAGTGTATTTGGACGTCGACTTATTCTTATCTTTATCAATTATGAACTAGAGACAATCATACAAGTAGTGAGAGGCTCCCATAGAAATTGATAAGCAAACGTATTTCACAATTGCGAACAAAATTAAAATTATAGGAGAGTGAAAACTTCTAATAAGCGTGACACTCAGGAAAATCAATTACGGTGTTCCCGCAATTGATGAATCTCTAAAAGACATTCAGCTACTCAGTAGCCACTGGACAGCTGACTATTTTGGTTGAATGTCCAAATTCAAGTTTTCACGAGTATATATTTTTAATTTTGGCAATTGGCGTGAATACTGAAGTGGATGTAGGACATGAATAAGTTTATTAATTTGGTGAAGAAAAAGAGTTTTTTACAATTATTTCATTTGTATAATCGAATTTAAAATGTAATAAGTGTATAAGTACAATATTGATATGATAAAAAAAAGTTCCAAAGCAAAGTCAACACTTCAAAAAAAAAACACAATTTAACATTGCAAAGAAAAAAAAGCTAATTTCATATTATAATAAGTAAGAAAGCTACTGTCGAAAGTGCTCGACTGCGAGATACCCGCCACCCAATTTTACCATCGAAATATTTTTCAAAAATATACTGAAAAATATCCCAAAAATATACCAAAAATTTCTTTGTTTGAGATTATGAGCTTGGCGGCACTTTAGATGATTTATTGAACACCATTATTATGTCGCGGATTGACATAGCAACTAACTAGGTGCAACTGCCCCTGATTACGCTTTATTAAAGTAATTCTTCTGTGTTTTTTATCCGATTGTAAACAAAATGATGATTAGTATTGTGCGTGCCAAAACTGAACGTTCTAGGCTTAAAATGACGCTTGAAATTCGTTTTTTTCGATTTACGGGGGCCGGAAGGGGGCGTGGCAAAAATCTAAAACAAACTTGATAAACAATAAGACACACTGTCCCGAAAAATGTGTTGCTCTATGTCTTATAGTTTCTGAGATCTAGGTGTTCATACGGACGAACAGACGGAACAGACGCCTGGCGGCGTGTCGAGAAATCACATTCGTTCTAAAAAGTCGTTTGGGATATCAGGAATACCAGGCGCACATAATTAAACAGCAAGTGGATCTATGTTATTTAAAGTGTGACAACAGCTGCAAAAGCTGTGATCCTCTCAGAGAGCGGTTTGATGTCGTTGACCATGATGCAATTATATAAGTGTGTTGTATGCTAGCGGTGAATGTGAATGAAAGGGCCGTGAGTAGTAAGTGTGAGTGAAAGAACACTAGACTGTGCTTTCTTATCCATTAGGTGGTGCATGGGGTTAGAATAAGCGTATCATAATAAAAACGAGTAGAAGTTGATTTATTATTATAATTTTATTTTTAATAGCTTAGGCTTAGGCAATTATCCTCTTGAACATTGCAACTGTTGGATAATACATCTGTATTCTTCGCTGTTTAAAATTTTCGCCTACTATGTGTTTGCTACAAAAGTAGCCATACGGTATTATAGCGAACACGAAGGTTAATATTTTTGAAAAAGAGCGTCCAGCACAACCTTCCTCATCAACAAGCAATCGTGCACTAAACAATAAGTGACACAAAGCTTAATGCATTTTGAGAAGGTTGTGGATTCTAAGAGCGAGATAACGGAACATCGGTGGATCCCAATAGAAACTAAGTTCTGATTGGTTAGAAGTGTGGGTGTATATGTTCGCCTCAACTGACTTTCTGTCAACCACCTTCTGCTGATTTATGTTCGCCTGGTAATCCATGCCAATGAATCGATGTTTTCTTTAGGGAAACAGCAGCTACCGGAATTGTTGAGTGGGATGGCATGATCTAAGTGTAAATTTAATTATTATTTAAGTTCCTTACTGCCTTTGATTTTATGCAACAAATTAAAACAATTGGTTTTGCTATTTTCATTCTTAATAAATATTATTTAGGTTATGCTTAGTTTAAGAGGTTTACGCTCGCTGATTTAACAAAACAAATTTTATTCTTGAATCTATACTCCTCACATAAATGATCACTCAGCTGACAGGGAACACACACATGCAGTCTCAATGTGGACCCAAGCTTAGCAGGCGCTCAAGCTCGCTTGAAAGATAACCCACACATCCATTAGTAGTGAGAAAACGCACACACTCACTCGTTGTGTGGATTCTAAAAGTAAGTCCCGTTTAGTTGTCAGCGCATGCACACATAAACTCGCAGTATGAAAGCTCTCTGAAGCTCACGGTCTGTTAACAGCGAAGAAGCAACCCGCATTCAGTGCACTGCTCTCCTTTATTTGAGCAAGGCTGCATACGCAGGCGTACCGTATTGAGTCAATTCTATTGACACTGACTGTACACATTGACTTTTGCTCTTTCTATCGCATGGGTATTTATTACAATTACAAACAATAAAATAATTCCATATTTTAAGTGGACAAAATAAATAAATAAAAAAACAGTTCATATTACTGATTCTTTTCCAATTAGCAAATTTCTATTAATGTAGCATTTTTAAGTGTTGACAAATTATTCTGCGCCTCTACCACTCGCAGGGTGTCGAGAAATGTCGACAAGCAAATGCCATTTGGGATTTCAGAAATACCAGGCGCACATAATTAAATAGCAAGTAGATTTATGTTAAGTAACAGTTGGAGAGCCGCTCTGAAAGCTCTAATTGTCCCAGAGAGTGCTTCGATTCCATTGGCCGGTGCATTTCCCCTCACCAAAACTAACGGTGCCTGCCTGCCATTAAGTTGTGGATCCTAAGAGAAGGATAACGGATCATCGGTGGATCCCAACAGAAGCTAAGTTCTGATTGGTCAGAAGTGTGGGTGTATATGTTCGCCTTGCTCAAATAACTTTTTGTCAACCACCTTCTGCTGATTTATGTTCGCCTGGTAATCCATGCCAATGAATCGATGTTTTCTTTAGGGAAACAGCAGCTACCGAAATTGTTGAGTGGGATGGCATGATCTTTAAGTGTAAATTTAATTATTATTTAAGTTGCTTGCTGCCTTTGATTTTATGCAACAAATTAAAAGAATTGGTTTTGCTATTTTCTTTCTTAATAAATATTATTTAGGTTATGCTTAGTTTAAGAGGTTTACGCTCGCTGATTTAACAAAACAAATTTTATTCTTGAATCTATACTCCTCACAATGATCACTCAGCTGACAGGGAACACACACATGCAATCCCAATGTGGACCCAAGCTTAGCAGGCGCTCAAGCTCACTTGAAAGAGAACACACACATCCATTAGTAGGAAGAAAACACACTTAGTTGTAGATGCAAGAGAAATGAGAGATAACGCACACACTCACTCGTGGTGTGGATTCTAAAAGTAAGTCCCGTTTAGTTGTCAGCGCATGCGCACATGAACTTGCAGTATGAAAGCTCTCTGAAGCTCACGGTCTGTTAACAGCGAAGAAGCAACCCGCATTCAGTGCACTGCTCTCCTTCATTTGAGCAAGGCTGCATACGCAGGTGTACCGTATTGAGTCAATTCTATTGACACTGATTGTACACATTGACTTTTGCTCTTTCTATCGCATGGGTATTTATTACAATTACAAACAATAAAATAATTCCATATTTTAAGTGGACAAAATAAATAAATAAAAAAACAATTTAGATTACTAATTCATTTCCAAATAGCAAATTTCTAATCATGTAGCATTTTTAAGTGTTGACAAATTATTCTGCGCCTCTACCACTCGCAGGGTGTCGAGAAATGTCGACAAGCAAATGCCATTTGGGATTTCAGAAATACCAGGCGCACATAATTAAATAGCAAGTAGATTTATGTTAAGTAACAGTTGGAGAGCCGCTCTGAAAGCTCTAATTGTCCCAGAGAGTGCTTCAATTCCATTGGCCGGCGCATTTCCCCTCACCAAAACTAACGGTGCCTGCCTGCCATTAAGTTGTGGATCCTAAGAGAAGGATAACGGATCATCTGTGGATTCTAACGTTCTCAGTTCTGATTGGCCAGATGTGTGGGTGTATGTGTGCACCTTGTGAAACTGAGTTTCTACCAGGCACTTGCTGCCCATTTATGTGCGCCTGGTAATAGCTGGTATATTTTCGATTTTTCACAACGGTCGCAAAGTTTTAAATTAAAAACTTCTTTCCGATGGAATTTTATGTAACGAGATATGTTTCTTATTTTAGTTATCTGTTAAATCATAAATAACTTAATTACATTTTTGGTTAGTATGCATATTATTTCATATATGTCGTCTCGGCTGTTGACGCTGGGGTCGGAGATGCTTCCTTCTGCCTGTTACATACATTTTCGGTCGGCACAAAGTTAGAATACCCTTCTACCTTTTGGGTAGGCGGGTATAAAAAGCTAGCGAGCATTTGATGTATTTAACAATGAATTTTATTAAATTTAGTTGTTTAATGGTGCTGTAAATTTATGAATATTCAGAGATACAAGCTTTGCAGGAAAACCCACACACAACTTTGCTTTAATAATCATACGATAACTTGGAGTACGAAGCTTATTTAAAGGCCTTGATTGGTAGTAGAAATGTGGGTTGCGAAAATTGTTGCAATAATATTATATGTGATACGTATATCATATTAGCAACTGTTATTAAAGCAAATTGAGCGAAAAGTGCATGGTAATTGAATAATATGAATAATGTCATGTAATGAAAACTGTATTAATAATTTGTGTATGTGTATTTAATAAATATGCAATAATTTAATACTGAATATTCGTTAGCGTTTTTGCTCACTTTGCAAATTTGCTGTAACTTTCCGATTGTTTGTTGTTGAAGCAAAAAAAATAGAACAAACAAAATAAGCTCCTTCTGTGCGACTTATGGATGATGCTTGGGTGTTGCCATGTCAATGGCCTGGTTCGCGCGTGATGTGATGCCAAAGTTGTCACCCCTCTCTCTCACTGTTTCACTCTCTCTCTCTCTCTCTTTCTCTGTCTCCTTTCTGATCACCATAATTTAGTTGGCCACCCGCTGCTTGGGATTTGGCCAAATCACTTGCAATTTGACTAGACGTTGTCGCGACGGTTTTGTTTTTGTTTTGCGTAATTTTTTTTTGTATTCCTTTTGTTGTTATTGTTGTTGTTGCTGGCAGGTCACTTGCTGGATGTATTTAAAAGTTTTAATTCAGCTTGCTGGCAGTGGGCGCGGCATCTGACAGCTTTCTTATTTATTTATCTATTGCCATTGTCGCCTTCTGAAAAATTACATTGCTTCTATTTGTCATTGTTGTTATTGTTGTTGTTTTTGTGCCTGAGAAACTACGCGTGAAAACGTTGCGGGCAGCTCAGTCAGGGACTTGGGCTGGTGTTTGGTAGCCTGTCAAGTAAGAAGTGGGCATATAGGCTTTGAGATACTCTCAGACAGCAATTTCTTCATCAATTTATTATATCTGTAGATAGAGACCCATATTTCCTATGACCTGACTGATGATTAATAACAGTTTGAATTAATCGCTTCACATTTATTTGGACAAATAAATGTAACTCACACTTACTTTTCAATGCTCTATCTCCATGGCATTGAAGTGAAATATGAAAAGTAACAATTTTTAACTTGATTAGTTAAACTTATCTTTTAATAAATCGAAGTAGCGAAAAGTACCAGCTGATGTATCTACTTGAGCATGGTTAGAGGGTATCTTTAAGTCAAATAGCCGCGAGATAAGCATTCATACGGCTCTTTCATATTTCTTCATTTTTATTATTATCATTTTGCGCATTTTTCATTTGTTTACGTGGCGTGGCAGCTTCTCAACTCTGTCGACATCCGCAAAGCCCGCTCGGAGCCTCGCACCTTCTTCATTCTTCATTCTTTTTTTCGCTTTTGCTTTTGCTGTTGCTTTTGCTGTGCGCTGTGGGCTATGGACTGGGCTCGGTTTACTTTTTGCATTTGGCCTAAGGAAAGTTTTGTATGCTGTCTGTTGTTGTTCTTGTTAAAATTGTATTTGAAACTTTCGCTTAAGTGGCAAATGGTTTTTGCCAACGCCCCACTTCACCTTTTGTTACGCACTGCGCAACGCACTCTAGTAGCGGTAGAGTGTGTGTGTGTGTGTGGGTGTGTGTGGGTGTGGCAGTGGTATAGGCACGTGCCATAAGCCATTTGTCAACAGCAACCTGATTGGATTCCATGACTAAGCGCGGTTGCCAAGCCCGATACTGGGTCGGGCCCAAGTCCCAAAGAAGTTGCCTCTAAAACGCTTAAAAGCAAAATCTAATCACACTTGGTTAAAGGCTGGCGTGTGGCCAATTTGCCTTGTGGAGTAGGCTCAGGACCCCCAGAATTAAGCAAACTGCACAATAACGGACTGCCTTCCCCTCTCCTCCCCCTCAATCATCCAGAAACAAAACTGGCCACACGGAAATGGGCATTTCTGTTATAATTGCATGGCCTTAAGAGTTGTTTGAATTTTGGCAAAACTTTGCCAGTTAATGTTGTCTGGATCTGTAAATGGTCATCATTGTGCTGCCTTGATTCTCTCTCAAGTAGCGGCAAATGCGAAACAAATAATAATTGTTATAATATTCTTTTCAGCCCAATTCCCTTCACTCGGCCTCTGTTTTTCTGGCACACTCAATCAAAGGCCGCTACAAAATATTTTATTATTTGTTAATTGCAATCGATTTTTGCCAGTTTTACTCTGTGTGTCTGAGAGACTATATGATTGTCTAAATATTCCTTCTGCATATCATACTCAGATCAATGTATTTACATTGAAGTTTTGGTTAATATATTTCTCAATCATATTATTAAAATATAATTTAACGTATGTATATATAGATAACAAAAATATCGTTCATATGTCTATAAATATTCAAGAAAATACAGATATTTAACACATGATGAATCTACAGCTTCTACTCTTCGAAATATAAATAAGATTTTCCATAAAAGTTCCACTTTCTTGCCTCAATAAATTTATACAAAACATCTTTAAGCCGATATGTGAATTAGTAGTTGAACAAGAATTCAATTTAAAGTGCCAATGTAAATTGTCATTTTCATGGAAATATTTAAGAGATCTTCTGATTAAGTCTTAAATTCAAATTTCAGCTCAATAAAGGCTTCGAAGAATAAGAATCTTTTTGGCTTACTTTACCAAACATTTCTACGATAATTTATAACAGTCTTAGCAGGAAAAGCCTAGCTTTGGTATGTAAGCCTAAGTCGATAGTTGAATTTTCACATGAAAAATTGCAATTGAATTCTCTTTTAAACATACTCGGTTATGTGAACACATCTGCTTCACTTGCCGCCCAATATCAGTGGGAGTAAGGTGTAATAACAATGCATTATGTAATGGGATTGTTGCATGCTGTAATTGTTGTGTACAAGCAAGGACAAGTATGATTTACAGTAAGTAAAATAACGGTAACAATAACAGTAACAATGGCAATGCCCACGCACAGTCCAGAGCAGAAGCTCGCAACTTGGGCACTCAAAACTGGATGGTAAACAAGCAAAGCAGTGAGAATCATTTCCATTTAGTTTTCCCCACACGCACAGCCTGATACTCGAGTGTGTACACAACACTGTTGTGTGTGTGTGTGTGGGTGTAGTTCTGTGTATAGTTGCCATGTTTTTAATCCACTTGAAGGCACTTAAGTCAGATCACTGCCCAGCATAAATGTGCCAAGTGAAGTTGTCTTTACAGCTTTCCCTACTTGTATGAGTGTGTGCTAAAATTCATATTTCAGCCCACAAATATTGTGAGTCTGTCCATAAACTAATAACAGCACAACAACTATAAGCACACACACACACACACACTAATTGAGTCCTTTCGACTCTGTAAACACCCTGTAGGCAAAGTGTGCTGTGGTAGACAGTTTGTATTTTTATCATATATTTAGGTCGTCTTTAGTTATTCACAACTAAATCAACACACATGGATAAAAAGCAGCCCCATACATTACTCCATTTTAGTGGCGCCATCTACTGTCAATATTTGGACACTAAAAAGTATTTTCACAAAAATGTTTGTACAAAATACATTAAGTGCATCCAGATTGTGCAGCAATTGGCTTAGGCAAATAAAAAGGTCAGAGTTATTTGAACTGTAACTAAACTTTAGAAATGCCATTAAAGTCAAGACTGTCTATCTAAATACATTTTTGTCGGTATTTTGAAGTTTACACTTGATTTATTAATTTATTCATTTAATTTGCCAATTGATTCGTCAAACTGAAGAAATTGTTTTCTGTTTATTCTCGATTACTATGACCATTAAATTTGAAAGTTCATTAAAAGTATTCAACGCAACTGAGTATAAAAAATGATTTAATTATTTTGATTATCGGAATACATTTATCTTATTAATTGTTATTAATTGATAATTATTATTTTTATAATTAGGTCAAATTGATAATTGACAAAATGAATTGCTCTAATTGAAAACTGAAATGAAATCTGTAAATTAAACACAATTAGTTCAAATACTTTTAGACTTAAAGAAAATTCAATAAATTATTAATTTTAATTTTCTCACAATGGAATTCTATAGACAAAGGAAGTATTGCATAAAAATAATATTATGTATTTCATAAATTTTGAATTGAATTTAATCTCAATTAACCAATTGGGCACCAGATTGAGCAGCACTAAAGTTCTGTTATGTTCACACTTGATGGGAATCATTGACGCCCTTTTGCTAGCTGCCATCGCCATGGAAAACTTATGAATATTGTGTGCACTCGTAAATGCGAAAATGCGAAACTATAACAAAAACAATAATAACAGCAATGAGTTTGCCCTGTCTATCGAGACCTTTTGTTGGCGTACGTGGCGTATGGGCAATGTACAATGTACAATGCATAGATTAGACTAGCAGCCAGTTGTTGTTGTTGCCTGCTGACTAAGCGAAAAACTTCTAACAACGACACACGTCTAAGATTACGAGTACCCTGCCACAAGTCGACCACTAACTGGGACAGCTGTGCTCTGATCGAAGGCATCCTTTCGATGCAGAGAAGGGGGCAGAAGGGTTGGCTGCAGGATGGAGAGATGGAGAGATGGATATAGCCGCGAAATGAGAGACAGGGAAGAACAAAATGGCGGCGCACGTTCGACGCTTCACTTAATTAAGCGCCTTTTTGTCTGCTGTAAGTTGATAATTGAGGTTTTGCCGGTTTCCAGTAAAAGTTAATGCCCCCAAAACCCAAATTAGAAAAGTGGCACAACAAAGGCGCCCACGGCCAGAATGGGAATGGGCTTTGGAACTGCCTGTGCGAAATAAAAGGTTCACAGACAAAAAAGAAAGATACAAAAGAACATCATTTAACAAGCTGAAATAAGCGCAATGATAACTTAAGTATATTCGAAAAAGAAACCAACTAAAAAGTGACTGCAAAACAAAAGGGAATGTGCCACACATCAGCAAATACGAAACAAAGCAAAAAATTTAGATGTTCTGTTGTAAATGAAAGTCACGAACCGAATCCAAACTGAATGCCATTCTCAATATACCAAGTAACAATGTTTCTATTTCATTTTGTGTTCAGCGCAAGGGAAGCATGTTTAAGTCAATCATATTTCTGCATCTCCAAGCCAATTTCAATTGTACTTTCTGTAACAAAGTGTCAAAGCAATCTCAACAAAACACAATAGGGTTAGATGGCATAATGGGTTAGTTTACTGGAAATTAATATGATACAATAATGAGCATTTGTCATAGGCAAAATAATATAATAATTTCATATTTTCCACAAATGTTTTTCTTTTTTGTTAAAACAATACAACTTGCCAATAATTCATCGTATATCATTTCACAAATGATATAAAAAAATAGATTCTAGACTATTTCTTGCTATCTTATCTGTTTCTTTCTTCTTTCTTCTACACTAAGCATATGCATAAAAATTTATATACACCATTTTTTGTGACTAGCAGTATTTCAAATTCGTACATAATTAAACAGTACATTAACAACAACCGTATTTGCAAATTTATTAACAACAGACATATCCACATTGCAGTCTTGTGACAGCAACCGGCGTCTCCTGTTTAGGTGCTGCTCTTTTTGTACTAGTTGGGCCGTGCTATCTCCACTTTTTCAGTGCGGTAAAGCTTTCACTTTATAGTTTAAGCACGCATACTACCCATAGGGAATTAGGGAATTAGGTATTACAACTTTGTACGTAACAACAATGTTTGCAACAGACAAAATGTAGTCCCTCGAACCACGTAATGTATATAAGTAAATTCTTTATGAGCGTTATCAGTCGAGACGATATAGATCCTTGATCTCAAAGACTATAGGCACTAAAGAGCTAAAGCGTCCAAATTTGGTGTCAATATGTTGGCTCAGACTGTAAAATAAAGAACTTAAAGCAGCTTGCGATCATTTCTCTTAAATCCTTTACCACCCGACAATAGATGGCGCTACGCTTCATAAGAACAATGCAAGCGCTCTAAATGAATAATATGACTGATTGATGAATGATTGAGATACTCTGACAGCTGTTAATTTTCAAATCAACACATGAATTGATGGCAATCTCCAATTAGCTATAAGCACACTACTTAATTATATTAAAATTGGGTACTTAACTATTCATAAGAGAAGATTTAAGTCAAAGCATTAATAATAATTTAATTGTTTTATCACTACTACATATTTATATGTATAAAGTAAGCGTATGTTTTATTCAGTAAGGCCAGCATTGAGAGCATCAGCCATCTGCTGGTCACTTTGGCATGAAATGTAGACATTTTGTTGCAGCAGATGCGGGCTCATAAAAGAGAGCCCAGTTGCAGAGGAGGATTGTGTGTAAGGCTTAAAAAGCGACAACAAAATGTTTGCAGAAAAAAAAAAATGAATTAAGTCTCAGTCCAAAGAGGGGGTCACTTAGTGTGGTGTCGTGAAACTAGTACATATCAGTATGTACATACGTGGAGATATACAAACGGATACATATCTAGAGTTGACAATTTACTGAGCCTAAATTACTCTATTGTTGCGGCAGGCACCATAAAACCATAATCCACATAAAGCTTTTAACACACTTATTCACAAAGACTCTCTCGCCCACGCGTGCAAAGGGACTTTGCTGTTGTTGTTGTTGTTGTTTGTTATGTAACAATGGCCGATGCCTAAGCTACTGTTTCATTGCGTATACGCCTTGACCGTGACATTGACCACCAACTGCTCAATCGCTTAAGTAGCAGAGATGCAACAACCTTTGGCGCAGTCATCAGTGCAACTGGCAAAGAGTTCGACCAAGAACTAGTGTCGTTTAAAAGCACCAAAAGTATTTGAAACTAAACAAATCAAAACGATAGCAATTTATATATTATAAAATATAATTTAAGCAAAAATAAAGTCAATGTTCAGTGCAAAATAAATGCATAACTCCAAGTAGAAACGATAATTTAAAGAAGGAAGACATTGTAGCCTAAGCTCATCTTAAAGCCGGGAACTCACAAATCAAAACTCTGAAACCCCGTACTGTCAATATCGATTAGGATATATTCTAGTTGAAAAGGAACTTTGTTCGCACTTATGAAAAATGTTGAATAAAATTTAAAACTTTTACTTCAATTTATTTTGAATCCAATAAAAATCAGCAAAGTGCGAAGCGTGCTGGACCAAGAAAGTTTCGAATAGGTGAGTTTGGATAACAGTGAGGGGCTAGGTGAGTGTGTGTGTCTCTCTGTGTGTGTTTGGAACAGATTATTGAGTGTCAGAGTCTCTGATTGAGATACGTGTTGATGAGCTGCCAAAGCCAAAGCCAAAGCCAAAGCCACAGCCAAAGCATCGGTCTTCGTATCGTGTGCGTCATTGATAAAATGCGCATTTTTTTTTTAAACAAATGTTTGCAAGACACTTTAATTTACCACACCTTTTTGCCACACACACACATGCTCTAGTTAAAAAATGTGCCTGGAAACTGTTGACAACTAAATAATTTTTGGGTTCTTTCTTTCTTTTTTTTTTTGGAGTACATGGTGTATGGCATGAGTTTTTCATGCTTCGTCCGCCATGAAACGAGATACTGTACACAAGCACACACACACACCCACACACACACACACACACACACACACACACATGTATACAACTTGCTTGTTACTCACGCCATGTATGTAGAAAGGGAAACAACTTGAGGATGAGAAGAGGTTGCCGATTTTGTAGAGAACACACGTCGATGGCAGGGCAAAGTTACTCGGATGACACAGAACAGAACTGCCATTAAATATACGAGAGCTACACTGCCAAACACAAGCAGAGAGGCTGGCACACCCACACATACACAAGCACACACACACACAAACACCTTGTTGATTGTTGGAACCACAAAACGCCACTCTTGAGTCTGAGGGGACGATTGTAGGCATTGGGAATAGAATGTTGGCAAAAAATGTTCTAAGCACTGTACGAGTACAAATATATTTATATAGTATGTATCTCTCTTTCGCTCTCTTCATCTCTCTGCCTCTCTTTCAATTTGCCATGTTGTTTTAAATTTGCTTGATGACAGTTTTTCTTTTGATTTTTATGCAGTTCCATCCATAAATACCCTAGATATAATGCTTGACAAAGATACTTCTTTAGTAATACAAGCTTCTCAACTCATTTGACGCTTTATTGCAGCTTGCACTTTCAATTAATGAAAACTACCATACAACATGTTTAGAGTACTCTTCAGTCCCCAATTGATGGCCTGCAGAAGACTTATCGATGGTATTTTTCGCCTTCTCCACTCATTATGCGCTTCTGTTGTGTTCACACTGCAATGTCAACAACATTGTAAAATGTTGTTTTAGCTTGTGTTTTTCTTTTTGACATTTGCGTGTTGTGCGGCAATTTAGGGAATGTCAACTTGTTAAGTAAACGGCAGGGCATTTTATTAGCCATGTCGGAGGAGAAGAAGAAAGGTGCACGCCTATATGAAATTATCTTTGCTCTGTGTCGCTTAAAAAGTGACTTTATTGTGATTTTGATGGGTTCGATAAATACAAATATTGCAAAGTGAAACAGTAGCAGCAGCAATCGCCTATGACATTCATTGAATGAGAGAAAAGCTTTTAACATTTTGCAGGCTTGTCGACGCTGTTGATGATGCCAAAGGTTGCCAGCTTTTTTACATGCCAGACTCGCACTCGCATTCAGCCAAGCACTTGTGCTCATACGCGCAGTCACACTTGCCGCGGCACCCCTTTGCTCGGCTGAGGCAAGGCAGTTGTCAAGTCAAGTGAATTTAAGTGACAGCTGTCTGTGGCAACAGCGAGAAGTGCCAGCCAGCCAGCCAGCCAGCTCCTAGGCTGTCATCAAGGTTCTCCACGCAGTCAGGCAACTAGTCAGGTGTCTACAACTTCCGGCTGCCTCTGGCTGCCTGCTACTGCTGCTTCATTTTCATTCCGCACTCGCTGGCTGCCTTCGCGTCCTTTTCGCTCTAGCCTTGCTGTGTGTGTTGTGCTCGTCCTGGCGCGTGTGCAAGTCAAATTATGTGGAAATGAATTATGGCGCGCACGCTGCGACCAAAATGGCAAAGATCTGCACAGTGAAAGAAAGAAGAACAGAAGCCGAACCCTTCGCCAACGAACCCAGCCCCAACAGTCACAAAGTTAAATGGCATCGTAGTCGTAGTCGGAGTCGGAGACGGAGACGGAGTCATAGCCAAAGCACAGCAGGACTCGCACTTGGAGTCATTAGCTGGCATCAGCTAAAAACAAAAGCCAAAAGGCAGCACATTATTAATATTTGTGCGCATTTCGCTTTTGCCTTTTCCCGTCAATTTGTTATGGATTAGCTTAAAGCGACTTTTTCCTCGCCTCCAACGTGCCCAATGTCCGAGCAACAGTCCATTCTTCATTCGTCCACATTGCGTATACGCCGTGTGGCCGTCTGATTTATATGCTCAATTAATAGCTCGATTTGCAAACAGCCAATGTAATATTGTTTAACGACCAAATGACTTTCAACACTGTTGCCAGTCTGCCAGAAGTAAAGCTCTTTTGTACCAACCTTTCTCACACAGCTATTTCGATTGAGTTTCAGCTTCAGCTTCAGCTGCATAAACCTTTCATATGCATCCAAAATGCACAAATTGGAAAATTCGGCATAGCTTTCACTGATTTGCCTTTTTTTCCAATAGAATGCCATGTAAACAATTTAGTAGTTCAATGTATATGACGCTTTTTAGATACTCTTAAAGACCATTCAGTATAATTAAATTGTGCTTTTGAACACTGCTAATTAATTAAAAATACTTTCGTAGAGTTATTGTAATCATTCGAGCAATAAATCAATTTATTAATGAAGTGCGATGGCAATTTCATATTGTTGTCAGACTAAATATAAATAAAGCAAATAAAAATATGTATTTTAAAGGTCTGTCAATCGTTGTTGATTCAAGTGCTGCATATTAAATTGTTTGCTTGAAATTGCTCTTTCTCTGCAACACTTGTGATACGAGTATATTTATAATCAATATAATCAATTGAAATTTATTTATTGTTACTTATGAATTACAGTGTTTGTCAACTGTTTGTATTAAAGAAATAATAATTTCGTACTAAAGATTTATTTGATATTTAATATAATATAAATATTCCTATATTAGTCAATCATTCAAGTACAACTGGCATATATCGATTTATTAATACAGTTCGACTTAAATTTCACATTGTTGACTCACTAAATATAAATTAAACATATATATATTTATATACAAGTCTGGCCATCTTTGTTGACGTTGCATTTGTAGTATTATTAATTGGGATATATATTCCAAGGACCACAAGTATTGCTACTTATAATTAAAGTGTTAGTCACTTATGGATAACAATTTCTTACTCAATATTTGCATAGTTATTGTTTGAGTTTCAATTGAAGCTAGTAGAAGTTGAACACCACACGGTTAGGGTATAGTTTAAAACCCAATCACCAGCGAGTTGCACTGCATAAAAATAGTTTGAAATGAGCTCGAGAGCTGTTTCAAAGTGGGAGAGAAAATCTGGTAGTAAAATGTGCAAAGTACGCGTTGGGCAAAGTTTGTTTGTTTTTGTTTTTTATTTCGGTTCAGTTTTTGGGTCTGTACAAATTTGCAGTTGGTTTTGACCCGTTGCGAAGTGGGCCAATAGATTGGTAGCTGCATTTCGATTTTGATGGGGAACAAAGAGAAGAAAACAGAGGAAAACAATAAAGCCATATGGCATACTACGAGTTTAGTACATACTTAGAAGGGTTCAGACATATTGATTATTCAAAGAACTAGTGGCACAAGTTGCAGCTTTAGTAAACAGTTGAAAAGGGAAAACCTATTATTGCAAAGGTGCGACCTATGCTGTTTGTTTTGGATGATCCTTGTCTTATCGGCAACTTGGTGTCTTCTTTGAGTCTTTGATGGCACTTCGGATTACTCTTGCACTTGTAGCACTATGCCCTTTTTTGATATCTGCTTTCTATTTGCTATTCGCCTTCAGTTATTTGCTTGTCTTTCTTTGACTTTTGCAATCATTTCAACGAGTACAGTTTGGTTGGAATCTCAGCAGCTATTCAGTTCCATTTCATTCATTATACATAAATCGCAAAAAGCCAAGCTGTTGATGTGCTGCCAAATCTTGTTACGCTCAATTGACTGCTGCCACAATAAGTTGCATTAACAAATGCGACTACTGCGAATGCGATGCGAATAAGCTCTCTGACTATGAATGAGTGTGAATATAATATAAGCATGTTCTACTCAGCCATGGACTTTCCAATTTTCATGTCTGCTCCTCTTTACAAATCTTTCTCTCTCTCTCTCTCTCTCTCTATCTCGCTGTTCACAGCTAGCAGTCTTTGCCTTTGTTTTCTTTCAGAGTCTATTTTTTGCAACAAATTCGCTACAAAAATCCAGTAAAATTGTTGTAGATGTAAGTGCGCTACTTTAAGATACCACTTCACAAAAATTGTCAGACACGGGCCGGAGTCACGTAGTGGCAAAGTTTAAATTAATATGATTTCATATGGAGGAATGTGCATGCATGTGCAAGTACAAACATGAGTATGACACTGAAGATGTTTGAAATTGAAAGGCTAAGGAAATGGGACTTAAAGCAACTGTAGATAAAGTAAAACTTCAGTTTAAAGCCATCTTGCAACTATGATTCACACTTTCGAAGTCATTATATAATTTTTGTTTTAAAATGGAAGAAATGGCAGGAACATTTTATATAAAATTACTACATCACTTAGTTGCAATGTTACAACTATATATGTGTTTTCAATGTGCTATTAAATTCAAGTCAAGGTATGCCTGCTTCAGTGTTTCTCAAATTATATACAGGGTATCAAAAATGAAAAGAAACAAAAACGTATCTATTTCCGGATGCAGCTACGGGTTCTCGAAATACTCATAGTTGGCAAAGGATGCACAGATGCCATGCTTATGGTCGTCATTACAGTTAAATGCTTTCTGCTGTTTTCTTGCCTCTGGAGTATCAAAAAGTCTTGTGTCCAATGCAAGTAAAATGGCTGCATTCCTCTCCATAGCGAATGTCAGCGACAATGACAATGGCAATGACAATGACAATGACAATGTGGCTGCTGGATGCGCACAATAAAATTCATGACCTGCGGACTTATAGTGCGATAAAAGCTAAATATAACAAAGTGCACATTGGACTTGACTAAAGCACCGACAAATTGTCCAAGAGAGGAAACAACAAAGGCTTTACATTTCGAGAGCATAACATATATAGTGTATAGTATTGACAAACACTTTTGTTTAACATTGTTGTATAACCATCTGCTGACTTGCTTATACTCGGTTAGCTAATCGAAAATGAATGGTACAGTTAGAAGGTGGCACTTTCGACTGATTGAAGTGCTTGTATTTTCAATAAGCATCAGCAGCCAAGTCGAAATAACATATTCATTTGTCATTCATTCATTTGGGTTTACCAAATTTCAGATCAAGTTAATTGATTTACTTAACTTTAGAATTGTTCTGCGCTCCCTTTCAAATAAATTAACAATGAATCATACTTTTAAATGATTTCAATTCTGAAGGAGACAGTGAGCAAAATGTACTTGCTTTTAGTTCAGTCGATAGCCATCAATTTTGCTTTATACAATATGTATATCTTATATTTTATTTGAATCAAGTTTGTCGAAATAAGTTAGCTTATTGCTGCCCATCGGCTCAAAATTATATATATTATATACATATACATATTTTTTGCAACTACATGTAGCAGAAAAAGCGACACGAATACTCGTTTCGTAATAATAATACCTCATTTAATTTTTCACCTCACCTAATGATGATGACATTGTGGGTGGCAAATGTGGCCTGCATGCCATAAATTCTTGTCCATTAGTTCGTTTTATGATTTTATCATTATGTACTGTTGACGAAAGGGAAAGTAGACACATTTAATATACGACTACATTTTAAATTCAAAACTAATAAGAACTTCTCTTCACATATAATACATTATATAAATATTTGCAACAATAATCATACACCACGTGATCTCTAATTAAAGGGTATGCTAGTCAGATACCCATGTTTTGTTTTCATTCATTTGTTGTCGTCTAAGCAATGAAGTCTATAAATCATCGGATTAAAATGAGAAAGGGCAACGCGCTTTTATTGGCATTAACCCGACTGCGTTGACGTCGACTGCGACGCTGACTGCGACGCTGGCGTCGCTGCTCGTTAATCTTAGTTAGCCATTGCCTGGCTACACAAAGAAGACCTCAAGTGACGGACCTATCCGCTTGTACGAACTGCCAATATGCTCTGTCAATTCTTCTCTCTCGCCTCAGCATCAACACTTGAGATTTTCACAACTTTACACAATTTTAATTCCTTTTAATTTGGATCAAAGCATGGTGGGTCCTTAACGTGAGTTAAGCATTCGAATTCCTCTCATTCGCCACTTTATGGGGCAAGTTAAGAGTTATCGTTAAATACAGATTGAAGTCCGGTAAACTGATTAGGAATTTCACTTTGCTTTATTTTGTAAATAATATTTATTTCAACAATCAAGTTGTTCACATTTACAATTGATTCATTGAATGAGTGAAAGAATAAGAGGTGAATGCCAAACATATTGAAACTGGAATGTAATCTTTAAATTTTCAAAGACATGAGATTAATAAAGTTTTTTTATTAATATAGTAAATATATGCATTAAATATCTTATTTCAATGATTAACGATTCCTTTTATTTTCATACAAAGTGTTTCTCTTGTACGAGTATCTGTTGTACTTTAGTATTGTACACCTATATTTAAATACAGCACCAACGTTTTGTAATTTATGAATTCAATTGAATGGTTTTCTTTTAATTTCCATAGATCCCAATGCATGTCCGCTTTGCTTCGGTTTCTGGCCAAGATTTATGTGCAGTCAACTCAAAGCAGACCCCAAACAAATAGATACAATGGCCAGTCTCACTTTGTATCCGTGCATTTGTATCTTTACTGTTGTATCTGTATCTGTATCTGTATGTGTATCGGTTGATGTATTTGCAGTGGTAACGAGGGGAGCGTGGGAAGTGAAATGTTGTTGTGTGGTCCAGAAATTTGTACGCGTCAGCATATTTAATTTAATCGCTGTCCGTTAGTGAGTTGGAGAAAATTGTCAGTCGAGCTGGCCTCCTCTCCCAAAGCCGGGTGTACTATAAACCATTTTCATTGGCGTCATTTGGCCAGAATGGGAATAAGATCCAGTGACAGAGCAGAGCCTGGCTGATTATGTTGTTGGCTGGCTGGCAATGTTATTCGTATTGTTTGTGTTATCATTGAATTGCTTTTGCCACAAATATTATGACTGCTCTGGCTGGAGTTTCGAGGCCCATTAGTTGAAAACATTTGTTGGTGCTGCTTGTAGCATCCAATTGTTGAAATGGATGTGAATTCAACACAACTCATTTCAAACTCAGCTGCTTATACATTTGATAGACAGTTCAGTAGCAGTGGCAAACATTGTCTCAAAAAGTGATTGAAAGGCAAGCTAAGGCATAAAGTTCCTTTGAACTTGGCCTGGCCCAGTTGCCACCTCTAGCACTTACTTACCAAGTCCATATATTTTGTTTTCTTTCTCCAGTTGTGCGCTATGAAACATCAATTGATTAGCTACTTACTTACTTGCATTTGATTGATGACAACTTCCACTGAACACGTGCCAGGCACAAACAATTCTGCCAACTCTCTCGCACTTCTATGCGCCCTCTCTCTCTCTCTCTCTCTGTGTATGCTCGCACTGATGACTGCTTTTTGCAGTTTATGCACAATCAATCAAGTCTACAATATTTAAACATATGCTCATTCGAAGCATGCTATTGAATTTGTTAGTTAGCTAGAATATCGCTTGTCTAGCCAAAACTGTACATCGGTTGACATTTTCGGTCATACATTTGTGACTAAATGGCTAAGCTGGCCATTAAATTGCCATTGAATGGTATCAGCAAAAACTGTCTTGGCCACCAGCTTTTCAGCCAATTTGCCATGGCTTTGAACCGGCGTTTTATCAGCACAAAATATCGGTGTCAGGACAATTGCCTTGTCTGCTAAATGCAGCATTTCTAATTATTGTTGCCTTCAAGTATTACATTTGCCATGGCTTTTCTTGTCAAGCAACAACACCCACTCGGCATGTACAAAGCAGAGTTTATTATGTTAGTCCCTTGCCCTTTTTAATCAGAGAAGAGCTATTGAATTGTTCCTTTCCCCTTATTTAAGATGGCATTCTGAGAGTACAAAATTATTGGAAAACTCGTTTCATATTTTTGGAGAGCGACAGGAAGTTCAAGCAGGCAATTATTAACTACTTTCTGTATTAGGAAAATAATATTTTGCTCTTTTGTGGCTTGTATTTAATGACATATGCATGTGCTGAAAGAGATTGTCTTCTGTCATGGCCATTTACATATCATTTGCGCTAAGATTAAAGCCCTTCGTTACGTCGATTGTCACGGGAAGGGATGGCAGTTAATCCGACAGTCAAATTATATTCAATTGAAGAAGCCATTGGCTTTGGGTTCATCGATTGTGCTTGGGATTAGCATTGGGTTCTCTGCGATTGCTCATTTACTTGTGCTGGGGACATCAAACGGATTTTCGCACTATCATCACACTGTCACCAAACAATCCAACCGAGCAGCTCATTTATTCTCGCCCAATCGCACCACTTGGCTCAAGTGGCACTCGGACAGATGGAAGCAAGAAGTGTGGGTTAAGTGAAGTGACAGCTCAGTTCAGTGGAGCAAGTGAGGCATGTGGTGTGCTTGCTGGAGTCGACCTTCATTTCTTACTGTTATAATTTTTGGCCATTTTGCTGACGGCTGCTGGTTGCGTGCCTCATCAATGGCTCTGTGAGTGTTGCTCGCCATCATTTGGTTATTCAAATAAATTTGCTTCTTCACTTTCGAATACACTCAACTCACACTCATAGTCGCACATGTCTGCCTGATGGAAGTGTGCTCACATAAAAGATAATGAAAGTGTTGGCCTGCCCCATGGGAACTTTGCCGCATCGCATCTCGAGGGCCGCCCCTGCAAGTATGCAATGAAATTTTGTTGCGTCTACCTGGTAGTTGAGTGTGTGTATGTGTGTGTGAGATGGGCACTCTAATACATGAAATGGCCATCACCGGGAACTGAGAGCTAATCAGCGTACAGCATACAACAACATTTACACACATTCTACTTCCCAATCAAGATGTTGCGAATTAATTCCGTTTACAGTGGGACGAAAGCGTGGGCAAAGCGCACTCTAGTAAAATAATTTAGTAAATTTCAATATCTAAACAAATACCACAGTCGACAGGTAACTGAGTCATTAATTCATTCTTCTAATGTTCGAAATGAAATTGGCATCTTTTCTCACTCTCAGTCGGTTCAAAAAAACTGTTGTTATTGTTTACAAACAAAATACATTTGTGAAGAATAATTTTAAATTAAAGAGAACAGCAATAGCACAAGTAATCAACATACTTCTAAATTAACAAATATGATCCTCATATTCAATACACAAAATATTACTTTTTAATTTTCATTCCGGTCTTATGGGAATTTTTTATAGACCCAAATGACACATTCTGCCAAAATGAAAAAAATACCGACAAATGACTGATTTGCCTGTCAAAAAAGACTATGACATAGTACTATTCAAATACGACTATTACTGCTAAAAGTGTCATATGTACAAGTTTTACCAGCACTTTTAAATGTATGTATATATTTATATATATTACTATAACGACTTCTACTGACTGCTACAACATTTACCATAGCAGTAACTACCTTAATAACTTCAACTACTACTGTTCTAGGTATTACAATAACTATTACTACTATTACTACTACTACTTTAACGTTTATTATTAATACTTATACTGCTATTATTATTGATACTAGTACTACCACTAATATTACTATTAATACCATTTCTACTACTACGACTGCTACTACTATTACTATAATGTTTACCTCTAATTCTAGTACTACTACTACTAAATTAACTACTGATACTAGTAGAACTACTACCTATACTAATACTACAATTACAACTACTACTAGAGTACTATACCGTACTCCTACTACTACTACTTCTATAACCCACTCCTTCTGCTGCTAAGATGACTGTCTATAACATCTGCTACTACTGCAATTGGCACTACTATTACTACATGTCCTACTCCTACTGGTAC
Organism: Drosophila pruinosa; assembly: GCA_018150935.1. Lineage (NCBI taxonomy): Eukaryota > Metazoa > Arthropoda > Insecta > Diptera > Drosophilidae > Drosophila > Drosophila pruinosa. Next base: position 13,956,054 of record JAECWR010000194.1, on the reverse strand, counting down.
TCCTTCTAGTCCTACGACTGCAATAGCATCTACAACTAATATTACCATTACTAATACTCATTATTCTGCAACTACTAATTTTGGCAACCCTATTAGAACTGTGCTCACAAATCTGCCATAATAATACTAGCAGAAATTACCAGGAATAAATTTTCATAAGTAATTTGTTTGTCATTTGCATTATACAAATTTCAAAGCAGTCTGGAGTAGAAATGAGAAATGCGGCAAATAAGATGCTTAGCCGCAACATAAGAGGCAGATTCTTTGGCAAGAATTTCATGCATTTCGCATGAATTCAAAACTCACATTTATGTATTCAGTATGAAAGTGTACTTTTATTTCATGGTTTCTTTTAAAAATTCCACAACACAAAAATTGTTTTTGTAATGAAAAATTTTATGATTTAGCCACAAAAGTTCAGCTCTGTTTAATTAAAGGTGTCTTAAATAATGTAATATCTTTGTGTTTATTTAATGAAATCATACTAGAAATCTTGAATAAGAATTAAATGAAGCATCATATTCTGAATGTTATCATGCCGAGTAGATTCAGCTAGTTTACAACAGCACTGAATAAATTCATTCAATTTGGCAACTTATTTCTTTGCCACAGTGTTTATGCTTGCAGCTTTGCTTGTGGCACGCTGTAAGCTGCAAGCTACTCAATTTGAACTATTCTGATGGCATTGGCTGCTAAATTGAATGTTGCATTCGAATTTGGCAAATCTATCTCTGCAATGCCAGCACTTGGGGAAGAAGAGAGAGACCTTCATTTCAGCATAGTTGAGCAAACAATGCTGCATTTCTAATAAAGTCATGCAGCGGGCGCAAAGTTTTGCTGCTGTCAAGCTAACTGTGAATATGCATATGCCACAATAGACTATTCGCATATCTCGGGCTGTATTTGTGTATCTGTATGTGGGAGTGTGTTGGGAATGTGTGTAATGTCCACACACGTAGCCTGCTGCTCAGGACTCCCAGCGTTTTATTGTCCTGTGCGATACGTGCGCTCATATTTCACATCTGCCACAGATTCGCCATTTCATTCCTATAGTCGTAACAAGACAATGGGACCACTCGTAGTGGACACAGCTTTCTCCATTAGGCAGCGCAAGTTTTTGCCATTATGCGAGGCGCATAAATACTTGGAGTGTTTGTCTGCCCCTTTAACCTGCCTCTCTTCCCCGTTCTCCTCCGCCACAAACCTCTTCCGTTTGTCGTATAAATGTCGCGGGAGTTGACTAATTAAAGTTGATGCCACGCCCACCGCAAATGCCTTTCATTTGCATCACATAAATGGCATTTTGCGGTTGCGCATGCAACTCCTTAATGAGCTGCACAAATGTTGTCAAAGAGACTCACACACACACACACACACACTTCTACCCGGTTACTTCGCGGAAAACTTTGCTGTATTGCGACCACTAAATGTATTTATTCCTCAAAGTCATATGCGGCAACCATGTGGCACCAAAGCTGCCTTTGATATAACAATAGTTGATGGATTCAAGAGAGATGTGAAGAGAGGTGTAGTTGGCTAAGAGCTTGGCATAAAACACAATTCACATCAGCTCATTTCACCTAACTTATTACGCATTGGACAGACTGTATTATGTTACATTTATCTAACGAAACAACAATGTACGACCCAAAGGAGTTTCGTCATAAGAAACAATTACATTTCACATTGTTATGACAGCTAATTATCTCTAGATAATAATACTTATTTTTGGAAAAGGGTACAATAATAATTAATTGGAAATTAAAAAGCTACTTTGCTGCGTAATAAATGAAATTTAATATAAGCTTTCTGTCTATTAATTAGTTCTGCTGACTTCTCAATGTTTATTGCCAATTTTATAGTAATAAAATCATTGTATACATTGAGCCAGAAAAGCAATTGCATAAAGCACAATCGATATATGTGTATAGAGCGAAAGCATAGTAAGAATCAAAGCAATTTCTTTACAAAGTTATAGATAAAATAAAGTGCTCTTTTGGCCCAATCGCTGCCAAAGCAAACTCTATTACATTGAAGTGTATAGTTATGAAATGGCTAGAAAACATCATAAAAATGGAATACAAAACTTGAAAACATTAAAGTACAAAACCAGCAGAGATTTTCATAAATAAAAATAAACCATAACTATGGCACAATTCAAGTTCAGTTCTCTTTTCATAAGAATAACATAATAGCAGCAATATTGCGGTAACTTGAGGAGGCGTTCAAGTAAATGTTTTATTGCGGCTTTCCACTCAACCTCACATTTTTGCATTTTTGCACAATCCAAAGTTTTGTGGCTCAAGACCGACAAAGAGATTTTCCAAGCGTTGTTGCATCCCTGCAAACATTTCGCATTAGTAACAACAACAAACTGACAGACATAACTGAAACATAAGCGGCAACAACAAGCAGCAAACAACAACAGCCAACGACAGGCACAAACATGAGCCATGTGCTTTGTGTAATACAAATCATAAACATCAAGCGATAACAATAAATGTAAGAGAGAATCTGGAAATAAAAAACACCAGCTTTAAATAATACAATATAGTAAATGACAGCTTGCAATGCTCTCATTGAAAAGTGAATATTTATTTAGACAAATATGACTTCAATAGTTGTAGCTGTCAAATTAAGCTACTTATTACAGCTTAGTTTAAAAATAAATGTATATTGAACTCGGTAACAAACATCTATATTTAGTTGCTGTAAAAAATATATTCTACAATTTAATAACACATATGTTAGATAGAAATCTAATTGTTTAATTTAATGTACATAAAAAATGCGACTCAAGTAGAGGCTGCCAGTTGCTTTGCAATTTTATTTGCATTCATGATAATGAGAACAAGTTAATATTCTGCATTAATTACTTTACATAATTTGCACTCATTGCTAGCAATTTGCTTGCACTGCAACTTTGAGGACGCAATTTATGCCACCATTTCAAGAGTATTAAAAAGGCAATGAGCATTTTGCCAGCGGAATGCCGAAGAGCATAAAAACAATATAAAAGAGGTGGCATATTAATGGTGAGATGCGATGCCGTAACAAACGAAAAACAAACAAAATATTTACGCTTAATTATGGCTGATGTTGCTCATTTGTCGTAACGAGGGCAATAAAAACGCTCGCTGTCGTATGCGGCGTACGCGGCGTATGCGCGATATTTGTTATGCTTTTCATCCCCCCCAAAAAGCACTCGACAATGCGGTGGTATTTGCCATTTTCCGATTTACATTATGCGCCCACCATTCAATTTACCTCAAATATTAATTTCCAGCTCACATTTCCAATCTAAATGATGCTGTCCATAGACTCGCACACACATGCAATCAGTATATATGTACATTGTGCATGTATGTGTACTCGGTTAGACTTTCATTAATCATTTGGTCGAGTCGACTGTAGCTGCAGCAATTCAACTGTGCCAATCATCAATAACCGTTAGAAAACTATTACAGTTCAAGTGAATTGTGCACTCAGTCGCCTCCCCCTCCCCCTCCCCCTTCTGTAACATATTATATAATGAGCTTTCATTTGCCGACTAACTGGGTTAAGATCATTTTCAATGAATTGCACAAAATTCACTTAACTTCTGACCATTTCACATTAAATTTAATTAAATTCGATTTTTCTTTCAGACTTCGATTAACACTTGCCAACTTTGTAGCTAGAGGGCTAAAGTGGAACTTGGGTAAGTTCAGTAAATAGACTGTAAACAACAAATTATGATTTAATTGAGAACACATCACAAGTATTTCAATATTTTGTAATTGAATAAATTGAACTAAATAAGTACTTGCATAACTTCGAGATAAAAGTTGAATAATTTCTTTTGATATCTTAACTTTGTGCACTTACCTTGCATTTGATTCGACGTTCTAAGAAGATGACCCACATAATAAAGTACGAGCATTGTTGTATTGTTGTGCATTACCAGCCAAAGTTGAGACAAATTCCAATGAAAGTGTCTGCAAACTGCTGGAGCTTAGTGTGCTCGATGTGCGACGCAATTGAGCGATTGCCAAGGCGAACTTATACTGCAGGTCCCATGCAGAATGCCAATCAAAGAACATTGCAAGCTAAGACACACACACACACACATAGACAATGAGGACGCAACTGTCACTTCAAGCCGACGGCATCTGAGTGCCACCGTACCTGCTAACGGTGGCATATTGCAATTTTCATTGCCACTTCAGCTCATTTAATGCCAACAAACGTGGAGGCAGCAGCAGCTTCTTCTTTGATTGACAGAGCATTGCGAACAAAGCCGTCAGTGACAGCGAAGCGCTATGCAGTTGGCTGAGTTGGCTGGCTTAGCTGCTTGACTGCCTTTGTGTGCTGGTTGTGGGTCATGTTTACCTGCACAAAGCCAATGGCATTTTATGACCACCCCGGCCCTCCTACACACACATTTACACGACTCGTTTGAAAAGCGTAAAACAAAACTTTCAACATGAAATGACATGCCGATTAAATTAATGCAGCGCCTACCTGACATGTCGTCCCGAGGGGCGGCGGGTGGGGCAGGCGTGCTAATAAAGCGCCTGTATTGGCATCATAAAAACTTTAAGTTCGAATCGTTTGAGCGCTGTGCTCTCGTAAGTATCGCAAAATCTGTTCGACCATTGACACCTGCGACCCGAAAGGCAAAAAAAAAAACACTGGGTTTAACAAACTTCAAGCACCCTGCTGCCTCTCTCCCCCTAACAGCTCGTGGCCCCGGGCCCTAAAGGCATCAACTGTCAGCATCATGTGCACGTAATCATAATAAATGACAATGGTTTTTCTACAGTAAGCGGATACTTTTATTTAATCATGCGCCCATGACAATGACCCACAGATCCCACTTCGTCTCCTGCTCTAAGCTCCAGCCTGCTCAACATGCACACGGTAAAACGAAAACCAATCTCGAGTCCCTCTATTCGGGTCAAGGCCAAGAAAGTTCAGCCAGTGCCGCATAAAATCTCTTTTAATCAGTTGCCGAAAATTTACAAATATTTATGCCAACTCGCATTTACCACACACATTTCAATGTTGCCAGATTACTTACATAAACTCTCATATTTATTGGTTGGCAGTCAGCTTTTGGCTGCTTAAATCAGTTAAGCTTTGCCAATTTAATTTGTCTTCGACAAGTTGTGCAATATTTAATATAACAAATGGAGTTTTCATTTAGATGTTTTGCCATCGCATTTATATATTTTGTGTATGAATGTTGTCAGCAAAGTCTTTAAGTAAGTAACAATTACAATCGAGTAGTAGTTTTAGAAAATCCTTTTTGCTGGTTTCAACATCAAATACTATTTAAGCTCTTTAGTACCTTGTGTTAATGTCCTTCAATCGTAATGGGACACGCTTATTTATGTTCCCTAATCCCAGTCTCCTAATTCTACTTATCCTAGAATTTAAGATAAAATAAGGTTCGATATACTTTTGAACTAGATTCGTTGTTGTCAGCTGAAAGGCTAAGGTCTCGATATGAATGTTAGTCTGTGGTCTGTCAGGGTGTTTTGCAATTTATTTTTAATAGCAAACAAATCCAAGCTGTTTCAATTATCTCAAGCCACATTTTCATTCCAATTGCCAAGTTTCGATTGCCTGAGGCAGCGTCACAAATAAGAACAAAGCAAACTACGAGACAAAGTACTTATTTTCACATTTATATGAGCATAATTTAAAGTTTTCCTATTCGAGTTTCAGTCGCCACAAATTGGTCGAGGGGAAAGTTTTCAAACGAGTCAGTTTCCCAGGAATTACTTTAAATTAATATATGTATGTATGTGTATGTGTGAAAAGCCAGCTGTCACCTTTTCCTTATTTTTAATAGTCCCTGTCATGTCATTTAAAATGAGTGTAACCGCAATAGAATAACAAAACACACAATTTATTAGCACTGGAGCTTTTTGTCAGTTAACTATCGAGTCATAGGGCTGACTGCTACGACACCTTAAGCCGAACAAGGTGATCTCTTGAGCTGGCTGCTATGTTACTCGCGTCAGGTTGACTAATAAGTTGCTCCCAGATGGAATTTAATGTCTTGCCGTTTTCTGCAATTTAATTTACGCTTAATTAAAAGCACAATTTGTGGCAGACATGTGTGTGACAGAGACAGCATGCTAGTAAGTAAGTATGTGTGTGTTTCCCAAACCCATAGCAATAGAGGCTCTGCCTGGATTTCTGATGAAATAATTTCAGCTCAGTTGCTGTTAACCTAAATCAACAAGAGCCAGCCCAAGTTCCAAAGGGAACTGGCCCTAGAAAATACTCGCCGAGCAAGCGAGTTGGAGCTGGCCAAAGGGAGCGTGGATTTGGGGCACGGGGCAGCAGCTGTTGCAACGATTTGTGCTGTGCTGTGCCACAGTAGGATGTAGGGGATGTGTGCTCGTCTTGTCCGACGTGCTTGTCTGACGTGCTATTATTTAATGAGAGTGCATAAAAAATTAAATCAAAATGCTTTGCACGAAACTAGGGCGGCGTTGCATGCCGCACAGGTGGAGAGTGAGATGTTGCAAATAGAAACACATTAGCAGCTGTGGACACGGACCAAGGACCAAAGAGTTTGGACCACACACAAACACACACACACACACACATACGCACGGCGGACATGGAGCGTTTAGTGCTTGAGCAAATATTTAGTGGCATCTTAAAACTCTTACCGCCCCACTTGTTTGCTGTCCTCGACCGTGTTGTTGTGCCAAGTCCACAGCCTCTTGCATTTTAAATATGCAAATGGATACTCGAAACTATTTTATTATTCACACGAGGCAAAAGGCAATGCGCCCACACTCGGAGTCGGAGAAATGGAGAGAGACCCAGGTTCCGTTTCCCTGTTTCTTGGTCCTTGTTCGAGGACCACACGCCCACATTCAAACTAGGGAAGTAAGCAACAAATTTTCGGCCAGACGCGTTCGGCTTTGTGCCACGCCCCTCCACTGCTCCGCCCCCCTCACCCAACCCAAACAAAGCTCTTTAGTATTATGTGCTGTTTACGATGCCATAAAAAAAACAGAAGCTGCAACATGAAACAAACAAACAAAGGCATAAAAAAAAGAACAACTAAACAGGATCCAAGTCAAATTGCCAGACCACCACATACCCTACCAAACGAGCCCAACTTGAATTGTTGTTTAACTAGACACTACAGGGTACAAATAACTGAAAAGTTGTGAACAACAAGCTACTTGTTTTGGACATGAAGGAAAACAAAGCTGCTACTCAAAGTAAGAGCTTTTAAATAGTGATTGTTTAATAAAAAGTGCTGTTAGCAGTACATTAATTGATTAAAAAAAACCATACAATTTTTGTCATTAATGGCTTTGGCACATCATCCATTAATGCAATCATCCATCAAATATATTTGTACTCAATTTATTGTTGCATTCATTACCCGACTATAAATCTATATGAAAATTATCGATCATTGACTGCAGAACAAAGTGTATTTAACTGGCAACATTGTCTGCTTAGGTTATTGATCATTATATGGCAATCTTTACAAGTTTACACAACTCTACTAAGCGTTTTCCGGAACGATTGGCATTTCCACCGGATGTTATAGACATGAAACTCTAAAAGAGATTTTCCGCCATTGAATATTTGCACAAACAGACAGATTTGCAAAGGGCCCAGTCAGAGAAGGGGGGCAGACACGTGCAGAGACTCAGACTCGGACAGAAATTTCTGACATACTTAGTCCTGATGATGACACAGCGGCATGTGGAGGGGAAGGGGAGCGAATCGCCTTATAGAAAGGCCTTTCTTTTGCACACAGCGGGAGGAACGTTACTCTCTATTTATCAGCACAAATGTCTGACCAATAAGCCGCGTTGGCAGCCACCAGAGACGAAGATAAAAACGAATAGGGAAATTGAGGTGGAGATGGCAATGGAAATGTAGAAGCGGGTCGAGGGTCAAGTTGCGACCCAGCTCAAATCGTGTCATCTTGGGCGCGACCTACGCAGCTTTAGCTTTGGCAACTCGACGGCATTGCAACTCTTTGGTCTATGTTTCTACACTGTCGCATCGCATATTTGCACAGGAAACGGAAAACGGAAACGCTGCCTGTGGATGGGCCTAGACAGTGAGGACAGTAGGGCGTGCTGGGGATCCATCTCCACCTTCATTTCCAGCTCCAGCATTCGGCTCTATTTGGCTCTGTGTCGCTTTCAAAACGGAAATTATTTGCGTTCTTATTTGTTGGTCAAAGGTCGCGTATTTGGCATTCAATTTTTCCCACTGGCCGCTTTGCAGGTTTCTTTTCAATTCCTTTCAGTTTCATTTCATTTCTTTATGTTTATGTATTCTGTAATTCGTTATGTTTTTTTTTTTCTTTCGTTTTTTCTCATTTTTCCTTCTCATTTATAATTTAGAATATTCGTATTTGAGTAGCTGTTAAGGTAATTGGAAAAAATATGTGCTCTGATTTATATTTCATTAATTGAACAAAATAAAAACCAAAATTCAAATGAAACACTTCCCATCTGAATAAGCAAAACTTTCATTTGAATTTGTGTTGAATTCAATTTATTTGTGCATTTCTTTCTAATGGTTTTCTTATGGGATCAAATGTTTAAGGTAAATCAAGAATACACTAACAATTGGAAATGAAAATTTTAAATGCATATTTGTTATTATGCTGCCAATCTCAATTTCCATGAGTTTTTCTTATGTGTTAATTGGATGCATAAGCTGCTTATCTAAGCTCAGGTATTTTACTAAGTAATATTATTTTGTAATTTATTGCCAACTTTGTAGCTCTATTTTGCATCGTAAAATAAATCTTTTTTTTTAAATCACCACGAACACAAATCTATTTAGTTTTGCTTTTACATGCTGTGTCATTTATAGAAAAGCGGATGCCATAAATCAACTTGATTTCAAGACAAGATTTGGCCAAAAAAAAGAAATGCGGAAAGTGAAACAATTTTGGTCGACAAACCAAAGTAAATAAGTGGCGCCTATGTTGTGTCCATGTGTGTACTGTATGTACTTCAACACAGCTGCTCAATCTCCCCCCTATCGTCCAGGCAAGTGTGCAGTTTGTTATTTTTATTGATGGCACAAATGGATCGTTGTTTTCATGTGCCCCTCGTGCGTGTTGTTATCGTTCTGTGGCCGTGACACGCCTCATTGCAGTGCCATAATGATAAAATGAAATCTCCGGGACAGAAAAGACCACACATATGACCATTCAGACTCGCCGCCCAATGGCACAAAAATATATGAAAATAATATAAAATACAAGAGAGCAAAGTAAGAGCATCCAAGACGGAACAGTGTGCCTATGAGATACCCTATCCTAAGATATCTTGTCAACAATTTGCATGCCTAAGTGTATAAAATAATCTCAAGCTCTTATAATATTATATCGGAGATCAACAAGTCTTTTCGATCAGAGTCTGACCTGGACTATGATGTTAATGTTTTAATTGAGAAAACACTACACAAATCCAGCTTACCCGATTGCAGGGTAGACAAAACGTAGCGCACAAATCCAATTGATTTATAAACGGCAGCCATGTTAACTGTCCTACACAACGTCCCCCTGCCACCCTGGCTATATTCCCTCCCCCGCCCCCTGTACATATCTCTCACTCGGCCACAATTTGGACGCTTATTAAAAGGCTTTCAGCATGGACGAAGACAAAGGCAGAGAGAGAGAGACGCCTTGGTAATTTCTCAATGAAAGGAAGTGTGAAATTGTGCCGTTATTCATTACTATACTGTACTTACAGACACCCGCAGTTACATATGTATGTATATATATAGTATGTCTGGCTGGCCACAAGGCCTTTGAATTTAACTTTGGCTGCTGACCGTGCCGTGAATCTGAGAATTGTCGCCAGGGCGTCACTGTAAAATTGAAATTGAAAACAAACATAGACTGACACACTACCATCGCACAGTGGAGAGAATTGAATAAATAAGCAGCGTAAAACTAAATCTTCAGAAACAGCTGCAAGTAGCAAGTCGAGCATTAGTGTTGATATCATTTCTTCAAAGATAGCTAATACGCTTTCTTCTGGCCTACAGGCAAAATGACAAATGTGTACCTAGTTGCCTCAAGATGAGTTGAAAACTCAAGGACTTCTATGCTTACCAAGAGATAGACGGACAGACAGACGGATCGACAAATGTATAGACTACAAAAATAGACTACAAATAAAATATAAATGCTCGAATTATATCGAATGTTTTTTAACAAGGCACACCTGTAGATATATCTGAGTATTTTCAAGTCTTGCCACCACAATGAACTGTGTACCACTGTGCACATACATTCAGTAGCCGAAAGACAGATGACGCTGGTCTAGCAACTGAGAAGGGAGGTTGCAAGCAAGACCAGAGAAGCGAGTACGTATTGTTGCCAGTTGCTAAGAAAAGGACGTCCTTTGACTTCTGTTTTCACAGTTGATTTGTGTGTGTGTGCGTGTGTGTGTGTGTGTGTGTGTGCTTGCAACTTGTGTGTTCGTGCGCTGGAAAATTTATGTGCGTTGACAAGTTGAGCGCCATAAAAGCGGGAGAGTTGGCAGAGCCCAAAAGTTGGCATTGTCCCGGCGAAGGGACATGGCAAGGCATACCGCTGAGGTGTGCTCGCCTAGTGGGAGACGCCACCCGCTGATGCCAGGCTTGCCTCAGTGGTTATTTTCCAGTGCCTCGCCTAGACAATCAAAATAAGCAGCAATAAAGAGCAACCACAAGGACAACGGCAAATGAATGCGGAAGTTGCTTGACAAATAGTTTTTCCGGCACTCGCATATTTAAACTTCAATTAACAACAAGATCAAAAACTTTTATTGAGGGGTGAGGAGAAGTTGTGTGAAAGTTGTCAAATGTGACATGAAGCACGAAGTACAAGCTTGAGAGCTCAAGCTGCAAGTCTCTATCGAATCTCCGAGGCGTTTAAATTCATGAGATTGTCATTGCCCAACTTGAAAGCTGAGCTTTACACAAGTCTCAGATGATTCTGATATGTAGCCCTTATATTTATACACTGAAAATAAATGTGCTTTTGTCGTTAGTCTACTACAATATTTCATTTAATTTTCATTCTTAAAACGAGTAATGCTTATTGATAAAATATGCATTGGGAAATGTTCTTAAAATATTTACTTTTGAATAAAAAGCATATTGTAAAAATTTCTGTCAAAATATAATAATGAATTATTTAAGCAGCTTAAATATAGTAATGGAACTGTGCGCAATTTAAAATAATGAATGTTTTCTTTTAGTAAATTTAAAGAAAAGTTAATATTTGAAAAGTATGCAAAAGATTAACATCATAAATTTGTATCAAATTTATTAATTATTTTAATATGTACAACTTGCGTTTTATCTAGAAAAACCATACACTTTTCTGAAGCAAAGTTTGAAACATGGATTATGATAATCGGATCTGCGAACTTTCTTTATAAGCACATCATTTTTCAATCCCTTTCCAGTTCATGCCAGAGAAGTTTGACTGCATATATATTTATATTTATATGTATGTATATATACTTACGTTACTTGAGCGTACTCGACGTCTAACTGCACATTGAGAACGGCTTAATCCCGCTCAAAACGCAAATGAAAGTTGAGAAAATCATCTGAGGGATAAGTTTCAGTAAAGCGATAAGCGATAAGCAGGCAGAGCAAAAGTTTGCTGTAATTTTCATAACTGTTTTCAGCTGGCAATTTTCCGAGTCGAGATAGAAACTGAAAAGTGGCCACGAGTTGCTTTCATGTATATCGCATTACGATAATGTGTAGTTGCTTAGTTACTGCTGTGTCACAGGTCAGAGGTTACAGGTTACAGGTCACAGGTCAACCAACCCCATTTTGAGTCGTCTTTTTTTTATCGTGCCACAGTGTCGTATACGTAATGTTAGGTTGACAACTTTCTGTCATTAAATTGAGCTGCTCCACTCATGTTTGCCGCCTTTGAGCACGACAACTTTCTCAGTTATGTGACATCATTGCGGCCACAGTGCGTGGCGCCACAACCACAGTGGCAGCTGCAACTGCAACGGCAACTGCAACTCCCTTGCTTGTTAAGTATTTCCGTGCAGCTACAACAGTTGCACTCGCCTGTCTGCTTCCTGGCTGCCCATACATCCATCTCTGCACTGTTGGCATTATTGTCCTCTGAGACGATGCCACTCCATCTGTTGCTGTCCTCTTCCTGTTCCTGGCCACTTGAACAGGCCGCTGCTCGTTTAGTTGCCATTTGATTTGTAACAAAATGCACAAGTGGCGAGCAAACTTTTCCAATAAACAAGAACGCTCTGCACTTTGCTGCCACTTCCCTCCGGTGTACTCCCACTCACAATGACTTCGACCAGGGCTGGTCATGAGGAGGCAATAGAGACGGCAGCTGCAGTTAACGCTAAATGCTTAGAGAGGTATACAAGTTGCACCTATCACGATTACAAGCATTTGAGCGACAGTTTTGGGTTAATTGATTGGCCATTAAAATGCATTGTATTCTTGCGCTTTGCTTATTTCAAATATTGTTTCATTTACTGCAAAAATTGTTCTCAATTGTAGTTGACTGCGAAGGTGCAATTCTCTCAATAAACAATTATTTATTTCTATTCCGCGCATTTGCCTAATTGTTCACTTTAAATACCTAAGTCAGTGCACTTGCCTTAGTAGCTTGAGCTGCTGTGATCTTCGTATCTTACAGTTCATTTTGACACTATTTGTTAGCTCTTCCTTAGGTGAAATACTTTTATCTTGCAGTAAGTCGATCTTATAAAATTATAACCATATATTGTATAAGTAGTATTTAAAACATTACATAATGCATGTAGTTGAATACAAGGAAAAAAGTATTTAATATTGCAAAATGAAAATAAGTATTAAATTACAAATTGTAAGACTCCCAGGTAGTACTATTTAATTATTATTTTTAGTTCATTTTTCATACTGGTCATTAATTGAAAAAAAGATAACAACAAAAAAATGATACGATATTATAATAAATATTTCGTTATAACGACACGTGTAGTATAAAATCAGTCTCTGCACTTATTGTAAAACTAAACAATGTAATTTAACGTTCCATTAAAACCTCAATACATTCAAGCTTAAATTGAATACAGCGAGTCCACAAACTTAAAGAGAAATCAAGTCAGTTACAACCCACAAACACTGATAGTCCAAATGTTTGACTGCGAAAATGACAAAATTCTTGACTCGTAAATTTTTGCAGTTTTATTGCACTTTTTTGATAGTCATGGCAGTGTTCATTAACTGCTTCAAAGTATTGCATGGCTAGTGATCAAATTATAACACCCTCGCAATTGTAAATGAGGAAAAAGCAGGCAACCAGCACTACTTTGTCAAGCATTTAAATACCCCATTTGACTGGCTGCTCCAGATCCAATTGCAGCAGCATTTCAATCGTTTTTATTGCATTTCCGTGCGCGCTAAAGAGATTTCTTTATGACAGATTCTGATGGATAATGAAAGCGCATTGAAGCGAAACATTTTGAAATGTATTTCCCGCATGCGGCAAGCCATACACTCCTATCAATACTCATTCTCACTTAGGAATTGTATGAATGAGAGAGACAGGGACATATAAGAGTAGTAAAAGCAGCCAAAGGGCATCAAAATAGTTCTCAGTTATCAGGTTTGTTGCCATGGCAAACAGCAGATACGTAAACCGAGATTTTTATGGCAAAACTTTTCCAGGCGAAAATCATCACAGAACTTAACCCAACGAAGCGAACCACTTGACAGTTTGCAGTTTTCAACCGATGCCTTTTAATAGCCTGTCGTTTAAGTTTTGGCAAATGCAAAAAAGGTCAGACAAAGTTTTGCCTTAAATTTGAAAATTGACAGCTTTTAAGCGCAACTAAAGTCGAACGCCCTCAAAATATTTAGCTTCAAAATTGACATTTCATCTGATTTAAGCAAGTGCACCATGAAGGCGACTTTAATTGCAGTTAACGGACCCAGTCAAATGGATTACTCCCAATTAGTTGACTTCTCCGATTACTCAGAAAGGCGGAAAATAGAAAAACTGCACACAGAGAACGCCAAGTCCAATGGCAACTGCAATCAAATACGAACTCACATTAAGTATGCTAAATGGACACCAAGCTAGCCTTAAAGCCTGTTGAAAGATTGCTTGAAACACAGAAATTGAGTGGGGAATCGACCAAAGCAAAGACACATTGAATAGTCGAGTCTGCTCTACTGTGATATACCCGCTTTTCAATTTGAGGGAATGCAACGAAAATGGTAAACTGGCTCTGAAATATATTTTATAAGAATATACCGAAAATATACCAAACCTGTAGGAAACTGCCATCGAGTCTGCTCGACTGCTCGACATATACTATATGAATATAATAAAAATTGTGATCAAACTGTAAAATAATCATTTCTACATGAATGTTTAAAAAAATATACTAAAAAATATACTAAACGAATAAGTTGCTACAGTTGAGCTACTTGACTCTGAGATACCCACATCCTATTTTAAGTGAATGCCACAAATAGGTGATCAAACTCTAAAATATACTACATTACGAGAATATACCAAAAATATTTTAAAAATACATCAAAACATATACTGAAATAAAGCACATTCAAAGCTAATAGCTTGGTGACACTTTTTTGGGTCTATTGAATAACACGTAATGTCACAGTCTGTCTTTCCTTCTTGTTATTGTATTCATTTTCGGTTGGCACAAAGTCATAATACCCTTTTACCCAATGGATAGCGGGTATAAAAAGATATTAAACTGAAGTTTGAAACGAGTGGACTGTCTACTTGAAGTTGATTCCAAATTGTACTTATTTTAGTTTCCGGTACAGTTTTAGTTCTCACTGAGCAATAATTTAGCTTCAAGCAAACTTTATTAGCTATAACAAACTTATAATCACAGTTTCTGGTCACAAATAATAAAATGCACTGTAAATAGTATGATAGTTTGCCTTTTGCAATACATTTTATAGAACAATTACCAAAGGAGCTCCAAAGTACTCCGTCACTTAATAGTTGCAGAAATAGAGTCCCTTTACAGGTTAAGTTAAGAACTAAGTGGATGTTATACAAAATTGCTAAACTTTGCTTGAAACACACTCTGATAATAATGAAATGAGTAGTATGAATAAAATATTAAAATGCGTACGACTGACCACATTTTAAAAACAAATGAAAAGCCGACACTTATCTTGACTATCATAAATACCACAAGAAAGTGCAAGAGCAATAAAATGCTAACAATTTCTCTTTAATTCGATTAGAATTCGGCAAATCCTCTCAAGTTTCGATTCCAATTACAACAAGAAAGTCGAAGCCATATGCAATCATCTATTTTGAATCACAAAGCAACTTAGTCTGCCTGTTGGAAGGACATGCTGTGAATCTTGCTAACTGCATTGTTCACAATGGAAGATAATTGATGCAAAAATGATTTGCATTGCTTTCACTTTTGCCAGCAGTGTATTCCCAATTTGTGATTGGCTTTTGTAGCATTTCACAGCTGGCTTTTAGTGTCTCAACTTACCTGCCCATGGCACACAATTGGCAGAAGGCAGAAGGCACAAGGCATATGGCATGTGATAAATTGAGTGCACATTTTGCTATCCAAGCCTTTTGATCGGATCTAATGGCATTTTATAATCAAAATCCATTGCACGTTCCGCATTTGGTCGCATATATATTTGGTTAGCTGGTGTGTGTGAAATGATTGTGGCCGTCGATTCGTCTTCATTGTTTGGTTGACAAAATAGGAGCCAAATTAAAATGCAAGCCAAATCTAGACATGCCATGGCATGCTCTCGATTGCTGATGCTTAGTTTTCATCCAAACAGACCAGATCTGCAGGCCACTCAACATGGTCACAGATGAAGATGAGCATAGAAAGTGTTTATGCCTGCAGTGGTCAAAAATGTTATGTATCTTGAAGTTAATTTGATTGCAATATTTAATTTATGCGAGCTATAATAAATGTGCATGAAGCTGTTCTGCCAGCCAGTCCTGTCTCATCTATTTCCAGGGTATTTCAATTTACCAGCATAAATGTGAAATAGAATAGAAGTGCACAATATTGAAATGCAGTCGGCTTGGCGTCTGTTTGTTCAGGGAGGGGAGCATGTGAATGTGTGAAGACTCGAGTAATCGGTAAGAGAGAAAGACATGTCTGGATCCCAGCCAAGATGGGCGATAAGATTCGTTCATCAGCTGTTCTGTTGCGCTTTCCACACACACACCAATACAAGCACACCCACGCAGTTATAGAAAGGCACATGCACGACTGAGCACACACGCAAACTGGGCAATTCCCTGGGCTCCCCCCCCAGGATCCACTTCCCTTCCACAATCTGCGGCACTTACATAGTCAAAAAGCAACTTGCCGCTCACGTAGCAGCCGGGTCAACTTTGATTTCGGCCCACCTCCCCCTCTCTCTCTCTCACTCTCCTTGGTTTCTTTGTCGTCGCCACAAATTTCAGGCTGATTCTGTTGGCGCCTACATAGTGGCTAAAAACTTTTGGGCTGCCGGCAAAAGTGACTTTTAGTGGCCACGTGGTTGCAACAAAGCTGCTGGGGGCATACCACAAAGGGCAACAAATAGTTTGACAACATCAAGTGCTTAACTTGTATCATCATCAAGGCAATTCAAACACACCGTGGGCCCCATGACAATTCAATAATTTAGACCCAACATTTTGTGGGCAAATCATTGAAGACTTTAAGTTTCTTCGACAAAGCTGACTGAGACATTTTTCAGCTTTATTATTATATATTTTTTTTTAAGCAATAAGTCGTGCTTTCAATTAAAATGAAATGCCTTTCTAATTTATTTGCTCTTTGCAATTTAATATTCCATTTTATGCTTAAAATTCTTTTGCCACACTTTTATTAAATATGCATTCAACATATGCACACATCGTGTCGCTTATATTAAAGAAAGCTCTGTGTTAACTTTGGCATAAGTCAGCAATCCAATCGAGTGCTCATTTGACTAACAATATTGGCATTAAAAGGCACTCAAGAGATTCGACATTTGCTCCACTCAACACTTGACCTCCAGTACTCGAAAGCTTTCTAATTAAAAAAAACAACTTGTGTCAGCAGCAGCTGCAAATAGCAGAAGCATTTAAATATACATATATATTTTGCAAGCAACAAGTCAGAATGTTTGAAACAAACAATGAACGAATAGCAAATACCCTGCAGCAATGTACTCATTTCATAATCAAATCTGCTCTAATCTCTGACTTCATTACACTCATAAGCGGGCACATCACTTGGCCATTTGGGCAGAGTAAAAGTCGGCGTAGCCATAACAAGATTGCACTTAATAAGCCTCATATGGCAGCAGTGAAGTGGTCACCCCATCAGCTCCATCAAAAGTTATGCTCGGCAAAGTTAAGAGTCTTTATGCCACTTAACACGTATCGTAACAATTAGCAAAAGTGCCTCGCAATTTTCGTGCACTTTTATTAGATTATCGCCCACAGTGCACACATGCGAGACATTATTTGCTGTGTGTGAAAGTGTGTGTGTGTGAACCAATTAGGAAATTACTTGTGTAAAGTGCTCCTTTCATACAAATACAAATACAAATACAAAGTTTCTTGCCCAGTCCAGCGAATGCACTGAAAACCGAGTCCAACGAGTTTCTTCTTCAAACTACAGCGGCAAGCGATCATTTGCTACGGGTAGGCTATATACCCTATAACCTATGTACATATGTCCAATACCCTTCCTCTCCATTCGATTCACGACTCCAGCTAATAAATCAATGTAAATACTTTAAACTTTTTTCGCCAGCCGCAGCAAAAGCAAGTAGGAACGGCTACAGTCAAGCTTTGACCGTACGAGCTCATGGATTTTGAGTGTATATGCGAAAGTTAAAGCATAAAAGAAAATATTCTTGAAACGCAATGTTTAATAATGTTATAAAGTTATGAAAATTATAATAATTTTTGGGTAAAACATTTATTTACAACTTCAATTTATCGATATTATTCAGTAAGAGTGTGATTTTCGATACTAACTATATGATGTGCTGTATATCCATCCACAAGGGATTAAAGAGAATTATAGTATGTGAGAAGTTGATACCAATCACAATAGAATAATCTTCTTGATCAGCATTACCAGCAGTGTTTACTTAACAATGCCTCTCAGTCTGTCTGTCCGTGCATCTGTATAAGTTGGTAGATCTCAGAGACTATAAGAGTTAGACTTTCTAAATTTGGCATTTATGTATACTCCTTCGTTCAATACACACATCGAGTTTATTTTTGATATCTTTCAAACTCCAGAATCTGCACTCTTAATATACCCGATAAATTTTATATCGATCATTTTAGTCTTTCAGGGTATTTAAGCTTCAATATATTGAAAACAGTGTTCAATCTATTTTGTTTGTAAAGCCACTGCGAACATTGGCGCAAACGTTTGCTAAGTTGTAATTAAAAGTACATTTTTATTAATTTCCCGTTGTCTAAAGTCTAAAGCTCCTCCACATGGATGCTCATTGGCCCGGTTTTTGGGCTAGGCCAACTTTAATCAAATATGTGTCAACGCGGATTTATGAAACAAATTGACTTTAATGCCTCCCCGTCCGCCTTTCCCTCTTCCTGCTGCAAGAGCGTTGCCAAGTAAATGTAAGTGGCTCGGCATCTGCCGCTGCCACCGCTTCTATCTCAGCCTTAACATCGGTTCGGTTTCAGTTCGCTTCAGGAAGAATTAATTAAAAAACTTAATCTGCTTTGGCAGCCAACTGCGTCGCCTCGAGTCGCTGTCTCCATCTCTCCGACTCCGACTTCGACTTTGACTCTTCAACATACTGAATCTCTGACTCTCGACTGTCGATGGTTTGGTGGTTCGGTGGTTTGGCCTTTCGGTGGCTTAGCTAGTAGCTTGGTGGTTTTGCGAATTTTCTGGCTGCCTGGCAACTTTCAATCTGCCTTCTGACAGCAATTTGTTGAGTGTCTATCGCAGTCAACCCTAAACTTGTATCGAAATCCCATTAAGAGTCTGGCCACAGTCTATCTTAAAGGTGTTCAAAAAGCTAACAAAGTTTGCAGCTGTCAATTTAAAGCTAACTCAGCTTGGATGACAAAACCAAATCCTATTCAATTGCATAATGGGGCTTAATTAATTGAATATTTACATTTAGTTTTGATGGCAATCTAACTTATATATCTTTATTATCTTCAACTATTGTCTATTGATATGTACATTCTACTCAACTAAAACTCTAAGTACAAAATGTTACTCCCTTCTATTGGTACCTTCAGGTTCACTGTGAATCCCATAGATTGCCTCCACTTGATTTATTTATTTTTCTAGTACGACAACCCAAGAACATCAAGTGACAAATTTATTTACCAAGTCAATGAAAGCTTAAAGCTGAAATAAATCTATTGAGTAAATGAAATAACTGTCATTCTAAGTATTAAGCTTAACTAATTGCCTTTCATTTAACACAACGCTCCTCAACAGATTGTTCATAAGCACAAGAACTTGCCAGTTAAACCTTTAAGCCATTCAAATTACTCATAATGTCAAAGCATACTCTAACCTGACCCCCTCTTTTGCAGAGGCAACTGAATGAGTCATTCACTAACTTTTCGAATGTTGTTTATTGACATCCTTCTCTTCATCATTTGTAATTTGCCATTCGCCTCGAAAAATCAGCTGCTTTTGTTTTTAAGTCGAGCTTGTTCGACTGTGAGATACTCGCCACACATTTTTACTGCATGCAGCAAATATGAAAAGGGAGCTTCGAAATATATTATTTGGCACAAATTATAATATCCCTCTACCCATTGAGAAAGCGTGTATAAACATGCAAAACAAGAATACAATAAAGGCATAAGTAATTAATGTACTTTCTAATAATCAATTAATCCAATGGACTCATTCGACGAATGTATTTTCGAATGATCATTGCGGCCTAATGGGATTTTGTTTAGGCACAAATGACACATTCTACCTGAATGATACAAATGGCGTCGAATAACTCATTTAGCTGCCTGTTGAAAATTGCAATTTGCAATCCTTATATTCGTATCATACTGCAGATTCAGAAGAGTTCAGTGCATGAAAATCCAGACCCTTCTCTGCCATCTAAATATATTATATGATTCTGAAACTGTTGCTTCTCGTACTTCATGTTGCATTTGGAGAAGACTTTGGTGAATGCTTGAAATTTTTTGTCCTTTTGATCAATTAAAAATATTACAATTAAATCTAACAATTTTCCCATTAACATACGAGGGTCGTTTGATAAGTCCGTGACTTTTTGTATTTGCCGCGCACCTGCTCTAAATACAACACTGCTCCTGTCAGCAGTTATCGATTAACAGCTGACTGTAAAATTTTGAGAAAGCTGCGTTTTTTGGTTTGCGTTTTATAGGCATTGAAAGCAGACGATCTCGTGAATTTTAACGAAAATGGAAAAAAGTGAATTTCGTGTGCTAATTAAGCATTATTTTTTGCGTAAAAAATCCATCACCGAAACCAAGGAAAGACTTGATAAATATTATGGGGACTCTGCACCATCAATTTCAATGGTTAAGAAATGGTTTACTGAGTTCCGTTGTGGTCGTACCAGTACAAGTGATGCCGAACGTTCAGGTCGCCCAAAAGAGGTCGTCATGCCAGAAATCGTCGACAAAATCCATGGAATGATATTGGATGATCGGAGAATGAAAGTGCGTGAGGTAGCTGAGGCTGTAGGCATCTCAACTGAACGGGTACATCACATTTTACATGAATATTTGGACATGAAAAAGCTTTCCGCGCGATGGGTGCCGCGATTGCTCACACACGACCATAAGCGCAACCGTGTGACCATTTCAAAGGAGTGTTTGGCGATGTTCAACCGCAATCCAAACGAATTTTTGCGCCGTTTCGTTACCGTAGACGAAACATGGATCCACCACACCACACCAGAGACCAAAGAACAATCAAGACAGTGGGTTTCTCCGGGTGAACGTGCACCAAAGAAGGCCAAGGTGGGTCTGTCGGCCAACAAGGTCATGGCCACAGTTTTTTGGGATGCACAAGGTATCATTCACATCGATTACCTTGAAAAGGGTAAAACGATCACCGGCGAATATTATTCAGAGCTTTTGGACAGATTCGATATTGATTTGAAGCAGAAACGACCGCATTTGGCGAAAAAAAGTGCTGTTCCATCAGGACAATGCACGGGTGCACACGTGTAGTCAGCATGGCAAAATTTCATAAATTGGGCTACGAACTGCTACCCCATCCAGCATATTCTCCAGATTTAGCCCCCTGTGACTATTTTTTGTTTCCAAACATGAAGAAATGGCTCGGCGGTAAGAGATTCGGGTCAAATGAAGAGGTCATCACAGAAACAAACGACTATTTTGAGGGCCTTGAGAAAACCTATTATTTGGAAGGAATAAAAAAATTGGAAAAACGCTGGACTAAATGTATAGAGCTAAAAGGAGATTATGTTGAGAAATAAAACGCTTCTTTGACGAAAAAAATATATTTTATTCAAAAAGTCACGGACTCATCAAACGACCCTCGTATTAGTTTTGTTTTGCTTAAATGTATGCAAATAATCAAAATGTTTAAATGAGAAAAATTGCTATTTGGCTTTAACACATTCAAACTAATTTCACAAATATTGATAAGTGACCTAGTTATGTGTTTTAATATTAAAGATATGTACATATTTTCAAACAGAGTCGACTTACATACATAGCTCCAGAGCTGCCTTCAAGTTAATAATCCGCAATGTAAAAATAGTCAAATAAAGTTAGATAGGAATGTGAATGTGAATGTGAAAAAACAAGACAATAAACATTTATTTGTTTATACCCAGACATTTTTAGCATGCAACCTTTTAATAATCGATTAAATAAATATTTATATTTAGTTCAAAATTTAAGTACCATCATTTATTTTTACAAGCTGTTTGCACAATTGTTCGATTCTGAGCGAGAATTTTACACCCAGTTCTATATAAAGTGAAAGTTAAGCCGTAGAAAGTATCAGATTCTTCCTTGCCTTCAAGAAGTGCAGTGAACCATCATGAAAATTACCGTTGCCTGTCTTATTGGTAATACTACTGTCCTTTGAGCAGAAGAATCCCAAGGACCCAAGGACCTCATATTAACCTTAACAAGCAACCTTCTTCTTCCAGCGAGCTTCTTGCTCATAAGCTTCGTTGACTTCTCTGAGGGAACAAACTGGGATTGCCACAAACCTGCTCCAATTCCACCATGCCATAAGCCCAAGCCACCATGCCATAAGCCCAAGCCACCATGCCATAAGCCCAAGCCACCATGCCATAAGCCCAAGCCACCATGCCATAAGCCCAAGCCACCTTGCCAAAAGCCCAAGCCACCATGCCGCAAGCCCAAGCCACCATGCCGCAAGCCCAAGCCAAACTGGAAGCCATGGAATCCAAAACCATGGAATCCAAAACCATGGAAGCCATGCCGTCCATGTGGTCCCGGTGGTAAGGCCTGTCCCGGCTGCCCAGAACAAGGACAGCTCTGCAAGGAGCTCTTGAAGAAACTTAAGTCCCTCGAGGACCAAATCAGGATCTGCGTCTGTGGTCAGAGCCGCAAGCTGGTGTAAGATTGAGAACTTGACTGATGAATATTGACTGATGAAAATGGATTGATTTGGATTTGTTGTTAAATTTTGTAGTATTTTTTTTAATTAAATGAAATTTGAATTCATTGCATATTAATTATTGCGTCGTTTCTGCTATCGACTCTCGACAAAACCTTAAATAGTTGTTTGAAAAAAACATATGTATTCCAAGGTATTAGCTGCCAATCAATCCTGATGCGAATGAAGCTCACATTTTATTTTTGTTGATTTATTTTTATAGCCAACCCAAAGGGTAGAAGGGTATTATAACTTTGTGCCGACCGAAAATGTATGTAACAGGCAGAAGGAAGCATCTCCGACCCCATAAAGTATATATATTCTTGATCAGCGTCAACAGCCGAGACGATATGGCCATGTCCGTCTGTCCGTCCGTTACATCTCAGAGACTATAAGAGATAGAGCAACACATTTCGGGACAGTGTGTCTTATTGTTGCACGTAGATCAAGTTTGTTTTAGATTTTTGCCACGCCCCCTTCCGCCCCCATAAATCGAAAAAAACGAATTAAAATTAAAATGGGGTTGCGGACAGTAGCTTTCTTACTTGTTTTTTTTTTGTAAACTACAAATTTATAGAATTATGAAACTAGATTAAGCAACATTTTAAATGATCATTATTGATAATTTAATTGCGAAATATTTTCAACAAATTTTTAAGTTTCTATTTTTGTTATGTGTTGAGGTGTGAGGTTTATCTGATAAATGGCAATCGATTATCCTATCAAATATTTGAAATAATATGCATAATATGCATTAAAAATTTAATTAAGTTATTTATGATTTAACAGATAACATAACTCGTTACTTAAAATTCCATCGGAAAGCAGTTTTTAATTTAAAACTTTGCGACCGTTACTCGCGCTCAACACAGGTTGTGAAAAATCGAAAATATACCAGCTATTACCAGGCGCACATAAATGGGCAGCAAGTGCCTGGTAGAAATTCAGTTTCACAAGGTGCACACATACACCCACACATCTGGCCAATCAGAACTGAGAACGTTAGAATCCACAGATGATCCGTTATCCTTCTCTTAGGATCCACAACTTAATGGCAGGCAGGCACCGTTAGTTTTGGTGAGGGGAAATGCGCCGGCCAATGGAATTGAAGCACTCTCTGGGACAATTAGAGCTTTCAGAGCGGCTCTCCAACTGTTACTTAACATAAATCTACTTGCTATTTAATTATGTGCGCCTGGTATTTCTGAAATCCCAACTGGCATTTGCTTGTCGACATTTCTCGACACCCTGCGAGTGGTAGAGGCGCAGAATAATTTGTCAACACTTAAAAATGCTACATTAATAAAATTTGCTAAAGGAAAAGAATCAGTAATATGAACAGTTTTTTTATTTATTTATTTTGTCCACTTAAAATATGGAATTATTTTATTGTTTGTAATTGTAATAAATACCCTAGCGATACAATAAACAAAAGTCAATGTGTACAATCAGTGTCAATAGAATTGACGCAACACGGTCCACCTCCGTGTGCAGACTTGCTCAAATAAAGGAGAGCAGTGCACTGAATGCGGGTTGCTTCTTCGCTGTTAACAGACCGTGAGCTTCAAAAAGCTTTCATACTGCAAGTTCATGTGTGCATGCGCTGACAACTAAACGGGACTGACAACGGGACTTACTTTTAGAATCCACACAACGAGTGAGTGTGTGCGTTATCTCTCATTTCTCTTGCCTCTACAACTAAGTGTGTTTTCTTCCAACTAATGGATGTGTGTGTTCTCTTTCAAGCGAGCTTGAGCGCCTGCTAAGCTTGGGTCCACATTGGGATTGCATGTGTGTGTTCCATGTCAGCTGAATGATAATTTCTGTGAGGAGTATAGATTCAAGAATAAAATTTTTTTTTGTTAAATCAGCGAGCGTAAATGTCTCTGTTTAAGCAAATCCATGTAAAACCTCTTAAACTAAGCATAACCTAAATAATATTAAGAAAGAAAAGAAATAATATTAAGAATGAAAAAAGCAAAACCAATTGTTTTAATTTGTTGCATAAAATCAAAGGCAGTAAGGAACTTAAATAATAATTAAATTTACACTTAATGATCATGCCATCTCACTCAACAATTCCGGTAGCTGCTGTTTCCCCAAAGAAAACATCGATTCATTGGCATAGATTACCAGGCGAACATAAATCAGCAGAAGGTGGTTGACAGAAAGTCAGTTGAGCAAGGCGAACATATACACCCACACTTCTAACCAATCAGAACTTAGTTTCTATTGGGATCCACCGATGTTCCGTTATCTCGCTCTTAGAATCCACAACCTTCTCAAAATGCGTTAAGCTTCGTGTCACTTATTGTTTAGTGCACGATTGCTTGTTGATGAGGAGGGTTGTGCCGGACGCTCTGTTTCGAAAATATTAACCTTCGTGTTCGCTAAAATACCGTATGGCTACTTTTGTTGCAAACACATAGTAGGCGAAAATTTTAAACAGCGAAGAATACAGATGTATTATCCAACAGTTGCAATGTTCAAGAGAATAATTGCCTAAGCCTAAGCTATTAAAAATAAAATTATAATAATAAATCAACTTCTACTCGTTTTTATTATGATACGCTTATTCTAACCCCATGCACCACCTAAGGGATAAGAAAGCACAGTCTAGTGTTCTTTCACTCACACTTACTACTCACGGCCCTTTCATTCACATTCACCGCTAGCATACAACACACTTATACAACATACTTAGTTAGTTGCTATGTCAATCCGTGACATAATAATGGTGTTCAATAAACCATCTAAAGTGCCGCCAAGCTAATAATCTCAAACACAGAAAATTTTGGGATATTATTTTTGTATATTTTGAGTACATTTTTGGGATATTTTTCAGTATATTTTTGAAAAATATAATATTTCGATGGTAAAATTGGCTGGCGGGTATCTCATAGTCGAGCACACTCGACAGTAGCTTTCTTACTTGTTATCTATTAATTTTGCGATCAGAGTTCAAAACACGAACCCACAGAAGTTTGTGTTAAGAAGAATTCTAATTACGAGTTATATTGACACAATAATTCTACAAAAAAAAAACA
The DNA here is from genome assembly GCA_018150935.1 of Drosophila pruinosa. Classification (NCBI taxonomy): domain Eukaryota; kingdom Metazoa; phylum Arthropoda; class Insecta; order Diptera; family Drosophilidae; genus Drosophila; species Drosophila pruinosa. The sequence continues at coordinate 13,930,373 of JAECWR010000194.1, read as the reverse complement.
GCAAAACTGTCCTCGAGCTCATTCGAACTCTAAAGCCATTTTTATAAATATCTTTCATATTTATCGTTTGCAAGGTTTATAATTGTGTCTGTAATATGGAGTAGACATTGTTTTATGTGAGTTACAGAGGCTGAAAGGGACATGCCCAAATTCTTAAATGTTGTCTCCTAATTCGGTAGCTCTCCTTTATATACTATATCAAGAATATATATACTTTGTGGATTCTGCCTGTCACACACATACGGATAACGCAATAGTCTATCTTTTTTTTTTAAATCCATGGCCTAAAAACACATATTCATAAGTGACCTGGTCAATGGTTTTGTTTTTAAATATTAACGATATGTATTTTTAAATTTTGATGACCTAGCTCCAGATCTGTATTCAAGCTGCTTGCAATGTGAAATAGTCAAATAAAGTTAGATAGGAATGTGAATGTGAAAAAACAAGACAATAAACATTTATTTGTTTATACCCAGACATTTTTAGCATACAACCTTTTAATAATCGATTAAATAAATATTTATATTTAGTTCAAAATTTAAGTACCATCATTTATTTTTACAAGCTGTTTGCACAATTGTTCGATTGTGAGCGAGAATTTTACACCCAGTTCTATATAAAGTGAAAGTTAAGCCGTAGAAAGTATCAGATTCTTCCTTGCCTTCAAGAAGTGCAGTGAACCATAATGAAAATTACCGTTGCCTGTCTTATTGGTAATACTACTGTCCTTTGAGCAGAAGAATCCCAAGGACCCAAGGACCTCATATTAACCTTAACAAGCAACCTTCTTCTTCCAGCGAGCTTCTTGCTCATAAGCTTCGTTGACTTCTCTGAGGGAACAAACTGGGATTGCCACAAACCTGCTCCAATTCCACCATGCCATAAGCCCAAGCCACCATGCCATAAGCCCAAGCCACCATGCCATAAGCCCAAGCCACCATGCCATAAGCCCAAGCCACCTTGCCAAAAGCCCAAGCTACCATGCCGCAAGCCCAAGCCACCATGCCGCAAGCCCAAGCCAAACTGGAAGCCACCATGCCATAAGTCCAAGCCAATCTGGAAGCCATGGAATCCAAAACCATGGAAGAAATGCCGTCCATGTGGTCCCGGTGGTAAGGCCTGTCCCGGCTGCCCAGAACAAGGACAGCTCTGCAAGGAGCTCTTGAAGAAACTTAAGTCCCTCGAGGACCAAATCAGGATCTGCGTCTGTGGTCAGAGCCGCATGCTGGTGTAAGATTGAGAACTTGACTGATGAATATTGACTGATGAAAATGGACTGATTTGGATTTGTTGTTAAATTTTGTAGTATTTTTTTTAATTAAATAAAATTTGAATTCATTGCATATTAATTATTGCGTCGTTTCTGCTATCGACTCTCGACAAAACCTTAAATAGTTGTTTGAAAAAAACATATATATTCCAAGGTATTAGCTGCCAATCAATCCTGATGCGAATGAAGCTCACATTTTATTTTTGTTGATTTATTTTTATAGCAAACCCAAAGGGTAGAAGGGTATTATAACTTTGTGCCGACCGAAAATGTATGTAACAGGCAGAAGGAAGCATCTCCGACCCCATAAAGTATATATATTCTTGATCAGCGTCAACAGCCGAGACGATATAGCCATGTCCGTCTGTCCGTCCGTTACATCTCAGAGACTATAAGAGATAGAGCAACACATTTCGGGACAGTGTGTCTTATTGTTGCACGTAGATCAAGTTTGTTTTAGATTTTTGCCACGCCCCCTTCCGCCCCCGTAAATCGAAAAAAACGAATTAAAATTAAAATGAAGTTGCGGGTATCTCACAGTCGAGCAAACCGGACAGTAGCTTTCTTACTTGTTTTTTTTTTGTAAACTACAAATTTATAGAATTACGAAACTAGATTAAGCAACATTTTAAATGATCATTATTGATCATTTAATTGCGAAATATTTTCAACAAATTTTTAAGTTTTTTTTTTTTATGTGTTGAGGTGTGAGGTTTATCTGATAAATGGCAATCGATTATCCTATCAAATATTTGAAATAATATGCATACTAATTAAAAATTTAATTAAGTTATTTATGATTTAACAGATAACATAACTCGTTACTTAAAATTCCATCGGAAAGCAGTTTTTAATTTAAAACTTTGCGACCGTTACTCGCGCTCAACACAGGTTGTGAAAAATCGAAAATATACCAGCTATTACCAGGCGCACATAAATGGGCAGCAAGTGCCTGGTAGAAATTCAGTTTCACAAGGTGCACACATACACCCACACATCTGGCCAATCAGAACTGAGAACGTTAGAATCCACAGATGATCCGTTATCCTTCTCTTAGGATCCACAACTTAATGGCAGGCAGGCACCGTTAGTTTTGGTGAGGGGAAATGCGCCGGCCAATAGAATTGAAGCACTCTCTGGGACAATTAGAGCTTTCAGAGCGGCTCTCCAACTGTTACTTAACATAAATCTACTTGCTATTTAATTATGTGCGCCTGGTATTTCTGAAATCCCAAATGGCATTTGCTTGTCGACATTTCTCGACACCCTGCGAGTGGTAGAGGCGCAGAATAATTTGTCAACACTTAAAAATGCTACATTAATAGAATTTGCTAAAGGAAAAGAATCAGTAATATGAACAGTTTTTTTATTTATTTATTTTGTCCACTTAAAATATGGAATTATTTTATTGTTTGTAATTGTAATAAATACCCTAGCGATACAATAAACAAAAGTCAATGTGTACAATCAGTGTCAATAGAATTGACGCAACACGGTCCACCTCCGTGTGCAGACTTGCTCAAATAAAGGAGAGCAGTGCACTGAATGCGGGTTGCTTCTTCGCTGTTAACAGACCGTGAGCTTCAAAAAGCTTTCATACTGCAAGTTCATGTGTGCATGCGCTGACAACTAAACGGGACTGACAACGGGACTTACTTTTAGAATCCACACAACGAGTGAGTGTGTGCGTTATCTCTCATTTCTCTTGCCTCTACAACTAAGTGTGTTTTCTTCCAACTAATGGATGTGTGTGTTCTCTTTCAAGCGAGCTTGAGCGCCTGCTAAGCTTGGGTCCACATTGGGATTGCATGTGTGTGTTCCATGTCAGCTGAATGATAATTTCTGTGAGGAGTATAGATTCAAGAATAAAATTTTTTTTTTTGTTAAATCAGCGAGCGTAAATGTCTCTGTTTAAGCAAATCCATGTAAAACCTCTTAAACTAAGCATAACCTAAATAATATTAAGAAAGAAAAGAAATAATATTAAGAATGAAAAAAGCAAAACCAATTGTTTTAATTTGTTGCATAAAATCAAAGGCAGTAAGGAACTTAAATAATAATTAAATTTACACTTAAAGATCATGCCATCCCACTCAACAATTCCGGTAGCTGCTGTTTCCCTAAAGAAAACATCAATACATTGGCATGGATTACCAGGCGAACATAAATCAGCAGAACGTGGTTGACACAAAGTCAGTTGAGCAAGGCGAACATATACACCCACACTTCTGACCAATCAGAACTTAGCTTCTGTTGGGATCCACCGATGATCCGTTATCTCGTTCTTAGAATCCACAACCTTCTCAAAAGCACCATTAACTGTAGTAAGGAGAAATGCGCTGGCCAATGGCATCAAGCCGCTCTCTGAGAGGATCACAGCTTTTGCAGCTGTTGTCACACTGTTAAATAACATAGATCCACTTGCTGTTTAATTATGTGCGCCTGGTATTTCTGATATCCCAAACGACTTTTTAGAACGAATGTGATTTCTCGACACGCCGCCGGGCGTCTGTTCCGTCTGTTCGTCCGTATGAACACCTAGATCTCAGAAACTATAAGACATAGAGCAACACATTTTTCGGGACAGTGTGTCTTATTGTTCATCAAGTTTGTTTTAGATTTTTGCCACGCCCCCTTCCGGCCCCCGTAAATCGAAATAAACGAATTTCAAGCGTAATTTTAAGCCTAGAACGTTCAGTTTTGGCACGCACAATACTAATCATCATTTTGTTTACAATCGGATAAAAAACACAGAAGAATTACTTTAATAAAGCGTAATCAGGGGCAGTTGCACCTAGTTAGTTGCTATGTCAATCCGTGACATAATAATGGTGTTCAATAAACCATCTAAAGTGCCGCCAAGCTAATAATCTCAAACACAGAAAATTTTGGGATATTATTTTTGTATATTTTGAGTACATTTTTGGGATATTTTTCAGTATATTTTTGAAAAATATAATATTTCGATGGTAAAATTGGCTGGCGGGTATCTCATAGTCGAGCACACTCGACAGTAGCTTTCTTACTTGTTATCTATTAATTTTGCGATCAGAGTTCAAAACATGAACCCACAGAAGTATGTGTTAAGAAGAATTCTAATTACGAGTTATATTGACACAATAATTGTACAAAAAAAAAAACAGCAAAACTGTCCTCGAGCTCATTCGAACTCTAAAACCATATTTCATAAATATCTTTCATATTTATCGTTTGCTCTTATAATTGTGTCTGTAATATGGAGTAGACATTATTTTATGTGAGTTACAGAGGCTGAAAGGGACATGCCCAAATTCTTAAATGTTGTCTCCTAATTCGGTAGCTCTCCTTTATATACTATATCAAGAATATATATACTTTGTGGATTCTGCCTGTCACACACATACGGATAACGCAATAGTCTATCTTTTTTTTTTAAATCCATGGCCTAAAAACACATATTCATAAGTGACCTGGTCAATGGTTTTGTTTTTAAATATTAACGATATGTATTTTTAAATTTTGATGACCTAGCTCCAGATCTGTATTCAAGCTGCTTGCAATGTGAAATAGTCAAATAAAGTTAGATAGGAATGTGAATGTGAAAAAACAAGACAATAAACATTTATTTGTTTATACCCAGACATTTTTAGCATGCAACCTTTTAATAATCGATTAAATAAATATTTATATTTAGTTCAAAATTTAAGTACCATCATTTATTTTTACAAGCTGTTTGCACAATTGTTCGATTCTGAGCGAGAATTTTACACCCAGTTCTATATAAAGTGAAAGTTAAGCCGTAGAAAGTATCAGATTCTTCCTTGCCTTCAAGAAGTGCAGTGAACCATAATGAAAATTACCGTTGCCTGTCTTATTGGTAATACTACTGTCCTTTGAGCAGAAGAATCCCAAGGACCCAAGGACCTCATATTAACCTTAACAAGCAACCTTCTTCTTCCAGCGAGCTTCTTGCTCATAAGCTTCGTTGACTTCTCTGAGGGAACAAACTGGGATTGCCACAAACCTGCTCCAATTCCACCATGCCATAAGCCCAAGCCACCATGCCATAAGCCCAAGCCACCATGCCATAAGCCCAAGCCACCTTGCCATAAGCCCAAGCCACCTTGCCAAAAGCCCAAGCCACCATGCCGCAAGCCCAAGCCACCATGCCGCAAGCCCAAGCCAAACTGGAAGCCATGGAATCCAAAACCATGGAATCCAAAACCATGGAAGCCATGCCGTCCATGTGGTCCTGCTGGCCCGAACTGCCCTGGCTGCCCAGAACAAGGACAGCTTTGCAAGGAGCTCTTGAAGAAACTTAAATCCCTCGAGGACCAAATCAGGGTCTGCGTCTGTGGTCAGAGCCGCATGCTGGTGTAAGATTGAGAACTTGACTGATGAATATTGACTGATGAAAATGGACTGATTTGGATTTGTTGTTAAATTTTGTAGTATTTTTTTTAATTAAATAAAAAAATTCATTGCATATTAATTATTGCGTCGTTTCTGCCATCGACTCTCGACACAACCTTAAATAGTTGTTAGAAAAAAACATATTCCAAGGTATTAGCTGCCAATCAATCCCACTAATCATTTTTTTGTTGATTGATTGTTGCCAGTCTATATTAATATATGAACCCCTGAAAAGATGGTATAGATTAATTAAATTAATATTAGTTAAATAAAAATAGCACCAACAAAAAATGTTTATTAAATGCAAGACGTGGGCGGTGTTATCACTTTTGCAAATACTTTATGTAATACTGTAAAGCAAACATCATGAAAAAATCTTACTTAGTTAGGAGCAATCAATTAATACCTAAATAATAATACCCAACAGATTCATATAATATATTTTGAGGCTACCACGTTAAAAATCACATTACTCGAAATGTGGTCATTAAAAAATATTTATCTGGCTATACAACATGCATATGTATGAACAAACCCTCATCAAATTCTATAATTTTTTGAATATATATTGCTGTGAAGTTCGCTGATTTTTTAAGAAAAGTGTGCGTCACCCCAATAAAATGATTTTAACAGATGTTGTTTTTAACATAAGTCTGTTAAGTTTACAGTTTACCAGTAATCCATTGGAGATTAGTGATTTAGCCAAGAGAGAGGGAATAAAATATCTACTTCGTGCTCTCTGAAGCTAAAACATCACAGCTAAGGCTGCATGGCCTCGAGACGCACACTCCTAACCATTCAGATGGGAATACTAGAAGGGGTGAGGCCATTTCTATCATCTCAAATATCAAACATGTTCCCTTCAAGCCTATAATGACCAAGAGAGCGTAGTTATCTGGAGCTATAGTAGAGGCAAACTTAAAGGAAATCTTTTTTAAGGCGATTTACTGCCCCTTGAATCATCATTGAACTGTAGCAGAATTTGACGATATCGTTCTTTATAGTGTAAAAAATATACTAATTAATATATCAGAAATTATATCGAAGTTGAACACTCTCAAAAATATAAGTCGCATTTTATTAGGTTTATTAAATACCCTTATTATATCACTAAGTGACATAGGAACATAAAAGGTGGAGCTGCACCTCGACTGCCATCCGACCGTCACTAAATTTACAGAAATCTTTAAGACCCTGATTATTATTGCATGTGCCAAAGTGAATATTGTAGCTTTAAAATATCGCGTGCTGGGGCGGTGGGGGCGTGGCCAAAATATAAAGCAAACTTGATCTGAAGACAGTGATCTTAACAGTGTATTATTGTACAAAGGAATGGAAGTGTGCCAGGATCTCAATGATTCTCAAGCCATATAGCCAAAACATGATGCCAGTCCTTGCGGGACAACCAATTGCTTTGCTTCATTATCGAAGGTATTTCGCAAATTGTTGATCAAATGGATGCCAGCAAAATGACTCCCAAATATCAGCTTGGATTCCACTCTCTCAGTAGCATTGAACAATTGCATCAAAGCAAGTCGCAAGAAGCAAGTTGACTACAGATGTTACAGCGATAGACTGCTGTCGTGTGAAAAAAAGACACAGTCAACATATTCTAATGTAGATCATAATATGTCATAGACAAAATGTGACTATGAACATTTATATTAAGAAAAAAGATATTAACTAGGTGTAATCTGTACAAACTAAGATACGCATTAGATTACTTACATATTGAACAATAAACCCTGATAAAAAACTAAATATTACAATTTAAAGTTAAACTTAACGCGACATTAAATATTTATTTATTCCCAGACCTTTTGGCATGCAACCTTTCAATAATCGATTAAATAAATATTTATATTTAGTCCAAAACTTAAGTAACTTATTTTATTTTTACAAGCTGTTTGCACAATTGTTCGATTATGAGCGAGAAAACTTTACACCCAGTTCTATATAAAGTGAAAGTTATGCCCTAGAAAGTATCAGATTCTACCTTCCCTTCGAGAAGTGTAGATTCTACCTCCCCTTCAAGAGGTACAGTGATCCGTCATGAAAATTACCGTTGCCTGTCTTATTGGTAATACGACTGTCCTTTGAGCAGAATAATCCCAAGGACCTCATATTAACCTTAACAAGCAACCTTCTTTTTCCAGCGAGCTTCTTGCTTATAGGCTTCGTCGACTTCTCTGAGGGAACAAGACCACCTCAATCATGGGAAAAACCACGACAACCCGGAGCATGCAGACCACCACACCGACCAATCCATCCCCGATGCCCACCACCCAAGCCACGATGCCCACCATTCAAATCACATTGGCCACCAATCAACCCTCGATGCCCACCAATTAAGCCACGATGCCCACCATTCAAGCCACATTGGCCACCAGCCAAGCCTCGATGCCCACCAATTAAGCCACGATGCCCACCATTCAAGCCACATTGGCCACCAGCCAAGCCTCGATGCCCACCAATTAAGCCACGATGCCCACCATTCAAGCCACATTGGCCACCAACCAAGCCTCGATGCCGACCAACCAAGCCTCGATGCCGACCAACCAAGCCTCGATGCCGACCAACCAAGCCTCGATGCCGACCAACCAAGCCTCGATGCCGACCAACCAAGCCTCGATGCCGACCAACCAAGCCTCGATGCCGACCAACCAAGCCCCGATGCCGACCAACCAAGCCTCGATGCCGACCAACCAAGCCTCGATGCCGACCAACCAAGCCTCGATGCCCACCAACCAGGCCTCCATGTCCACCAACCAAGCCACGCTGCCCACCAACCAAGCCACGCTGCCCACCAACCAAGCCACGCTGCCCACCAACCAGGCCTCCATGTCCACCAACCAGGCCACCATGCCCACCAACCTGGAAGCCACCATGCAAGCCAACATGCAAGCCAACATGCAAGCCAACATGCAAGCCAACATGCCGACCAACCTGGAGGCCACCATGCAAGCCAACATGCAAGCCACCCAGGCCAACATGCCGACCAACCTGGAGGCCACCATGCAAGCCAACATGCAAGCCACCCAGGCCAACATGCCGACCAACCTGGAGACCACCATGCAAGCCAACATGCAAGCCAACCAGGCCAACATGCCGACCAACCTGGAGGCCACCATGCAAGCCAACATGCAAGCCACCCAGGCCAACATGCCGACCAACCTGGAGGCCACCATGCAAGCCAACATGCAAGCCAACCAGGCCAACATGCCGACCAACCTGGAGACCACCATGCAAGCCAACATGCAAGCCAACCAGGCCAACATGCCGACCAACCTGGAGACCACCATGCAAGCCAACATGCAAGCCAACCAGGCCAACATGCCGACCAACCTGGAGGCCACCATGCAAGCCAACATGCCGACCAACCTGGAAGCCACCATGCAAGCCAACATGCAAGCCAACATGCAAGCCAACATGCCGACCAACCTGGAAGCCACCATGCAAGCCAACATGCCGACCAACCTGGAAGCCACCATGCAAGCCATGGAAGCCATGCCCTCCATGTGGTCCCGGTGGTAAGGCCTGTCCCGGCTGCCCAGAACAAGGACAGCTCTGCAAGGAGCTCTTGAAGAAACTTAAGTGCCTCGAGGACCAAATCAGGATCTGCGTCTGTGGTCAGCACCGCACGCTGATGTAAGATGAAGAAGAAATCAGGATTGGAAACCAACCGCACCACTCTTGACTAATGGATATTGACTGATGAATATTGACTGATTGGAATCGTTGTTACGTTTTCTACGATTTGTTTTATTTAATTAAAATTCAATTTAATTGCATATTAATTATTGCATCGTTTCTTTAGTCGACTCTCCACAAAACTTTAAATAGTTGTTTATTGAAATCATGTGGTTGATAAAATTCCACATTCAAGGATATTAGCTGTAAATCAATAATGATGGCTACGAAACTCTCAGCTTACCTAATTATTGTACTTCATAGCTAACTATACATATATAATATATCCCATATATATTATTTTTGATCGACCCCGAGACGATATAGCCATGTCCAACTGTTCGTCTGTACGAAATCTAGATTTCAGACACAATAAAAATCGCTATCTAACTAATTTCTGTAAGTTTAGTTACTAACGGACAACCACAGAAGTTATTCAGGAAATACTTTGAAAAGGTGAAATCAGCTAAGCTAATCATTTTGACAGTGGTATATAGCAGTATATTTTTTGGTATATTGTTTAGTATATGTTCGAAAAATAACATATTCCGGAACGCGTTTTGTATTGGAAGTTTGCTTGGCCAATTTGATGTGAAATATATTCAAGGGTCTGGCTACAAAGCAATGAACTCTGCAATGAAAGCTGTAATCTCTTACGAGAATTGAAAAATTAAAATATTGAAATTTAAGTCATATCTATAAAATGCCTTGGGCGAATTTATAATTAATAATTCGATTATCTCGAGAGATAAGTGTGTCAATTTAAAGTGAAAAGACATTAACCATCTGAAATTCAATCTTTGAATGCGAATGATGGTAAATGATAAGCGTTATGAAATGTCAGTAGTTATGGCTGCTGTTAACTGTCAACTGTGGCCAAAAGCATTTACCAAAATAAACAAATTGGGAAGCCAAAACCCGAAACCATTTAACCCACACTTTGAGCGCAGGTTTCACGCCAAGGCTTTAAAATCACTTTCACTCTGTGTATTTCACTTAATTAATTATTAATAATTAA